>CM060907.1:89988906-92488906 GCA_030737815.1 Allium fistulosum
GTGACTAAAACAAAGAAATCTTTAGCCCAAAACAATATATCAGCCGAGTTAAAGTAATGAAACACTTGCTAAAGAAGGAACAATAATAAAGTACAAAAGGCAAAGGAAGACATAAAGTACCAAGATAATAAATGCAGCACCCAAAATTTTTTCTTTTCAGCCTCCAACAAAGAAAAATCTCCCTGACCAAATACAAAAGAACCTTGTACCTGATTATACATTACCCTGTATAACAATCTTTTCTTATCTCAGCCTTCTCATTTCAGTTTTCGTCTATCAAAGCCATGGAAAAAAAAAGGAAGCATCATCTTTAAACTTAAACAATAATTCAATGTAAAGCAACAATTCAACTCAACCCGAAATCAAGGGAAGTTTCAGCTTCATTTTCAAATCTGTGTCAAATAGCAGTCCTCTGTTTTTTCATCTGAAGCAATGTGAGTAACTTCTTTTTTTAAAGTGCTTAAGTATATTTCTATATGGTTGCTTGAATGATTAGGAAAGTTTAAAACTTGGTTTGCATGCAATAATCTTGAGTATATGAATGAGTTTTGGCCTGTGCATGTTGATTGTACAGGGATGTAAATCCCTGTTAGCTTTAGAATATAAAAGCCTGTCAAACCCCAAATCTGTTTGTTTCTAGCTTTGTTTAGATTAAAGTGAGCAAACTCTGTCCTTTCCTACTAAGTGAGTAAACATACATTTTTCAAGTTTAAGTTGAATCAAAACAGTAAAGGATTCAGTGATAATATGGTTGTGTATGTCTTCTGTTTGAACAAAATCCTGTGTTTAATTTTATAGGATGCTCTGCCTATTCTACCTCCCTGTTTATTGATTACAGGGTGGAAACATTTTTCAAACTCAAATTTCCCTTTCATCAAATCATTGTTATGCTTACACCTTTCAGTCAAACATGAAGTTAATCCTCCATCAAGATTTTTTTAAACATGTTTTCGAATATGTTAGTAAAAGGTACCACTGTCATCATGTTTACAGGTGAACATATAAACCTTGTTAAAAATTTAATTGTTGTAAAATACTAATCCAAGTTCATAACTTGAATCTATATACAAAGGTAGGATTTTTAACATAGAAATGAAAATTTTTATGTAAGCATTCAAGGTGCAGTTCGAAAATGAATAAGAAATGCGTTTTTGTCAATATTAGTTGATTCAACAAATTTTAATTGTTGAAACTTATTGTGAAGCAAGCTCAGTGAGTTTTTAACACGGGAAAAATGCTATAGAATTTTTCCAATGCAAGGATGTTAGTGACGAATTGAAAGTAGGGTTTAAGGGTATGTTTGGGTTACTGTCATTCTCGAACAAATTTCGTCGTCGACGAAGTATTTGGAGCGATCGCACCGAGGGGGATGGTTGCGTGGGAGATTTGCGGTGACGTGGCCGGAGTTTCAAGTGGTATAGTAGCCGGCGTCGTGAGTTCGATGGATTTTCTGGCGAGGCTATGTTTCCAAGAGTTGTGCAGATTGCCTCGTTTTCTAATTTGGGTTCGTGGTGGCGAACTGGGTGGTCAGGGCATCGGAGGAGGGATTCGTCGACTTGTTGACGATGGTGTGGTTGATCGGAGTTGCTCCGATGGGTGGTGCACGTGCACGTGTAAGTGTGTGTATCTGAAAAAGGGTGGTTGTGTCGAATCGGAGAAGAAGCACTTGACTCGAAGTCGTACTCAGGGAGATAGCGTGATGGCTCAGGGAAAATTGTGTTTGGCTCGAGTAGTTTTAAGTTGTATCGGGTATAAAAATAACTTAAAACAAATTTTAAACAAAATTGAAAGTGCCTAGGGTTGATTTGGGGAAAGCTCGAGATTAGGAGGCAGTTGGCTCGAAGCAGAGGCTGATATAGCCCGGGTAGATGTTGATTCCAGGTTTACAAACCTGTTTTGTTCTGGAATTTAAACTAGATTTAAATTTCTAAATAAGGGTTTAATTAACTAATAATTAATATTTAATTAATTAATAATTAAGGATTAATTAATTTAAAATCAAGGACAATTCATCATTAATTAAAGTAATTAATGAAAAATAATTATGTGAACAATTGATTTTAATCACACTGTTAATTCATCTTAATTGTAGATGATTGATTATTATCGAATGCTTTGTGATATAATGCTTTGTGATACAAATTGCTTTGTATTGAGTTGTGATATCTGTGATATGTTTCTTGTGAATGTAAAACCCCTTGCCCGTAAAACGGCACTTGAATTTCGATGCGACAGGGAGTCGGATTCCAGTTGGTTATCCGAAACCCACATCGAATCGTAATGATGAATCTTTGTGACTGATAAATTTTTTTTATCTATGAAATTGTAAATGAAGATAAGCGTTATCGATTATACCACTTATCGATATATCTGTGATGATTGATGTTGCACTATTGTGTGTAAAACCCCTGGACTACACCATACACACACAAATATGGATTTCACGTGGAAATCGGTTAAATCACAGATGATTTAAATTCAATGTGTTTGAAATTGAAATTTTAATTTCAATTGATTTTGAAATTGGGAACTTGGGTTTAAAGTGAAAAGCTTTTTGAAATGGAATTTCAAAGATAAAAGTTATTTTGAATAACTTAATCGAGTTTTGAAAATTTAAATAATTTGATTTAAATTCAAATTCAAGTTTGAAATTGAATTCTATGATGTGAAACTAGGGATTAAAAATGTTGTACAAGTTATATATGGGTTAAACCATTTTAAAGGTATTGATTTGGGAATTTGAATTTAATTCAAGAGTTTTAACTCGTATAAATATAACTGGATTTTTCTGAAACGAAAACTACTTGTTTTCAAATAATGATAGCTTTCATTTGAAGAAAGGATTTCCAAATTGTGTTGAACGGTTTCAAGTTTGAAATGGAATTGAAATGTTTTGAAAACTATGAAATGAGTCTTTGATTTCAAAGACCGGATGAGTTAATCTAACTTGAAATGGAATTGTTTTGGAAGATTATGAATGAATTTTTGGAAACGAGTTTTGAAAGCTATAAGTTAAATCTTGATTTAAAGATTTAACGATTTAACCAAATTGAAATGGAAATCGATTTGAAAATCTATGAATGAATCTTTGTGAATGGGGTTAACTTTGTGAATTGAATCTTTTTGTTTAAAAGATTTAAAGTGTGGAAATTGTTTAAACCATTGAGGGTTTTTGAAATAAATCTTTTTGTTTAAAATATTGGAAATGGTAATTTGTTTTAACCATTTAAATGAAAAGTTTTGGGCTTTAAGCTGTGATTTAACTGAGACCCCAGTATCCATATGATTTTTAATTGCGCTCGTTATTCGGTTTAGCCGGGAGAGGGCCTTTGTGTCATATATCTCATTCCGAATAGTGATACGACGATATGGATAGCATTTGAAGACCGGTGGTGAAGACCGGGTATTTGCGAGAGCGATAGGATGACCTATCGATTGTCTCTGCACTGAGTAGCTACGGTATAGAGATTTCCTAAGTGATGGGAAGTCCGATCAGGATTGTGAATACCCGGATTGCAAGGGCTTCTTTGGAAGTGCCTTCGGTTCTGTTCGAACCCGGAACAGACTTGTATGGATGTGTGTCTGACATTACACTTTGAGATGTAAAGCTGGTTTCTATCAAATACATTCCTGTTGGTGGCGGAGAATTTATTCTCTTAGCTTAACACCCTTCTCTGAGACGTACGAACTCAGAGGTTATGTAGTTGATGGTTACTAGTGATACATTCCCAATTTGGTAATGTGGCATACGAAGTGCTGCTGATCATTGGTTGATCAAAGCGTGGCTTTGTGAAAAAGCGTGGCTTTGTGAAAAAGCGTGGCTTTGTGAAAAAGCGTAGTTTTGTGGACGAGACTTCGTCGAGCCTCACAACCCGGTAATGGTCGAAACAGGAATGTTGCGGCAAAGGTTTTTAGGGGTAGCGCCCCTAGGGTATGTCATTTCCTTCTGGATAAAAGGTGGTATCATGGTATGGAGCCCAGATATTTTACCTATGTTGATTATACTTTGTGGCTGTTGCTTTATGATTGGGGATCATCGGATAAAGGTCGGTAACGACCGGGGGATGACATGACTCGTGTGTTAGTTACCTAGTTACAGCTGTACAGCGTGAGGTAGCGTCAGTGTGTTAGTTACCTAGTTACAGCTGTACAGCGTGAGGTAGCGTCGACCTTTTGTTTGCAGAGATCCGGTTAGGATCCGGGGCGTCTTTCCAGAGGCGTTTCTATTTCGGTAAGGAAGTTCCTTAGCCTGATCATTTGTTGGAAATCCAAAGAAACAATACGAACCCTGTACGGTTTTAGTTGTATTACCTGCTATGGAATGTGGCGGTAACCTACTATTGAACGTAGTAGCTATAGTAGGCATACAACAATGGGTGTATGCTGGCTAAGATTAATATTATATTTTCGAAATGGTTTTCGACACTATGCACTAATGATAATAATATCGAATGATTTTGCGTAGTAAGCATTTTTGACTATCATAAGAAGAAATCTCCTCCAATTCTGCGATTGCATTGTGTGTGTGGCGGGAGGTCTTATGGTAGTTTCATTTTCCAAAAGCATTGCGGATTTCAATGTTTAAGAGCCTTTGGTGTTTGTTTAAAGATAAACTGTTTTTGTTGCTCACACCAGTCCCATGACTGATCCAGAGTTTATTGTTCCCTTCCTAAACTCTGGGTGCCCACTATTTTCCACACGGGCAGTCTAGAGTTGGGTTTTTCAGATATTCAGGTTTAGTAGACTATCTGGAGCTAGTTCAGTTCTTGGAGTTCATGGAATGACGTTGCTTATCTTGGAGCTTCTATTGGTGACATTCTATCCGCTGCTGGTGTTATCTATTTTCTTTCCGCTGCTATTTCTTGTATCATATCTCTGATGTATATTGATATCTGTTGTATCATTCTGTTGTATCAGATTTTTGTATCTGTCATGGTATCAATGTAATATATATTGATATATTCTTTATTCCGCTGTGTTGTTATACTTAATGGTGTTATAAGCTCCGGCGAATCGGATTTGAACGGTCGAATCTATGGCATTCTAGTACAATATGAAGTACGGATGTTGATTTTCGAGCGCGAAAATCCGAGTCGTTACATGTGGTATCAGAGCTAAGGTTGAACTTTAGCTCAGGAGTATAACACATTAGGTAGCTCATTAGAGATAGGGTGAAGTATACCCTAGAATGAGTATTTCTCAGATATCCGTTCAAATGCCTCAGTAAATTCTCTTGCTATCCACTGATAGTAAGTATGAGTGCAAGAAGTGGATGAGATAGGGGACAGGGGAATACGACAATAAATGGTCGATACTCTGTAATAACAAGGAAACAATCTTTTCTCTATCAATCTCTTTCGTTCAACATCTCTTCTCAATTCTTCGGTATTTTCTGGTCAATCCAGAAAGGGAATTCGATATATTAATATGGGACATAAACTTCAAACAGGCCAAAATTGTTTGTTTGGATGAATTGGTTGCTTTGTTTTCTATGGTTGATAGATATGTTTTAGTTTCTAAACTGAAATTTTGAAACCGTATCTATATATCTATCTATTCTTTGGGTCCCAATATATTCTACGAATGGTTAGTTATTCCTTCGAACTGACCGATGCCACTCCATATTTCGTAGATCTGGATAACCCGAGTATCTTGTGAAGTGTTAAATAGATTCGATCTTGTATCTATTTTTGATATTCTGATTTGGAAAGCCAAATGCAGAATAGATATTCAGTTTGATTCAATGAAATATTCTTCATCTATCTTTGTGTCTCCTTGGCAATTTCGAGGACGAAATTATTTTAAGGGGGGAAGTTTGTAACGACCCCGAAATTTAATTTTATTTAAATTGATAACTAAATAAATTTTTGAATTAAATTTGTGAAAATAATCAATGTGGTGATGCGAGTTTCCCCGAATTCAAGTATATTTTGTATAAATCATTTAAATTTAATAATATTGTAAATATTTTACATATATGTGAATATATCTGTATACGTGATATATGAGAAAATTTGAAGTTAATATATATGTATATTGAATTCGAGTTTAAATCTAAATCTAAATAGTTTAAAAGTATAAAAGTAAATACATTGGCAACAATTCTAACAATATATTAATTATGGATATTCATTTTTGTTTCAAAGTAACAAGGCCAAAATAAATAAAACTATAAGCATAAAGATGAATAAAATTAAACAAGTGTGTATATATGAAAGCAAGAAACAAAGTACATATCCCTAAGTAACAAAGCAATGTGACTAAAACAAAGAAATCTTTAGCCCAAAACAATATATCAGCCGAGTTAAAGTAATGAAACACTTGCTAAAGAAGGAACAATAATAAAGTACAAAAGGCAAAGGAAGACATAAAGTACCAAGATAATAAATGCAGCACCCAAAATTTTTTCTTTTCAGCCTCCAACAAAGAAAAATCTCCCTGACCAAATACAAAAGAACCTTGTACCTGATTATACATTACCCTGTATAACAATCTTTTCTTATCTCAGCCTTCTCATTTCAGTTTTCGTCTATCAAAGCCATGGAAAAAAAAAGGAAGCATCATCTTTAAACTTAAACAATAATTCAATGTAAAGCAACAATTCAACTCAACCCGAAATCAAGGGAAGTTTCAGCTTCATTTTCAAATCTGTGTCAAATAGCAGTCCTCTGTTTTTTCATCTGAAGCAATGTGAGTAACTTCTTTTTTTAAAGTGCTTAAGTATATTTCTATATGGTTGCTTGAATGATTAGGAAAGTTTAAAACTTGGTTTGCATGCAAGAATCTTGAGTATATGAATGAGTTTTGGCCTGTGCATGTTGATTGTACAGGGATGTAAATCCCTGTTAGCTTTAGAATATAAAAGCCTGTCAAACCCCAAATCTGTTTGTTTCTAGCTTTGTTTAGATTAAAGTGAGCAAACTCTGTCCTTTCCTACTAAGTGAGTAAACATACATTTTTCAAGTTTAAGTTGAATCAAAACAGTAAAGGATTCAGTGATAATATGGTTGTGTATGTCTTCTGTTTGAACAAAATCCTGTGTTTAATTTTATAGGATGCTCTGCCTATTCTACCTCCCTGTTTATTGATTACAGGGTGGAAACATTTTTCAAACTCAAATTTCCCTTTCATCAAATCATTGTTATGCTTACACCTTTCAGTCAAACATGAAGTTAATCCTCCATCAAGATTTTTTTTAAACATGTTTTCGAATATGTTAGTAAAAGGTACCACTGTCATCATGTTTACAGGTGAACATATAAACCTTGTTAAAAATTTAATTGTTGTAAAATACTAATCCAAGTTCATAACTTGAATCTATATACAAAGGTAGGATTTTTAACATAGAAATGAAAATTTTTATGTAAGCATTCAAGGTGCAGTTCGAAAATGAATAAGAAATGCGTTTTTGTCAATATCAGTTGATTCAACAAATTTTAATTGTTGAAACTTATTGTGAAGCAAGCTCAGTGAGTTTTTAACACGGGAAAAATGCTATAGAATTTTTCCAATGCAAGGATGTTAGTGACGAATTGAACGTAGGGTTTAAGGGTATGTTTGGGTTACTGTCATTCTCGAACAAATTTCGTCGTCGACGAAGTATTTGGAGCGATCGCACCGAGGGGGATGGTTGCGTGGGAGATTTGCGGTGACGTGGCCGGAGTTTCAAGTGGTATAGTAGCCGGCGTCGTGAGTTCGATGGATTTTCTGGCGAGGCTATGTTTCCAGGAGTTGTGCAGATTGCCTCGTTTTCTAATTTGGGTTCGTGGTGGCGAACTGGGTGGTCAGGGCATCGGAGGAGGGATTCGTCGACTTGTTGACGATGGTGTGGTTGATCGGAGTTGCTCCGATGGGTGGTGCACGTGCACGTGTAAGTGTGTGTATCTGAAAAAGGGTGGTTGTGTCGAATCGGAGAAGAAGCACTTGACTCGAAGTCGTACTCAGGGAGATAGCGTGATGGCTCAGGGAAAATTGTGTTTGGCTCGAGTAGTTTTAAGTTGTATCGGGTATAAAAATAACTTAAAACAAATTTTAAACAAAATTGAAAGTGCCTAGGGTTGATTTGGGGAAAGCTCGAGATTAGGAGGCAGTTGGCTCGAAGCAGAGGCTGATATAGCCCGGGTAGATGTTGATTCCAAGTTTACAAACCTGTTTTGTTCTGGAATTTAAACTGGATTTAAATTTCTAAATAAGGGTTTAATTAACTAATAATTAATATTTAATTAATTAATAATTAAGGATTAATTAATTTAAAATCAAGGACAATTCATCATTAATTAAAGTAATTAATGAAAAATAATTATGTGAACAATTGATTTTAATCACACTGTTAATTCATCTTAATTGTAGATGATTGATTATTATCGAATGCTTTGTGATATAATGCTTTATGATACAAATTGCTTTGTATTGAGTTGTGATATCTGTGGTATGTTTCTTGTGAATGTAAAACCCCTTGCCCGTAAAACGGCACTTGAATTTCGATGCGACAGGGAGTCGGATTCCAGTTGGTTATCCGAAACCCACATCGAATCGTAATGATGAATCTTTGTGACTGATAATTTTTTTTATCTATGAAATTGTAAATGAAGATAAGCGTTATCGATTATACCGCTTATCAATATATCTGTGATGATTGATGTTGCACTATTGTGTGTAAAACCCCTGGACTACACCATACACACACAAATATGGATTTCACGTGGAAATCGGTTAAATCACAGATGATTTAAATTCAATGTGTTTGAAATTGAAATTTTAATTTCAATTGATTTTGAAATTGGGAACTTGGGTTTAAAGTGAAAAGCTTTTGAAATGGAATTTCAAAGATAAAAGTTATTTTGAATAACTTAATCGAGTTTTGAAAATTTAAATAATTTGATTTAAATTTGAATTCAAGTTTGAAATTGAATTCTATGATTTGAAACTAGGGATTAAAAATGTTGTACAAGTTATATATGGGTTAAACCATTTTAAAGGTATTGATTTGGGAATTTGAATTTAATTCAAGAGTTTTAACTCGTACAAATATAACTGGATTTTTCTGAAACGAAAACTACTTGTTTTCAAATAATGATAGCTTTCATTTGAAGAAAGGATTTCCAAATTGTGTTGAACGGTTTCAAGTTTGAAATAGAATTGAAATGTTTTGAAAACTATGAAATGAGTCTTTGATTTCAAAGACCGGATGAGTTAATCTAACTTGAAATGGAATTGTTTTGGAAGATTATGAATGAATTTTTGGAAACGAGTTTTGAAAGCTATAAGTTAAATCTTGATTTAAAGATTTAACGATTTAACCAAATTGAAATGGAAATCGATTTGAAAATCTATGAATGAATCTTTGTGAATGGGGTTAACTTTGTGAATTGAATCTTTTTGTTTAAAAGATTTAAAGTGTGGAAATTGTTTAAACCATTGAGGGTTTTTGAAATAAATCTTTTTGTTTAAAAGATTGGAAATGGTAATTTGTTTTAACCATTCGAATGAAAAGTTTTGGGCTTTAAGCTGTGATTTAACTGAGACCCCAGTATCCATATGATTTTTAATTGCGCTCGTTATTCGGTTTAGCCGGGAGAGGGCCTTTGTGTCATATATATCATTCCGAATAGTGATACGACGATATGGATAGCATTTGAAGACCGGTGGTGAAGACCGGGTATTTGCGAGAGCGATAGGATGACCTATCGATTGTCTCTGCATTGAGTAGCTACGGTATAGAGATTTCCTAAGTGATGGGAAGTCCGATCAGGATTGTGAATACCCGGATTGCAAGGGCTTCTTTGGAAGTGCCTTCGGTTCTGTTCGAACCCGGAACAGACTTGTATGGATGTGTGTCTGACATTACACTTTGAGATGTAAAGCTGGTTTCTATCAAATACATTCCTGTTGGTGGCGGAGAATTTATTCTCTTAGCTTAACACCCTTCTCTGAGACGTACGAGCTCAGAGGTTATGTAGTTGATGGTTACTAGTGATACATTCCCAATTTGGTAATGTGGCATACGAAGTGCTGCTGATCATTGGTTGATCAAAGCGTGGCTTTGTGAAAAAGCGTGGCTTTGTGAAAAAGCGTAGTTTTGTGGACGAGACTTCGTCGAGCCTCACAACCCGGTAATGGTCGAAACAGGAATGTTACGGCAATGGTTTTTAGGGGTAGCGCCCCTAGGGTATGTCATTTCCTTCTGGATAAAAGGTGGTATCATGGTATGGAGCCCAGATATTTTACCTATGTTGATTATACTTTGTGGCTGTTGCTTTATGATTGGGGATCCTCGGATAAAGGTCGGTAACGACCGGGGGATGACATGACTCGTGTGTTAGTTACCTAGTTACAACTGTACAGCGTGAGGTAGCGTCAGTGTGTTAGTTACTTAGTTACAGCTGTACAACGTGAGGTAGCGTCGGCCTTTTGTTTGCAGAGATCCAGTTAGGATCCGGGGCGTCTTTCCAGAGGCGTTTCTATTTCGGTAAGGAAGTTCCTTAGCCTGATCATTTGTTGGAAATCCAAAGAAACAATACGAACCCTGTACGGTTTTAGTTATATTACCTGCTATGGAATGTGGCGGTAACCTGCTATTGAACGTAGTAGCTATAGTAGGCATACAACAATGGGTGTATGCTGGCTAAGATTAATATTATATTTTCGAAATGGTTTTCGACACTATGCACTAATGATAATAATATCGAATGATTTTGCGTAGTAAGTATTTTTGACTATCATAAGAAGAAATCTCCTCCAATTCTGCGATTGCATTGTGTGTGTGGCGGGAGGTCTTATGGTAGTTTCATTTTCCAAAAGCATTGCAGATTTCAATGTTTAAGAGCCTTTGGTGTTTGTTTAAAGATAAACTGTTTTTGTTGCTCACACCAGTCCCATGACTGATCCAGAGTTTATTGTTCCCTTCCTAAACTCTGGGTGCCCACTATTTTCCACACGGGCAGTCTAGAGTTGGGTTTTCAGATATTCAGGTTTAGTAGACTATCTGGAGCTAGTTCAGTTCTTGGAGTTCATGGACTGACGTTGCTTATCTTGGAGCTTCTATTGGTGACATTCTATCCGCTGCTGGTGTTATCTATTTTCTTTCCGCTGCTATTTCTTGTATCATATCTCTGATGTATATTGATATCTGTTGTATCATTCTGTTGTATCAGATTTTTGTATCTGTCATGGTATCAATGTAATATATATTGATATATTCTTTATTCCGCTATGTTGTTATACTTAATGGTGTTATAAGCTCCGGCGAATCGATTTTGAACGGTCGAATCTATGGCATTCTAGTACAATATGAAGTACGGATGTTGATTTTCGAGCGCGAAAATCCGAGTCGTTACATCAATACTGAAAGGGAAATAAACTGATAAAGATAAATGCTAAGTCTTCAGCATCTTCAACCAACCTTGATCAGCTACTGGATAGCTTCAGACTGACCTGAGCATATACAAAAGAAACACTCGAGTCAGGACTCAAAATCTTATACAAGAAAATCAAGTGCAGATAATAAAGTCCATAACTCAAAGATGAATGTAATAAACATCTTTAAGGATCCGGTAAACTATCTATATATACAATAGAATACGCTAAATAGATAATGTCTAATCAATAAAGTACGATATCAAAATAGTGTTAAGGCGTTACCATAATCCCCCTTAACACATTTTATAATTCCATAGTCTATACACACCGTAAAACCCACCGTAAACTAGTGGTTATCAGAGGGTACCCCATAGGTATAACACAAAACAAATCGTAGTGGTCGTGATAGGATAAACAGTATGACAAGATACATGAGGCGATACCAACTAGGACACTAGTAGTTGCCTGATCCGAACTGATGTTGGGCATAGCAGCTACTACCCCAACACCGCGAAACAACACTCCCAAATCAAGGGGCGCACCCAAATCAAATAAGTAATAGATAAGGTATCGAAGAAGTGTGTCTGCTAGAGATGGTGATCCTCAATGGCCCGGCGCGGCTCCTGTTTTAGTCATGTCAGGGGTCATCCAAAATCGTTCTCTTTCTTCAGTCAACGCGTTCACCAAAACCATCCACTTCGTTCTGGATCAACACTCCGCGTATATTAGTTATTAAAGTGGTTTTCGGTATCGACAGAGAGTATGTCCATATCTGATCCCGGTCTCTTTAATAACTACGCATTAATTACCCGATGGTCATTTAATATTAAAGATTAAACAAATCAAAGTCCAAAAGTCAAGTTGCAAATTTGACTTTCAAAATTTGACATTTCACAATTTGATTTATTTCAAATATTTAAAAATCATATTTCCAAATTAAATTTTAGTTCAAACCCTTGAGTTAACAATAATTAAGTATCCAAGTTCAATTTAATAAGATCCAAATTTCACTTATTAAATTTAATTCATAATCCATGGATTCAATTTAATGGTCAATTTAGTTCAAATCATTAAATCAAATTCTATTCATTTCAATTCATATTTACATTCACCGGTACATTAAATATAATCATAAATTCGATTAAATCAATTTCATTAACTAAATTCTCTTTTATCAAAGCTTCATTGATTTATTTACCAAATTCAATTAAATTTCTATTTAAATAAATCCATTTCATTTGTTTGGTTCCATGATCTACATATCACAAATAAGTTGTTTCCGAGTTACAAATCAACTCAATCCATAATTCAGTTTACAATGTCCTAATTTGTTACTTAATCTCAATTTTAATTTTATAAAAAGTTCCAAATCTATTAAATTAAAACCGAGTTCAAATCTAAATCTAATAATCTAATAAATTTTAAAATTTTAAATTCTAAAACTTACTTGTTTCCTAAATCTCATTTCAATTAAATTTGTCAATTCATTTTATTCAATTAAATAGATTTATTTGTCCGTTTCAATTTAATCCATTAATTCATTTCAATTAAATCTATTAGTTTATTCCAATTAAATCCATTAATTTATTAAAATTAAATTCATTAAGTTCGTTACTTAATTTCCAAACAAATTGTTAAGTTCATTCCTTAATTTCAAATAGGATTTAATTTCAAAAATGATTTTGTTGACCAATCGGGTTTCTTATTTTTAATTTGCTATCCTAGGCCAAAGTTGTTCAATTGGGCATTTATCATTTCAACCCCATGTCATTAAATAAAACAACAAAGCATAGCAAAGGGAACTTGTAGTGTGATAACTGGGATGGTGTCAAAGTAAATAAACAATCAATAGCAACCATACATAACCATTCAATAATTTATTTAAATAATCCCGAAATAATCGTATTAGTTTACATTTGTTATTTATGCAAATTAATATAATTATTCCTAGAATCCACACTATTATTTCATGCAGATTAAAGATTATTACAATATGGTTTTCACTAGGCGTCTATTATAAAATTACTACGTCAATCATACATTCAATGGTTCAAAGTGTAGTTAACACTACTTCTACGTGTCGGTTTATTTAACATTTTACGGGGGTCAAGTTCAACATATATAATCTATTTTAAATTGTTAACCATCCTACATCAAATTCAGTTTCATATTAATCATCACTTATATTAACGTCCAAATTCAACATCACATAACAATTTAGTGTCACAACTATTTTCCATAAACTAACTTCAAATCACAATTTAACATCAACAATTTTAACACTTAAATTAATATCAATAACATCTATCACTTGATTATCATAGCATAATAGATTGAGCCGTGAATGAAATATTCACCTTGCGTGGTTAGAGATTTGACGACGAAGCACGAAGACGAATAGATAAGAGGCACTAACAAGTATGACAAAAAGGCGAACACAAACTGCAATCAAACAAACAATTAAATTGATAATTTTGTTCAATATAATATATATTTTTCATATATAATCATACCAAAACAAAGAACTAGATCGATTCGTCAAGCTGAGTGGAAGCCTAAATCTCCGAAGCAGTAGCTGGAACAAAACACAGTAAACACTGTATGTGAGCAACTAGAATTCTCAAAGTTATATACTGTTATAAATATACAGTTTCATATATATTTATATATAAATGCTGAAATACGACTGCTGCCAAGGCGAGGCATAGTGTAGACGACAGAGCGGGACGTCGCGGTAGTCGGAGAAGGCGGGTGCAGGCTGGTGGGTGGACGTGGGCTGTGGTGGTGGGTTCGGGCGGACTGTTGGTGGAAGGCGGAGGCAGATGGTCGGACTGGTGGCGGGTGGCTGGCAGGGCGGACGGGGTGGCAAGCGGACGGGCAGCTGGAGTGGGTCAGGTTGGACGGGGTCAGGGTGTAGGCTGGGCTGCTGGAGTGGGTCAGGTCGGACGGGGTCAGGGCGTAGGCTGGGCTGGTGGAGTGGGTCGGGCGAACTGGGCAGGTGGGCGAGGTCAGGCGGAGGCTGGGTGGCAGGCAGACTGGGTGGGAGTGGGTGGCAGGCGGCTGTGGGTAGGGCGCGACTGGTGGTAGGGCGCGGCTGGGCAAGTGGAGGTCGGACTGGGTGGGAGTGGGTGGTAGGCGGCGGGGTGGAGTGGACTGGGTGGTAGGTGGAAGGCGGAGTGGGTAGTAGGCGGGAGGCGGAACTGGGTAGAGCATGGGTGGCGGAACTGGCTAGGGCGCGGCTGGGCAGGTGCGGTAGGGGAGGCGGACTGGGCGGATGGGGAGGTCGGACTAGGAGTGGGGTGGAGTTTACTGGAGAGGAAGTTTCACAAAAAAAATAAAATAAATATAACAGAGAATGGAGAAGAAGAAAGGGAGCAGAGAGCAGAGTGAATACGAACCAGTAGATTTGAGTTTTGCAAACGAAGGAATAGATGGAACGAGCTAGTTTATATAAAGTATGTAACGACCCGATATTTTCAACCATTCGCATCCATTATAAGTGTATAGGTACACACTCATGCCGGAATTGAATTGCTCAAAATACCGCGTTGTAAATAAAATTTGGCAAATCTCAGAATATACAGTAAATCAATATAATCACAGATCACAGACACAGAGTAAAATAATGCAACGGAAGTAAAAGAAATAGTAGTTCATGAAGCTACTATATAAATATAACAAAGCTACATAAGATACAACAGAAGAAATAGAGTAAAACAGAAGTCTAAATACAATAACCAAGTACAAGCTGAGTAGAACAACAGAACTGAAATAGATAGGACAAGACAAGCAGAAAATCTCCAGCGATTCAAATCTCCAAGAGAGTGGACATCCAAATCTATGAATAACTCAGGCTGACCCGAGCGTAAAGCAAAACACAAAACACTCGAGTCAGGACAATATATACTTATATAATGTAAACCAACTCAAGTGAACTGTAATAAAGGTACAAGTAACTTAAAGAATGCTTGGGATCGCCCATTCTTTAAGGATCCGTTAAACTATTTACTATGTAGTAATATTCGCTATTATAATAATGTCTAATCAGTAAAGTATAATCAAATAGAAAATAACATTAAGGGGATGGAGAACATTAACGCGGTCGGATCTTAAAATCATAATCGTAGTAAAGCTCGATATGGTAGGTGACACGGCACAACTAGGCAATGCAGGGTAGATATACCAATTACGCATCCGGACTAGTGGTGACGCATAGCAGCCACTACCGCCCACCTCGAACAACACTCCCAATCAAGGGTGGCCACCAAATCAATCACTAGTAATAGAATGGTATCGAAGAAGTGTGTCCGATAAGAGGTGCTACCTCCTTGGTCCGTCAATCGCTCCTGTTTTAGCCACCTTATGCCAACTCACGGGAGTTGGGTCCACGTAACATACCTTAAGAACGTCGCCACCATCCTACTTCATTTTGGAATCTCCACCGCGTACACGGTTGTCAAAGTGGTTTTCGGTATCGACAGAGAGTATGTCCATATCCGATCCCGGTCTCTTTGCCAACCAATCGTTATTATAACTCGTGGTTATAACTTTTAAAAACAATACTTTACTTCAAAATAAAATATCATTTCAAACCATATCTTTATAAAATAAAGATTAAATCAATCCCAAACCATTCCATATATTTAAATTTTCATATCATTTCAAAACTTCATTTCAAATCATTTTAATATAATAAAATATCATATCAATTCAAATCCAAATATTCAACTTTAAATACCTTTTAAATTCAAAGATATCGTTCATTTACTATCATTTCAAATCACCATTAAATAGTTTATATTCCAATCAAAATAATTCATTTAAACCTTTTAAAAGTGTAATTATTATATTTTCAAATCAAGTATTCGATTTCCAAAGTTTCAAACCATTCTGAGTTCGTTTACTAAGTCAAAAACCCTAATTATTAAAATTTCAGCATTTCACAGCATTTAAAAACAACTGCTATAAGTTATATTTGAAAACATTTTAATTCAGCAAAGACAGCACTTAAAACTGCTGTTAAAAACTCAGTTTTAGTTGAATTATAGTTTAAAAACAGAAAAGACAGCATTTCAGAAGTGTTGCGGTAGTTCAGATTTCAAAACAAGAGTTAAATTTGGTTTCAGCAAAGACTGCAGACCATTATAGCATTTCCAGAGAATGCTATAATAGACCTGGGTTCAATATTATCCTATGAGTTCAACTACAGCAACTGCAGCATTTCAGAAATGCTGTAGTAGCCCTTTTATTCAATTTTTAGTGTAATTCAGAACCATAGCATTTCTGAATGCTATTAAAAGTGATTTCCAGCTTTTTAGTGTATTTCCAGCAATTAAATAACTTCATTTTAAACTCTTTAAACATTTTAAAAATCATAATTTAACATTTAAAATGTTCATTTACATATCATTTAACATGTATCTTTTTCACAATAAATTTCTTATAATTAAATCAAATTTTCAACAATTTACTTAATAAATTGAAGTGTAAAAGTTTCCAATTCTTCACATTTCAACAAATAACTTAACACTTCAAATTTAAATTACCATTTAACAAATTTAACTAAATTTCCAATTTTATTTAATTAACTTAAACTTTAATTAAAACCAAATTTCACATTTCCAAGTCAAGTTATATTTTAAAAGATTACTTTTAAACATTCATTTATTTAACCACTTAAATTAATAGAAAAATCAATAATACTTTAATAAATCACTTAAATTAAAATTTAAATCAAATTATCATATTTACCATTTTCCAAATATAATTAAATTTCCATTTTTATTCATAAACTTAAATATCATTTTTAACCAAAATTCCAAATTTCCAACTTAAGTTATATTTCAAAAATCCAGTTAAACCATTCATTAATTACATTTTTAACATATGAAAAAAAATCATAATTTCTTTATTTTAAAACATTTCAAAATCTAATTAAATCAAATTTCATAAATTTATAATTTTTAAAATACTTAAAAATATTCAAAACACTTTATAAAATAACCACGGGTCTGTATATAATTTTCTAACTTAGGTCAAGTGATACGGATATGTATCATTTCAATCCGCAGTTAAAAAAAAGAAAAATCCGGGTTCTATCATTTCAAACCCGCAATCCCAAGTTAAAATAATTTAAATAAAAGTTATTAAAAGGTCGCTCAGGCTTATCATTTCAGCCCATAACGATCCTTCCCTATTCTAAAGTCCATTCGGGTATGTATCATTTCAACCCATAGTGAACCTAATCTACAGGGAACTTGCAGTGTGATAAACTGATAAAAAAATGAACAGAATAACATAAATAATTAACAAAATGATATGACATGAATTTTTAACAGTTTAATATCATACATAATTATCACAAGCAGTTTACAACATAATATTGATTTTTCTACATATTCAATTGTTGTTGTTTCACAACTACATAAGTATGAACGTCGTGTGAGTTTTTACTCACCTCTTATTGCTGAAGATTTCAAGACCAAAAGCACAAAAGAAAACCAAGAATGATGACACTACAATGATTGGGGTAGAGAGCGAATCCAAGCTACAACTCTTGTATACAACCCAAAACAAAAATCAAACAAAACAAATTTCAATACAACTTTAAAATGAAATAACTTTGGAATAAAAGCGAATACGAATACCAAACTTTTTTGCCTTGCTTCTCATATACTATGTACGGCCTAGGGGTTGCATAGGGTCAGGTTTTGGTCAGGTTTAGGCTTGGGTTTGGGCTAGCATGGCTCGGCCAAAGTGGTGCACAATGGTGGAGTTATGAATAAGTGAAGGTGAAGGGGTTTTGTAAGCAAATAAGTGGAAAAGTAGTCAAACTAAGGCTCAACCATGGATGGTTAGGCTCGACCAGAGGGTCCATGTGGTAGATCAGGGGCTGGAGTGATGAGGTAGGGTCTGGACAAGGGGTTGGTGGAGGTGAAGGGAAATGGGGTGGTGGTCAACTAGGTGCTTGGTTATGCATTGTTTTGGACATTGTTTCCATTTTTGGTGAAGTATGGCTTCAAGGAGGGTTCGGCCATGGTCTAACCTGAAGTGGTGGTTGGTGATGATGCCAAGGAGGAGTGGTAGGGAATGGTGGCCATGTCTATGGTGAGGTGGCCATGCAAATAGAAGAGAAAACAAGGCACAAAAAGTATGAAAAATGGAAGAAAAGTGTAAAAGAGGAGGCCATTACCAAGGGAGTTTGAAGGAGCCTTGAGAAATGAGAAGTGCTGAAGCTTTTTCATGTGAAAAGTAATAATAATACACGGCTAAAACTGAAAAAGTGGACAGCCAAATGAATTAAAGTGAAGGTTATGGCATTTGGAACGTTTTGAAGGTGAAAGGCCTTAAGTTTTGTAACTTTCTAACCCTTTAGCATTTCCATTTCTTTTTAAATTTTATATAACAAAATTTAACTCAGAAATCTACTTTACAACCGAAACTAAGTAAAGATATAAGAAAACAAATAATTAATTTTAAAGAAAAATATAAAAAGAATGAAGAAAATGCCTTAAAAATACCAAACAGTGTTAAAAAATTATAAATACATCTCTGTCAGTCTTGAAAAACTATACACTTCATTAAAAAAATATTATGAAGTGAAAATTTGAATTAAAATAATTTACTTATCGTTTTCAAAATAAAAAAGATAATTAAATTGGAGAAAATAGAAAAAGGATTAAAGAAAATGTTTAAAATTACAAAAAGGGCATGGAAATTTGCAAGAAAAATACTACTAACTCTGGAAAAATTCCTACCTTACTTTAAAAATATTTAAAAGCCAACTTATATTTTATATAACATAAATATACAAATTGGAATAAAATATATCAAATAAAAATGTCATTTATATCATTTTAAAATAAAGAATATTGCTGAATAACCCAATATATACACAATATTGAAAACGGTATAACTTTTGCAATTTAAATCCGTTTTCAACGAAACGAAAAGCAGTATTCAAGTTATTAAATCTATTTTTATAATAAAAGATAAAATTCATAAATTTCAAAATTTTAAATTTTTAAGTTAAAAGTCGAAGTTTGACTATTTGACCAAAATTCACATTTTCTGGAAATATTAAATTTAGTCATATTTGGAATTCAAATCCACATACAAAATCAAAGTTTTTATATTTACAATAAAAAAAATTATTCTTTTCATAAATAAAGCTTTTAAATCTGGAAAAATCAATTTAAAATTAATTGTAAAATACAGGGTTGTTACACTCTCCCCCACTCAAAACTTTTCGTCCCCGAAAAGGAACGAGGTACGGGAAAGCACCTAAAAAGATAGAATGAATAGAATTAAGACAAGATGATAAGAATATTGGAATTACACCTGATAACTATTGTTATAGGCAAGTTTAATAAGATGGAGGTGATCAAATCAAGAACACAAACACGAAAAAGATTCTCTAGAGTCTGAATCACCCTTTTCACTTGAGCGACGTTCCATGGATGGAAAACAGTGTTCAGATTCCAAAATGAGTAACAAAGATTTCAAAGATTATAAAAAGATTTCTAAACAGACTGGTATAAGCAAGAGCCTTCCCATTCTGTAACAAGATAAGAGAAATAAGGACAACCAAAAGATAGTTTGAAAAAAACAAAATAAGATAATAAATTTGAAACCATAATGCTTTGAAATCATAACAATTTAGGGATGTTTATCATTTGGAAATCATACTACTAAAATCATAACACTTTGGAAATGTTATTCTAAAAAAAAACATACTACTTAGAAAATCATAACATCTCTTTTTTTTAAAAATAATCTTTATTTAAACCATTTTAATTCAAGGTCAAATAATATTCATTTTAAAGTTGTAACATTTCTAAGTTCATTCAATTATAAAAATTTCCAAAACATTGTATTTTCAAAACAGCAGCTCTTATAAAATGCTACAAAAGATATATTAGTATTTCAAATCAGTTTAATTTCAGAAATATTCGTTTGGATATCATTTAAATTATGATTTATTAAAAAAAACTTTTATGAATAGAATATTCAAATTAAACTATACTCCATTTATTAAGTCAAAAGCTCACTATTTTAGTTAGCTCACATAACCTAACACTTTATTTAAAATACCCAAATAGATATTCCTTTAATAAGTTACACTTAAAATTCCAGTTGGAAACCAAATTTTCAATTATCAAGTTTTAGTGATGTTAAAAATACATTTTAACTATTTAAATCATAATTATTCATTTTTCAAGACATATCAATTTCATAAATAAAATATTTATAAAGCAAATATAACAATCAAATTTCTCTACACATTTATTCATTTAGACATCAATTAAACTATAAATTCAAGTTAAATAAACTTTATTACAAAATGTCCAATTCCAATGTATTTTATTTTATCTATTCAAAGATACATTATTTATTATACAACATACTCATTTCAGGAAATAACCATTATTAAAATTCCTAGGTTAGACTTAAGGTTCCATATTAAATCAAATTTGATTATTAAGTTATTTAAATAAAATCTCTTTAAATTCCTTTTTCACTATTTACCTCTGTTAATCTTTTATAACTAAAATTTAAGTGTATAACATTTATTATAACCACTCAAATTTTATTTATAAAATCCTTTCTATATTGTATATTATCCAATTTCATATTCAACTTCTGTGTAATTTTGGTAAGTTATATTGGAATGAAATTGTATGTTATACAAGTAAAACTTTCCAATTCAATCATCTCAAGTTTGAATCATTTATTCAAATTTTTTTTGATTTTCTTCTTATAACTGAAATTATTCTTTAAAATAAAATTTAAGAATTAAACTTCCGATTCCCTTCAAACCATTTAGAGATAAGTAATTAAATATACATAATATGTCAAATAAAATTTAAATCATATATCTATATATATTATAATCCAGTCATATTTTTTTAGAAATTCAAATCAATTAGATTTTCCAAAACAAAGCTGTAGCAAGACTATAGAACGGTCTCTTCAGTTCAAAACTCGAAAATGAATGTCGATGATGCTGCAGTCATCACCGAAATTATTTTCCAGAGACAAAGAGAAGAGCACTAAATTTTTAAACTTCAAAATCCTTTAGAAACAAATTTCTACTTGGAAATACTTTAAATAATATATCCTTTTAAAACTTTTAACACAAGGTTTGCATCCATCGGAAATTAAATTCTTAAATTTCTTGTTTTAAATTCATTTCAGTTCCCAAATAAATTTATAAACAACTATTTATAAATTCATTTGTAGAATAATAAATGATAAATCAAGTATTATCACTTCAAATTATCAATTTATTAAGTTCCATAATTTTATATCAAAATTTATTTCATTAACCAATATTTTTTTATAATATTATGTTAGTTTGTTCTGTCAAAGTGTTTTAGAAATCCAATCGATAGCGTTGATTAGACGAATCGATCGGAAACCCACATCAACATCAACAACTCAAACAACAGAATATAAAACAAAATATTAATTACAGATTTACAAATACAATTCAAAATGTTTTGAAGGTAGGTTGGAAACAAAAGACAAGATGATTAAATAACAAAGTAGGGAGATGGGTAAGCTTAGATAACCGCGAACAACCTTAACCGGGTTAACCGTGAGTTAAAGAATAAGATCGATGTGGATTTTCCTGGGACAAATCTACGTTCGATCTCAAGAGATGGAGTTTGTAAAAATAAAGGATATTAGCATCTAAACTAAGGATAGATATAAATCTTTGGTGAATCGATGCTGATTGTAAAGGATTTTCACCCCTTTACAAGAAAATTAGAATATTGGCGAGACCGCCAATTCACTATAAAGATCATTCGAAGTGGAGTCATGGGATACTCCAGAATCAAAAGATGATGAATAGTGAGGGACACGAATAAATTTTAGACCGCAGGGAACGTTCCAAAAATTCAAAGGAAATTCGAATCAAGAGGAAAAGATTCAAACTCGAACGAAAGTGATTCTGTAAATAAATCTACTCCATATGCTGAGTTTTGCCTCAAAGCCAAAGCTCTGATACCAACTGTAACGACCCGATATTTTCAACCATTCGCATCCATTATAAGTGTATAGGTACACACTCATGCCGGAATTGAATTGCTCAAAATACCGCGTTGTAAATAAAATTTGGCAAATCTCAGAATATACAGTAAATCAATATAATCACAGATCACAGACACAAAGTAAAATAATGCAGCGGAAGTAAAAGAAATAGTAGTTCATGAAGCTACTATATAAATATAACAAAGCTACATAAGATACAACAGAAGAAATAGAGTACAACAGAAGTCTAAATACAATAACCAAGTACAAGCTGAGTAGAACAACAGAACTGAAATAGATAGGACAAGACTAGCAGAAAATCTCCAGCGATTCAAATCTCCAAGAGAGTGGACATCCAAATCTGTGAATAACTCAGGCTGACCCGAGCGTAAAGCAAAACACAAAACACTCGAGTCAGGACAATATATACTTATATAATGTAAACCAACTCAAGTGAACTGTAATAAAGGTACAAGTAACTTAAAGAATGCTTGGGATCGCCCATTCTTTAAGGATCCGTTAAACTATTTACTATGTAGTAATATTCGCTATTATAATAATGTCTAATCAGTAAAGTATAATCATATAGAAAATAGCGTTAAGGGGATGGAGAACCTTAACGCGGTCGGATCTTAAAATCATAATCGTAGTAAAGCTCGATATGGTAGGTGACACGGCACAACTAGGCAATGCCAGGGTAGATATACCAATTACGCATCCGGACTAGTGGTGACGCATAGCAGCCACTACCGCCCACCTCGAACAACACTCCCTGTAACGATAACGAATTTTTCGCGCTCGAAAATCGACATCCATACTTCATATCGTACTCGAATGTCGTAGATTCGACCGTTCAAATCCGAGTCGCCGGAGCTGATAACAACAGTTAAGTAAACAACACAGCGGAAAAGAAAATGAATATAGATATACAACATCTGATACAATATCTAGATACAATGATGATACAAAGAATATCTATATACATCAGAGATATGATACAACAAATAGCAGCGGAAAAGAAAAACGATAACATCAGCAGCGGATAATCTCCATCTTCAAAGCACCGATCCAAAAATAGCTCGAACTCCCAATAACGAGGCACAAAGGTAAGCAAGTGCAGTCCGATCCAAAGACTAAACTAGCTCCAGATAATCCACTCAACCTGAATATCTGAGAAACCCAACTCTAGACTGCTCGTGTAGAAAATTATGAGCACCCAGAGTTTAGGAAATGAACAATAAACTCCGAGTCAGTCGTGGGACTGGTGTGAGCAACAAAAACAGTTTATCTTTTAAAAACAAATAGCATATAATTTTAAAGTCAATTCGCAATGCTTTTAGAAAATGAAACTACCATAAGACCTCCCACCACACACACAATGCAAACGCAGAATTGGAGGAGATTTCTTCTTATGATAGTCAAAGATGCTTACTACGCAAAATCAAATCATTTGATATTATTACTAGTGCATAGTGCAGAAAACATTTCGATAGTAGAATATAAATCTTAGCCAACATACGACCAATATCGTATGCCTACTATAGCTACCATCTAAACAGTGGTGACCACCGTACGTAAATGGCAGGTTCTACAACTAATACCGTACAAAGTTCGTATTTGGAAGATGGATTTCCAACAAATGGTCAGGCTAAGGAACTTCCTATTCCACGAAAGAAACGCCTCTGGCGGGACGTTCCGAGAACCAAACCGTTCTCTGCCAAACAAGGCCGGCTACCCCTTTTCCCAAGGGAGTATACAAAACCTCAGATATGCCACCCCCGGTCCTTTGGGACCTTTAACCGAGGCGCCTCGAAACCAACATCACACGTAATAAATAAGTGTATCCACATGAGTAAGTATCTGGGCTCCATACCATGATACAACCCTTTTCCAGAAGGAATGGTCATACCCTAGGGGAGCTACCCCTGAAACCTTGCCGCAACATTCCTGTTTCGACCATTACCGGGTTGTGGGGCTCGACGAAGTCTCGTCCACAAAGCTACGCTTTTTCAAAAAGCCACGCTTTGGGTCAATAGATGATCAACCTATGATCACAAAGATAAATGATCAAACAAATGATCATATCACAAATGATCAAACACTGATCATCACACAGCAACACTAAACATGTCACATTACCAAATTGGGATATATCGCTGATAACTTCAACTACATAACCTCTGAGCTCGTACGTCTCAGAGAAGGGTGTTAAGCTAAGAGAATAAATTCTCCGCCACCAACAGAAATGTATTTGAAAGAAATCGGCTTTATATCTCAAAGTGTAATGTCAGACATACAATCCATACAAGTCTGTTCCGGGCTCGAACAGAACCGAAGGCACTTCTTACGAAGCCCTTGCAATTCCGGGTATTCATGATCCCGTCCGGACTTCCCATCACAAAGGGTGATAAAATCTCTATATCGGGGCCATTCGATGTAGTGACATTCGACGAGTTGTCCTTTCGTTTTCGCAAATATCCGGTCTTCACCACCGGTCTTCAAATGCGATCCATATACGACGTATCACATATTCGGAATGAGTTATACGACCCAAAGGTCATTTCCCGGCTAACCCGAATAGTGAGCGCAATATTTAAAAATATATGGATATTGGAATTTCAATTAAGTCACAATTTAAACCCAAACTTTCTTTTCAAATGGTTTAATAAATTACCATTTAAATCTTTTAAACAAAAGATTTAATTCATAACGTTCACCCAGTTTCACAAAGATTCATTCACAGATTTTCCCAAATCAATTTCCATTTCAATTTGACTCGTTAAATCTTTAAATCAAAGATTTAACTTATAGCTTTCAAAACAATTTCATTTCGAATGGTTTAAATAAATCACCATTTTAAATCTGTAAAAAATAAACAGATTCAATTCATAGCTTTCAAAACATTTCAATTTCATTTTAAATTTGAAACCTTTCAACACAGATTTGAAATTCACTTCTTATATGAAAGCTTTAATTAATTGAAAACAATTAGTTTTCATTTCAGAAAAATCCAATTATATTTGCTCGAGTTAAAACCTTTGAATTTAAATTCAAATTCCCAAATCAATACTTTTAAAATAGTTTAACCCATATATAATGGGTATAACATCTTTAATCCCTAGTTTCGAATCATAAAATTCAATTTCAAATCTTGGATTCAAGTTTAAATCAAATTATCTAACTTTTAACACTCGATTAAGTTATTCAAAATAACTTTTATCTTTGAAATTACATTTCAAAAGCTTTTCACTTTAAATTGAAATTTCCAATTTCAAAATCAATTGAAATTAAAATTTCAATTTCAAAAACATCAAATTTAAATTATCTGTGACTTAACCAATTTCCACGTGAAATCCATATGTGTGTGTGTAAAAGTGTAGTCCAGGGGTTTTACACACAAGTGCAATATTATTCAATCATCACAGATCAAAATACAGAAATATAGTTGATAAGCGATATAAACTATAGCGCTTATCGTACAGATCACAGATATATATATCAGAGATAAGTAAATTACAGATCACAACATAAATCAGGGTATATCACAAAGCATCACAATAAGGGATATCAACCAATTCAACATTCAATAGAATTCAAACATTCATAGGTAAGGTCAGTTAACTATCTGATTTATTCAAATCAAATTAACTCTTATGAATAAATTTCTAATTCTGATTAATCAATTATTAATCAATTACAAATTATCTTGATTAATTATTCTTTAATCATTTATTAATTGACCATTAATAATAAATTAATTAACCTTTAATTTTTAAATAATTTACTTTTAATTATTTAATCCACCATTTAATTAATTATCTTTAATTAATAATTTAACCCTTAATTTATTATCATTTAATTAATTACTCTTAATTATAAATTAATTTAATCATTAATAAATAATCCCTTAATTAATAATGATTTCTTAATCATTTTAAATTAATTAACCTTTAATTAAAAATCCATCCTTCATTAGTTACCTTAAGTAATTATCATTTTGAATCAATAATGGTCCTTAAATTAAGACCTAAATTTATCTTTACTGATTACTTATTTCAACACTTGCTTAATTCACATTCCAAAATCAATTTATAAATTAATTTTAAAAATCTTAAGTTACAAGTTTAAAGCAAATCTTAGCTATCAAGGGATTTTAGACCAAATCCACTAAAGTTTCAAAATATTTATTTATTTAAAGTATTTAAATTTTTAAACTTTCTTCCATTTCAAAAACTGGAATTTAAACACTTGAATTAGCCTCAGCTTAACATTGGTTTTAATTTAAAACCTAACAATTTAAAACTGTTAAAAACTGGGTTCTGTTTAAACTTGAAAACAAAATGACCCGAGTAAAATTCCAGTACTACTCGAGTTATCCCCCGAGATTCCCCTCCAAATTCTCGAGTCACCTGAGACCAACGCGAGAACTTCCAGAGCAAACCTCCAGCTCCTCAACTTCGAGTAAATCGCGATGAAACGCGAGTACTCCTTCGAGTATTCAACTCGTCCTTCCCAGCTCCACATTCCAGTGCGCGCACACACACACACTTGTGCACGTGTACAACCGACGACGATAATCTGATCGCCGATGATACCTCCGGCATATCCCCACGAATCACCACGACTAGCCTAGCCCTCCAGATTCTTCCCATTCACCGTAGATCAAGATCGAGTAACTCGATCAACGTAAACCCAAAATAGATCATCGAAAGACGCCTCGATATAGCCACCATCGACCACCTGAAGATCCCTAACTCCGGCCAATGGCATCGTCACCCATCAAACTTCGATCCCCCAAAGCCTCGCTTCACTCGACGTCACGTCGAAGTCGCGGTGGTCAAAACAACTTGCTCCAGTAAATTAGGTTTAAAAAAAAGAAACCATCGCCGCTATCACCTCCGACGTCGTGGCCACCCCTACCCATTTTTCCTATCACCCTGGTAGTCTCGTCCACCTCTTCGCCCAACCCCGATCCTTATAGATCCACACGCCACCCGAAATTGATCAAAATGTCGAATTCGAACATTATCAAACTGCTCTTACAACAGTCCACTAAAAATCCTCAAATACATCTTAAAAATCATGGCATTAAGTAAGGATTCAAGCTACAAACTTGAATTGATGTTTTGTTGAATTCGAAATTTACAAGTTTAAAGTTTCATCAGTTAAAATCTTTTCTTTTCTTTCTTCGGCAAACACCCATTCTTCATAAAATTATTTTTAAGTTATCATCACTGCCTAAACATACCTTTTTCATTTAGAATCCAAAGGCTAATATTGGTTAGAGAGCAAGAAACTAAATTTCTTAGTTGATGAGCCTTACTCTGGAACTAGACAGAGAAAGAGATACATAGACCAGCACTTCCAATTTCAAATACATATGCTCACAGAGTTGAAATAGAATGATAACTAAGTATCCAGGTTAAACAAAGGTCGTTCACCGAATAAATTTTACTTAAGCTTTAATGTCATGTGGTTTACTCGCTTCTTATTTGTTTTAAAAATAGAAACCTACAGGGATTAACAGAGTGATATAACTCTTATATACACCTACATTTATTTTCGAATATGCAGGAAATTTGGCTGTCTATACCAACATTTTTAACAACACTTGAAGTATTCATTCTAACATCAAGAAATAAAACAGATTCAAATATACTTATGGTTTTTTTTAAGAAAAGTTACTCACCAAATTTTGAAAAGGCAGAGAGCTTGCTTTTTTTGTAAACTGGAAAGGCTTGCAACTGAAATTTGAAAACTTGAATACTTCTGATGTTTTGTTTCCAGAGACAAATGTTTTGCTTTGAAACTTAAAAATGAAGCTTTTAAAAACTTGAGACTTCAAACTGAAACATTTGCATTGCTAGATTTCTTTTTAACTGAAGAAGCTTTGAACTGGAACTTGAAAAGCTCTGATTTTCTTTTAAAGACTGAAATGTCTTGCTTTGTTTTAAATGAACGAGAATGGAAAGACTTTGATATAAAATAAAACAATGCAGAGGCTAAGTTGTAATTGTACAAGAGAAAAACAATCTCAGCTGGTACAAGATTATTATATTTTGATCAGAGATTTTTTTCTTGTATGAAGGCTGAAATGAAACATTTGGGTACAAGCATTAATGAACATGTCATGTATAGCCATACTTATCTTCTTTAATTCAATTCGTATGGTACTATGTGTTACTTTACTTCTTTTCTTGCCTGCAAATCTAGAGGCTATAGTACAAATATTTATTTTACTTTTACTTGTTACTTTGCATATACAAATGGTGATAGTTTATACATGTTAGCCTGATTTGTTTTTTTCATTTCCATATACTTGTTTCCTACTTGCCTTTTCTTTGTTTAAATACTTGTTGTTTGAATTATTGTAGTGTAATCACTTTATATTTTTACTTATTTGAATGTAAGTTATTTTCTCTTTTTGTTTTGTTTTTGTCAATGTCATACTTCGGCTGAATAGATATAGGGATGGTTTGCATTGATTTGTTTTGTATTGTATTTTATTTTATTTTAGTTAAATGTATGCCTTACTGTCTTGTTTTATACAATAGCATGGGTGAAGATGTTTTGTTTATTATTTTACTTTGTTTTGTTTACTTTACATATTTACAACTTTGTTTCATATTTTTAAATGTTGTTTCTTTTCTTATGGCTTAATAATATAAGTAGATTTCTATTTTAATTTGTTGTTAAATTTGTAACAATTGTATTTACGTTATACTTGAATGTATTTGTATCGTTTATTTTCTTGTTTAACATCTATTATTATTTTTGTAAATGACATTTGTCTTGTTTACTTTTAAAATACAAGTAAACTTCTAATTTTTATTTTACTTAATATTTTTATTTTAAAATCCATCTACTTGAAATTTAAATTCAAATTAAATATATACTTATATATAAAATTTCAAATTTACTCATATATCATATATACATATATATCCATATATATATACAATTTTTAACTTTAAATGATTTAACACATCTACATTTGATTTCGGGGAAATTCGCAATCAATTAATCCATTTAAAAATAAATTTTACAAATTTTTATTCAAAAATTTATTTAATTATCAATTTAAATTAAATTTAAATCTGGGGTCGTTACACTCCCAATCAAGGGTGGCCACCAAATCAATCACTAGTAATAGAATGGTATCGAAGAAGTGTGTCCGATAAGAGGTGCTACCTCCTTGGTCCGTCAATCGCTCCTGTTTTAGCCACCTTATGCCAACTCACGGGAGTTGGGTCCACGTAACATACCTTAAGAACGTCGCCACCATCCTACTTCATTCTGGAATCTCCACCGCGTACACGGTTGTCAAAGTGGTTTTCGGTATCGACAGAGAGTATGTCCATATCCGATCCCGGTCTCTTTGCCAACCAATCTTATTATAACCCATGGTTATAACTTTTAAAAACAATACTTTACTTCAAAATAAAATATCATTTCAAACCATATCTTTATAAAATAAAGATTAAATCAATCCCAAACCATTCCATATATTTAAATTTTCATATCATTTCAAAACTTCATTTCAAATCATTTTAATATAATAAAATATCATATCAATTCAAATCCAAATATTCAACTTTAAATACCTTTTAAATTCAAAGATATCGTTCATTTACTATCATTTCAAATCACCTTTAAATAGTTTATATTCCAATCAAAATAATTCATTTAAACCTTTTAAAAGTGTAATTATTATATTTTCAAATCAAGTATTCGATTTCCAAAGTTTCAAACCATTCTGAGTTCGTTTACTAAGTCAAAAACCCTAATTATTAAAATTTCAGCATTTCACAGCATTTAAAAACAACTGCTATAAGTTATATTTGAAAACATTTTAATTCAGCAAAGACAGCACTTAAAACTGCTGTTAAAAACTCAGTTTTAGTTGAATTATAGTTCAAAAACAGAAAAGACAGCATTTCAGAAGTGCTGCGGTAGTTCAGATTTCAAAACAAGAGTTAAATTTGGTTTCAGCAAAGACTGCAGACCATTATAGCATTTCCAGAGAATGCTATAATAGACCTGGGTTCAATATTATCCTATAAGTTCAACTACAGCAACTGCAGCATTTCAGAAATGCTGTAGTAGCCCTTTTATTCAATTTTTAGTGTAATTCAGAACCATAGCATTTCTGAATGCTAATAAAAGTGATTTCCAGCTTTTTAGTTTATTTCCAGCAATTAAATAACTTCATTTTAAACTCTTTAAACATTTTAAAAATCATAATTTAACATTTAAAATGTTCATTTACATATCATTTAACATGTATTTTTTTCACAATAAATTTTTTATAATTAAATCCAATTTTCAACAATTTACTTAATAAATTTAAGTGTAAAAGTTTCCAATTCTTCACATTTCAACAAATAATTTAACACTTCAAATTTAAATTACCATTTAACAAATTTAACTAAATTTCCAATTTTATTTAATTAACTTAAACTTTAATTAAAACCAAATTTCACATTTTCAAGTCAAGTTATATTTTAAAAGATCACTTTTAAACATTCATTTATTTAACCACTTAAATTAATAGAAAAATCAATAATACTTTAATAAATCACTTAAATTAAAATTTAAATCAAATTATCATATTTACCATTTTCCAAATAAAATTAAATTTCCATTTTTATTCATAAACTTAAATATCATTTTTAACCAAAATTCCAAATTTCCAACTTAAGTTATATTTCAAAAATCCAGTTAAACCATTCATTAATTACATTTTTAACATATGAAAAAAAATCATAATTTCTTTATTTTAAAACATTTCAAAATCAAATTAAATCAAATTTCATAAATTTATAATTTTTAAAATACTTAAAAATATTCAAAACACTTTATAAAATAACCACGGGCCTGTATATAATTTTCTAACTTAGGTCAAGTGATACGGATATGTATCATTTCAATCCGCAGTTAAAAAAAAGAAAAATCTGGGTTCTATCATTTCAAACCCGCAATCCCAAGTTAAAATAATTTAAATAAAAGTTATTAAAAGGTCGCTCAGGCTTATCATTTCAGCCCATAACGATCCTTCCCTATTCTAAAGTCCATTCGGGTATGTATCATTTCAACCCATAGTGAACCTAATCTACAGGGAACTTGCAGTGTGATAAACTGATAAAAAAATGAACAGAATAACATAAATAATTAACAGAATGATATGACATGAATTTTTAACAGTTTAATATCATACATAATTATCACAAGCAGTTTACAACATAATATAGATTTTTCTACATATTTAATTGTTGTTGTTTCACAACTACATAAGTATGAACGTCGTGTGAGTTTTTACTCACCTCTTATTGCTGAAGATTTCAATACCAAAAGCACAAAAGAAAACCAAGAATGATGACACTACAATGATTGGGGTAGAGAGCGAATCCAAGCTACAACTCTTGTATACAACCCAAAACAAAAATCAAACAAAACAAATTTCAATACAACTTTAAAATGAAATAACTTTGGAATAAAAGCGAATACGAATACCAAACTTTTTTGCCTTGCTTCGCATATACTATGTACGGCCTAGGGGTTGCATAGGGTCAGGTTTTGGTCAGGTTTAGGCTTGGGTTTGGGCTAGCATGGCTCGGCCAAAGTGGTGCACAATGGTGGAGTTATGAATAAGTGAAGGTGAAGGGGTTTTGTAAGCAAATAAGTGGAAAAGTGGTCAAACTAAGGCTCAACCATGGATGGTTAGGCTCGACCAGAGGGTCCAGGTGGTAGATCAGGGGCTGGAGTGATGAGGTAGGGTCTGGACAAGGGGTTGGTGGTGGCCAAAGATGGTGGAGGTGAAGGGAAATGGGGTGGTGGTCAACTAGGTGCTTGGTTATGCATTGTTTTGGACATTGTTTGCATTTTTGGTGAAGTTTGGCTTCAAGGAGGGTTCGGCCATGGTCTAACCTGAAGTGGTGGTTGGTGATGATGCCAAGAAGGAGTGGTAGGGAATGGTGGCCATGGCTATGGTGAGGAGGCCATGCAAATAGAAGTGAAAACAAGGCACAAAAAGTATGAAAAATGGAAGAAAAGTGTAAAAGAGGAGGCCATTACCAAGGGAGTTTGAAGGAGCCTTGAGAAATGAGAAGTGCTGAAGCTTTTTCATGTGAAAAGTAATAATAATACACGGCTAAAACTGAAAAAGTGGACAGTCAAATGAATTAAAGTGAAGGTTATGGCATTTGGAACGTTTTGAAGGTGAAAGGCCTTAAGTTTTGTTACTTTCTAACCCTTTGGCATTTCCATTTCTTTTTAAATTTTATATAACAAAATTTAACTCAGAAATCTACTTTACAACCGAAACTAAGTAAAGATATAAGAAAACAAATAATTAATTTTAAAGAAAAATATAAAAAGAATGAAGAAAATGCCTTAAAAATACCAAACAGTGTTAAAAAATTATAAATAAATCTCTGTCAGTCTTGAAAAACTATACACTTCATTAAAAAAATATTATTAAGTGAAAATTTGAATTAAAATAATTTACTTATCATTTTCAAAATAAAATAGATAATTAAATTGGAGAAAATAGAAAAAGGATTAAAGAAAATGTTTAAAATTTACAAACAGGGCATGGAAATTTGCAAGAAAAATACTACTAACTCTGGAAAAATTCCTACCTTACTTTAAAAATATTTAAAAGCCAAAATATATTTTATATAACATAAATATACAAATTAGAATAAAATATATCAAATAAAAATGTCATTTATATAATTTTAAAATAAAGAATATTGCTGAATAACCCAATATATACACAATATTGAAAACGGTGTAACTTTTCCAATTTAAATCCATTTTCAACGAAACGAAAAGCAGTATTTAAGTTATTAAATCTATTTTTATAATAAATGATAAAATTCATAAATTTCAAACTTTTAAATTTTTAAGTTAAAAGTCGAAGTTTGACTATTTGACCAAAATTCACATTTTCTGGAAATATTAAATTTAGTCATATTTGGAATTCAAATCCACATACAAAATCAAAGTTTTTATATTTACAATAACAAAATTTATTCTTTTCATAAATAAAGCTTTTAAATCTGGAAAAATCAATTTAAAATTAATTGTAAAATACAGGGTTGTTACAAAGTAGTTCAGAAATTCAAAAGCCACCCGTTTAATCACCTTGGTAACCGCAAAGTCCATTGGGTTCCCTAGGTAGCTGAATAGTCAAGGACTCCTAGAATTCTGAGCAGTGTAGAAAATTGCGTACCGGTTTGTGCGGCGTAACAGACCAGTTTGTAATCCGTTAAACAATTATAATTCGCAACGCCGAACTCCGATTGACACAAATAAATGTACCGTTTTGATCAGCGCGACGAGGTTAACCCAACGGTATATAAATATCAGTGGTATGATTAAATTATAAAAATTCGAAATTTTCTATTACGGAGAATGCAGCAAAAACGCAGAAGAATAAGATCGACGAAGCTAAAGATGTCCGAATTTTGATAAACGAAAAATGACGCCTTAATCAGAAGATGATTTAGAATTTTTCTATGTAAAAATATTCAGGTTCGGAAGATAATTTTTTTTCACGTTTTAAAATGAACCGACGTGCAATAAAACGCGAACGAAATTTACTGCGGTATTTTACGGCGAAACTTTACCCATATCTAAAACCATCTAGGCGCAATTTGTAGAAAAAATTTGGACGCTAATTGGAATCGTATGTAAGTTCCACATTTTATATTAAAATAATGGATTCAAAAATTTTAAATTGGGTCGGAAATTCAGGGTCGTTACATTCTCCCCCACTCGAAACTTTTCGTCCTCGAAAAGAAACGAGACGGTGAAGTAAGAATGAAGTAAGCAGAAAAGTCAAGATAGGTTTCCAGAAAATTAGATTTATACCTGAAATCAGTAATTCGGGGTTTGAATCCCGGATACTATCCTCAGTTTCCCATGTGCAATCTCGCTCATCTGCACTCCACTGGACTTTGACGAGATTTACAAACTTCCTTCTTAGTTGCTTCATCTCACGATCGACTATCCGAAGTGGTCTTCTTTCGATAGTCAAATCTGGCTCAATATCTACTTCATCTAACTGAGCAATAGGACTGGTCATGGATGGATCACGCACGACTTTCCGAAGATGTGAAACATGGAATACGTTGTGCACGCCCTCAAATTTTTTCGGTAATGCTACTCTATAAGCTAGTGTGCCAATTCTCTCAGTGATAGTGAATGGTCCAACAAATCTAGGAGCAAGCTTCCCTCTTCGAACAAATCGAATAACATTCTTCAAAGGTGATACTTTCAGAAATACCTCATCCCCAACCTGGAATTCCAAATCTCTTCTACGCCTATCTGCATAGCTCTTCTGCCTATCCTGTGCGGTCTTCATCTTCTTTCCGATCTCATTTACCTTCTCGGATGCCTCCATAATCATATCAGGGCGAAGAACTAATCGATCACCAGGCTCAATCCAACAAGCTGGCGATTTGCATGGCTGTCCATATAAATCTTCGAACGGCGCCATGTCAATACTCGCTTGATTATGCAAGATAGTTAAATTTCAATTCAAATGTATACTATTCAACTGAAATTTGATTTTACCTGATAACTGTTATTATAAGTAAATTCAACCAAATGGAGATGGTCTTCCCAAGATCCACTGAAATCAATTATGCACGCTCGGAGTAGATCCTCCAAAATCTGATTCACCCTTTCAGTTTGGCCATCTGTTTGAGGATGATAAGCTGTGCTCAGATTCAGTTTAGTGCCTAAGACGTCCTGAAATGCCTTCCAGAATTTACTAGTGAATATAGGGTCTCGATCGCATACAATACTAGATGGAACTCCATGAAGTCTAACAATCTCTCTCATATAAATCTCAGCCAAACTCGAAGCTGTACGAGTGGTCTTAACAGGAATAAAGTGAGCAGATTTGGTCAACCTATCAGCAATCACCCATATACTCTCGTTACCTTTTCTGATCCCATTTCCAACACGGAATCTCTAGGGGTTGAAGTAAATTGGCAGTCCTCTAGTGATCGGCCTTGACTTGTTGGCAAGTGGTGCATCTACTGACATATATAGAAATATCCCTCTTCATCCCACTCCACCAATATAAACGCTTCATATTATGATACATCTTAGTGACACCAGGATGAAATGAAAGTGATGACTGATGGTTCTCTCTAAGCACCTCTTGTCTTAATCCATCGACATTAGGAACACAAATACGGTTGTCGATCCTCAAAACTCCATTACTATCAATCTGTGCTCCCACTTTACTGTAGGCATTTCCTACTCTACCTAAAACTAACTCCTTCATACGATAGAGAAAAGTGTCCTCATATTGTTTAGCTTTGATGCGATCCATAAGAGATGGAGAGATAACGAGCTGAAATAACATGCCTTCAACAGGGTTACAACAAGACAATGCTTTGCTACGACTCAATGCATCGGCTACAACATTTGCTTTCCCAGAAGTATAAGTGATGTCGAGATCATATGCAGCTAAGAATTCGAGCCATCGGACTTGTCTCTGGTTCAAATCCTTCTGAGAAAAGATATACCTTAAGGACTTATGATCAGTGAATAATTCAAATTTTGTTCCCAAAAGATGATGCCTCCATAATTCCAAAGCAAATACAACTGCAAGAAGCTCTAGATCATGTGTGGCATAGTTTAATTCATGGGTCTTCAACTGACGACCCGCATAAGCAATAACCTTTCCATTTTGCATAAGGACAGTGCCTAAACCTTCTCGGCAAGCATCTGTATAGACAGTTAATCCCTCACTTCCATCAATTACCGCAAGAACAGGGGCTGAAGTTAACTTGCACTTCAACTCATTAAAAGCCGATTCACACTTCTCACTCCAAATAAACTTAACATCCTTCCGAGTTAAAGCAGTAAGTGGGGCAGAAATTCGGGCAAAGTGCTCAATAAATCGGCGATAATAACCGGCTAAGCCCAAGAAACTACGAATATCTGTAGGAGTTTTAGGAGTCTCCCAATCATTGATTATGGCGATCTTAGCTGGATCAACCGAAATCCCATTTTCAGAAACAATATGGCCAAGGAATCTTACTTCGTCTCGCCAGAAATGGCATTTAGAGAACTTGGCTTTAAGCTGATGGTTTCGGAGAGTTTCCAGAACATAACAGAGATGTGTTTCATGTTCTTTCTCATCATTAGAGAAGACGAGAATATCATCAATGAAGACAAGAACAAACTGGTTGAGGACATCATGGAAGACTCGGTTCATCAAGTCGACGAAATAAGCAAGTGCGTTGGTCAAACCGAATGGCATAACCAACCATTCATAGGATCCATTCTCGGTACGGAAAGCTGTCTTATGGATACTATCTTCTGCTACTCTGAGTTGGTGGAACCCAGTGGCTAGATCAAGTTGTGAGAAGACTTTAGCTCCATGGAGCTGATCGAATAAATCGTTGATGCGAGGCATCGGATAACGATTTTTGAGAGTGCGTTTGTTTAGTTCTCTATAATCAACACACATGCGAAGAGATCCATCTGATTTGGTGACAAATACAACTGTGGCTCCCCATTCAGAACAACTTCTCCTAATCAAACCCTTAGCAAATAGATCATCAATTTGAGTTTTTAGTTCAGCTTTTTCTTTAGGAGCCATCCTTCTGTGCGGGAGAACTACGGGAGTAGCTCCAGGAATAAGATCAATACAGAAATCGATTTCCCATTTAGGCGGTAGAGAGTTGACCTCTCCAAATACATCGGGAAATTGCTGAACAATAGGAGTAGTATTAAGGTCATCCGGATGAGCATCAAGAGAGAATATGAAGCTTCCGGCATATTTCTGAGGTGATTTGCATTTAATGACAAGTGATTGACCCTTGTCACTTACTAAAGAAACTGAACGAGCTTTGCAAGAAATAACAACATCGAATTTGCTTAACCAATCAACTCCTAAAAGAAAGTCGAATTCTTGCAATCCAAGTACATAGAAATCCCAAGTGAATCGGGAAAAATCATACATAAGTGCAACTTCCTTACAAACACTTCGGAGGTTAGCGGGTCCTCCGATAGGATTAGAGACACATAAAGAAGTAGCGGCAAGAGTAGGTTCTAATTTGAGCTTATTACAAAGGTCAACTGATATAAAGCTATGTGAAGCACCAGTATCGAATAATACCCTAACAGGTGTAGCATGTAAATGAAAAATACTCCGTAAGGTACCTTGGTCATCCTGGGCGGGCGGTGCAGAGGGTGCAGGTGTGGTGATAGCAAATACTCTAGAAGTGGTGCCACGCTTATACATTGGGCAGTCTTTCTAGAAATGTACAGGCTGGAGGCAGACATGGCATAAATCTCTCCTAGTCATAGAAGGTGGTGGAACAGCAGCTCCGGTAGATGGACAGCTATTGGCATAATGGCCCTTTTTATCGCATTTGAAGCAAGTGATATTAGCAAGGTCGATAGGGCTTTTCTGGGCGTATCCCAATCCAGTGGTCTTCTACCAAGCTTTCTTCTATTGATCAAAGTTCATCTTCCTCTTTCCGGGCTGGCTAGAAGAGGGCTGAGTAGGGGTGGCCTTGGCAGTGGGTCCCTTAGGCTTCGCCTCATATCTAAGAGCATAGTCAACAAGCTCTATGAAGGTGCAGTGAGTGTGGCCAGTAAGCAAGTCATAATATTCTAGTCTAGCTCCCAAAATGAATTTCTCGTTCTTTAGAAGTGGGGTATCAATCAAGCCAAGTCCGAACTTGGAGAGTTCGTTGAATTTCCTCTCATACTCAGAAAAGTTCATACTGCCTTGCTTAAGATCCATGAAAGCTCTATAAAGTTGGGTTTTCCCAGCAGCTGGCATCCATTGTGCCGAGAAAGTATCCCTAATCCAACAGATGGACTAGATTAATAACATTCCAAAGATTGAAAGAAGAATTTATGTTACGAAATCCAAATGAATTTATACCTAAACTGGGCCCAAGTGATGGTGTTCTCCTCGATACGAGAAGTAACTGATTCCCACCAATCTTGTGCGGCATCCTGAAGTTCCGAGGCAGCAAGCTGACGCTTTTGAGCATCAGTGATCTCCAGACCAGAAAATATCTTCTCTAAGCTTTTAAGTCATTGCTGAGCCTCGATAATGTTCTCGGATCCAGAAAACTTAATTCCTCCAAGCTGTGTATACTCCTTACTAAGAGTGGTGAATTTGACTGGAGCTAGGGCGGCAGGTGCAGCCTGAGCAGGACCATGGCCTCTTCCTCCCCTATTGTTTCTTCTGGTACTCATCTTGAAATACCAAAAGGGATTTTAGAAACCAAGGATAGAATTCATAGAACTCTAAGGAAAGTCCTATCAACGAATCAAAAGAAGTTTGAATTGAAAGGATTTGGATATTGAATCTATTCTCCTCATTCTAGGGTATTACTACCCTATCTCTAATGAGTTTATATAATCCCAAACTAAGGTTTTTAGGGAAACCAAAGCTCTGATACCAACTGTAATAACCCGTATATTTGAACCATTTAAATTGACAATAATCCACACATGTCAACTTAAATAATACAAAACACGAATCATTATGGGATTATAAATACATAAATGTAAATGAGAATCAATACAACATCACAGACACAGAACAGTCATAGAATAATGCAGCGGAAAATACATCATCATAATAGTAGTTCATGAAGCTACTACAGGAAATACAACAATGTCTCAACATAAAGTGACTGAGAGGAAATACAAGATGTTCAATACACAAGTACATCAATACTGAAAGGGAAATAAACTGATAAAGATAAATGCTAAGTCTTCAGCATCTTCAACCAACCTTGATCAGCAACTGGATAGCTTTAGACTGACCTGAGCATATACAAAAGAAACACTCGAGTCAGGACTCAAAATCTTATACAAGAAAATCAAGTGCAGATAATAAAGTCCATAACTCAAAGATGAATGTAATAAACATCTTTAAGGATCCGGTAAACTATCTATATATACAATAGAATACGCTAAATAGATAATGTCTAATCAGTAAAGTACGATATCAAAATAGTGTTAAGGCATTACGATAATCCCCCTTAACACATTTTATAATGCCATAGTCTATACACACCGTAAAACCCACCGTAAACTAGTGGTTATCAGAGGGTACCCCATAGGTATAACACAAAACAAATCGTAGTGGTCGCGATAGGATAAACAGTATGACAAGGTACATGAGGCGATACCAACTAGGACACTAGTAGTTGCCTGATCCAGACTGATGTTGGGCATAGCAGCTACTACCCCAACACCGCGAAACAACACTCCCAAACCAAGGGGTGCACCCAAATCGAATCACATAAGTAATAGATAAGGTATCGAAGAAGTGTGTCCGTTAGAGATGGCGATCCTCAATGGCCCGACGCGGCTCCTGTTTTAGTCATGTCAGGGATCATCCAAAATCGTTCTCTTTCTTCAATCAACGCGTTCACCAAAACCATCCACTTCGTTCTGGATCAACACTCCGCGTATATTAGTTATTAAAGTGGTTTTCGGTATCGACAGAGAGTATGTCCATATCCGATCCCGGTCTCTTTAATAACTACGCATTAATTACCCGATGGTCATTTAATATTAAAGATTAAACAAATCAATGTCCAAAAGTCAAGTTGCAAATTTGACTTTCAAAATTTGACATTTCACAATTCGATTTATTTCAAATATTTAAAAATCATATTTCCAAATTAAATTTTAGTTCAAACCCTTGAGTTAACAATAATTAGGTATCCAAGTTCAATTTAATAAGATCCAAATTTCACTTATTAAATTTAATTCATAATCCATGGATTCAATTTAATGGTCAATTTAGTTCAAATCATTAAATCAAATTCTATTCATTTCAATTCATATTTACATTCATCGGTACATTAAATATAATCATAAATTCGATTAAATCAATTTCATTAACTAAATTCTCTTTTATCAAAGCTTCATTGATTTATTTACCAAATTCAATTAAATTTCTATTTAAAGAAATCCATTTCATTTGTTTGGTTCCATGATCTACATATCACAAATAAGTTGTTTCCGAGTTACAAATCAACTCAATCCATAATTCAGTTTACAATGTCCTTATTTAATTAATTCATAAATTTAATTTATCGCTAAATCAAAACCATAAAATTAGTTAGTTTTGTATTCCTCTTAAGTCAATTTGTTACTTAATCTCAATTTTAATTTTATAAAAAGTTCCAAATCTATTAAATTAAAACCGAGTTTAAATCTAAATCTAACAAATCAAATAAATTTTAAAATTTTAAATTCTAAAACTTACATGTTTACTAAATCTCATTTCAATTAAATTTGTCAATTCATTTTATTCAATAAATAGATTTATTTGTCCGTTTCAATTTAATCCATTAATTCATTTCAATTAAATCCATTAGTTTATTCCAATTAAATCCATTAATTTATTGAAATTAAATTCATTAAGTTCGTTACTTAATTTCCAAACAAATTGTTAAGTTCATTCCTTAATTTCAAATAGGATTTAATTTCAAAAATGATTTTTGTTGACCAATCGGGTTTCTTATTTTTAATTTGCTATCCTAGGCCAAAGTTGTTCAATTGGGTATTTATCATTTCAACCCCATGTCATTAAATAAAACAACAAAGCATAGCAAAGGGAACTTGTAGTGTGATAACTGGGATGGTGTCAAAGTAAATAAACAATCAATAGCAACCATACATAACCATTCAGCAATTTATTTAAATAATCCCGAAATAATCGTATTAGTTTACATTTGTTATTTATACAAATTAATATAATTATTCCTAGAATCCACACTATTATTTCATGCAGATTAAAGATTATTACAATATGGTTTTCACTAGGCGTCTATTATAAAATTACTACGTCAATCATACATTCAATGGTTCAAAGTGTAGTTAACAGTACTTCTATGTGTCGGTTTATTTAACATTTTAAGGGGGTCAAGTTCAACATATATAATCTATTTTAAATTGTTAACCATCCTACATCAAATTCAGTTTCATATTAATCATCACTTATATTAACGTCCAAATTCAACATCACATAACAATTTAGTGTCACAACTATTTTCCATAAACTAACTTCAAATCACAATTTAACATCAACCATTTTAACATTTAAATTAATATCAATAACATCTATCACTTGATTATCATAGCATAATAGATTGAGCCGTGAATGAAATATTCACCTTGCGTGGTTAGAGATTTGACGACGAAGCACGAAGACGAATAGATAAGAGGCACTAACAAGTACGACAAAAAGGCGAACACAAACTGCAATCAAACAAACAATTAAATTGACAATTTTGTTCAATATAATATATATTTTTCATATATAATCATACCAAAACAAAGAACTAGATCGATTCGTCAAGCTGAGTGGAAGCCTAAATCTCCGAAGTAGTAGCTGGAACAAAACACAGTAAACACTGTATGTGAGCAACTAGAATTCTCAAAGTTATATACTGTTATAAATATACAGTTTCATATATATATTTATATATAAATGCTGAAATACGACTACTGCCAAGGCGAGGCACAGTGTAGACGACGGAGTGGGACGCCGTGGTAGTCGGAGAAGGCGGGTGCAGGATGGTGGGTGGTCGTGGGCTGTGGTGGTGGGTTCGGGCGGACAGTTGGTGGATGGCGGAGGCGGATGGTCGGACTGGTGGCGGTTGGCTGGTAGGGCGGATGGGGTGGCAGGCGGACAGGCAGCTGGAGTGGGTCAAGTCGGACGGGGTCAAGGCGTAGGCTGGGCTGCTGGAGTGGGTCAGGTCAGACGGGGTCAAGGCGTAGGCTGGGCTGGTGGAGTGGGTTGGGCGAACTGGGCAGGTGGGCGAGGTCAAGCGGAGGCTGGGTGGCAGGCGGACTATGTGGGAGTGGGTGGCAGGCGGTTGTGGGTAGGGCGCGGCTGGTGGTAGGGCGCGGTTGGGCAGGTGGTGGTCGGACTGGGTGGTAGTGGGTGGCAGGCGGCGGGGTGGAGTGGACTGGGTGGCAGGTGGAAGGCAAAGTGGGTGGCAGGCGGGAGGCGGAACTGGGTAGAGCGCGGTAGGCGGAACTGGGTAGGGCGCGGCTGGGAAGGTGCGGTAGGGGAGGCGGACTGGGCGGATGGGGAGGTCGGACTAGGAGTGGGGTGGAGTTTACTGGAGAGGAAGTTTCACAAAAAAAATAAAATAAGTATAACAGAGAATGGAGAAGAAGAAAGGGAGCAGAGAGCAGAGTGAATACGAACCAGTAGATTTGAGTTTTGCGAACGAAGGAATAGATGGAACGAGCTAGTTCATATAAAGTAGTTCAGAAATTCAAAGCGACCAGTTTAATCACCTTGGTAACCGCAAAGTCCATTGGGTTCCCTAGGTAGCTGAATAGTCAAGGACTCCTAGAATTCTGAGCAGTGTAGAAAATTGGGTACCAGTTTGTGCGGCGTAACGGACCAGTTTGTAATCCGTTAAACAATTATAATTCGCAACGCCGAACTCTGATTGACATAAATAAATATACTGTTTTGATCAGTGCGACGAGGTGAACCCAACGGTATATAAATATCAGTGGTATGATTAAATTATAAAAATTCGAAATTTTCTATTACGGAGAATGCAGCAAAAACGCAGAAGAATAAGATCGACGGAGCTAAAGATGTCCGAATTTTGAAAAACGAAAAATGACGTCATAATCAGAAGATGGTTTAGAATTTTTCTATGTAAAAATATTCAGGTTCGGAAGATAATTTTTTTTTCACGTTTTAAAATGAACTGGCGTGCAATAAAACGCGAACGAAATTTACTGCGGTATTTTACGGCGAAACTTTACCCATATCTATAACCATCTAGGCGCAATTTGTAGACAAAGTTTGGACGCTAATTGGAATCGTATGTAAGTTCCACATTTTATATTAAAATAATGGATTCAAAATTTTTAAATTGGGTCGGAAATTTAGGGTCGTTACAATTTAAATACAACTTCAATTTACAAATTTAAATAAAAAAATCTCATATAAATTTATATAAGTGTGAAATATTCATTTAAGTCACCTTTAATCAATTTCAAGTTATAAAACACATCTTTAAAATTTCAAATTCAATAAATTTCAAATCAACTTATTTAATTATAATTCTTAAATAAATAAAATTTCAAACCAATTTTAAATTTATCTTTCAACCTGAAACATTATAAACTCTATATTTAAAAATATAAATTTTACATAAATACTTAAACATATCTTAAATTGATTAAATCAACTTTATTAAATCAACTTTAATAAATCAACTTTAATAAATCTTTAAAATCAATATTTATTACAACCATATATTTCTTTTCAAAATCATAAAAATCATTTTCAAAATATTTATATATAGACCAACGGTGTCTGTATATAATTTTCTATCTTATGGTCAAGTGATACAGATATTTATCATTTCAATCCGTAATTTAAATATATATGGGTATATATCATTTCAACCCGCAATCCCAAATTCAATTCAATGAAAATCGCTTGGGTTTATCATTTCAACCCATAACGATTTTCTCCTATTCTACAGATCGTTCGGGTATGTATCATTTCAACCCATAAGGAATTCTATACTAACAGGGAACTTGTAGAGTGATAACGGTAATGATAATAATAACATAACGGGCATATATCATCAATATAAATAACAAATAAAGCTGTTAGATGTCACAGGTGAACTGATACAGATAATAGCATTTATATATAGCAATGTAAATAACTAACATCAGCATATTTCAATTGAAGTTTTAATTGAAATCAAATTTAATAAATATAAGAACATTAATCGTGAGTGATTGCTCACCTTTCGAGGCTAAATAGACTTGACAAAGAGATGAGCTACGAATTCCAAAGCAACGCTAGATGGACACGATTCGATGAACAAAGCTGATGGATAGAAATTGACGAAATCAAATCAGAACGAGATCGATGAGGATAATTAGTATAAGTGAACTTATATATATATACAACTATTTATATAAAATTTATATTCAAAATTTCAAATACATAATTATTTTAAATTAAACAAAAATATTAAACTCATTATATATACATAACATATTAAAAATCCATACTTGTATATCATATACATGTATTTCAAAATCATTGTTTACTCTATACTCCAATATTAAAGCCAATATATATATATAATAAATTTTGTGTCTGCACAAGGATTTAATAAATTAATACATATATTTATATAACTTTAATAAAATATATAACCCAAACATATATATATGTATTCACTATATAATAACAGATCAACTTATACTATAACAAACAACTTATATTATATATTAAACAGACAACCTTTAAAACTTTTATAACTATATAAACTTATAACTGTATATATTATACTTATATAACTAACAAATATATATATCTCACTAACATATATTCGATATAGGTATATACATATGAACCATACTTTTAAACAATATAAATGAACAAACATATTATATACCAATCTTATATATATATATATATGAATCTTATATAACTTATATCTATATCAAAACTAGTTATATATTTATATATAAGCCATAGTATTAATAGTATATGTCACAGTACATACAGTGTATATATACACAATTTAAAAGCTAATATACTAACTCAGTGATATATATAAACTTATACAAACGTTATTCCAAGATTTCAATATACATATACCTTCAAAAATGAATGCTTCAGAGTAAATCTTATATATGAACTAATACATGAATTTCACCCAAATGTATACTTAACTATATATATATATATATATATATATGTAAAATCATGTTCTAAAATCACACATTGAATTAAATGTATAATAAACCTGATACAACATTATTAACAGAATATATATAACTTATAAAAAACATACATCATAACAACTAATGTTTTATAACCAATAGAAGCCCAAATATATACAAACTATATAACTTTCGTATAGCATATCTTATATAACTATACATATACTTTGAATACCCATATTTCTACATAGTTTCAATGTATACATAGGCTACATATAAACTTATATACTTTATACAGCTGTGACCATTATATAACATCAGAAACATAAATATATATAAATAGAATAGCTACCCCATAAAATAATCATATACTAGCCTATATTATATAAGTAGACCATATCACTGTATATATATAAAAAATTAGTATTTTTGTAAATATAATATCAATAAACCCATACTTTTTTAAAAATCATTATTATTAATAAATATATATAAAAACAAGCCAGTAAGAAATATTTTGAAACATAAGTATACATGATAAACTTATATATATAAGACTACCAGACCTTACATTCAATACTAGATTCAACACATTCAGTTACATCGAACCTCTATATATATATAAACAATATTTCGACACAAATATATATACCTTCCTTTGCAAAACTCAGAGAAAAGAAAGCGTGAATGCATGGCCGAGAGGAGGCTTTGAGGTGATGATTGGCATGAGGCTAAGCGGGCTGGAAAGCATGGAGGAAGCGTGGGTTTCCGTGTTGGGTGGTGGACGAAAGGGATGGTCAGAGATTGGTGTGCTCATGGGGTAGATGTGGAGCAGGCTGTTTAAGTTGAAGGATGGCGGAACTGGGCTTCGATGATGGCGGAAGGTGTTCGCTGCTTGTGGTGAGGCTCCGTGGATGCGTGGGTTGCTGACGAATGGCGTTAAAGTGCGGGCAAGGTGTTGGAGCTTGGGAGTATGGGCAGGAGGACATGAAGGGTGCAGTGCGAAGAAAAGAAGAAGAACGAAGATAGCAGTGAAAATGAAATGAATGGAAGGCTTTTTCAATAAAATAAAATAAAAATCTTAAATTTTGGAGTAACGTGGCCAAAATATGAAAGGACAACCAAATTTGTATGGACTTTGGGAATAGCAAAGGTGTGAATTCAGAAAACATTAATGGTCCCGAGGCTATTGGTTATCACAGGTGAGAAATGAATAGTCACATTAGAAAGCCAATTTTTTTTTGCGGAACCGATACATAAACGTTTCGCAGATTGCTCCGCACAACGGATTTCGAAACAAACAAACGAATATACCGCAGAGATCAGCACGACAAGATGATCAAAATGGTATATAGATACCAAAGATACGACCGAAATATCAAAAGTTGATATCGGTACCGAAATGCTGCAAAAATATCAGAAATAAGATAAACGGAGCAATAGAAGTTCAAATTTGACGAAACGAAAGATGACGTCTCACTCAGAAGATGATTTAAAATTTTCTGTATAAAAATATTCAGGTTTGTAAAACATTTTATTATCATCAAATATTAACTGATTTGAATTGAAATAAAATTACACAATAAAATAAACTTCCATATTTTTAGATGAAAATTTACCAGTTGTTATGTTAAAGTGGACGTATTCCAAATATTAAATTTTCAATTCAAAATTTTATTATTTAAAATTTCACAAAATTCCAGTTAATTACTTAAATAAAACCATTAAAATTTACGGGTCGTTACATCTTAAATCATCATTGTCTTCTCTAACATGTGTGTTGTTAGAAGGAGTGGGTCAGAACAACAAATGTCTAGTGAAATGAAAATCTCAAGCTTCACCATAATTGTACTTGGGCAGTATTATTTAGGTAAAAAATGTCTTACATATTAGAACTATGCCATACTTATAACTTTAACAATAAGCGTAAAGGATTTGCTAGTCCAATTCTAAAAATTTAATGCAACTAACATCAATGATGCAGGAGAAATTGCACAAACCAATTAATACCCTTTATTGAAGATTAGGCAGACTTTAGCCATTTAATACCTATAAAATAGGTGGTTCCCCATCATTTAAAACTTAACCCATTTCCAAATTTTAACGCCACGATCGTTAATGATGCAAGAGCGAGAACCTCCAAACAACTTAATACCTCTTTCCTGGGAACTTAAGCAGACTCTGACCATTTTAAGACCTATAAAATAGGCAGGTCCGTCATTTAATATCAAACCTGTGGTGCGTCTGTACATGGTTCTCAGTAACTGACATCGTAAAAAATCTCATCATGTCACTTAATACTTCTCCTAAGAAAGAGGTGGGCCTTACCATAGCCACTTAATACCTATACCCCAAAGTGAACTCCTCCTAAAGATTTGTCCCATCATATTAATTGTGTAACTTATGACCCATAACCTAGCTGTGACATCTCGGAATAATCCCACTATTTGTATGTATTGGTAGCCAAATTAGCTGGGTAGATTTGCCCTATAGAATCAGGACCAAACTAGCGTCCATTGTGGTTATTTATTATAAGTGATGCCTCATATCATCCGCAAAGCCACACCGCTGGTAGATAGATTTAACTTAGCAGACTTCCATGTAACTTTGGACTAACCTCGCATTTCTATAACTTATTTATACTTCATATATATACAAATTTTATATATACGCCATCTTACAAAATTAATAATTAAGGCCATAGAAGGTATCTATTTATTATGCCTTTAAATATGGATCGATTCTCATTTTTATCAATAGTTACCTTCATAAGAAATTAATGTTATTTACTACCCTATTAATTCTAATCAATACGCTCAATACTCTATAATGATTACATTATTAACTTTAATAATCATTACGTTGATATTACATATATATACAGACACACATGCATGAGATTCGAATAAAATATTTTCAGTCATACATAAAGAAAATGCTAATTAATTTAAATGTCAAAACTCATACCAAACTCCAAACAAAAGAATAACTAATATTCTTATACTAGAATAGTGGGATTATTCTGAAAAGGAATATTACCAAACTTGTCTCATATTAATATAACAGAATTAACTCCTATATTCAAGGAACAAACTTTATAATTTAAACCATTTATATTCTATTCAACTTTTGCAATTACCACCTTGGAGTGAAAAATTGATTCATATTTATTTTACTTCACGAAAATAGGCAGTGCAAACTACAATTAATCAAAAATCATACTTTTCACACCATTTCTAACGTTATTTATTTTTAGAATCCTTTAACATTACAAGAGAAATCCAAAGCGATGAAGTGGAATAGATTATAAACTGCTTAAATCTCAATTCATATCTAATTCTACTAGATTAATACAAAACAATAGAAATTCAAACATATTCAAGGGTTGATATTTATTTAGAGAAATTATAAGGGTTTTAGATGTTATGTTTTCGTTTACCAAAATTTCCCAAAGCATACATCATATCTAGATAAATACTATTCAATTACAAAAATGTGAAAAACTTGATATTTCCACTCATAGAGAATTGTTCGCTTCCTAATTGGATTTGATTCCACCACGCCTAATTCTCGTCCATATCTCCCTCTTTTGGAATATACAAGGAAGTGGATTGTATATAGAAATTAGATTCAGAATTGAAAACTAGAGAAGAATATAATTATAAATCAAAAGAATTAAATACCTAAACTTCTTACTTGTAATCGTAACTGATTTTGAAATCCAAAGAAGAAGAAGAAGATAGGGTCTGATTTATAGCGCTCTTAATTTTCTACTAGATCCTCCATTTTTTGAATATACAACAAATAGATTATGTGTGGGAAGGGTGTTAGGTTTCAGAAATCAGAAGATAGAGAGAAGAAGGATTGGGAATTTAATTTAAATTAGAGATTAGAAATTATAATTACTTACCAGAAAGTTTACTATTTTTGAAACCCTAAGGGTAAAGAATTTGACAGAGCTTCGTGATTGCTATAGAATTTTATGAAAATAAGTCGGGGTCTAAGGCTATGTTTAAAGAGGTGGAAAGGAACGACAATTGTTGGATTAAAAATAAACAAATCTGAGCTGTATATGCTTAGGGATTACCTCACCCAGAAGCCATCAGTGACCCACCGCTACCCTCAGGTGGTCAACCATCGATTTCATTTTCCGTTTTTATTTTATTTATTATTTACTTTACTTTATACATTACCCTTAATTCTGATGCTCAATGAAACGTTAAGTAACCCTTAACTTTAATTATTTAAACTCAAATTTTAAACTTTTCAAAGTTCAATTATTAAAATTTTAAATTTAAACTCGTTTGAATTATTTCAAATTTGAAAACTTCAAATGTCCAAAACTTTTTAGTTTGAATTCTAATTTCAGAATATTATATAAAATTGATTAGAAAATCGCTACGGATGTAGTTGTGCAACTCCTATGGTCAAATTCTGAAATTTACAAAATTTCCATTTCTAACCTTATTTTAATCATTTAATTTCTTGTTGAATTTTATGGGGTGTTACATTCTCCCCCCAAAAAAGGATTTCAACCCCGAATCACCAAGGGAAGATAGTGTGATAAATACTCAACAATTATGTTATACAACCAATTTATTTACAATAATCTACACAACCATCTACTCGCCAAAAATGCAATGTGATTATGTATGAAGACATAATATAGTTGACCTTAATCCTAGAATAGATGCAAGATCGTGACATATAGGTATTACCACAAACACTTGTGATAAAGTTATGAGAGCACATCGAAGTCAAGGATGTCACAAAAGAGGCAAGAAGGCATACAAGAGAAAATAGCCAATATCAAAAGCATGAACACAACATATCGAAGTTCGCAATATCGAAGGTAAGTATCATACAACAAGTGGTGATGCATCTCGAAGCGCCTTGAAAGGATGTCAAAATTAAAGCATGTCGCACCATTGAAAGCATCTCATACCAATATATGTCAAACCTCAACGTCACATGTCATCAACAAAAGCAAGAGGGTTATATGAAAATTGACATCGTGGATTATCTACATGGCAGGATGCTGCACTTCATCGATATTAAAATTAATGATGTCGCATACCATTTACTATGCACTTCACCAACGTGATAAAGAATGTCATGTCCATCTATGTAAGTAAGGGATGTTATCGCATACCAACAGTGTATAGAAGCATGTTGCAAGTCATCAATATGATTGGAGATGTCATATATCAACGATGCTACATCTTGTCTATATTGCATATCACTAGTAAACGATGTCGTAGGTAACCAACGCTACACTTCATCAAGAAAAGGATTAATATCGAATTCCTGGTGATGCCACCTCCCTTTAATATCATTAGTTATCAGCTTTCAAAAAATGTCACAAGGCGGCATTGATGTCGAAGATCAATAGTATTTACAAGAATTTTCATGCGTTACTAATGCCATAGATCATTGAAGTAAGAGCTGTGTCATGGATCATTAATCCAGAACGACACTACATGTAAATGGAATAATGGGGGTAATCGAAGATCAGCAACAGACTAAAGAATGCTATTAGAGCGATGTCACAAATCATCAACCCTCAATGATATCGTAACTCGTCAACATGCAAAGGAACGCTGAAGGTCAGCGAATCAAAGTGTGATGCCAGGTACCATCGAGAAAGCCATTGATGCTGAAAGCCAAGCATGCCAAAAGTGACACTGGCAGCCATGCCGCACCTCTCAACCCGTATAAGTATGGATCTTAAGGCATGGAGGAAGGGGCGATCATTTCTTCTCTCGTTTCTTAGCTTTTAAACTTTGAAACCTAAATCAATTTAGGAATTTTTGGTTCCAATTGTAATCTTGCAAACCTTTATATAAATAAAGGCTTGTACATTTACAATCGCATAGCATATCAGTAGAGATGCATGAATTTTGTGAATTATGATTGTAATATACATGTAATTTCGACATGGCCTTGGCTTCATTATAGAACATTTTAACATGATTGCGCTTCACTATAGAAGATTCAGTGAATTACAACTTGTTTTGAATTCTCAAGTACTTGTGATTTCAATCCTAACTTGCTTTGAATTCCCAAACACTCATATATTCAAGATTAACATGGATTTGAAATGGAACAAGAGCATTCCTAGCAATCTAGCCTAGGATTATCCCATCCTTTCCTCAATTAATTTCCCTTTTCCTTGCACTTTTTGGGGTTAACGATGAAATTTGTTAACATTTTGATGCTAGAAAGAGGCTCGAATCTCTATCCATAAGTGGAACCTCCCTTGACCTACTTATATAGGAATTAAAGGAATTATCCCTACCAAGAATATCCTATTAAGAAACCATTCCAATCTCATTTAACATCACTTGAACAATATGTACTCAAAAAATGGATCAATACCCTAGATTGAGTGCGAAAGCACCAACCATGTTTATCAGGGAAAACAAAATAGAAATAAAGAATGATAACTTGTAGATAAAGTAAAGAGACAAGGGATTTTTATAGTGGTTCGGCTGTTAACGAAACCTATGTCCACATTATAACTTTGTTATTAACTGATTACTATTTCAAATTGCATTTGATTACAAATTGATTGGTTCTTGTAAGTTAGATCAAGTCACCAGTGTTAGAGTTCACTAGAGAACCAAAGTAAGCCCTTTAGATGACTGTTGTGCGAGAGGAGAAGGGTGAAGAATAGTTTCTATAGAGTTTCATCAGCCAGTCCAGAAGATCCTCTTTATGTTGCAGACGGGTGAGTATTTATAGGAATTGGAGAGCTACTGGACTAGGCCGCCTTGCTAGAAGCACGCAATTGAAGATACGAAAGTGGCTAGGAAATTTCGTAACGAGTCGATCTAATGCGATAGATCCCCAGCGATCCATAGCGCATGGATCGCTAGTAGTCCATGCAGTTAGCTTATTTCTGGCTCGCCTCAATTGTACCATGTTCCATGGATTTAGTGGACGTCCTTCATGCAATTTCATGACTAGATGCCTTATTTTCTTGAGGATTCATGTACAAGCTGCATTGAACTATGACTAGAATCAGATGACAGCTCACTTCTCAAACTAGCTTGCTTGGAATACCATGAAACTTAGCAGATATCCTTGGATAAGATATTGGTTCATGATTCAAGAGGTTTGAAGAATCCACGAGCGAGCCCTATGGGTTGCTAGCGATCCATGGGTGATGGATCGCTTGCAATCCATCCCCTTAGCTTATTTTTGCATCTTTCCGTTTGTGTCCTTCTTAGCTTATTTTTCTAGTCCTTTTGGTTTATTCTTGAATTATTTTGACCTGGTGTGGATGTTCTAACTTCCTTTGAATCTATTAGTTAAAAACCCAGTTAACATTTGCCCCTTAGAGTATGCCTTCATTGAAAACAAGGCATGCTCTGGAAATAACTGCTTTTGAATTCCCGTTTGGCGAGGTTTAATTTATCGTGTTAAGGTTATCATGTGAATTTGGCTTGGGCTATTCAACCATCTGTTGAATTTGGATGTGAATTGTCATTGTTTGTCATAATAAATTAATTTCGGTCCCATAATTTTCATGATGTTTGCAAATAACACGTGGATCATGCTTGGCAAGTTTTGGAGAAAATTGGTAACAATTTGATAGGTCGCTAGCAATCCATATTCCATGTATCGCTAGCGTTCCAACGACTTAGCATGTTTTCTCTTAGTTACTTGCTACTTAACTGTGCTCGGGCCAACTTGCTTTCTTTTTATTCTTGCCCTTGCGAACCGAGCTATCTTCTTTCGCGAACTGATCCAATCCTTCGACCAAACGCTAGCTCGCTTGCGCCATTGCCTTCGTCGATCTTCACCGTCGTAGCTTCCTGCCTTTAACCCCTTTTGCCTCGTTGCAACCTTGAGCTAGCCTCTAGTTCTTATTGCTTCATCTATTTGGATCGCCGTCGACCTTATTCACTTGGATCGCCGATGTACCTGATTTAGATCGCCAACAACCTAAGTTCAACTGCGTTCACATTTTGACTTTTGACTAGAGGTGGGTTATGTATATTTTGGCATTTGTTTAGCAATTTGATGATGAGGTTGTATTGGTGATGGATGTAATGGAGAATTCAAGTTGATTGCGGTTTTGTGGAAGAAGATAGTAAATTGAGTCTCGAATTCCTCACAAAAAGAAATCTGGGCTTTGCCTCCGGTGCTTGACATGTTTTGTTATCTTCGTCTATAGAATCAGAACTAACTTGTATCATGTTACATTGTTAATTTGGCACAACGTCTTATGGATTGATTTTGAATTTTCTATGAGGTGATAATATCTTTGGGTAGCGTCTTATGTGCAGCTTATGTTATTATCACCTTCCGAAGAGCTGAAATCGACTTATGTTAAGAATTCTCTATTCGATTCGGACCCATCAATCTATAGTTGCTCACTTTCGATTGGAACTACTACTACACAATCGGTGTACTTGAAATGGGAAGAGCTTCCCGCATCGTTTCAGACAGCGGATCCTTTATCGATCGTTGGTCGATAATGGGTAAGTGTACGAGAAATAACTTTAATGAATGATATGAGAAGTTCTTTTCTTTCTTCACTGCGAGTGAACTATCTACATAGGATAGAGCATTTGTAGTGTTTAGGACATTGAGCCCATCATACATAGATAACAAACATCACTTGCCTCAATCAACACTTGGAACCCGATAGGTCGGCATAATCAATATTTTTTTAAGGTTTAAGTAGGGGGACATTAAATTAAAAATGGAATTACTTGACCGCGTTAGGTACAAATTCTGTTGTATAGAATTAAGTACCCGTTGTTCCGTCATTAAGTCCAGTGGAGGGAGTTTGACACTCTCAAAAGCCGAATCGTCATTAGTTGCGCCTTCCCAAACATTTTCACTAGTGCCTACTTCCTCAGTACCAACACCCAAAAAATGGTCAATTGGTCTGATTATAGATCGAACTCCTTCAAATTTTAGAGTTCTACTCAATCTCCGGAGAGAGCTTCATCTGTAATCTCTGCTAAAGTTCTTCATAACACTTATTTACAACATGGCAGTTCAGACGATGACGTACGCCTTCCATCAAAGAATGAGTTTGCATATATGCCGCCTTTGGAGTACACTACTTACCAGCGTATATGTGCTTGAATAAAGCAGTGCCCCCTTCAATCACTTCTTGAGAGAAACTCTTCTGAACTTTGGGAATTGCTCCATTTTGGATTCACCCTTAGAGATACACGATCTTGACTTGCCTTCACGTCCTGTTTATGCGAACATTTAATCATGCCCAAGTTTGATGAGTTAAGATATTTCTCTCATTCAAGATGAGAGATGAATGCCCGTCCCTCATGGTCATCAAGGCTCAAAGAAAACATAAGATTGTGTTGTAGCTTCAAAGTCACCAATCCCAATTCAAGGCCCAGTATTTTTCGTTAGGTGTCCTGGGGGATTTAATCGTCTTTGGACGATGGGGGGTAAACCTTCTCTTTTACTCATTGAGATTTAATATGTTGCCATTGGATTTCTAATAGATTGAATACTTCTTGCAGTTATTCTAAGGCCGAACAAAGATGCATCACTCGATCCAATCTTCCATACTTTGAAGGCCGTAGATGCCAAAGAGAGAGCGGTCAAGATTTTGCTAACAGACTAGAATTTTATTTTGTATGGGTTGTTGCATCTTGGGAGATCTGCCATAGCCGTTGAAGTTCTGTCTCCTTCCTCTCCAGAATTGGTACACACTCCACTTCTTCATTACACGACTCCAAAGAGGGCGACCTCTCGGAAGGAGAAGGTCTGTCTAGTGGGTCAATCAAGGAAATTCATAAAGGAAGAGGCGTTATGACTGAAGCTAGCTGCCTTGCTTAGAGGGCCCTCAATCTCGATGGGGGAGGAAGAAGAATTCAATCTGCGTGAAAGCAAGGCCGCTGTGACAATGAAAAAGGAGGAGGGTGAAGTTGAGAGAAGTAGCAGCAATGATTCCTCCTCTAGTGACGAAGAGTTCGATGCAAGTTCTTGTGGTGGAAACTTCAGATCGTGTGATGAAACTCCGAGAATGAGTCCCATTCTCTCGGATTCGGAGATTCCTGCTAAAGATGCTCCCCCATTAGCTGAGTGACTTCATGGTTCTCTACTCAAGGAAACCGATATTAATTTCAAGGATTTGAACAACTTTTATGTATGTATCAATGAACTTATGGGAGAAGAGTTCAAGTTCGAGCGATTGTCTCCTCGTCCTGGCCATGTCGTGTCTAGAGTTAGCCCAATTCCCACCGTGGTGGCTTCCCGATCTGGTTTGTGAAGTCCCTTTAGGCCGCCTATGACATGTTAGACATTTTAATAGAGTCACGTTCACTTACATATGCATTATTTAGGTTCATTTCTTGTCGCTAAAGCTCTTTATTTATTTATTTATTTATTTATTTTTATATCAGGTACTATGAGAGGTCGTGGAATTTATGAGGACCTTGAACAATTTACTGATTCACAATGCTGGTAAAGACAAACTTCAAGCTGCCGTCAGCCCTGTGAAACCGAAGAAGAGTGGATAAGGAATAAAGATTTGGAAGCCGAAGAACGTCATCGGGATGATAGAGAATGGAGTAGAGTTTAAAGGAATGGTTATGAGAGGACAAAAAATCCTGACAACGGAGAAGAGTCGCCCAAGAAGTCGAAGGTAGATCATGGTTCTCATCCCTCCGAGCACCAAGCATTTGCTCAGCTCCAACCTCTATCAGAATTGAAGTTCTGGCTTCCACTTCTTAAGAATCACTTTCATCCTAAGCTCCATCAACTCACGTGCTGCCTACTTCTAGTTCTTCACGTCTACATAAAAGGCTGGATTATAATCTCCCATTCAATCTCCCTAGACTCGAAGCTTCACTCCCGAATGGTTTCTAAAGGAGTTAAATTTGATAGCAACCTGCACCCAATCCATAAATATTCCTATATGCCCTATCTCTGGGTGATTCAGTGATTTGTATCAAGCTGAAGGATGGAAAAAATTATGCAAGCAACTAGCAGATAGAACCGCAATAATTACCAAGAGCTCCCTTCTTTTGAGTTAGAAAAAGATGATTAGAGAGGACTTAACTAAACTTGATGCCAGAATCGAGCAATTAACAAAGGAGAGGGACGCTGCACTCTAGGAGAGTACGAGCAACGCCAGCTTACCGAAGGAATTGAAAGAGGCCCACATAAAAATAGAAATCATATTCCAAGACGAAATCAAGAAGGCCCACACAGATGAGTTTAAGCTGAAAGAGGAGCTTGAAGCCCGTGATATGATAATTTGAAGCTCATAAGAAAACTATTGTTGGTCATAACGAAGTCGTCGAAGCTTATAAAAAGGCAATTGCTGATTATGCAGGAATGATGGAATCCTGAGAAAAGATCGTTTCTAATCAGACTCAAGTAATTGCTTCGATCCATGAAAAGCTTAACATTGAGAGGACCAGAGTTAAAGTTGAGAAGGCCACTATGACATAGGACTACTTGGAATTGCAGGATACTTTTGAAAGAAAAATGGAGAAGATGGATGACACCATCTTGAATTTTTATGTTAACTCCTTAAACTTTTATGTTCACTCCTTATTGCATCAGGGGAGCCTCAGCTATTTGGACCCCAAATTCCCGCGTACTCTTATTGTGGTTTAGGAAGAAGTTCTAGCCTATTTTCGAGATAACGGGGATGTATACACCGAGCAAGAGCTGGAGGATGCCTCTCTCAACAAAGAGTCGAAGAAAGCTTTGATAGAGGGTCGGCAGATCATTTGACTTGAGAAGGAACAGGAGGTCGCCGATACTACTGTGACTACAACTACTAAAGCCCTACTAGACCCTTTCATTTCTGGGCCTAGCAAATCATCAAAATAGTTGCGTGATCAGTTAGCGAGCTCAGCCAGTATTGCCTTGTTGTCTGCCCTTCCAGCAGCTGTCTCGGAAGCCTCGGGTGGTTCTAGAACTTCTCTACAGATCGTGCAGCCATCCAAAGAAGGAGAAGGTAAGGATTATGAGATTGAAATTCTCGGCCACTCTTCTAATGCAGGTGATCTTCTTGTTTACCCTAAGTTTGAGAATTTTTAGCTCATGCTGCAAGAACAAGACGAACTGAATGCTTTCATTTTTATCTTATAGGTTCGTCTTCTTTACCTACCGAACCATCGATCTCTTTGGTCCCTAGGCCCACTTCTATTTCAAATGCCTCGATGCTTGTTTCTACAAAAGCTTCGTTTGCCTCACCTTTGGCTGGCTAACAACCAGGGTCAAAATCTGAAAAGACTGGTGCATTGCATGGTCTGGATGACCCTTCCGTATCTCTAGAGGGTGATTTCACTTCAGCTGAACCTTGAGAGTAGGAAGTCCTGACCGGCCTGCTAAATAAAATCGAACAGGAAATGGTGGCCGTTAAGAAGTAAAAAATTGATGAGAGAAAGTGTTCAAGGAGTTCTTGCAACTCTCGGAAGTGCAAAATCAAAGGGTAGTCTTCCAAGAAGGTCGAAGGATAGGGGAGATGCTGGTGGAGAGGAGATATTTGATATTTCAGGCTACGACAAAACTCCTAACAGGGATTTTGAGAAGAAGAAGAAACTTTCGACCAAAGGTTGGAAGGTGGGTGGTGGAAATAAACATTGAAGGCTCGAGTAATAGTGGAGCTAGATATTGGGACATTCTGATTTGTTAGATACTTTTTTTACAGGTGCAGAGTCTACATATTACTTTTGTTATTGTAACATCTATATTTTTCTTTTTTATTGGCCGATATTATGTGGGTATGGCCTTCACATTTTGATTCTGTACAAAAAGTGTTATACTAATGCAATGTCGGCACTTTGATTGTAACTTTATTTGTCTACTTATCTATGTTTCATGCAATTTTGCCAACTTTATTTACTGCTATTTTATCTAGTCCTGTACTTACCACCAAAATTCTTTATTTGGAATAATAGAATAGTGAAGTAGTTGGTTTTTTAGTATTGGCGTGTGTGTGCCCCCAGTTCATGAGGCTGTTTACTTCAAACACCTAACAAATGACTGGATGATCCAAGTGATCTTCGAATGTTTGTAACCGCGATTATTTTGTGGTTCTTATCTTCAGGAATTTGTGATTTGAACGTCTCGATTTTAGAGATTTTGTCAGCTAGCAATCGGAATTTTTTGCCGATTCATAGTCGTTTTCCATTGCTGGATTCTTACCCATTACTCCTGATAATGGGAGTGGATTGATTCTTGTTAGCCTGCAATAGATGAGTTTTCTGGCATTGCAGAGACAAGTACTTAAGAATGTGTGCACCTTATGAAATGTGCAGCTTTTAAGAGTGTGCGCGGCTTATGGGATGCATAACTTTTAGGATCGGTATGACCCGTCGATCCGGAACGGTCAGGAATTTCTCGATGTTACCAATCTTCGGACAACGTGAGGAGTTCATGTTTTGAGAACGTGATTCCATGGATCAAAAAGTAATGTGTAGCATATGGGAGTGTGCGGCTTTGATAGTTGTGCTTGCTTGGGTGTGATTCCACAATCCAAGAAGCGGCACGTGGCTTATGAAATGTGCGGCTTTGAATTGGGCCTTTCCGGCGTCGCTAGAGCGACATTTGTTCTTAGAAGACCGGGACCAGGTTCCACCGATCCAACGATCTGAGTCAATTTGCTTCGATCAACCTGGCGGGTAGGCGAGGCGTACTTGAGTGTGGTTCCACTATCTCAAGCAGCGATTGGATGGTTTTGAGTCGGTTTTACCTCGTCGACGCAGTAGGTTACTCTTGCAAACACAGTTTTATTGGTTCGGAAAGCAAAGCAATTTTATTAATTAATCTTAGGCAAGTTCTGCCTATTTATAATGCCTCTGGTATCCTAGAGTGGCTTATTTGCTGGAAATAGGAAATACAGAAGATGGTCGAAGATAAATTAAGAACGCAACGATTCACTACTTCGTACTTGGGAAATTTGGGTTCCATCAATAGTTGTTAGCTTGAACGTTCCATCCCCTGGCCTCCAACCGATCATATAGGGTCCTTCTCAGTTTAGTTTGAATGCTCCTGGTACAGGGTAGACCCACTTGAGGACAAGGTCTCCCACCTCGAAGGTGCGGTTATGAACTTCGAGTTGATGTACCGTGCGACCATTTTTTTTAGCGGTAGACCTTAATTCAGCTTCTTCCTTCCTCTCATAGACCATATCGAGCAAATCGAGTAGGAGCTAATCGTTCTGCCTTTGATCAAAGTTTTCCTCCGATTAGAAGGGACTTCTAGCTCAACCGAGATCATTTCTTCTGGACTATATGCTAGGGAAAATGGAGAATGACCAAATCCGGATTTGTGTGTTGTCCTGCAGACCCGCAGTACGAATGGAAGTTCATCGACCTAATTTCCTTTTTCCTTAGTTAGCCGCTTTTTGATGGTGGACTTGATGATCTTATTTACTGCTTCAACTTGCCCATTTTCTTACGAATGTGTGACGGCGAAAAATCTTTTCTCGAATTCAAAAGCGCTTGCGAAAGTCTTTGAACTCAGTGTTTTCGAGTTGAGCCCGGTTATCCGTGATGATTTTATGTGGCACCCCAAACCTGCAGATAATATTTTTGGTAACAAAGTTAATGACTTTCTTTGTTGTAATAGTGGTCAGCAGTTCTACTTTGGCCCATTTGGTGAAATAGTCAACGATAACGATAGCATATTTAGCTCCTCCTTTAGCCATTGGTAATACACCAATAAAATCAATTCCTCAAAGAGCGAATAGCCATGGGTTGACCATCTGTGTTAGCTCCATCGAGGGGGTTCATTTGATCTTGTCGAATCTTTGGCACTTATCGCATCATCTGTCGTAATCCGCTGCATTGCAATTTATTGTTGGCTAAAAGCACCCATGCCGAAGAAACTTTATTTACAAAGGTTTGCCCCCGGTATGATCTCCGCAGTCACTTTCTTGAACTTCTTTTAGGATCCTTTGAGCTTTGTCGTTGGTCACAAATCTAAGCAAGGGGTAGAGAATCCCCTTTGATAGAGTATCCCATCCTTTATTGTGGATCGCGGTACCTTTCGAAGAAGCTTTTTCCACTAGTTCATGTTTGTAGGGAGAGTTACTGTGAGCAGGTAATCCTTGATCAGCGTCATTAATGTCTCTGGTTCTTTGTTTGTCTCAAAAATCCATTTAATATACATTCTGCTTATGCTTGGAGCGGTCAAGGTTTTAACCGGGACTAGCCTCAATGACTGAGCTTCTCCGGAACTGGCCAGTTTGGCCAGATAATCCGCTTTCATGTTCTGTTCCCTCGGAATATGAGTTGTGATGTAATGCTCGATGTCGTTCAGTAGTTCCAGCACTTTAGATAGATACGGGGCAAGGTTCTCCCCCCAAGCCTATTATTCGCCTTTCACCTGACTGTTTGCCTTTCACTTGACAGACGACTAGTTGAGAGTCGCTATAGATGTGTAACATCCCCTATCTAGAGACCCAAAACTAAGCGCTACAGATGTTGCAGTCATCTATAGTATTAGCTTCTGGCGACTAAATACGGCTATGTTAATGGTATCAATAATATCAAAAGCAGTTGAATATAAAACAAACACAGATTTCTAAAAAACAAAAGTTACTTCATTACATTTCCAAATAAAATTGTTTCATATTCGCATTACATAACCCAAACACGCTTTCCCAAGTACAGATCAAATATAGTTATTACAAATTACGCCGAGAGCGGTATATAAAGATACCCCCTCGATTGATCAGAGTTAAATGGTCATATAAGACTTAGTACATAATATCATAGCGGAAAATTCATCACAATATAAATAAAAGCAGCAATTCTTAAGTAGCTATCCGTTGCCTCCTACATCCTTCGGTAGCTTATTAGTTAAACAACCTAAAACTTGAAAAGATCCTTAACCTCTCGACCCACTCAAATTAATTTTGAGAACTCAAGGGTTTACGAGGAAACATAAACTTCGAGTCAGACATAAAGCCTGGTATGAATAATACTATACATCCTGGTTTAATTAAGCTAAGTAAGACCATGCCGCTTAGCGGAATCGGTTTCCTCTCACTAACACCTTATAAAACATATCTTTGCAAATCCTTTCATATAACCATATACTATGCTCCTGCATCCACAATGGTTAAACTCAACAAGATAAACATTATGTAAACAAACATAAATATCAGGCAATAATGAACTATTTGTTCAAACACACAAAGTCTTGTTTGAATAGCTTTCAACCATTGGCTAACTCTGGCCTACCAGATAATATAATCAAAGTTAACCTAACGTCTGTTAGATATTCATGTATAGGATTATCTATCCTTATCTATTAATTTAACATTTTCCATTAGGGCGGTCTGTCCTAGATTATCTGTTAAATTATCTAACTTTTGGACGGTCTGTCCCTAACTTAATTACCTCCCAGGTCCTCTCGAGCCTAAAGGTTTTTTGGGCTAACCAATAAACTAATTGTATACAACATATATTCCTTTCGGTGTGCAATCATAATTTTTTCTACCTGTGACCAAGCCCTACCACTGGAATTTTGGACAACAATTAGTTGGGGCTACAAGCTAATGTATAGGGCGCGACCCCATACTAGTCCCATCTGGTTTTCTAATATCTGAGTCATTTATACTTAATGATCTCCTCCTATAATTTTCTTTGAAAACACTTCCAAAATGATTTAAACATTTAAACCAAACTTTAAACAAGGAAAAGAACATAATCATTACACTTTACTCAAATCATATTTCCATATCAGATATATATTCTTTACTCAAGATCTAGTTGATGAATACGCTTAACCATTTGAAATAACCTCTTTTCATACTTTGAAATTATCTCCCTCAAAATCAACGTTTAAACTCTTCGAAATCCTTTCTCAAATCTTTCGAATCATTCAAATCAAACCTTTTGGAAGCTGTAAACTTTAGACGTCCTTCTTTAAAATTATTTTAAGCCATTGCCTTAGAAAAACCATTAGAAATCCATCCTTTAAAAACCTTTCGAAAACATCAAATAAACCTTTAAAAACAGATCAACGATAAAACCCTTCGAATGCTTAAAACCTTTTAAAACATAAATCTTTCGATGGTACATTGGGTTCAACTTAAAACAATCTGGAAACCTTCTTTCCAGAACCTTTCGTCTTTATTAAAACAACCTTTCGAAAATATCTAAATAACCTTTCGATCGCCTTTGGTTATATTTCACAAACACGAGTAACCACCTAAGTCGGAAGCTTCTTTTCGAAAGCATTCTAATTTAGAAAACAGGTAAACCTTTTGACTGGGTCAGAAGGTTCAAAGTAAGACCTTTTATAAAAGCAGTAGAAACCCTACGGCAATGTCGGAAGGTTTCAAAACAAAGTAATGGCGGAAGCAGCAACAATCTATCAACTACGTCGGAAGGTTTTAAAGTCTTTCTTTTAAATAATTTGACTTGGGCAGAAGTACCAAATCGAAAGCTCAAATTTGAGAGTAAAGCAGGCGAAACCTTTTCTCTTATAAAACAATCATATCCCAACCTTTTAGGCCATCAACCTTTCGGTTGTATTCAATTCATTACATACCAATTACTTGATACCTTATGCATTGAAATTTAACCTTGTCGAAAGCTAACCTTTCGGCTGTGTTAAAAGGTTCAAGGTGGACGGTATTCTACCGTTTGAGGCTGAAACATGGAAAAAGTGTGACTTTTGTTTTAAACTTAAAAAGAAACTTTTCAACTAATCTGCCTTTGTTTGTCAAATTTTCATTGGTCAATAAAAACACTTTTCTGAAAATTTGTTGTCGCAATTACGAAAAATTATAAATCATTTTATTTTGCGAAATGCCCCTTCTCCTTTATAAATGTATAAAACATTTAAGTCACATACCTTAAATAATTTTATATATCCATCAAATAACTTAGGAAAATTCTAAAAACATTCCAAAAAATCTATTTTAATATATTGCCTATCATATTAAAATCTCAAATCCAAATAATTATTATTTTAGCCAAAAATAATTTATAACCCAATAAATATTTTCCTTCATTCAAAAATTCATATAAAATCCATAATAAATTGGAAAATTATGAAAATCAAAATCCATCTCTAAAATATCATTTCAGACCTATATTTAAATTTAAAAAGTATTCGGATGTCAAGAAATAAGGTTTTGATGTTAAACTTAACTTAGAACACGAATGAATATATATAATTTCACCAGTCAATATATATATATATATATATATATATATATATCTTTAAACATCAAATATGGCAATATTATCATCAAAAACGTTTCGGATCTAATCGCAAAACCAAAAACAAAAGAATAAGGGATGTAGTAATTATTCACCTTAGCTTTTGGGAATATAGATGAGATATTTGAGTGTTGATTTAGTTGATTTCTTCTCTTCCCTTGAATCTTTATTTTTACTTCTTCTCTTGACATTGGAAATGATGGCCGGCCTTAGCAACTTTCATTTTTAATGAAATGAGAATAATGAACGTGTGTTACCCCCTTCCGAAGGGTTTTGGGTATAAGGCTTTACTATTTTCTATAATGCCCTTCCCATTTCCTAACACATTATCTAGTGTTGTTTTATTTAGTTAATCCCTCTTAACATGGCACGACTACCTTTTAACAATTCAAATCTCAACTTATTAACCTCCACATTATTTAATTTAATTTAACCAATTAAATATCTTAATTAAGGTTATTTAAAAATATGGGGGCTACAGACTCCCTACCTTAAGGAATTTCGTCCTCGAAATTACGAAAAGGTACACAACAAAACAATCAAAGGTAAAACATACCATTAAATAAATCAGGGTAAGAGTCTCTAATCCTGCACTCCACTTCCCAAGTACAATCTCTATCATCGTTGCTCCATTGAACTTTTACCGTCTTGTTCCTCAACTTCTTCTCATCTCTAGTCATAATCCGAATCGGCTTTCTAACTATAGTCAAATCCAGTTCTACTACAAAGTCTACTAATACTATAGGTACTATGGTAATCTCCGGGTCTCTAACACATTTCCTATGATGAGAAACATGGAAAACATCCTGGACTCCAACCAAACTACTCGGTAACTCTACTCTATAAGTGAGTTTCCCGATCCTCTCAATAATACGGAATGGACCAATAAACCTCGGTGCTAACTTCCTTGACTTCCCAAATATAATTACACGTTTCATTGGTGAAACATTAATAAACACATAATCTCCAACAGAAATTTTCAAATCCTTCCTTCTTCTATCTGCATAACTTTTCTACCTAGATTGAGCCTCCTTCATTCTAGCTCTAATCAACTCAATCTTCTTCGCAGCTTCCTTTACTAAATCCGGACAAAGAACCAATCTATCCCTGGTCTCCAACCAACATATGGGAGATTTGTAAGGTATTCCATACAATGCTTCAAATGTGTCATCCCAATATTAGTCTGATAACTACTGTTATAAGAGAACTCGACTAGATGAAGATGGTCCTCCCATGCTCCCCAGAAAAACATTATACAAGCTCTTAACAAATCTTCTAAGATTTGTTAACTCTTTCTGTTTGTCCATCAGTCTGTGGATGGTAAGAGGTACTCATGTTGAGCTTAGTTCCTAATGCTTCCTGTAGACTTCTCCAGAACAAACTAGTAAATAAAGAATCTCTATCACTGACAATACTACTAGGAATCCCATACAGTCTAACTCATTCTTCATAAATAGCTTTGCCAAATCAGGTGCCGTTCTAGTTGACTTTATCGGAATAAAATGGACACTCTTAGTCAATCTATCCACTATGACCCATATGCTTTCGTTTCCTCTACTAGATCTTGGTAACCCATCAATAAAATCCATTGAGATTGAATCTCATTTCCATAACGGAACCTCTAATGGTTGAAGCAATCCGCTTGGCTTCTGGTGTTTAGCCTGTGCCTGTTGGCAATTCAAGCACTGCTTAACACACAATCCAATGTCCCGTTTCATACCTTCCTAGAAGAAATTTCATTTCATATCCTGATACATCTTCTTTCCTCCTGGATGGATAGTGAATTTTGAACGATGGCACTCATTCAAAACCTCCTTCCTTATATCTCTTATATTCGGAACACATAACCTTCCTTTCTTTCTCAACCACCTGTTTTGGTCAATATTTAAATATCTTAGGTCATCGCTCTCCGTTCCCTCCTTCAACCTCCTGATCCGCTCAGCTAATACTGGATCGTCCTCTTACTTAGAAGCTATCTTCTCAATTATTATCGGTCGGGCTTCCAAACAAGACAATACAGTACTTCCTACTTCGGACTTAATCTGCACACGACAAACTGATAATGTTTCCAAGTCTTTCCACTCAGTGAACATAGACAACACTGCATTTTGATGTTTTCGACTGAGTGCATCCGCTGCCTTGTTTCCTTTTCCAGATGTGTATTCTATTCCAAAATCATAGGTAGCAATAAACTCCAACCATCTCTATTGTCTCATATTCAGCTCCTTCTGAGAGAACAAGTACTTATGATCAGTATATAGCTCAAATCGCTCTCCCAAAAGATAATACCTCCACACCTTTAAATCAAATATAACGGCGGCTAACCCTAACTCATGCATTGGGTCCATAACCTCATGTGGTCTGAGTTGTCTAGAAGCATAAGCAATTACTTTACCTCTTTGCATCAACACAGCTCCCAGTCCAGTTCCACATGCATATGTGTAAACAACTAAATCCTAATTCCCCTCTGGAACTACTAACACCGGTGCGTGAGTCAATAAGTGTTTCAAGCTCTGGAATGCTTCCTCACACTTATCGGTCCATACGAAATTCACATCTTTTCGTGCAAGCTTAGCCATCGGTGTTGCTATCCACGAATTTTTTTTATAAATCTCCGAAAATGTCCAACCAATCCAAGGAAACTCTTTACCTCAGTAACCATCTCGGGTCTCTTCCAATTATTCATCGCTTGAATCTTAGTCGGATCTATAAACAACCCTTTTTCTGAGACGACATGACCAAGGAACTTTACTTCCTTCTTCCAAAAATGACATTTCTAAAACTTAGCCTTCAACTGATGCTCCCTCAATGTCTTGAGCACAACCCTAATATGAACTTCATTCTTCTTCTCATCCTTAGAGTATATCAAATGTCATCAATGAAAACCAACACAAATCTATCCAAATTCTCTCGAAAAATTCTGTTCATCAGATCTACAAAGAATGCCAGTGCATTAGTTAGTCCGAACGACATAACTAACCACTCATACGATCCAAATCTCATTCTAAATGCCGTTAAAGGAATGCTCTCCTCTGCCACTCTAAGTTGATGAAATCCCATTGCCAAATCTAACTGAGACAATAGTTTCACTCCACTCAAATGATCGAACAAATCGTCAATTCTCGGCAGTGGATATCGGTTCTTTATCGTCTTCTCATTCAACTTACGATAATCGATACATAGCCTTAACGATCCGTCCGGCTTCTTCACAAATACAGCAGCAGCTCCCCATGGCGAACTACTTGGCCTTATAAAACTCTTGCCTTCCAAATCCACTAACTACACCTTCGGCTCTTTCATTTCCGTTGGCATCATCCTACTCGGTGGTCTACTCACTGGTTCAGCTCTAGGCACTAAATCAATCTGAAACTCAGTGGCTCGTTTCGGTGGCAGTCCAACAACTGGTTCAAATACATCGACAAATTATCTACCTACAAAGACCAGATGCAACTCATCCTCCAACTCCATAACACCCAGTAAAGCATTCACCTCACAACAAGGGTTTTCTGCAGCATAAATTATCCGATCACTACAATCCGGATTACTAAGTGATATTTTCCTATCTTGGCAAAATATCCTAGCGTCGTAGCTACTCAACCAATCCATCCCAAGGATGAACCCAAATCCCACAAAGTCAAACACATGCAAACAACAATCAAAGGTGTGTCCTAGCAAATAAAATTCTAAATGGTCACACCTCATCCCAAGTGTTGCATAACCACCTATTGGATTTTCAACCCTTAAGGAAGTAACTAAGTAAAAGGGTTCTAGGTTAAGCATATTCGACTATATATCTAGAAATAAAAGAATGGATGCCCCAGTATCAAATAGGACGCTAACAAACGTACCGTGGATCTACAGCGTGCCTCCTAAAAAAGCTTTCCTCTTTTTCTGAGCAACTGGTTTTGCGGTTGTGGGCTCCAGAGCATAAACTCACCCCTTTCCTTCCCTTGGTGGCTCTGGGCACTTGTTCTTGAAGTGACCCACTTGACTGCAATTAAAGCATCTGACATTCTTCTTCCCACTGGCCTCTTTTCCTTTTCCCTTGCTGGCTCGACACTCGTTGGCATAGTGTCCTTTCTTGTTGCAGTTGTAGAAAACTACTTCAGCCTTACCTTTCTTCTGTGCTCCCTCTCTCTGAGCAGTCTTTTTCTGGAAGAATTTCCTCTTATGAGCCTGTCCCGCCTGAGCTTCTTTCACGTTCCTCCTTAAGCAAGCCAATGCCTCCTCTTTCCTCATTGCCATCTCAACCACCACATCACTTGGGTCTCTCAAGTGCGGCAAAGTTTTGTTATCAATTCTGGCCTTAATCCACCGATATACTTCTCATTCCTACTAATAACAGTATCAACCAACACATGCCCGTATCGGGCTAGTTCCACAAACTTCCTCGTGTAATCCAACACACTCATATCCCCCTGCTCCAATTCTATAAACCTAATCACCAATGCAGCCTGTGCTATTACAGACATAAACCTCCCAAAAAACCTTCTCCTAAATTCCTCCCGAGTAATGGTCCCTTCATCAACTCCGGTAGTGATAGTGTTCCACTAGAGTAATGTAGCCCCTTGCAGCTGCCTTGATGCTAACATCCTTTTCTACGCATTATTTAGCCCTAAATCAGCAAAAATCCTTTCAGAATGCAGTAGCCAGTTCTCCACTTCAATTACATCCTCGGTACCAATGAACGGTTTCCCTCCAAGTCTGATGTTATCCCTACTCAAGTTGGCATACTGATTGACCGCGAGAACTTCTTGAGCTCCTCCTCCCGTAGTGTTTCTTCCAACAACACCTGTTGCGACTTCAGCTTGCGCCATATTCATAAAGAAATGATACGCCGCTCCCATATCCACTTGGGGAACTCCTGCATCAGCAGTCTCAGCTTGTGCCTGACCATGACCTCTCATTGCGTTTGGTTGGGTGTTTCAATAGGTAGTGGTGCTATCTCCTCCAATATTTACTCTGCCTCTTCTTCCTTCTATATCTGTATTCAAACCTCGTGAGATACAAATGAATGGCCTAACTAAAATAGGAGTCTAAAGATATAGCGTATACTTATATATAAAATTTCAAGTACGTTAGTATAGCGTTATCCCATGACCCGATCTTAACTCTAATTCCTATGGATTATGTTTTCAAAATCATTTTTAGTTAAATTATTTCATAAATCATGCTCTAATACCAAGCTATAACACACACTATCTAGTGGCCCAGTCATCCATGGTATTAGCTTTCGACGATTAAATACAGCTATGTTAATGGTATCAATAATATTAGAAGCTCTTGAATATGAAACAAACACAGATTTCCAAAAAACAAAAGTTAATTCATTGCATTTCCAAATAAAACTGTTTCATATTCGCATTACACAACCCAAACACGCTTTCCTAAGTATAGATCAAATATAGTTATTACTAATTATGCCGAGAGTGGTATACGAAGATACCCCCTTGGTTGATCAAAGTAAAATGGTCATATATGACCTAGTACATAACATCATAGCGGAAAATTCGTCCTAACATAAATAAAAGCAGCAATTCCTGAGTAGCTATCCGTTGCCTCCTGCATCCTTCGGTTGCTTATTCGTTAAACAACCTAAAACCTGAAAAGATCCTTAACCTCTTAACCTACGCAAATTAATTTTGAGCACCCGAGAGTTTAAGGGGAGACATAAACTTTGAGTCAGATATAAAGCCTAGTATGAATAATACTATACATCCCGGTTTAATTATGTTAAGTGAGACCATGCCGTTTAGCTGAACGGGTTTACTCTCACTAACACCTTATAAAACATATCTTCGCAAATCCTTTCTTATCACCATATACTATGCTCCTACATCCACAATGGTTAAACTCAACAAGATAAACATTATGTAAACAAACATAAATATCAGGTAATAATGAACTATCTGTTCAAACACAAAAAGTCTTGTTTGAATAGATTTCAACCTTTGGCTGACTCTGACCACCAGATAATATAATCAATGTTAACCTAACGTCTATTAGATATTTTTATTTAGGATTATCTATCCTTATCTATTAGTTTAACATTTTCCATCAGGACGGTTTGCCCTATACTATCTGTTAAATTATCTCACTTCTGGATGGTCTGTCCCTAACTTAATCACCTCCTAGGTCCTCCTGAGCTTAAAGGTTAACCAATACCTTACTGTATACAACATATATTCCTTTCAGTGTGCAATCATAATTTTGTCTACTTGTGACCAAGCCCTACACATTAGAATTTTGGACAACAATTAGCTGGGGCTACAAGCTAATGTATAGGGCGTGACCCCATACTAGTCCCATCTGGTTTTCTAATATCTGATTCATTAATACTTAAGGATCTCCTCCCATAATTTTCCTTGAAAACACTTTCAAAATGATTTAAACATTTAAACCAAACTTTAAACAAGGAAAAGAACATAACCATTATACTTTACTCAAATCATATTGCCATATCATATATATATTCTTTACTCAAAATCTAGTTGATGAATACACTTAACCATTTGAAAGAATCTCTTGTCATACTTTGAAATTATCTCCCTCAAAATCAATGTTTAAACCCTTCGAAATCATTTCTCAAATCTTTCAAATTCAAATCAAACCTTTCGGAAGATGTAAACTTTAGACATCCTTCTTTAAATTATTTGAAGTCATTGCCTTAGAAAAACCTTAAGAAATTCTTCCTTTAGAAACCTTTCAAAAATATCAAATAAACCTTTCGAAACAGATCAATGATAAAACCCTTCGAATGCTTAAAACCTTTTAAAACATAAACCTTTCGAAGGTACATTTAGTTCAACTTAAAACGATCTAGGAACCTTCTTTTCAGAACCTTTTGTCTTTATTAAAATAAACTTTTGAAAATATCTAAATAACCTTTCGAAAGCCTTTGGATATATTTCGCAAGCACAGGTAACCACTTAAGTCGGGAGCTTCTTTTTGAAAGCATTGGAGAAACAGCTAATTTAGAAAACAGGTAAACCTTTTGACTAGGTCGGAAGGTTCAAAGCAAGACCTTTTATAAAAGTAGTAGAAACCCTTCGGTCGGAAGGTTTCAAAACAAAGTAATGGCGGAAGCAGCAACAACCTAATGACTACGTCGAAATGTTTTAAAGTATTTCTTTTAAATAATTTGACTTGGTTGGAAGTACCAAGTCAAAAGCTCAAATTCGAGAGTAAAGCAGGTGAAAGCTTTTCTCTTATAAAACAATGATATTCCAACCTTTCAGCTTAAACCTTTTGGCTGTATTCAATTCATTATGTACCAATTACAAGATAACTTATGCATTGAACTTTGACCTTGTCGAAAGCTAACCTTTCGGCTGTGTCGAATGGTTTAGGGTGGAAGGTATTATGCCATTTAAGGCTGAAACATGGAAAAAGTGTGACTTTTCTTTTTAAACTTAGAAAGAAACTTTTCAACTAACCTGCCTTTGTTTGTCAAATTTTCATGGGCCAATAAAAACACTTTTCAGAAAAATTTCTACCGCAATTACCAGAAATTATAAATCATTTTATTTTGCAAAATGCCCATTCTCCTTTGTAAATATAAAAAACATTTAAGTCCCGTACCATATATAATTTTATATATCCATCAAATGACTTAGGAAAATTCTGAAACATATCTATAAAATCTATTTTAATATATTGCCTAACATATTAAAATCTCAAACCCAAACAATTATTATTTTAGCTAAAAATAATTTATAACCCAATAAATAATTTCCTTCATTCGAAAATTCATATAAAATCCATAATAAATCGGAAAAATATGAAAATCAAAACCCATCGCTAAAATATTATTTCAAACCTATATTTAAATTTACAAAGTATTCAGATGTTAAGAAATAAGGTTTTTAATGTTAAACTTAACTTAAAACACTAATGAATATATATTATTTCACCAATCAACTTATATCTGTAAACATCAAACATGGCAATATTATTAGCCAAAACGTTTCAGATCTAATCACAAAACCGAAAACAAAAGAATAAGGGATGTAGTAATTATTCACCTTAGCTTTTGAGAATATAGATGAGATATTTGAGTGTTGATTTAGTTGATTTCTTCTCTTCTCTTGAATCTTTATTTTTACTTCTTCTCTTGAGATTGGAAATGGTGGCCGGCCTTAGAAACTTTCGTTTTTAATGAAATGAGAATAATGAACGCGTGTTACCCCCTTCTTAAGGGTTTAGGGTATAAGGATTTACTATTACCTATAATGTCCTTCCCATTTTCTAACACATTATCTAGTGTTGTTTTATTTAATTAATCCCTCTTAACATGGCACAGCTACCTTTTAACAAATCAAATCTCATCTTATTAATCTCCAAATTGTTTAATTGAATTTAACCAATTAAATATCTTAATTAAGGTTATGTAAAAATATGAGGTGTTGCAAGATGTGTATGGATTTTATCTCGAGTCACTTCACAATCTTTAGCCCAACTATCAATGCTTCATGTTTTGCCTCGTTATTTGTTGTAGGGAATTCCAAGCGCAAGGTATAGGAAACAGATCATCCTTTAGGAATCTCGAGCACCACCCTTGCTCCCATGCAGAAATTATTGGATGCACCATCAACGAATAACTTCCAACGTGTCTCCACTTCCGGAGTCATTTCTTCCTCGTTATCTCGTATTGTAAATTTGGCAATGAAATCTGCTAGCGCCTGCTCATTGATTTCCTTTCAAGGATGGTATGTGATTTCATACTAACTTAATCGATGTTACGTTTGATAAGCCATATAAAGGTCACGAGGCAGTATAACACTTCCTTGAAGGGTTAATCTGTCAACACTCTGATCGGGTGTGCTTAGAAGTATGATTGTAACTTTCTAGATGCGATCAAGAGGTAATATGCCAGTTTTTCCAATTTCGGATAGTTCTTTTCTGCTCCAGTGAACCATTTACTAACGTAGTATCCGGGTCACTAGATCTTAGCTTCTTCTCGTACGAGTGCGGCACTCAATGCATGGGGGCGGGGCTGCTAAGCAGATGTACAAATCCTCTCGGTCTACGGGCTTGGATAGGATTGGCGGGGTTTTCATATGTCATAACAGCTCTTCGATCGCATTTTGACAAGCTTGATTCCATTTGAAGTGCTTCTTTCCCTTCTTTAACATGTTTAAGAACTATATACATTTGTCAGTTGCTTTTGAGATGAACCAGCTCAGCGCTGCAACCTTTCCATGCAAGCTTTGCAACTCTTTCCTATTCCTCAGGGCAAGGACTTCCGTAAAGCAGGTATTTGTTCGGGATTCGCTTCAATCTAGCGCTTACGATGGATCCCAAGAATTTTACAGAGGCTACTACAAAGTGACACTTAAGTGGATTGAACTTCATTCCATATTTGCGGTGTATTTCGAACATTTCAGCAAGGTTGTTCAAATGATTTGCAGCTGTGTGCAATTTAACCAACATATCGTCTACATAAACTTTCATTGTTTTCCCAATCTAATGTTTAAACACGGCATTCACTAGCAGTTGGTAAGTTTCCCCAACATTCTTTAAGCCAAATGGCGTCACTTTGTAGCGGTATAGTCTCATATTAGTAATTAAACTGGTATTTTCTTGATCAGGTTCATGCACCATGATCTAATTGTATCCCAAATATGCATTCAAATGATAGCAATTTGTTCTCGTCGGCAAATTCTATCTAGTTAGAAAATTAGCTGATCGAATTTATAATAAAATTAACCGCAAGTGCACGGCGTTCAATTCTAGTACGTGGCGAGTACAGGTTGATCCATAGGGAGATGTTAGAATTTGAAAATCTGTTTAATCAAATTAAACCAAAGTTGAAGAGAGTGTTAAGCTAAAAAATGAGAAAACTAACAAACTAGCAAAAGAAAATAGATAAAACTATGAGAGTGTAAAGGCAATTTAGAGGTAATTTCCACTCTCTAGATCATATAAATCAACAAAATGAAGTTATGATCTCTCTTTTGGTCATTAGTGAAATTAGTTGATGTGTTTATCACAAGTATGGCATATTTGTGCTATTAATTAGCCTAATATAAACCATCAAACTATAACACAACCACTAATACACTTTTAACTCTCAAGAAATATGACAACAAAGTCGAAAGCAAAATCTATTTTAAGTATGGCCTATTAACTATTGGTTAGAAATATAGACCATCAAATTTTGATTTAAACATTCACTTTATTACCAACATCATATGTAGATGAAGAGGTAATTTGTGTTTGTTGTTTGTTTAAGCATAGCCTATTCGGTGTCAACAATATAGGCTATCAAATTCAAAGCTACAATAATAAGTTAAACTACTTCAAATGTTTCCATTAAGGACAAAAATATAACATAAACATCAAAATTTTGAATCTACATACTAGAAGAGCTTCATTGCCCATAAATTAAAGGGGTTTAGCCTCTCATTTTTGTTATCAAATCAACAAACCTAGCTTGCAACATTAAATAAAAACAAGAGGAAAAAGGAGAGCAAAATGAAAAGAAAGCTAAGTAAAAGGAAATAAACACTAATCTACTTGCATGAAAAATAAATCTACACTACTAACATGAAAGTAATTAAACAAAAGAAGAAAAGAGCATGTATTGAAATTGCATAAAAAAAGTTACATAAAAGAAATGGCTAAGTAGCCATGAAAATAAAGAGAGCGCTCATTTTATTTTTGATCCTAAACTAAACTAAGAGGAAGAGAGCCTAAGAGAAGAAGAGAGGAGGGTTACATGAAACATAAAGGGTATTTATACATATATGAAACCCTAATCCATATTTTTGGGGAATGCCCAAACTACCCCTCTAGGAAGTGTGGTGACCAAGTTATCATTAGCATCAAATAATCATCATTTAAGTGTGCATGAAGCTTTAATGGCCTTTTGGCATGTGCATTAGCTCTAATTTGTACATTAAGCTAGGTGGGTAGGTGGGGTCCTCCATGATTCATGCCATGAATTATTTCCATCTTCATTTGCTTATCTTCACTCTTGTGCATGCATATATCTTCATGAAACCACTTGTATGTAAATCCATATTCCTACAAAATAATATATAAATTTCCAATTAAATTTTCTCAAATTAATATATGCACAAAAATGACCATTTTGCACCTTTATGAAGATGAATATATGACAATTTGAAAATAATTTGGATTTTGGTTTAAACATGTTAAAATACCCAATATAATCATTTATTTAATTTGATTCGATAAAATATGGTAGTAAAAATATGTACATTTACGCGCACATCAAATACCCCACACTTATCTTTTTATTCGTCCTCGAATAAGGAAAAACTAAGATAAATCCGTTTTCGTAGGGAGCACGATTGTATTGGGCATATGCAACAAGCCGTTAAACCTCTAGGTGTCCCTAGTAGGACGGGTGTTGTCTCGTGAGGATTTTCAGCGGATACTACCCACAAAATCCAAATGCAAAGTGAAAAATCCTCAATGCAAAATTTATTTACAAAGAGATGAATGCAAGTTTTTGAAAATATTTACAAATGAAAGATTTATTTTTAAATAGACAAAAATAGGTTAAATATAAGTTTTTGTTATTATAAGGAAATTTAAGACCTTTTACTTGTCAAATTTCCAACAAAAATCAAGTTATCATAACAAATAGACTATAGTTTTACTCGTTATTTCAGTTGATAACACGGTGTAATTATGTAATGGATCCTTAGTTGATTATCAAAGTTTATCAAAGTGGTATTTTCATTTCTTTTCAATAACAAGTCAATCAAATAAGTAAAAGTAGTGCTTGGATTTCATTTGCTTACTCTCTCTCTTTTTTTCTGAAATTTTATTGATACTAACAATATTTACATATGCCTAACTTAGAAAACTGAGACCAAATATATTACCCGTGCACTGCCTTGCGGACTTACATGAGGGGAATACAGAGCATGGCGAGTGAACGCACGAGTGTGAACACCTATCGACCGTAGGCATTATTAAAGAATTTTTTATATACATATATCTAACTCGGATAAACTAAGGCCAGATATATCGATCGTGCACTGCCTTCCAGGCTTATGTGAGAAAGGTACAGAGCATAACGAGTGAACACACGAATGTGAACACGTCTAGGTATTTATTAAGAAAAATATATGTACAAGAATTTTTTTTTTATTTTATATATTTTTTTGTTTTTTAAAGAGAGAGTTTTGCAAAATCATCTTAGCACTACTTAACTTAGAAGTCAAAAAAATGTTATATCCTTTTATTTAAATCCACCACTTTTTTAAACAAAGATTTTCAATTAGGATATACTTTATGATTAACACGTATGAACCTTCCTATATACTAGTTAACCATCATTATGTGTAATCAAACTTCATTTTATTTTTGTTGAGACAAATAAATTTTCAAATATTTTACTTCAATTAACCAAAACCATATATTATTCCTATGGTGTTTCTTTAAAAATAAATCAAAATGCTTAAAATTTTTGTTTTTGTTTTTGAGCTTTTTTTTAAAAAAGAATTATAAAGAAAAAGTAAAAATAAACCATGAAAAATTGAAAATGATGGTGACTCTCCCCACCATACTTGATTTTGACTGTGTCCGCACAGTCAACCCACGTGGAAGGAGAAAAATAAAAATAAAAACATGACCTTTATTTAAATGAAAATGAAAAGTATTTACTTAAGATCAAAAAGTATATCATCAAAAAGTAAATGAAACGGTCTTCCAAAGGTCGGTTCATCTGTCTCGTCAAGTATGCGAGACATAGCTTAAGCACGAAAAAACAAACCATAAAAGATTTCAGAGTTGAATGTTGATTTGGAAAAACAAATGTCGTTTTATTGAAAATCGTACGAGTTGTTTTATTTTCGATTGTTTTCGAGATTGATAAAACAATTGGTTGAAGTTCAACTTTTTTTTCACCAAATAAAAAGTTAAGCTCATCATCAACAAATTTTTCAAAATTATTGATTCCAAAATTGAAATGGTGATTCAAATCTTCCCCTTCAGAATTTAACAACTCATTTTTGAAAAGTCCAAAGAAATTATGTTCATTGAGTTCATCTTCCTTTATTGAATTATTAACAACTTCATTGCATGTGTCAAGTTCAAAATCCAAAGTTATTGTATTCAAATTTTCGAGATCGGAAAAAGGAAGATCGAATCTTAAAGCGAGTTTCTCCCCCTCAAATGAATTGAAATCCAATTCAATTACCGTTTTTTCAACAACTTAATTAAGATTGTCGTTTTCAATTTGAAAAATTGTTATTTGATAATCGTTAATTTGGGTAAAAGGTGGATTATCACTTGACTCGTCACACGTTGGGATTTGGTTTTGTTTCTCATGGTGTTTCGTATATGTTTCAAGCAACAAATCCGTGTGTTCATCGTAAATTTCATCCATTTGCTCAATAGAATCCAATTTATAATTATTAACTTGAAAATATTCGATTTGGATTTGTTGAGAACAATTATTTTCACTCGCATTGTAGTCGAGATTATTCCCATTGCCAACATTATTTGAAAAGTTGTTTCCACTTTCGTTTCGGCCTTGAAGTTCATTTTGAAGTTCGAAATTGACTTGGCATGGGTTATACTCGAAATCGTTTGAATTTTGAAGTGAATTCAAATTTTGGTTGTTTTGAAAAATTTGATTTGAGTTATTGCACAGATATGAATTACAAAACTGATTTATCTTTTACTTTTGTTGTGTAGAGAATTCAAGTAAAGACGAAATCATTTCAATGCTATTTTCGAGAGTCGAGGGTTGGTCATCAGTTTGAAAACTTTGTTGTTCAAAAATCGAATTGTTTATACCATAGTTGTCGTTAAAATATCCATAAGAATTTAGAGTAGAATCATATGAATTATATTGATTTTCACAACTATTGTAAAATTCATGTGAATATGGAAATTCGAACATTTTTCGGAATGTTTTTGGTTTTTTTATAAAGGAAAAATATTTACAAATAGAATTTATTTTTCAAAATGGAAGATTGAATTTTTTTTGTACTTTGGTTTTTCAATTTTTTTTGAAAAGATTTAATATTTTTATGGATTTTTGATTTTAAAAAAAACTAAGTTAAGAAATATTTATAATTTTTTTAGTTTTGGATTTTGAAAATAAAATTTAAAAATATGCATGAACTAATGCAATTAAATTAATGCAAGTGTTTAATTACAAATGTTGTAACCTAATTAGCTCCTAACCTAAAATTGTATAATCATGCATTGTCTTAAATCAACAAGATAGTTCTCAGCCAAGTAATGGACATAGGTTATCATCGCACCACGAATCACCGTAGCAATGCAGCCGAAGTTTTAAGTACTTTTAGAGGAACAACCACTATAATATTTACGAATCACCGTAGTATTTATATATGGTTATTTCTCTGCCATAACCTAAACACAAAGAAATTAAATTGTCGAAAGAGGACAAATTGTCAATATACAATTAAGGGTTATCGATGTCTAACCGTTATTATTAATCAAAACTTTAGGATGAAATGCAAAGCAGAAATCAAACGTGTATTAACAATGCAACTACGATGAAATTTGTTTTTTTTTTGGTTTTTTGACTTTTTTTAAAATGCAACAAATAAAAAATGCAAGGCAAATAAAAACAATAAATAGGAGTTAAAAGCAGCAAAAAAAATTATAAGCAAGCAAGCAGTTATTTTTTTGGCAAGCTAAGCGAAGCAAGCAACTCTTCCTATCTACTTTGGCAACCTAAAAATAAAACGAGATATATACAGTATATTATTTTTTACATTGCTTTTCTTTTAAAGAAACTTGCCTGCGTTGGCCAAATTCTATCGAGTTAGAAAATTAGCTGAGCGAATTTATAATAAAATTAACCGCAAGTGCATGGCGTACAATTCTAGTACGTGGCGAGTATGAGTCGATCCATAAGGAAATGTTAGAACTTGAAAATCTATTCAATCAAATTAAACCAAAGTTGAAGAAAGTGTTAAGGTAAAAAATGAGAAAACTAACAAACTAGCAAAAGAAATTATATAAAAGTATGAGAGTGTAATGGCAATTTAGAGGTAATTTCCACTCTCTAGATTACATAAATTAAAAAAATGAAGTTATGATCTCTCTTTTGGTCATTAGTGAAACTAGTTAATGTGCTTATCATAAGTATGGCATATTTGTGCTATTAATTAGCCCAATATAAACTATCAAACTATAACATAACCACTAATACACTTTTAACTCTCATGAAATATGACAACAAAGTTGAAAGCAAAATCTATTTTAAATATGGCCAATTAACTATTGATTAGATATATAGACCATCAAATTTTGATTTAAACATTCACTTTATTACCAACATCATATGTAGATGTATATGTAACTTGTGTTTGTTGTTTGTTTAAGCATAGCCTATTTGGTGTCAACAATATAGGCTATCAAATTCAAAACTACAACAACAGGTTAAACTATTTCAAATGTTTCCATTAAGCACAAAAGGAGAACATAAAAATCAAAATGTTGATTCTACATATCAAAGAGCTTCATTACCCCTAAATTAAAGGGGTTTAGCCTCTCATTTTTGTTATCAAATCAACAAATGTAGCTTGCAACATTAAGTAAAAACAAGAGGAAAAAGAGAGCAAAATGAAAAGGAAAGCTAAGTAAAAAAGAAATAAACATTATTCTGCTTGCATGGAAATAAATCTACACTACTAACATGGAAGTAAATAAGTAAAGGAAGAATAGGGCATGTATTGGAATTTCATAAAAAAAATTACATAAAAGAAATGGCTAAGTAGCCATGAAAAGAAAGAGCTCTCATTTTACTTTTGATCCTAAACTAAACTAAGAGGAAGAGAGCCTAAGAAAAGAAGAGAGGAGGGTTACATGAAACATAAGGGGTATTTTTACATGTAATAAAACCTAATCCATATTTTTGGGGAATGCCCAAACTACCGTTAATTCTTCCTATGTTGCCCGTTACTCCCCTGAACTCTTCTTTCTAGGGTCCAAAGCCTTATCGAATCGGCTATGGTCCCCAATTAAGGGGCGGCTCTATAGTTGCTATTCGATAGGTTCAACGTGGAGAGTTCTCCCCCACATTATTCCCCTTCTTTAGGCTCATGTAGTTCCATGATATAGCATTCCCTAGTGTTTCTTTGGTCTCCTTTGATCACTCCGACTCCGTTCTCTATAGAGAATTTCATAGCTAGGCACCATTAAGCTAGAGCAATTCTAAAATTTTCCAAGGTGGGCCGCCCTAGGAAGGCATTGTAGGTGGAAACTTCATCTACGATCGCAAAGGTTTGGATGAGGATGACTCTTCAGTCGCCTTCTTCGAGTTCTATGGGTAAATCAATCATGCTGATGGGTTGTTTGGGTTTGTCGGTGAATCCTTGAATCTTTGTTTGGCAGGTGGATACATCTTTCATGTTGATCTTCATTTGATCAAAGGGACATTTGAAAAGGATATTCATAGAACTACCACTATCTACCAGTACTCATCGGACTATGGAGGGTCTGATTCCTACTGGCATGACCATGGGGTCGAGTGTTGGAGCTTTTATCCCTTTAGTGTCTCGATTCTGAAATACTATGTCATCGTTCATAATTCTCTACTGCTTAGTAGGGGTTCCATCTTCGATCGCAAAGCACACGTCTTTCGGAGCAAGATTTAATGAGCCCGCATACCGCTCCATTTCTCCCCAACTCTTATGTGCGGGATGGGGCCCTCCAGATATCGTTCCAATGGTCAGTCTCTGGTCAGTCCATTTGGCTCCCACTTTGTTGGTTCTAGCTTGATTCCCTTTACCTCTAGGACTTAGGGCTTTATGGGGTGGTCAGGATTCCATGGTTTCTTCACATACTGTTGAAGCTTGTTTTCCTGAATCAATTCCTCAATCTAGTTCTTCAAGTGATGACACTCATTTGTGGTGTGGCCATGTGTTTTATGGAAGTGGCAGTACTTTCTAGAACAATTTTGTTGTTCAATTGCTTCCTTTTTAGGCGGCTTCTTGTACTCTTCCATCCCCCATGTCACGAGAAGATGTTTTTTGGAGTATTATTGAGTGAGGTATATCCTTCGAGCCTTAAACCCTTGAGTCGCTTGCTACTTCCGTTTCGCTTGTTGGAATTCTAGTTCTTTCTTTTTTGATTTCCATTTTTTCATGCTTTCCCTTTAGCGGTCCAGAAGGTATTTATATATTGGTTTGTGGCCATACCACTCTGCCCAATGTTGGTTAGTTGTAAGTTAGCATATTTCTTTTCTAATTCCTATGCCTCTTCCAATCTCAAGTACTGGCTCGCCTTTCGTTTGAAGTCCTTCCTAGTGGTAGGTTGCTCCATTTTGATCCATTTCCCAACTTCAATTCTGAGGTGAATTGCACTGACCAAGGCCATGAAAACCATATCCTTGTTCAGATTACTTACTTCAGTTAGTGCGGTGTTGAACTGATTCATGAAAGACTTCGGAGATTCATTCCATCCATGGAATAAGCCGGATAAGGACATCACATCTTTTGGTTATGCTGTAGAAGTCTAAATTGGTGAAGGAATCATGTTGCTAGTTGATTGAAGGTGGAGATGGATCTTGGCGAAAGCCCGCTGAACCACATGGAAGCAATTCCCTACAGAAAAATTGGGAAACACCTACATCGAAAGACATCTAAAGCATTTGTTCCATCCATGTACCAACTGTACTTATAAAAGTGGGGTTTCGGGTCTCTGGTTCAATCATAAGGCGGAATAATTGGCATAGTGAACTTTTAAGGGTGCTGCTGATTCGGAACGTCATCGGTAAAGGGAGTCTGACTTAGGGCAGATCCTCATTCATCATCCCTTCTGTCTTTACTTTTGTCCATCAGTCGCTTGACCATGTCCGCGATATATGCCTCCGATGGCCGGTAATCTGGGGATTGGCTATCAGTGACTACACCAAGTGTTTGATTTTACAAACGATCTTGGTGAGTGGATTGAAGCCTAGGCTCTCCTGTCTTTAGGAGAGCCACTCCCTCAGGGTTTCATAGGCTTGCACTTGGTCTGATGGGGGTAGCTTGGATCTCCCTGGCGTCATTGAATGCATTAGTATTTCCTTCCAACTTGTCGTCGTCAAATCGCTCACCATCTTCTAAGTTGGAGAGATACATAGCTATATCTTTCCATGGGGTTTTTCTCCTAGATTCAAGTTTGTTGCTGGTTGCCTCATAGTTGGTGGAGTGTTTGCATTTTTTTCCATATTGATTCCCAAGGTTCCACCTATCACTCTTTTTTACGGCTGCTTTTCGTTTCTCCTATTTAGGCCAGAGACGGAATAATTTTCTTATTCCATGGCAACCGCGGGCTTTGTCATGATTCTTGGAGCAGCATGTGACTGTAAGGTCAATAGGGAATTCAATATGCCCATAAGAGCCCTTTGGATGTTTTCCATCTTCTGATTAGTTTCATCAACCATTTTGTTAATTGATCTCTAGTGACAACTTCAAGCTGAATAGAAGATCCTAGTACCTGATCTCCTGTATTTGTGCCATTGATTGCAATTTACTGAGGATTTTTCTCTTTTTCAGCATTTACAGCTTTTATCAATCTTCTGGAAGCAGTTCTCCTTCTTCCCAGTTCCATTGATTCTCAACAACCGATTTGCTTAGCAAGGATTCAAGATCTAATTTCTAAACCTATCTGATCCAACGTAGATGCTAGATCTAAGCCTGGATTCAATTTTTCTCAGTGAAAGCACCAAATTGTTAACCCAAAAAATGGGTCAACACCTTGGATTGAGTGTGAAAGCACCAACCCTGTTTATTAGGGAAAACAATATAGAAATAAGGAATAATAATAACTTGTTGATAAAGTAAAGAGACAAGATACTTTTATACTAGTTTGGCTGCTAACGAAGCCTATGTCCACTTTATAACTTTTGTTATTGACTGATTGCTATCATAAGTTGATTTTGATTACAATTTGATTGAATCTTGTAAGTTAAATCAAGTCACCAGTGTTAGAGTTCATTGGAGAATCATAGTAAACCCTTTAGATGACTATTGTGTGGGAGGAGAATAGTAAAGAATAATTTCTACAGAGTTTCAGCAGCTAATCCAGAAGATCCTCTTTTTATTGCACATGAGCGAGTATTTATATGGGTTGGAGAGCTGTTGGACTAGGCAAACTTGTTAGAAGCTTGCACTTAAAGATACGAATGCGCCTAGGAAATTTCGTAGCGAGCCGATCTAACACGATAGATCGCTAGCGATCTATAGGGAATGGATTGCTAGAGATCCATACAGTTAGCTTATTTCTGGCTCGCCTCAATTGTACCATGTTCCATGCCTTCTATATATGCCATTCATGCAATTTCATGACTAGATGCCTTATTTTGTTGATGATTCATGTACAAGCTACATTAAACTATGACTGGATTCAGATGACTGCTCACTTCCTGAACTAGCTTGCTTGGAATACCATAAAACTTGGAAGATATCCTTTGGAAAGATATTGGTTCAAGATGCAAGAGGTTTGAAGAATCCACAAGCAATCCCTATGGATCGCTAGCGATCCATCCCCTTAACTTATTTTTGCAGCTTTCTTTTTGTGTCCTTCTTGGCTTCCTTTTCTTATCATTTTGGTTGATTCTTGAGTTTTTTGACTTGGTGTGGATGATCTAACTTCCTTTTAATTCTATTGAGTTAAAAACCCGATTAACAAATAATGACTACCTCCAAACAAGGATTTTTCGAGCCTTGAGTAGTTAGGCCAACCTACCACATCATTAGTGATCCTCAACTTCATGTGGAGCAAGTACAAAGGAACGTAGCACAACAAATTATGGAAGATAAAAGAAGGTAAGTAGCTTTTTATGATCCAGATAAATGGAGCTTAAACCCATTTCACATAGGGCCTACACCAACCTTTGCTTTGAGAAAGAAAGATAACATCTTCATGGAAATGAGAAAAAGAACTAAATTCCAAGTAGCGGGAACCATTTTTGAAAGAGAAATAATAAAGGACTTTGACCAATTCACTAAAAGGTGGACAAAGTGTGCTTAATCGTTCCTATAGATCAAATAAAGCCTAAAACTCTTCAAATAAGAAGTTTGCTATGAAATTTAAAGTGACCATCACATACAACAAAAGGGCTAAGTGGAATTCATAGGAATTATCTTCCAAAAGTTCATGGCTTTCTAAGAGCTATTCTCTTACTGCCTCTTATGAAGAAATTTTCCTCCTAACCAAGGACCGGCTAAACTATTGGCCTTCTCAAAAGAAATAACCCAAGAATGAATGAAATGTTGGAGGATTATATTGTCATTATCGCCGTTCAAATGGCCTTGACACAATTTAATGCCGAAGTTTGGAAGGAATGATCAATTATTTCCTAGGACAAGGAAAGCTTAAAGAATTTGTAAAAGAGATATTGAACAAGTCAATAATAAGAGAATATTCTTAAATAAGACAAGTGTGTTTACTGGATCAACCATAAAAAGGAGTAAGAATCTCCTAAAATAAAGAAAAACCCTAAATCATTACCTATTAGGTAATAGGGGGCGAATAAAGCTTTTGATCCGGCCATAAGGGTTGGTCAAAGCACCTCCTAGAGGGAGGTCAGAGTAAGTGTTTGGTCCCACCAGAAATGGCCTGGCCAAAGCATCTGCAAACCTTCGGTCTCGTCTATGTGGTTTGGCCAAAGCACAAGCTAGAGGGAGGATGGAGTAAGCCTTTGATCCTGCCTAAGATGGCCTGCCAAAGCATCGAACCAGCCTTCAATACCATTTATAAGACCTGACTAAAGCACTCCTAGAGGGAGGTTAGGTAAGTCTTTTGTTCTTCTTAAGATAGCTAATTAAACGCACTAACAAAAGATCTAAATCATCAACAAAGAAGGTGAAAAGTGGTTCGATCCAAGTTGAGATCATCACCTAAGATAGTGACAAAAGAAATCATTTAAAATAGAATTTATTACCTATTGTGGTAATCAAAGATTCAATCAAAATCGTTGCCTATTTGGTAATCAAATGTCAATCAAAATCTGTTACCTATTGCGGTAATCAAAGATTCAATCAAGATCCATACCTATTGTAGTAACAAAGAAATCAGTCGAGTCAATCAAACTCAATCTAAACAAGAGATCGAGGCAATGTTCTAAAGGAAGATCAATCAAAAAATGAGTCATTTGTGCTCCAAAGCAAAATCAATCAATCTTCTAGAGGAACATCTATCAAATATGAGCTATTATGCTCTAAAGCAAAAATAAGGCTATCTTCAATTACCGGATAATTTTCTGATCTTCTATTCAAATTACTGCCAGATGATCTTATGGTCTTCTCTTCTATCATTTTTGCCAGAATGATTTCCTTGTCTTTTATTATTGCCAAATGGATTTCTGGTCTTCTATACAGATTATTGCTCGATGATCTTTTAATGTTCTCTTCTGTTATTACTGCTAAAAGGATTTCCTGGTCTTCTATTTATTCTAGATAGATTTTCCAGTCTTCTGTTTGGAGATTTTCTAGTCTTTAAGGACAAGAAAGATAACGGGCATTAAAAGTAAATTATTCTCACTTCAAGGATAAGAATAGAGCTTTATTAAATCAGCTCTCAATCTTTTAAATTTAGATTGGAATTCAATTTTTTTCTTAAAATAACGGGAACCTCCGTTACTAAACAAGCTACCGGATATCTATTGATGAAGTGACAAATTCTTACATTAAGATCAAAATTTATGATCTTCATACCAACTGAGATTCTAAATGCCCAATTAGCAAGGCTTTTGGTTCTCTTAACAAGCAGATTATTGGCCTACATTTTAAAGGTCAAAATGAAAAAAGGCAGACTATGCTCAAAACAACAACTACAAAGCATAAGATTGTAACTGGGAAGCTAATAGAAAATCTCAAACAAAAGCAAAGAGTATAATATCGATCACTCATGTACAATTTTATTATCATTTAATACATGATATACAAGAATTGAAGGAGCAAGAGATTGAATAACAAGAGTATCCAATTTAAAAGTTTACAAATAACTCTCTACTAAAAATCAAACTATTGAGCAATCCTCCTTAAATTTTCAACAACCGAAGAAGAATCAGTTATATAATGAATTGCTACATCCAAAATCTGTTTAGCTTCTTCTCTTTCTTACTATACTATTCACATTGTCGATTAAATTGATTTTAATTTTCAGTGCCTGATCAAGTGCCTTGTTGGCTCCTTTGAGAAGCTGAACCTTTCTTTTTAATTTCTCAATCTCTTGCGCAAAATCATGTTTTCACGCTCAAGTCTCTCAACCTTCGCTTCATAAGTATTTATACGAGTAGAAACCTTATCACTCCATTGCTCATTAAAATATTAAATACCTCCAAATTTAACCCTTCAGGTCCATCTGGCGATTTCTCCATCATTCAAGCTCTTAGAAGGGTTTAATAGAGTAGAAAAATTTTCTTGACCAATCAAAGAGGTATGGCTATGAAGGCTTGATTCGCCTCCACTCGTGATAAGTTCTAAAGATTAGCGGTTAACTTAGCTTTTTAGTAATTACACTACAAGGTCAATCATTTTTGATGTAATCGAGCAGTGTCAGCATCAGCCTCAGTGTTTTAAGAAGAAAGCCTAGATTGGCCAGGAGCATATATTTTTCTTTTCAACTGTTGGATTATTCCATCCTTTTCTTTATTTTGCTTCTCTAAATCAAAAGTCATCTCTTTCAAAATACTACATATGGATTGCAATCCATAGTACATGTGAAATTTCCGTGCATTTGGAATACCGAAAATGAAAAAGTTGAAATATGTTAGGAAGATAGCTTTTTTTATCAAATTCTAATCTGAACATAGCTTTAATGATGTCCAATACATTGAGGAGTTCCGGTCCGCAAGATGCGTAGGTTAGTTGTTTTTCTTAATAAAAATAAGCGAATAAAAAAAATCAATACATGGAAAACATTTTTTTATTAAACGACAATGGTTTACAACTTAAGAAAAATATAAATTACATCAATGATGAATACAACTAACTCTTAAAGTTTTGAGACAACAGTTTTGGCCTTTTAAGTGATCTAACACATAAGGTAAGGGTGGAATTAAAAGAAATTTTAATCCCTACAGGAGTATTGACTAGAGAGAATTAATGATAGTCCCATTTTCCAACTGAAGGGATAGTTCTACCATATAGCAATTTAGCATGATAGTTTGAATTTCACTAAGCAGTTTATCCTTCTCATCACTCATGAAATTAAAATGAAAGTGAGGGAATCATGTATAAACTTCCTGTAGATCTATAAGAAAGCAATGTTTTGGTAACTGAGATGTTTTGAGAAGTAAGGACATCTCTCTTAAATCCCGCTTTAATTTGATAAATTTACTAAGGAGTTCCATGGAAACGAGACTAATTACGTGTTCCTTATTCTGTATAATATATGAAAAATAGACTAAGAATAAAGAAACAAAAATGATAAAGTTTATAAGCTACTTGAATCACATATTACAGTCTTACAATCATTTGGGTTCGTACAATGTTAATCTTTTATAAAATTCAAAAAATAAATGTCTCCTTACTATACTTTATCTTCTCGGGAGGAAGAGGTCAATATTCACATGTGCCTCCTCAACCACAATAACAGTAGTATATTCACCCATGAGCTTAGGCTTTTGACTTTGGGTAGGAGGTGGAATATCAACAAGTGAACCAATGTTCGCTTCCCTTTTAAGCGCCTTTACGGCATTGGCAACAGAATCCTCAATAAGAGCAGGTTTACTCGATTCGACTAAGATGAGAGCAACGTTTTTGGCCTTCTTCTCTTGGGGAGAAATAAGAAGAGTATATGATCCTAATCAAAGATAGAAGTTTATAAGATAATAACTTTAGAGATTCCACATAATTGGTAATGAAAAACTTACTAGAAGATTCAAGTTGAACTAGAGAGGAAACAGAGAAAACATTCTGATTACTAATGACTAATGATAATTTTCACTCGAGCATTCCCCTTTATCATTAGAGGTTCTCCAAGTATTATGTGGTTGCCTAAAACCAAAGAATATATATGAATATTCGCTTCCATAAAAAGAGTGAATTATCGCCGATGCTCTTGGATGCTAAATTCAGGGATTTGATAGTGTCTTCGATAATAGAACTTGGTTGTTTAGAAGCAGTATCCAAAAGAAAACATTCACCATAAGAGAATGATAGACATAACATGAATAATAGAGAATGGAAACTTACTGAAAATAGAAAAATTCTCTTGGTCTTAGAGGAATAACATCTAACATAAAAGAATTTTTCCACTCTTTCATCTTGTTAATAGGATGGATGATTAAACTCTTTGGTGTTGGACAAAGGTGACACAGTGGACTATCTATAACGACCCTATTTTTACTATTTTAAAATTATTAAATTTAATATAATTATTGAAAATAAAATGGTTAGAAGTAAAAATTTAATAATTTATTATGTAATTTGTTGGATATGAACTTAGAAATATTTTTGTTGAAATAAAAAAATCAAAGATAAGAGATGATAACTTATATTAGAAAGTAAATTAAATAATATTGAATTATAAATAACTGCATTGATGTTGAATTACTGTAAAAAGGAAGTAGTCCTTTTATTATTTGAGTTCATTTTAAAAGTAAAATTTTATAAATTAAATAAATTATATTTCAAATATAATGATTTTTTTGATAAATTAATTATTTAAATTTAATATTTGGAATTATTTAAATAATTGAATCTAGAATTTAATATGAATGAAAATGATTTTTAAAAGTTGATTCAAATTTTATTTAAACAAGGATGAAGATTGTTAACTTTTATAATTGAATTTAAAGTGATTAAATTGATTGAAAATTTTATATTTTATTTAACGTGTAAAAATAGACTTTTTGGTCACTGTCTCGAATTTAGACGAAACCAGTTTCATCGGATACATATCAGTGAATTATTATAGGATTTCAAGTTTCGTAGTGATTGGACTTATCATTTGTCCGTGCGAGCTAGAAATGTGTAGAAATTTATTAAAGGAATTTAATTAAAATAATTTGATTTTGAAATGCTATCTTCTGAATATAATGGAATTGACTCCCCAGAATAGTTCCATTGTGTTCGAAATAGAAGTATAACATATAGAACGCTTGGCGGCATGCTTCGTTTGGAGTTCGAGAAAGTCGCTCATGAATAGTGTTTTGAATTTTTTTACATAAGGCCACTTTATTTTCTATTTTGCAATCGAAAAACCCTAACTCATTTCTTCGGTCGCTTTCGTTCAAAACATTTCAACGGCCGAAATTGCGTGTCTTTCTCCTCTCGATTTCTTCCAATCCGTTCAACGAAATCGAATGATTCCGAAAGGAAGAGTATAGATCTCATCGAGCTCTACACATCCAACCGTTGGATCGAGACAGAAGCTTATTGATTCGCCAGAATTAGGTTCTATTTTTGCGTGGGTTTTTCTCGATTTTCATGAAGGCGGCGGCAGCGAAGTTGACAACACTTAGGTCGAAGGTTGCTCGGAGGGTAGCGGTTCTGGTGTGGTGCTCGGATCTAAGTTTGGAGGCCGTGCCCGCACGCGCATCGTGGAACAGAGTTGCGTGTTTGGGTTCGTGAGTTAGCGTGGAGCATGATAGTGGAGAGAAGAAAAGGATTAAGGTTTTGTTTATTTAAATAAGTTTAGTTAATCATGATTTTAATTATTTCAAATGCTAATTATTGTATAACTTTTTCATACGAGGTGGGATTCGAGCGAATCAAGTCGTGTTGCATTTGTATCGAAGTCGTCTACGGCATGGAGTTGAATTGGAATTTATTTAAAGCTAAAAAAATTTCAGTTTCTAATAAACGTGGATGATTAAACCCCACTTACGTAATACTAAACTATTCTGATGTTAGTTAAATTGTAATCATGAAGTGGTTTATTTTTATTGACTAATGTTTGGTAATTTAACTGGCATTTAAATTGACATGTGAATTGAACTGAAGGGAATTTAAATCGATAGTTAAATTTGGAATTGGAATTAAATTGCTAGTTAAACAACTGATATTGATATCTAGTTAATTGTGTGATTTATTAGCTGAATTGGATGTTGATTGTGATGGATGCCTATTGGTTGACATTTTGGATGATTGGATGTTTATTTATTTTATATATATCATGTTGTCACCATGCATATATTATTGACAGTATATAAAACAGTAAATTGAATTATTTCGAATAAATTAAGAAATAGGTTGAAATGATATATACCTATGACACTTTGATTTGGATTGAAATGATATATATCCATCCCATAAATTAAAGTCGAAATACTATTCATTTAGCCATAGGATAGAAAATTAAATATGGACACCAGATCGGTTAAATTAAATAGTTATCAAATTTTTGATTTTGAAATTATTTAAATGATATCATTTTAAGGAATAAAATAACCGATTTATGGAAATTGAATTATTTTCGAACTTGAGCTCGAAATGTTGAAATTAAAAGCTGTTTATAGAAATTGTTCAAAAAATTGAATTTGGAAGTTTGAAGTTAGAAATGAAATATAATTTGTATTATGGAAATTTGTTTGTTTTAAAAGATTTGAACTTTTATATGAACTTTGAAATATTGCTAAGTAAAATTAATTTAAATGGATGTTCCAAATTTGAGCTCGGAATGGAATTATTTTAAAGATTTTAATCTTAAATTGAATATTAAAGTTTAAATTGATTTAAGTGATTTAGATTGAGATTCTGAAATCAAACTCGAAATTTATATAAATCGAAATGGTTTAAAATAAGAGTTGAATTGAAATTTAAACCATTGAATTGAATCATTGAATTAAATTTGGATTTGAAATGAATGTTTCGAAATTGAAGTTAATTCGAATTGAAATCAAAATTGAGTTGATTTGAATTTGAATTTAAATTGAGTCGACTGAATTGAAAGAATTGAAATTGAATCTTTCTGATTTGAAATTTGGACCTGGGTCCAAATTTGTTGAAAGTGGAAAGAAACAATTTGATCTGTAACTATTTTAAAAATAAATTATTTTAATATTAACTATTTAAAATTTTATCTTTTAAAATATTCAAATTATTTGCTTTCTAAACTATTTTACTATATAAACCATTTTCCATACTCTAACCATTTTATACCAAATAGTTTTAAATCTTTAAACTATTTTAAACTTCTTTAAACTATTTAACTATTCAAACTATTTTCTAAAATTTCAAATTATGCAAAGTCGGAATGTTATATTTAAATCGTGGATTTAAAGGCGAATTTGGTTAAAATGAAATTATAACCTAAGTTGAAATTTGAAATGATTTTGGAAGTGAAATTGAGATATTTGAGTGAAAAATGATTTCAAGTGAAATTGAGATATTTTAAGAAAATATGATGATTTTGAAATAAAAAGATTAAGTGAATATGATATTTTGATATCAAGTATGAATCGTTTTCGAAATGTAAAAGTTCCAACCGGTGTGTAAAACGACGTTTGTTTGTTAAAGAGACCGAGGCCTCTTATTGGCATACTCTCTATCAGTATTGGAACCACTTTAACAACTATGTACGTGGACTCCGGAATGAAGTGGTTGGATTTAGCGTATGTTGCTGGATTTGAATAAAGAGAACGATGATAGATAGCTCCGACACTTGTCTCGATTTGAAATGACTAAAATAGGAGCCACGCCGGGCCAATGGGGTTAGATACCTCTAGCGGACACACTCCTTCATGTTCTATTTTTTGTTATTGATTAGTGATCACCCATGATTTTGGGAATGTTGTGTTGCGGTGGGCCGTTAGGGGTTACCACCAGTCCAGATCAAGAAAATTGGCAGTATCCTACCTTGGGCATTGCCTCACATGCCTTGTCATACTTTTATCCCTATACGAGACCAATACGATTTTGATTTAGTAATATCATGATGCGTCCCTATCCACCAACGGTTTACTGGTGTTTTATATGCAAATTGTACGAAAATGTCTACACCCGCGTCAAGGGGGATAATGGTAACGCCTTAACGTTATTTTGATATTTTATATTACTGATAAACATTACATATATAGCGTATTCTACTATATATAGATATTTTAATGGATCCTTAAGAGATGGAAAATCCTGTAACATCTCTTGAGTTATTGCACGCACGTTATACATTGGATAGGAAATGTAAAATCTCATAAACATCTTTGACGCTATTACAATCATGTTATACGTGGTATTGATTTGACTCACATAAGAGTATTTTAGTTCGGACTCAAGTGTATTGTTTTAATTTATGCTCAAGTCTGCCCTGAGTTTTCAGTGCATTAAAGATCATTTATTCTGGAGAAGAAAGATGAAGATTTGGTATGTTATCTCTAGTATTATTTCCCTGCATCATATTGTTCTGCTGCATTATTTTATTATTATGTTGTATATATAGCTCTGGTAGATGTTGTATAAATCATAATCAAATTTATAATATAAACAGCTTTATGAACTATTTATTTGATTATTATATTTTGTCATTCCGCTGTAAGATTCCGTGTTTGTTTTCTTCTTTTCTTATTTTTCTTAATTAACCTCACTGATTATCTGTGTTCTGGATTATTTTGAGTTGGACATGTGTGGTTTATTGTCGACTTAAACCTTTTGAAATGCGGTTCGTCATAACTGGTATCAAACTGAGGTTTAGCGATAACCTTAGCCTTAGTGAGGTTGGACTCATTAGAGTTAGGGTAGTAATACCCTAGAATGAGTTTTTTTGAGTGGGTAGGTGTATATATATACACATAAGACTGCGTACTTGTTAGTGTTATAAAATGTTTTATATTGCGTTAACTTTTCTGTTGAGTTGTTTATGAATTTTGGTCGGTACATTAGGCGCCATGTTACCAATAGGGGTTTCTAAACACTTAAACAAGGCAAGTCTACATAATACTGTTTTAAAATCGAGTAAATGAAATAATTTTACCTTTTATATATAAAAAGATAACTTTCATAAACCTATATGATTATTAATGAGTGTTGTCTGTTAGGAGATAATAATATTTAGTCATCATCAACTATTGTTTGAATTAAACTAAATATGAATATTTGTGAATTCTACTTCACGAAGCATTCAATAACTAGATTTAGTTGAAATCTAATTACAATAAAAAAAATTTACAATAAAAAGTATACAAATTAATCTAATCTTTCCATAATAAGGTAATGAAATTGTATAAGTACTTTTATAATATGGCTTAAAAATAGAAAGGATTTAAAAGCTGAGAATTTTAAAATTTAAAATCCCATTGATTTTCAAAATTGTTTTCAAAGTCTTCGGAAATAATAATATTATTATTTGAAAGTATTTTGAGCAGAAATATATTTTAAGATGATTTTTGAAAGAAATAAAAGCATTAAACACGCTTTAGTCACTGGAAAATGATTCTGGGGATGACTGCAGCATCGCAAGTATTTGTTTTTGAGTTTCTGAGTGAGAATTGCTACCAAAAGAAATTTATTTTCAGCTAAAACAAGTTTTGATTGTGATAAAATTCCAAGTTTGATTTGATAAATATATTGAAATAGTTTTTGAAATTATAAATTGAAAATAGTATAGATAAGAAATAAGTTTCTAACTTATGAATTTGAATAGGAAAGTAAAACCAAATTTTGAAAGGATTGAACATTTTGATTAAGCAAACAAAAGAAAAATTGAACTTGAGATATGAAATAAAGGAATTAACCTATGTAATGTTAAACAAATTGAGTCAGTGAAATGAAGTAAATAAAATGAAGTTTAACTGAAGGAAGTGTAAATAGAAGTGAATTGTATTTGAAATGAATCGGATAAAATAATGAAATGAAATTTTAAGTGAATAAGTTTGTGTAACTTATATATTTGAGAAATATTAAGCTAAAAAAAATTTAAATTTGTTGAATGCGGATTATAAGTAAAGGTGGTAAGAAATAATTTAAACTATGTTCGAATTATGAAATGGATGGATTTATGAAATAACTGAATATGAAGTGAATAGGTTATAAAACCAAATTTGGAAAACTTAACTAATTTGAGTTCGTGGATGTTTATAAACTTAAGTAATAAGTTATGAAGTAAAATCTAATTTTGGTTTAAGTTAAAAAAGAATTTAAACTGAGAATTTGAGAACTCGAATCCTGGTGCTTTTAAAATTGCTTTTAAGATTTTGAACATAATATTATTATTATTTAAAATATTTATGAATAAAGTTATTTTCAAAAATGGATTTTAAAAGGAAGTAAGTCCCATACTCACCTCTTCTGTCACTGTAAAATTATTTTGGTGATGACGGTCGCATCATCGATATTCATTTTTGAGTCTTAAAGTGGGGGAGGTCACTTAGTAGCTTTGCTACGCTTTTGATTCAATAAACAAATTTTAATCTATATCTCTGATATGAAATATATGAAAGATATGAGTATATATAATATTTCAAAAATGAATTAGAAAGAAATCGGTGTTTAGTTCATACATTCTCCGTAAATTAAAATTTTCACTTATTGAAATGAAATGAATTAATAAAATTGATTTCATAAATGAATTGATATGAAATGGGTTAACATAAATTGAAATAGTTGAAATTTAAATAAATTGAATGTAAATGTAATAGATGTGAATAAATTGGAAGTAAACCAATTAAATGTTAATGAAGAATGGATGTTAATAAGAGATGATAGTTTATAAATTAACTGTTAACATAGGATAATGTAAATTTATATAGTTATGAATTAATTGGATGAATATCATTTGTTAAATGGGTTCTTTTGTTGCAAACCATTGTTATAACTGCTTTTGGCTGCATGTAATTGTTATGTATTGTGTTAGTGCTTATGATTTAGATTTAGAATTCATGTTATACAATTCTATTAAACTCATATATCTTTCTGTATCTTTTTTATAAGTGGCTAATATTTCAAATTTGAGTTGACATAGGTATGTACGAAGACCGTTGGACATATACGCAGTTTGATTTGCTTTTGCTTGCTTAATATGAGCGAACTCGCTCATATTAATAATAATAAGGTACATATCTCAGATTACATAACGTACTTTTAAGTTTTTCCCTACGGGATGCCTCATCATTGAGATAAGATGTATATTTGTGATATATATCTATATATATCATATCAGACATTTTTACGATCGAGCCGTGCAAAGGAGACGCTGTCGAAATTTTTCATAAACTTGGTTGCTATAAAATTTTTGAGATTTTAAAATTTATAACTTGTTTTACATGTATGCCGATATAATAGTGACGTAATGGAAGTGTGATAAAGGTTTTATTAATAAGATTTTAATGATTTATAAGTTGATTATTTTGAGTAAAATATATCATATGTTAGATTCCTTACTTAACCCCTTTTCGAGGATGAAAAGTTATAAGATGAGGAGATTGTAACGACCCGTATTTTTAACTTTTTTAAAATTATTAAATTTAATATAATTATCAAACAGAAATGATTAGAGATAAAAATTTAATAATTCATTATGTAATTTATTGGATATGAAATTAGAAAAAAAAATCTTAAAATAAAAAAATTCAAAGATAAGAGATGACAACTTATATTAGAATGTAAATTAACTAATATTGAATTATAAATAATTGCATTGATGTTGAATTACTGTAAAAAGGAAGTAGTCGTTTTTATTATTTGAGTTCGTTTTAAAAGTTAAATTTTATAAGTTAAATAACTTATATTTCAAATATAGTAATTTGTTTGATAATTTAATCGTTTAAATTTAATATTTGGAATTATTTAAATATGAATCCTGAATTTAATATGAATGAAAATGATTTTTCAAAGTTTATTTAAATTTTATTTAAATAAGAATGAAGATTGTTAACTTTTAAAATTGAATTTAAAGTGATTAAATTGATTTGAAATTTTATATTTTAATTAACGTGTAAAAATAACCTTTTTGGTCACTATCTCGCATTACGACGAAACCAGTCTCCTCGGATCCGTAATAGTGAATTATTATAGGATTTTAAGTTTCAAAGTGTTAATCCTCTTTTGTTCGCGACTTAACAAACTATGACTTACGACTTAAAGGCGTACCGATCTAACAGTTGCCGACCTAAAAGGATTTACTGACCCAACAGTTGCCGACCTAACTACTAAAAGGAGCATACCGACTTAAGATGTGGGCCGACTTAAGAGCTACCGACCTAAGGAATGAGACGATTTAAGATAAGTGCCGATCTAAGAGGCTACTGACTTAAGAAGATAGCAGCTCAACGACCTAAGAAGTAATGAGTTAACTTCGTACCGACCTAGAAGCTCATCGACTTAAGAGAAGTCTACGACTTAAGGGTCTGGACGACCTAACGAGTTATAGAAGTCTACGACTTAAGGGTCTGGACGACCTAACGAGTTATAGAAGTCTACGACTTAAGGGTCTGGACGACCTAACGAGTTATAGAAGTCTACGACTTAAGGGTCTGGACGACCTAACGAGTTATAGAAGTCTACGACTTAAGAGGCAAACGAGTTAAGGAGTTAATGACCTAAAGCTTACCGACTTAAGCGCTTCACGACTTAAACCTAGCAATTTTAGGTCGCTGCCGACTTACGACTTATACTAAGTCGCGCACGACTTACTAACTCGTTCAGAAGAATCAACTGCTACCGAAGTAAGCCAGAATCCTTATGTCGTCACCGACCTACGATCTACGACCTATCTTGAGTCGTAGCCGACCTAAGACTTGGGCAAAAACTTCTATCCAGAATTCAACTCCTATAAATAGACCACCACTTTCAACATGAGGGAGACTTTTGGCCGATCATTTCTGGAAGCGTCGTTACTCTGCTGAACTCTCAACTCATTCAACACTTGAAGATCTCCAAATACTCAAGACACTACAACACGCTTCGAGAGGAATTTCATACATCCAACACGGATTCATCAAGTTTCATCATCGAAGTTTGAGCTAGTAGTCAAGGGTGTTATTGTGATCAAGTCGAATTGTACTTTGAGGAATATTGTATCATCTTGTAATCAAATCAGTAATAAAAGATTATAAAGTGGACGTAGGCTCAATTACGGGTCGAACCACTATAAATCTGTTGTCTTTTTACCGCTTTACTGCTATTTTCAGCTTGCATTCTGTTCCCGTACCAACGGGTGGTGCTTTCACGATTCTATTACACACACCGGGTGTTAGCGTTCACTTTTTAGCGTTAACATTTTGGTGCTTTCACTGAGAACCCAACTCAGGCGATCATTCACCATTGCTTCGCGGAAGTTTGTTGAAAGAATTTCCTTCAAAACCAGAAATCTGTCAGACATAATGGCACCTGGAAGAAAACGTAAATCTTTTAGATCTGAAGATGCTGAAATGACCCACTTAAATAATTTTTTTTATATAAAACATTCAGTGGCCATTTAATCAAGAAAAATATTTAATTCAATTTTTCTTCTATCCAGGACCTTTCTGCCAATATAAAAATATTGGTTTATTCATTTTATCTGGAACTTATATATATGAAGATATATAAGTCATCTTCTACCTAAATCAGAGTACAGAAATTTTGCAGGTAGAAATCTATTTGAGTATTGCTTAAAAATACTCTCTTCATAGCAATAGTGTTTTTCAAAACTAGGTTTTTCCAAGTGACTTGGGTTAATACATTACTATTGATTTTTATGTCTCAAGGCTCCTTATTTTACATAAATTCTTCTGATTTTATTACTGGGTAAATTGTGCTTTTACTTGTGCATGTTTCTGTGCATGTGTGTGTCAGTGAGCAGTTCGGTGTCTTATTTTTCCTTATTAACAAAATTGTCTGAACCTATTATATACTTTGGCTATGAAACAGATCTGAAAATTTAATTTAAACCCTTGGTTGCTGGCTTGACCCAGGCTCAAGAAAAATGGCTATGTTAGCCCTGTTCTGGTTTGCACTACTTTGTTACAAAATACCTGCTATATTATTTTCTTTTCAAAGCAACTCGAACCCTTTCTATCAGATTTTTTTTTTGACTTGAACATGGATTTTCTTATGCCAGTTCTTTAGATATACATACAAACCACCAATTCTTTCAATCTCAGATTTTCTACCATTATAACCTAACTGTTCTTGAAGCTTAAAATTCATTTTTCCTTAGCAAAGCATTTAGCAAAACAAAGCACATAGTTCAGCTGAGACATATAAGTTCAACAACTACAGAACAGCAATTAACCATACATTGGTTTCTCAAAGTAATTTTAAACAATAGGTCTTAATCTAGTTCATCATGAAGGTGTAGTTTACTTCAGCAAAGTCTTTAAAAAAACATAGCATCCAAATCTTAAGCAGTTTAACATCCAAAGCCTGATCAAAGCAATTCCTATTTCCCTGCAAAATCACCATAAGCTGCCCCATATGAATATGAGACACCCAATGGTGCATAAACACAAAAGGGTCAGACTATTTGTCTGGTATGAATAATCCAACTGAAAACATGATCTCATTCAATTCTCTTTATAAACAAACTTTACATGAATAAGAAACTCAGTATCTTCCTTATGCTTTTTTTTGTGAAGCATGTTCCTTCATCTCAGTGTTAACAGATTATTTATATATATAATCACCATGACTTGATTCATAGAAAACAATCATAAGATTCATCAGTAAAAAGCACCAAAACAACCAAATGCAAACATCAATTCAGTTATCATCCCCTTTTCAACTTTACTGGCCATCAGGGATTTTGCCCAGACCTCTCCTGAATCTATTCCTAGAATTCATTATCAAATATAATAGGGTCTTTAGCTACTTTCTCCTTTTTAAACACACACTGCCTGGGACATCTCTCTGTTAACCCAACACACTCAGGCCCCTGGGTATAAACATACCATGTGTGAACTTGCAATATTCCCCTTGCCAAGCTATACTTTGGTAGCCCTAAGATCCCAAGTCCTTAGTTAAATTACTAAGTGTTATTATTATTTTTCATAGCAGTGCTAATCCCTTCTGCATCTCACTTCTTAATCAGAGAAATATAAATAATGCAAGCAACATGTATTCATCCAGAGTTTGGTAAGTTATATTCTCAGAAGCAAACATTTTATCATGAAAGAGGGAGGTGACTTCTTAGCACATTATTTTGCCTATGGGTTTCACTGGATCAAGATGTAAGCATATGGTCCTGAGTAATTTGCTAGATATATATTTTCCCTTACCTCTGGTTCAATCAGATTCATGATCTGGCTAAACCACAAGTATATTTGATTTGGGTATTTCATAAAACATAGAAGCTCAGCACATGTACAACATTGCACTTCTACATTTTCTTTTGTTTTAATTAATATGAGACATAAGCAACAACACAATGTTACAGCCCATATTTCTTTCTACCTTCAGACCATATACCCACTACTTGAATCCGGGGATTTTTATAAACAACTTAAAGAAAACTTATAAAAGAAATCACTCAATCTCAAAGCTAACCCATATCTCAGACAAACATTTTAGTTCATGAATCCATGACTCTTATTTTTCTGGGTAAATCAGATAGAGGTTTTACCCTTAAACAAATCATTAACAAACCAAAGTCATCCAATCATAAAACATAACTTGTAAAAGAAAATTAGTTCAAACTGGCTGCCTCAATATTCAGGTCTTAATGCCAAAGTTTTCAGTGAGGTTACTCACCTTAATCCTTCTTCTTCCTATGCCTTATGAGCCCCCTTTTAGTCTTCTGCCTTCTCCTATTTTCTCTGGTTTATGTCTTGTATATTTTTTTTTTAGGTTAATGAAGAACAAAAATATATGGTCTTACTATACTAGGCCTTTTATATAAATCTTGGCTGTTACTAGGGTTTATGGACTTACCCAATGTCAGTTCTACCCCATCCCAAACATAGCCTGCCTCTGGTTTGATTCAAGGAAATAAAAGGGTATGTGGTCCTTGTCTTCCTTTCCAGAAATTAGTTCCTCTCTTTTAATTTTCCCTGGTCATGTCATATGCATGACTTCTTATTATTATTATTATTATTTTCTTAATAAAAGAAATTACTGAGAATAGATAAAGTGCTTGTTTAGGGACTCATGCCATTTTCATGCAACTTCTGTTTTCTTCCAGAGATTGATTGACTGTATACATGTATAACCTATGTATACCTAAGCCTTTTATTTTTCTTTCTTTCTTTAAATAATTTTAAGTTTATTTCAGCCTAGCTCTTATTTTCTTTGTATTATATTTTATTTAAAGACAAAATTCTATCTTTATGCATATGTATTTCTAAATCAGTTATTTTATTTTATTTATTAATTTCTACCAAATTTTGTTACACAGAAATCTGTGTGCATGTGTACACTGTCTTGTGCACATGTACATGTTTTATACTTTGTATCTGCAAATCAATTTCCTATTCCTATTTTTCCCAATGCAATTTCAAACAAATACAAACTAAATTAAATCATGAAATTACTCACAAAAATCAGGGTTATCACATATACCCCTCCTTTTAGGAATTGTGTCCCACAATTCTTTCATACTTAACTTAAGTATCTTCTCTTCAGAAAAATGAATTTTTCTGATTTCAAAACCATTTTCAAACCAATCACCTATTAAGCACTATGCATATCAACACAAGATAAAAATCACAATGCATATTCAACCAACACATTCATTAGTATGTATATATATAGATTTACCTTTTCTTCAATCAAACAGCTGGGGATAATCATTTCTGATTTTATCCTCTACTTCCCATGTGCAATCATTTGGGTCTAGACTCCATTGTACTTTTACTAATTTAATTTCTTTGTTTCTCAATTTCTTGGTTTCTCTAGAAACTATGCCCACTAGTTCCTTTTCATAGATCATTCTAGGATCAATCTGCACATCCTTAGAGGATTCTAGTATTGCTTCCTTATCATGAACCCATCTTCTTAGTTGAGACACATGAAAGACATCATGCATTGCTCTCATTTCTTCTGGCAATTCTAATTTATAGGCTACTGTCCCTATTCTTTCTAGAATTTTATATGGTCCTATATACCTAGGAATCAACTTTCCTTGTTTCCCAAACCTTAGAACCTTTTTCATGGGTGATATCTTGATGAACACATAATCCCCAACATCATATTGTACTGCCTTCCTTCTTTGATCTACATATTTCTTTTGCCTATCTTGGGCAGAGGCAATTCTTTTTCTGATCAAGGCTACCTTTTCAGAAGTCTCCTTCACATTTTCTGGTCCTAAGACCACTTTTTCTCCAGACTCATGCCAACTTGAAGGTGATAAACATGGCCTTCCATAGAGAGCTTCAAAGGGGGCCATGCCTATGCTACTGTGATGGGTGTTATTGTATGCAAATTCAGCTAGATATATGTAATCTTCCCAGCTTCCTCCCCAATCCAATACACATGCTCTCAACATGTCTTCAAGCAATTTGTTCACAATTTCTGTTTGGCCATCAGATTGAGGATGGTATGCTGTACTCAAACATAAATCAGTCCCCATTGCCTTGTGAAAACTCTGCCAAAATTTTGAAGTGAAGATGGTATCTCTATCACTTACTATAGTCTTTGGTATACCATGCAGTCTGACTACTTCTTTAATAAACAACTGGGCTAGGGTATTAGCATTTCTTTCTGATTTCACTGGTATAAAGTGGGCTGACTTGGTTAACCTATCAACCATTACCCAAATACTATCATTTCCCCTCCTAGTTCTTGGCAAACCATCAATAAAATCCATTGATATGTCTTCCCATTTCCACTGTGGTATTTGTAAAGGTTGAAGCATTCCTGAGGGTTTTTGATACTCAGCCTTCACCTGCTGGCAAACCATACATTTTGATACATAGGTTGCCACTGCACTCTTCATACCACTCCACCAATAATCTCTCTTGAGGTTATGATACATTCTTGTGCTTCCTGGGTGTATAGTATATTTGCTTTTGTGGTAAGCATCCAAAATTTCTTGCTTCAACTCATCCACTGCTGGAACACATATTCTTTCTCCTTTCTTCAGATGGCCTTGATCATCCAACTGAAAACCTTCCACTGTCTCACCATTTAATATTTGTGTCTTCTTTCCAAATAAAAATGGATCTTGGTTTTGTAGCATTGCAACTTTATTTTTCAATTCTGATCCCAGAGTAATAAAACTTAATTTTCCCATTTCTACCTTCCCACTGCATAAGCTCATGTTTTCTATGTTATCACTTTCTATCTCTGAATCAATTAATAATGATAAAGTGTTAAACTCTTCTATCATTAATCTGGCCACTTTAGCATGTTGTCTACTTAGGGCATCTGCTACTTTATTAGCCTTACCTGGTGTGTATAATATTTCAAAATCATATGAGGCTAAGAGTTCAATCCATCTTTGCTGCCTCATATTTAATTCTTTTTGTGAAAACAAATATTTGAGTGATTTATGGTCTGTATATACTTCAAATTTTGCTCCTAACATGTAGTGTCTCCATAGCTTAAGGGCATACACTATAGCAGCCAATTCAAGGTCATGAGTAGCATACCTTACCTCACTTGATTTCAACTGCCTAGAAGCATAAGCTATTACATGATGTTGTTGCATCAACACTGCTCCAAGCCCTTGTCCACTTGCATCAGTATACACCACCAAGTTTTCATTTCCCTCAGGTACTTTAAGAATTGGAGCTTGTACCAGTGCTTCTTTTAATTTCCCAAAGGCATTTTCACATTCCTCAGTCCAAGTGAACACTTGATTTTTCCTAGTCAATCTGGTTAATGGAATTGAGATTTTTGCAAAATCTTTTATAAATCTTCTATAGTAACTAGCCATTCCCATGAATGATCTGACTTCAGTGACATTAGTAGGCCTTTTCCAAGCTTGCACTGCAATGACTTTATTGGAGTCCACAGCTATTCCTTTTTCTGATATAATATGGCCTAGAAAGTTCACTTCATTCTGCCAAAAAGTGCATTTTGAAAACTTTGCTTTCAAGTCTTCCTGTCTCAATTTCTCAAATACTATATGCAAATGGTTCTCATGCTCTTTAACTGACTTAGAATAAATTAGTATATCATCAATAAATATTAATACAAACTTATCCAAGTATTCTCTGAAAATCCTATTCATCAAATCAACAAAATAGGAAGGAGCATTTGTTAAGCCAAATGGCATCACCAAAAATTCATAAAGTCCATATCTGGTGTTAAAGGCTGTATACTTAATGCTTTCCTCTTCTACTTTCATCTGATGAAAGCCTGAAGCTAAATCAAGCCTGGAGAATATCTTTGCACCACTCAATTGATCAAAGAGATCATCAATTCTTGGTAAGGGGTATTTATTTTTAACTGTGACTTTATTTAATTCCCTATAGTCAATACATAATCTCAGGGATCCATCATGTTTCTTAACAAAGACTACTGGTGCTCCCCATGATGAGCTACTGGGTCTAATAAAACCTTTTTCTTCTAGTTCAACTAATTGCTTTTTCAACTCCATCAATTCCTTAGGCCCCATTCTGGTTGGTCTTTTAACCACTGGGCTAGCTCCTGGAATTATTCTAATTGAAAATTCAACTGGCCTGTGATTAGGAACTCCTCTTACTTCCCCAAACACATCATCATATTGATTAACTATGGGGATCTCTTCTAATGCAGGCATGGGTTTTTCATTTGACAATGCAGAAAGGTTGGCTATACTTCTATTTTTGTTTGCCTCACAAAGAACAATTATTCTTTGTCCATCAGAAACCTTCAATGATATGGTGGATGTCTCCATATTTATGATAGCCTTATATCTACTCAACCAATCAACTCCTAAAATAATTCCTATGTCTGGATATTGCAACACATATAGGTTTGACTCAAACACATGTCCTCCTATATTTAATCCCAGTTGCATGCACATCATACCCATGACACATGAACTACCTATAGGGCTTCTAATTAGCAGTGGTTTATCAACAATCATACAGTTCAATTTTAATTGTTGTGCAATATCATGAGAGATCAATGAGTGTGTAGCCCCAGTATCATATACAACTGTTAAAGGTATTGAATGGATAAGCAAAGTACCTTCAACTTGACCATGCTTTTCAACATTTGATCCCTCAGCTGCCTTGCCTTTCCCTTCCAAAGCCCCTAATTTTCCTTGCTTAAAATCTGGGCAGTTCCTCTTTATGTGACCTTCCTTCCCACAATGGTGACAATTGAAGGATGCTGGTCTAGGATTGGTGCACCTATTTTTCATGTGCCCCCTCTTGTCCACAGTTGTAACAAGTGATCCTCTTCTTAACTTCAGCAGTTCTGGCTTCTTCTGGTTTCTTGGTGGAAGTTATGTCTGTTTTCTTTTTATCATAAGGGTGAAATTTACCCTTTCCCTTCTTGTTTTGATTATTTTTGAATGCCCTGAAATTCTCTCTAGCTTTATCATGTTGTTCAATGCTCAGAGTCAAATCCAAAACTTGATCAAAAGTTTTATCCTTATATGGTAGCATGGCTCTACTAAGGCTAGGGTTCAACCCTTGGATATATCTGCCATTCTTAGCTTCCTCGGTAGTGATGAGCACTGCACCATACTTTGCCAATGATTCAAACTTCTGAGTGTACTCAGTGACACTCATAGTCCCTTGCCTCAATTTGATGAATTCCTCCAGTAAAGACTCCTTAGCTGATGCAGGGATAAATCTGCCTTCCAACATTGCTTTAAATTGATCCCATGTTACTTCTCCTTCAGGTCTTCCAGCTATGATAACCTCCCACCAATCCAAAGCTGCTCCTCTCAATTGCCTGGATGCAATTTGCCTCTTCCTTTAGTCTTCAACTTGCATGTCTGCAAAGATTCTTTCAAAAATTCTAAGCCAATTTTGAACCCCCATAACTCCTTCTGTGCCATCAAAGGTTTTGCCTCCAAGATTGGTAAAAGTCTTGAGTAGTTTGGAAAGCTCCTCATGTGGATTTTCCTGCCTGTTGCCTACTCCATCTCTTATGGCCCTCATGAATTCTTGCACATTCACCATGGGTGGTTCACTTGTTCCTACATTTTGATGTCTGGGTCCTACCATAGCTCTATGGATATAACACTTAGGTTAGTCTGTTTTGCCTAATGATCTATAGATTAATTCATTTTAATTTATCACTTATTCTGTCATAATAGATATCAATAGTGTAAATAAGAAAAAAAACAAAACATCCAAAGCAGTAAACACTTCTATACATCCAATGCAAACAAATTCATACAAAAATTTTGCTATGTTATTTATCAACATAGCTCTGATACCAAATGAAATGACCCACTTAAATAATTTTTTTTTTATAAAACATTCAGTGGCCATTTAATCAAGAAAAATATTTAATTCAATTTTTCTTCTATCCAGGACCTTTCTGCCAATATAAAAATATTGGTTTATTCATTTTATCTTGAACTTATATATATGATGATATATAAGTCATCTTCTACCTAAATCAGAGTACAGAAATTTTGCAGGTAGAAATCTATTTGAGTATTGCTTAAAAATACTCTCTTCATAGCAATAGTGTTTTTCAAAACTAGGTTTTTCCAAGTGACTTGGGTTAATACATTACTATTGATTTTTATGTCTCAAGGCTCCTTATTTTACATAAATTCTTCTGATTTTATTACTGGGTAAATTGTGCTTTTACTTGTGCATGTTTCTGTGCATGTGTGTGTCAGTGAGCAGTTCGGTGTCTTATTTTTCCTTATTAACAAAATTGTCTGAACCTATTATATACTTTGGCTATGAAACAGATCTGAAAATTTAATTTAAACCATTGGTTGCTGGCTTGACCCAGGCTCAAGAAAAATGGCTATGTTAGCCCTGTTCTGGTTTGCACTACTTTGTTACAAAATACCTGCTATATTATTTTCTTTTCAAAGCAACTCAAACCCTTTCTATCAGATTTTATTTTTGACTTGAACATGGATTTTCTTATGCCAGTTCTTTAGATATACATACAAACCACCAATTCTTTCAATCTCAGATTTTCTACCATTATAACCTAACTGTTCTTGAAGCTTAAAATTCATTTTTCCTTAGCAAAGCATTTAGCAAAACAAAGCACATAGTTCAGCTGAGACATATAAGTTCAACAACTACAGAACAGCAATTAACCATACATTGGTTTCTCAAAGTAATTTTAAACAATAGGTCTTAATCTAGTTCATCATGAAGGTGTAGTTTACTTCAGCAAAGTCTTTAAAAAAACATAGCATCCAAATCTTAAGCAGTTTAACATCCAAAGCCTGATCAAAGCAATTCCTATTTCCCTGCAAAATCACCATAAGCTGCCCCATATGAATATGAGACACCCAATGGTGCATAAACACAAAAGGGTCAGACTATTTGTCTGGTATGAATAATCCAACTGAAAACATGATCTCATTCAATTCTCTTTATAAACAAACTTTACATGAATAAGAAACTCAGTATCTTCCTTATGCTTGTTTTTTTTTGTGAAGCATGTTCCTTCATCTCAGTGTTAACAGATTATTTATATATATAATCACCATGACTTGATTCATAGAAAACAATCATAAGATTCATCAGTAAAAAGCACCAAAACAACCAAATGCAAACATCAATTCAGTTATCATCCCCTTTTCAACTTTACTGGCCATCAGGGATTTTGCCCAGACCTCTCCTGAATCTATTCCTAGAATTCATTATCAAATATAATAGGGTCTTTAGCTACTTTCTCCTTTTTAAACACACACTGCCTGGGACATCTCTCTGTTAACCCAGCACACTCAGGCCCCTGGGTATAAACATACCATGTGTGAACTTGCAATATTCCCCTTGCCAAGCTATACTTTGGTAGCCCTAAGATCCCAAGTCCTTAGTTAAATTACTAAGTGTTATTATTATTTTTCATAGCAGTGCTAATCCCTTCTGCATCTCACTTCTTAATCAGAGAAATATAAATAATGCAAGCAATATGTATTCATCCAGAGTTTGGTAAGTTATATTCTCAGAAGCAAACATTTTATCATGAAAGAGGGAGGTGACTTCTTAGCACATTATTTTGCCTATGGGTTTCACTGGATCAAGATGTAAGCATATGGTCCTGAGTAATTTGCTAGATATATATTTTCCCTTACCTCTGGTTCAATCAGATTCATGATCTGGCTAAACCACAAGTATATTTGATTTGGGTATTTCATAAAACATAGAAGCTCAGCACATGTACAACATTGCACTTCTACATTTTCTTTTGTTTTAATTAATATGAGACATAAGCAACAACACAATGTTACAGCCCATATTTCTTTCTACCTTCAGACCATATACCCACTACTTGAATCTGGGGATTTTTATAAACAACTTAAAGAAAACTTATAAAAGAAATCACTCAATCTCAAAGCTAACCCATATCTCAGACAAACATTTTAGTTCATGAATCCATGACTCTTATTTTTCTGGGTAAATCAGATAGAGGTTTTACCCTTAAACAAATCATTAACAAACCAAAGTCATCCAATCATAAAACATAACTTGTAAAAGAAAATTAGTTCAAACTGGCTGCCTCAATATTCAGGTCTTAATGCCAAAGTTTTCAGTGAGGTTACTCACCTTAATCCTTCTTCTTCCTATGCCTTATGAGCCCCCTTTTAGTCTTCTGCCTTCTCCTATTTTCTCTGGTTTATGTCTTGTATATTTTTTTTTTAGGTTAATGAAGAACAAAAATATATGGTCTTACTATACTAGGCCTTTTATATAAATCTTGGTTGTTACTAGGGTTTATGGACTTACCCAATGTCAGTTCTACCCCATCCCAAACATAGCCTGCCTCTGGTTTGATTCAAGGAAATAAAAGGGTATGTGGTCCTTGTCTTCCTTTCCAGAAATTAGTTCCTCTCTTTTAATTTTCCCTGGTCATGTCATATGCATGACTTCTTATTATTATTATTATTATTTTCTTAATAAAAGAAATTACTGAGAATAGATAAAGTGCTTGTTTAGGGACTCATGCCATTTTCATGCAACTTCTGTTTTCTTCCAGAGATTGATTGACTATATACATGTATAACCTATGTATACCTAAGCCTTTTATTTTTCTTTCTTTCTTTAAATAATTTTAAGTTTATTTCAGCCTAGCTCTTATTTTCTTTGTATTATATTTTATTTAAAGACAAAATTCTATCTTTGTGCATATGTATTTCTAAATCAGTTATTTTATTTTATTTATTAATTTCTGCCAAATTTTGTTACACAGAAATCTGTGTGCATGTGTACACTGTCTTGTGCACATGTACATGTTTTATACTTTGTATCTGCAAATCAATTTCCTATTCCTATTTTTCCCAATGCAATTTCAAACAAATACAAACTAAATTAAATCATGAAATTACTCACAAAATTCAGGGTTATCACAGATGCTCGTGACAATACTGCTACTTCTATTTCTCCAAGTCAAGCAGCTCTAAGTGTCGGGGTAACGCGAGAAGAATTAGATGCTGCTGTCTCTGGATTGTATCAGCAGATTGAAACTCAGAATAATCTGATGATGGAAAAGCTGAATGCTTTGCTCGGGGCTAATCAGAGACCAGTAAATAACGAAGAAAACTTTGTTGATGCTATTCACAACTCCGAAGGGTGAAATATCCCTCAAGGGGGATCAGGTGCCGCTGAAGGGGCACCTCTCCAGGCTGAAGGATCCATGCCATCGCCAGTTCTCCGCGAGCATTTGCCTGGACAAACTTCTGAGAAAATGGCCGAAGTTTTCTCCGCAAAGTCATTAAACAATGAGGAATATCTCTCCGGCATGATTCGGCAAATAATGAAAGAAAGCATGTAGAGAAATGAAGATGAGAGTGATTGGGGATTCGCTCCGAGTAAAACTCCATTTACTGAAAGGATTCTAAAGGCTGAGTTTCCCAGAAAATTCGTTCCTCCTACCATCCCTGCTTATCGTGGAACAAGTGATCCGAATCAATTCTTGTACAAGTATGATTGGCACATGACTGGCGCTAGATCGACTGATGAAATTAAATGTCGGTATTTCCCGGTATACTTGGAAGGAGTGGCGTTACTTTGGTTTATGAAGCTTCCTGTGCGATCTGTTGACCAATTTTCCGATCTGACTCGAAAATTCAAGGAACAATTCAGATTGTATAACTCAAGAGCAAAGGATATAATGTCTCTTTCAAGTCTCGAACAGAACCCTGGAGAATCCATAAAATCTTTTTTGAATCGCTTCAATTTAGCCCTAGCCGAAGTTGATAACGCTGAACCGCGAATGATTTTAACCTACTTAATGCGGGCTATTGACAAGTCAAGCGAATTTGGAAAATGGTTGAAAATGAAGGAACCAAACTCGCTCGACAAATTCTACAAAAAGGCTGATGAATTCATGCGCCTCGAAAATCTCTCAGCGTCAGCTAAAGTTGTGACAATAGTGGTGGAAAATAATGCTACAGTTCAAAACAAAAAGGAATCTGTAAATCAGAAAAGGGAGAGTAATGGTGGAAAGAAGCAGAAGGATCTCAAAAAGCCCCACTTTCTCAAGCCTTCGGATTTTACCCTTCTAACTGATACACCGGAGAATATTTTCATCGCCACTAAAGATGCTGTTGAATTTCCAAAACCACAGGCAGTAAAAGTTGGGAAGAATGCTGCGCAGAGCGGAAGATTTTGCAAATTTCATAACCAACCAGGCCATGATACCAACGGGTGCCGCCACTTGAAAAGCCTGATTGACGAATTGTTGAGAGAGAACAAGTTACAGCAGTATGTTAAGAGGAATAGAAAAGATCCGTCTTCATCTAACCAGGGGCAGCAACCTCCAGCTCATCCATCTGGTTCCGGAGAGAGGCCCGCTGCGCAAGAAACAAAAAGACCTGTTATCAATGTGATCACAGGAGGACCCCATTCGGCTGGCAAGAGTTGGGGTGAGTTGGAAAGATATGCTAGAGCTTTGAAATATGCTCCAAATGAAGAAAGTGTCTTGGTATTGGAAGTTGCTGCACCTCTGAAGCAGCAAAAGACTTTTAATGATGACATCATATTCAGGACTAGGGAATCTGTTGGTGTGGAAGCTCCTACTGTGGACCCTTTGGTTATTTCTGTCGGTATTGGGCCGGCTATTGTAAGGAGGGTGTTGGTCGATAGCGGCACCTCATGCAACATACTCTTTAAAAAGACGTTTGACCAAATGAAAATTCTAATGGCCGACGTACAAGCTTCATCTCAGAAAATTGTCGGATTTACAGGGGAGCCGAAACAGCCGATTGGAACAGTAGACTTGTTTGTTGAATTAGGAGAAGGACATAAGAAGGTGGTTAGGAAGCAAACTTTTATAATTGTTGATGAATTCTCTGCCTATAATGCCTTCTTGGGTCGGCCTACTCTTGCTACTTTCAAGGCTGTCCTCGCCCCGTGGTGCTTGACAATGAAATTTCCCACTGATAATGGAGTTGGTGTCATTAAGGGAGATCAAAACGCGGGATGAGAATGTTATCTTGTTGAACTCCGAGAGGCCAGGAAAAGAGAAATGGGAAAAGATGCGGCAGCTCCGCTCCGCATTAAATCCCCAACAATGTAGCAACTATGGAGTGGCCCCTGTACTGGCGAACACAGCAATGCGAGGAAGGATATAGACCCCAGAAAAGCCAGTATAGGGGAGAATAGAGTGGTACCCGTGGAAGTTACGGTATCGATACCTGTCGACTCAAAAGACCCAAACAAAGTACTCAATGTGGGTTCGCAACTAAGCATAACAGTTCAAAACACGCTGATATCATTCTTAAAAGCCAATCTGGATGTGTTCGCTTGGTGTCATGCTGATTTGTGTGGGATCTCTCCAGAAATTGTTGTACATACCCTGAATATCGATCCAAAATTCACACCAGTAAAACAGAAAAGAAGAACTCAAGGTCCAGAAAGGTCCGCAGCGTTAAAGGAAGAAGTTGATAGGCTTATGGAGAATAATTTCATCAAAGAATCCACTTATCCAAATTGGGTTTCAAATCCAGTACTGGTTAAGAAGGCAAATGGAAAGTGGAGAGTATGCATTGATTTCTCGGATCTAAACAAAGCTTGCCCCAAAGACTGCTTCCCGTTGCCTAGAATCGATCAACTGGTAGATGGGACAGCTGGACATGAGTTGTTATCTTTTATGGATGCTTACTCCGAATACAATCAGATTATGATGAATGAGCCAGATCAGGAAGACACAAGCTTTATCGTAGATGTGGGTCTCTACTGTTACAAAGTTATGCCTTTCGGATTGAAGAATGCAGGGGCAATCTACCAAAGGTTTATCAATGCTATGTTCAAACCTCAGATTGGCAAAACTATGGAAGGTTATGTTGATGATATGTTAGTGAAGTCAAAGAAAGCGATAGACCACATGGACCACTTAGCGGAAATGTTCGCAATTCTTCGAAAGTATGGAATGAAGCTTAATCCGTTGAAGTGTTCATTCGGAGTAGAGTCCGGAAAATTCTTACGTTTCATCATGAGCGCTAGGGGCATCGAGGCCAATCCTATTCAAATCACAGCTCTAAGAGAGGTTAAATCCCCTAAAACAAAGAGAGAACTACAAAGTCTCAATGGAAAAGTCGTCGCTCTGAGTCGCTTCATTTCCAAGGCCACAGACAAATGCATTCCCTTCTTTGATGCTCTAAAGAAAGGAAGGAAATTTTTTGAATGGACTCCCGAATGTCAGAATGCTTTCGATCAACTGATTCATCATATGGAAACTCCTCCAGTTCTTTCCAAGCCTAGTGATGGTGAAGACCTTTTCATCTACTTAGCAATTTCATCTCATGCTCTTAGTGCAGCACTTGTACGAGAAGATATGAAAATACAGCGTCCAGTCTATTATGTCAGCAAACGGTTCACTGGGGCAGAGATGAATTATTCAAAGATAGAAAAGCTTACCTATTGTTTACTAATTGCTTCCAGGAAATTGAGGCCATATTTTCAATCTCATCCTATCAAGGTCCTTACTGATCAACCTCTAAAGCAAGTCATGTATCGTCCAAAAACTTCGGGTTGTCTTTTGAAGTGGAACATAGAACTCAGCCAATATGACATCACTTACCATCCCCGAAGAGCAATCAACGGACAAGCTTTAGCGGATTTCATTGCGGAATCAACTGACAAAGGAGACAGTGAGAAAGAAACAACTGATGGCGTTCAAATCCAGTGGAAGTTGTATGTTGACGGTTCGAGAAATGATTATTGTTCTAGGGCAGGGGTAGTGCTTGAAACCCCCGAGGGACGATCATTGTGTTATGCATTGAGACTGGAATTTCCTTCAAGAAACAATGAAGCAGAGTATGAAGCTCTCATTGCTGGTTTAAAAATTGCCAAGGAATTGAACATCAAAGTGTTACAGATCTTCAGCGATTCCCAACTTATTGTTTGCCAGGTAAAGAAAGAGTTTCAAGCTAATGGTGGAAATCTACCCGCATACTTGTCAAAGGCATGTGAACTTCTCGAAGATTTTGATCATTACACGATAAGTCATATTCCTCGGATTGAAAACATGAAGGCGGATTCTCTAGCAAAGTACTCAAGTTCCGGAGAGGCTCAATTATTGGGATTAGTCCCTGTGGAAGTTCTGACGGCTCCAAGCATTGATGAGATGGACATTGATTGGATTATGGCTACGTCTCAAGAGCATGAATCATGTATGACTCCAATCAAAGAATATCTACTCAATGGTTTCCTGCCAGAAAGTTCTAAAGAACGTCAAAAGCTATTGAGGAAAGCGTCCAGATATACAATTCAGGATGGCCAATTATACAGACGGGGATTCTCAATGCCATTACTCCGATGTGTAACTAAGGAAGAAGCCAAGAAAATTCTAGCTGAGATACACGGAGGAGAATGTGGAGACCATTCAGGTGGCCAAACTCTAGCTAAGAAAGTTCTTAGATATGGGTATTTCTGGCCAGACATTAATCGAGATGCTACTTCTTACTCCCGAAAGTGCGACAAGTGCCAAAGATTTGCAAAAATCCCAAAAGCACCTTGTACCGAACTCACGCAAATGGTCAGCCCATGGCCGTTCGCCATTTGGGGAATAGACTTGATTGGACCTTTACCGATTGCTAAATCTGGAATCAAATATGCTACTGTTGCTGTTGATTATTTCACTAAATGGGCTGAAGCTGAACCCTTAGCCACTATTACCTCTAAAAAGATGATAAATTTCGTAACTAAAAATATCATTTGCAGGTATGGTGTGCCGCAGAAAATAATCACAGACAACGGCACTCAGTTTGAAAGTGAAGAATTCCAAGACTTTTGCAAACGATTCAGAATTCGAAAAAGCTTCTCAGTAGTAGCTCATCCATAGGCAAACGTGCAAGTGGAAGCGGTGAACAAAATTATCAAGTCAACCATCAAAAAGCAACTTGAAAAAGCAAAAGGTGGTTGGGTCGATAAGCTTCCATTAGCACTATGGGCATACAGAACTACTCACAAAACTGCGACTGGGCACACTCCATTTTCACTGGCATACGGATCAGAAGCAATGATTCCAGTGGAAGTAGAAGTTCCTTCACACAGGAGAATTCATTTCAGCGAAGCTGAAAACGAAAAGCTGCAGCTTGAAGCACTTGACTTTCTTGATGAAAAAAGAGAAGAGGCTAGGCTCAGAGTTTCAGCTTATCAGCAAAGGATAGCCAGGCACTTCAACTCTAAAGTTCGTCAACGCAGCTTTGAGGTCGGAGACTTAGTCTTGAAAAGGATCATGACCGCAACTGGTGTGTTTGGGCCAAACTGGGAAGGGCCATATGTCATAGGCAGTAAACTTCTTGATGGCACTTTCAAACTCATAACTATTGAAGGAGATCCAATTCCAAGAGCCTGGAACAACAACCACTTACGTCCTTATTTTACTTGAAAAGGCTTTGCTCAAGATTGTAAAATAGTGATGAATGTATTAGTTGTATTGTAAGACATTGTAAATCAGTGCAAGTTAATGAAAGCTATAAAGTGGATGTAGGCCCGATTCTTGGCCGAACCACTATAAATCTTGTGTTCTTTACTATTTTATAATGCCTGTTTTATTTCGATATGTAAATACTTTAAATGTATTGCTAAAATGTCAATTCAAAATTGCAGGACATTAAAACAAGGCTTACTCATCACAAAGCAAAGCGACCCCTAAAAATCACTTATTAAGCAAATTTCAAGCAACAAAAATTCCAGATTCACATCCCATACAAGAAGAACTTCACATAAAAAGTTGGCGACTCCACTGTATCAAGCGCTCGTTAACTGGTTGCGATCGTCGGTATAAACAGACATCCAACCAAGTAACTAGCATTTGCTCCATGGAGTCATTCGACAGTGAAGTCTACTTCTTCGGATAAAGCAATTTACTTGCAAAAGAAAGGAAGATGCGCTTGGAAACAAAAATAAAGAATCGCTGATGAGCAGATGATGAGAATACATGGGTCGGCAAACATAGAAGCAGCCAAAAGGAGGTATGCCTCTCAATAAGAAGGCCGGTAGATCCACTAAAAGGACACCTTCCTAAGCAGAAGGAACAGGACCCTTGCTAACTGGTCGTGATGCATCCGATCAGACAGCTTGCGTCCGTCCCGTGGATCCACTCGCCCCTGAGACGCAACCTTCCTGGCACACCAATCAACCAAAACTCCTCTTCGTAAGCCAACTAAAGCCCTCTAACGAGGCACGCCAATAAATGAAAGTGCTTTTCTCAATCAAAAAAGATTGGTGGAACCACCGGAGGGGCACCTTCCCAAGCTGAAGGAACAGGGCCCTTGTTAATTGATTGCGATCGTTCGTACAAACGAATATCCAATCAAGAAACTTGCGTCCGCCCCGTGGATCCATCCAACCATGAGAAAGTAACTTTCAGGCAATCAAAAAAGCCCTCTTCGGAGGCACATGCCCTCTTCGGAGGCACACGCCCTCTTCGAAGGCACATGCCCTCTTCGGAGGCAAAAGCCCTCTCCCGAGGCACCGCAAGCCCTCTTCGGAGGCACATGCCCTCTTCGGAGGCAAAAGCCCTCTCCCGAGGCACCGCAAGCCCACTTCGGAGGCACATGCCCTCTTCGGAGGCAAAAGCCCTCTCCTGAGGCACCACAAGCCCTTTTCGTAGGCACAAGCCCTCTTCGGAGGCACAAGCCCTCTCCGGAGGCACAAGCCCTCTTCGGAGGCACAACTCTTCGGAGGAGCCCTCTTCGAAGGCATGTCCCAAAGTAGAATGCTAAAAAAAAAAGCCTTCTCCGGAAGCACATTTCAACTCTCAAAGGAAAGTTAACTTATTCATCTCAAAAAGTTCTTCCTAAAAGTTGAAATGCTACAAAAACACCTCTTCGGAGGCACATTTCACCATGCTTGAAATACCAAAAATAAGCCCTTTACTGAGGCACAAAATCAAAACCTTCTTCAGAAGCTCATTTCACTGCGTAGGAAAATCCACTTTTTAACAAATAAAAGTGATCATCTCCGAAAGTTGAAGTGTTCTTCAAAAAAGAAAGAGAAAGTAAAATTTTCTCTAAAGAACGAGATGCACTCTATCAAAAGCAGAATGATTCTTTCCTTAAAAAGTGGAATAGTTATTCTCTAAAATAAGAGTATCATTCTTGAAAAAGCAAGTAATATTGCGATGCACTTATGGTATGGGGGCAACATTATACAATTCAGTTACATTAATAGAAGTAATATACAAGCAACATACCACAAGTTCATTTGCAATATCATGTAAAGAAGATGTGGAATAAATGCATTCTCAAACACAGACAAAAAAGTTTGTACAAGTAAAAAGAATCGTTTACTCTACACTTCAAATGAAAAACAGATGTATTCCTACATACACAAGAATTTGTACAAGTAACATAGCTATTTTATTCAATACTATGAAAACTTTTTACATTGTGCAGATTACAAAAAGAAGCGGGGACTGGTACCCACACAATTTTCGGTCGGTACATGCAAAAAACAAAATAAGAAGTAGAAAATCCAGCTTGTTATTCCTTTTTCCCGCTACCTTTGGAGCCTTTGCCTGGCTTAATTGTTCATTTCGGAATTCGGCGTGGGCGGGATGGAGAAGAAGGAGTGGTTGGGTCTTCTTCTATTTTGTCTTCCCCAGCTGAAGCACTTCTCTTCTTCTTCTTTGGTGCACGTTTTCCTTTTCTCTTTGAAGAAGATTCGCTTCCCGGAGTCAGCAGCTTGGAAAGCTTTGTATTATCTTCAAATGACTACTCCGGAGTCTTCTCACTGTCCTTCGTCCCTTCCGCTTTCTGTTCTTGAGAACCAGGAAGATCCTCCAAGTCTTGGAGATCTTCTATTTGTTCTTCCTACGATCCTGGTTGAGAAGCAGGAGTGACTTGAAGAGTTGGAGGAGGAACAGCTGGAGGGGGAGAAGAGTGCACAGTACTCGGTGCTTCCGCTACAGAAGAAAAGAAGTCAAAATCAGTATTCTTCGAAAAAAGAGAAGATATTGGATCACCAGGACTTAAGTAATAAGCGAGAAATTCATCCAAATCAATTGAATCAAATGAATAATCCACTTGAGCCAGATCTGACTTGAAGTTACCTGGAAATGTCGATTTTGACAAATCAATTTCAAATTTATCAGCCTCAGTGTCTTCTTGGCTCTTCTCTTCGGTTTGGGTAAGGGGAGACTCAGTAGTGACGAGCTTAGTTTGCAGCAAGTGGAAAGTGAGAGCTGGAGCCGATGATATCAACATCGGTCGAAGTCGAAGTGTGGACAGGGACAGTTAAAGATATTTTCTTTTCTGGGTGCTCCTCTGCCACTGTCCCGGCTCAAGCTTCGGCAAGTTGCTCTTTGCCTCTAGCAAGCGCATCACGTGCTTCATCATCCAGATAAAGCGCTGCAAGGTCTGCCTCCGCATAGCCAGCAAACGTATCAAGTATGGTCTCCCAAACTTCGGCCAGTGTAATCTCATATTTAGGACCCAAGAATGAAAGGCTACCGCGACCCAGAACGCTGTGCGTGTAAAAGTCGAATAAAGTGGAGTCAATGCTTGCTTTGGTTGCTTTGTGAGACTCTTCGGCAGCAACTTGTCCAGCAACCGCGTCATCACGCTCCTTCTCAACTTTAAGGAGCCTAGCCTTTAGCATCTCAATCTCCATGTTCTGAGAGTTGACTGTTCCCCGCAGCTGAGCGATTTCTGTGCGGTACTTCTCAGTGATATGATGTTCAGCTGCAAGTTTCATTTCGGCACCCCTCTGCGTAGCATGTGCGTCCCGCACTTGCTTCTGAAAGACTTCTTCTTTCTGAATATGCGATGAAGAAGAAGTGGCGAGATCTTCCTTAAGTTGCTTGACTTCAGATTCAAGCCTTGCGTTGTCATCCGCGATGCTCGTCATCTCCGCATCGTGCTGCTTGCACCACTTATCCCATTCAGCCTTATCATTCTCCAAAGTCAGCATGTTTTCGAGATTCATATGGTTGACTCTCTGGAGTTCATCAACAAGCTTTTGCCATTGCGACATCCTCTCAATGTCAAGCCTAACTGCATCAAGATTTCTAAGCATGGCTTGCTTATCAATCGGGACCAAATCTAGGTCAAAGCGCACTCCTCTTAAGCACCAGTTCGGAAACCGGCTTTGAAGCGTTGGGGGGCCATCTTTAACCTGATACTGGGGCCTGTTGATGATCGCTTGAATGTTAGACTTCTTTAAGGAAGGAGAGCCGGGTGGGACATCAGAAGAGATAGGAGCGTCAGTTTTTTCGGATATTGCAGACGCGTCCTTTTCGTCAAGTCTAACCCGTTTACTCGGGTCTTCAGTATCATGGCTCTTCCCTTTGTCATCATGATATTTTCTTTTATGGGAGTCGTCATCTCTCCTCCTCTACTGTTCTTCATAAACTCGCCTTTTTTGAGCTTTTCTAATGGCTCGCTCTTCGTCAAATTCTTTGCGAGTGGGGAGATAGCGTCTGTAATCGTAAGAGTCGCGCCCTCCGTAGCGTCGGAAGCTATCATAATAAGAGCCACTTCGCCCCATCAGAGAACCTGAAATTGAAGTAAGGACAAGTCTCAGAAATTTTCAAGATTGAAGAAGCTAAGTGAATGAAAGTGCTAAAAAATCCTAAGTGTGTGTGGCGTGTAAGCTATGCGCGTCAAACTACAAACCACTTTTTTGTGTAGGAATGGCGACGGCTTGTATAGAAGGCGTTGTGGTTTGTTGCAAAGAAGAAGTTGCTTCAATAATAGGAGAGATCACTTTAGAAACATCATCTTTAAAGAACTCCTGAGAGGTTATCATGATATCGCTCAGACTGTCAAAAGTATCATCGCCATGATGCACGGGAGAATTATCTTTTTCAACTTCCGCCTCAGCCGTCTTTTCAGAAATGTGAAGATTTTCCTCCTCTTCAATAACCGGGGCAAGAGTTAACTTACTGGACGACCCCGCAATGTCGGTAGGAGTAGAACACTTTACCAATGAAGTCTTAATGGTAAGTTCTTTCGGTGAAAGTTCTTTAGGAGGAACGGGGTCATCTGACTCCTTAGCTGGAGAATCAGGGACTTCATGTGGCTGAATAGAGCGGGAAGGATGTAAGAGTCCAAATTGATGGAAAAACTCATCTTTCAATAGAAATTGAACACTCCTCTCCTCAACCAGCACGGCCATAAGCCTCTCGAAGGTTGTTTTGTGACTAGGGTCCCTAGAAGGGGGAGGGAGCGCTGAAAAAGTAGAAAAAGAAGTTAACACTTGACAATTTGGACTTCGAAGAGTTCAGAAAGCACAAGGAAAGGAAAAAGATAGATGGTCATACTTCCCACTCTCCAGATGGCATAAAATCCCGGGGGACAGCGAACGTAGAAAAACTGGCTTAGGAAACTGTGAACACTTTCAGAGAGACCGATGATCAACTTACAGTTTCTGGCACTTCTCACGACTGTGATAGACGGATGATCCTTATTTTTGGCAAAAGAACACAGATAACAAATTTCATCAAAACTTGGAAGACGATCCAACGTTCTCCTAAATAACACACAAAGTCCCGTCAGGATGGCATATCCGTTGGGATGTAATTGAAAGGGAGAAATTGATAATCGTAGAAGTAGCTGTTGAAGGAAATCGTTGAATGGAGGAATAGCTCCATTCATGCACATGTGGCGATTGACAGCAACGAAACCATGAGGTGGTCTGACAGCAGTTTCACTCCTCTCAGGCAGTATGGCATCCGTTTCGGCAATGCCAAACTGAGTACATAGTTGACGGAAAACTCTGTATGTTAATGTGGTTGAAGTTCGTTCTGGAGGATCAGCTAATGGAACAGGGATAGAAATATTTTCTCCAGCTTGAGCTGTTGCTTCTTCTTATTGAGAAGACATTCTACACAATCAACTGGATGTTCAAATGTGAAGGTGCACGTTTCCTAAAAAGAGTGAAGTGTTGTGCAAAACTAATAAAAATAAAAAGCAAACATAACTGGAATTAAACTAGCTGACAATAAGTCGATTACAAGATTTCAGAACTTGTTAGTATTCAAGTGCAGTGTTAATGCAAACAAATCAATTTTAGTTGACTATTACGATTTTGCTTTAATACTTCACTTGAATTGGTTATTGTACAACATTTCGTTCGCACAGTTCATTTAATTTGATTTTTTCTTTATCAACTAATCTGTCATTTGATGTGGGCAGTCAATGGTAGTATATTCGTCCCAGTCTTCTGTAAATGTTATAACAGGCAATTAGAATTATAGATAATCTGTAAAAGAATGCAACAATGTTCAACAGTCCAAAATTCAACAGTTCAAAGTTCAGGCAATTCGAGTCTCAAAGTTCTAGGCAGTGGAAAATATGTTCAAGTCCTAACTCGTTCACAATTTAGCATGGGTCAGAAATTCCTCAAGTTCTAGCTCGTCCACGGTCTAAAGGATATGCTACGAGTCAGGTTGAGTCGTAACTCTTAAGTCGTAATACATGTGAAGGTTTCAAGACTGAACAGCACTATTTTCTCTAAGTCCAAGCTCGGCCGCGACTTAAGGTTTATGCCGCAAATTAGCTAGGTCGTACGAAAGTTAGGTCGTAAGGTTTCTTGAACCGGACAAAGTGATAAATCGAGAATATTTTAGGATGTGAATTTTTTTGGGTCGTCTCCTATGGGATTTCAAGCTATCTCCTGCTCGAATCAAACCCTTATCTCCTTCTGCCGATTACCTTCCACTCCATCGAGAAATTCAATAATTCGTCAGCCGACTTGAGATCCATAAACCTAGTAACTTCGGACTATCCCCTATCAAAAACCCTAAGTCACATCTCCTAAATCGTGTCTCACAACATCATCAAATCATCCCAAATCCATCGTGAAACTGATACGCGGTAGTAAATTCGAGGATCACACTGACATCGCGACTAAAGGACGTCGAGAATCGGATGCGACACGACTTATGATAAAGCATAATGAACAAACTCGAATTAACGGCAACAAACGCGGGATCCTCGATTCAATGATGATCACGTTGGGATATTAGTTGAATTAACTTACGCAGTGTAGTGCTGATGATAACTGATGATCGAGTAAGGAGATTCGTCTTCGAGAGCTCGAGTATTCGTTAAATGGCTGAGCAGAATAATAAAACAGGTGAAGAGAAAGAGGAGACGACCTAAGCTATTTATACACTAGGGCATTGAAATGCGGATCGACCCACGATCCACGACCTACGACTTACTTTAAGTCGCTCACGATCTAACGATCTAACAGTGAGTTAAGAAAATCGAAGCACACGACCTACGATTTAGGCGTATACTTCGAGGGGCAAATGTTAATCCTCTTTTGTTCGCGACTTAACAAACTATGACTTACGACTTAAAGGCATACCGATCTAACAGTTGCCGACCTAAAAGGATTTACCGACCCAACAGTTGCCGACCTAACTACTAAAAGGAGCATACCGACTTAAGATGTGGGCCGACTTAAGAGCTACCGACCTAAGGAATGAGACGATTTAAGATAAGTGCCGATCTAAGAGGCTACTGACTTAAGAAGATAGCAGCTCAACGACCTAAGAAGTAACGAGTTAACTTCGTACCGACCTAGAAGCTCACCGACTTAAGAGAAGTCTACGACTTAAGGGTCTGGACGACCTAACGAGTTATAGAAGTCTATGACTTAAGGGTCTGGACGACCTAACGACTTAAGAGGCAAACGAGTTAAGGAGTTAACGACCTAAAGCTTACTGACTCAAGAGCTTCACGACTTAAACCTAGCAATTTTAGGTCGCTGCCGACTTACGACTTATACTAAGTCGCGCACGACTTACTAACTCGTTCAGAAGAATCAACTGCTACTGAAGTAAGCCAGAATCCTTATGTCGTCACCGACCTACGATCTACGACCTATCTTGAGTCGTGGCCGACCTAAGACTTGGGCAAAAACTTATGTCCAGAATTCAACTCCTATAAATAGACAACCACTTTCAACATGAGGGAGACTTTTGGCCGATCATTTCTGGAAGCGTCGTTACTCTGCTGAACTCTCAACTCATTCAACACTTGAAGATCTCCAAATACTCAAGACACTACAACACGCTTCGAGAGGAATTTCATACATCCAACACGGATTCATCAAGTTTCATCATTGAAGTTTGAGCTAGTAGTCAAGGGTGTTATTGTGATCAAGTCGAATTGTACTTTGAGGAATATTGTATCATCTTGTAATCAAATCAGCAATAAAAGATTATAAAGTGGACGTAGGCTCAATTACGGGCCGAACCACTATAAATCTGTTGTCTTTTTACCGCTTTACTGCTATTTTCAGCTTGCATTCTGTTCCCGTACCAACGGTGGTGCTTTCACGATTCTATTACACACACCGGGTGTTAGCGTTCACTTTTTAGCGTTAACACAGAGCCATTAGACTTATCGTTTGGCAGTGCGAGCTTGAAACGTGTAGAAATTAATTAAAATAATTTAATCAAAATAATTTGATTTTGAAATGCTATCATCTGAATATGATGAAATTGGCTCATGAAACTAGTTCCATTATGTTCGGAACATGGGTATAACATATAGAACGCTGGGCAGCATGCTTCATTTGGAGTTCGGGAAAGTCGCACGTGAATAGTCTTTTGAAATTTTTTATATAAGGCCACTTTATTTTCTATTTTGCAATCCAAAATCCCTAACTCATTTCTTCGGCCGCTTTCGTTCAAAACATTTCATTGGCCGAAATCGCCTGTCTTTGTCCTCTTGATTTCTTCCAATCCGTTCAGTAAAATCGAGTGATTCCAAAAGGAAGAGTGTAGATCTCATCGAGCTCTACGCATTCAACGGTTGGATCGAGACGGAAGCTTGTGGATTCGCCAGAATCTGGTTCTGTTTACATGTGGGTTTTTCTCAATTTTCGCAAAAGTGGTGGCAATGAAGTCAACAACACTTGGGTCGAAGGTTGCTCGGAGGGTGGCGGTTCTGGTGGGGTGCTCAGATCAAAGTCTGAAGGCCGTGGTCGTGCACGCTCATCGTGGAAAGGGGTCATGTGTTTGGGTTCGCAAATTGGCCTGGAGCGTGCTAGTGGAGAGAGGGAAAGGAAAGTTTTTGTTTATTATAAATTATTTTAGTTAATTATAATTTAATTATTTCAAATGCTAATTATCGTATAACTTTTTCATACGAGGTCGAATTCGAGCGAGACAAGTCGTGTTGCGATCATATCGAAGTCGTCTAGGACATGGAGTTGAATTGGAATTTATTTGAAGCTGAAAATATTTTAGTTTCAAATAAAGGTGAGTGATTAAACCCACTCATGAAATACTGAACCATAATGATGTTAGTTAAGCTGAAATCATGAAGCGATTTATTTTTATTGACTGTTTGTAACATTCCCCACTGGTTTCTTCACGAACACCATGGTCGCTCCCTAAGGCGAACTGCTTGGTGTAATAAAATTCCTTTCTTCAAGATCCACTAGCTGCACCTTCAATTCCTTCATTTAGTATGTGTCATCCTACTAAGTGGTCTACTGACAGGCTCAGCTCCTAGTACAAGATCTATCCAAAACTCAGCAGCTCTTTTAGGTGGTAACCCGTAACCGGCTCAAAGACATTTTCGAATTCCCTTGCTACATGAACCTGGCATAACTCTTATCCTACTTCCATAGCACTTAACAAAGCGCAAACACTCTTGTTGGAATTCTCCACGGAGAAGATGATTCTGATATGACTATCAGGGTATCTCAATGGTATTTCCTACTCCTAATAAAATATTCTAGCTTTATACTTACCCAACCAATCCATACCCAAAATGATCCCAAAATCTACGAAATCAAAAACATACAAACTGCATGCAAACTTATGACCTAATAAATTAAGTTCTAACTGGTCACATCTCATCTCTAGGGTTGCATACGCTCCTATTGGATTCGCAACCCTTAAGGAAGTAACAAGGTATGTGGGTTAAATGCATAACCTATCAACCAAATACTGTGATATAAATGAATGTGATGCACCGGAATCAAACATTACCCTAACTGGTGTACTCTGAATCAAAAGCTTACCTTTCATTGTAGTTTTCCCTTTATCTACTGTAGTAGGCCTAGAAGAGGATGGTTATCCAACAGCAAAAACCTTCCCTCTGTCCGCCCTGACTGGTTCTGGACACTAATTCTTATAATGCCCAACTTGGTCACAGTTAAAGCACTTGACATTCTTCTTTTCTGTAGGCTTCTTTCCCTTATCCGACTGGCACTCATGAGCATAATGACCCTTCTTGTTACACTTGAAGCACATTAAATCAGCCTTTGCTCTCTTGGCAACATTCCTTTTCTAAGCTCCCTTCTTCTTAAAGAATTCCCTCTTCTTTCCCTAAGGATCCTGGGATTCAATTGGCTTCTCTCTGACATAAACGGCAAGAATCACTTCATGGCGAATGGCCATCTCCATCACCACATTACAAGAATCATGGATATGTGTCATGGTCGCTCTAGCAAGCTCGGGCCTCAATCCCTGAATGAGCCTCTCATTCCTTCTAATGTCAGTGCCTATAGTAGCATAACCATATCGAGATAGTTCATCAAACTTAGTAGAATACTCGGTTACTGACATCTCTCCCTGAACTAGATCCATAATCTTCCTCGCAACATTGACTTAGCAAACTCAGATAAAAACCTTTGGTCAAATCTCCTTCCAAACTCTGCCCATGTCAGCTCTTCCTCTAGAACTCCAACAGTCGCACTATTCCACCAATGAAATGCTGCCCCTTGCAACTGCCTAGAGATAAGCCTCCTCTTTTGCCCATCATCCAAACCTAAATCAGTAAAGATTCTCTCACAGTGCAATATCCAATTCTCAACTTCAATAGCATCCTGCGTACCAACAAACGGCTTTCCACCTAGACTAGTGTAATCTCTGCTCAGCCTAGCGTAATTATTCCCAGCTGGAGATACAGGATTGGCTCCTATAACATTACCAACAACTCCACCAGCAACTCTTACTTGCATAAGATTGGTGAAAAATGATATATCATCTCCGCATTCACTGGCGAATTTCAGCACAACCATTGGCCTCAACATTTTGGTTAGCAGTAGCCGGTCGACCCGAGTTCCTCCTGGTATTACGTCGAGCATTTCCATTGGTTGTGGTGCTTCCTCCACCTAAATTTCCGTTTCCTGCTTCCATATTTTTTTCTCGTAAATATGCATACGAGCGTTAGTAAGATACAGAAGAACGGTCTAAGAGAAAGGGGAATAAGTACTTATATATATACCTATATATCAACTACAAGTATGTTACCACAACGTTAACCCAAACCCCGATCATATTTCTGATTCGTTGGATTATGTTTCCGAAAATATTTTAGGTTTAAATTTCTTTTAAAGTTTCATAAACCTATGCTTTGATACCAACTTGTAACATCCCTCACTTGGAGTCCCAAAACTAAAAGCTATGGATGTTGCAGTTATCCATAGTTATTAATCCTCGACGACCAAATACGGTAATATTAGATACATTGATATAACAGAAACACATGAATATGGAAAAATTAAACTTTCAAAACAATATTCATATTCCATTCCAAAGACCATTTCAACATTCTTTTACATAATCCCACAAACATTAACCATGTTCAGTAAAATATAATTATTACACATACGCCAAAAGCGGCATATGAAGATGCCCCCTTGATTGATCAGAGTATATAATAAGGAAATTAAACAGCTTTTCCTTTAAAACATAACACATCAGAAACAAATGAAAAAGAACTCTAAATAACTATAATACCACCTGCACGTCTCCGGAAGCATATTCGTCAAATGAGGTACCAGAAAACCTTAACTCTCAAACTAATCAAAAACAATTGAGCACCCGAGAGTTTAAGGGGAAAACAAAAACTTCGAGTTAGACATAAAGCCTGGTATAACTAACATTTCAAACAATTTTTATATCCAGTGAGACCACCCCACTTAGCGGAACGGGTTTTTCCCTCACTAATGTCCAAAAAACCTTTATAAAACCATATACCGTGCTCCTGCATCCACAATGGTTAAACATAGCAATTCAAAATATTATGATGATATGCATTCATTACAATTCAATCGTTTATTAAAATTATTTGTTTCATAGAAAAGCTTGAAATCCAATTGAAAAGGAAATTATTCGATTTTCCAATTAAAAATCCAATTAGAATTATAAATCCAATTTTGATTTAAAGAAGAGATTTTCTTATTATTTCAAAATTTTAATAAATTTTTATAAAATCCTTCTTTTAATCAAAATTGGATTTATAATTCTAATTGGATTTTTAATTGGAAAATTGAATCATTTCCATTTCAGTTGGATTTCGTGCTTTTCTACGAAACAAAGAATTTTAATAAACAATTTAAAACACTCTAGATTTCCCATCCCCTGTTTAATTGACTATCTGTTATATTTATAGTTTCTAGGGTCATTATTAACCTTTAGTTTTCATGGGCTTACTAATAACCTTTTCATAGTTTATGGACTCCCCGTCCTATTTCATAGTTTTCATGAGGTCACTAAGAACCTTTTGGCCCCTGCCAATAATTTAGTTAATTCATGCGTTCTTCCTGAACCTATTGGTGACTCCAATAACTTCTTTCTTATCCTCTTTTTCATGGGTTTACTAGGAACCAACTGACCTCTGTTAATAACTTAATCTAGATATAGTTTTCATGGGTGCACTACGAACCAATTGGCTCTTGCCAACCATTTTAAAATCATAGTTTTCATGGGATCACTATGAATCTATTGGCAGCTCCATTAAATTCCTAATCATTGTTTTCATAGGGCTGCTATGAACCTGTCTCCCTGACAACTTTTATGTTTAAGCATCCTATATTCCGGTCCTTCCAACCTTCTGGATGTAATTCCACCCATTCGGGAGTCTACATGCACTACTGGGTCAACCTAGCTAGTTCTTCTGCCCTTTATCCTCAAAATGCAGTTATAGGTCCATTATAATGTGAATACACTTATACTTAAAGAAGCAAACATAATAACACAATAATGCCACTTTTGTGGGTTTAATATCCTTGAACTCATTTTCATACAAAACATGGTTAATCCCTTTAGCCTATTAATTTATCAAGGAAAAGCTCCTTCAAATCTTTATACTTGTAGTCATTTCAAAACTCCTTTACTTAGCCATGGGTTTTCTTTAAAATGAGATTGGGTTGTTTGTTTGAAAAACGTAATCTTTCGAAACCTTCGAAACCTTGCTGCCGATCTCACTGGATAACCTCCTTCAAAAGCATAATAATCTATTTTCAAAACATTAGGCCCCTGCCTTCGAAACACTTTAAAACCTTTCTTTCAAAACCTTTTGAACGTATTAATGTATCAGCTTTTAACCATTGAAGCACAACATCGAAACCATTTGAAAGCAACCCTTTCGAGACCTTTGAAAGTCCCTCTTTCGAAACCATTGGGCTTATATTTAAAACATTATTTGAGTCAAGTGAATATAAATGAAAGTATCTCTTTCGAAACCATTCTTTATCTCATAAAAGTAGTGGAGAGAACTTGATGCCATCGGCACTACCCTTTCGAATGCATAAGAAAATTAGGTAAACAACATGAAGGTTTTCTTCGGAACCCCTTTTGAAACCTTTGCCTTCGAAACCCCTAACCCCTTTCGAAAGCTATAAGAAGTGGCTTACATTTATAAAACAAATATTTCCTTCTGAAAGCATCGATATCTTCAATACCTTCGAAAGGCATAATGTCATAGAAGGGTTCCGACTTGGTCGAAACTACCCCATCCGAAAGCTTTAGTTTGAAAGCTAAGTAGCTCCTTTGGAAGCTACTACTTTAAATAAATAAGGAGGCAACCTTCCTTCGAAAGCTTGTTTAAAATACCCTTTCGAAAACATCCATTTCAACTCCTCCAAAAGCTCTTAATAAAATAGACAAGCGCTTTTCTTTGTAAAACAAAACAAAGGCATTGACCTCTTCAAAAGCCATGTTTCGACTCCCTACCTTCCGCCTTTCTCCAATCCACTACGTACCAACCAAGTGATACCATGTGTATTGGTTCTAGCTCAGTTGGTTTAGATCTGATCTCGGTCACTGTTTCTGGTCTCTTCCAATTGTTCACAGCTTCGATCTTATCTGGATCAACTGACCATCCCTTCTCAGAAACCACATGACGAAGAAACTTAACCTCTTTCTTCCAAAAATGACACTTGAAAATTTTCGCTCTTGTAACGACCCATAAATTTCAACTGTTTTAATAACGTAATTAGTTGGAATTTTGCGAAATTTTAAACGATAAAATTTTGAAGTAAAAACTTAATATTTGGAATACGTCTAGTTAAACATAGCAACTGGAAAATTTTCGTCCGAAAATATGAAAGTTTATTTCCCGCGTAAATTCACTTCAATTTAATCAGTTAAAAAGCGATGAAAATAAAACGTTTTCGAAACCTAAATATTTTTACATAGAAAAATTCTAAAACATCTTCTGAGCCAGATGTCAGTTTGTCGTTCTTCAAAATTCGGACATCTTTGGCTCCGTCGGTCTTATTCTTCTGCGATTTTCTTGCATTTTCCGATAGTAGAAAATTCGAATTTTTATGATTCAATCGTACCACTGATATCTGTGTACCATTTTGATCGTCTCGTCGTGCTGATCTATGTGGTATATTTATTTCTGTATTTTAAAGTTCGGTACGCGACGGAAACAATAAATTGTTTGTTGTAACGGTATCGTAAATTTTGACTTTATTTCTCCTATCGATTTCAAAATTTGAAACCTACCGTCCACTCAACCCATTAGTTGCTTTAATAATTTTTAGAAAAATGCTTGTGACCGTTGCCCTTACATTTCAATTAAAGAGATACGTTCTCACTGTCACTCTCTGGATTCACGTGCTTGCTTATCTTCCCTCTTTTCTGTTCTTTCATTTGGAATAATATAAAATTTTATATAAAAGTTTATACTGTTGCCAGAGAAACCCACCCTTCCCTTTATTTCTTCCAAACCCTTCAGCCTGCTCGCCAAACTTAAAACCCTCTCTCTCGACCAAAACGCCTGAACCCGTGCTCCGCCTACTTCTCACCTCCCACGGAAGCGCCCTTCTCATCACCACCTACCCACTAAAGCACACAACAGAACCCGACCACTATTCCCATTCCTCTTTCCAAACATCCAACAACTGCCCACCGACCGCGCCTCTGCAACACCCCCTATCCGAATCCAACCCACAACCGAAACTGTTCCAGCCTCGTCCAGACTTGTCTCCCACTCGACCTTGTGTACCTCCACCTTGCATCTTCCACCTCTACTCGAGCCACCAAGCCCATTGACCGAACATCAGACACAACAAACAGCCCGACCACTTGTCCTCCGCCCTACCCACAACCATGCCCCTCCATAGTAGCAACTCCATCGACAACCTCCTCTGCCTCCTTCGTTCTCATCATGTGCGTCTGTTTTGGGTATATAGGTATATATTTTGTGTTGGTTTAAAATATATGTCATGTTTTGTTATGTATTTTATTTGCATCTATTGTTATACATTGTTTTAAAATATGGATTGATGTTCTTATTTTTGAAAGTATGTGAGTTTTAAATTGTAAGTTTATATAAGTCATAATCTATCGGTTTACACATATATTGATTATTTAAACCATATTATTTATATATATACAGGTGGGTTATAGTGCATAGGTAAGTAAGTCTATAATACAATGGTCTCCATAGCTCTTTGTACTTTCAACTATTTTCATGTATAAGAGTCTGCATACATATATTTGGTCTGTATTTATATGTTATAATATATATGTTACATACCATTTTATAACTATAGGTAGGTACTTTGAATCTGCCTATATAATGGGTACATTAGTATTTTATATTATTTGTTTACATGAATTTTATTAGCATACATAGTTGTGGGTAGTTTTATAATAAGTTTGAATCTATATCGGTATATATATAGTTATATTATATATTTGTTTATTCAGTACTTTACTGTCATATGTATATATTAATGCAGATAGTTTATATGAGTATTGTCGGTTAGTTATATAGGTTGTTTTCATCCGTTATATATGTTAAGTATGTTATTTGTATAAGTGCATATATAAGACAGTTGTTAAATTTAAGTCATTCAGGCTGGAATCTATATGCATTGTTTTAAATATGTATATAAAGTTATGCATCGAATCTATATAATAGTTTATATTTATGTTAGGATACCCTATGATTTAAGTCCATAAATATTAATGTTATATATATATATATCGTATTCATGTCAATTTTATACGTGTGTTCAAATAAAACAATGGTTATAATTTGATAAATGTATGATATTTTAATACTTGTTTTAAATTGAAATTTTGATTACATGGAAGTATATATATATATATATATATATATATATATATTGTTTCTATCAAGCTGACTCTAAGTATTTCATCGATTCTGATTTATCAGCTTTGTTCGTCGATTCGTGCCCATCTCACTTTGCTTTGGAATTCGTGTTTGGATTCGTAACTTAATTTCAGTGTCAAATTCTTCTAGCCTCGAAAGGTGAGAAATCACTCACGATTAACGTTCTTTTATTTATTAAATTTGATTTCAATTGAAACGAAAATTGAAATATGCTGCTGTTAGTTAATTACACTGTTATATATGCTATTGCCTGTATTAGTTCACCTGTGACATCTGACACCATTATCTGTTAATTATTTATGTGATGATAATACAGTTGGCTGATAATTGATTGATTGTTGATGTTTATATTGGACGTTAAATTGTTAGTGTTAAATGATAAATAGTATGCAAAATTGAAATGGATATAGGATAGTTAAAGATTTTAAAACTGATTTATATGTTAAATTTGATTAGTTGAATATGACCCCTCTTAATTGTTAAATTAATTGACATGTAGAGTAGTGATAATTACACATTGAACCATCGACGTATATTGGATTAATTGTTGTAGTGTAAAAACTGAAATTGAATGACAAGTGAAAACCGTAATGTAATAATCTTTAATCTACATGAAATGATAGTGTAGATTCTAGAAATAATAATATTAATTCGTACAAATAACAATGCGAATTAATACGGTTATTTCGGGATTATTTAAATTGATTATTGGATTGATATTGATTGTTGTTATTGCTTGTTTATTTACTTTGACACCATCCCAGTTATCACACTGCAAGTTCCCTTTGCTATGTTTTGATTTTGAATTAAATTGGAATCGGGTTGAAATGATGAATACCCAGATTGAACTTTGACCTAGGATAGAGAATTAAATAAAAACCCGATTGGTCAATAATTTGATTTAAAAAAATAAATGAAGATTTTATTTGAATAAATAATATGGTTTTGAAATGAAGTTGAAATTTGAATTTTTATGAAGGGAAAATGTTAATATGTAATAATCTGAAACAAAATATTAACAATGTAATTGATAAAAGAATGTTGTTAAATTTGAGAAATGATTGAATTAAGTTTGAAATTACAATTAAGTTCGAAATTATTAAACTTTGAAATTATTTAATAATTAAGTTTTGAATTATTTAATAATGAAATAAGGTTGAATTATTTAATGATTAAATTGAATTGAATTCTTTAATAAGTGAAATTGAACTTTTAATAAGTAAATTTTTACTTCGTAAATAATTGAAATTGAGTTACTTTATTTATTAAGTTTTGGAAAATTATTTAAGTAAGTAAATAAGTGAATTTTGAATTTCTTTAACAAGAAATAAAATGTGATTTATTGAAATTAATGTAAGACTTGAAATTTAAAGAATTTGATTTGATGAATTTATTTTAATTCAATTTGTAAGTTTTGATAAAATGAATTTGAATTTAAATAATGGATTTAATGAATTGGAAATTTAATAGAAAGTGTTTTGAAGAATAAATTTATTTAACGAAGATTGAATGAAATCGATAAATGAACTTAAATTGATTTGAATATAGATTTAATCATTTTAAATGACTTCGGAATGAAACTTATATACGAACTTAAATCAATATTTGAATTGTTTAAATAGAAATTGAAATTGTATTATAAGATTTTGAAATGGTAAATTGGAAGTTTTGAAACGAAAATTTTGGAAATTGATTTCGAAAGACAAATGAAATGTTGATTTACGAATTCTATTTGAAATTGAAATTGATTTGGTTTTTGAAATATATAAACGACCAATCGGTGTAATAATTACAAAAGTTATTAAAGAGACCGGGTTCGGTAATGGATATACTCTCTATCTGAACCGAAACCACTTTAATAACTATACGCGGAGTGATGATCCATAATGAAGTGGTTGGAATGATGTACGTGATGACTGAAGAAAGAGAACGATAATGGATAGCCTTGACCCTTGTGTCAAATTGGAAATGACTAAAACAGGAGCTGTGCCGAGCCAATGGAGGATTAGCTACCTCAAGTGGACACACTTCTTCGAACTACTTATACTTGTTGTCGATTGGTGCACCCTTGATTTTGGGAGTGTTGTTTCACGGTGTTGCGGGCGCTGCGGCGTTGCGTTCTCACCAGTCCGGATCAGGCGAACGGTAGTGTCACTACCATGGGTATTGCCTCATGTGCCTTGTCATACTTGTATTCCATTTATACGCGACCACTACGATTTTGTTTTGTACCTTTAGTATATGGATTGCCCTCTGGTGACTTCCGGTTTTGGGGAAACTACGGTCTTGTATATGCTTTTGGGAATAAAAATGTGTTAAGGGTGGAATGGGCCATGACTTAACGCTATTTTGATATCTTATTATTACTGATAGACATTATCTACTTATCGTACATTACTACCTAGTAGATAGTTTAACGGATCCTTAAAGGATGGTTATTCCAAACATCCTTTGAGTTACTTGTATTTCAATTGCTATTTCACTTGAGTTGGATTTATTAATATAAGAATGTTAATCCTGACTCGAGTGTCTTGTGTTTTGCTTTACGCTCGGGTCAGACTGAGTGTACCAGTATTCGAGACTCACCTTTGAAGTTGGAGCTTTGATTGAAGATCCAGCCATCTATTCTGCTTTCAGTATTCGATGATTCCAGTGATGCATTCTGATTTGTATCTGATGTATCGTGTTACTCTTCCGTTGTATCTGGTAACTCTTATGTATCGTATTACTCTTCTGTTGTAAACTCTGACGTATTTTATATATTCATATAGTAGCTTCATGAACTACTATCTCTTTTATTTCCGCTGCACTTATTACTCTGTGTCTGTGATCTGTGATTTTTTATTTACTATATATGTTCAGTTTTGCCAAATTTAAATTAACAACGCGGTATTTTGAGCAATTCTACTCCGGCATGAGTGTCTACCTATACACTTATAATGGATGCGAATGGTCCAAAATTCTGGGTCGTTACAGTTGGTATCAGAGCTTTGGTAGCTCTAGGCAAAACTCAACATATAGGGTAAATGTATTTACAGAATCACTCTCATTCGAGTTTCAATCTCTTCCTTTTGACTCAATTTCTTAGAATTTTGGAACGTTCCCTACGGTTCCAAATTTCATTCGTGTCCCTCACTAATTCGTCTCCTTTCAAATTCTGGAGCATCACATAACTCCACTTCGAATGACCCTTATAGTGAATCGGCGGTCTCGCCAAACTTCGAATGATTTGTAAAGGGGTGAAACTCCTTTATAATAGGCGTCGATTTACCGGAGATTTCTGTATCCTCGGTTTACGATGCTATCTATTACCTACTATACCTAAATTCCATCTCTTGAGATCGAGTGTTGATTTACCTCGGAATTTAGCATCGATCTTATTCTTGAAGTTACGGTCGACCCGGTTAAGGTTGCCCGTGAATTTGATAAGCTTATCAGTCTCCCGATTCTGTTGATTGAATCATCTTATCTTTCATTTTGAACTTATATTCAATCAGAATTCTCTTTAATTTGAGTCCATCAAATTTGAATCTCTATATTCTTCTTTGAAACCCATGCTTGTATCGTCGAACGAAGAAGTGTAATTGTAAATTAACATTTAAAAGTGTTTTATATATATTGTGTTGTTTGAGTTATTGATGTTGATTTGGGTTTCCGATCGATTCGTCTGATCAACGCTACCGATAGGATTTCCAAAACACTTGAACAGAGCAAACTGACACAATATTATTTTCAAATTTGGAAAATGAAATAAATTTGTTTGATTATATTGTGAAAATATAATATAAAAAAAAATTCTGGAATTTAATAGGTAAATTAAATTGTTTGTTTGAAATGATAATATTTGATTATCATTTATTGTTCTAAATAAATTTATAAATACGGTTTATAAATTGATTGGAATTTGAAATGAATTTAATTCATAAATTTGATAATTTAGTTTCCGGTGATTTCGAACTTTGGTCTTAAATTTTTAAAGTATATATTATTGATAGTATTTTTGAATAGAAACCGTTTTCAAAGAATTTAAATGTTGAAATCAATGCTCTTCTCTTTGTCGCTGGAAACTAATTTCGGTGATGGCGGCCGCATCATCGACATTCATTTTCGAGTTTCGAAGTGGAGATACTATTCTGTAGCTTTGCTATGGTTTTGTTTTGAAAAATATTTTGATTTGAATTTCTTCAATATAATTTGATTTATATATATATATATATGGGTATCTTATTTTAAAATTTAATTTGATTTGATACAAATATATTATATATATCTCTAAATTGTTTAAAGTTAATCGAAAACCTAATTCTTAAATTTTGTTAAAGGATGATTTTAATTATAAATAAAACCAAAATTTGGATTAAATATTTAAACTTGAATAATTGAATTGGGAAATTTTATTTGTATATTGTTCAACTACATTCTAATACAACTTACCTAAATCATTCAGAAGTTGAATATGTAATTGGATAATATATACTATAAATAGAATTTATAAATAAAATTTGAGTGTTTATAATAAATGTTTTACACTTAGATTTAAGAAAAAATGCTAATAAGTTGATAGAATAATAAGTTAATTGAATGATATGAATATGATAAATTTTGTTCTGAAAGAATTAACAAATTGAAATTGATCAACTTATGAAAATACCTTGAATTTAAAAGCAATTAATAAATATAAATTAATTTAAATCGGAACTTTTATGGTTTAAATTAATATGGGTTAAATATATGTGATTAGATATATTAAGTAGAATAAATGTAACAATAATTTAAAATAAAGAAGAATTTAAAATTGTTGAAGAAATATGATTATAATAAAAGACTATTCAAATTTATGGTTTTAAAAATTGTAAATTGAAGAAATGGGATAATAAGATAATGAATTTAGAAATAGTTGAGATTGATTTTAGTGAAATCAAATGGATTAAATCAATTATTGAATATCAATTAATTTAAATTTGAATTTATATGGTTTAAATTAATTGTTCTTTTGTATTTCAAATCTGTTTCCTTTCTGGTTGTTTCTATTCTCCTACCTCGTTCCTTTTCGGGGACGAAAAGTTTTGAGTGGGGGAGAGTGTAACGACCCGTAAATTTCAACTGTTTTAATAACGTAATTAGTTGGAATTTTGCGAAATTTTAAACGATAAAATTTTGAAATAAAAACTTAATATTTGGAATACGTCTAGTTAAACATAGCAACTGGTAAATTTTCGTCCGAAAATATGAAAGTTTATTTCCCGCGTAAATTCACTTCAATTTAATCAGTTAAAAAGCGATGAAAATAAAACGTTTTCGAAACCTAAATATTTTTACATAGAAAAATTCTAAACCATCTTCTGAGCAAGATGTCAGTTTGTCGTTCTTCAAAATTCGGACATCTTTGGCTCCGTCGGTCTTATTCTTCTGCGATTTTCTTGCATTTTTCGATAGTAGAAAATTCGAATTTTTATGATTCAATCGTACCACTGATATCTGTGTACCATTTTGATCGTCTCGTCGTGCTGATCTATGTGGTATATTTATTTCTGTATTTTAAAGTTCGGTACGCGATGGAAACAATAAATTGTTTGTTGTAACGGTACCGTAAATTTTGACTTTATTTCTCCCATCGATTTCAAAATTTGAAACCTACCGTCCACTTAACCCATTAGTAGCTTTAATAATTTTCAGAATAAATGCTTGTGATCGTTGCCCTTACATTTCAATTAAAGAGATACGTTCTCACTGTAACTCTCTGGATTCACGTGCTTGCTTATCTTCCCTCTTTTATGTTCTTTCATTTGGAATAATATAAAATTTTATATAAAAGTTTATACTGTTGCCAGAGAAACCCACCCTTCCCTTTATTTCTTCCAAACCCTTCAGCTTGCTCGCCAAACTTAAAACCCTCTCTCTCGACCAAAACGCCTGAACCCGTGCTCCGCCTACTTCTCACCTCCCACGGAAGCGCCCTTCTCATCACCACCTACCCACTAAAGCACACAACTGAACCCGACCACTATTCCCATTCCTCTCTCCAAACATCCAACAACCGCCCACCGACCGCGCCTCTGCAACACCCCCTATCCGAATCCAACCCACAACCGAAACTGTTCCAGCCTCATCCAGACTTGTCTCCCACTCGACCTTGTGTACCTCCACCTTGCATCTTCCACCTCTACTCGAGCCACCAAGCCCATTGACCGAACATCAGACCCAACAAATAGCCCGCCACTTGTCCTCCGCCCTACCCACAACCGTGCCCCTCCAGAGCAGCCACTCCATCGACAACCTCCTCTGCCTCCTTCGTTCTCATCATGTGCGTCTGTTTTGGGTATATAGGTATATATTTTGTGTTGGTTTAAAATATATGTCACGTTTTGTTATGTATTTTATTTGCATCTATTGTTATACATTGTTTTAAAATATGGATTGATGTTCTTATTTTTGAAAGTATGTGAGTTTTAAATTGTAAGTTTATATAAGTCATAATCTATCGGTTTACACATATATTGATTATTTAAACCATATTATTTATATATATACAGGTGGGTTATAGTGCATAGGTAGGTAAGTCTATAATACAATGGTCTCCATAGCTCTTTGTACTTTCAACTATTTTCATGTATAAGAGTCTACATACATATATTTGGTCTGTATTTATATGTTATAATATATATGTTACATACCATTTTATAAACAATAGGTAGGTACTTTGAATCTGCCTATATAATGGGTACATTAGTATTTTATATTATTTGTTTACATGAATTTTATTAGCATACATAGTTGTGGGTAGTTTTATAATAAGTTTGAATCTATATCGGTATATATATAGTTATATTATATATTTGTTTATTCAGTACTTTACTGTCATATGTATATATTAATGCAGATAGTTTATATGAGTATTGTCGGTTAGTTATATAGGTTGTTTTCATCCGTTATATATGTTAAGTATGCTATTTGTATAAGTGCATATATAAGACAGTTGTTAAATTTAAGTCATTCAGGCTGGAATCTATATGCATTGTTTTAAATATGTATATAAAGTTATGCATCGAATCTATATAATAGTTTATATTTATGTTAGGATACCCTATGATTTAAGTCCATAAATATTAATGTTATATATATATCGTATTCATGTCAATTTTATACGTGTGTTTAAATAAAACAATGGTTATAATTTGATAAATGTATGATATTTTAATACTTGTTTTAAATTGAAATTTTGATTTCATGGAAGTATATATATATTGTTTCTATCAAGCTGACTCTAAGTATTTCATCGATTCTGATTTATCAGCTTTGCTCGTCGATTCGTGCCCATCTCACTTTGCTTTGGAATTCGTGTTTGGATTCGTAACTTAATTTCAGTGTCAAATTCCTCTAGCCTCGAAAGGTGAGCAATCACTCACGATTAACATTCTTTTATTTATTAAATTTGATTTCAATTGAAACGACAATTGAAATATGCTGCTGTTAGTTAATTACACTGTTATATATGCTATTGCCTGTATCAGTTCACCTGTGACATCTGACACCATTATTTGTTAATTATTTATGTGATGATAATACAGTTGGTTGATAATTGATTGATTGTTGATGTTTATATTGGATGTTAAATTGTTAGTGTTAAATGATAAATAATATGCAAAATTGAAATGGATATAGGATAGTTAATGATTTTAAAACTGATTTATATGTTAAATTTGATTAGTTGAATATGACCCCTCTTAATTGTTAAATTAATTGACATGTAGAATAGTGATAATTACACATTGAACCATCGATGTATATTGGATTAATTGTTGTAGTGTAAAAACTGAAATTGAATGACAAGTGAAAACCGTAATGTAATAATCTTTAATCTACATGAAATGATAGTGTATATTCTAGAAATAATAATATTAATTCGTACAAATAACAATGCGAATTAATACGGTTATTTCGGGATTATTTAAATTGATTATTGGATTGATATTTATTGTTGTTATTGATTGTTTATTTACTTTGACACCATCCTAGTTATCACACTGCAAGTTCCCTTTGCTATGTTTTGATTTTGAATTAAATTGGAATCGGGTTGAAATGATGAATACCCAGATTGAACTTTGACCTAGGATAGAGAATTAAATAAAAACCCGATTGGTCAATAATTTGATTTAAAAAAATAAACGAAGATTTTATTTGAATAAATAATATGGCTTTGAAATGAAGTTGAAATTTGAATTTTTATGAAGGGAAAATGTTAATATGTAATAATCTGAAACAAAATATTAACAATGTAATTGATAAAAGAATGTTGTTAAATTTGAGAAATGATTGAATTAAGTTTGAAATTACAATTAAGTTCGAAATTATTAAACTTTGAAATTATTTAATAATTAAGTTTTGAATTATTTAATAATGAAATAAGGTTGAATTATTTAATGATTAAATTGAATTGAATTCTTTAATAAGTGAAATTGAACTTTTAATAAGTAAATTTTTACTTCGTAAATAATTGAAATTGAGTTACTTTATTTATTAAGTTTTGGAAAATTATTTAAGTAAGTAAATAAGTGAATTTTGAATTTCTTTAACAAGAAATAAAATGTGATTTATTGAAATTAATGTAAGACTTGAAATTTAAAGAATTTGATTTGATGAATTTATTTTAATTCAATTTGTAAGTTTTGATAAAATGAAGTTGAATTTAGATAATGGATTTAATGAATTGGAAATTTAATAGAAAGTGTTTTGAAGAATAAATTTATTTAACGAAGATTGAATGAAATCGATAAATGAACTTAAATTGATTTGAATATAGATTTAATCATTTTAAATGACTTCGGAATGAAACTTATATACGAACTTAAATCAATATTTGAATTGTTTAAATAGAAATTGAAATTGTATTATAAGATTTTGAAATGGTAAATTGGAAATTTTGAAACGAAAATTTTGGAAATTGATTTCGAAAGACAAATGAAATGTTGATTTACGAATTCTATTTGAAATTGAAATTGATTTGGTTTTTGAAATATATAAACGACCAATCGGTGTAATAATTACGAAAGTTATTAAAGAGACCGGGTTCGGTAATGGATATACTCTCTATCTGAACCGAAACCACTTTAATAACTATACGCGGAGTGATGATCCAGAATGAAGTGGTTGGAATGATGTACGTGATGACTGAAGAAAGAGAATGATAATGGATAGCCTTGACAGTTGTGTCAAATTGGAAATGACTAAAACAGGAGCTGTGCCGGACCAATGGAGGATTAGCTACCTCAAGTGGACACACTTCTTCGAACTACTTATACTTGTTGTCGATTGGTGCACCCTTGATTTTGGGAGTGTTGTTTCACGGTGTTGCGGGCGCTGCGGCGTTGCGTTCTCACCAGTCCGGATCAGGCGAACGGTAGTGTCACTACCTTGGGTATTGCCTCATGTGCCTTGTCATACTTGTATTCCATTTATACGCAACCACTACGATTTTGTTTTGTACCTTTAGTATATGGATTGCCCTCTGGTGACTTCCGGTTTTGGGGAAACTACGGTCTTGTATATGCTTTTGGGAATAAAAATGTGTTAAGGGTGGAATGGGCCATGACTTAACGCTATTTTGATATCTTATTATTACTGATAGACATTATCTACTTATCATACATTACTACCTAGTAGATAGTTTAACGGATCCTTAAAGGATGGTTATTCCAAACATCCTTTGAGTTACTTGTATTTCAATTGCTATTTCACTTGAGTTGGATTTATTAATATAAGAATGTTAATCCTGACTCGAGTGTCTTGTGTTTTGCTTTACGCTCGGGTCAGACTGAGTGTACCAGTATTCGAGACTCACCTTTGAAGTTGGAGCTTTGATTGAAGATCCAGCCATCTATTCTGCTTTCAGTATTCGATGATTCCAGTGATGCATTCTGATTTGTATCTGATGTATCGTGTTACTCTTCCGTTGTATCTGGTAACTCTTATGTATCGTATTACTCTTCTGTTGTAAACTCTGACGTATTTTATATATTCATATAGTAGCTTCATGAACTACTATCTCTTTTATTTCCGCTGCACTTATTACTCTGTGTCTGTGATCTGTGATTTTTTATTTACTATATATGTTCAGTTTTGCCAAATTTAAATTAACAACGCGGTATTTTGAGCAATTCTACTCCGGCATGAGTGTCTACCTATACACTTATAATGGATGCGAATGGTCCAAAATTCTGGGTCGTTACAGTTGGTATCAGAGCTTTGGTAGCTCTAGGCAAAACTCAACATATAGGGTAAATGTATTTACAGAATCACTCTCATTCGAGTTTCAATCTCTTCCTTTTGACTCAATTTCTTAGAATTTTGGAACGTTCCCTACGGTTCCAAATTTCATTCGTGTCCCTCACTAATTCGTCTCCTTTCAAATTCTGGAGCATCACATAACTCCACTTCGAATGACCCTTATAGTGAATCGGCGGTCTCGCCAAACTTCGAATGATTTGTAAAGGGGTGAAACTCCTTTATAATAGGCGTCGATTTACCGGAGATTTCTGTATCCTCGGTTTACGATGCTATCTATTACCTACTATACCTAAATTCCATCTCTTGAGATCGAGTGTTGATTTACCTCGGAATTTAGCATCGATCTTATTCTTGAAGTTACGGTCGACCCGGTTAAGGTTGCCCGTGAATTTGATAAGCTTATCAGTCTCCCGATTCTGTTGATTGAATCATCTTATCTTTCCTTTTGAACTTATATTCAATCAGAATTCTCTTTAATTTGAGTCCATCAAATTTGAATCTCAATATTCTTCTTTGAAACCCATGCTTGTATCGTCGAACGAAGAAGTGTAATTGTAAATTAACATTTAAAAGTGTTTTATATATATTGTGTTGTTTGAGTTATTGATGTTGATTTGGGTTTCCGATCGATTCGTCTGATCAACGCTACCGATAGGATTTCCAAAACACTTGAACAGAGCAAACTGACACAATATTATTTTCAAATTTGGAAAATGAAATAAATTTGTTTGATTATATTGTGAAAATATAATATAAAAAAAATTCTGGAATTTAATAGGTAAATTAAATTGTTTGTTTGAAATGATAATATTTGATTATCATTTATTGTTCTAAATAAATTTATAAATACGGTTTATAAATTGATTGGAATTTGAAATGAATTTAATTCATAAATTTGAGAATTTAGTTTCCGATGATTTCGAACTTTGGTTTTAAAATTTTAAAGTATATATTATTGATAGTATTTTTGAATAGAAACCGTTTTCAAAGAATTTAAATGTTGAAATCAGTGCTCTTCTCTTTGTCGCTGGAAAATAATTTCGGTGATGGCGGCCGCATCATCGACATTCATTTTCGAGTTTCGAAGTGGAGATACTATTCTGTAGCTTTGCTATGGTTTTGTTTTGAAAAATATTTTGATTTGAATTTCTTCAATATAATTTGATTTATATATATATATGGGTATCTTATTTTAAAATTTAATTTGATTTGATACAAATATATTATATATATCTCTAAATTGTTTAAAGTTAATCGAAAACCTAATTCTTAAATTTTGTTAAAGGATGATTTTAATTATAAATAAAACCAAAATTTGGATTAAATATTTAAACTTGAATAATTGAATTGGGAAATTTTATTTGTATATTGTTCAACTACATTCTAATACAACTTACCTAAATCATTCAGAAGTTGAATATGTAATTGGATAATATATACTATAAATTGAATTTATAAATAAAATTTGAGTGTTTATAATAAATGTTTTACACTTAGATTTAAGAAAAAATGCTAATAAGTTGATAGAATAATAAGTTAATTGAATGATATGAATATGATAAATTTTGTTCTGAAAGAATTAACAAATTGAAATTGATCAACTTATGAAAATACCTTGAATTTAAAAGCAATTAATAAATATAAATTAATTTAAATCGGAACTTTTATGGTTTAAATTAATATGGGTTAAATATATGTGAGTAGATATATTAAGTAGAATAAATGTAACAATAATTTAAAATAAAGAAGAATTTAAAATTGTTGAAGAAATATGATTATAATAAAAGACTATTCAAATTTATGGTTTTAAAAATTGTAAATTGAAGAAATGGGATAATAAGATAATGAATTTAGAAATAGTTGAGATTGATTTTAGTGAAATCAAATGGATTAAATCAATTATTGAATATCAATTAATTTAAATTTGAATTTATATGGTTTAAATTAATTGTTATTTTGTATTTCAAATCTGTTTCCTTTCTGGTTGTTTCTATTCTCCTACCTCGTTCCATTTCGGGGACGAAAAGTTTTGAGTGGGGGAGAGTGTAACGACCCGTAAATTTCAACTGTTTTAATAACGTAATTAGTTGGAATTTTGCGAAATTTTAAACGATAAAATTTTGAAATAAAAACTTAATATTTGGAATACGTCTAGTTAAACATAGCAACTAGTAAATTTTCGTCCGAAAATATGAAAGTTTATTTCCCGCGTAAATTCACTTCAATTTAATCAGTTAAAAAGCGATGAAAATAAAACGTTTTCGAAACCTAAATATTTTTACATAGAAAAATTCTAAACCATCTTCTGAGCAAGATGTCAGTTTGTCGTTCTTCAAAATTCGGACATCTTTGGCTCCGTCGGTCTTATTCTTCTGTGATTTTCTTGCATTTTTCGATAGTAGAAAATTCGAATATTTATGATTCAATCGTACCACTGATATCTGTGTACCATTTTGATCGTCTCGTCGTGCTGATCTATGTGGTATATTTATTTCTGTATTTTAAAGTTCGGTACTCGACGGAAACAATAAATTGTTTGTTGTAACGGTACCGTAAATTTTGACTTTATTTCTCCCATCGATTTCAAAATTTGAAACCTACCGTCCACTTAACCCATTAGTTGCTTTAATAATTTTCAGAATAAATGCTTGTGATCGTTGCCCTTACATTTCAATTAAAGAGATATGTTCTCACTGTAACTCTCTGGATTCACGTGCTTGCTTATCTTCCCTCTTTTCTGTTCTTTCATTTGGAATAATATAAAATTTTATATAAAAGTTTATACTGTTGCCAGAGAAACCCACATCTTCCCTTTATTTCTTCCAAACCCTTCAGCCTGCTCGCCAAACTTAAAACCCTCTCTCTCGACCAAAACGCCTGAACCCGTGCTCCGCCTACTTCTCACCTCCCACGGAAGCGCCCTTCTCATCACCACCTACCCACTAAAGCACACAACTGAACCCGACCACTATTCCCATTCCTCTCTCCAAACATCCAACAACCGCCCACCGACCGCGCCTCTGCAACACCCCCTATCCGAATCCAACCCACAACCGAAACTGTTCCAGCCTCATCCAGACTTGTCTCCCACTCGACCTTGTGTACCTCCACCTTCCATCTTCCACCTCTACTCGAGCCACCAAGCCCATTGACCGAACATCAGACCCAACAAATAGCCCGACCACTTGTCCTCCGCCCTACCCACAACCGTGCCCCTCCAGAGCAGCCACTCCATCGACAACCTCCTCTGCCTCCTTCGTTCTCATCACGTGCGTCTGTTTTGGGTATATAGGTATATATTTTGTGTTGGTTTAAAATATATGTCACGTTTTGTTATGTATTTTATTTGCATCTATTGTTATACATTGTTTTAAAATATGGATTGATGTTCTTATTTTTGAAAGTATGTGAGTTTTAAATTGTAAGTTTATATAAGTCATAATCTATCGGTTTACACATATATTGATTATTTAAACCATATTATTTATATATATACAGGTGGGTTATAGTGCATAGGTAGGTAAGTCTATAATACAATGGTCTCCATAGCTCTTTGTACTTTCAACTATTTTCATGTATAAGAGTCTGCATACATATATTTGGTCCGTATTTATATGTTATAATATATATGTTACATACCATTTTATAAACAATAGGTAGGTACTTTGAATCTGCCTATATAATGGGTACATTAGTATTTTATATTATTTGTTTACATGAATTTTATTAGCATACATAGTTGTGGGTAGTTTTATAATAAGTTTGAATCTATATCGGTATATATATAGTTATATTATATATTTGTTTATTCAGTACTTTACTGTCATATGTATATATTAATGCAGATAGTTTATATGAGTATTGTCGGTTAGTTATATAGGTTGTTTTCATCCGTTATATATGTTAAGTATGCTATTTGTATAAGTGCATATATAAGACAGTTGTTAAATTTAAGTCATTCAGGCTGGAATCTATATGCATTGTTTTAAATATGTATATAAAGTTATGCATCGAATCTATATAATAGTTTATATTTATGTTAGGATACCCTATGATTTAAGTCCATAAATATTAATGTTATATATATATCGTATTCATGTCAATTTTATACGTGTGTTTAAATAAAACAATGGTTATAATTTGATAAATGTATGATATTTTAATACTTGTTTTAAATTGAAATTTTGATTTCATGGAAGTATATATATATATTGTTTCTATCAAGCTGACTCTAAGTATTTCATCGATTCTGATTTATCAGCTTTGCTCGTCGATTCGTGCCCATCTCACTTTGCTTTGGAATTCGTGTTTGGATTCGTAACTTAATTTCAGTGTCAAATTCCTCTAGCCTCGAAAGGTGAGCAATCACTCACGATTAACGTTCTTTTATTTATTAAATTTGATTTCAATTGAAACGACAATTGAAATATGCTGCTGTTAGTTAATTACACTGTTATATATGCTATTGCCTGTATCAGTTCACCTGTGACATCTGACACCATTATCTGTTAATTATTTATGTGATGATAATACAGTTGGCTGATAATTGATTGATTGTTGATGTTTATATTGGACGTTAAATTGTTAGTGTTAAATGATAAATAGTATGCAAAATTGAAATGGATATAGGATAGTTAATGATTTTAAAACTGATTTATATGTTAAATTTGATTAGTTGAATATGACCCCTCTTAATTGTTAAATTAATTGACATGTAGAATAGTGATAATTACACATTGAACCATCGATGTATATTGGATTAATTGTTGTAGTGTAAAAACTGAAATTGAATGACAAGTGAAAACCGTAATGTAATAATCTTTAATCTACATGAAATGATAGTGTAGATTCTAGAAATAATAATATTAATTCGTACAAATAACAATGCGAATTAATACGGTTATTTCGGGATTATTTAAATTGATTATTGGATTGATATTTATTGTTGTTATTGATTGTTTATTTACTTTGACACCATCCCAGTTATCACACTGCAAGTTACCTTTGCTATGTTTTGATTTTGAATTAAATTGGAATCGGGTTGAAATGATGAATACCCAGATTGAACTTTGACCTAGGATAGAGAATTAAATAAAAACCCGATTGGTTAATAATTTGATTTAAAAAAATAAACGAAGATTTTATTTGAATAAATAATATGGTTTTGAAATGAAGTTGAAATTTGAATTTTTATGAAGGGAAAATGTTAATATGTAATAATCTGAAACAAAATATTAACAATGTAATTGATAAAAGAATGTTGTTAAATTTGAGAAATGATTGAATTAAGTTTGAAATTACAATTAAGTTCGAAATTATTAAACTTTGAAATTATTTAATAATTAAGTTTTGAATTATTTAATAATGAAATAAGGTTGAATTATTTAATGATTAAATTGAATTGAATTCTTTAATAAGTGAAATTGAACTTTTAATAAGTAAATTTTTACTTCGTAAATAATTGAAATTGAGTTACTTTATTTATTAAGTTTTGGAAAATTATTTAAGTAAGTAAATAAGTGAATTTTGAAATTCTTTAACAAGAAATAAAATGTGATTTATTGAAATTAATGTAAGACTTGAAATTTAAAGAATTTGATTTGATGAATTTATTTTAATTCAATTTGTAAGTTTTGATAAAATGAAGTTGAATTTAAATAATGGATTTAATGAATTGGAAATTTAATAGAAAGTGTTTTGAAGAATAAATTTATTTAACGAAGATTGAATGAAATCGATAAATGAACTTAAATTGATTTGAATATAGATTTAATCATTTTAAATGACTTCGGAATGAAACTTATATACGAACTTAAATCAATATTTGAATTGTTTAAATAGAAATTGAAATTGTATTATAAGATTTTGAAATGGTAAATTGGAAATTTTGAAACGAAAATTTTGGAAATTGATTTCGAAAGACAAATGAAATGTTGATTTACGAATTCTATTTGAAATTGAAATTGATTTGGTTTTTGAAATATATAAACGACCAATCGGTGTAATAATTACGAAAGTTATTAAAGAGACCGGGTTCGGTAATGGATATACTCTCTATTTGAACCGAAACCACTTTAATAACTATACGCGGAGTGATGATCCAGAATGAAGTGGTTGGAATGATGTACGTGATGACTGAAGAAAGAGAATGATAATGGATAGCCTTGACATTTGTGTCAAATTGGAAATGACTAAAACAGGAGCTGTGCCGGACCAATGGAGGATTAGCTACCTCAAGTGGACACACTTCTTCGAACTACTTATACTTGTTGTCGATTGGTGCACCCTTGATTTTGGGAGTGTTGTTTCACGGTGTTGCGGGCGCTGCGGCGTTGCGTTCTCACCAGTCCGGATCAGGCGAACGGTAGTGTCACTACCTTGGGTATTGCCTCATGTGCCTTGTCATACTTGTATTCCATTTATACGCAACCACTACGATTTTGTTTTGTACCTTTAGTATATGGATTGCCCTCTGGTGACTTCCGGTTTTGGGGAAACTACGGTCTTGTATATGCTTTTGGGAATAAAAATGTGTTAAGGGTGGAATGGGCCATGACTTAACGCTATTTTGATATCTTATTATTACTGATAGACATTATCTACTTATCGTACATTACTACCTAGTAGATAGTTTAACGGATCCTTAAAGGATGGTTATTCCAAACATCCTTTGAGTTACTTGTGTTTCAATTGCTATTTCACTTGAGTTGGATTTATTAATATAAGAATGTTAATCCTGACTCGAGTGTCTTGTGTTTTGCTTTACGCTCGGGTCAGACCGAGTGTACCAGTATTCGAGACTCACCTTTGAAGTTGGAGCTTTGATTGAAGATCCAGCCATCTATTCTGCTTTCAGTATTCGATGATTCCAGTGATGCATTCTGATTTGTATCTGATGTATCATGTTACTCTTCCGTTGTATCTGGTAACTCTGATGTATCGTATTACTCTTCTGTTGTAAACTCTGACGTATTTTATATATTCATATAGTAGCTTCATGAACTACTATCTCTTTTATTTCCGCTGCACTTATTACTCTGTGTCTGTGATCTGTGATTTTTTATTTACTATATATGTTCAGTTTTGCCAAATTTAAATTAACAACGCGGTATTTTGAGCAATTCTACTCCGGCATGAGTGTCCACCTATACACTTATAATGGATGCAAATGGTCCAAAATTCTGGGTCGTTACAGCTCTTAACTGATTCCGCCTCACCATCTCCAACAACAGTCTAAAATGAATCTCATGTTCTCTTTCATCTTTTGAGTTTACTAAAAATATCATCTATGGATACCAATACGAACCTATCCAAGTATTCTCGGAAAACTCGGTTCATCAAATCAACGAAGAAAGCAGGTGCATTTGTCAATCCAAATGGCATCACCAACCATTTATATGATCCATATCTGGTTCAAAATGCCATCAATGGGGTACTATCCTCTGCCACTCTTAGTTGATGGAAACCTATCGCCAAGTCCAATTGGGAAAACACACTGGCTCCACTCAACTGATCAAACAGATTATCTATTCTTGGCAATGGATACTTATTCTTGACTGTCCTTTCGTTTAGCTTACGGTAGTCAATACACATCCTTAACGACCCATCTAGTTTCTTTACAAACACCGCGACCGCTTCCCAAGGCAAGCTACTTGGTCTAATAAAATTCCTTCCCTCAAGATCCACTAGCTGCACCATCAATTCCTTCATCTCTATCGGTGACATTCTGCTTGGTGGTCTACTGACAGGTTCAGCTCCCGGTACAAGGTCTATCTGAAACTCTATAGCTCGTTTTGATGGTAATCCAATGACCGGCTCAAATACATGTACAAATTATCTTGCTACATGAACCTGACTAAGGTCATCACCCACCTCCAAGGCACTTAACAAAGCACAAACACACTTACTGGAATTCTCCACTGAGAAAATGATTCGGTTATGACTATCTAGGTGCCTCAACGATAATTCCCAATCCTGGCAAAATATCCTAGCCTCATACTTACCCAACCAATCCATACCCAAAATAATCTCGAAATCTACAAAATCAGAAACATACAAACTGCATGCAAACTTATGACCTAACAAATCAAGCTCTAACTAGCCACATCTCATTCCAAGAGTTGCGTGCCCTCCGATTGGATTTGCAACCCTTAAGAAAGTAACAATGTATATGGGTTCTATACATAACCTATCAACCAAATACAGTGATATAAATGAGTGGGATGCACCAGTATCAAAAAGTACTCTAACAGGTATACTCTGAATCAAAAGCGTACCATCCATCATAGTTTTCCCTTTCTCTACGGCAGTAGGTCTAGAAGAAGACAGTGGTCCAATAGCAAACACTTTCCCTCCGTCTGCCCGGATTGGCTCTGGAAACTGGCTCTTATAATGCCCAACTTGGTCATAGTTGAAGCATTTTACATTCTTCTTCTCTACATGTTTCTGTCCTTTACCAGATCCACACTTGTTGGCATAATAGCCCTTCTTATCATACTTATAACACACTAAATCACCCTTCGCTTTCTTAGAAACATCCCCTTTCTAGGCTCCTTTCCTCTTGAGGAATTTCCTCTTCTTTCTTTGAGGGCTTTGGGACTCAAATGATTTCTCCCTAACAAACACAGCAAGCATCTCCTCATGGCAAATGGCCATATCCACCACTATATGACAAGGCTCTCTAATATGATCCATGGTCATTCTGCCAAGCTTTGGCCTCAATCCTCTAATAAATCTTTCATTCCTTCTAGCATCAGTGTCAACAAAAGCATAACCATACCGGGATTGCTCATCAAACTTAGCAGCATATTCGATCACTGACATCTCTCCTTATACAAGATCCATGAACTTCCTCATTAATGCCGACTTGGCAACCTCGGACAAGAACCTCTGCTCAAACCTTCTTCTAAAATCAGCCTATGACAACTCTTCTTTTGGAACTCCGACTGTCACACTGTTCCACCAGTGAAGCGCTAACCCTTGCAACTTTTAGAGGCTAGACTTTTCTTCTCTCCATCATCCAAACCTAAATATGTAAAGATCCTTTCACAGTTCAAATCCAGTTCTAAACTTCAACAACATCCTCTGTTCCATGAAAAGGCTTTCCTCCCAAACTGGTATATTTCCTGCTCAACTTGTCATAGTTATTGCCAACTGGGGCCACAGGATTGGCTCCTCCAATATTCACAGCATTACCTCCAGCTACCCCTGCAGCTGCTCCAACTTGCATCAAGTGGACAAAGAACTGATACACCATCCTCATATCTACTAGTGGGGTTCCAACACCTACATTGGCCTCTGCACTTGGTTTAGCATTAGCCCGTCGACCTTGGTCCTCCTGGTATTAGGTCGAGCATTACCATTTGTTATGGTGCTTCTTCCACCTAGATTTCCTCTTCTGTTTCTTGGTTCCAGATCTTCTTTCTCGTAAATCTGTGTAACAACCCGCTTATCCGTACCCTTTGAGCAGACAATAAACCACACATGTCCAACTCAAATTGCACAAATAAGCATATCATTAAGGGTAGAAAGAAAATAAAGATAGAACAGAGTCTCTCACGAATGGAATAATATATAATATCGAACAATATCTTTATAGCGGAAATTTTTTAAAGATACATATATTAGAGTCTAACCTAAATTCAGCTTGGACAGTTATAAACATCTGCCATTACAAATGCTGACACACATTAAACAACTATGGCGGATAATAGAATACGTCTATACGTAGATAAATATCTCCATCTCTCCTTTTGAAACTCCAACCGTCTTCAACTGAACCTGAAACTACTCGGAATTGACCCTAGTATTGAAAATACCCGGATCAGGCTTGATAAACCAGCGTGAGAAACTCAAATATAAAAGACAGTCATATATCAGCCTTGGAATAAAATCTTTTGAAAAGAAAGAGTATCTTATAAGACCACGCCCACATATAAACACGGACGGGTTTTTACCTTATGATAATTAAAACACTTTTATATATCAAATCATTTGATATTATTTCTAATGACATTTATTTGAAAACATTTGCAAATAAACTTATTAATCTTAGCCAAAATTGTTACATTATTTAATTCCAGCATACCACCTTGTAATACAAGGCTTTCTATATCTAAAATCGTAGAGGCACTTATTGGAGAATGGATTTCCATACAAATGACAAGGTAAGGGACTACCTTCCGATACTACGCCTCTAGAGGGATGCACCTAGGGTCCAGATACTGGGCGCCAAAACCAACACAAGTCCGGCCTACCCCTCATGCTGGATAGTACCGAATATGTCATCACCCAGGTCGTTACCGACCTTTAATGGGATCCCGAGTCATACATTCGCCACATACTTAGACATGTGTAGAGTAATCTAGAAGGATGATGACATCTCCTAATTGGGAGCGATCCACTTAGCCTTGCTGCTTCTATCCTGTTTTTGTCATTTCCAGGTAATGAGGCCTGAGGTAAACGATTACCTTTTCACATAGCATATCTTCTTCACTTTGAATGTCACATTACCATTCCACATTCACATGACTGATTTCTATAAACATTAAACTCCTGAGCTCGTCTCAGGAAAGGGTGTTAAGCTAAGAGAAGGTGTCTTCTCCGCCACCAAACTGATACACTTTTATAGAGATCACTCATTGTGATTTGGAATGCAAGGTCATACATTCATCCATACAAGTTTGTTCTGGGACTGAACGAAACCGTAGGTACTCTCCTACTCCATTAATAACGAAGTCCTTGCACCAGAGATTTTCATAACAGAGCACTGCTGCCACCATATGATATGGAAATTTTCACCTCGAGGGACTAGTGGCAAATAGCTCTACATCATGAAGATCTCTATCTTCAAAGTCATTTGTCTTCAATCATATTTTACTTCGAATGTAGATTGGTTCGAAGTGGTTTTCGGATAGGAATCACCCAAATCCAACCCCGGTTCCTTCGAATCGAATCATCGATAAAAATAATGTTTTATAAGTAGATGATTATTGGTTAATTGATTCATTCCTCTTTATCAAGATATCTTCGAGAGATATATATTTTTAGAATCTTCTTCTTTAAACACGAAATCATTTAAACCTCTCTTTTTGAATATTTCTCAAATCATTTTTTAAGAGTATCTTTGAGAAAATAGGATTATAGAAATCACTCAACTTTTATTCACTATCAACATCCGTATTCAACAAGTGTTATAGGCAGAATAATGGTGAGATCACCTTTTAAATTCCATGAATAGGACAAGCTCCCTCTTCGGATTTTAATAATGAGTATAAGAAGATTATTTCTATAAAATCCAAGTTGGGCATCCGAGCTTTCCTTTCGATCTGTTCAACCCTTCATCTAAAAGATAAAGCGAAGGCCAAGTAAGTTCAGGGCATTGGTTGCTCCATTCCTAATCTTAGTTACACACCTTGTTTTACCGTTTAGCTCTCACATGCGGGACAAATGTGTTGGTCGTTTCCGCATACTCATTTCCCCTTTTAAATCTTTAACTGATTTTAAATTGTTCAAATTTCTTTTTAAAATACTTTATTATTTACTTAAAAATGTTTACGAATGATTTGGGAACGAATTGTTAAATTTCAACCTTTATTTCAAAAGTTATAGAAAAGCGTTACGAAAAAGTTGTTGCAAATAGTGTTTTAAAAAGCTTTATTCTTCAAAAGCACTTTTATATTATCTAGAAATCCATCTTTTCAACTTAAATTACTTTTAAAACATTTTATAAGATTTTTAGAATTTATTTCATATTTTTAAAATATTTAAAATATCAATTTTAAACGTTGTCACTTTACAGCAAAAGCACGATTTTTCTAGAAAATTGTTTTGGACACATTTTAAAATCAACTTAATGAAATCTTGTTTTTCTTTCTTTATTTGAAAGATATGGATATGATAGTCCAAAAAATTCTTATCTCGAAGAATTCTGAAATAAATTCCATTCCATATACTTATTTAAAATTTTCGACGTGAAATCGAGAACTACCGTTGCACAACGTGACTAGTTTTGACATGTTTTATGTTTTTCATGCAAACTTTGTTAAAACAAGTTTATATGTTTATAAAACATTTTTAATACATTTTTAATCATTTTAAAAGGCATAAAATCATTCCATATCACTTTTTCAATTTATTTTGGAAAGTGTTTTCCATGTGAATCAATGTCGTGTATATCGTGACTTGTTTCAATATTTACATGCAATAAACAACATATGAAAATAAATATCATAATCGAATATCCAAACAAATATATCACAACATCACAACCAAATATGTACATATAAATAGGAGTTCTCACCATAAACCAAAGCGATTAACTTCCTACCAACATTCTAATCAACCAACACTTCACTAATTAATCCATACTCCATTTAAACACTAGCAAACAACATCCTCTTCCTTCCAATAGCTTGGTCAATGCTTAAGATGGAGGTTGGCCGAAAGGATAGAAAAGAAGCGGTAGAGCTTTGAACTTGAATTCCCTAGATTTAGATTGGAAAAATAGGTTATCTTGTATCTAATTTTAGGCCCTCTAAATCTCAAAATATAGAAACGTTGTTAACCAAAATGTTGCTAAAAATTATTTTATCTTGAATTTGAAAAAAAGAATCAATTGAATCCAAGTTGTTTTGAAGGGGATATGATAGAATGAAGAAGATGTATTGTTGGGTTGACAAAAATAAAGCCCGAAAATGCACTTCAAAGAATTGAGGTTCAGATATAGAAAACCCCAAAACTGGAAAACAAGATCAACATAAAAGTTGTAGCCACTAGAATTTCATATGATTTAAAAAAATGAATTTCTTAATTTGGATCAATTATGATCAAGTTATGATCAAAACAAAATGTGTTATTCTCTATCTTAAAAACTAGGGCAGACAATGCACTGGAAAAAAGTGGATTTTTGACATGGTTATGTTTATAATGAGACAAAGTGGTCAACATGAAAGTTGTATCCACTGGAAAAATACATGGTTTGAAAAAAATAATTTTGCATTTTGGTTCAGGTTTGAAGAATTTAGAGCCGAGAGAAGAAGAGGTAAATATGGAGAAAAGATGAGTTTGATTTGAAGAGAATGAACATTGATTTCTTTTGAATATTTTGTAAATATTTTGACATTATTTGTTTCTAATTTTTTCCTAGGGCTTGGAAGCCATTAAAGAAGAGAGGAAGAAGGTGAAGAAGTTTGAGAAAAGAAGAAGAAGAAGAAGTGTGAATGAAAGTGAAGAAGGAGGTGAGTATTTATAGAAAAAGAAAGAAGTGGTAAATTTACCAAAATAACCTCTTACCAAATTACCAAACTAACCTTACTTCAACCTAAAGCAATCACCACTTTTTCAATACTTAACATTATCTTTCACATCCTTACTTTATTTCTTAATCGCTTAAAGATTAATTAAAGAATATCATAATTATGTTGGCTTTGATTTGATGTGATTTGATGTTTACTTTTTCTTAATTCTGTTAATTCTCACTTACTTTTACTAATGACTTCTAGAAGTTTTCTAATCTTATTTAGTAAAGGTAAACATGATTAGTATTAAAATATGTACATTTATATGTTTCAAACAAGTTAACCAAGGTGCAACGACGTTCCAACAGCTTATTTTGAACAAAACGTTGATTTTCGATAAAACGTTCTACGGTCACATTTTGACGTTTTTGTTAAACTATTTATTCATATAAACCAAAATTCAAAATAAATTTTTTATTACATTTAAATAATTAAAAAAAGCATATTTGACTTATAAAATAATATAAAACAATATCCAAATCTTTTTGTAAAAATACGACATCGATTTATCGGTATGCGAAGAAATTTGCCAACTTTTATAAAACAAGTTTTACATATTTATCGAACAATTATAAATTAAATTACTATTATTATCAAATGAGTTTGATATCGATATATATATATATATATATATTTAAAAAGAATTATTTATCCTTTAAAACAAATTTCTTGAATATTTATCCTACTTTATTGGAATCCGACTTTTGTTAATTTTACAATGGAAATCCAAAATCTTTTATTCAATATCTAAAATAAGTTTACCATTATTATTTATCATATACAACATGATTGTTTAATTTTGAAAATTCTACGTTTGAATATTTAAATAAATTAAATATTCCATTTTCAAAGTGGAAAAATTATGGGTCGTTACAATCTGCATACGAGCCTTAGTAAGATACGAAAGAACGGTCTCAGTGAGAGGGGAACACATACTTATATATATAGCAAATACAAGTATGTTGCTATAACGTTAACCCAAACCCCAATCTTATTCTTTGATTCATTAGGATTATGTTTGAAAATGTTTGGTTTATTTTATGTTTTATCATAAACCTATGCTCTGATACCAACTTGTAACATCCCCTTACTTGAAAGCCCAAAACTAACGGCTACGGATACTTTAGTCATCCATAGTTATTAAACTTCGGTGACCAAATACGGCGGTGCTAGATACATTGATACACAGATCACAAGAATATGGAAAAAATTAACAATTCAACAACATATTTCCACATTCAAATCAAAACATTTCATGTTCATTACATAATCCCAAAACGTTAACCACGTTCAACAAAAATATAATTATTACACATACGCCAAGAGTGACATATGAAGATGCCCCCTTGGTTGATCAGAGTATAGTAAGGCTAATAAATCTGCCTTTACATCCAAATACACAGCGGAAAGAAAACTCTAAATAACTATCTGCCTTTGGAAGCTTTATTCGTCTAAGAAAACCTAAAAACCCTAAACCTCAAACTACTCAAAATCAATTGAGTACCCGAGAGTTTAAGGGAAAAACAAAAACTTCGAGTCAGACATAAAGCCTGGTATGAATAATAGTTTATCATCTCAAACCAAATATATATCTAGTGAGACCACGCCGTATAGCGGAATGGGTTTTCCCCTCACTAGTATCCTAAAACCTTTTTAGAACCATATATTGTGCTCCTACATCCACAATGGTTAAAAACATAGTATTTCTAAACATTATGATGATATGCAAAACAAGCAAATCAAATCTGGATTTCTCATCCCCATTCAGTCTGACTATCTGTCTTAATCATAGTTTCTAGGGTTACTATTAACCTAATAGTTTTCATGGGCTAACTAATAACCGGTTAAACATTTAAGGACTCCCTGTCCAATTACATAGTTTTCAAGGGCTTACTATCAATCTGTCTATCTGACATTTTCCTTTACACATAGTTTTCATTGGCTAACTATAAACCCGTTTATCTGACATTTCAATTACACATAGTTTTCATAGGCTAACCAAGAACTTGTCTATCTAACATCCTCTTTTATACATAGTTTTCATGGGTTAACTATTGACCTATTGGCCCTTGCTAATATCATACAGTTTTCATGGGATTACTAGAAACCTATTGGCCCCTCCCAATATCTTTCCATTATATTTTAGAATCATATATTCTGGTCTTTCTGACCTCCAGGATGCAATTCTGCTTATTCAGTAGTTTATTCAATTTATATTCACTACTGGGTTAACCAAACTGGTTCTCCTACCCCTTTTTCCTCAAAATACAGTTATGGGTCCATTATAAAGTGAATATATTCATATTAGAAGAAGCAATATAACAACATAGCAATACCACTCTTGTGGGTTTAATTTATCAAAGATAGGTTCTTCTCAAACCATTATAAAAACTCCTTTAATATAGCTATGGTTTTTCCTTTAAAAATAGAGTTTCGGTCATAAAACCTTTCGATACCTTCGAAACCTAACTTTCGACTTCAAGGGTAACCTCCTTCTAAAGCTCTTAAAAACATTAGGCTTGTGCCTTATAATACTTTAAATTATACATTTCGAAAATATAAAACTTGGTCAAAAAAAACAATTTTACAACCCCTTCGAAAGTATCTCCTCGAATGCAAAGAAAACCAAGCAAATATAATCGAAAACAAAGAAAACAACCCCCTTAGGAAATATAATACTTTTTTTAGCCTTAACTTTTTATAGGCATAGAATTAAGTTCTCTAACCTATTCCATTGTGTTCAAATGATGGTTTCCCATTCCGTAGAGTGGTCACAATAGAAAAATGGGCTTACGGTTAGAAAGTTATGCCTATTTGAAGTTTACAAATAAAGCTGGAGAAAACTGCTCTAAAAGGGCTTCCGCAACCTTTACAACTGCTGTCGAAAGGTAGCTTTCGACAAGGTTGGAAGGTGCTTCCGACAAGGTCGAAAGGTTCATCAAAAATGCTGCAGAAAGGTGTGGAAATGCTGCGGAAGGTTCTACGATGAAAGGTTGCATCCGACAAGGTCAGAAGGTTCATAAAAATGTTGCAGAAAGTTGCAGAAGTGCTGCAAAAGGTTCTAAGTCGAAAGGTTCTAAGGCGGAAGGTTCAATGGTAGAGTCGTAAATAACTCAAAAACTGCCACACTTATTCTTTGTCAAATTCCTGTTGGTTAAAGACATATTTTAGCAATTTCTTTACAGCAAATCTGCTATAGATCAGGTTTATTATTTCAGAAATTATTTTCAAAATAATTAATTATATTAATATTTTAATATAATTATTAAGCCTTTTTAGCTTAGAAAATTCAAAAGAAATCGAAATCACTTGCGAAAAATCTCAAAAATTCACCAAAAATCTAAAATAACATTTTCTTCATCATATAAAAATTTCGGCGCAGACTTCATTATTTTATTATTTTTAATAATTAAACCCGGAAATAAATGCCTTTTTCACCTTAAGAAATTCATGAAATATTCCTATTAAGTCGAAAAATTATGAAATTAAAAATGATCTCCAAAATTAGGTTTACACAACATGTCCAAAAATCAAATCGTTTGGAGGTCGTTTACTAAGTTTTTTACTCTAAAACCCATCATTTTAATTCCATAAAAATCCCAATAAATCACCATAAATCATTATTCTATCCAAACAATGATTATTAGATCCAAACATGATCGGCACAACAAAATACATTCAGTTAAAATCTATAACCAAACCAAAACAAGTAAAAATGAGATGATTTACACTATTATTCACCTTGATTAGTTAATTGTAGAATGAGATAATTGCCTACCTTTAATTCCTCGGCATTATCTTTAATTTATTATTCGTCCTTGAGCATTTAATGGCTGGTCAGAATATAGGTGAGGAGTTATAAATGAGAAAGTAAAAGTTTATTAAGGTGGAGGGAGAGATTTATACTAAGAAATGTAGCCTCATTTCCTAGTTTACCGCTTAGAAATTCCTCCTTCTTAACTTAGTTAAGTCCTATTTTAGTTCATTTATTAAGACACGTACATTGGATTTATTAATCTCATCTCCCCAATTATTCAAATTATTCTATTTAATTTATCTAATTAAATATCCTGAGTAATGTTAAAAAAAATTAGGGCTGCTACAATTTCCCTTTGAAAATTAATAATAAATTTCCTATAACTTGGAAAATTATAAAAACCGAAACCCATCTCCAAAATCATATTTTACATGACATATAATTTTTCCATAGCAACTAAAAAATCATTTGCTCTTGGTTTTGCCCTAAAATGATATATACCCATATCTAAACCATTGGACTTAAATCAAACATATTATAAATCCAAGCATATCATCCAAAATCATCATATTGGATAAAATCTTAAATCCCAAAATCAAATGACCATATAAAAACCAAAATAGATATGATTTGAATATTATTCACCTTAGTTTGGATAAGGAAATTGGAGATTTGTTTGAGATTGATTCACTTTGCTTGAATCCTAAGCTTAAATCTTGAATTTCCTCTTCTCTTCTTACTCCTAATGGCCGACTTCTCTTTTCTTTCTTACAATTATTTCTTTTATGATAAAATGAATGTGAATGGTATGGCTAAGAGGATAAGGCTAAGAGGGCGACAATTACACTAATGCCCTTATGTTAATTTAATTATCATTTATAACCATTTATAAGTCCATTAGATTTAATCAAGCTCGACCTCTAGGTTTATTAACAAATCTCAATCTCCTTATCACTCTACATTTAAATTATTCTATTTAATTTATCTAATTAAATCTCCTGAATAATGTTATCGAAAATTAGGGGTGTTACACTACTGTTTGGTAATTTAACTGGCATTTAAATTAACATGTGAATTGAACTAAAGGGAATTTAAATCGACAGTTAAATTTGGAACTGGAATTAAATTGATAATTAAACACCCATATTGATAACTAGTTAATTGTTGTGATTTATTGGCTGATTTGGATGTTCATTGTGATGGATGCCTGTTGGTTGACATATTGGATGATTGGATGTTTATTTATTTCATATATATCCTGTTGCCACCCTGTATATTATTGACAATATATAAAATAGTAAATTGAATTATTTCGAATAAATTAAGAAATAGGTAGAAACGATATATACCTATGACACTTTGATTTGGATTGAAATGATATATATCCATCCCTGAAATTAAAGTCGAACTAACTATTCACGTGGCCATACGATAGAAAATTATATATGGGTAGTGGAATGTTAAATTAAATAGTTTTAAAAATTTTGGTTTTGAAATTATTTAAATGATTTCATTTTAAGGAATAAAATAATAGATTTATGGAAATTGAATTATTTTTGAACTCGAGCTCAAAATGTTAAAATTGAAATTTGTTTACAGAAATTGTTCAAAGAATTGAATTTGGAAGTTTGAAGTTAGAATTGAAATATAATTTGAATTATGGAAATTGATTTGTTTTAAAAGATTTGAACTTCTATTCGAACTTTGAAATATTGCTAAGTAAAAGTAATTTAAATTGATATTCCAAATTTGAGCTTGGAATGGAATTATTTTAAAAGATTTGAATCTTAAATTGAATATTGAAGTATAAATTGATATAAGTGATTTAAATCGGGATTTTGAAATCGAACTCGAAATTTATATAAATCGAAATGGTTTAAAATAAGAATTGAATTGAAATTTAAACCATTGAATTAAATCATTGAATTGAATTTGGAGTTGAAATGGACATTTTGAAATTTGAATTAATTCGAATTGAAATCGAAATTGAGTTGATTTGAATTTAAATCAAAATTCAATCGATTGAATTGAAAAAACTGAATCTAAATCTATCTGATTTGAAATTTGGACCTGGGTCCAAATTTGTTGAAATGGAAAGAAGCAGTTTGATTTGAAACTATTTTCAAAATAAATTATTTCAATATAAACTGTTTAAAATTTTATCTTTCTAAATATTCAAATTATTTGATTTTCCAAACTATTTTACTATATATATATACACCATTTTCAATACTCAAACCATTTTATGTCAAACAGCTTTAAATCTTTAAAGTATTTAAAACAATTCAAACTATTTTCTAAAATTTCAAATTTTGCAAAGTTGAAATGTTATATTTAAATCGTGGATTTAAATGTGAATTTGGTTAAAATGAAGTTATAACCTAAGTTGAGATTCGAAACGATTTTGGACGTAAAATTGAGATACTGGAGTGAAAAATGATTTCAAGTGAAATTGAGATATTTTAAGTTAATATAATGATTTTGAAATAAAAAGATTTTTGAAGTGAATATGATAATTTGATATCAAGTATGAATCATTTTGAAATGTAAAAGAACCAACCGGTGTGTAAAACGACGTTTGGTTCTTAAAGAGAGCAGGGCCTCTTATTGGCATACTCTCTGTCAATATTGGAACCACATTAACAACTGTATACGCGGAGGAGACTCTAGAATGAAAGTGGTTGGATTTGGCGTACTTTCCTGGATTTGAAGAAAGAGAGCGATGATGCATAGCACCGATACTTGTGTTAATTTGAAAATGACTAAACAAGAACCACGCCGGGCCAATGAGGTTAGCTACCTCTAGCGAACACACTCCTTCATATTCTATCTTTTGTTATTTATTGGTGATCACCCGTGATTTTGGGAGTGTTGTGTTGCGGTGGGCCATTAGGGATTACCACCAGTGCAAATCATGCAAGCTAGTAGTATCCTACCTTAGGCATTGCCTCATGTGCCTTGTCATTCTTTAATCCCAATACGAGACCGCAATGATTTTTATTTAGTGTTGTCGTATCATGACGTATCCCTAACCACCGATGGTTTACTGGTGTTTTATATGCAAATTGTATGACAATGCTTAAAACAACATTAAGAGGGATAATGGTTGTTAACCGGCATCTTGGCCCGGTTACAAAACGACAGTTGAAGAAATTATCATTAGCACTAGAAAAGATTCTGATCAAGGAGAGACTGGAGGTGGTAGCAAGTTGACAGGCCCACAACAAAGCAAGAGCATTCGGCCTGCCTTGCCTGGTGCGTAGATTCACCTACTATGGGTAGAGGCACCTTGTTCCTAAGCCCATGAGGGAAGTCCAACCCATCTCGTCTATAAATAGAGAGGCAGGGGCACAGTGAAATGGACCTTTTTTCGGGAACACTGTGGAGACTCTGCCATTTTCAAGACTCATCTTCTTTACTTAGCAATTGCATTCAAGCATTCGATCTACGAATTTTATTTGTAATCAATCATTAAGAAGATCAATAAAGTTTAACCTCAAAGTGGACGTAGACAGTTACGCTGAACCACTATAAATCTGGTGTTCTTACTTTCTGCATTTAAATTAGCATATTCTTCCTTGTTTAATTTAACTTCATCACTTGTATCTCTACACAATCTTTCTCAACGAGGTTAGTGACCAATTTTGGTGCTAACAATGGTAACGTCTTAAAGTTATTTTGATATTTTATATTACTAATTGACATTACATATATAGTGTATTCTACTATGCATATATATTTTAACGGATCCTTAAGAGATGGAAATTCTTGTAACATCTCTTGAGTTATTGCATCCACGCTATACACTGGATAGGAGATGTAAGATACGTGGATTGATTTGATTCACATAAGAATATTTTAGTTCTGACTCGAGTGTATTGTTTTACTTTATGCTCTGGTCAGTCTTGAGTTTTTAGTGCATTGAATATCATTTATTCTTGAGGACAAAGACGAAGATTTGGTATATTATTACTAGTATTATTTCCCTGCATCATGTTGTTGTGCTACATTATTCTATTATTCTGTTGTAGATATAACTCTGATAGATGTTGTATAAATTATAATCAAATGTACAGTATAAACAGCTTCATGAACTGTTTATTTGATTATTATATTTTATCATTCCGCTGTGAGATTCTGTGTTTGTTTTCTTCTTTTCTTCTTTTTCTTAATTAACCCCATTGATTATCTATGTTCCGGATTGTTTTGAGTTGGACGTGTATGTTATTTTTGACTTAAACCTTTCGAAACGCGAGTCGTCACACTATCCAAATGCTCGCTTATCCTTACAAGGTGGCCACGGTATGGAGAATTTTAGCACTCAAAGAGGGGAGTCTAGCTTCTCGAGCAAGAATTTATAAGCAACTTAAGTATGTATACGAGATAGGAATCAATTGGATTGAATTGATATTTAGTGCTTCAGGAATTGCAAAAGGAAACCAAGAAAAGGCAAATACCTCGAGTGGCAGATGTGAATAGGCATGAAGGTAAAAAAATCCTTCTGGAGGGTTGTATATCCTACTAGAAGGACCGACAGTCCTGACTTCTATATCCTTTATCTCGAATTGCCGAAGGATGGTGTCCACTTCTTCCTGAGTGGTAATGAATGATTGGTTAAGGTGGTAATCTCTTTCCTTGGCAGAAGGGGATGGCTTAGTGTTCTTACTATCCTTCTTGCTTGCTTTCTTACCTTCCATTTTCCTGCTAGGATACCAAATCATGGAAGTATTAAATATTTTTTGAAATTTAGTATACCTATAATATTAAGTAGGCAATTATATGCTAAACAAAAAGTAGCAAATTGAGTATAATTTTCCTAGGTCATAACACTAAAGTGTTAAAGTTCATGCTTAACTGTCACATTTGCAGAAAGTCCTTAACCATTGAGCAGTCCATGTCCAATTTGTAAAACACTTGGAAATTTATAGGAAATTAAAAGTGCATAAAAAATTGTTAGATTCATGGTAGGATAGTAAAATTATAGTCCTTTAAGAGAAATCTAATTGAAATATCATCTTAAATGTATCCTGAATAGCATGTCAAATTAATAGACTAATGTCGAATGTCGTATTAGTGGCTGCTAACAAAACCTATAATATGATGCCGCGGATGTGGCCCAATGTCGAAACGAGAAATAACCAAGTCAATAAATAACGTCGAAATGACCCAAAAAATACTTCCATGAAAATATTAAGTGTATAAATAGTTTATAATTTTTCTATATGATAAGTACATCACGAGTTAACAACATTGTATAAAATTTAAACAAGAACATTGAAAAAGTTATCGAAAAAGAATAATGACACATGGTAAGGATATCGAATTCATATGACAACCATTTAAGTTGATGTCAAACTCATTAATGGTTGCTGCCCCTTTTTTAGTTGTCGACATTATAAGGATTTCGCGTTATAATAACTTCTTTATTTTGAACTGGTTATCAAGTAATAATGAAAATGTAAAATATTTTGATGTTGAACATTAGGTTGATTTTGTAGGGCATTACCTTCGACATCGAATAAGTCAATAAAGGTTTAGGGTTCGTTATAGATTATTCGGTTCGTAAACAAGCTAGAAGCTCCTAGATCTCTAAACGCATATCACATATCTTTAATTAACCCATTAAGTCCTCCAGCAACATAGTAATTCAAAGTCAAATCCATTCATAAGCTAACCAAATATATGATTACATAAATAATCCTAAGATTAACAACAAAAATCTAATTGATAAACCACAAGCATTGATTAGAAATCGAAAAACCCAAATGAAAACCCTAGTAGCAATTCGAGTGATTAATTTCTTAATTTAACTTGTCGACTCAATCAATCAAACTAGAAATCATACCTTGGTCTTAGCGCTAAGGCCGAAGGATGAAAGTTTTGAATACTTTTGAGAATTTTAAAATTTCTGTTCAGAGTATTGAGATGGAGGAAAAAGAGAAAAAAGAAGAAGATTGAGTATTATAGAAAAGAAGAAGAAGATTGGGCACCATTTATGCATATTTAAATGAATGACCATATCTAGAAAAGAATACCAATAGGCGGCAAGCCCCAATATCGAGGCAATGACTTGAAAAGTCAATGTTTCCTTCATACTACGGACCAAACGTTACTACAAACATTGATGCCGAAGATATTGGAGCATATCGAAGTCAAGGATGTTATAAAAGAGGCAAGAAGGCATAAAAGAGAAAATAGCCAATATTAAAAGCATGAACACAACATGTCGAAGTTCACCATCGAAGATAAGGATCATACAACATTTGGTGATGCATCTTAAAGCGCCTTGAAAGGATGTCAAAATTAAAGCATGCCGCACCATTGAAAGCATCTCGTACCAGTATAAAAATGTTTGATGTCGAACCTCAAATGATATCACACGTCATAAACAAAAGCAAGATGGTTATATGAAAATTAACATCGTGGATTATCTATAAGGCAGGATGCCGCACTTTATCGATATGAGAACTAAGATGTCACATGCCATTTACTCTACACTTCACCAGCGTAACAAAGAATGTCATATCTCATTGATGTAAGTAATGGATGTAGTTGCATACCAATAGTGTATAGAAGCATGTCGCAATTCATCGGTGTGATTGGAGATGTCGTATATTATCGATGCTACATCTCGTCTATATCGCATATCACTAGTAAACGATGTCTTAGGAAACTAACCCTACACTTCATCAAAACAAGGATTTATATTGAATTCTAGGTGATGGCACCTCCCTTTGATATTGTTAGTTATTAGCTTTCAAAAAATGTCGCAAGGTGGCATTAATGTCGAAGATCATTAGTATTTACAAGACTTGTCGTGTGTTACTAATGTCGTGCATCGTCGAAGTAAGAGGAGTGTCATGAATCGTTAATCCAGCATAATACCACATGTAAACAGCATAATAGGGGTTATCGAAGATCAACAGCAGACAAAAGAATGCTATTAAAGTTATGTTGCAAATCATCAACCCTCAATGGTATCGCAACTCATCAACATGCAAAGGAATGCTGAAGGTCATCGGATCAAACTGTAATTCCAAGTATCATCGAGAAAGTTATTGATGCTAAAAGCCAAGCATGTCGAAAGAGACACCGCCATGCCACTCCACTCAACCCTTGTAAATACGGACCTGGGGACATGAAGGAAAAGGGAGATCAATCCATCTCACATTTCTTACCTTTTTTTACTTTACAACCCAAAATCAATTTGGGGTTTTTTTAGTGCCAATTGTAATCTTGCAACCCTTTTTGGAAATAAGGGCTTGTACATTTACAATCGCATAGCATATTTAATAGAGACGCATGAATTTGTAAATTATGACTATAATATACATGTAATTTCGACATTGCCTTAGCTTGATTATAGAACATTTTAACATGCTTAGGCTTCGCTATAGAAGATTTATTGGATTATGACTTGTTTCAAAAACTCAAGCATTTGTGATTTCAATCATCACTTGCTTTAAATTCCCAAATACTCATACTTTCGAGATTAACATGCACTTGACATAGAATATGAGCATTCCTAGCAACCTAGCCTAGGGTTATCCTATCCTTTCCTCAATCAAGTCTCATTTTCCTTGCAGTTCTATAACGACCCGTAAATTTTAACGATTTTATAACGTAATTAACTGAATTTTTGCTTGAAAATAAACAATAAATTTGATAATTAAAATTTAATATTTGGTATGCGTCTATTTTAGCATAGCAACTGGTAAATTTTTATTTGAAAATATGGAATTTAGTTCTGTTGGGAAAATTTTCAATTTCAATCAGTTAATTGATGAAATTAAAATGTTTTCAAAATCTGAATATTTTTATATAATAAAAATGTAAACTATTTTCCGAGTGAGACGTCATATTCCATTTCGTCAAATTCGAACTGCTCTAGCTCCGTTTATCTTATTTTCGACGTATTAGCAGTAGTTTGGTAGCGAATATCGACTTTTGGTAGGATGATCGTATCGCCGATATATGTGTACCATTCTGTTTATCTCGTCGTGCGGATCTCCGCAGTATATTCATTTGTGTGTTTCGGAGTCCAGTACGCTGCGGAATCCGCGAAACGGTTAACCGTAGCGATACCTATTTGAGCCTTTTGGGTTTCTTTGTGCCTTTTCATATATCCATCGGTTGAAAACAAATAGCCAGTAGGCTTTTATAATTCCTAGATTTAATAGCTGGCTGTCACTATTCCCTGGTTATAATTCATATAGCTGGTTCATTTTTCTCTTCTCTTCGTTTGGATCTGACAGTTTCATTTCAAAGAAAAAAATATTTTAATATTAAGCAAAGCTTTTATATTTTCTTCCCTGATCCACTCCAACAGCCGAACATCACACCAGAACCCACCTTAGCACCTTCATCTCCATACAACTACCCTCCACTAGATCCGCTTCCTCCTCAATCATCAACAGTTCGCCACCTTCCGGCCAACCACAGCCTCCCTTGCAACGTACGATCCACCTCCGCCTGTAGCCTGCCACGCCATGCCTCTTCCCACCTGAACCATGCAAACCCCCAACCACCTTTCATTTCCTATTGCTCTAACGAGATCAGCCACCTCCAAACCTTGCTCACCTCCAAGCTACAACCCAGGCCTCAACCTGTAATGACCTCGAATTTTTATAAATTTAAATTGATAATTAAATTAAAATTTTAATTTAAATTATGAAATGAATTGATAAAATTAGGCGAGTTTCCTCGAGCTTTCGAACAATTTATGTATTAAATCATTTTGAATTTAGAAAATATATATATATGTACATTGGAGTTGAATGTAAATCTTAAATAAATGGGTTAGGAATAAATATAAGATAAATTATAATAAATAAAAAATTTAAGCTAGAAAAATAAATATAAATAAGCTATATTGTAGGATATAAAGTAAATATATTAGCTAAAATTATAACAACATATTAGAAATAGAATTCATTCATATTATAAAATAATATGACAAAGCAAAGAAAATATACACAAGTTTAATTTTATTGTTTGTAAATTGTAAAACCAATACACTATAAATAATCAAATCACATGTTAGGGATAACATTCATTTGCATTCAAAATAAAAATCTGCACTTTCAAATACAGTAACTTGTTAGGAAAGTAAGCATGTAGGCTTGCATAAGTATGTGAGCAAATGGCTCGAATACATGGGCATGCAGACTGAAGATCAACCAAATCAAAGATATGTAGGCTGGTAAGAAGAAAATGTGCAAAGATAAGATTTAAAAGCAAAAGTAAATATGTAAGTGAAAATCTAGGCAGGCAAGTATAAGAAAAATAGGATAAGTATAAAAAAAATAACATAAGGTACAAATAGCATTTAATGTCTCCATTTATTAGCAGCAAACCAAGTCTATTCGAATTGTATAAAAGAATCCTCTCAGCCTCCAAACTAAAATTATCTCTGAAAATTTGTACATCTTGTACACTGTTTTGCATACAAAAAATGATACCCTGTGACTTGTTGTATATATCAACCTGTAAGCTACTTTTTCCTATACCAGCTTTCATTTCCAATTCGAGCTAAGTAAAACTGAGATGAAGCTTTCATTTAAAATATTAACAAGCATTCAACATCATCAAACAAGTCAATGTAACAGTGGAGCAAGATGATTTGAAGATCAAGGTTAAAAACATTTTCCAGTTTTCAAGTTCAAAACAGATTTCAAAAACAAGTCTCTGTTCTTCCTCTTTAAAGCGGTGAGCAACTCCTATGTTTTAAAAAGCCTAATCTGTTTTGATTTTTTTCTTGATGCTGGTGAGTAAACATACTTTTCTTAAAATATTAATTATGATAATTAGTTAATGAAGTTGTGTTGCTATATATGGTTAACCAGAGAACCTGGAATGTTTTTTTTTACTGGAAGCTTTATGCTTATGTCTTCGCTGTTTAAGTCTCTGGGCAAGAAAAGGGAGGGAATTAACATTTTTTTTAAGCAGAGCATTTTAAAACTTTAGATTTCTAAACTAAATAAATTTGTTACTCTTAAAACAATAATCTGGAAATGGTCTAAAGTATGACAGTGGAGCCTGGCTTTTGTGTGTTCAAGTTTACAGTAAAGGAAACCAATATGTAAAAATTCGAATGTTTTAAATGGTTGATCTGATTTCATATCTTGGTTGAACATGCAAAAGTATGATTTTTAAAACAAAATCGATGATTTTCAAGTAAGTATTCAATGTGTAGTTTGAAGATGAATCAAAAATGCATTTTTTTCAATATCTGATGATTCAACAAAATTTAATTGTTGAAATTTTTTATGAAGCTAGTTTGGTAAGTTTCTAATCCGGGAAAAATGCTGGAAAAATTATTTAATGCAAAAAATTTTGGGGCGCATCGAGTTTAGGGTTTTAGATCGAGTTTTACAGTGCTCTGTAAACTCGTTGATTGTGTCGCCATAGGTCGATCGAGCTTCACGAGAATTTGGGGAATGATGGCTTGGGGTATCGACAATAGGAAGCTGGAGTTGTGGGTTTTCTGATGAACGGCGTCGATTGGAGCTGCGAGTTTTGGCACGGGGGAGGTTGGAGTATGGTAGAGTGATGGAAAAATATTGTTGGATTTTTCTTTTAACCGTGATGATCGGAAATTGTCGTACTAGGGTTTAAAGTCTAGACCGTGAAGACGTGGTAATCGAGATTCGTTCGTCGCCGTGAGGGGACCGGTCTCAATCGCATATGGGGGAAGATGTGGCTGGAGTCGTGACGTCGCTCTGGGTAGGTCGGCGTGGGTACAGGTGGTCGGTGGCGTTGGCCTAGAGTGTTTTCTCCAATGGGTCGCGTTCCAGTTTTGGTCGTTGCAGCTCCTTTTCGTCTCTCTGGAGTTTTGGCGATTTGAAATGGTCGGGGTGGAAGTTGAGATCACCATTGACTCGCGAGCATGGTCGATAAGGTGGGAATGTCGGTCTGATCATCGTGCACGTGCACGTGCACGCGTGAAATTCGTGCATCTGGAGTTGAGGTTTGGGGAAGAAGGCGAGTGAGTACTCGGGTACGTAGTCATGTAATGGTTGGGTTTACTCGAAGCAGAACTCGAGTTAGTAGAGGGGTTTACGTACCAGTTTTTGTACTTAAGTTTTAAACGAAACAGAAGAAAAAAATGATGAAGAATAAAAGATGAAGGGGAAAGACTCGGGGGAAATAGTGTAGGACTCGGGGTTCAACTCGAAGCAGATGAAGTATGGGGGAAGCCCGAAGTTCTGCTCGGGGAAACTAAGAAATAGCTCGAGTTTCACTCGAGTTGCCTAGGATCATGTTTTTACAAGTTTTAAAGAAGTTAATTAATCTAAAGGTTTAAGTTGATAAAATGATGAAAATTTATTTTAAAAAAAAAAGTTATGGAAAAATTAATTAAGATTTATTAATGATAAGTAATTAAAGGAAATCAATTACTTAAAAGATAATCACTTGATTAAAAGTAATTAAATTTTTGGATGTAAGATTGATTTAATCAAGTATTTAAAGATTAATTAATTTAAAGAATAATTAATTAATGAGGTTAATTATTTGAGGTAATTAATTTGAGGATAATTAATTAATTTAAGGTTAATTAATTAAATGATTAAAGGATAATTAATCAGAATGGTTTATAATTAATTAATGATTAATTAACCAAGATTTTTAGTTTATTCATAAGTAATGAATCTGGTATAAATTAATTATAATCAGATATTAATTGATTCTACTTATGGATATTTGGATTCTATTGGATGATTTGATTGTTTGATATCCCTGATATATGATGCTTTGTGATACATCCTGATTTGTGTTGTGATCTGTAATTTATTTATCTGTGATATATATATCTGTGATTTCTGTTTTTGTGATATATACTACTATGTGAATATGAAAACCCTTGACCCGTAAACGACATTTGAATTTCGATGCGACAGGGAGTCGGATTCCAGTTGGTTATCCGAAACTCACATCGAATTATAACTGTGAATCTTTGTGACTTATAAATTTATTTTATCTATGAATCTGTGAATGAAGATAAGCGTTGTGGATTATACCGCTTATCGATATTGATATATCTGTGATGATTGATGTTGTGCACTATTATGTATAAAACCCCTGGACCACACTTATACACACACAAATATGGATTTCACGTGGAAATCGGTTAAGTCACAGATGATTTAAATTTAATGTTTTTGAAATTGAAACTTTAATTTCAATTGATTTTGAAATTGGAAATTGGGGTTTAATATGAAAAGCTTTTGAAATGGAATTTCAAAGATAAAGTTATTTTGAATAACTTAATCGAGTTTTGAAAATTTAAATAATTTGATTTAAATTTGAATTCAAGTTTGAAATGGAATTCTATGATTTGAAACTAGGGATTAAAAATGTTGTACAAGTTATATATGAGTTAAACCATTTTAAAGGTATTAATTTGGGAGTTTGAATCTAATTCAAGAGTTTTAACTCGTGTAAATATAACTGGATTTTTCTGAAAACGAAACTATTTGTTTTCAAATAGTAAAAGCTTTCACATAAGAAAGGATTTCCCAAATTGTGTTGAACGATTTCAAGTTTGAAATGGAATTGAAATGTTTTGAAAACTATGAAATGAGTCTTTATTTCAAAGACCGGATGAGTTAATCTAACTTGAAATAGAATTGTTTTGGAAGACTATGAATGAATCTTTGGAAACGAGTTTTGAAAGCTATAAGCTAAATCTTGATTTAAAGATTTAACGAGTAAATCTATTAAAATGGAAATTGTTTTGAAATCCATGAATGAATCTTTGTGAACGGGGTTAACTTTTTGAAATGAATCTTTTTGTTTAAAAGATTGGAAATGGTAAATTATTTTACCATTCGAATGGAAAGTTTTGACTTTAAGCTGTGATTTAACTGAGACCCCAGTATCCATATGATTTTTAATTGCGCTCATTATTCGGTTTAGCCGGGAGAGGACCTTTGTGTCATATATCCCATTCCGAATAGTGATACGACGATATGGATAGCATTTGAAGATCGGTGGTGAAGACCGGGTATTTGCGAGAGCGATATGATGACCTATCGATTTTCTCTACATCATGGCTTCGGTATAGAGATTCCCTAAGTGATGGGAAGTCCGATCGAGATTGTGAATACCCGGATTTGCAAGGGCTTCTTCGGAAGTGCCTTCGGTTCTGTTCGAACCCGGAACAGACTTGTATGGATGTGTGTCTGACGTTACACTTTGAGATGTAAAGCTGGTTTCTATCAAATACATTTCTGTTGGTGGCGGAGAATTTATTCTCTTAGCTTAACACCCTTCTCTGAGACGTACGAGCTCAGAGGTTATGTAGTTGATGGTTACTAGTGATACATTCCCAATTTGGTAATGTGGCATACGAAGTGCTGATGATCATTTGTTGGTCAAAGCGTGGCTTTGTGAAAAAGCGTGGCTTTGTGAAAAAGCGTGCTTTGTGAAAAAGCGTGCTTTGTGAAAAGCGTTGCTTTGTGAACGAGACTTCGTCGAGCCTCACAACCCGGTAATGGTCGAAACAGGAATGTTGCGGCAAAGGTTTGTAGGGGTAGCGCCCCTAGGGTATGTCATTTCCTTCTGGATAAAGGGTGGTATCATGGTATGGAGCCCAGATACTTACTCATGTGGATACACTTTATTTATTATGTGTGATGTTGGTTATCGAGCGCTCGGATAAAGGTTGGTAACGACCGGGGGATGACATAGCTCGTGTGTTAGTTACCTAGTTACAGCTGTACAGCGTGAGGTAGCGTCAGTGTGTTAGTTACCTAGTTACAGCTGTACAGCGTGAGGTAGCATCGGCCTTTTGTTTGCAGAGATCCGGTTAGGATCCGGGGCGTCTTTCCAGAGGCGTTTCTATTTCGGTAAGGAAGTTCCTTAGCCTGATCATTTGTTGGAAATCCAAACAAAACAATACGAGCCCTGTACGGTTTTAGTTGTATTACCTGCCATGGAATGTGGTGGTAACCTGCTATTGAACATGGTAGCTATAGTAGGCATAAGTGCGAAATGTCTATGCTGGCTAAGATTTATATTCTACTTTCGAAATGTTTTCGACACTATGCACTAATGATAATAATATCGAATGATTTTGCGTAGTAAACATTTTTGACTATCATAAGAAGAAATCTCCTCCAATTCTGCGTTTGCATTGTGTTTGTGGTGGGAGGTCTTATGGTAGTTTCATTTTCGAAAAGCATTGCGGATTTCAATGTTTAAAAGCCTTTGTTGCTTGTTTTAAAGATAAACTGTTTTTGTTGCTCACACCAGTCCCATGACTGATCCGGAGTTTATTGTTCCCTTCCTAAACTCTGGGTGCCCACTATTTTCCACACGGGCAGTCTAGAGTTGGGTTTTTTCCAGATATTCAGGTTTAGTAGATTATCTGGAGCTAGTTCAGTTCTTGGAGTTCATGGATTGACGTTGCTTATCTTGGAGACATTCTTTCCGCTGCTGGTGTTATCTATTTTCTTTCCGCTGCTATTTCTTGTATCAGATCTCTGATGTATATTGGTATTCATTGTATCACTCTGTTGTATCAGATGTTGTATATCTATATTCTTTTTCTTTTCCGCTGTGTTGTTTACTTAATGTTGTTATAAGCTCCGGCGACTCGGATTTGAACGATCGAATCTACGGCATTCGAGTACGATGTAAAGTATGGATGTCGATTTTCGAACGTGAAAAATCCGGATCGTTACATGTGGTATCAGAGCTAAGGTTGAACTTTAGCTCAGGAGTATAACACATTAAGTAGCTCATTAGAGATGGGGTGAAGTATACCCTAGAATGAGTAATTCTCAGATATCCGTCTGAATGCCTCAGTAAATTCTCTTGCTATCTACTGATAGTGAGTATGAGTGCGAGAAGAGGATGAGATAGTGGACAGGGGAATATGACTATAATCGGTCAATACTCTGTAACAACAAGGAAACGATCTTTTCTTTATCAATCTCTTTTGTTCGCCATCTTTTCTCAATTCTTTGATAGTTCCTGGTAGAACCAGGAATAAATTCGATATATTAATCAGGGACGTAAACTCCAGATAGACCAAAATTGTTTGTTTGGATGTATTAATTGCTTTGTTTGCTATGGTTGATAGATATACTTTAGTTCTAAATTAAAAAGCTTTGAAATCGTATCCATATATCTATCTATCCTTTGGGTCCGGATATATTTTACGAATGGTTAGTTATCCTTTCGAACTAACCGATGCCACTGCATATTTCATAGATCTGGATGATCCGAATATCTTCTGAAATGTTAAAATAGATTCATTCTTATATCTGTTATTGATATTCTGATTTGGTAAGCCAAATGCAGAATAGATGTTCAGTTTGAGTTGATGAAATATTTTTCATCTGTCTTTGTGTCTCCTTGGCAATTTCGAGGACGAAATTCTTTTAAGGGGGGAAGTCTGTAACGACCTCGAATTTTTATAAATTTAAATTGATAATTAAATTAAAATTTTAATTTAAATTATGAAATGAATTGATAAAATTAGGCGAGTTTCCTCGAGCTTTCGAACAATTTATGTATTAAATCATTTTGAATTTAGAAAATATATATATATATATGTACATTGGAGTTGAATGTAAATCTTAAATAAATGGGTTAGGAATAAATATAAGATAAATTATAATAAATAAAAAATTTAAGCTAGAAAAATAAATATAAATAAGCTATATTGTAGGATATAAAGTAAATATATTAGCTAAAATTATAACAACATATTAGAAATAGAATTCATTCATATTATAAAATAATATGACAAAGCAAAGAAAATATACACAAGTTTAATTTTATTGTTTGTAAATTGTAAAACCAATACACTATAAATAATCAAATCACATGTTAGGGATAACATTCATTTGCATTCAAAATAAAAATCTGCACTTTCAAATACAGTAACTTGTTAGGAAAGTAAGCATGTAGGCTTGCATAAGTATGTGAGCAAATGGCTCGAATACATGGGCATGCAGACTGAAGATCAACCAAATCAAAGATATGTAGGCTGGTAAGAAGAAAATGTGCAAAGATAAGATTTAAAAGCAAAAGTAAATATGTAAGTGAAAATCTAGGCAGGCAAGTATAAGAAAAATAGGATAAGTATAAAAAAAATAACATAAGGTACAAATAGCATTTAATGTCTCCATTTATTAGCAGCAAACCAAGTCTATTCGAATTGTATAAAAGAATCCTCTCAGCCTCCAAACTAAAATTATCTCTGAAAATTTGTACATCTTGTACACTGTTTTGCATACAAAAAATGATACCCTGTGACTTGTTGTATATATCAACCCGTAAGCTACTTTTTCCTATACCAGCTTTCATTTCCAATTCGAGCTAAGTAAAACTGAGATGAAGCTTTCATTTAAAATATAAACAAGCATTCAACATCATCAAACAAGTCAATGTAACAGTGGAGCAAGATGATTTGAAGATCAAGGTTAAAAACATTTTCCAGTTTTCAAGTTCAAAACAGATTTAAAAAAAAAGTCTATGTTCTTCCTCTTTAAAGCGGTGAGCAACTCCTATGTTTTAAAAAGCCTAATCTGTTTTGATTTTTTTCTTGATGCTGGTGAGTAAACATACTTTTCTTAAAATATTAATTATGATAATTAGTTAATGAAGTTGTGTTGCTATATATGGTTAACCAGAGAACCTGGAATGTTTTTTTTTACTGGAAGCTTTATGCTTATGTCTTCGCTGTTTAAGTCTCTGGGCAAGAAAAGGGAGGGAATTAACATTTTTTTTTAAGCAGAGCATTTTAAAACTTTAGATTTCTAAACTAAATAAATTTGTTACTCTTAAAACAATAATCTGGAAATGGTCTAAAGTATGACAGTGGAGCCTGGCTTTTGTGTGTTCAAGTTTACAGTAAAGGAAACCAATATGTAAAAATTCGAATGTTTTAAATGGTTGATCTGATTTCATATCTTGGTTGAACATGCAAAAGTATGATTTTTAAAACAAAATCGATGATTTTCAAGTAAGTATTCAATGTGTAGTTTGAAGATGAATCAAAAATGCATTTTTTTCAATATCTGATGATTCAACAAAATTTAATTGTTGAAATTTTTTATGAAGCTAGTTTGGTAAGTTTCGAATCCGGGAAAAATGCTGGAAAAATTATTTAATGCAAGAAATTTTGGGGCGCATCGAGTTTAGGGTTTTAGATCGAGTTTTACAGTGCTCTGTAAACTCGTTGATTGTGTCGCCATAGGTCGATCGAGCTTCACGAGAATTTGGGGAATGATGGCTTGGGGTATCGACAATAGGAAGCTGGAGTTGTGGGTTTTCTGATGAACGACGTCGATTGGAGCTGCGAGTTTTGGCACGGGGGAGGTTGGAGTATGGTAGAGTGATGGAAAAATATTGTTGGATTTTTCTTTTAACCGTGATGATCGGAAATTGTCGTACTAGGGTTTAAAGTCTGGACCGTGAAGACGTGGTAATCGAGATTCGTTCGTCGCCGTGAGGGGACCGGTCTCAATCGCATATGGGGGAAGACGTGGCTGGAGTCGTGACGTCGCTCTGGGTAGGTCGGCGTGGGTACAGGTGGTCGGTGGCGTTGGCCTAGAGTGTTTTCTCCAATGGGTCGTGTTCCAGTTTTGGTCGTTGCAGCTCCTTTTCGTCTCTCTGGAGTTTTGGCGATTTGAAATGGTCGGGGTGGAAGTTGAGATCACCATTGACTCGCGAGCATGGTCGATAAGGTGGGAATGTCTCTGATCATCGTGCACGTGCACGTGCACGCCTGAAATTCGTGCATCTGGAGTTGAGGTTTGGGGAAGAAGGCGAGTGAGTACTCGGGTACGTAGTCGTGTAATGGTTGGGTTTACTCGAAGCAGAACTCGAGTTAGTAGAGGGGTTTACGTACCAGTTTTTGTACTTAAGTTTTAAACGAAACAGAAGAAAAAAATGATGAAGAATAAAAGATGAAGGGGAAAGACTTGGGGGAAATAGTGTAGGACTCGGGGTTCAACTCGAAGCAGATGAAGTATGGGGGAAGCCCGAAGTTCTGCTCGGGGAAACTAAGAAATAGCTCGAGTTTCACTCGAGTTGCCTAGGATCATGTTTTTACAAGTTTTAAAGAAGTTAATTAATCTAAAGGTTTAAGTTGATAAAATGATGAAAATTTATTTTAAAAAAAAAAGTTATGGAAAAATTAATTCAGATTTATTAATGATAAGTAATTAAAGGAAATCAATTACTTAAAAGATAATCACTTGATTAAAAGTAATTAAAATTTTGGATGTAAGATTGATTTAATCAAGTATTTAAAGGTTAATTAATTTAAAGAATAATTAATTAATGAGGTTAATTATTTGAGGTAATTAATTTGAGGATAATTAATTAATTTAAGGTTAATTAATTAAATGATTAAAGGATAATTAATCAGAATGGTTTATAATTAATTAATGATTAATTAACCAAGATTTGTAGTTTATTCATAAGTAATGAATCTGGTATAAATTAATTATAATCAGATATTAATTGATTCTACTTATGGATATTTGGATTCTATTGGATGATTTGATTGTTTGATATCCCTGATATATGATGCTTTGTGATACATCCTGATTTGTGTTGTGATCTGTAATTTATTTATCTGTGATTTCTGTTTTTGTGATATATACTACTATGTGAATATGAAAACCCTTGACCCGTAAACGACATTTGAATTTCGATGCGACAGGGAGTCGGATTCCAGTTGGTTATCCGAAACTCACATCGAATTATAACTGTGAATCTTTGTGACTGATAAATTTATTTTATCTATGAATCTGTGAATGAAGATAAGCGTTGTGGATTATACCGCTTATCGATATTGATATATCTGTGATGATTGATGTTGTGCACTATTCTGTATAAAACCCCTGGACCACACTTATACACACACAAATATGGATTTCACGTGGAAATCGGTTAAGTCACAGATGATTTAAATTTAATGTTTTTGAAATTGAAACTTTAATTTCAATTGATTTTGAAATTGGAAATTGGGGTTTAATATGAAAAGCTTTTGAAATGGAATTTCAAAAATAAAGTTATTTTGAATAACTTAATCGAGTTTTGAAAATTTAAATAATTTGATTTAAATTTGAATTCAAGTTTGAAATTGTAACGACCCGCCTTCCTATGCCCAGGAAAACGCATCGTTATGAAGAAAGAAAGGGATAGAAGAAGAAAAGAAAAGAAGAAAGAACAACAACACATCAGAAATCTCACAGCGGAACGGGAAATATATTATATCACATAAGATATTACATAGTATCATATACATCAGAGTACACAATTTATACATCACAGAATAGACAGTTATAAACTTCTGTCTATTATACAACACAAGTACATCTATCATACACAGCGGAAACTCTATATATCTATTCGCTGAAGCCTCCTGCTCCACAGCTCCTCCAGAATTCGTCAAGACTAACCTGAATTCCCTTGACTACTCATACAAATTTGAGTACCCAAGAGTTTAATAAAACAGAAAATAAACACTTGGGTCAGACATGGGTCTGGTGTGAGTAAACGGTTAAATTGCTTAACTTTGAAAACCTTTGAAAACAAAAGTATCACGTAAGACTCCCCACAAATAAACATGGGTAAGTTTTTACCTTACGCTAACTAAAACATTTGATAGGAAATCCAGTTATATTATAATAGGGTCTAGGGTTTTCAAGTAAAATACAGAAATAGCTGAAATGCTTACATCTCACATTCCAACATAGTTGGGCACAACTAATACGTACGGCACTTATTGGAGTTTGGATTCCATACAATGGCAGGGCTACTGGGGTACCGCCCGTCACAGTACGTGGCCTAGATCACCGTACCGAGGAGTACGCCCGCTCCCCTGCAACACAAAGCCGGAACCATCCCTTACTGGATAATCCCGAACAAGATAATCCCGTAGTTGGCGCGACCAACCACACACTAAGCCGAATAAAAGAAAAGGGACCTCTAGACAGGGATCTATCTTGCTCTCAGTGGGTGCTACCCACGAAGCCTTGCTGCACCTCCCCTGTTTTAGCCATTCCCGGTTGATGAGGCTTGAGGTTACGATTACCTTTAATCAGAACATATCACTTAGAATGCTCATCGTCCGCCTGACGATGTGCTGAAAGCATTCAATCCATACAAGTTCGTTCCGGGTTCGAACGAAACCGAAGGCATTATCTCGTTACACTCGTTTTGGAATCACCCTCAGAGTTAACGACAATAACCCTTGCACTCTGAATCTTCATCTTCACTTGAGATTCACGACCTATCGTTAATTTGGATCGATGTGGTATTCGGGTCTCCAGACCTGGGATACCGGTATACGGAAACCCGATCCCGGTCTCATCGAAATCCAAAACGTATCTTTTAAGGCCAAGTTGTTTAAAGGTTTAAACAATTTAACTTATCTATATTCATACAGATAGATAATTCACAATTCACAACTGATAATCACATTATCAATTAAACAGATGATTCATAACCAAATAGGTAATCCATATCAATATCACAATAGTTAATCTATATTATCATCATAATGCAACCAAGCATTCATATCACACAACATCTTATCTCATTTCTGAGATTACATCCATTCAAGACAATCAATGTCATCCATTCTTATATAAGCAATGATTTACTTAATCACAACATAATTAATTTAAAATGAATTAAATTAACTATCTCTATCTTTAATTATCCACCTTAATTAATCACCTTGATTAATTATACTTTAATTACATTTAAGTAATTAACCTTAATTAATTTCACAAATTAATTATACTTAACCAAATACAGTAATTAACCTTTAATTACTATCATTAATTACAATAATTAATGAACCTTCATTAATTAATTAACTATAATTAATTATATTAATCCTCAATTAATTACAATTAATTAATCATACTTAAATTAATTACTTTTATTAATCAACCTTGATTAATTCATTAAATAATTCTTATTAATTAATTAACCTTTTAATTAATTAAATAATTAATTTTAATCAACCACTTCATTCATTAATTAGTCTTAATTAATCATAATCAGTAATTAAGAATTTGTAATTACTTATCTTAATTAATTACTTCTTAATTATTTATATTAACCTTGATTAATTAATCTAATTAATTATTCTTTAATTACTTCATTAAGTAATTATTAATCAATTTCATTAACAAATAATCCTTAATTAATTACTTTATTAATTAATTACTTTTAAATTAATTACACTTAGTAATTAATCTTAAATTAAACACATTTAATTAATCACATTAATTAATTTACTTAAGTAATTAACTCTTAATTACTTATATAAGTAATTATCTTCTAATTACTTCATTAATTGATCTCTCTTAACTAATTACCTTAAACAAGTAATTAATCTCGTTATTAATTAATTCTTTAATTGATAACATTAAGTGATTACCCATTAATCACCTCAGCTAATTTCTCCCCTGAGTAATTTACTCCTCCTAATTACTTTAAGTAATTATCCATTAATTACTTCATTAAGAAATTTACTCACTTAATTATAAATTGATTATCTTAAATTAATTAAGCTAATTAATTAATCTAAAATTAATTACCTTAATTTATTAATCAATTTATTAATTCCTCAATCTCTAATTCATTTATTTATTAATTACATTCATTAATCAATTACTTTATTAAGTAAATATATTTTAATTACAAATAGCAATTAACTTTTAATTAAATTTATTTATTTATCCTTAATTAAACTCAAATTATTTACTTTATTAAAACCAAATTTAGAAATCACTTTTGAAATATAATTTATTTTAATCAAAGTAATTCAAACATTTAATTTTTAATATACTTGAAATCTTTGAAACAAAAACATTTCAAACATGTTTAATCCAATTAAACAATTATTTATCTAAAACTTATTTTTAATACTTAAAAACTTGTTCATACCTTAAATTTTAAAACCCAGATATGAGTTGCTTTAAAATTTCAAAACCTGGTTACTTAAATAAACAACCCGAGTAACTCACTTAAATTTCCCGAGTAAAACCCAAAACCACACGAGTTTGCCCCGAGTCACTCGCGACTTCACCTACTCCGAGTCTTCCACGCGATGTTCACGAGAGCTTCCCGAGTTTCTTCCTTCTTCCCCAACTCTCGAACTCCTGTACACCCAAACGTGTACACGTACACGTGCACACTTAATCTGAACGCCTCCGACCATCCAACTGATCGTCGACCAACCCCAAACGACCTCGACAACTACTACCTCAACCCAGAAACAAAAATGCCAATTCAAACTGAAGTTCGACCTATTGCTCGAAAAACTACAGAAGCTCGATCCACCAATCCCCTCGCCTCTGATGATCGCCACCACCGGAACCCCCGCAGCTTCGTCCAGAACAGCGTCACTTCACCATGCTTCGATCCTACCCTATGCGATCGAGTCCGGTCTCCCCACGGCGACGCAACCTCCTCGAATACGTTGTCAACCCAATCTGTCGACTAAACCCTACTCCGACATTCCCTGACCACCACGGCCATCTTAAAATCACCAGTCCATTTTTCCTCTGACCACCGTCTTTCCAGCTACCTCTGACAACAAGCCCAGCCTCTAACATTTCATCGATCGACGAAAATCAACGAAAATACCAATTCCGATCATCTCACAAGTCCTCAATAATTTCAATGTTAAAAATCATGATTCGATTATCTAAATTCATTATTTTCTACTACGCATCAGGTTCCATAATCAAAAATTGAAATCATCATGATCGATTTTTAACCCATTTTTGATTTTCACTGTAACTATATTATTTTTGAAATAATTTCTTAATATAAACACTTGAATTCATTTTTAAAAATGCAGTTACAATCTTACAATCATTTTTCATTTAAAGTTCGAAGCCTAATATCACTTGTATGAAGAGCAATTGAATTTTCCTTTAGAGAAGTTGAGTCTGTAATATAAACACAGCTTATATATGTACATATTCACAGTCATTCACAGGCATATCAATATATATATACATGCATTCATACCCATACATTCATGCAACATTATTTACCATATTACTACAAGATTTCATCACATTCATCCAAGTATAATAACATTTTTAAAACTGTTTTTAAAAGAAATTTACTCACCTTAATATCAAAACAGAGAGACAGGCTTTTAAATTTCTGATTTCTGGAAACTGCTCTTGATTTTGTTATTGAGATTTGAAATCCTTTTGCATGCTTTATTTATGTTGAATCTGGTGTTGAAGTTGCTGTTGAACTTCATTTGCATGTTGAATTACAGAGCTTGATTTAGTTGCTTGAACCCAGATTGAAGATGAGATAATTGTTTGATTTTACTTTCTTTTGATTTTGGTTTCAGTTTTGATTTTCTATTGAATTTAGAAAGATGGAAAGAAAAGAAGATGGAGGAAGAAGATTTCGAATTAAGAAAATAAGTTTTGAACGAAAGAAAAATGCCAAGCTTCTCTATACATATGTCATTTAAGATAATTTAGTTTTCTAAATTTTCAAATAATATTAAATGAAGGCCACTTGTAATTTTATAAGTTAGACAAATGTCCATGCATGTTTAGTTTTCTTACAAATGTTATTACCATGTGTTAAGATATTAACACATGTACTTAAATACATTAAATAAATTTTTAATTAATTTAAATGTTAATATAAAGCTTTTCATACTTACTTTATTAATAAATAACACTTATCTTACTTTAAAGAAACATATTATAAAACAAATAAAATCTTATATATTTTTAAATCCAATTTAATTATCTTATTTGTTTAAGAGATATAAATTAAAATACCAAATACCCTTTGAAAAAGTATTATATTAAATTATACTTTCCAAATTATACTTTATATATATATATATATAAAAATTTGAAACACTTTTATTAAATTCAAACCAAAATCCCAATATATACAAATATACATATATATTTAAATAGAAAATATTTTTAACATAAATTTGAGAATTATTATATTAAATTTCAATACAACTTCAAATCATAACATATACATACATATATATTACAATTTGAAAATACATCTTTTATTTAAACAAAAGATTTCTATTCACAATATATATAGCAAAATATATATTATAAATAGATTAAAACTTTATTAATTTTAACAATCAAATCTTATCAATATTGCCAGATTCAATATTTATTAACTTTTAAAAGATTAAATTATCAATTTAAATTAGAATTATAAGGGAAGATTATCAATCCAAATAAATTATTAATACAGATTATTAAATTTATATTACCCAAAAACCCGGGATATCACATTCCTCCCCCCTTAAAATAATTTCGTCCTCGAAATTAAAAGCAAAGTTAATTTAATAATCCAGTAAAGATTTTTACAACAAAGCATACCTATCATCTAATTCCTAACAACCATAACAACCAATCAAACAATCAAACCTAACTAACTATTCTGATATAAATCAGGATAGACTTTACTAACACTATCTCGAGTTTCCCCAGGTATATATATATACCGGGATACTCGCTCTTCAAAATCCAAACAACCAATACTACTAAGCTATAGAGTTCTTACTCATCTAGATCTATAGAACTAAACAAGATATCAGACCACAGACGAGTCTGACTCAACAACCAAATCTTCCAGAACTGCTGGTTCCAAAACCAGAGATAGATTAAACACGTACTCCCTCAGAGATACGTAAAATACATTGAATTCCAGTTATCCAAACTGACAATTCAACCTAGTAGATCAAAGTACTTATCCAAATTAGAACACCGAAAAGATCCAATATAACTCGGAGCTAACTTCCCAGACTTACCCAATCTTATAGCTCCCTTTAACCAGAGAAAAACTTCACAACAACGAAGTCTCCAACTTCGAATTTCAAATTCCTTCGTCTCTTATCCACAAAATCTTCAGACGATCTCGGGCTACCTACAAATCCTTCCTGATCAACTCAACCTTCGCCGATGCTTCTAGAAACAAACAGGACCAAAAATAACTCAACCAATGATCCTCTCAAGATCTATCCAATCCAAAACACAACTCTACTACCATCAGTAGACTGAACTAACTTCTCCTATCTGGAAAAGACAAACAGGAGCACTCGCCAAACTGCTTCCGCTACACCACTCTGATCTGGAGTAGATAAGAATGCTGATGAATAACACAAGCACAAACTGGACAACACATCCCAGAAAATCTCGGATAACTCAAGAGAACACTCAACTATCGCAAGTCACTTTTGCGATCAACCCAACCAAAATGCAAAGAAACTGTTTTCTCTTTACCAATCAGAACAGCTTACACTTATCTATCCTATCTATCGAAGAAATGGATTCACTATACTGCTTCTGAACTCTACCTTCAGAAAAACTGCTCAGCCAGAAAACTTCATGTCAATGCACAGAATACTCCGAGCTGCGCTACTGCCACAGATGCCAAAGACTTCTCAATCCAAAGCTCTTCGAGAAACTCGAAACCCAAACCAAACAGAAACACCCTACTGAACTCAGCCACAACACCGTAACAGACACACTTCATTAACTTATTCCAAAGAAAACATCTTCGGGAACATCCATAGTCACTGCATCTCATCACACAGCTACAATTTCCTGAGATACCCTCACTCGCTTCTGCCTAACCGACAGATCTAACTCTACTCATCCAAACTACAAAGATAAACTCCGAACCTTAACATGTTTTCTTCAGAGATCGGTGAAATCTTTACACCACAACAAAGTTCACTCGAGACAGTATTAGGTCTACAGTCTCGTCAGATATACTTCCAACCTCAACACTCAAATTCTAACTATTGGTAGTCGTGTTACTCACACTACCACCTTATCTACCTTTATAACTTATATTGGAAAACCCGAACAGGTAACCCAACAAATAGGTAGAAATATATATATATTTAAAATGATACTTTTTATATAGAAATTATTTCTGGGTAAAATTATTTCATTTACCTCTTTAAAACAATATTGTGTCCGTTGGCCTGGTCCAAGTGTTTAGAGATCCCTATCAATAACGTTAGCTACTCGTATTGACCAGAATCCATATACCACTCAACCGATCAATTAACACAATATAAAATCATTTTATATAACTAACAAATACGCGCTCTCGTATATATATACTCAGACTCAACAGGTTGCTACAGATCCTATCTCTAATGAACAATCCTTCCGAACCTAGGTATTCACTCAACCTAGTGTTCTGATATTCACTTAACCAAAAGCTTAGGCATTCGCTCAACCTATGCTCTGATACCAAATGTAACGACCCGCCTTCCTATGCCCAGGAAAACGCATCGTTATGAAGAAAGAAAGGGATAGAAGAAGAAAAGAAAAGAAGAAAGAACAACAACACATCAGAAATCTCACAGCGGAACGGGAAATATATTATATCACATAAGATATTACATAGTATCATATACATCAGAGTACACAATTTATACATCACAGAATAGACAGTTATAAACTTCTGTCTATTATACAACACAAGTACATCTATCATACACAGCGGAAACTCTATATATCTATTCGCTGAAGCCTCCTGCTCCACAGCTCCTCCAGAATTCGTCAAGACTAACCTGAATTCCCTTGACTACTCATACAAATTTGAGTACCCAAGAGTTTAATAAAACAGAAAATAAACACTTGGGTCAGACATGGGTCTGGTGTGAGTAAACGGTTAAATTGCTTAACTTTGAAAACCTTTGAAAACAAAAGTATCACGTAAGACTCCCCACAAATAAACATGGGTAAGTTTTTACCTTACGCTAACTAAAACATTTGATAGGAAATCCAGTTATATTATAATAGGGTCTAGGGTTTTCAAGTAAAATACAGAAATAGCTGAAATGCTTACATCTCACATTCCAACATAGTTGGGCACAACTAATACGTACGGCACTTATTGGAGTTTGGATTCCATACAATGGCAGGGCTACTGGGGTACCGCCCGTCACAGTACGTGGCCTAGATCACCGTACCGAGGAGTACGCCCGCTCCCCTGCAACACAAAGCCGGAACCATCCCTTACTGGATAATCCCGAACAAGATAATCCCGTAGTTGGCGCGACCAACCACACACTAAGCCGAATAAAAGAAAAGGGACCTCTAGACAGGGATCTATCTTGCTCTCAGTGGGTGCTACCCACGAAGCCTTGCTGCACCTCCCCTGTTTTAGCCATTCCCGGTTGATGAGGCTTGAGGTTACGATTACCTTTAATCAGAACATATCACTTAGAATGCTCATCGTCCGCCTGACGATGTGCTGAAAGCATTCAATCCATACAAGTTCGTTCCGGGTTCGAACGAAACCGAAGGCATTATCTCGTTACACTCGTTTTGGAATCACCCTCAGAGTTAACGACAATAACCCTTGCACTCTGAATCTTCATCTTCACTTGAGATTCACGACCTATCGTTAATTTGGATCGATGTGGTATTCGGGTCTCCAGACCTGGGATACCGGTATACGGAAACCCGATCCCGGTCTCATCGAAATCCAAAACGTATCTTTTAAGGCCAAGTTGTTTAAAGGTTTAAACAATTTAACTTATCTATATTCATACAGATAGATAATTCACAATTCACAACTGATAATCACATTATCAATTAAACAGATGATTCATAACCAAATAGGTAATCCATATCAATATCACAATAGTTAATCTATATTATCATCATAATGCAACCAAGCATTCATATCACACAACATCTTATCTCATTTCTGAGATTACATCCATTCAAGACAATCAATGTCATCCATTCTTATATAAGCAATGATTTACTTAATCACAACATAATTAATTTAAAATGAATTAAATTAACTATCTCTATCTTTAATTATCCACCTTAATTAATCACCTTGATTAATTATACTTTAATTACATTTAAGTAATTAACCTTAATTAATTTCACAAATTAATTATACTTAACCAAATACAGTAATTAACCTTTAATTACTATCATTAATTACAATAATTAATGAACCTTCATTAATTAATTAACTATAATTAATTATATTAATCCTCAATTAATTACAATTAATTAATCATACTTAAATTAATTACTTTTATTAATCAACCTTGATTAATTCATTAAATAATTCTTATTAATTAATTAACCTTTTAATTAATTAAATAATTAATTTTAATCAACCACTTCATTCATTAATTAGTCTTAATTAATCATAATCAGTAATTAAGAATTTGTAATTACTTATCTTAATTAATTACTTCTTAATTATTTATATTAACCTTGATTAATTAATCTAATTAATTATTCTTTAATTACTTCATTAAGTAATTATTAATCAATTTCATTAACAAATAATCCTTAATTAATTACTTTATTAATTAATTACTTTTAAATTAATTACACTTAGTAATTAATCTTAAATTAAACACATTTAATTAATCACATTAATTAATTTACTTAAGTAATTAACTCTTAATTACTTATATAAGTAATTATCTTCTAATTACTTCATTAATTGATCTCTCTTAACTAATTACCTTAAACAAGTAATTAATCTCGTTATTAATTAATTCTTTAATTGATAACATTAAGTGATTACCCATTAATCACCTCAGCTAATTTCTCCCCTGAGTAATTTACTCCTCCTAATTACTTTAAGTAATTATCCATTAATTACTTCATTAAGAAATTTACTCACTTAATTATAAATTGATTATCTTAAATTAATTAAGCTAATTAATTAATCTAAAATTAATTACCTTAATTTATTAATCAATTTATTAATTCCTCAATCTCTAATTCATTTATTTATTAATTACATTCATTAATCAATTACTTTATTAAGTAAATATATTTTAATTACAAATAGCAATTAACTTTTAATTAAATTTATTTATTTATCCTTAATTAAACTCAAATTATTTACTTTATTAAAACCAAATTTAGAAATCACTTTTGAAATATAATTTATTTTAATCAAAGTAATTCAAACATTTAATTTTTAATATACTTGAAATCTTTGAAACAAAAACATTTCAAACATGTTTAATCCAATTAAACAATTATTTATCTAAAACTTGTTTTTAATACTTAAAAACTTGTTCATACCTTAAATTTTAAAACCCAGATATGAGTTGCTTTAAAATTTCAAAACCTGGTTACTTAAATAAACAACCCGAGTAACTCACTTAAATTTCCCGAGTAAAACCCAAAACCACACGAGTTTGCCCCGAGTCACTCGCGACTTCACCTACTGCGAGTCTTCCACGCGATGTTCACGAGAGCTTCCCGAGTTTCTTCCTTCTTCCCCAACTCTCGAACTCCTGTACACCCAAACGTGTACACGTACACGTGCACACTTAATCTGAACGCCTCCGACCATCCAACTGATCGTCGACCAACCCCAAACGACCTCGACAACTACTACCTCAACCCAGAAACAAAAATGCCAATTCAAACTGAAGTTCAACCTATTGCTCGAAAAACTGCAGAAGCTCGATCCACCAATCCCCTCGCCTCTGATGATCGCCACCACCGGAACCCCCGCAGCTTCGTCCAGAACAGCGTCACTTCACCATGCTTCGATCCTACCCTATGCGATCGAGTCCGGTCTCCCCACGGCGACGCAACCTCCTCGAATACGTTGTCAACCCAATCTGTCGACTAAACCCTACTCCGACATTCCCTGACCACCACGGCCATCTTAAAATCACCAGTCCATTTTTCCTCTGACCACCGTCTTTCCAGCTACCTCTGACAACAAGCCCAGCCTCTAACATTTCGTCGATCGACGAAAATCAACGAAAATACCAATTCCGATCATCTCACAAGTCCTCAATAATTTCAATGTTAAAAATCATGATTCGATTATCTAAATTCATTATTTTCTACTACGCATCAGGTTCCATAATCAAAAATTGAAATCATCATGATCGATTTTTAACCCATTTTTGATTTTCACTGTAACTATATTATTTTTGAAATAATTTCTTAATATAAACACTTGAATTCATTTTTAAAAATGCAGTTACAATCTTACAATCATTTTTCATTTAAAGTTCGAAGCCTAATATCACTTGTATGAAGAGCAATTGAATTTTCCTTTAGAGAAGTTGAGTCTGTAATATAAACACAGCTTATATATGTACATATTCACAGTCATTCACAGGCATATCAATATATATATACATGCATTCATACCCATACATTCATGCAACATTATTTACCATATTACTACAAGATTTCATCACATTCATCCAAGTATAATAACATTTTTAAAACTGTTTTTAAAAGAAATTTACTCACCTTAATATCAAAACAGAGAGACAGGCTTTTAAATTTCTGATTTCTGGAAACTGCTCTTGATTTTGTTATTGAGATTTGAAATCCTTTTGCATGCTTTATTTATGTTGAATCTGGTGTTGAAGTTGCTGTTGAACTTCATTTGCATGTTGAATTACAGAGCTTGATTTAGTTGCTTGAACCCAGATTGAAGATGAGATAAATGTTTGATTTTACTTTCTTTTGATTTTGGTTTCAGTTTTGATTTTCTATTGAATTTAGAAAGATGGAAAGAAAAGAAGATGGAGGAAGAAGATTTCGAACTGAGAAAATAAGTTTTGAACGAAAGAAAAATGCCAAGCTTCTCTATACATATGTCATTTAAGATAATTTAGTTTTCTAAATTTTCAAATAATATTAAATGAAGGCCACTTGTAATTTTATAAGTTAGACAAATGTCCATGCATGTTTAGTTTTCTTACAAATGTTATTACCATGTGTTAAGATATTAACACATGTACTTAAATACATTAAATAAATTTTTAATTAATTTAAATGTTAATATAAAGCTTTTCATACTTACTTTATTAATAAATAACACTTATCTTACTTTAAAGAAACATATTATAAAACAAATAAAATCTTATATATTTTTAAATCCAATTTAATTATCTTATTTGTTTAAGAGATATAAATTAAAATACCAAATACCCTTTGAAAAAGTATTATATTAAATTATACTTTCCAAATTATACTTTATATATATATATATATATATATATATATATATAAATTTGAAACACTTTTATTAAATTCAAACCAAAATCCCAATATATACAAATATACATATATATTTAAATAGAAAATATTTTTAACATAAATTTGAGAATTATTATATTAAATTTCAATACAACTTCAAATCATAACATATACATACATATATATTACAATTTGAAAATACATCTTTTATTTAAACAAAAGATTTCTATTCACAATATATATAGCAAAATATATATTATAAATAGATTAAAACTTTATTAATTTTAACAATCAAATCTTATCAATATTGCCAGATTCAATATTTATTAACTTTTAAAAGATTAAATTATCAATTTAAATTAGAATTATAAGGGAAGATTATCAATCCAAATAAATTATTAATACAGATTATTAAATTTATATTACCCAAAAACCCGGGATATCACAGAAATGGAATTCTATGATTTGAAACTAGGGATTAACAATGTTGTACAAGTTATATATGAGTTAAACCATTTTAAAGGTATTGATTTGGGAATTTGAATCTAATTCAAGAGTTTTAACTCGTGTAAATATAACTGGATTTTTCTGAAAACGAAACTATTTGTTTTCAAATAGTAAAAGCTTTCACATAAGAAAGGATTTCCCAAATTGTGTTGAACGATTTCAAGTTTGAAATGGAATTGAAATGTTTTGACAACTATGAAATGAGTCTTTATTTCAAAGACCGGATGAGTTAATCTAACTTGAAATAGAATTGTTTTGGAAGACTATGAATGAATCTTTGGAAACGAGTTTTGAAAGCTATAAGTTAAATCTTGATTTAAAGATTTAACGAGTAAATCTATTAAAATGGAAATTGTTTTGAAATCCATGAATGAATCTTTGTGAACGGGGTTAACTTTTTGAAATGAATCTTTTTGTTTAAAAGATTGGAAATGGTAAATTATTTTACCATTCGAATGGAAAGTTTTGACTTTAAGCTGTGATTTAACTGAGACCCCAGTATCCATATGATTTTTAATTGCGCTCGTTATTCAGTTTAGCCGGGAGAGGACCTTTGTGTCATATATCCCATTCCGAATAGTGATACGACGATATGGATAGCATTTGAAGATCGGTGGTGAAGACCGGGTATTTGCGAGAGCGATATGATGACCTATCGATTTTCTCTACATCATGGCTCCGGTATAGAGATTCCCTAAGTGATGGGAAGTCCGATCGAGATTGTGAATACCCGGATTTGCAAGGGCTTCTTCGGAAGTGCCTTCGGTTCTGTTCAAACCCGGAACAGACTTGTATGGATGTGTGTCTGACGTTACACTTTGAGATGTAAAGCTAGTTTCTATCAAATACATTTCTGTTGGTGGTGGAGAATTTATTCTCTTAGCTTAACACCCTTCTCTGAGACGTACGAGCTCAGAGGTTATGTAGTTGATGGTTACTAGTGATACATTCCCAATTTGGTAATGTGGCATACGAAGTGCTGATGATCATTTGTTGGTCAAAGCGTGGCTTTGTGAAAAAGCGTGGCTTTGTGAAAAAGCGTGCTTTATGAAAAAGCGTGCTTTGTGAAAAGCGTTGCTTTGTGAACGAGACTTCGTCGAGCCTCACAACCCGGTAATGGTCGAAACAGGAATGTTGCGGCAAAGGTTTGTAGGGGTAGCGCCCCTAGGGTATGTCATTTCCTTCTGGATAAAGGGTGGTATCATGGTATGGAGCCCAGATACTTACTCATGTGGATACACTTTATTTATTATGTGTGATGTTGGTTATCGAGCGCTCGGATAAAGGTTGGTAACGACCGGGGGATGACATAGCTCGTGTGTTAGTTACCTAGTTACAGCTGTACAGCGTGAGGTAGCGTCAGTGTGTTAGTTACCTAGTTACAGCTGTACAGCGTGAGGTAGCGTCGGCCTTTTGTTTGCAGAGATCCGGTTAGGATCCGGGGCGTCTTTCCAGAGGCGTTTCTATTTCGGTAAGGAAGTTCCTTAGCCTGATCATTTGTTGGAAATCCAAACAAAACAATACGAGCCCTGTACGGTTTTAGTTGTATTACCTGCCATGGAATGTGGTGGTAACCTGCTATTGAACATTTGTTGGAAATCCAAACAATATATATAAGTTTAAACGACCCCATCTCTAATGAGCTACTTAATGTGTTATACTCCTGAGCTAAAGTTCAACCTTAGCTCTGATACTCTGAGGTCGTTACCAACCTTTATTCGATGGGCTTGGTCGTGGTATGATGTGATGCGGTCGTTTAAACTTATATATATTTATACGTATATATATATACTAGTCTGCATATGTTCATTGGAATATGATATTATATGTTAAGGGTACACATATAGGATTTGGTAGCCTAGTTCGAGCATATGAGATGGCATATATGTTTGTTTTCTCTGTACCTTTATAAATATAGAAACTGTTGTGTGTAATATGTAGTTTATATATATATAAATTTATAAGAGACGTAAATATAAGTTTCTATAGGTTTATATATGACGTGTTAAGTATATATATATTGATTACAATAAAGTATTGATTTTATAATAAAGTAATTTCTTCATACTTTCGGTTGGTTATATATATATATATATTACGAAAATGTAAGTTTATATTGGTTTTATAATATTGACTTTAAATATAATATGTATATAAGTCCATATATTAGTTTATATATATATATGTATGTATAGACAGTGTTTTATTTTAATATGGGTTTTATTAACTATTGATTTAAATTATAACATGGAGAAGTTTTTTTTTATATATTGATAATTAAATATTGATTCTTGGAAGAAAATTCTTATATATATAGATAATAAATATATGTGTTTGAATTAAAATATGATTTTAATATATGTAGTGTTTATATATACAAGTTCACTTATATAATTGATCTTCATCAAATCCAGCTCCATGGTGCCTTGCTTTTGATTTCATCGCTGTCCAGATTTGATCGCAGCAGTTAGTTGCCTTGATTTGTTACTTATCTGTATGCTTGTCCTATTTTCTCTAGCCTCGAAAGGTGAGCAATCACTCACGATTAACAATCTTATTGTTAGTAAATTTGATTTCACTTGAAACGATAATTGAAATATGCTGTTAAATTTGAATTGCTTGTTATTTAATTGTTAAATATGATATGCCATTTTCTGCAATTGTTCGCATGTGACATTTCACACCATAACCTGCTGTATATAATTTATTTAATTTATCACTGTTGATATATGCCTGTTATAGATATGTTATATTTTATCATATTTGTTCTCACTCTGCAAGTTCCTTGTTAATTTAGAATTCCCTATGGGTTGAAATGATACATACCCGAACGATTTTGTAGAATAGGGGAAAATCGTTATGGGTTGAAATGATAAACCCAAGCGATTTTCATTGATTTTGAAATTTTTGGGATTGCGGGTTTAAATGATATACACCCGTAAATATTTAAATTGCGGATTGAAATGATAAATATCAATATCACTTTACCATAGGATAGAAAATTATAAACGGACACCGTTGGTCTATTTTGAAAAATGATTTTATAGTTTTGGAAGGAAATATTTGGATTTTATTAAATATTGATTTTTTAAAAAATAATATAAAGATATTTTATTTTGAAAAAATAGATTTTTAAAATAATATGCTTTGGAAATTTTAAATTTATAAGATAGTTTCGAAAATATAAATTTTAAGATTTTTCTTATAATTTTATTATTTTTAAAATATATAAAATAAGATTTAAAAAAATAGATTTTATTAATAAGATTTAATTTAATATAAATTATTTAAATAAAATTTATTTTAATTAGTATATATATAATACGCTTAACTATTTATTTAAAATTTTACATTAATATTTTAAATAGACTTTTATAATAACTTTAAATAAATAAAGGTTGGAAAAATAAAGTAAAATTGACTTGAAATTTAAATTGGTTAATAATTGAATTTAAATAAGAATTTTTTTGAACTTATTAATTTTGAGATTTGAAAGGTATGATTTATAACTTTATTGATGAAAGTGATTAAATGAATATTGTCAACATTAAATAAAATTGTGACTGAATATTTAATATTGATTTGAATTTATAAATTGAGATTTTATTTAATTGTTATTATAATGATTAAGTGAATATTTAGAATAAAACTAAAATTGAGAGATAAATGAAACTTATTGTAAATATCTGAATATTTAAACTTTGAATCTTATTGGAATTGAAATGATAGTTCAAACTTGGATTTGAAATCGATACAAATTGAAATGGTTTATTTAAAATTTGAATTGAATCTTTGACCTTTAAATTGAAACGGTTAAACTGGAATTGATTAAAATTGAATTTTTGAATTTAAGTTGATTTGGATCGATTTGCGAATTAGAGGAAACTATTTTAATATATAAATTATTTTAATATATAACTATTTAATTTATAACTATTTTAATATATATATATATACTATTTTCAATATCTAAACTGTTTAAGTCGGAAGTGTTATGATTTCCAAAGCGTTATGATTTCCAAAGTGTTATGGTTTCAAAAGTGCTATGATTTCAAAAGTGTTATGATTTCGAAAGTGTTATGATTTCGAAAGGGTTATGATTTTGAAACTGTTACGATTCTGGAAATGAATATTATTTAAAGTGAATAATGATATCAAATTTGATATGGTTGTGAAATGAATATGATATTTTGATATGAATATGAACTATTTGAAATGAAATGACCATGGTGTGAAATAAGCGTTTGGTTGTTAAAGAGACCGAGATCGGATATTGTCATACTCTCTGCCAATACCGAAAACCACTATAACAACTGTGTACGTGGTGGAGATTCCAGAATGAAGTAGGATGGTTTGGTGACGGTACTATATGGTATTTACGTAGCCCTGACTCCCATGAGTCAGCTTGATGTGGCTAAAACAGGAGCCACGCCGGGCCAAGTGAGGTCATTCCTCCGATCGAACACATTTCTTCGATACCATTCTATTGCTTTTGTGATTTGATTGGGTGCACCTTTGATTTGGGAGTGTGTCACGAGGTGGGCGGTAGTAGCTGCTATGCGTTACCACCAGTCCGGATATGCAAACGGTATATCTACCCTAGCATTGCCTCGCGTGCCTTGTCACATGCCCTATCGCACCTTCTACGAGTTTGTTATGTACCGTACCTATGTGGTGTCCTCTATGTAAACCACCAGTTTGGTGGAGCGTATGGCATTGTAGACTATGGGAATATATAAAAATGTGTTAAAGGGGATATGGGTAACGCATTAACGCTATTTTAATACTTTTACTTTACTATAGACATATTATACTAGCATATATTACTACATAGTAGATAGTTCCACGGATCCTTAGAGGATGGAAATCCCAAACATCCTTTAAGTTACTTGTATTTTAGTTGACATTTCACTTGAGTTGAATTTACCGGTATAAGAATGTTAATCCTAACTCGAGTGTTTTGTGTTTTGCTTTATGCTCGGTGTTGGATATGTTTCTACCATCATCGAGCCAACACGAGGAAGCAAGGGACGAGCCACCAGAATAACCGAACCAGCTATACAGCATTCCCTTACAAACCTCACCTACCGGTCCATTCGTGTCCTTCCATCGAACCAAGTACGCCAGACCAACGTACTTCCCACCTCAACACCAAACCAACCAGACTCACAACCACAGACCTACCGAACCAACTCCAAAGCAGCCTTTGCAGAATCAAACATCAACTCCTCTCCCATGCTTGCCGAACCAAACTTCTCCCATGCTTGCCGGACCAAACCTCTTCCATGCTCGCCGAATCAACACTACTTCCCTCATCTCCATCCATCTACTACCGAACCGAGGCATTGCCGAACCAAAGTTGCCAGGCCAGATTGCATCAGCCCAGGCCCACCAACAGCTATACACGTCCAAGACCCCTACCCCCAGCCTCACTCTATAAATAGAGGGGCAGAGGTACAACAATGGGGGACAAGTTTGAGAGCTCAAGCACGGAGAGAACTTTCAAACAACTTTCTTTTACTTGTATCAAAGCTTTGTACTTGTAATCTAAACAAGGGAAGAGAAATAACATATAAAGTGGACGTAGGCACATTCTGGCTGAACCACTATAAATCTACGTGTCTTTTTACAGGTTAGCCCCTGTTTTTCATATATTTGCATAAATCACTCAAATCACTAAGAACAACATAAGATCTACTAAATCATACGACTTTGAGGTGTTTGTCCATTTTTTGTGCAAACATTTTTGGTGCTTTCACTGAGAACTAGAAGCTCGAAGCTTCAGCTTCATCCACTTAACATTTTTCCTAACAGCATCGTTCGCCACTTGGAAAACATGCCTCCCAAACAGAGAAAAGATGTTAACAAAGGAAAAAAACATCGCATACAGCAGTCTTCCAGATCCAGCTGTCACGAATCAAGTAAATCATCCTCCTCCAGCAGCAGAAACAAATGAAGGACAGGCTAATCTGACCACTCCTGCCACAGGACAACCCACAGCAATTACTAGGGCAGATTTAGACAAGGTGGTGGTTGAAGTAACTAACCGCTTCACGTCCCAGCAGGAAGCCTTGGTGGACCATCTCATGTCACGCTTAAAGGATGCTGAAGAGTCCAATCGCAACACCGAATCATGGGGCGAGTCCCAGTCTGGAGGATCTCAGAGACAACAATGATCTTCCTTCTTCGAAGGAGCTAACGGCAGAAGTAACCATGGTAGGAGCCGAGATCGAGCACAGCCCGAAGTTAGGCCTAAGGAAACATTTGGACCGAACCCAACGGGGGAGGTACCGGGCGAAGGTCAACTGTGGCTGAGCCTGTCATACTGCCTAACCATGGAAACGCCAGTGAACGGGGCCAAGCTAGAGTCCAGCCCGAAGTTGGACCCGAGGAAGTGCTTAGATCAGAACCCAGCAGGGGAAGATCAAGGCAAGGGCCAACTGTAGCTGACCCTAGCATGCTCCTAGAAGACCAAAGGCAGCCACTAGAAAATATGAGGAATGGTAGACGATACCATCCCTACAGGTCATCTGGACGGAATCAATCCCACAGAACAGAACCAAACTCATTTCTATCTGCTCCAAATTCTTATGAAAGGATGTCACGCTTATTCAGAGAGTGCGTCCAATGGGAGCAAAGAGATCGAGGGATAGGCGCTAGGGTAACCAGCCCTTTCGCCCGCAACATCGAAATTGCTATCACCCCCCGAGAATGGAAGATGCCAACAATGGAACCTTACAAAGGAACCTCCGACCCCGTTGTACACTTACAGAGATACACACAATATATGCTCATGAGTGGAGCAACAGAGGGAGTACTGTGCAAATGCTTTCCGCTCTTCTTAGCAGATCTCGCTACCTCCTGGTTCTGTCATCTACCCCAGGGATCCATCAGCTCATGGGAAATGTTGAAAGAAAAATTTATCAGTCAGTTCCGCATTCATGTGGAGCAACCTAAGGACGCTTATTCCTTATCCAGCGTCAAACAGAAACCTAGAGAGAAACTGCAGCAATACCTAACCCGATTCAACGCCGCAGCAGCCGCAGTCCAAGATGCCGATGAGAAGCTTATCCTAATGGCCCTCTGTAGTGGTGTGCATCCGGATACTAAATTTGCTAGAAGGTTGATAAAAGAAAAACCAGCTACTCTACCCGATTTCTTCCATGAAGCCGGGAAATATATGAGGCTTGAGGATGCTGCCGTTGAGGGGCAGTCGGGACAGCAAAATAAGGCAACTCACAGCAACACCCCTGCTGTGGCAAGGGACGTTCGAAGAAATGATTCCAGAGACAATGCTGGGGGCAAAAAGGGAGAAAAGCGCCTATATCGGCCTGGACCGAGATTCGACACATACACTCCTTTGAACGAGATCGTCGAAAATATCTTCCTTGCCACCCAAGGCGAAGTTAGATACAAACGTCCACCATACAAAAAGGAATCAGATAACGCGCAGAAGTCTGGAAAGTTCTGCCGCTTCCACGAATCTCACGGGCATGATACCAATGAATGCCATCATCTTCGGGACCTGATTGAGGAACACATCTGAAGGAAGAAACTGGAACGTTATGTAAAAGGTCAGGACAGGACTCCAGCTCCTGCCAATGAGAACCCAAGGGTACCCTCACCGGAGATCGGTAGAGGAAACCACAACACTAGCAGCTCTAGTCAAGAGAAGATAGTGGTCCATACCATCTCGGGAGGATCGCACATCGCAGACAGAAGCTGGAAAGAGATGGAAAGGTATGGAAGGTCACTTAGAGACAATAAAGACTTTGTCAATTCGGTTATGGAAGAACGCCACCTGAAGCGGAAAGAAAGTAATGACATCACATTCGGTAAGCGTGACCTAGAAGGAAGGCAATACCCTCACATGGATCCCATGGTTATCTCCGCCCGGCTCGGTCCCGCCGAAGTTTACCGAATCCTAGTAGACACTGGAAGCTCAGTAAATATCCTGTTCAAACATGCATTCGACAAGATGAAACTATCAATGAAGGACGTATCTTCTTGCGATAAACCACTACACGGTTTCACTGGAGATGCGAAGATGCCCCTCGGGCAACTGGACCTCTTTGTTGAGATTGGAAGCCATCCCCGCTCCGTTGTACGGAAACAAATGTTTGTGCTAATAGAAAACCATTAGACCTACAACGCCTTCTTAGGAAGGCCAGCCTTGTCTGACTTCCAAATTGTCCTAGCCCCATGGTGCCTAAAGATGAAATTTCCAACGGACAATGGAATAGGGGAAGTAGAAGGAGACCAGGACGTTGCTCGAGACTGCTATGTGACTGAACTTCGCAACAACCACAGGAAGGATAAAGGGAAGGGTGTAGAGGTTGCCCTCTGCATAAAAAGTCTAGAAGCATAGCAACTAAAGAAAGCCCCTCCTCTTCGATATACCAGCGACCCTTTCAATGAATTAGACCCTAGGGACAGAGAGGAGGAGGCCACCGTCGAGCCTGCAGAGGCTATGGAATTTGTATCTGTAGACAAGCACGACTCGAGTAGACTATTGAAAATTGGGTCCCAACTAAAAGCGGAGTTAAAGGAGCAACTCATCGACTTCCACCGCTACAACTTGGATGTATTCGCATGGTCACACGCTGACATGACCGGAATCTCCCCCGTCATAGCATGCCACGTACTAAACATTGACCCTACCAAGGCGCCCGTAAAACAAAGAAAGAGAAGTATGGGGGCAGAGCGATCAGCAGCCCTCGATGAAGAAGTAAAGAATCTGCTCGCCAATGACTTCATACGAGAAGCCATCTACCCGAAATGGATCGCTAACCCAGTACTGGTAAAGAAGGCTAATGGGAAGTGGCGAACATGCATTGACTTTTCCAACCTAAACGACGCCTGCCCAAAGGATTGCTTCCCACTTCCCCGAATCGACCAACTTGTGGATAGCACAGCCGGGCACGAGCTCTTATCTTTTATGGACGCATACTCAGGATATAACCAAATTCCTGTGCATGCTCCCGACCAAGACCACACTAGTTTCATCACCGACCGGGGTTTATACTATTATAAGGTAATGCCTTTCGGACTTAAAAATGCAGGAGCCACCTACCAGCGCCTCGTCAACAAGATGTTTGCAGGGCTAATAAGACAAACTATGGAAGTATACGTGGATGACATGCTGGTAAAGTCAAGGAAAGCCGACGATCACGTAAGCCACCTAGGCGAGATGTTTCAAGTACTTCGCCAGTACGGAATGAAGTTGAATCCTCTAAAATGCTCCTTCGGAGTATCATCAGGAAAGTTCTTAGGGTTCATCGTCCATGCCAGAGGGATTGAAGCAAACCCTGATCAAGTTTGAGCGCTAAAGGATATCAAGATACCTTCCACTCGAAAGGAAATGCAAAGCCTGAATGGGAAAGTGGCCGCCCTAAGCCGATTCATCTCCAAAGCAACGGACAAGTGCGTCCCCTTTTTCGAAGCTCTAAAGAAAGACAAAGGAAAGTTCGAATGGACTGACGAATGCTTAACCGCTTTCCTTAACTTAATCGAACACCTCCAGAAACCACCGGTACTGTCGACTCCAAGCGAAGGCGAAGAATTATACCTATACCTTGCTGTGTCATCTCACGCCCTGAGCACCGCCTTGGTAAGGGATGACAACCGCACACAGCGACCAGTTTACTTCGTCAGTAAGAGGTTTACGGGGGCAGAAGTCAGATACCCTAAACTTGAGAAGCTAGCATACTATTTACTAATCACATCACGGAAATTGCGTCACTACTTCCAGTCCCATTCCATCAAAGTTCTGACCGATCAGCCACTAAGGCAGGTACTCCATCGTCCCGACACTTCTGGGCGACTACTTAAATGGTGCATTGAACTAAGTCAGTATGATATCACCTATCACCCTCGCACCGCCATCAAGGGACAAGCCATGGCTGATTTCATTGCAGAATTCACTACCAACGAAGATAAGGAGCAATTGGAAATAGCAGAAGACATCAAGTGGAATCTCTTTGTGGATGGTGCATCAAACGAACAAGGCTCGGGGGCAGGTGTGGTAATAATCACTCCCAGGGGAAATAAGCTGCACTATGCTGTAAGGTTGGAGTTCGCTGCCACCAACAACGATGCAGAATATGAAGCAGTGATAGCTGGATTAGAACTTGCCATAAAAGTCGGAGCCAATTCTTTGTGTCTTCATAATGATTCTCAACTTATTGTTAATCAAATAGTAGGAGAATTCCAAGCTCGAGAAGAACGACTCATAGCATACTTAAAAAAGACCAAGTTACTTCTCAGCCGATTGGACCACTACTTAGTCAAACACATCCCTCGGGAAGAGAACCAAGAGGCCGACGAATTGGCAAAGCGAGCAAGTATGAAAGACATCGCCATCTTCGAAGCAGTAACCATCTCAAAGCAACTGACCCCAAGTTTTGAGCAAGTGAATCTGATAGTTGCAACCGAAGAAGCAACTTGGATGACTCCCATCCGAGACTACCTACAAAGTGGCACACTACCCAACGGGCGTAATGAAGTCAAGAAATTCTTGAGGAAAGCCTCCCGCTACACAATACAAGAAGACATCCTCTATCGGCGCGGATTCTCTAACCCGTTATTAAGGTGTGTCGCTGGGAGGGAAGCCAAGGAAATCTTATCCAACATTCATCAGGGAAGCTGCGGAGATCACACCGGAGGGCAAACATTAGCAAAAAAGATACTCCGATATGGATATTTCTGGCCCACCTTAAGCAAGGACACCTTAGATTTCGTCAAAAAATGTGACAGATGCCAGAAGTTTGCTAAGATTCCGCGGCTACCAACAACTGAGATTACTAAAATGACCAGCCCTTGGCCCTTCCCATTATGGGGAATTTACCTAATCGGCGAGCTACTAATGGGTCGAGGCGGGGCCAAGTATGCTATAGTGGCAGTCGACTATTTCACCAAATGGGTGGAAGCGGAACCTCTGAATAAAGTATCTTCAGCAAAAGTTATTAACTTCTTGATCAAAAATGTTCTATGCAGGTACGGAGTCCCACTCAGAATCATATCAGACAATGGACTTCAGTTTGACAGCGAGGAATTCGCCAACTGGTGCCGAGAGCACGGAATTCACAAAAGCTTCTCATTCGTAGCATATCCCCAGGAAAACAAACAAGTCGAAGCCGTCAACAAAATTCTGAAAACTCTAATCAAAAAGAAACTCGAAAAGTCAAAGGGCGCTTGGGTGGATGAACTCCCTACGGCACTGTGGGCCTATCGCACATCTTTCAGAACTTCAACGGGGCATACTACTTTCTCTTTGGCATACGGATCGGAGGCTATGCTCCCAGTTGAAACCATTGTGCCTTCCCACCGTAGGATCCACTATAACCCAGAAGAGAACGAAGAACTCCTTCACATGTCTTTGGATCTAGTGGAGGAGAGAAGAAATGATGCAGTCCTTAAAGCAGCGGCCCACAAGCAAAAAGTGGCAGCACAATACAACTCCAAAGTCAAGCATCGTACCTTACAAGAAGGGGACCTTGTCCTCAAGCGAATTTTCCCTTGCCCCGGAGCACTAGATCCAATCTGGGATGGACCATATGTAATTCATAAAGATCTCCACAATGGAGCTTATATTTTGTCAACAGTGGACAGAGAGGTGTTCCAGAGGGCATGGAACATCCAACACCTCCATCGATACTTTTCTTAACTTGTACTGCCCATATGAAGTGAATTAACAAAGAGAATCAGTGGACGTAGGCCTTTTCGTGCCGAACCACTTTAAAAAACCTTGTCTCTTTTTTAACTTGTTCCTTTATATCTTGGCTGCTTGTTAACTTTATCCTTTTATGTTGAACAAAATTCTATGCGTATATCATTTCCACTCAAAGCACTCCACAGCGCAACTTCACCTGGACAAGACCTGACAGGTACTATGCGAATCTATGCACTCGCCAATGAGACACTTTTGCCCCGGCATCCCTCTGCTACGGGTTAACTCATTGCTCGCGACGGCCCTTAAAGCCAACTGTAATGAGCCAATTATAAGCCACCGAGAAGGCCGACTATAGCTGAGGCAGCTCATTACGGCGTTCGGCTCGCCGGCAACTGTGAACCGACTATAAGCCCCAACATAAGGTGTGGCCAGCCAGGGGCAGTTCACGGTTGACGATCGGCACCCACGCAAGCCGGCCATAGTAAATCGAATAATACCCATGATTACGGGCAATAATGGCCCGGGTAGTTACTGTGCGCGATCTCGGCTCTGATGTGTCTTAAGTGCGGCTGTGGTAAAAAAGAATTAACTCCCCGTGGAGGCGTAAGATGGGTGACAAATGTCTCCAAGACCCACAGCTAGGGAAAGTGACTACAAAGCCCGTTTGCCACGAACTTAAGCACATCGAAGGCCTTCCGTGATTGGAAGTTTTACTTTTTCACATATTTCAATTTTACTTAAGAAACTTTTCTCCTATCCTCTGTAACAATTCCTGAAGTACAGGACACAGAACAGGAGACACTCACTAATAGAAGCAGATACTCACAGCAAGATACTGGACCGCATCCCTTACTCGGTCACGCAGGATATTCAAAGCCGCCATCTACAAGCAAAATATAAAGGGCGGTATTTCCTTCTTTCATATGTAAACACATGACTATAATTTATTCACACCTCACGCTAACATTGCAAGCCATGAAATTATGTTTTAAACAAGAACCTGACATCAAACACAATTTGATTACAAGAATATGCATAGCTATATTTCTCATACATCACGTTGGAATAGCAAAAAACATTCAAAAGACGACAAATCAGCTTAAGTTAAAGATTTACACGTCAAGAATAGAGCTATTTATTACAAGTAGCAAAAAATTACAACCTAAGAGTTACTTTACTGTTTTAAGACTAACATACACAACCATGTCAAGTCCAAAAAAAGGGAATTTTCCAGGTCCAATCAAGGAGCCGGCCGCGTCGGAGTATTGTCCCTATCCTGTTGCCCACCTGTTCGGTCAGAGAAAGGATTCATTAGTGATAAGCAACCAAGGTAACAGAAAGACTAGGAAGGAAGACTTACCAACATCTGCTCCTTGATCAACTTGATCATCATCCTCCGCTTGCACACCTGTCTCCTCAGCTGCAAGCAACCGCATGCCCTCTTTCACCGCCACCTTCTCCTCCTTGGTAAACTGGGCGGTAACAGCATCCATCCTAAAGGCCATGCCACCCTCCTTACCTGCCTCAGCCTGGGCCTCCTCTAGAGCCCTAAGGTAGATCCTAGCCATAACCCGAGGATAATCATCCATCCAGGACAAGTTACCCTTCCTCCAAGTACGGAAGTACATATCCTGGAGCATCCCCTCCATCAGCCCCTCGTTCTCTTCAAACTCCCTCGCTCGGGCCTCGGAATCCGACAACCTCACAACGGCGGCATCTCTCTCCGATCGGTATCTCGAGCAGTCTGCCAAAAGGGATTTCCGCATCGCCTCCATCTCCTCCCTCAACTTGGCTTGAGCAAGCTCTGCAGCCTCAAGCTTCCTAGATAACTCCTCTATCTGCTCAAGATCCGCTTTCCGAACCTCGTCCACCGTGGCAATGGCCATGTCGATCCGCTCCTTGCAGGCAGCTTCCATCTTCCGCAATTCCGCCTTACCAGCCTCCTCCATAGTCTTCCTCAACCGCTCGGAGACAGCCTCATGCTGAGAAATCTGAATGGCCTGATCAGCAAGCTGTTTGGCCTGGTCCGAAACCATCAATCGTAGTCGGATGTTGGCACTCCCAATCTCCTCTCCAGCCTTAACTAGCCGGGCATGATGCCCCATCAGCTTCCTGGTCTCCTCCGCCACCAGGTCAATAGGGTTACGAGGAAGAAGGTGCTCACCGGTAGCCTCGTCGAAGGTAATATCATGGGAACTTGGAACCAGATCAGGATGACCTGCAAATGGATTACGAGCCAAGCCAGGACGATCAACCTGAGTAACGGTAGGATTTTCAGACGGGTGCAGAGAGAGTGCGAACTCAGTATCCTCCTCCATGATATCGTGAAGAGGCTGAACTGGGGGCTGAGGACCAAGTGAAGATTCGGATAAGGAATGACTCCTCTTTCTCTTTTGAATACCCTCTTCAATAACCCGAGAAGAGGACGATAGCCGACTACATCCCCGGAACGGTGGGTTGAAGGCTTCGGCTTGGCGGAAACTTTGGAGAGCTTGTATTGTTCAAGCCTGTGCCGAAGATCTGAGGCCTTGGCCGTTTTACCTGCTCCTGATATGAAGAACAAGTGTCACAAGCTTACATTGATCCATAATTCAAGAAACGCGTTAAATTAAAGGTTAAAAGAAGAAAGGAAACACATCTGTTATACAAACCCTGGGGAGGAGTAGGATACTGCAATAAGTCCTGGATTTCGTTCCAGGACAGGAGCGGACCATAAAATATTCCTAAGTCTCTATCATAAATGGAGCCTGTAGAAGTCAAAAGTTTACCTTGAGTCGTCGGAGCCATCTTGGCTGGAATAGTCTGGGAAGACATGCTTGCACCGGTCTCGGCCTTGTTAGCTTTCCCGGATTTCTCTACCAAAGCCGATTTTCCATCCAGCCCCTCGAAAGCTTGGCGGAATGCATCATCCGTCCACTCCTGAATCTCGCCTGCTTGCCCAAGAAGCAAGGCACCGATGCCATCGCCACCATCACCACCTTCCCGGCCATCTCCACGCTCACCTCTCTCCTCCTCCGCATCTTCCTCCCCTGAGTAATTGGAAAAGTGCTAGGGGAAGGACCGTCCGACTTCTTAAGTCTCTTACCTCTGACAACTGGAGGTTTTGTGAAAGGTTTCCTCTTGTCACTCTCTACTGTGACACCACCCTTAGCTTGAGCAACCGCCCTCTCCTCCGCCGTTTCCCTCTGCTTGACTACTGACTGCTGTGGAAGGATCAAATTATACTCCAGAAGGGTCGCATTTCTGATCAGGTAAGCAGCTAATCTATCTGTCCCGGGGATAGCTTCTATCTCAGCCGCCATCTGAACCAGGCGATCAGTCTCCACAACCGCAAAGCCACCTGTCGCTAGTAAAAAATGAAAACGTATGAGAAGAAGCATCGTAACCAGAATGGAATTTATAAATAAAGCGCCGACTTACATCCAGAGGTGGAACGCCGAATAGAAACAGAGTCGTCCCTGACGAAGAACCACTCCTTCTTGAACATGCTGTACTTAGAATACAGATCCAAGACCGGCTTGAAGGTTACAGCTGACTCCAAGCTGATGTAAGGGGACCCCTTCTTATAGCCCCTCAGATTATATAAGTACCGGAACTCCCGATTGGAAGGAGCACGTCCATACTTCCTCTGAAAGATAACGAAGAGGCTCACCAGTATAGTATAAGAGTTGGGTTGGAGCTGGAATGGGGCCACCTTTAGATATGTAAGAAAGCTGACTACCCAAGCATTAAGAGGCGGAATGGCACCACACATGCAGTGGTATCTGCTGTAGGCAAAGTACCCTTCGGGAGGGTCATATGGCATAACTTCTCTCCCTGGCAACAGCATGCGCGCCTTATCAATTCTGAAAGAACGGGAGATGACATCAAGTTGCTCTTCCTTGAGGGAGCTGGGAAAGCAATCGGGCGGAGAGTTTAGAAGCTCCTGAGGGCCGTACCCGTCCACCAGTGATCTCGGGGCAGGTCTATGACGTTCCGATCCTGGCTGAGCTGGGGGCACGGCGGAAGGTTCTTCTCTGTTATGAGATCTCTTTTTCTCTGATCGGGTTTCCACTCTTTGAGACATTTATCTGCAACACGAAAAAGTACGCTGTTAAAACAAAGGATGTAGTGATATAAACAGGCAAGTGCATACAACCCAGAATTTCATTTGTAATTCGAAACATAAAAAGTTTAAAGTTCATTCAACATTTCGAATATGGAAACCCATTCGGCATTTTCATCTCAAAAAGCCCATTCGGCATTCTCATCTCGAAAAGACCATTCGGCATTCTCATCACGAAAAGCCCATTCGGCATTCTCATCACGAAAAGCCCATTCGGCAGAAGTAAACTAACCTGGTCCGATAGCTGAGAGTGGCTCGGCACGTATTGATTCGGCAGTTCAAAAGTTGGTTCGGCTATCTCGTTCAGTAAGGAAGAACAAGAGCCTGCGTCTCCTACTTATAGGGGAAGGCCGGATAACCAGACCAGCCGGTTGGATTCTCAGACCGGATATGGCTGTTAAGACCAAAACAAAGCACGACATATGTTGGACATATGCCCTACTTTGAGGGGCAAATGTTGGATATGTTTCTACCATCATCGAGCCAACACGAGGAAGCAAGGGACGAGCCACCAGAATAACCGAACCAGCTATACAGCATTCCCTAACCAACCTCACCTACCGGTCCATTCGTGTCCTTCCACCGAACCAAGTACGCCGGACCAACGTACTTCCCACCTCAACACCAAACCAACCAGACTCACGACCACAGACCTACCGAACCAACTCCAAAGCAGCCTTTGCTGAATCAAACATCAACTCCTCTCCCATGCTTGCCGGACCAAACTTCTCCCATGCTTGCCGGACCAAACCTCTTCCATGCTCGCCGAATCAACACTACTTCCCTCATCTCCATCCATCTACTACCGAACCGAGGCATTGCCGAACCAAAGTTGCTAGGCCAGATTGCATCAGCCCAGGCCCACCAGCAGCTATACACATCCAAGACCCCTACCCCCAGCCTCACTCTATAAATAGAGGGGCAGGGGTACAACAATGGGGGACAAGTTTGAGAGCTCAAGCACGGAGAGAACTTTCAAACAACTTTCTTTTACTTGTATCAAAGCTTTGTACTTGTAATCTAAACAAGGGAAGAGAAATAACATATAAACTGGACGTAGGCACATTCTGGCTGAACCACTATAAATCTGCGTGTCTTTTTACAGTTTAGCCCCTGTTTTTTATATATTTGCATAAATCACCCAAATCATTAAGAAAAACATAAGATCTACTAAATCATACGACTTTGAGGTGTTTGTCCATTTTTTGTGCAAACACTCGAGTCAGACTGAGTGTCACAGCATTTGAGACTCACATTTGGAGATTGGAGCTTTGTTTGAAGATCTATCTATCCAGCTTTCAGCTATTTCGGTTTATTCCAGTCACTTATGTTCAGACTTGTCATTTGCTTCTGTACTTGAGACTACTCTGTATTTGAGATTTCTGTTGTATTTTGTTTTAACTCTAATTTTTATATAGTAGCCTCATGAACTACTATTTATCTATTCCACTGCTTATTGTTGTAATATTTTGTGTCTGTGATTCTATGATTAATTTATTTACTGTATATGATAAGCTTTGCCAAATATAAATTAACAATATGATATTTTGAGCAATTCAAGTCCGACATGTGCAGATGCGAATGATTCGAAATACCGGGTCATTACAACTTCTTAGGGTTAGCGAGGAAATCATCAACAATAGGCATATATGCAAGCATCCTAAATATACATGAAATTCTATATGAGTGCAAAAATAATAGTAAAAAGTTTGACAATCATCTCCTATCATCTAATCTAGTAACCATGCATCCAAAAACCTATATTTTTAGGGAGAAAAGTTTACTAGACAAAAGCTCGGGATGAGAAATATTCATGTTTTATTATGTTTCCCATGTGCTTTCTGTTGGGTTATCTCCTAATCTAGTCAAACCAACCCAATTTTCTTCATTATGAAGCCTATTAATACCATGCTCCATAAAGCATGCGGTGGTGCAGGGAAGGGGCGGGTGGGGGGGGGGGGTGATGTACTCCGTTTCAACATCAATTTACTAATTAGGCTCTATTACAGAGGAAATGTCGTGTAGACATTTCCTCAAGTGTGGAGCATGAAAGACGTCACAGAATTCCGCTAATTAGTCCGAAAGCTCTACCCAATGAGCATGTTTCCTTCATTCTTTATAAAAGTAGAAAAGCCCAACGAATCTTGATGCCTACTTCCTTGATATATTAAACCTCATTACCTTTCTAACAGGGGAAACCTAAATGATTACCATGTCCTTAATTAAAAACTCAAATCTCTTTCCTCGCCTGTTAGCATAGGACTCTTAACGGTCATGTGCGATCTTTATTCACCACCACACTTTAACCTTTCCCAAGGTCCTTCAAAATCCACGATGCAAACTCTCAGCAAATCTTCTAAATTCAAAGTCGTTACCAAAGAAAATTGCAAAACTCTTCCAAAATTCGCTAGTGAACAGAAGTCTCTATCACAAGAATGCTAACTTGAATCTATGTAGTCGCACTACTACCTTGACATAGAGCTAGAAATGTTGCAGGCCTATTACTCATAATGCAAAACATGAGCTAATCTACTATAACCTAAGTAGCTTAATTGCTTTTAGGCAACCTATTTGTAAATTCCACCGATATATGCTCTTAATTCCAAGTCGGAACCTTCAATGGTAATGATAATCCTCTAAGTTGTCTGTCTAAGCTTTAATCCTTTGGCATGCCAAATATCCGAAAACAAATTCAACAACTCTCCCTTCATCCTTGATAAATTATAAAATTCTCTTCATATCCCTATGCACCTTATTACATTTGGGGTAAATGGTGTCACTCCATAAGTTTTAGGTTTGAAGCACTCTAACCTGATTTCCTTAATAACATCTAGTATTATCTTTGGTTTATTGCTAGTTAAGTGTCCCTATGAAATTTCCTTCTTTATGATGTTTCCCAATATATATTTAGCGGTATAATCTAATCCATAAAACCAATATAGTGATGAAACAAGAACATGGCTTATACCATATCAAACACTTTTCCCCAAGTAAACAACTAGCAATTACAAACCAAAAGCTCTAAAAGAAATTTTTTCTGGAAGGTGCCATTAATAACCGGTGCGAGTGATGATGGGGTCTAATGCTTCTTACGAATTAAAGATGTACATTTCTAAAATGTCATTCCACCATTACATGCTTTCCTTATTCCTTCTGTTCTAATAAATATCTATAACACTCCAGAAATTTATCGTTTTGATTTTGAATATTTAATTAATTTTAAATATTTAAATAATTGCTTTTAAAGTTTAATAACTTATATTCAAGTACATCGACTATTTGAATACTTGAGTGGTAAATTAAATATTAATTAAATGGATTTAATAGTCTTAATTAACTCCTTTTAATTAATAAATAACGATAGTTGACTCATTTTCTAAATTTATTTAGAATTATAAACAGTTCGAATAAATAATAAGAAAATCAATCATTAATAAAATGACTCAATTTTTATTATAGTATTTTTAATTGACTTATGGGGTTTTTCTTTAACTTTTAATTCGGAAAATATTTAAATTTTCATTAGACGTATTTTACGGTAAAAGATGGTATTTATGTGATTTTACAGAATAAGATAACCACTATATATTGTTGTTATTTTGCGATCGTGTGGCATTTCTGTACACGACCGTATTTTTGTTTCGTCATTTGCGGTCCATACGTGAATGGAATTATATATAGCAAGATGCCAGTGTTATTTGAAGAAATCAAACCCACACTTAGATTATTAAACACACTTCTGACTTTTCTTATTTTCCACTTCTTTACATTTTTGTTCTCCTATAAACTAAAAGTAATCGACCCACTATTTCAAAAATCAAAAGAAATGTATTTATTCAACAAATTAAAAATGTGGATTCTTTGGGTTCATGGTATTGAGATCTACAAATCCATACATGTTTTTGTTGGGTGCGGTCTTTTTTTGGTGAGGTCGACGTGAGAGGCAGTTAGAAAAGGTTTAATTTTGAGAGAGATTGAGAAGATGATAGGCTTGGTCTTTGGTTTCATTGATTTTTTCCATGTCGAATTACTCCTTGTCCTGTAATTCGGTGGAACTCGACATCGTTTTTGGGTGGTGTGACGTTCATTGGGTCGAGCGGGTTGTTGTTTGGGTCGCGATTTGAATGGGTTGGTCGAGTTCAACATAGTAGTGTCAGGAGAGAATGCTTTCGGGAAGAGAGACTCGTCGGAGGTGTCGGTGCATCGAATCGTTGAGAGATGGAGGAGAATTTGGCATTTGACGGTTCGACAATGTACGTGTGTGTATCAGTTATGCACGTATTTGAATATTGGGGAAGGATGAGGGGTTGACTAATAAGGGCGATTAAAGAAATAATTAGTAGATAAATTATTTTAATTAACTCGACTTCTTATAAAATCAATATCCTAAATTTCGAGCTAGTGGAATTCTGAGCTAAATCGAACGCCATTCGATTTTAGATCAAATCGGAACGCGAAATGGTCAACTGGAATTTCCGAGAGCTTACTCACCTTTAAATAAACTATATGGTATCTATGTTGCTATAGATTATTGTTGAATGCTTAGATTTTAGTTGATGGTTTTAATGAAGTATAAATTAATGATAAAATTATAGTGATTTTATTTAATTATGTTTAATGTAGTTAAATTAGTTATACTTTGCTTGTGATATCTATTTAGCAGAAAAAACACCGCTTTATTGTAATTAAATTGAATATATTATTTTGGACATCTATCGAGCAGAATAAATCATAACCGTTCTGTGCTTGCAAAGTAAAAAGATTATTCTTAAAGTTAATTAATATATGGATTAATTAATAAATGATATGTTAGCTATTGATTGCGAGTTGTTGATAATAATATATTTGTTATTATTGTTAGATTTTTGTTCAGATTTCAATTCTCATTAGAAAAACAGATTGCCTAAATAACCATTGTTTTATAGGGGATTTTGTAGAGAGACCTAAGGTGTCTATCGCCATTATCATTACTGTTATATGCATCTTACTTATATCTTATGTGGTTTACATTGATGTTTGGTTGAAATATTTGTGATATACTGTTTGATTTGTGTACGTGCAGTTACAGTGATTGTCGATGTACTATCACTTATGAAATATCATCTCCTTAAACTCTTGTGTGTTGAACTTATGCTTGTGTTTTTAGAAAATAAATGTTTGGTTGTCTTTTTGCATCTTGAAAGTTGTTTAAAACTATATTTTCAAGTATTTTTCATGATTTTGAATAAATGATAAGTGTTATTTAAATAAAAAGTTTATAAATTTGATTAGTTATTTAGCACCCCTAATTTTTGGTAACAATATTCAGGAAATTCAATTAGACAAATTAAATAGAATAATGTAAATAATTAGAGTGATAAGGGGATTGAGATTTGAATAAATAAATAAGAGGTCGTGCTTAATAATATAAATGGGCTTAAAAATAGTTTCATATGTTAATTAAATAACACAAGGAATTATGGTAATTGCTGCCTTCACATCTATTACCATATTATCCACGATTCATTTCTATTCACGTCCATTTTTCATTTCTCAGAAAAACAATCAAACGTAAAACAATAGAGAGGAGCTGACCATTGCTAGGTAGAAACGAGGAAGATTCAATCAAAGCTAAGGAATTAAAGCAAGGGGACTAATTTCAATCAAATCTCAAAGTTCTTATCACAATCAAGGTGAATAATAATCTGAACCATATATATTTTGTTTTTACAATCATTTGATTTTCGGGTTTAAGATTAAACTCATTTTGATGATTTTTGGATGATGATATGCTTGGGTTTTATGTGTTATTAAATTCAAATAAGATTATTTAGTAAATGATTTACATGGTTTTAAGGCTAAAACTGATCATAATGATTTTCGAACGCCATGGAAAAATTATATGTTATGTAAAATATGATTGTGGAGACGGGTTTCAATTTTTGTAATTTTTCAAGCTATGGAAAATTTAATATGAATTTTCAAAGGAAAATATGTATAATTGAGTTTAAAATTTTATTTCTATTATTTCAATAAGAAAGGTCTGAATTTTAATATGTCAGACAACATGTTGAAAGTGAATTTTTGTAATATTTGGGGATTTTTCCTAAGTGATTTACTATGGAAATTAAATTATTATAGAGGATTGACTTTATTGAATTATTGATTTTGCTTATTAGAATAGCTTAATTGTTAAATTAAACTTTGATTTAGATCTGAAATTTTGCGGCAGTTATTTGGGAAAGAATTTGAAATGTTAAGACAACCAATCAAATGTTTACAAATAGGTAGGTTAGTTATAAAGTAATTGCTTTAAATGGTATTAAATCAAACTTTACCTAGAAAAGTGGGTTCTGCCTCTTTCAGAAGTATCTTTAAACTCCTATGCTTCTGCTTCGACTCAGTCGAAAACAACTAAAGCCAAAACCAATACACGTGGTATCAATGAGATTGGTACGAGGTGGATTGGAGAAATGCGGAAGGCATGGTGTTGAAAGCATTGCTTCCGATGGGGTTGAAACCTTTGCTTTGCTTTCAAATGTTAAGCACCTTCTTTGTTTTACTAAAAGCTTTCGATGTAGTCGAAACATATGCTTTCGAAAGTAGTTTTCTTAATAGCTTTTGAAGATGTTTGCCATCTTTCATCTTTAAGTATGAGCTTTTGAATGAGTTCCTTTGTTTATATGAAAAAGGTGGTTTCGACCTAGTCGAAACCCTACTGCCATTCTTTTACCATTCGAATGTATTGAAAACATCCAAAGGGTAGTCTTTGTTTTAAACTCATACTGGCCACTTCCCAAAAGCTTTTGATAGGGTTCAAGGGTTTCGAAGGCAATGGCTTCGAATGGGGTTTTTGATGCTATACTTCCAAGTTTTATTTAAGTGTTTAGAAGCTGTCGAAAGTATGGTTCCGAAGCCATCAACTTTTCCCAAACTAATTTTATATGGAGATTAATGGTTTCAAAAGGGATACTTTCATATATATTCACTTTGAGCCAAAAGATGTTTTTAAGTAAACCTAATGGTTTCGAAAGGAGTACTTTCATTGGTTTCGAAGCTATGTTTCTAAGAATTAGTAAGTAATGCTTTTGTAATTTCGAAAGGTACATTTTGGTTTTGAAAGAGATGATTTAAAGAGCTTCGATAGGTATATGCTTAGTGTATTGAAAAGAAGTTTTCAATGCTTTCAAAGGAGGTTATCCAGGAGTTTCAAAAGTAATGTTTTAAGGATCCGAAAGCGTTAGTTTTCAAAAAAAGAATCCAATATTTAAAAGGAAAAACCATGGCATAAATAAAGAGTTTTGAAATGATTTTAAGTATGGAGTTTTTGAAGAAGTTTTCCTTGATCAACATGTTAAAGGGATCAACCAAGTTTTATATATAAAATGATTTCGAGGATATTAAACCATAGGTGTTGGTATTATTATGTTATTATGGTTTCTACTTCATATATATATATTCACATTGTAGTGGACCCATAACGGTATTTTGGGGAAAGGCATAACAGCTAGTTAGGTTGACCCAGTAGTGAATATAAATTAAGTTAACTCCTAAATGAGTAGAATTGCATCCAGGAGGTCAGGAAGACCAAAATATAGGATGGTAAAATATTGATTAAAGAAGTTTCAGGGAGACAGGTTCATAGTAAACCCATGAAAACTATGTATAAAAGAAGTTATTGGCATGGGCTAATAGGTTCATAGTAAACTCATGAAAACTATATGTAAAAGAAGTTATTGGCAAGGACCAATAGGTTCATAATAAACCCATGAAAACTATGACTAGATACAGTTATTGGCAGGGACAAATAGGTTTATAGTGAACCCATGAAAACTATATCTGGATTAAGTTATTGACAGAAATTAATAGGTTCGTAGTCAAATTATGTAAACTAGGATAAGAGGGAAGTTATTGGAGTTACCAATAGGTTCAGGGAGAACCCATAAAATAGTAAAATTATTGACAGGGGCCAATAGGTTCTTAATGATCCCATGAAAATTATGAAACTAGGCAGAGAGTCCATAAATATTAAATAGGTTATTAGTATGCCCATGAAACCTAATAGGTTAATAGTGACCCTAGAAACTATAACTAAGACAGATAGTTAGAATGAATGGGGATGGGAAATCCAGAATTGATTTATTTGTTGCATATTATCATATTTTTTTGAATCGTTTTTAACCATTGTGGATGTAGGAGCACAATGTATGGTTTTATAGAGTTTTTAGGATACTAGTGAGGTGAAGACCCGTCCACCAAGCGGTGTGGTCTCACTAGATATCTAAATGGTTTGAGATGTTAGATTATTATTCATACTAGGCTTTATGTCTGACTTGAAGTTTATGTTTTCCCCTTAAACTCTCGGGTCCTCAATTGATTTTGATTAACTTGAGGGTTAAGGTTTTCAGGTTCTCTTTAAGACGAATAAGCTTTCGGAGACGTGCAAGAGGCAAGCTAGTTAATAAGAGTCCTTTATTCCGTTGTGTTTTTATGTTGTAAAGGCAAACTTGGTTATTGCCTAACTATATACTCTAATCATCCGGGGGCATCATCATATGTCGCTCTTGGTGGATGGTGTAATAATTATATTTTATTTGAACACAGTTAACGATTATGGGATTATGTAATGAACTTTAGATGTTTTGTGATCGAATGTGGAGTTTGTTTGATGTTTTAAATTTTTTCCATATTCATGTATTTATGTTGTATCAATAAATCTAACATTACCGTATTTGGTCATCGAGGATTAATAACTATGGATGACTGCAGCATCCGTAGCTGTTAGTCTTGGGCCTCCAAGTAGGGGATGTTACAAGTTGGTATCAGAGCATAGGTTTATGAAACTCAAAAGAAATTTAAACCTAAAATATTTTCCAAACATAATCTAATGAAACAGAAAATAAGACCAGGGTTGGAACAAGGCTATAGTGACATACTTGTATTTGATATATATATATATATATATATAATTATGTATTCCCCGCTCTGTTAGACCATTCTTCTGTATCTTACTAAGGCTTGTATGTAGATTTACGTGAAAGAAGATATGGGAGCAGGAAATGGAAGTGGAAATCTCGGTGGAGGAAGCACCACAACCAATGGAAATGCTCGACCCACTAGGAGGAACCTGGGTCGACCGGCAAAAGCTAACCAAAATGCTGATGCCAATGTGGGTGCTGGAAATCCACCAGTAGATATGGGGACGATGTATCAGTTCTTCGTCAATATGATGCAAGTAGGAGTTGCTATTGGAGTTGCTGGAAATATAGAAGAAGCTAAATCCTATGGCATCAGGTGGGAATAATTATTCTAAACTAAGTAGAAACTACACTAGTCTTGGTGAGAAGCCATTTATAGGGACGAAGGATGCCATAGAGGTTGAAAATTGGTTGTTGCATTGTGAGCGTATCTTTGCTGATTTGGGTTTAGATGAGGAGAAAAAGCGGAGTCTGACCTCTAGACAGTTGCAAGGGTCAGCGCTTCATTGGTGGAATAGTGTTACTGCTAGAGTTTCGGAAGAGGAATTGACCTAGGCTAATTTTAGAAGGAGATTTGAGAAAAGGTTTATGTATGAGGTTACTAAGTCAGCACTGCCGAGGAAGTTTTTGGATCTGGAGCGGGGAGAGATATCAGTTGTTGAGTATGCCACTAAGTTTTATGAGTTGTCTCGTTATGGATATAATACTATAAACACCGTCATCGGGAGGAATGTGAGGTTCATTAAGGGACTTAGGCCCGAGATTTCTAGGGCGATCCTGCTACAACTCCGTGAACCTAGTAATGTAGTGGTGGAGATGGCAATCCGCCATGAGGAGATGCTTGTTATTAGTGCTAGATAGAAGTCAATTGAAATCTAGGGTTCTCAGGAAAAGAAAAGAAAGTTCTTTAAGAAGAAGGGAGCCCAATAGGGAGATGCAGCCAAGAAGGTGAAGGCTGATTTTGTTTGCTTTAAGTGTGATAAGAAAGGTCATTATGTGCATGAGTACCGGTCAGGCAAGGGGAAGAAGGTTGCAGATAAAAAGAATGTGAAGTGCTTCAACTGCGATCAAGTTGGGTATTATAAGAATTAATGTCCAGAGCCAGTCAGGACGGACAGTGGGAAGGATTTTGTTATTGGACCATCATCAGCTAGGCCAACTGCAGCTGATAAAGGGAAGACTATGATGGAAGGTACGCTTTTGATTCAGAGTATACTAGTTAGGGTACTTTTTGATACCTGTGCATCACATTCATTTATATCTCAATGTTTGATTGATTATGCTTAGAACCCACCTACCTTATAACTTCCTTAGGGGTCTCGAATCCAATAAGAGGGTATGCCAATCTAGGGTTGAAATGTAACCAGTTAGAACTTGATTTGTTAGGTCATCAGTTTGCATGAAGTCTTTATATTTTTGATTTTGTAGATTTCGGGATCATCTTAGATATGGATTGGTTGGGTAAGTATAATGCTATGATATTTGCGAGGATACGGAGATAACACTAAGACAGCTTGATAGTCATAACGAGTGATAACTCAGTGGAGAATTCTAACCTGAGTGTTAGTGATTTGCTAAGCACTATGGAGGTAAGAGAAGAGCTAAGTATGGTTCAAGTAGCAAGAGAGTTTGCAGATGTCTTAGAGCCGGTTATAGGATTACCAGCGAAAAAAGCTGTTGAGTTTCGAATAGATCTTGTGACAGGAGCTGAACCTGTGTGTAGACTACCTAGCAGGATGAAAAAGACTGAGATGAAGGAATTGAAGGTGCAACTAGTGGATCTTAAAAAAAGGAATTTTATTAGGCCAAGAAGTTCGCTTTAGGGAGCGGTCGTAGTGTTCGTGAAGAAACCAGATGGGTCATTGAGGATGTGTATCGACTATCGTAAGTTGAACGAAAGGACAATTAGGAATAAGTATCCGTTGCCAAGAATAGATGATCTGTTCGAGCAGTTGAGGGGAGTCAGAGTGTTTTCCCAACTGGATTTGATGATAGGTTTCCATCGGTTAAGAGTGGCAAAGGACGGTATTAATTCCTTTGACACCACTTCGGGCTAGGAATGATTCGTATGAGTGGTTAGTGAAGTCACTTGGGTTAACGAATGCACCTGCTTTCTTTTTGGACTTGATGAACTGGGTTTTTTGAGAGTACTTGGATATGTTTTGAAAGTGTGCTATGGATCGTATAATATGGATATATGCTAATACAGTGTAGTGATGATAGCTATACGGTAAATAGTGTGGAATATAAAAGCACTAAAGTAAAATGACACCAGGTATTTTATACTGGTTCGGAGCACCGTCCTACGTCCAGTCCCAGACTCCTTCTGGAATTTCACTAAAACAATAACCCTCACTTAACCCGAAGGAACAGGTCTATACAACCCTTAAGCAGCCGAACAGGGACCTGAGCAGCGGAACAGGATTTCGCCTCAGCAGCCGAAGAGGACTTCACATGCCTAAGCAGTAGAATAGGACTTCAACAAATACAAAAGGTTGTTTTGACTTTGTGTGTTCTAATAACACGGATTTGTCACTTGTAGTACACCCTTCCTATAATCTTCTCCTCGAGTGTAAATATATATATATATATATATGAAGTTTATGAATAATAGAAAGGTATAATATTACTTTATTGCAGAATAATTGATTGTATTATAGCAAATAGATTCCAGAGAGATAGATTAGAAAGGTAAGAAAATTCGGTTGTAATTCAGTTTTTTTGGAATCAAGTTGGAATATATATTTATAGATGTTAAAGAGCAGCGATCATTGGCGAAGAGTTGTGGTTGAAGCGTTGCATTCAAATCTCTTTACATAGATTTGTAACTCTTCACGAATGATTATGTCTTTTCAAAAATATATAGCAGTTGTAGAAATTCAGTCCACTGAACCTCTGGGTCAGTCGACCGATTATTGAAACGAAAATTTAAAATTTAAATATAGATATTTGTATATTCATGCAATTGTGCATGTTGTACAGATTTTCCAGTGTCAGTCGACTGAACCTCTGGGTCAGTCGACTGACCTGGTAAAATCTGTGCAATATGCACAGTTTACACAGGTATAGAAATATATAACTTTAAATACTTTTATAATATAATATATGCTTATATATGTATAAAATATTTGGAACTAGAATGATTAAATATATAAGCTAATATATACGTAAGCGAGGAGAGATTTTAACAAAGTTAACCTAAGACTCAAAATCAAACTAATAAAATTGATGCACCGATTATGAAGTCTTGTTTTCTTGTAGTATATATTTTCTTTTTGTCGTAGCAGTCTTCAAATCTGTATGTCGTAGTGATAGCTTTGTGTCATGAATCAAATCCAAGTCTCAACATTCTCCCCCTTTTTGATTGATGACAACCTGTAAATAGATATAGATTTCGACTATATATATATAATATAAATACTTACTCCCCCTGAATCGTTGATACTCTATATCCTGCATTCTTAATGTTAGTAATAATTTTTCCCTCCCTTTGTCATCGACAAAAAGGAATAAGAAAGTTAAGGTATGAAGCATTGATAGATATTATGAAAGAAACGATTATTCATACATTAAAATAACATTAACAAGAGTCTGGAAATAATATGAATAGAGTGGCTATTTAATAAAAGCCATACGAAATAAAGACTAATGTTTTTATAAAATAAAATAACAACTTACTTCATCCTATGCTTACCCCTTAATCTGTGATTGCATTGTTTATTCCTGCAAATGGTGTTAGAGCAATATCTTTCTCCCCCTTTGTCATCGACGAAAAGGAGAGTTTATATGATAACAAATATTATATTCCACATAAGTGTTAACAATATAGAACAAAATAACTACTACTCATAATGTAAGGTATCAGAAAACAATGAACATTTAAAGCATGCGATACCCAAAGTTCTTATAATTTCCTAATTTTTAGGAAACCATACCCATTTGGGTGTGGTTGAACCTTTATAAATATAATTTTCATTATTCACTACCATATCAAAATAATCATTAATTCATTTTTCTCTATTTTTCCAATTAACAAGAACCCAAATACTTAGATAATTTTTATTCATATTTCTCGTCAATGATTTTGTACTTCTAGAGAAATTATAAACATTATTGGTTATAACAGTGTTTGAATTTCTATGAAAATTTGATTTCGACTTTGCTCGAAATTTAGTAGTAGCACTAACATTTTCATTATACATAAAAGTGTATCTAGTGCTATTTCTACGATTAGTTTTATTATATCCTAAACCATTTTTATTGTTAACAGGTTGTGAATTCTCAATAAGTCTAGATAAATTTTCTCTTCCTTTATTAAAATTTGAAACGTTTTTAGTGATTCTTCTAGTTTGGTCTTTAGACTTGAATTTTCTAGTTCAACCATTTTAATATTAGTTTTTAAAACATGATTTTCAGAAACAAGACCATCATTCTTTTCTTTTTGAGTTTCAATTTCTTGACTCAATAATATAAGTTGAGAATTAACATTTGAAAGTGATTCTTGAGTTTTCTCAAGTTCTTCTTCCAATATTTTCTTCTCGTCTTTAAGCATATCTCTTTCGAATTCTGCCTTGTTCTGATTTTCTGCAGCCTCTTTATATTTTCTTTTGAGACTTTTTAAAGTATCTAATAATTTAGAATTTATTTCTATCATATCATCGAAAGTTAAATCACTAACCTCATTATCTTTGACCATAAAGCATACATTGGCTTGTTCATTATCGCTGTTACTCTCGCTTTCTGATGAGGAAGAGGAGTCTGAATCAACCCATGTAACTGAAAAAGCTTTCCTTCTGAACTTGTCCTTCCTTTTATTGCAATATTCTTTCTTTTGATCCGGACAATCCTTCTGTATATGCCCCTTTTTGTGACAGTTAAAGCACTCCATTATTGATGAAGACAGTGGTTTATGGTTGTTTGAGCTTGTTTTGCCATTATTTCTGTTTCCTTTTCTATATTTCAAGAACTTCTTAAAATTTTTGGCAGTAAAGGCTAGGTCGTCTTTGTCTGAATCTGGTTCTTCTTGTTCTTCATGGAATGCTATATTCTTTTTATCTTAAGCTTGAATTCGTTTAGCCTGCAAATTCACTTCATAGGACATTAGACTTCCTATTAACTCTTCCGGAGTTATTTGGGAAATATCGTTTGCTTCTTCAATTGCGAGAACTTTTCTTTCCCATTCATCCGTTAAAGAGTTAAGAATTTTGGATACAATATCAAAGTCTGAATATTTTTCTCCTAGTCCTACTAATGAATGGTAGATATCCTAAAATCTTGAATACATATCATTTATAGATTCATTTTCTTTCATTCTAAAGTTTTGAAACTGAATTTTAAGCATGGATATTTTGCTTTGTTTGACCTTGTTGGTTCCTTCGTGTGTAACTTTGAGTGTACGCCATATTTCATATGCAGTATTACACATGCTAACACGGTTGACGTGCACGTAAATGTGCATATTTTTACCACCATATTTAATCTATTTAAATTAAATAAATGACCATATCGGGCATTTTAACTTGTTTAAACAAAAATTCATATTATTTTCAAATCGTCGCATATTCATCTTCATCCAAGGGCAAAATGGTCATTTTTGTGCATATATTAATTTGAGAAAATTTAATTAGAAATTTCTATATTATTTTATAGGAATTTGGCTTCATATACAAGTGGTTTCATGAAGATGTATGCATGCACAAGAGTGAAGATAAAGAAATGAAGATGGAAATAATTCAAAGGCATGATAATGGAGGACCCCACCTACCCACATACCTTAACGTACAAATTAGAGGCTAATGCACATGCTTATGGAATTAATGGCTTCATGTACACTTAAATGAGAATTATTTGAAGCTAATGATTACTTGGCCTCCACACTTCCTAAGAGAGTATTTTGGGCATTCCCCAAAAATATGAATTAGGGTTTAACACATGTATAAAATCCTCTTATGTTTCATGTAACCCTCTCCTCCCTTAGTCTCTCTTAGTTTAGTTTAGGCTCACAAATAAACAAGCTCTTCTCTTTCTCTTTTCATGGCTACTTAGCCATTTTTATTTCATGTACTTTTCCTTTTTTTATGCAATGTAATTATTGATTCTTTTTAATTACATGTTCATTTCCTTTCATGCTAGTAGTGTAGATTTTCTTTTATGCAATTAGAATACTTTCTTTCATTTAGCTTTCATTTTTCTTTCTTTTTGCTTTCATGTTGCAAGCTACATTTGTTAATCAAATGGCAAATATGAGAGGCTAAACCCCTTTAATTTAGGGGTAATAAAGCCCTCTAATTATGTAGCTTCAACTATTTGTTAATTCATGCTCTCTTTTGTACATAATGATGATGATAGAAATGGTTTATTAGTTGTTTTTGCTTTGAATTTGATAGCCTATATTGTAGACATCAAATAGTATATGCTTAAACAATCACTAACACTAATTGCCTCTTCATCAAAATATAATTATGGCAAAAGAAAGTGATTTGAAATTAAAATTTGATGGTCTATATTTCTAATCAATAGTTGACGCAGCGGATATTACAAAACAATGTAGATCGTTGAATGTAGCAATCGGTGGATTGGAAGATGCTGAAATGCCCAAATTCGTTGATCCGAAGATACCGAATTCTAGCTATCCTGAACTCGTTGATCGCGCACGATACCGGGTTCGAAGATCTTCAATTCTTCAAGCGTTGATCAAGCGCACTTGATTCCGCGAATCGGCTTCTACAATCGTTGAATCGAGCGCACTCGATTATCCGAAAGAGGAGATAGGAGATTACACTCAACTACCAATTTGAATGAAAGCACAAAGCAATCAAAAGAGAATTTTATTCAATATTCAACAACCTTCTACAAATGAAAACACTCGCCTATTTATAGGCTACAACACACCAAAACAGAAAAGGTACAAGTCATAAGTCGGCAACCGACTTATCAATATCTCCGACTTAACCTAAGTCGTACTATTTACAACACAGTTCAGAAACTTAAAAATATTACAAGTACTAAGTCGGTTCCGAGTTACAGCTGACGACCTACGACTTAACAAAGACTCCGACTCAACAGTTACAATTTTACAAGCCTTCAGCGACTTAACAAACAGACAAAAACATCAAAGAACATACAAGTACTTAGGTCGGCAACGACCTTACGACCTAGAATGATTCGACCTAAGAATGTACGCGACTTAGCATAGGTCGGCAGCGACCTAACAACAGTTTCTTCACAGCTTCAAGAATCAACGGTTCAGATGGACGCGGCATCAAGATCTTCGGTTACAAGTTTCTGCGACTTAAAACCTTAGCGGTATTCCAAATCAACGTTTAAAGAGAATCAAGGGCAGAGGTTAACTCGGCAGACACATCAACGGCATCCCGTGCTTCGCGACCTAAAACATGCGCATCCCATATCAGCGACCTAAGATCAACGGTAGAAATTAACTCGGCAGTTGAATCAACAGCATCCAGTGTTTCGCGACTTAAAGCATGACTCGTTAGGTCGTTCAGACGACTCAAAGGACTTGTTAACTCGCAGAAATTTTCCTTGAGTCGTTGCCGAGTCACACTAGGTCGTTGATACGACTCTAAGACTTCATTAGGTCGCGAACATCCTTCCATAGGTCGGTTCCGACCTAGAACTTCATTCTCCCAACATTGCTCACCCAACTTTAACTCGGTGGTATTCTTTTTAGGTCGGTTTCGACTTATCAACTTGTTAGGTCGTATGCGACTTAATACTTCACCAAATTGGCCTGTGCAACCACCTTCTTCGGCATCACTTGTTCCCTCCTCTAACTCCTTAGGTCGTGAACGACCTACACTCGCCTTAGGTCGTGAGCGACCTAATCCTTTAACTTTCTGCACTGCATCATCCTCCCCTGGTTGAGAGAAATTCGACCTCGAATTCGCACACTCTTCATCCCCAACAAACTCTTCCCCATGATATGGTACAAGATGTTTAACATTGAATACGTCAGATGTATACACATCATCTGGCAGCTTCAGTTTATAAGCATTTTCATTGATTCGTTTCACAACTTCCACCGGACCAATTTTCCTGGCTTTCAACTTGTTGTACGCGCCCACTGGAAAACGATCTTTTGTTAACACTGCATAAACCATATCTCCTTCATTAAACTCAACTTTTCGTCGTTTCAAATCTGCAGCTTGTTTATATTTCCCATTTGCTTTCTCTAATCGTTCTTGAACGATTTTATGACACTCCGTCAGCCCTTCAACAAAATCAGCAGCTTTCTTAATTGTCCCCTTCGAGTGTGGTATCATCGTTAAATCTAACGGTCCCTTCGGTAAACTTGAATAAACAATCTGGAACGGACTGAACCCCGTACTTCGATTCACAGCATGATTATGGGCAAATTCTGCCTGACATAACTTCACATCCCAACTCTTCAGATTATCTTGAACAAGACACCTCAACAAGTTCCCCAATGATCTGTTTACAACCTCGGTCTGTCCATCCGTTTGCGGGTGATAAGCACTACTAAATTTCAGCTTCGTTCCCACCAGTTTCCACAAACTCAACCAAAAGTGACTCAGAAATCGAGTATCTCTATCCGACACAATAGATTCTGGCAATCCATGAAGTCTATAGATCTCCCTGAAAAACAACTGGGCTACATGAACAGCATCCGCCGTCTTCTTACAAGCAATGAAATGTGCCATTTTCGAAAATCTGTCAACCACTACATAAATGGAATCATTACCACGCTGTGTTCTCGGCAACCCCAACACAAAGTCCATACTCACATCAACCCATGGTTTAGTTGGTACTGGTAACGGCATATACAAACCTGCATTAGTCGCAGTTCCTTTCGAAACTTGACAGATATGGCATCTCTCAACAAATCTCTCCACTTCTTTCCTCATCGATGGCCAAAAGTAGGATTGTGAAATTAATTGTAAGGTACGGTCTCTTCCAACATGCCCTTCTTCGTGTAACTCCTTGATAATCTTCATTCTCAGACTACCCTCCGGTATGCATAATCGACTTCCTTTAAAAAGAAAACCATCTACCATCACAAACTCATCCGTCTTTCCCTCCTTAACTTTATCAACAAACTTCATGAAGTAAGGATCTTCAACAAATAATTCCGGCAACATTTCAAACCCCGTCACTTCAACTTTCAGCGTAGTCAACAAATGACTCCTCCTACTCAAAGCATCAGCCACTCGATTTGTCACCCCTGACTTGTGTTTCACAACAAAAGTAAACTGTTGCAGATATGCAATCCACGATGCATGTCTCGCTGAAATCTTGTCTTGCCCTTGTAAGTGCTTCAATGCTTCATGATCAGTATACAGAACAAACTCTTTCTGAAACAGATAGTGTCTCCAGTGCTTAATAGATTGTACAACAGCATAGAATTCCACATCATACGTACTGTATCTCATTTTCGCTCCTGACAACTTCTCACTGAAATATGCAATTGGACGTCCCTTCTGACTCAACACTCCTCCAATTCCAACCTTGGATGCATCAGTATGTAGTTCAAACACTAACTGAAAATCAGGTAGCACTAGAATTGGTGCAGACGTCAGCAATTCCTTGATCTTCCCAAAAGCACTCCCTGCTTCCTCTGTCCATGCAAACTGTTTACCTTTCATGCAATCTGTAACAGGTGCCATCACACTACTAAAGTGTGGTATAAACCTTCGATAGAATGAAGCCAACCCGTGAAAACTACGAACTTCCGTTATCGTCTTGGGTTGCGGCCAATCTCTAATCGCTTCAACTTTACTTTGGTCAACCTGTATCCCTTTCTCTGAAACAACATACCCCAGAAATAAAACACTATGCGTCATGAACACGCATTTCTTCGTTGCAGCATAGAACTGTTCTTGTCGCAATACCATCAGCACTTCTCTAAGATGATTCAAATGTTCCTCGGGACTCCCACTGTAAATAAGAATATCATCGAAATACACCACCACGAATTTCCCAATGAACGGTCGAAAAATCTGATTCATCACCCTCATGAACGTACTTGGTGCATTGGATAAACCAAATGGCATAACCAACCATTCGTATAGACCCTCCCTGGTTTTAAAAGCAGTCTTCCATTCATCTCCAGGTCTAATCCGAATCTGATGATATCCGCTTTTCAAATCAATTTTCGAAAAGATAGTAGCTCCACTTATTTGGTCTAACAAGTCATCCAACCTCGGCATTGGAAATCTATATCTCACAGTGATCTTATTCAATGCTCGACTGTCAGTGCACATTCTCCATGTCCCATCCTTCTTGGGTACCAATAAAGCTGGTACAGCACAAGGACTCAGACTCTCCTGCACACGCCCCTGTTCAAGCAATTCCTCTACCTGCCTTCGCAACTCTTCATGTTCCTTCGGACTCATTCGATAATGTGGTCTGTGTGGCAACACAGCACCTGGAACAAGATCTATTTGATGTTGTATGTCCCTCAACGGTGGCAACTCCGTTGGTAATTCCTCTGGAAATACGTCGTCAAATTCTTTCAAAACTGGTTTAACTTCTTCAGGAATTTCAACTTCTTCACTACTCTCTCGCCCAATTAACAAGAATACTTCTGGTTCCTCCTCAACCTCCTTAACAAATTCCTTCAAAGATAATAAAGTTTTCAGTTCTTCAATTTCTTCTGACTTACTTTCTTCTTGTGATCTCTTCTTCGGAACTAAGATAATCTTCGTGCCTTTAAACATAAAACTGTAACTATTGGTCCGACCGTCATGTAGTACTGCTCGATCATATTGCCATGGTCTTCCCAATAATAAGTGGCAAACATCCATCTCTACGACATCACACCATATTTCATCTTTGTATTTCTTCCCAATAGAGAATGGTACACGAACTCGTCTATCCACTTTCACTTCTCCTCCTTTTCTCAACCATGCTAACTTGTATGGACTCGGATGTTTCTCTGTCTTCAATTTCAACTTCGTCACAGCTTCGGTTGAAATAATATTATCACAGCTTCCTGCGTCGATCACAAACTTACACACCTTCCCCAGAATAGTACATGTTGACTGAAAAATATTACTCCTCAACCAACTAGCTTCCTCCTGCTTCGGTGTTAAACACGATCTCCTCAGCATTAGGTTACAACCTTCGTCTCCTGACGCAATATCCTGCTCATCCTCCTCAACTGGACTAGAACACTCCTCATCAACATCCTCATCATCAACTTCCACAATCATGGTTCTCTTCTTTGGCTTTGGACACTCACTGCTTTTATGACCCAATTCCTGACAATTGTAACATTTGAACCCATTGTTAACCCTTGTCTTCTCAGCCTCCTTCACAACTGGTTTTGCAATAGCTTTTGAAACATTCGAACTCCCACTAACTCCCTTCATCGGATTGTTGGAATTTGTAAACACACCTCCTCCTCGTCTCCCTTGTTTTTCCCACGCCAACGCTTTCTGATGTGCTTCTGCTACAGATCTTGGATCGAACATATTAACCATATCCTGAATCTGCATTCTCAATCCTCCAATGAACCTAGATGTCAGCTGCTCTTCTGTTTCCATAATATCATTCCTTGCAATGAGTTGATAAAATTCATCAGCATAGTCATTAACTGTCTTCGTGCCCTGCCTCAAGTTCTGCAAACGTTGATACATCAAAGATTGATAATTGTATGGTAAGAACGTTGCTTTCATCAATTTCTTCATCTTCTCCCAAGATTCAATCTTTGACTTCCCCATACGTTCACGTGTAAGCTTGGTTTGCTGCCACCATGCCAAAGCTCTACCCCTCAGCCTCGTAGCAACCAACTTCACTCTACGATGTTCTGGAACTTCTTTAAAGTCAAAAATCTCCTCAACATTAGCCATCCAATCTAGAAACTCCTCCGCTTGCATACCACCCTTGAATTCAGGAATTTCAGTCTTCATCCCTGATTCCCACTTGTGATCATATTCAGAGTAATTTCTGCCTTGACCTCTTCCTTGAACACTACCACCATCATACTCCTCTTCAAAATCAGATGCATAACGATGTCGATTCTGACCACCAACATCTCTACTACCATTACGCCTTCCACCATCATCCCTTCTATCTACGTTCCTCCGTTCTCGATCATTCACGTTTCTCCCACGCCCTTGATCATTTTCAACACTTCGGTCACGATTAGAATGTGGTGAGACTCTACTACCTCCATGATTAGATTCTGGTGAAACCCTTCTCCGATTTTGATTCATCTCCGTCATAAGCCTCTCTAACCGGCCAATTCCTTCGTTAAGCTTTTCACTAAAATTCTCATTGATTCTTTGCTCCATCTCATCAGCTTCTTCTCTTCGATACAAAGCTTCTACGTTTTGGTGGCGATTAGCTCTTCTTGGCGGCATACTTGAAAACCTTCCAACACTTCAAATTCGAACACTTTCCGGATTCTGATCAAAAATGAAACGGATCGAAAACTTCCACTTTGTAGCAAATCGCGATGAACACGATGGACAAAGTTTCGGCCTCCAATGCAAATCCGATCAAACAATCTTCGAACAAAAATGACTCTTCTTCCTCTCGGCCACGGTTTTACACTTCAAGCACTCGGCTTCTCTTCAAACTTTAAAACTCTTCAAATGATTAGGCTCCAAGTCTCGATCTAGCTATGATTGGCTAGAACAAGCTCTGATACCAAAACTGACGCAGCGGATATTACAAAACAATGTAGATCGTTGAATGTAGCAATCGGTGGATTGGAAGATGCTGAAATGCCCAAATTCGTTGATCCGAAGATACCGAATTCTAGCTATCCTGAACTCGTTGATCGCGCACGATACCGGGTTCGAAGATCTTCAATTCTTCAAGCGTTGATCAAGCGCACTTGATTCCGCGAATCGGCTTCTACAATCGTTGAATCGAGCGCACTCGATTATCCGAAAGAGGAGATAGGAGATTACACTCAACTACCAATTTGAATGAAAGCACAAAGCAATCAAAAGAGAATTTTATTCAATATTCAACAACCTTCTACAAATGAAAACACTCGCCTATTTATAGGCTACAACACACCAAAACAGAAAAGGTACAAGTCATAAGTCGGCAACCGACTTATCAATATCTCCGACTTAACCTAAGTCGTACTATTTACAACACAGTTCAGAAACTTAAAAATATTACAAGTACTAAGTCGGTTCCGAGTTACAGCTTACGACCTACGACTTAACAAAGACTCCGACTCAACAGTTACAATTTTACAAGCCTTCAGCGACTTAACAAACAGACAAAAACATCAAAGAACATACAAGTACTTAGGTCGGCAACGACCTTACGACCTAGAATGATTCGACCTAAGAATGTACGCGACTTAGCATAGGTCGGCAGCGACCTAACAACAGTTTCTTCACAGCTTCAAGAATCAACGGTTCAGATGGACGCGGCATCAAGATCTTCGGTTACAAGTTTCTGCGACTTAAAACCTTAGCGGTATTCCAAATCAACGTTTAAAGAGAATCAAGGGCAGAGGTTAACTCGGCAGACACATCAACGGCATCCCGTGCTTCGCGACCTAAAACATGCGCATCCCATATCAGCGACCTAAGATCAACGGTAGAAATTAACTCGGCAGTTGAATCAACAGCATCCAGTGTTTCGCGACTTAAAGCATGACTCGTTAGGTCGTTCAGACGACTCAAAGGACTTGTTAACTCGCAGAAATTTTCCTTGAGTCGTTGCCGAGTCACACTAGGTCGTTGATACGACTCTAAGACTTCATTAGGTCGCGAACATCCTTCCATAGGTCGGTTCCGACCTAGAACTTCATTCTCCCAACATTGCTCACCCAACTTTAACTCGGTGGTATTCTTTTTAGGTCGGTTTCGACTTATCAACTTGTTAGGTCGTATGCGACTTAATACTTCACCAAATTGGCCTGTGCAACCACCTTCTTCGGCATCACTTGTTCCCTCCTCTAACTCCTTAGGTCGTGAACGACCTACACTCGCCTTAGGTCGTGAGCGACCTAATCCTTTAACTTTCTGCACTGCATCAATAGTTAATAGGCCATACTTAAAATAGATTTCATTTTCATTGTCAAATTTCATGAAAGTTAGTAAGTGGTTTAAGGGGTGTGTTATAGTTTGATGGCTTATGTTGGCTAATCAATAGCACAAATATGCCATACTTATGATAAGCACATCAATTAAAGCACTAATGACCATAAAAGAGAGATTATGATTTCATATGTGTTGAACTACATGATCTAGAGAGTGGATTTATTCTCTAAATTGTCTTTTAACTCTTATATTTGCATCTCTTTTCTTTTAGTTGGTTAGCTAATTTTCTAATTCTCTAGCCTAACTTTCACTTGACTTTGGTTTAATTTGATTGAATAGATTTTTAAAATCATCAATTCCTTGCAGATCGACCCGTATTCGCCACGTACTACAAGTGTACACCGTGCGCTTGCGGTTAATTTTATTTCTAAATTCGATCGACGGTTTTCTAACTCGATAGAAAATCCATCGACGAACAAGTTTTTGGCGCCGTTGCCGGGGAGTTGTTTTGATTTTGATTTTCCATTCTTCGAATTATTTGTCGTTTGATTTTTATGTGTTTCATTTTGTGTGTCTTGCATTTAAAATAAAAATAAAAATTGTGTGTTTGTTGTGTGATCTTTGTTTTCATTTTGTTGTCTGTTTGATTTTCTTGTTTGTTTTTGCATTTGTTTGTGTGATTGCTTGTTCTCTTTTTGTTTCCATTCCATCTCCATATTCGAATATATATATATATATATATATATATACACAATTTCATTCAAAAAAAATATTTCATTTTCAAAGTCATTTACAATTTTCCATCTACTTTCTACATTTCCAAAAAAAATTCTCCCCTGTTACTGTTCACTGCACACAGTGCACCAAACTATTGCTCTGTTCATTATCCCCTTCTTCTCTGTTCACCACTTCTAGCCTTCAACTTCCAGCTACATCAAACCATCACACTATCACGTTCATTACTTCACTGACCACCCACTACAGTCCCCTATCAACCTCATACAATTCCACTTCTCTGCCGCAGCCTTGCCATCAGCAGCTGGCAAAATACATCTCCACTACCAACAAACAGCCTACCAACATCAATATCCATAAATCAGTGCCAAACCATCAGAGCCATCATGATGCAGCAGCGGATAACAAAAATGATGATTCGGTGAAAGTAGCAATCGATGGAATAGAAAATACTGAATGCCCAACTCCGTTGATCCAAAGATGCCGGAATCTAGCTATCCCAAACACGTTGATCGCGCACGATACCGTGTTTAAAGATCTACGATTCTTCGACGTTGATCAAGCGCACTTGATTCCACGAATCGGCTTCAACAATCATTGATTCGAGCACACTCGAATAACCGAAAGTGGAGATAGGAGATTACACTCAACTACCAATTTAATGAAAGCACAAAGCTAACAAACAAAAGTTTTATTCAAAATCAACTAACTTTACAAATGAGGCCACCCCGCTATTTATAGAGCTTTACAACACACGCGACTCAAAACTGTACAACACTTAGGTCGGCAATGACCTAAACAACACGACCTAAAAAACAGACGACTTACGACTTACGACTTAATATAGGTCGTTAACGACCTAACAGACTATCATTACTTCACAGCAACACATCACAACATCTTCACAACCTAAAACAAGTAGATTACAACAAGTAAACGATTTACAGTATTTACAGTAGTCACAACATCACGACTTAACACTTGACCGACCTAACAACAAGGCAGTGACTTAAAGAACAGCTTCAAGCGACCTTCCCATGAGCGACTTAAGAATTGCAGCAGTGAGCGACCTAAAAACAAGCGGCATCCAAAATCAGCGACCTAATTCTCCCCGCGACCTAACTTAGGTCGTAGGTCGTTCACACGACCTATCGTAGGTCGTAGCTCGAGAAAGTCTTCACTCGAAACGTTGGAGTGACCTAAAGAAGCGGCATGTGATTTAGGTCGTTCGCGCTCTTCTCCAACGACCTTGGACTTAGGTCGTAGCCCTTCTTCAGCGACCTTGAAATTAGGTCGTAGCCCTTCTTCAGCGACCTTGAACTTAGGTCGTAGCCCTTCTCTGCGACCTATCATAGGTCGTAATTCATTCTTGCGACCTAAGACTTGGTCTGTTTGGCCTGCATCAATGAGCAACCTGTTAGGTCGTTCCAGCGACCTACTCCTCTGCTTTAGCTCGCTATTCTCGAACCCGTTAGGTCGCCCACGACCTAAGACTTCAACTTCCCATGACTCTTCCCAAAGTTTTAGCTCATTAGCTTCCTTGTTAGGTCGCACTCGACTTAACAACATGTTAGGTCGCACACGACCAACGACTTCATCTTTCTGGGCTGCATCATCCTCCCCTGGTTGAGAAAAATTCATCCTCGAATTTGCGCCCTCTTCTTCCACAACAAACTCATTCCCATGATACGGTATAAGATGTTTAACATTAAACACGTCAGAAGTGTGTACATTCTCTGGCAGCTTCAATCTATAAGCGTTTTCATTGATCCGTTTCTCAATCATTACAGGACCAATCTTTCGAGCTTTAAGTTTATTGTATGCTCCCACTGGAAAACGATGTTTTGTTAGCACAGCATAGACTAAATCTCCTTCATTAAATTCAACGCTTCTTCGCTTCAAATCCGCAGATCTCTTATACTTTTCATTCGCTTTCTCCAATCGTTCCTGAATGATTTTATGACATTCTGCCAATCCATCAACAAAATCAACAGCCCATTTAACGCTTCCCTTTGGTTGTGGTACTATCGTCAAATCCAACGGCCCCTTTGGTAAGCTGGAATATATAATCTGAAATGGACTGAAACCCGTACTACGGTTTATAGCATGATTATGAGCAAACTCCGCTTGACATAACTTCATATCCCAACTCTTCATATTATCCTTCACCAGGCACCGCAACAAATTTCCCAAATATCTGTTAACAACTTCAGTCTGACCATCGGATTGCGGATGGTAAGCACTACTGAAATTTAGCTTTGTTCCCACCATCTTCTACAAACTCAGCCAAAAATGACTTAGAAATCTAGTATCCTGATCAGAAACAATGGATTCTGGTAAACCATGTAAGCGATACACTTCTTTAAAGAATAACTCGGCAACACGGACGGCATCAGCTGTCTTCTTACAAGCGATGAAATGTGCCATCTTTGAAAACCTGTCCACTACAACATATATCGAATCATTCCCCCTCTGTGTTCTCGGTAATCCCAAAACAAAATCCATACTGATATCAACCCATGGTCTAATCGGCACGGGTAACGGCATATACAATCCCGCATTCGTCGCTGTCCCCTTGAAAACTTGGCAAATATGACATCTCTCCACAAACTTTCCAACTTCCCGCTTCATCGAAGGCCAATAATAAGATTGAGAAATCAATTGCAAAGTACGATCTCGGCCCACACGACCTTCCTCATGCAACTCGTTTACAATCTTCATACGTAAGCTGCACTTTGGTATACATAATTGATTCCCTTTAAAAAGAAAACCATCCACCAATACAAACTCATCCGTCTTTCCCTCCTTGACTTCGTCTACAAACTTCGCAAAGTAAGAATCATCGACAAACAATTCTGGCAACACCTCAAACCATGTCACCTCTTCCTTCATTGTAGTCCACAAATGGGTCCTCCGACTTAATGCATCTGCCACTCGATTCGTGATTCCTGATTTATGCTTCACCACAAATGTAAATTTTTGTAAGTATGCAATCCACGAAGCATGCCTTGCTGCAATCTTGTCATGTCCCTGCATATGCTTCAACGCTTCATGATCAGTATATAAAAAAAATTCTTTATGAAACAAATAATGTCTCCAATGTTTCACGTCTTGCTTGATAGCATAAAACTCCACATCATATGTACTATATCTCATCTTTGCTCCCGATAACTTCTCACTGAAATATGCAATAGGACGTCCCTTCTAACTTAACACCCCTCCAATGCCAACCTTGGATGCATCAGTATGTAGCTCAAACAATAACTGAAAATCCGGTAATGCTAAAATTGGCGCTGACGTCAAAAGTTCTTTGATTCGTTCAAAAGCAACCCCTGCTTCCTCCGACCATGCAAACTGTTTGCCCTTCATACAATCTGTAACTGGCGCCATCACACTACTAAAGTGTGGAATAAACCTTCGATAGAATGAAGCCAACCCGTGAAAACTTCGAACTTCTGTTATAGTCTAGGGTTACGGCCAATCTCTGATTGCTTCGACTTTACTTTGGTCCACCTGTATTCCTTCTTTCGATACAACATATCCCAGAAATAAGACAATCCGTGCCATAAACACACATTTCTTAGTTGCTGCATAGAATTGTTCTTCCTGAAGAATAATCAACACCTTCCGCAAATGTTGGATATGCTCCTCTGTACTGGCATTATAAATCAAGATATCATCAAAGTAAACTACCACAAACTTCCCAATGTACGGCCTAAAAATTTGGTTCATCACCCTCATGAATGTACTTGGTGCATTCGATAGTCCAAACGGCATCACCAGCCATTCATACAATCCTTCCCTCGTCTTGAATGTTGTCTTCCATTCGTCCCCTGGTCTAATTCGAATTTGATGATAACCGCTCTTCAAGTCAATCTTAGAAAAGATTACAGACCCACTGATTTGATCTAACATATCATCAAGCCTTGGCATCGGAAATCTGTATCTGACTGTTACCTTATTCAGTGCTCTGCTATCCGTACACATTCTCCATGTTCCATCCTTTTTTGGTACCAACAAAGTTGGTACTGCACAAGGACTTAAACTCTCTTGAACACGCCCTTGTTCCAGTAATTCCTCCACCTGTGTCCTCAACTCCTCGTGTTCCTTTGGACTTATTCGATAGTGTGGTCTATGAGGCAATGCAGCACCTGGCACCAAGTCAATCTGATGCTATATGTCTCTAAGCAGTGTTAACTCCTTCGGTAACTCCTTTGGAAACACATCTTTGAATTCCTCCAAAACTGGTTTCACTTCCTCTGGAACTTCAGTAACTTCACTGCTTTCATGCCCAATCAACATAAAAACTTCAGGACTCTCATCTATCTCTTCCACGAACTCCTTCAACGACAACAAAGTTTTCAATTCCTCAATCTCCTCCAGCTTTTTCTCATTCTGCTGTTGCCTTTTCGGAACTAATGTGATCTTCCTGCTTTCGAACAAGAAACTGTAACTATTTGTTCGACCATTATGCTGTACTTCACGATCGTACTGCCAAGGCCTTCCCAACAGTAAATGGCAAACATCCATGTCAACCACGTCACACCAAATCTCATCCTTGTATTTCTTTCCAATAGAAAATGGAACATGAGCTCGCCTCTCTACCTTTACTTCTCCTCCTTTCCTCAACCAAGCAAGTTTATATGGACTAGGATGTTTCTCCGTTTTTAATTTCAACTTTCTCACAGCTTCCGTTGAAATGATATTATCACAACTCCCAGCATCAATGACAAATTTACAGACCTTTCCCAAAATAGTGCATGTTGACTGGAAAATGTTACTTCTCAACCAACTCGACTCTTCCTCCTGCTTCGGGGTTAAACAAGATCTTCGTAGCATCAGATTACATCCCTCGTCTCCCGACACTTCTTCTTCCTCCTCATCACGCTGTGAATTGAGATCTTCTTCGACATCCTCATCCTCCGCCTCAACAAGCATAGTTCTCTTTTTCGGTTTCGGACATTCTTGCTCTTATGACCCACTTCCTGGCAATTATAGCATTTGAAATTGATATTGACTTTAGGTTTAGCCACTTTATGAACAACTGGCTTATTCGATGCTTTAGGAACATTAGAACTACTACCCACTCCTTTGTTCTGACCAGTAAAATTAGGAAACACACCTCCCCCACATCTACCTTGTTTCTCCCAAACCAACGCCTTTTGATGTGCTTCTGCCACAGATCTAGGGTCGAACATGTTCACCATATCCTGGATTTGTGTTCTAAGTCCCCCAACAAACCTCGCGGTCAATTGTTCTTCTCTCTCCATGATATCATTTCGAGCAATTAATTGGTAGAACTCATCAGCATAATCAGCAACCGTCTTCGTTCCTTGCCTCAAGTTCTGTAATCTCTGATACATTAGTGATTGGTAATTATAGGGCAAGAACGTAGCCTTCATCAATTTCTTCATCTTTTCCCAAGCAACAATTTTTGACTTTCCTATTCGTTCTCTAGTAAGTTTGGTTTGCTGCCACCATGCCATAGCTCTCCCCCTCAACCTAGTAGCAACCAACTTCACTTTACGATCCTCCGGAACCTCCTTGAAGTCAAATATTTCCTCAACATAAGCTAACCAATCAAGAAATTCCTCGGCTTGCATACCTCCCTTGAATTCCGGTATTTCGGTCTTCATCCCAGACTCCCACTTGTGATCATACTCCGACTGATTTCTTCCTTGTCCTCGTCCATGAACACTACCACCATCATATTCCTCTTTAAAATCTGATGTATATCGATGTCGATCCTGACCACCAACATCTCTATTACCATCGTGTCTTCCACCAACATCCCTTCCATCTACATTCCTTCGTTCACGATCATTCTCATTCCTATCACGATTTCGATTGTCAACATTTATATAACGATCTCGACTCACACTTCTATGATCATTATCAACACTTCTCTCTCGATTGGAATGTGGTGAAATTCTACTTCCCCCATGGTTAGATTCAGGTGAAACCCTTCTCCGATTTTGATTCATCTCCAACATCATCTTCTCTAATCGACCAATCCCTTCATTAAGCTTCTCGCTAAAGTTTTCGTTTATTCTTTGCTCCATCTCATCAGCTTCTTCTCTTCTATACAAAGCTTCAACATTCTGATGGCGATTAGCTCTTCTTGGCGGCATGATTTCTCTTTAAAGAAAGCTAACTCTCGGCTTGAACTTTAAAGATGATGCACGGCCTTCAATCTTTAAATTGAACTTCACACTTTAACTCAACTCTCGGCCTTGATAAAATGATGCACGGCTTCTCTAGCTTTCGACTCTAACTTCAAATTCTTCAATAGAATTGGCTCCAAGACTCGGCTTAGCTATGATTGGCTAAGTCTAGCTCTGATACCAAATGATGCAGCAGCGGATAAAAAAATGATGATTGGTGAAAGTAGCAATCGATGGAATAGATAATACTGAATTCCCAACTTCGTTGATCCAAAGATGCCGGAATCTAGCTATCCCAAACACGTTGATCGCGCATGATACCGTGTTTAAAGATCTACGATTCTTCGACGTTGATCAAGCGCACTTGATTCCGTGAATCGGCTTCAACGATCGTTAATTCGAGCGCACTCGAATAACCGAAAGTGGAGATAGGAGATTACACTCAACTACCAATTTAATGAAAGCACAAAGCTAACAAACAAAAGTTTTATTCAAAATCAACTAACTTTACAAATGAGGCCACCCCGCTATTTATAGAACTTTACAACACATGCGACTCAAAACTGTACAACACTTAGGTCGGCAACGACCTAAACAACACGACGTAAAAAATAGACGACTTACGACTTACGACTTACTATAGGTCGTTAATGACCTAACAGACTATCATTACAACACAGCAACACATCACAACATCTTCACGACCTAAAACAAGTAGATTACAACAAGTAAACGATTTACAGTATTTACAATAGTCACAACATCACGACTTAACACTTGACCGACCTAACAACAAGGCAGCGACTTAAAGAACAGCTTCAAGCGACCTTCCCATGAGCGACTTAAGAATTGCAGCAGTGAGCGACCTAAAAACAAGCGGCATCCAAAATCAACGACCTAATTCTCCCCGTGACCTAACTTAGGTCGTAGGTCGTTCACGCGACCTATCGTAGGTCGTAGCTCGAGAAAGTCTTCACTCGAAACGTCGGAGCGACTTAAAGAAGCGGCATGTGATTTAGGTCGTTCGCGCTCTTCTCCAACGACCTTGGACTTAGGTCGTAGCCCTTCTTCAGCGACCTTGAACTTAGGTCGTAGCCCTTCTTCAGCGACCTTGAACTTAGGTCGTAGCCCTTCTTTGCGACCTATCATAGGTCGTAATTCATTCTCGTGACCTAAGACTTGGTCTGTTTGGCCTACGTCAATGAGCAACCTGTTAGGTCGTTCCAGCGACCTACTCCTCTGCTTTAGCTCGCTATTCTCGAACCCGTTAGGTCGCCCACGACCTAAGACTTCAACTTCCCATGACTCTTCCCAAAGTTTTAGCTCGTTAGCTTCCTTGTTAGGTCGCAGTCAACTTAACAACATGTTAGGTCGCACACGACCTACGACTTCATCTTTCTGGGCTGCATCACATCATCACAGCAGCACAAAGATCAACTTGTCAACTCAACATACCTTCTCATTCAACTACCTAACTGTGCACAACAGACCGTCAACATACAAACCATCATACCATATCAACATACCCATCATACCATATCAACATACAAACCATCATACCATATCAACATCCTCTTCCATCAGACAGAAGTGCACAAATCCTTATAACTATATACATCTCCATCATCAATGCCACAACAAACAAATTTCAAGTTCAACTGACAGAAGTGCAACCGAGCCTCAAATACATCACCATTGCCTTCCACTGTTAACATTGAACAACTGATCACCCCAAACTTCCACTGTCAATACCCATCCACTGTCACTCTTTCAACTTCCCCCAGACAGTGATGCACCCTCACTTCGATAATCCATTCAACATTTGTACCTGTAGCATTCATATATCCCTGTAGTACGTTCACAAACAATCCTCACTGCTAAACACAACACTTCTACCACTTCACTCGACTACAGTCCTTCTACCACTGAAACCACCATTCTTTATCGACCACTTCATCTCCATCACATTCTACTACTCGACCAAACTTCCAATTCACAAGCATAAACCCACCACCCACTGCTGCAATTCAACCTGCTCCCAAACGAGCCTCAGAACTAGAAACTTCACAATACACTTTACCTCAATCCGCAAACCAGTCATCGCCTATAACCACACGATTGCCACTGAACATCCCCAAGTCACCGTGACATCAACCACTCAACTGCGAGCCCCGAATTGCAACTCCACCACAGACAACTGAAATCCTCCAATCACGACATTCCCCACAACCTTGGACCCAATCGAACGGTCGTGAGTCGCCTCAAAACGCTTCATCCTTAATTGCGGCCACGACCAACTCCTCTATCACCCACCTGCACTTTAACTTGAATCGCCAACCCAAATCGACATGTCGTTACCAACGAATCCCTGAAAAAGATCTTCGAAAAACTTGGGATTTTAGTTTCGATTCTATTTTGGAATCCCTGAATTGATTTCAATTTTCGATTTTATTTTGGGACATTAAAAATAACGTGGGTTGAAATGATAATTGAAAAGTTCATGGGCAATTTTATTTTTTAAGTGGGTTCGTTTGTGTTAATGGGCCGGATATTGGGTTTTTTTTATGTTAGTTTGGTATTTCTAATTTGTTTTGTTTTTTTTGTTTTTTGGTTTAATCACCCATACAAACTGCCTTGTCCCCTTCTGATTTAAAAAAAAAGAATTGTTTACTTTGTTTTGTTTATCTTGTTTTAGTTTTAGTTTTATTTAATTTGATTTAACCTTAAAAAAAATTTAAGTAAAACTTCACTTTGAAGTTTCCTTTTCAAAAAAAAAAATTAAAAAAAAACTGTATATATATATTTTTTTTAGCTTGCCAAAGCAGAATTGCAGAAGGAGCAGAAGTGCTTGCTAAAATAAATTGCTTGCGTGCTGAGCTTGCCAAAAAAAAACTGCTTACTTATTTATAATTCTCTTTATTTGCCTTGCATTGTATATATCTATTGTTTTTGTTTGTCTTGCATTGTTGTTTACTTTCATTAAAAAAAATATCAGAAAACCAAAAAAAACAAAAAAAAAACAAAATCCATTCGTAGTTGCATTGTCAATACACGTTTAATTTCTACTTTGCATTTCATCCTAGAATTTTGATTAGTAATAACGGTTAGACATCGATAACACTTAATTGTATATTGACAAGTTGTCTTCTTTGAACAATTTAATTTCTTGGTGTATAGGCTACGACAGAGTAATAACTATTTATAAATATTATGGTGATTCGTAAATATTATAGTGGTTGTTCCTCTGAAGGTACTTAAACCTTCGGCTGCATTGCTACGGTGATTCGTGGTGCACCGATAAATTATGTCCGTTACCTGGCTGAGAACTATCTTGTTGAACTAAGACAATGTGTAATTATACAATTTTGGGTTAACTTAGGATAAATCATTTGTAATTAATCCTTGCATTCATTTAGTTGCATTAGTTCATGCATATTTATAATAAAAAATTCAAAATCCAAAATTAAAAATTAAAAAAAAATTGTATATATTCCTTTTCCTTTGAAATTTTTAAATCCTTTTTCTTTGAATTTTTTAAATCCAAAAAAATTTAGGAAAAAAAACCAAAATCCAAAAAAAAAATTAAAACCTTCTCAAAAACAAAGAAAAAATGGAAAAACCAAAAAACAAAACAAAAATCAATTTCCCTTTTGATAAATAAATTTTATTTGTAAATATTTTTCATTTACAAAAAAAAACAAAAACATTCTTGAAAATGTCCGAGTTTCCCCACTTACGTGAATTTTACAATAGTTGTGAAAATCAATATAATCCATATGATTTCACTCCAAATTCGTGTGGATATTTTAACAACCATTATTGCTTAAATGATTCAAACTTTGAACCACAAAATTTTCAAAACGATGACCAACTCTTAAGTCTTGAAAATAGCATTTCATCACTACTTGAAATCTCTACACAACAAAATCAAATGATAAATGATTTGTGTAATTCATATTTGGGCAATTATTCAAATCAAAGTTTTCAAAATAATCAAAATTTGACTTCACTTCAAAATTCAAACGATTTCGAGTATAACCCATGCCAATTCAATTTTGAACTCCAAAATGAATTTCAAAATCAAAACGAAAATGTGATCCACTTTTCAAATAATTTTGGCAATGGGAATAATCTCGACAATGATGCAAGTGAAAATTTTTGTTCTCAACAAATCCAAATCGAAAATCCTCAAGCTAATAATTATAAATTGGATTTTGTTGAACAAATGAACGAAATTTATGATGATCACACGGATTCGTTGTTTGAAACTTATATGAAACAACGTGAACAACAAAACCAAATCCCAAAATCCATCTTTTACCCAAATCGAAGATTTTCAAATAACAACTTTTTACATTGAAAATAATAATCTTAATGAAGTTTTTGAAAACACAGTAATGGAGCCGGATTTCAATTCTTTTGAGGGTGTCGAACCAAATTTAAAATTCGATCTTCCTTTTCTCGATTATGAAAATTTGAATACAACAACTTCTGATTTTGAACTTGAGATACGCAATGAATTTGTTAATAATCCAACAAAAGAAGACGAATTTAACGAACACGAATTCTTTGGACTTTTCGAAAACGAGTTGTCGAATTCTGATGGGGAAGATTTAAAACACCATTTTGATTTTGAAATCAACAATTTTGAAGAAGTTTTCAATGATAAATTTGAATTTCAATTTGTTGAAAATAACCTTGAACTTCAATCAATCGTTATATCTACCCTAAAAATCATCGAAAATAAAACAACTCGTATGATTTTTAATAAAACGACATTCGTTTTTTCAAATCCACATTCGATTCCAAAATCATTTATGGTTTGGTTTTTCGAGCTTAAGCTGTGTCCCGTATACTTGACGAGGCAAATGAATCGGTTTTTGGAAGACCATTTCATTTATGCTTTGACGATATATTTTCTGATCTCATGTAAATACCGTTCACCTTCATGTAAATATAGGTCATCTTTTATTTTTTATTTTTCTCCTTTCACTTGGATTGACTTTGGGGACATAGTCAAAATTAAGTGTGGGGGGAGACTCATCTTCATTTTTTTTTCAAGACCGATCTTCATTTTTTTAATTTTTCATGGTTTATTTTTGCTTTAAAAACTCAAAAAAAACAAATTTTCTTTTGATTTATTTTAAAGAAAAACTATAGGATAAATATATGGGTTTGGTTTATTAAATTGAAAATTTTGAAATTTATTTGTCTTAACAAAAATCAAGTTTGATTACAAATAACGATGATTTAACTAGTATATAGGAAAATTCGTACGTGTTAATTATGAAATATCCTAATTGAAAATCTTTGTATTAAAAAGTGGTTGATTTAAAGTAAAGGATATAACATGTTTCTTGCCTTCTACGTTAAGTGGTGCTAAGATGATTTTGCAAAAGTCTCTCTTTGAAAAACAAAAAGAAAAAAAATACAAAATACAAAAAAAAACATTTGTATATATGTATATGTTTTTAACACCTAGAGTCAGGTGTTCACACTCGTGTGTTCACTCGCCATGCTTTGTACCCTTCTCACGTAAGCCCGAAAGGTAGTGCACGATCGGTATATCTGGCCTCAGTTTATCTGAGTTAGGTGTGTATATATATAAAAAAAATTCTTTTTAATAACGCCTACATTCAATAGGTGTTCACACTCGTGTGTTCACTCGCCACGCTCTGTATTCCCCTCACATCAGTCCGCAAGGCAGTGCATGGGTAATATATCTGGCCTCAGTTTATCTGAGTTAGGCATATGTAAATATTGTAAATATCAATAAAGTTTTCAAAAAAAGGAGAGAGTAAGCAAATTAAATCCAAGCACTATTTTAACTTATTTGACTTGATTTGTTATTGAAATGAAATGAAATACCACTTTAATAAACTTTGATAATCAACTAAGGACCTATTTCATGGTTACACCTTGTTATCAACTGAAACAACGAGTTAAACTATTGTCTATTTGTTATGATAACTTGATTTTTGTTCGAAATTTTGACGAGTAAATGACTTAAATTTTCAACATAATGACCAAAACTTATATTTAACTTATTTGTGTCTATTTAAATGTAAACCTTTCATTTGTAAATATTTCCAAAAACATGCATTCATCTCTTTGTAAATAAATCTTGCATTGTATAAATATTTTCATCCTGCATTTGGATTTTGTGGGTAGTATCCGCTGAAAACCCTCACGAGACAACACTCGTCCTACTAGGGACACCCAGAGGTTTAACGGCTTGTTGCATACGCTCAATGCAATCGTGCTCCCTACGAAAACAGATTTATCCTAGTTTTCCTTTATTCGAGGACGAATAAAAAGATAAGTGTGGGGGAATTTGATGTGCACGTAAATGTGCATATTTTTACCACCATATTTAATCTATTTAAATTAAATAAATGATCATATCGGGCATTTTAACTTGTTTAAACCAAAATTCATATTATTTTCAAATTGTCACATATTCGTCTTCATCCAAGGGCAAAATGGTCATTTTTGTGCATATATTAATTTGAGAAAATTTAATTAGAAATTTATATATTATTTTATAGGAATTTGGCTTCATATACAAGTGGTTTCATGAAGATGTATGCATGCACAAGAGTGAAGATAAAGAAATGAAGATGGAAATAATTCAAAGGCATGATAATGGAGGACCCCACCTACCCACCTACCTTAATGTACAAATTAGAGGCTAATGCACATGCTTATGGAATTAATGGCTTCATGTACAATTAAATGAGGATTATTTGAAGCTAATGATTACTTGGCCTCCACACTTCCTAAGAGGGTATTTTGGGCATTCCCTAAAAATATGAATTAGGGTTTAACACATGTATAAAATCCTCCTATGTTTCATGTAACCCTCTCCTCCCTTAGTCTCTCTTAGTTTAGTTTAGGCTCACAAATAAACAAGCTCTTCTCTTTCTCTTTTCATGGCTACTTAGCCATTTTCATTTCATGTACTTTTCCTTTTTTTTATGCATTGTAATTATTGTTTCTTTTTAATTACATGTTCATTTCCTTTCATGCTAGTAGTGTAGATTTCCTTTTATGCAATTAGAATAGTTTTCTTTCATTTAGCTTTCATTTTTCTTTCTTTTTGCTTTCATGTTGCAAGCTACATTTGTTAATCAAATGACAAATATGAGAGGCTAAACCCCTTCAATTTAGGGGTAATGAAGCCCTCTAATTATGTAGCTTCAACTATTTGTTAATTCATGCTCTCTTTTTGTGCTTAATGATGATGATAGATATGGTTTATTAGTTGTTTTTGCTTTGAATTTGATAGCCTATATTGTAGACATCAAATAGGCTATGCTAAAACAATCACTAACACTAATTGCCTCTTCATCAAAATATGATTATGGCAAAAGAAAGTGATTTTGAATTAAAATTTGATGGTCTATATTTCTAATCAACAGTTAATAGGCCATACTTAAAATAGATTTCATTTTCATTGTCAAATTTCATGAAAGTTAGTAAGTGGTTTAAGGGGTGTGTTATAGTTTGATGGCTTTTGTTGGCTAATCAGTAGCACAAATATGCCATACTTATGATAAGCACATCAATTAAAGCACTAATGACCATAAAAGAGAGATTATGATTTCATATGTGTTGAACTACATGATCTAGAGAGTGGATTTATTCTCTAAATTGTCATTTAACTTTTATATTTGCATCTCTTTTCTTTTAGTTTGTTAGCTAATTTTCTAATTCTCTATCCTAACTTTCACTCGACTTTGGTTTAATTTGATTGAATAGATTTTTAAAATCATCAATTCCTTGCGGATCGACCCGTATTCGCCACGTACTACAAGTGTACACCGTGCGCTTGCGGTTAATTTTATTTCTAAATTCGATCGACGGTTTTCTAACTCGACAGAAAATCCATCGACGAACAACGGTTAAACTCATTTTTATCTAAGGCACAAAACAACATATTCATGGATTTTGCATTAGCTGTGGCATCTAGTTTTTATGTATTTAACCAAGTAGAATACTCCTCAGTAGGAATAGTGTATTCTTTCTGAGTAATATTCCATGAATCAAAACCATTTGCTTGCATATATATTCTCATTCGTATGGCCCAATAGTTATAATTCATGCCAGTAAATAGTGGTGGACGTGTAGTGGATTGTCCTTCAATGAAGCTAGTGTTAATGCTAGTGCTAGTGCTAGTATTAGTGTCCATATTATTAGATTATCAGATAACTGTGTTACGGTTATATGATGACCATGCTCTAATACCAAATGAAAGTGTGCTATGGATCGTATAATATGGATATATGCTAAAACAGAGTGTAGTGATGATAGCTATACAGTAAATAGTGCGGAATATAAAAGCAGTAAAGTAAAATGACACTAGGTATTTTATACTGGTTTGGAGCACCGTCCTATGTCCAGTCCCAGACTCCTTCTAGAATTTCAGAAAAACAATAACCCTCACTTAACTCGGAGGAACAGGTCTATACAACCCTTGAGCAGCCGAACAAGGACCTGAGCAGCGGAATATGATTTTTCCTTAGCAGCCGAAGAGGACTTCACACGCCTGAGCAACAGAACAGGACTTCAACAAATACAAAAGATTGTTTTGACTTTGTGTTTTCTAATAACACAGATTTGTCACTTGGAGTACACCCTTCTTATAATCTTCTCCTCGAGTATAATATATATATATGAAGTTTATGAAGAATAGAAAGGTATAATATTGCTTTATTGTAGAATAATTGAAAGTATTATAGCAAATAGATTCCAGAGAGATAGATTAGAAAGATAAGAAAATTCGGTTATAATTCATTTTTTTGGAATCAAGTTGGAATATATATTTATAGATGTTAAAGAGCAGTGATTATTGGTGAAGAGTTGTGGTTGAAGCGTTGCATTCAAATCTCTTCGCAGAGATTTGTAACTCTTCACGAATGATTGTGTCTTTTCAAAAATATAGCAGTTGTAGAAATTCAGTCGACTGAACCTCTGGGTCAGCCGACTGATTATTGAAACAAAAATTTAAAATTTAAATATATATATTTGTATATTCGTGCAATTATGCATGTTGTACAGATTTTCCAGTGTCAGTCGAGTGAACCTCTGGGTCAGTCGACTGACCTGGTAAAATCTGTGCAATATGCACAGTTTACACAGGTATAGAAATATATAACTTTAAATACTTTTATAATTTAATATATGTATATATATGCATAAAATATTTGGAACTAGAATGATTAAATATATAAGCTAATATATACGTAAGCGAGGAGAGATTTTAACAAAGTTAACCTAAGACTCAAAATCAAACTAATAAAATTGATGCACTGATTTTGAAGTCTTGTCTCCTTGTAGTATATATTCACTTTTTGTCGTAGCAGTCGTCAAATCTGTATGTTGTAGTGATAGCTTTGTGTCATGAATCAAAACCAAGTCTCAACATGTTTGTGCAGGTATTTATAGATGACATTTTAGTATACTCTAAGGATGATAGAGAGCATGAGGATCATCTTAGAGTGGTGCTTGAGAAGCTAAGGCAGCATCTGCTGAAGGCGAAGTTTACCATGTGTCATTTTTGAAGAAGAGGTTAAGTTTCTTGGTCATGTGTTTTCAAAGAAAGGCTTGTCAGTCGATCCAGAGAAGCTCGAAGCTGTGAATAATTGAAAGAGACCAGAGACGGTGACTGAGATTAGAAGTTTTTCTTGGACTTGCTGGCTATTACCGGATATTCATCAAGTATTTCTCACGAATAGAAGTTTGTTTGGTCTGACAAATGAAAGGAAGCATTCCTTGAATTAAATCATTTGTTGACCAATGCACCAGTATTAGTAGTTCAATACGGAAACCAAGGGTTGGTGGTGTATACTGATGCATGTGGATCTAGATTAGGAGCGGTTTAGATGCAGAAAGGTAAAGTTATTACCTACGCTTCATGACAACTTATCCCGTATGAAGTAATATATCCTACTCATGATTTAGAGTTGGCTGCGGTGATCTTCATGCTGAAGATTTGGAGACATTATCTCTTAGGGGAGAGATTTGAGCTATACACGAATCATGAGTCTTTAAGGCATTTATTCTCTCAGAAGGAGTTGAATATGAGACAGCGGAGGTGGTTGGAGTTTTTGGTTGCTTATGATTTTGGTATAGAGTATACACTTACAAAAGGAAATAAGATAGCAGATGCTCTTAGCAGAAGACATCAAACTATGGTATTAGCTATGTTGGTAGAATTGAAGGATTTAGAAGCTTTGACTACTTGTAGTGTGTAGTTAAGGTCGACTGCTAGTTCTAGTCAGAGTACCACCATGTTGTCCTGTTTAAAAGTTCGACCAATGTGATCGAGAGGATTGCATTTAAGAAGAAAGAGGATCCAGTATTAACAGAGAGGATTAGAAGGCTTGAGGTTGGAACTGAGACGATGATATAAAAGATTTTAGCCTTGACCAAAGAAGATAGTTGAGAAAGAAGGGATAATTGTGTGTTCCGAATGTAGAGGACTTGAGGAAAGAAGTTCTTGGAGAATGTCATCGGTCCAAGTTTACGATTCATCCTAGAAGGACCATGGTGTATCGAGATATGAAGAGGAACTTCTATTCGAAGGGTATGAAGAGGGATTTTGGCTTGTGGGTTAGGCAGTGTGCAAACTGTCAAAAAGTGAAAGCTGAACATCAGAAGCCGCGTGGGTTGCTTCAGCCTTTAGAGATTCCAGTTTGGAAATGGGATTCGATATCCATGAATTTCATAGATGGGTTGCCAAGGTCAAACAGAGGAAATGAGAGTATATGGGTCATATTGGATATGTTGACCAAGAGTGCCCATTTTACTCCAGTTAAGTCTACCAGGATGGCACCTTTTTTAGCTAAGTTGTTCATGAAGATTAGACTACATAGAATTCCTAGTAGTATAGTCAGTGGCAGAGATGCTTTGTTCATTAGTGAATTCCAGAAGAGTTTACAGGATGTATTAGGTACCAAGGTTAATATGAGTACTACATATCACCCTCAGACAGATAGGCAGACAGAGAGAGTCGATAAGGTGCTCGAGGATTTATTGATAGCTTCGGTATTAGACTTTGGTGGATCTTGGGAAGGTCACCAACATTTGGTTGAGTTTTCCTATAATAATAGTTATTAGACTATTATAGGAATGGCACCTTTTGAAGCTTTGTATGGAAGGCCATGCAAATCACCAGCATGTTGGTTGGACTCTGGAGACAGATTAGTCCTAGGTCCAGATTTGGTTAGAGAGGCATGAGAGAAGATTGAGTTGATCTGGGAAAGGATGAAGGAAGCTCAGTCTAGACAGAAGAGTTATGCAGACAAGAGGCGTAAAGACTTAGAATTCTTAGTTGGAGATAATTTTCATTAAGGTATCCCCGATAAAGGGTGTGGTACGATTTGCAAAGTCAGAGAAGTTGGCCCCGAGATATGTTGGTCTATTCCTGATTATAGAGGAAAGCTCGCATACAGAGTAGAGTTACCGAGCAGTATGGCAGGTGTCCATACTGTATTCTACGTGTCTTATCTTCGCAAGTATGTGCATGATCTAGAGACTACTATTCCCCCGATAGGGTTGGAAGATTTGATAGTAGAGCCTAATTTGACTTTTGTTAGACACCGGTTCGGGTTGTAGCGAGAGATGAGAAAAGATTGAGAAACCAGACAGTCAAGTTGGTTAAAGTTCAGTGGAGCGTCAACGAGGACTGTACTTGGGAGATAGAAGACGTGATTAAAGATACTTGTCCTGATCTGCTTTAAGGGTATGTCTATATTAGATTTATATAGATAGTTTCTAGTCAGGTAGACTAATATGGTCGTTAGAAGTCGTTACAGATGATTGCTACATTTAGTATTTAGTCCCTACTGATTTCTGAAGACAAAATTCTTTAAGAAGGGGATCCTGTAACACTCCTAATTTTTTATAACAGTATTCAGGAGATTTAATTAGATAAATTAAATAGAATAATGTAAATAATTAGAGTGAAAGAGGATTGAGATTTGAATAAATAAATAAATAAGAGGCCGTGCTTAATAATATAAATGGGCTTAAAAATAGTTTCATATGTTAACCAATTAGCATAAAGGCATTAGGGTAATTGCCACCGTCACATCTATTACCTTATTATTCACGGTTTATATCCATTCACATCCGTTTTTCATTTCTCAAAATAATAATCAAACCTAAAACAATAGAGAGGAGCCGGCCACTACTAGGAAGAAAAGGGGTAAAATTAAATCAAAGCTAAGGAATTAAAGCAAGGGGATATATTTCAATCAAATATCAAATTCCTTATCACAATGAAGGTGAATAATAAACTAAACCATATATATCTTGTTTTACAGTCATTTGATTTTTGGGGTTAGGATTAAACTCATTTTGATGATTTTTGGATGATGGTATGCCTAGGTTTTATGTTATATTAAATTCAAATAAGATTATGGATAATTACACGGTTTTGAGGCTAAAACCGATCATAATGATTTTCGAATGCCATGGAAAAATTATATGTTGTGTAAAATGTGATTATGGAGATGGGTTTCAATTTTTGTAATTTCTATGCTATGGAAAATTTAATATGAATTTTCAAAGGAAAATATGTATAATTGGGTTTAAAATTTTATTTCTATTATTTTAGGAAGAATTTGAGTTTTAAATTTTAATATGTTAGATAACATGTTGAAATTGAATTTCTGTAATTTTTGGGGATTTCTCCTAAGTAATTTACTATTGAAATTCAATTAGCCTAGAAGGACTTTATTGAATTACTGGTTTTGCTTAATGGAAGGGCTTAATTGTTAAATTAAACTTTGATTTAGATCTGAAATTATACGGTAGTTACTTGGGAAAGAATTTGAAAAATTAAGACAACAAATTAAATGTTTACAAATAGGCATGTTAGTTATAAAGTAATTACTTTAAATGGTATTAAATCAGGCTTTACCAGAAAACTAGGTTCCGCCTCTTTCAGAAGTACCTTTCGAATCCTATGCTTCTGCTTTGAACTCAGTCGAAACCAACTAAAGTAGAAACCAATACACATGGTATCAATGAGATTGGTACGAACTGGATTGGAGAAAGGCAGAAGGCATGGTGTTGAAAACATTGCTTCCGATGGGGTCGAAACTTTTGCTTTGCTTTCAAATGTTAAGCATCCGCTTTGTTTTACTAAAAGCTTTCGAAGTAGCCAAAACATATACTTTTGAAAGGGGTTTTCTAAATAGCTTTCGAAGAGAGTTGCCATCTTTCATTTTTAAGTATGAGCTTTCAAATGAGTTCCTTTGTGTATAAAACAATGCTTTCGAAAATGGTGGTTTCGACCTAGTCGAAACCCTACTGCCGTTCTTTTACCTTTCGAATGTATTGAAGACATCAATGCTTTTGAAGGGTAGTCATTGTTTAAAACTTATACTAAGCCACTTCCAAAAGACTTTTGAAAGAATTCAAGGATTTCGAAGGTAATGGCTTCGAAAGGGGGTTTCGATGCTACCCTTCAATTTTTTACTTAAGTGTTTTAAAGCTTTCGAAAGGATTGTTCCGAAGCCATCAAGTTTTCCCAAATAATTTTATATGAAGTTTAATAGTTTCGAAAGGGATACTTTCGTATATATTCACTTTGACCCAAAAGATGTTTTGAAGTAAACCCAATGGTTTCGAAAGGGGTACTTTTATTGGTTTCGAAGCTATGTTTCTAAGACTTAATAAGTAATGCTTTTGTACTTTTGAAAGGTACATTTTGGTTTCGAAAGAGATGATTTAAAGAGCTTTGAAAGGAATATGCTTAATGTCTTGAAAAGAAGTTTTCAATGCTTTCGAAGAAGGTTATCTAGTGGTTTCGAAAGTGATGTTTTAAGCTTCCGAAAGCATTAGTTTTCAAAATAAATAACCCAAGCTCATTTAAAAGGAAAAACCATGGCATAAATAAAGAGTTTTTAAATGATTTTGTGACGACCCGCCCTTCTCTCCACAGAAGGTCGCAGCGTCAGTAAGAAAAAAAGGGGTAGAAAAGAGAAAAGAAGAGAAGAGAGAAAGAAACAACAACAGATACTCACAGCGGAAACGGAACAAAATATAATATATCACATAACTATTACATAGTATCATATACATCAGAGTTACATAGATTATATATCACATACTAGACAGTTATAAACATCTGTCTAGTTATTACAACTCAATACAATACAGAACACTATCACAAAGATCAACACAGCGGAACTACTATCTATATCTACAACGCTGAAGCCTCCTGCTCCATTGCTCCTCCACAATTCGTCAAAGCTAACCTGAATCTCTTGGCTACTCGTAAAAATTTGAGTACCCAAGAGTTTATATAAAACAGAAAATAAACACTTGGGTCAGACATGGGTCTGGTGTGAGTAACAGGTTAAATTTGCTTAACTTCAAAACCTTTTTGAAAACAAAGGTATCACGTAAGACTTCCCACAAATAAACATGGGTAAGTTTTTACCTTACGCTAACCAAAACATTTGATAGGAAATCCGATTGTATTATAATAGGTCTAGGGTTTTCAAATAAATATGAAATAGCTGAAATTGTTACATTATTAAATTCCAGCATACTAGCCAACAAAGTGGGTTATACAATCAAATCCGCTATCACTTATTGGAAATTGGATTCCATACAATGGCAGGGCTACCGGGGTACCGCCCGTCACAGTACGTGGCCTAGATCACCGTACCGAGGATCACTCCAAATCCCCTGCAACACAAGGTCGGAACATCCCTTACTGGATAATTCCCACACAAGATACCCCACGGTTGTCATGATTCAACCGCACACACTAAGCCGAAATAATAAGGGAAATCTAGACAGAGGTAATCTTGTCCTACTTGGGTGCTACCCACTAACCTTGCTGCACCTCCCATGTTTTAGCCATTCCCGGTTGATGAGGCTTGAGGTCACAATTACCTTTAATCAGAACACATCACTTAGGATGCTCATCGTCCGCCTGACGATGTTCTGAAAGCATTCAATCCATACAAGTTCGTTCCGGGTTCGAACGAAACCGAAGGCATTATCTCGTTACACTCATTTTGGAATCACCCTCAGAGTTAACGATAATAACCCTTGCACTCTAAATCTTCATCTCGAATCTGAAAGTACTATCTCTGTCAACTCATTACGGAATCACCCATAGAGTTATACTGACAAAGAATAGTTCTTACACCTCGAGTCTTCACTTGCTCCACTTGGATTAACGACCAACGTTTAATTTGGATCGATGTGGTTTTCGGATATCCAAATCTAGAAACCCGATCCCGGTCTCATCGAAATCCAAAACGTATCTTTTAAGGCCAAGTTGTTTTAAAGTTAAAACAATTCAATTCAATTATCTTTGTACACATAGAAAGATAATTCATAATATCACAATAGATAATCAACATTATCAATAAAAGCAGATAATCCATATTATTATCACAACTCAACTAGAACATCCATATCACGGATCAACATATATCTCATCAGAGATATCAAACAATGCAAAGCATTCAATTATTATTTATCTATCCATAAGTAATGATTTATACTATTTCTAATTAATTTAAAGTGAATTAAATTAATTACTTCATTCTATAAATCCTACTTACTTAACCCGTAATTAATTACAAATCAATTAATTATTCTCTAATTACCCTTTAATTGCATTCAGGTAATCTATCCTTTAATTAATCTCTCCAATTAATTATCCTTAACCATTTATAGTAATTATCCTTTAATTACTTCATTAATTAATTAACTATAATTAATTTAATTAATCAACTATAATTAATTACATTAATTCCTTAATTAATTACATTAATTAAACACTTCATTTATTAATTATTTCTTAATTAATCAATTCTTAATTTCATCATTAATTATATTACTTAATGATACTTAATTACAAATTAATTATTAATTACTCTAATTAAATTAAGTAATTAACCTTTAATTAAACCACATTTATTAATCACTCTTGATTAATCTTATTCAGTAATTAACTACCCTTAATTACTTTATTAACTAAATTAATTATTGCTTAATTAATTTCTTAATAAATCCCTTGATTAATTCATAAGTAATTAAACTCAAATTACATCATCCTTCAATTAATTACTTCCAGTAATTATTTATTATTTACTTCCCTAAATAATCATACTTATTAATTACATTAAGTAATTGTTATCAAATCATCCATTGATTATTCTAAATTAATTAAACTTAATTAATTAACTTAACTAATCAAATTAACTTAATTAATTACAATGAGTAATTAATTCCTTAATTACTTTCATTAAGTAATTACATTTAAACAATTCCATAAATGATTATCCTTAATTAATTAATCTAATTAATTATCAAAATTAATCACATAAATTAATTATTAAATAATCTCAAATTAATGACCTTCATTAACTATTAACAACTCTTTAATTACTTTTCTTAAGTAATTAACTTAGATTAACCATTATTAATTTCAAATTAATAAATCTTAATAACCAATTAATTAGTCTCTAATTATTTAATTAATTAAGTGTTAACCATAACTTAATTAATATTTAATTACTTTATTAATTAATTCTTAATCATTAATTAATATTCTAAATTATAATCCTTAATTACAAATTAATTATTCCTAATTAATTAATCTTAAACCTTAATTAAATTAATTTAAATCCTTAATTATAAATTAATTAATCCAAATCATTAATTAATTGAATTAATTAAACCATTTTAATTACTTTAAAGATTTAATGATTTAACTTTAAGATAAAACATTTTCTTATTCATGGTTCAATTATCATTCAAAATTACATTTGAAAAACATCCATTTCAAATTTACTTTTAAATTTCATTTTAAATTCTAGGTTTAAAATGAATACCAATTTGTCTTTAACAAAGTTTAAAACCAATTTTAAAAACTTTTACATGTTAAGGAATTTCTTACATCTTATAAAAGAATTTTTAAAAGAGTTTAAATCAATCCCTTTTAAATTCAAAACATTTAAATATAACTAACATTTTAAACCTATTTAAAATATTTAAATTTATAAAACTTATTTATATTCAATCTAAAATTTAAACTAACCTAAATCTATATTAAAAACTTTGATGTAAATTTCTGTTTAAACATTTGCTCTACAAATTTATATTCAGTTAAAAAAAACTAACCAGATAGGTTTTAAACCTGGCAACACTTAATTACCCGAGACCACTAAATTTACATCGAGTCGCACCCTTAAACACTTCGAGTCTCACACATAAGAAGATTCGAAAATCTCGAGACCTTCCTCTCCTCAAAACCAAGACTTTACCCAGATACATTCACGACCGTGTGCACGTGCACCGGAGATGCAGTCGCCTCTGACCATCGCCGAGTATCCCCACAAGTCGGCGATCATCCCTACACCATATCACGATCATCACTTCTTTGATCAATGCGCGAAATCAAAATCGAGACCAAAATTTGCAAATCTGGAACAAGTGCTGGAACAGGAACTACCCATTTCACCCAAACCTGTCAACACCTCCCCATGGAAGCTCCGACCACCGTTGCCCCTGAAATTCCGGCAAAGACCTCGTCAACCCACCATCTTTCAGAACCCAAGATATAGTTGAACTCGATCAACTACAATTGCCGAAATGATCGCTTCTTTCCTAACCCAGAAAAATTAGGGTTCTACACTACAAATCACAACCACCATCGCCACAACCCTCTGATCAACTTCGCACTAATTTTTCCACCCTCTCTGATAGCTCCTCCACCTACAGAATCAAACTCGGCATCTCCAAACATTTGTTGCAACAAAGATGCCTCACAATGCACAATACAGTCAATAGAGAACTGCTCTTTGACTCTAGCTTAAAAAATTGTAATCTTGCTTTTAAAATTCATAATTTTGTATGATATTTTGATTAATAAACCTGAAACTTCAAATCGTTGTACTTGAAATTCCACTAATTAATGTTTGTTCATCAGATTATACATTCCACAGATATATAGAGTTGTCTAAGCTTAAGTAAAGTTTCTGACCATAGTCTATGATGAAATAAACATAATTGTTTAAGCCTTAAATCTAAATCAAGATTTAATCAAGAGAAAATTGATTTTAAAATCAAACAGAAGTTTGAAATTGAGGAACAGAATGTAACAGATAACAAACATGCACACATAAATATATTCACATATATATATTCCCAGCAAATTCATATTATATATTCATTTCTAATTAAAAGCATGAAAATAACTTTCACCTACTTAATTTTTTTAAAAATTGAGTTACTCACCTGATTTAAACAGAGGCAGCCTCTCTAAATTTTTTTTTTGAAAAACTTGAAACTGAGAACTTGAATTCCATAGCTTTTGAAGACTGTAAACTTGCATGCTTGTTTGAATTTAATTTTTAAACTTGAGTTGCAAGAGCTTTACTTATTTAAACTACATGCATGTTGGCTTCCAGGTTGCAAATGAATGTAGGCCGGCTTTGAGTAGATTTCAGATTTGAAAAGAATGCAGACAGAAGACTTTTGATTTTGAAATGTATTACAGGGTTTGATTTTTCTTGAATTTCTAGTTTGAGGAAGATTTACATGCTTTTGATTTTGAGGATACTTCATAGATTGAAGAAAAAAAATGATTTGTATGCTTTTTGAAATTTAAAACTGAGTTGCAGATGTTCAGATTAAACATGCAGGCTTTGAAATTGTGGTTTTGTGAGGAGTTTGAGTATTTGAAAAATCAGATTTGAACATGATCAAATTTTGTTTGAGGAATGGTTACTGATTTTAATCTCAGATTTTTGCTTAGAGAATTTGTTTGAGTTTCTCTTGGTTTTAAAAAGAAGAATAGAAAGAATGAAGTGCACAGATACAATGTTTATATATATGTAAATTTGTGATTTTATAAAAATAAAAGAAAATAGAAAATTAATAAGGACACTTGTCACATACATTTGTTACTTAAATTACACATGTTAAAATGAAACCTTAGGATAATGACATATGTCTCTTAAGTAATTTAACTTATTTTTATTTATTTTAAAAGTAAATAAAATGCCTTTTTCTTATTTATTAAATACTTATCTATATATATATAATTACTTTTTAAAGAAACAAAACTAGTTTATAAATAAAAGTTTATATAAATATTCTAAAATCCAAAACAATTTAAATATCTATTCTTTTGAATTTCAATTTTAAATTCAAATTCAAATCAAATTAAATCTTAAGATTCAATTTAAAAATTAAGTTATATATATACATATACAACTACTTATCAATTTAAAAATAACAATTCCATAGTCTTTAAAATTCATTCATATTTATAAAAATAATACATTATACTTATTATTTGAAAATAACATATTTGATAATTTAAATAATTTATATAAGAGATTATAAATTACTTCTATTATTAAATGAATTAATACCATATGTAAATTGTATTTTAAACTTCTATTTTTAAATCATATATATCAAGTAATATTCTAAAAGAAATAAAACAAACCTTTTATTTAAATTAAACTTAAGCTAGAATCTATTTTTACAATTAAACATTTATTTTATGTATTTTAAAACCATATAGTTATTTATTAAATAGCTTTGAAAAGCTTAATATTATATTTATCCAAATTACAAAAATATATTAGAAAACAAGATTTATTTATTTATTACATTTCAAACCAAATCTCATCTATTTATAATATATACAATTATATATATATACATTATAAATAGAAATCATTTATTAACTTTCTTAAAAGATAAAATTCAACAATTAAATATTTATTTTAATTAGATTATTAAATTAATTCAAATTTATTAACAAAGATTATCAAATCAATTTAATTTTTATACAGATTATTAAATTGATATTGCTCAAATTTCCGGTATATCACATTCCTCCCCCCTTAGAATAATTTCGTCCCCGAAATTTAAACAAAGGTAATTTAATAATCTATTAAAGATTTAATTTTTAAATCACAAACATATATTATCATCCATATGCTAACAATCATAACAACCAATTCATCCAATCAAACAATTCTAACTTTCCAGACAAAAATTCTGGATAGAATTTCCTCGAGTTTCCCCAAGTATATATATATACCGGGATACTCGCTCAACAAACAATCAAAACAATCAATACTAAGCTATAGAGCTCCTACTCATCTAGATCTACAGAACTAAACAGGATATCAGACTACAGACGAGTCTGACTCAACTACCAAATCTCCAGAACTGCTGGTTTCAAAATCAGAGATTGATCAAACACGTACTCCCTCAGAGATACGTAAAACACAATGAATTCCAGTTATCCAAACTGACCATTCAATCCTGAAGACCAAATATTTATCTAAATCAGAATACAGAAGAGATCCAAAACACAACTCTACTCCACAAATATCATTAGATTCCAAACTTACTTCTCCTATCCAGAGATGCACTCCCAAACTGCTTCCGCTGCACTACTCTGATCTGAGGTAGAAGAAAATGCTGATGAAGAACACGAGCACAGACTGGATAACATATTCTAGAAATAAGGTTCACTGACCCATAAAGAAAACTCAGATACTCCATCAAATTCTTGAGCTGCTTCACCAAACTCTATCTCTAGGAACCATCCTTCCACTAGACTGAACCACCGGTATCACTCCTGGAATCCTATTCGATAAGAAAACTCAATCTCTAATGCCGACAAACTTCCGACTTCCTTGAAAACATCCAGGAAAACTCTGATAACCTAAGAGAATACTCAGCAATCGCAAGTCACTTTTGCGATCAACCCATCCAAATTCCAAAGAAAACTGTTCTCTCTTTACCAATCAGAACAGCTCATACTTAACTATCCAATCCATCGAAGAAATGGATCTACTCTGCTGCTTCTGAACTTCACCTTCAGAAAAACTGCTCAGCTAGAAAACTTCTTGCCAACGCACAGAATACTCCGAGCTGCACTACTGCCACAGATGCCAAAGACTTCATACCCAAAAGCTCCTCGAGAAACTCGGACCCAAACTGTAACGACCCGACTTTCCAGACCCGGGAAAATCGGACCATTTGTGTTAAAGAAGAAGAGGTAGAAGAAGAAAATAGAAAATCAACATCAGAATCTCACATCGCAGCGGAATAAAATATAATATATACAACAGATCTTTACAAAAATCAAAATTTTATCTGTTTATATAATACATCATCAGAGTATACATCAGAATTCAATAGCATCAAGAACATACAACTGGACAGTGAATCATAACGTGTCCTCAACAATCTGAATACACAGTGGAATATATATATAAACAAGTACGGGGACATACGTCTCGTCATCCAACTCATCGCCTGAGCTCCACAGCTATAACCTGAACCTGTTTATCTCGGTCTGACCCGAGCATCATATAAAATAATACCCGAGTCAGTCTGGAATACCAGCGTGAGAAAATCACACTCAAATTTATTATTAAAGTTTTCAAAAATCCTTTTGAAATAAAAGCATCTCGTAAGACCACGAAACAAATAAACATGTTGGGTTTTTACCTTACGATAGCTAAAACACTTTTTATAAAAATCCTTTGATATTATAATAGTGTCTATATACAAATACTTATAAAATAGCCGAAATTGTTACATCTATTAAATTCCGGCATACTAGCCACACCGTGGGTAATACAAACAAAACTCGTACAAGGCACGTAGGGAGAATGGATTTCCAACGAATGACTAGGCACTGGGGTACCACCTGTCACAGTACGTGGCCTAGATCACAGTACCGAGGAGTACGCTCGCTCCCCTGCAACACAAGACCGGAATCACCTATGTGCAATTCCGAATATGATCACCCCACGGTTGGGATCAGCAACCGCACCACTAAGCCGAAATAAAGGGACCTCTAGACAGGGATGACCATACTCTCCAGTGGGTGCTACCCACGAAGCCTTGCTGCAAAACCCCTGATTTTCAATCATTTCCGGTTGATGAGGCTTGAGGCTAAACATTACCTTCATAGAACGTTTCACTTAGAATGCCCATCGTCCCTTGACGATGTTTCGCAAGCGTTCATCCATACAAGTCCGTCCCGGGTCCGAACGGAACTAAAAACGCTATCCCATCATCAATATCCCCTTCGTTTCCCCACGAAACGTACAAACCGGATCGAAGTGGTTTTCGAGAAATAAATCTCGATCCCGGTCTCTTCGAAACGATCAGCGCATTTGGCCAATATTGATAGTCGGTTATTTAACTATCAATTAACATCCATAACATCCATCAAACAAATAAATAATTTTTCCCAAATTATTTATTAACTTCAAATATCTTCGCAAGATATATTTCTATTTTCAAACCCCTTTGAAAATAATTCCAAAACAGTTTCCTCTCACGAAATACATTTCCCAAATATTTACTTTCACTGAAACGCCAAGCACAAAAACCCTTTCAGATTTAAAATAAAATTTTAAAAACACTTTATTGTAAACTATACTTTAACATTTAAATTTGAAAAACTACTTTAATACTTAATTAAAATAATACTTTTAAGAATATTTAAAATAAAGTTACTTTATAAAATATAAACTAAGTTTCACTTTTTAACCAAAATACTAGTTACCCTTTTTAAATAATTATTACGGTAATAGATTTGGAAAAATATTTACTTTAGAATTGAAATATTAAAAATAATAGATTTTCTAAACATGCCTTTAAAAACAACATTAAAACTTTTAACTTATATTTAAGAATTTCTTTGAAATCGTACTTGGCTATCCAGAGAAAATACACCTCTCTTCCCATCTTTAAAAGTAAATCACCATTTATTTTTAAACCAATTTACATTCCTTTATAATTTCCCACTCTGAATTTATATTCCAATATCCACTGATATTTTATTTCCCTTTATAAACCCAGTTTATAAATTTCAAAATCTCGTTCCTTTTTAAATTACAATTCCAAACGCTTAAATCACTTTCAATTAGTTTCAAATGTTCTTCACTTTGAAATAAATTTCTTTACTTCATTTATTTCCAAAATACCTTAACTTTTAGATTTTTATTCCTTATTACGAGTTAAACCCCTTTAACCAATATATCAATTACAGATTTCCCAAAACTCGTTATTTATTCTTAAATTAATTTTAATTCTTAATTTCAAAAATAACTTCTTTTATTTAAATAATATCACTTTAGTATAAAAATTATTATCCCTTGAAAATTCAAAATTCCCTTTTCATATTAGTTAAAATTCCAAATCACTTTATTTTTATTTCAATTCGTTATTAATTTTATTCCAATCCTCGAATTATTTACTTAAACTTTTATTCTTTTATTTCTTTTCAAAAATTCAATTCCATAAATTTTATAATTTATTATACTGGACAATCCAAATCAACCACATCATCCAATATAAAATCATCACAGGATATCACATACTCAGAACACAGAACATTAAATAATCCAAATACTTTTTAGGAATCCAGTTGGATCCCTCCAACCTGTTTCCCTGCATCCACAAACGTTAGCACAATACCAATTCCACTTCGAGGTGGAATATCGCGGTATATGGGTTTTATAAAATATCATCCGCTATTATGCGGCGCATAGGGTCTCATCCGCTATATAATGCGGGAATATCAACAACTCCAATATACACATATGCCAATATGTGTATATTGCTATATATACTACTATATATACTATCACATCCAATTAATCCAAACAATCATTCAATAAATATTTAAATTTGACTATTTAAATTTAAATATCAACCAGATGAGTGAGATTAACTCACCTTTGCTTTTTCTGTTTGTAATTCATTCCATCTCGACTTGTTTTCCTTATGATTTTCAGACTGTATAAACATTTATACGATTTTATTAATATTTGAATTAGTCAACCAGTCAATTACTATTTACTTAACTAACACTTTTGGTTTTTAACAAATCTCCCTTCAAAAATCTTTTAGCGATGTAAAATAAATTAAATAAGTTCATTAAGTAAATAATTCACCCTAAATAAATATTTTCAAAATAAACTGATGAGTTGAAAATGTGTATACATATAAATTTAATTAAATTAAACAAACAGCAATACCTTACTGCGCTCACCACCAAAACGTCGATCGAAACCCCACGCTCGAAGCTGTAACCTTGTCAAAGACTCACGAACGTAGCCCAGCCCTCGTTGCTTCTGCCACCACCATCGCTCCTCTATGTCGCGCGGTGCCATCCCCTCTTCTTCTTCGAACTCGATTTCGAAACACACTATCGACTGAACGCGTCCCTTTCTCCACCACTCGTACGCTATCGACCCGACATCGATATCCCCTTCCAACTGACTGTTGTCTTCGAACGAGCTCGCCGAAACCCTAGGCCATTTCCCCCTTGGCGATCGAACCCTAGCACGCTCGATCATCGGAGTTTCGAACGATCCCATCGCCCCCTTTATTCGTTCACCATTTTTTTTCAAGCATCTTAATTGTTTACTGAAAAGGGAATCCGATTTGGGAAGGATAAAGGGCTCGTATCAGCTTGTTTAACTTTTGTTCGAGATTGAGTTGTTGTTGTTTTTTTTCACAGAAGAGATTGGTTGAATTAGAAAATTAAGGAGTCGAGGAGAATGATTTAGATCGGACATTAGCTTCTGAGGGAAGACAAAGTACGTGATGTGAATGGAGACGGGAAAGAAAAACGCTGATGTTATTAAAAGAGGGAACATGGATATGAAAGGAAGTCGGCTGATGTTGTTTCATTTTGACCAAGCACAAATATGTATATATTTAAATTTTTCGACATAAATTTCAGGGTGTTTACTTACCGTACGGTCACACAACAACTCCAATCACTACGAATTTTGAAATCCGATAATAATTCAATATTACGGATCCAATGGAACTGGTTTCGTCGAATTCCGAGACTGTGCCTCGAAAAGCTATTTTTAAATTAAATTTAAACGATATAATTTCAAAACAGCACAAAAAAAACCTTTAAATTCAATTCTAAGCTTCTATTATCTTCAGCACTATTAATACGAATTTTATAAGCTTTCAAATTATTTTTAACGAGCTCAAAACCCCAGTTTCAATATTTTACCCAGTTTCCAATTGCTAAATCCAATAATTTAATTATCCAGTAAATGGTGATATTTGAAATCCAAGTTAAAAATCCATTTTTAAATATTAAAATCAATTAAAATCTTGATTTCAAATATCTAAAATTCCGGGTCGTCACATTTCTCCCCCCTTAAAAGAATTTCGTCCCCGAAATTACTAGTTGGGAAGAATGATTCAATTCCCGTTAATCTTTTTCCCAAAACCTAACGGTTTTAACATCTTTCCAAAACGATCTACTTATTAAAGGCTCATGTTATCCCACCTTTTGGCAAGGCTGTGACACCAAGGACTTAACTAGAAACCGGTGACAGATTGTCTCGAAGACCAGCTACGCGCCAGGATCGCTATGGATATCGATGAAATTTGTCCGAGTCCGGATCGGGCTATAATTGATAAGGCACGTCGAGAAAAGCCGTGGGAACCCGCGTTCCAAGTTTCAGGACAATCCGAGTTCGTATGCTCAAGATATCACCAATAGAAGATGAATGAGGAGGTATAAGTTCGAATCGATCAAAGTACTCCTGTCCTCGAATCCCCCAAGGAAAGATCCTTCGAATCCATGAAAATAACCATAGCTTCGACTCCATCGAGCAAGCCTCTGCCTTGAATCGATCACGACAGACCTTGCTTCAAACCCATCAGAGTATGCCTTGCTTCGCCTCCCTCGCGCAAGGCTTATTTCGAACCCGATAGTTCGAATCGATTGAGCATCCCTTCCTTCGAATCCACAGAGGCTAGTCACTTCGACTCCATCCGATAACTGCCTTCGAGTCCACCCTGTTGAAGTGAGTTCGAATCGATCAATAGTGGCATACCCTGATCGATTCGAACTAACGTTGGTCCAATCGATTCGAAGGAAGCACGTCTTCGAATCGATAACTTCGAATCCACAATGTCCACGCAACTAAAACCTCGGGTATGACTCAGTAAAACTAGGAGGTAAAAGAGGGTTGACCCGAAGTATGCGCACCACGCCGTTGTCTTCACGTGAAGGAGAATCGATTCGAACGAATCGATTCGAACGTGTCGATTCGAACGACTCCAGGAAGCAAAAAACACCATATTGAATCGGTCATAACTCGAGTTCTACAAATCCAAATGTTATGAAATTTTCAGAGGAGCTTTCATATGATCTGAAGAATGTTCATGCCAAATTTCAGCTCAATCGAAGTAGATCCTGATCGATTCGAACGAAGGGTTGAATCGATCCCAAAGTGGGCCCGGATTTCCAGATTTCGGCCATGTGGGCCCCCTCACGTGCCAGAAGCGGTCTTCCCGGATTTTAGGCGAAATATCAGCCTCCTGCACCTATAAATAGAGCCCCTGGTCATTGAAAAAAGGGGTCGGACAATTCTGAGTACTAAAGAGCGCCCAGATTCTGCCAGATTTACTGCAGAACACCACCGCTGCTTTAGATTGACACTTAGCATATAAATTCAGTTGTACTACAGTATAAAGAATTGTAATTTTCAAGTATCGAGCAATAAATTCAGCAAACTTCATAGTGGACGTAGGCAAACGCCGAACCACTCTAAATCGCTTGTCTTTGCAATTTATTTTCTGTTATTTGGAGTTTTTGTTAGATAATCCTCAGTTTTAATTTTTATTCTTCACTTTTATCTCTTAAAAAACTTCCGAAGAGTGTTGTGCCCATTTTCGGTACAAACACTTTGGTGCTTTCACTGAGAAAAAACCTGCTTTTTTCTCCTGCTCCTTAGATCTACCATCGATACCGGATTGCATAAATCCAAGAGGAAGATCCAGATCTCTAATTCATAATCCTTCCATTCTATTCAGATTTGCATAAAGTCTAGGAAAATGATTCATCATTCATAATGGTTAGCACAAGAACCACTTCTACAGCTGTTGGACAAGAAGGTAGGGATGGACAGAATCCTGCTCAACAGCAGCCATCCAACCAAGACAACGTTGCTCATTCAGATCCGTCTGGACCAGTCACCAGACAGGAGTTCCATGTGTTGCTTCAAGAACTGACTCAAAGTCGGCGACAATTGGCCGAACAGTTGCGTGCTAATATTGAATTAACAAACCAACTGAACCGCCAAGGCCGTAGAAGGTCCAGACGGGATGATATCTCCCGATCATCTACTGAAAGTTCCGCCTCGTCGGACCATTATCACAGATCTACCCATCCTCGATTAGACGGGAGTCATGCACAAACGACCTGAAATCAACCCGCCTTGACTGTAGGACAGTTGAGGGCAGGACCGTCGACCAGCTTTCAGGCCGGGCCCTCAACGGAAGGAGGCCCTACTACACAGCATACCACGGACAATCATGCCGCAGCTTCCACAATAGAAACAAGGGTTGATACCCGAAATCTTTCAGAGCCAAATAATCAGCAACGTGGGCGTACTCCTGAACCATACGTCCCAGAAGACGCTGAGCCAAGGAGGCGAAATTTGGACCGTCGACAGCACCCGGTCCGAACTCGCGTTGTGGAACCCGACCACACCTTAGCTCAGTAGGCCCAAAATGTAGCAATGCCCGACATTTCGACTATGATATGTCAGATGATCTGTGAAAGCCAAGGTCTTACCAACGACGATTGGGGGATTTCTCGAAGTCATACTCCTTTCATGGACGAGATACTGTACGCTGAACCTCCTTGGCGATTCAGAATGCCAACTCTCCCTATGTACGAAGGAAATTCTGATCCCAATCAACACATTTTGAAATATGAATGGTCGATGAACGCCGCAAGGGCCGACGATGCAGTGAAATGTCGAAGTTTCCCCATCTCACTGGGAGGAACTGCAACAATGTGGTTTACAAGATTACCTCCTAAATCTATCTCTTCATTTGATCAATTGGCTAAGAAATTTGTTGAACAATTTCGCATGCATGTCGCTAGACCCAAAGATGTTGACACCCTGTCCAATGTTACCCAAGCTCGTGGGGAAACGTTAAGGCGTTACTTGGAGAGATTCCATGCGGCATGTGTGGAGATTAGTAATCCCAACGATAACTCAATTTTAATGGCATTAACAAAGGGAATCGATCCCGATTCTGAGTTTGTAAACTGGTTAGCTGGAAAACCACCCGCATCGTTGGACCGTTTCTACTCCAAAGCCGCTCAATTCTTACGACAAGAGGACGCGAAACAGTCTAGGAAGCAGGACGATGCGAAGCCCGGAAGTGAGGGAATACAAAGCAATGTAGCAGTTAAACAGTCCGGTGACAATTCTGGAAAAGTTCAGTTGAACATACAAAACAAGCAAACTCAGCCAAGAGGTAACAGTGGTCAAGATAAGAAAAGAGATCCAAATCCAGGCCCACAACGTAGGACTCCAATGTTTGATAATTACATGCCATTGAATACATCATTGGAAAACGTGTATCTGCAAACTTGCAACACTGTGCAATATAAGAAGCCTGCTCTGAAACAATCATCAGAGAGGCAGATTCAAACAGGGAAGTTTTGTAGATTTCACGAAAGTTACGGCCACAATACTAATGAGTGTCGACACTTGCAGGACCTCGTTGAGAAATTGATCAGGGAGAGAAGGTTAGATCAGTTTGTGCAGGCGCCGCAGTCTGATGGTGCGGGTCCGTCAAATCAGGATCGTGCGCAAAATCAGGAAAGACGAGAGGAACCTGCTCATACGGGTGGAAGGCTAGTTATAAATGCTATAAGTAGTGATCCTCATCCAGCGGGTCGAAGCTAGGAAGAAATGGAATCATATGACAACTTAATCAAGCGGGCGAACCTCGAGTATCATGGTAACCTGAGAAAGAAACCGTCGACTAAGTGAAAAAGAACGATGACCAACGACATCATTTTTCGAGATGACGACGTTGGTGGCGTCGGAATCCCAACTATAGAACCACTCGTGATATCTGCGCAAGTAGGTTCGGCTTGGATGAAGAGGATCCTGATTGACTGCGGGAGCTCTGTAAATATCTTGTTTATACATGCTTATAATCAAATGAGGATGAAAGCCAGGGATTTGAAACCTTGCCAAACTCACCTCCATGGATTCAACGGTAGCGCTACCATACCTATTGGGATGGTGGAGTTACCAGTTAAGTTGGGATCTGAAGAACATTGGAAAGTTCGGACATTACGGTTCGTTGTGCTGAATATAGTCTCGCCATACAACGCTTTCTTAGGGCGACCTGCCCTTGCTGAGTTCAGGACCATAATTGCCCCGTGGTGCTTAACTTTAAAGTTCCCAACCATCAACGGTGTTGGGGTCGTCCAGGGTGACCAGGTTGACTTGAGAACGATCATACGCCGGAATCGAGTCACCCGATTACACAATGCCAAGAACCGACTTGAAGCTTTTGAACACGATAAACTTGTCATTAAAAAAAAAGATTATCCGGCACTCCCACACACAAGACCAACATGGAGAGGGTCACACGAAATTAAGCAAGAACTCGGGGATGGTACATTTAAGTTAGCAGCCGTTGATGGTCTAACTTTACCAAGGGCCTGAAATAGCGAAAGTCTTCGTCGCTACTCCAAATAACAGGCTATGTTTAATTATTTAGTTTAAATTCTATTTTAAATTTGTTTCTGCATTTCGAAATTAGAATTTGTAATAAGGCAACTGACTTTGCCATGTTTTCTTATTTCAGCAATAAAATGCCATCTCTTCGAGCCAGAGCTGTGATTCATTAAATACAATGTACAACATCACGATGCATGAAGAGCTAAATTCCATCACACAATGGGATTTATTCAAGCAGGGAGTGGCTATGAATCAATCAACCACTCGCTAAATGAAACCCGAGCTCGGGGGCAAGCCATCACATCAGGCCAGAAACGAATTGATACACGACAACCCTTTACTTAACTCCGTACTCCCAGAGTGCGAGGCGGAGTATAAACATTTTCCTAACTCCATACTCCCAGAGTGCGAGGCGGAGTATAAACATTTTCCTAACTCCGTACTCCCAGAGTGCGAGGCGGAGTATAAACATTTTCCTAACTCCGTACTCCCAGAGTGCGAGGCGGAGTATAAACATTTTCCTAACTCCGTACTCCCAGAGTGCGAGGTGGAGTATAAACATTTTCCTAACTCCGTACTCCCAGAGTGCGAGGCGGAGTATAAACATTTTCCTAACTCCGTACTCCCAGAGTGCGAGGCGGAGTATAAACATTTTCCTAACTCCGTACTCCAAGAGTGCGAGGCGGAGTATAAACATTTTTCCTAACTCCGTACTCCCAGAGTGTGAGGCGGAGTATAAACATTTTCCTAACTCCGTACTCCCAGAGTGCGAGGCGGAGTATAAACATTTTCCTAACTCCGTACTCCCAGAGTGCGAGGTGGAGTATAAACATTTTCCTAACTCCGTACTCACAGAGTGGGAGGCGGAGTATAAACATTTTCTTAACTCCGTACTCCCAGAGTGCGAGGCGGAGTATAAACATTTACTTAACTCCGTACTCCCAGAGCGCGAGACGGAGTATAAACATACGTCAACTCCACGCTTATCCCTGATACTGGGGGCAGAACCATAACACATAACAAGTTGAAGACAAAAGGGAACAAATTTTCATTTCCACTATCAACAAAAAGAATCTAATTACAAAGTGTTTCAAAAAATTTCTACTAGTGGGAGCCGAATCCACATCTATACACGGCTACAGAAAAGTCAACAAAATACTACCCCATGCAACAGAAAGTTAAAGAAAGAGTTCAATCTTTCTTCTTCCGTATTTTCTTCTTCGGGGTAGCTCCACCAGATCCGCTGCCCGATTTTCCCCTAAACCGTTTACTCTTTTCAGGCTTGTCCTCCGGCAGCGACATAATATCAATGTCTTCCTCAGAGCTTGAGGCGATGGAGATTCTTCTAGGAGGTCGAGCTGGAGGCATGGGAGTAGTAGTAGGAAGTGGGACAGGAGCAGCTTCGATCACTACAGTACCGCCCGGTGAAATCATCATTAACGGGGCAGGCCCGGGTGGATTCATACCAGCATTCCCTGCTGCCATCTCGGCATCAATCTCAGCAATAATTTCGTCCTCACGGGATGCTTGGGCCGCATCGGATGCGCCAGTAGCTGGCATATATGAACTAACGGCCGGAGCAACCCCACTCATAGCATCGGACGGGTTGACGGAGGGATCGATGGGTTCATTAAGAAGCTCCTCGATCATTTGGGCGCTGAAAGAAAACATGTTTGCATCTCCCTCTTCGCCAACCAAGGTAGAAGTCGTGATGGCTTCAGTAACAACAGCCCCTTGTGTTTGATATGGAACTGATAGTGCAAGAGGCGCAGAAATGACGACTCCAGTCACTGAAATGCGACAAAACGAAGATTGTTAGCCAAGTGCGTTGCTTAAGGTTCTTCACAACTAAAATGCGGGAAGCATTCAAATACCTTCCTTAGTCTGGACCGGAACATGGGCAAAAGCATCGGCGGAAGATAATAGCGGCTGGTCGGGGTTATATGCCGGAACGGACTGGGGATCTACCGCACCAGTGGTTTCGGGCAGTGTTGGAATTACAGCTTCAACACTTGCCTCGTGATGCGCGATCCCCGAGCCTTCGCCTGTCTCTAAAGATTGAACACCAAGCCTCTCTTTTGCCAAAGACATCACCGCCTCATGAAGGACCATCCTCTCATCCTCGGTGAGCAGACGCATCTCCAGTTCAAAGTCATCGAGTGTTTCATCTGGATGCGCTGCTCTCTTCTCATCCACTAGCCGGGTCCAGGCGTTGTATAGAATCATGGAGTCGTCTCCCAGCCACGCTAAATTTCTGTGCTCTAGCACATTTGCGTTGTACGTGACCAAGAGATCGTCAAACTCAGCATCCAGCCTGGACCTCTCCTCCAAAATCTTTTCTTGGATTTCTGCTTCCGCAGACTTAGTCTTGACCGCCACCGCGGCAAGTTCGGCCCTGAGAGATACTGCTTGGTCGCAAGCCTCTTGTGCAGCGGCGTTTGCATCGTCCTTCTCATTCACCATTTCAGCAAATTTGGCCTTGAGCTCGTTCAGCTCTTTAACGGCTAAGTCTCGCTCAGCTGCAATGGTGGTGTTGCGGTGGCCCATCTCTTCTACCGTGGCGCAGTGTTCCTGTTGCATCCTTGCCATTTTGGCCACGGCCTCTTCGTGTTTCTGAAGTGCTTCAAGCTCTGACTTCCGGGACGTCTCCATTTCGGATTGAAGAACCTGAATAATGCATTTCTGTTTAACGATGTCAGCATCACGTTCCTCAATGACCATCGCCCGGTCAAAAGCTACCTTCGATGCTTTCGCTGCCGCTTTGTACCATTCCTTATACTGGGCACAGAAGTCGCGGATATAACTATGAGCAGTGGTCTCAGCATCCGAGGGAATTCTTTTAAGGTTAGGAGGGAAGACATAGCCATCCATGCAAATTTCAGGGAAATCTTTTTTCATTTGCGTAAGTTTGATGGCTCCCTCACTTGTCAACTCAGCCGGAGCTTGTTCTATTATAGCGGCTGTTGTCGGTTCCACTCTTGGCCGCTGAGTATCAGGCCGAGAGGATTGAGAAGGCGGCTGCTGCTGATGAGAAGGCCCTGGAAGGTCTATTGGGGCCCTAGGAGGCGGAGGAGAACGAGATCGGGATCGGTGCTGGTATCCCCGATCTCTGTTGGAATAATCATGGCCAGAGCGGCCACGCGAATAATCTCTATCTCTATCATAGCGTTCCTGGCTAGTGTAGCCATGCCCGCGGTCCCTATCTGACTCTCTTCTGTGGGAATCATAATATGGAGAAGATTGGCGCACATTCCGGAGCCTATCCAGAGTAGATCCTCTACCTGACATTTCGCCTGCGATAAAAGAAAATTACGGGTTAGGATCCAATAAAGCAATGTTTACTATGCAAAAGTCATGAAGTGCTGTGGAAGTGTGTGTAAATGTGTAAACCCCCAAACCGACCGGAAGTGTTGACCGCACTTAAAGGAAAGGGCTTGCTCATGTTTAGGACATCTTGAAATTCCTCCAACCCAGGATTATGAGAAATCGATATATAATCTGGGATGGGAATATCGTCAAGCCCTTTGAAAGAATCTCTCGAATGAGAAGGGGCGGCCTCAGAAATCATGACTCCGGAAGTGGGAGGAGACACATCTACAGATTTCCACCCCTTGGACTTAAGTTTTTTGGAAACGGCGGCCTTGCCTTTCCGTCTTTCTCCCGACTCTTCAAAGTTTCCCGAGAGATCAGCCATCGGCTCCGAATCTGTATGGGTTCTTTCTTCATCACTCGCTTCGGTTATGGTGATTCCGAGCGGTTTCTTCGCCGTTTTCTTCTTGGTTTTCTTCTTATTTTCCTTCTTGGAGGCGGGTTTTGCCAACCCTTCAATAACTATACTTTGGTTGATTTCAATCAAACCAAGAGTTCTTAAGTTATAGTCATTCAGCACCGAGTCGATATGTCTCAGCTCACTCGGAACTTCTTGAAGACTTCGGACTATGCCCCTGAAATACCCGCCATTGGGTCTAGAGATAATGGCTGTAAAGGAAATGAAATGTCAAGTATAATACCAAAGAGCTATTGGTCAAGGAAATAGGTTAAGGCGCTTACGTCTAGACAACCATCGCCTAGCGAAACCCGGAGGGCACCGAACATAGAACCATTCGTTCTTAAAATAACTCAGTCGGGTCCAGGCTCCAACAACAACTTGGCAATTTCTAACTGCCTCCAGAAATGTGAAAGACGGGCTATCACCCCTACTCTTGAAGTTAAATATATGTCTAATCTCGGTTGGCCTTAGCGGGCGAAAGAGACAGTCCATAAATATGACAAAGGCACTGTTCAGCAACGCGTGCCCGTTGGGATGAAGTTGCGAAGGAGCGATTCCTAAATATGATAGCATCCCTCTGATATATTGATTGAAAGGAGGGAGGGTTCCGACCGCGCAAGCATGGCGAAAGAAAGCTGTATATCCTTCGGGCGGATTATGCGGTCTATCATCGGCACTGGGTAATAACACATCGTCCAGAGATATGTTATGTTTCAAGCAAATTCGGCCCAATAAGAATTCGTAGATGTTAGATTGGACAGAGTCAACGGGGTCCTCGATAAATATCGCCTCCGGTAACTTGTCTGGAGCCGGGTCGATTACGTCGGCAGGAATATCGGGAATCTCAAGCACCGGAGGAGTCAAACTCTGTACCTCTTGTTGTTGGGAGCTCGAAGACTCCATAACTAACTAACTCATCATAAAGAAACGTTAAGTACATAAAGAGCCCGTGCATTCCCCAGTGTGAAGTGTGTGAACGTGTCGTGCAGTGCAAGTGCTGTGCATTACTTAAGCAGATTCTACATATTAAAGCAAGATGTCCGTACGACAAAAACTTGGGGATTTGAGAACAAAGATGACCGTCATCTCTGACCGTCACTTCCACACCATCCAGAGGCTACTGACCACTTCAAGTATGAATTAGTTGTATTATTGGTTAAGTCGTAGTTCCATCGGCGAGCCTCAAAGGAAATTCAAGTATAATCTTTCAGTCAAGTTCAGTTATGCAAGGCCGAAGCTCGTCGGAGTCGAGTATGCTAAAGTTCGTTAAGTTCGTCAAAGTTCAAACTTGAAAATGGTCGCAGTCCAGATGTTGAAACAAATCAGAAGAGTAGAAGCCTCTGAAGCAAGGGTGTTCGAATCGATCGACTCGAATCGATATGCTTCTTCTCCGCATGCTTCGACTCGAATCGATATGCTTCGACTCCGCATGCTTCGACTCGAATCGATATGCTTCGACTCCGCATAGTTCGACTCGATGAAATCTTGGGGTGGAGAAGCACTTCGGATCCATGAGCTATGCATAACCTCGAATCGATCAATGCTCAGCACCTTCGAATCGATTGGGATATTGCTACTTCGAATCGACCGATACGATCTTTCGACACCATCGATACGAAGTCTCGCATCAATTCGAACTACCTATTCCTGAATCAATTCGAAGTCTTATATTCTTCATCGATTTGAACCACTTAGCCCTGCATCGATTCGAAATCTTGCATCTTCGATCGATTCGGGCTACTTGTCCCCGAATCAATACGAGTCAAAAAAGCTTTTTCTTTCAAATCCATCGAGTCGACCCATTTCAGTTTCTACTACTACTCATGTTTCTCAAAAGAAAGGATTGAAATCAATGATATAATCTCGGTTTCATCGTTCTACACTCGAATCGATCCCTTAGGTACCTGATTGGGTTCGATTACAAATCAAGACTCGGTGTAATCTGATTGATTCGTGCAAGACGTGGAGCTCTGAAGGATCGATTCGAAGGAGCAGCAATTGCAACAGTAAAAAGTAAAAAGTAAAAGTGAAATTAGCCTCGCGTATTTATATGGGTTCCAAGGGCAACTCGAGGCTCTTCGTCTCCCGGTAATGATGACCGCTCACAACAGGTCACAGCCCCACCGTTTCGAACGATTGCTCAATTACCCATCACCTTCGAATCCATCACAACACAGAGTCGTTCCACTGCTTCGAATCCATCCCTTAGTTCGAATCCATCCGGTTTCAAACCCTTTACAACGTCGAATCCATTCATGCAGTATCGATGCGAAGCATCATCGATTCGAAGGAGTAGCCAAACAGAGGCTGGATTGACAGTCATATCGATTCGAAGCACGAGGTCCCTCAAACCATCGATTCGAAGCAGTCAACAGAGGATGAATCTAGATCACTGTGCCCCATCGATTCGAAGTGCCTACTTCGAGACCATCGACTCGAAGCGAATTGAGAAACATAGATTCGAATAATCCTCTTGAATCCATCGAAAACGATCGAATGGGGATAAACGCATCGCTTTGACTATAAAATTATTACTTGACTACATTGTACAACGGTTCAGGAGAGGATTGATACCAAGGAGTAGTCATAGACAATCATCAATACACTGATTAGGCTCAAATCTCAAATCGATTCAGGAGAGGATCGATGTAGAATTCGATAACAGACCGAACTGGCAACGACTTGCAATCACGCAACGTCAATTAAAGACAGACAAACAGCCAATCACGGTCATTCAGTGGTCAATTACAGCGATACAGAATATAACTTTCGGTAAAGCACGTCGTAGCTGTCCAAGGAGAGACTGCAGCTTTTCAAAGCACGTCATGTTTACACAAGACGTACTTTGGGGGGCAAATGTTATCCCGCCTTTTGGTAAGGCCGTGACACCAATGACTTAACTGGAAACCGGTGACAGATTGTCTCGAAGACCAGCTACGTGCCAGGATCGCTATGGATATCGATGAAATTTTTCCGAGTCCGGATCGGGCTACAATTGATAAGGCACGTCGAGAAAAGCCGTGGGAACCCGCATTCCAAGTTTCAGGACAATCCGAGTTTGTATGCTCAAGATATCGCCAATAGAAGATGAATGAGGAGGTATAAGTTCGAATCGATCAAAGTACTCCTGTCCTCGAATCCCCCAAGGAAAGATCCTTCGAATCCATGAAAAGAACCATAGCTTCGACTCCATCGAGCAAGCCTCTGCCTCGAATCGATGACGACAGACCTTGCTTCAAACCCATCAGAGTATGTCTTGCTTCGGCTCCCTCGCGCAAGGCTTATTTCGAACCCGATAGTTCGAATCCATTGAGCATCCCTTCCTTCGAATCCACAAAGGCTAGTCACTTCGACTCCATCTGATAACTGCCTTCGAGTCCACCCTGTTGAAGTGAGTCCGAATCGATCAATAGTGGCATACCCTGATCGATTCGAACTAACGTTGGTCCAATCGATTCGAAGGAAGCACGTCTTCGAATCGATAACTTCGAATCCACAATGTCCACGCGACTAAAACCTCGGGTACGACTCAGTAAAACTCGGAGGTAAAAGAGGGTTGACCCGAAGTATGCGCACCACACTGTTGTCTTCACGTGAAGGAGAATCAATTCGAACGAATCGATTCGAACGTGTCGATTCGAACGACTCCAGGAAGCGAAAAACACCATATTGAATCGGTCATAACTCGAGTTCTACAAATCCAAATGTTATGAAATTTTCAGAGGAGCTTTCATATGATCTGAAGAATGTTCATGCCAAATTTCAGCTCAATCGGAGCAGATCCTGATCGATTCGAACGAAGGGTCGAATCGATCCCAAAGTGGGCCCGGATTTCCAGATTTCGGCCATGTGGGCCCCCTCACGTGCTAGAAGCGGTCTTCCCGGATTTTAGGCGAAATATCAGCCTCTTGCACCTAAAAATAGAGCCCCTGGTCATTCAGAAAAGGGGTCGGACAATTCTAAGTACTAAAGAGCGCCCAGATTCTGCCAGATTTACTCCAGAACACCACCGCTGCTTTAGATTGATCACACTTAGCATATAAATTCAGTTGTACTACAGTATAAAGAATTGTAATCTTCAAGTATCGAGCAATAAAATCATCAAACTTCATAGTGGACGTAGGCAAACGCCGAACCACTCTAAATCGCTTGTCTTTGCAATTTATTTTCTGTTATTTGGAGTTTTTGTTAGATAATCCTCAGTTTTAATTTTTATTCTTCACTTTTATCTCTTCAAAAACTTCCGAAGAGTGTTGTGCCCATTTTCGGTACAAACAGCTCACTAATACTTTTTCAACTTCTCAATCTTAATCATAAGGTCAAACAACATTGCTTATTTAACAATTCAAATATAAATTTGAATTCAAATTTTAAATTATCAAAATTTCTAAAAAAAATTCTAACTCTCTAAATTCCCGAAAATTTTTGCCAGCGTCTCCTTTACGCGGCTAGCTCGGTACTATTACAAAATGGCTCTACGGCCTCCCAAATCCAAAAAGAAAACAAAAAGCCAAGTGGCTGGATCAAAAACACAAATCAAATTTCATATAGAAATTCAAATACGTACCTTTTTGTCGGGCCATTAAATTTTATTTTCTAAAATCAAAAATCCCAATTTATCCATTGCTTTTATACACCTGTATATCCTACTAAGCAATAATATCCAATCATAGGATTCAAAATCATTTTTCCAACCTCTTTACAAATTTCAAATATTTGCTTTAATTAAGCCCGTACGATGCACATATATCATTCGTACGCAACACCAAATCGCTCACTCGATCACACAATTTCACTTCCGAACTAGTATCGTCCACCCGACTTCCTAGTGCGGACTCAGATCTGGTTTCTTGATCAGAAACCGTCATTCTCCTTGCATAGCCGTAAACTATGATAGAGAATTTCCAGAATCAATCAACAATCCATATCCAGGTTCGCCGTCGAAAATCGAGTGAAAAATCCTACTCGGATCGGTATAATCACCTCGAAATTCTATGCTCGAATTCTGGATCAAATAGTTATGCGAGTAAAATCATATACGTACACCTTACGTAATTAGCCCAATTGATTACCAACTATATCAATTCTCTTTTATTTCGCATTCCTTTTGATTGTTATTCACTTATCCACACTTATCTCATTTCACAATTTCAGTTAAATTTCTATTCAATTATTCACTAGGAATAATTTTCTCAATATCAAATTTACTTAAGAATTTCACCATTCATTGCTTAAGTTCAATATAAATAGTTTACATACCGCTTATACTTATTTTCACTTCACTATTGAAGTTCAGATTCAAATTCTAATCACTTTTGCCTTTACAATTCTATTTGATTTTAAATTTGGTTTCCACTTGAATATTAAATCAGTTATACTTACTAATTAATTTAAATCTTAATTAAAGATTTATTTGCAACTTTACTTTCTTAAGTTCCTTCGATTTCACTTACTTTACATTCACATTTAAAATAGATTTCAATACTCAGTTTCAACCTTATTTGCTTAACAAATTTTAAATCATTTGTCGTTAATGAAAATTTTTAAAAATTTTCTAACTCCCAAAATTTACGGAAAATTTTGGCAGAGTCTCCCTTGTACGAAGGGACTTCTGCGATATCGCAGGATGCACAAATATATATACATCGGCCTCAGGCCGGAAATCACAATATATATCAACATAAGCAGTTCATATTTCCTATTTTGAATTTTTGCATAAGCGTACCTTATTTTTAGCATTTTTAAAGCAAGCGGCTTACTATATAGCATATTGCGCAAGCAAATACAGCCTAGCGGCTTCCAAACACCTGTACATACTCAACTTAAACAGGTAAGTGACCAATACACAAAGTTCATTAACATTTTACCTAATTACAATAGCTAAACACATGTACAACATAAGCAATATACCCAAAATAACTTTCAAAAGCAATTTATAGGGTTTCGACACCTATTTCAATTACATATTAATAACCATTTAAATTGATTCCTCTCAATTTACATTTAATTCCTTTCTTTTCAATTTATTTACAACCATTTATTTAGCTCAAAACAATCCAGACTATTTCATTCAATCATCAATTCTCAAATTATTTAAATCATTTCAATTTGAGCTCACTTCCATTCAATATTTACTTGAGTTAACAACTAAAGTTCATTTCTATTGCAGTTCGCATTAATTCATTCAATTAGCCCCTTTAACTCTGAATTCAATATTTTGTTAATTGAATAGTATTCAAAGCCATTATTCATTCATACTTACTTGGATTTCATTTGCAATACAAACCATTATTACCTTAATCAAATTTTCATTTTGTTTAACACATTTCCACATATATTTAATGCGTTGATATCCCAAGTCGAATTTTTTTATTTGATAACTCAAGTTCTGATTCTACTATTTACCTTTAATTCACCATCCAATTTTTATTAACTCACAATTCAATTTCTATTTAACCAATTCAAAGTCCTTAACCCAAACTCATTTGGATAATCTTTCAAGGTCATATTCCATTAATTTATACTTGAGTTCATTCACACTTAAGTTAATTTTGTTCCAATTTATTTCACTTAACAGCATCCAAAATATATGTGTCGAGCTTTATTTATACTATCCACATTCGATTTGTTAGTATTTTATCTCGGATTGCAATTAATAATTTCTACTCAATCTAAGTTCATTTCCCATTTCATATCCAAATTACAAAATCAACTTTCTTTCAGCCAATTAAGGTTCTATTTCCATAATCCATTACTTCATTAAGTAATTTATTCCAATTTATACCTAATATTTGGTTTATTTTATCACTTCCAAATTTTATAAGTCACATTCTTTTTATATTCGTACTTCCTTCTATTAAAAGTCAATCTTATTCACATTTTATTTAGCCAATATATTTTTATTATTCCATAAACAACTTTAAATAAGATTCCAGAGTTTTAAACAAATTTCCAAAATTTTCAAAATCACTTTTGAAATCAACTACATCCAAACTCCTTTGGTAAATTCAATTATCCCCTTGAATTTCAAAACCAACCCAGTTTTGCAAACAAACACCAGCCCAAAACATCCAGGTAGCAATTCCTCTTTTGGAAACTCGAAAATGAACACCGATGATGTCGCGATCATCATCGGAATTATTTTCCAGCGACCACTGAGAGTTTAGTGCTTTTATCACTTTAAAAACATTTCAAATATTTTTAATTTCCAAATCTCTCCATATTCGATTTCAATCCAAAAATATTTCCAAAATAATATCACTATTATTTCTCCAAAACCTTTAGAAAACCATTTCTATATTCTAGGAATTTAAATTTTTCCCAAAAATCCCAAATTACAATTCCTTTAAATCTACATTCAAACATTCTCTGAAATTTATCTCATTTCAATTTCAAAAGTTTCTCTAGAATTCTATTTCAAATTATATATCACATTTACATATGAAGTTTTATTTCAACTTATAAATTACATTTGTAATTTATATTCTCAAATTCCATTTGTTATATACATTATTTTTCAACTTTGGTTATAATTCAATTTCTTATTCAATTTCCTCCTAACGATAATAATTTATTATCATCATCTAACAACCAAACAACCAAATATAACTATAATAATTTATAAAAATTATTTCTTTCATATACAAAAATAATTTGGGCAAAATTATTTCATTTACCCCATTTTAAAACAATATTGTGTCGGTATACCTTGTTTAAGAGTTTAGAAACCCCTATCGATATTGTGGCGTCCCACACATCGACCAGAATCCATAAACAATCAACCGATAAGTCAACACAATATAAAACCATTTTATATTCACTAACAAATACGCGCTCATATCTATTAATACTCTCAAAATTCCCACCAGAGCCAAGGTTATCGCCAACCTTCGCTCTGATACCAACTGTAACGACCCGACTTTCCAGATCCGGGAAAATCGGACCATTTGTGTCAAAGAAGAAGCGGTAGAAGAAGAAAATAGAAAATCAGGATTAGAATCTCACATCGCAGCAGAATAAAATATAATATATACAACAGATCTTTACACAAATCAAAATTTTATCTGTTTATATAATACATCATCAGAGTATACATCAGAATTCAACAGCATCAATAACATACAACTGGACAGTGAATCATAACCTGTCCTCAACAATCTGAATACACAGCAGAATATATATATAAACAAGTACGGGGACATACGTCTCGTCATCCAACTCATCGCCTGAGCTCCACAGCTATAACCTGAACCTGTTTATCTCGGTCTGACCCGAGCATCATATAAAACAATACCCGAGTCAGTCTGGAATACCAGCGTGAGAAAATCACACTCAAATTTATTATTAAAGTTTTCAAAAATCCTTTTGAAATAAAAGCATCTCGTAAGACCACGCCACAAATAAACATGTCGGGTTTTTACCTTACGATAGCTAAAACACTTTTTATAAAAATCCTCTGATATTATAATAGTGTCTATTTACAAATACTTATAAAATAGCCGAAATTGTTACAACTATTAAATTCCGGCATACTAGCCACACCGTGGGTAATACAAACAAAACTCGTACAAGGCACGTAGGGAGAATGGATTTCCAACGAATGACTAGGCATTGGGGTACCACCTATCACAGTACGTGGCCTAGATCACAGTACCGAGGAGTATGCCCACTCCCCTGCAACACAAGACCGGAATCACCTATGTGCAATCCCGAATATGATCACCCCACGGTTGGGATCAGCAACCGCACCACTAAGCCGAAATAAAGGGACCTCTAGACAGGGATGACCATACTCTCCAGTGGGCGCTACCCACGAAGCCTTGCTGCATATCCCCTGATTTTCAATCATTCCCGGTTGATGAGGCTTGAGGCTAAACGTTACCTGCATTGAACGTTTCACTTAGAATGCCCATCGTCCCTTGACGATGTTTCGCAAGCATTCATCCATACAAGTCCGTCCCGGGTCCGAACGGAACTAAAAACGCTATCCCATCATCAATATCCCCCTCGTTTCCCCACGAAACGTACAAACCGGATCGATGTGGTTTTCGAGAAATAAATCTCGATCCCGGTCTCTTCGAAACGATCAGCGCATTTGGCCAATATTGATAGTCGGTTATTTAACTATCAATTAACATCCATAACATCCATCAAACAAATAAATAATTTTTCCCAAATTATTTATTAACTTCAAATATCTTCGCAAGATATATTTCTATTTTCAAACCCCTTTGAAAATAATTCCAAAACAGTTTCCTCTCACGAAATACATTTCCCAAATATTTACTTTCACTGAAACGCCAAGCACAAAAACCCTTTCAGATTTAAAATAAAATTTTAAAAACACTTTATTGTAAACTATACTTTAACATTTAAATTTGAAAAACTACTTTAATACTTAATTAAAATAATACTTTTAAGAATATTTAAAATAAAGTTACTTTATAAAATATAAACTAAGTTTCACTTTTTAACCAAAATACTAGTTACCCTTTTTAAATAATTATTACGGTAATAGATTTGGAAAAATATTTACTTTAGAATTTAAATATTAAAAATAATAGATTTTTTAAACATGCCTTTAAAAACAACATTAAAACTTTTAACTTATATTTAAGAATTTCTTTGAAATCGTACTTGGCTATCCAGAGAAAATACACCTCTCTTCCCCATCTTTAAAAATAAATCACCATTTATTTTTAAACCAATTTACATTCCTTTATAATTTCCCACTCTGAATTTATATTCCAACATCCACTGATATTTTATTTCCCTTTATAAACCCAGTTTATAAATTTCAAAATCTCGTTCCTTTTTAAATTACAATTCCAAACGCTTAAATCACTTTCAATTAGTTTCAAATGTTCTTCACTTTGAAATAAATTTCTTTTCTTCATTTATTTCCAAAATACCTTAACTTTTAGATTTTTATTCCTTATTACGATTTAAACCCGTTTAACCAATATATCAATTATAGATTTCCCAAAACTCGTTATTTATTCTTAAATTAATTTTAATTCTTAATTTCAAAAATAACTTCTTTTATTTAAATAATATCACTTTAGTATAAAAATTATTATCCCTTGAAAATTCAAAATTCCCTTTTCATATTTGTTAAAATTCCAAATCACTTTATTTTTATTTCAATTCGTTATTAATTTTATTCCAATCCTCGAATTATTTACTTAAACTTTTATTCTTTTATTTCTTTTCTAAAATTCAATTCCATAAATTTTATAATTTATTATACTGGACAATCCAAATCAACCACATCATCCAATATAAAATTGTAACGACCACGACTTTCTCTCCATAGAAAGTCGTATCGCTAATAAGAAAGAAAGGGATAGAAAAGAGAAAAGAAGAGAAAGAAAGAATAACAACACATCAGAATCTCACAGCGGAACGAAACAAAATATAATATATCACATAACTATTACATAGTCTTTACATAATCAGAGTACACAACTTATACATCACAAAATAGACAGTTATAAAACCTGTCTATTATACAACACAAGATACAACTCAAACAAACGACTTTGAGAAACCAACACAGCGGAATACTATATATCTACGAATGGTGAAGCCTCCTGCTCCATATCTCCTCCATAGATTCGTCAAAGCTAACCTGAATCCCTTGGCTACTCGTAAAAAATTTGAGTACCCAAGGTTTAATAAAACAGAAAATAAACACTTGGGTCAGACATGGGTCTGGTGTGAGTAAACGGGTTAAAGTTGCTTAACTTCAAAATCATTTGAAAACAAAGGTATCACGTAAGACTCCCCGCACATAAACACGGAAAAGTTTTTACCTTACGTTAACCAAAACATTTGATAGGAAATCCAGTTATATTATAATAGGGTCTAGGGTTTTCAATTAAAATACAGAAATAGCTAAAATGCTTACATCTCACATTCCAACATAGTAGGGCACAGCTAAATCGTACGTCACTTATTGGATTTTGGATTCCATACAATGGCAGGGCTACTGGGGTACCGCCCGTCACAGTACGTGGCCTAGATCACCGTACCGAGGATCACTCCCAATCCCCTGCAACACAAGGTCGGAACATCCCTTACTGGATAATTCCCGCACAAGATACCTCACGGTTGGGATCAGCAACCGCACCACTAAGTCGAAAATAGAAGGGACATCTAGACAGAGGTAACCTTGTCCTACTTGGGTGCTACCCACTAACCTTGCTGCACCTCCCCTGTTTTAGCCATTCCCGGTTTGTGAGGCTTGAGGTCACGATTACCTTTAAAAAGAACACATCTATCTTAGAATGCTCATCGTCCACCTGACGATGTGCTGAAAGCATTCAATCCATACAAGTTCGTTCCGGGTTCGAACGAAACCGAAGGCATTATCTCGTTACACTCGTTTTGGAATCACCCTCAGAGTTAACGACAATAACCCTTGCACTCTGAATCTTCATCTTCACTTGAGATTCACGACCTATCGTAAATTTGGATCGATGTGGTATTCGGGTCTCCAGACCAGGAAATCCGGTATACGGAAACCCGATCCCGGTCTCATCGAAATCCAAAGCGTATCTTTTAAGGCCAAGTTGTTTTAAAGGTTAAAACAATTTAATTCATTATCTTAATACACAAAGAAAGATAATTCCCAACAGATAATCAACATTATCAGATAATCCATACAATTCAACTAACATCCATGTCATACAGCATATATCTCATCAGAGATATCAATCAATGCCAAGTATTCAATACTAACACCCATTCATAAGTAATGATTTATATCATCTCTAATTAATTTAAAGTGAATTAAATTAATTACTTTATTTTATAAATCCTTCTTACTTAACCATTAATTAATTACAAACCTTTAATTAATTAATTACTCATTAAATATTAATCATCCTTGATTAATTATTAATTACATAAAGTAATTATCCTTTAATTAATTTCACAAATTAATTATTCTTAACTATAGATTTATTATTTTTTAATTATTAATTAATAAACCTTAATTATCAATTAATAAACTTAATAACAAATTAATTAATCTTTAATTATCAATTAATTAATTCTTAATTACCATTTGATTAATCCTTAATTAATCTTTAATTACAAATTTATCATCCCTTAATTAATAATTAATAAAACCTAGTTATTAATTAATAAAATTTAATTACAAATTAAGTACTTCTTAATTACCAATTAATTTACCTCTAATTACTTAATTAATTAATCTCAAATTAATTAATCTTAATTACAAATTATTATTTTAAATATAAATTAATTAATCTCCAATTATAAATTAATCAACCTTAATTACTTAATTAATTAATTTCAAATTAATTAACTTTTAATCCTTAATTATTTTAATAAATTAATTAAACCAATTAATTACTCTGGATTAATTCCTAATTAATTCTTAATCATTATTAATTAAATTAATTAATCATATCTAATTTCCTTAATCAATTTAATTAATATCAAGGTATTAAAAACTTTAATTAATCCTTAAGATAAAACATTATCTTAATTAATGACTTAATTATCATTTAAAACATTTATCTTAATAATTAACCTTACTAAATTAAATCATTAATTTAGTTTAAAAATACTCATTTAATTTGATAAATTAAAATTACCAAATCATAACTTCCTTTAAATACTTAAAACATTATTAAGTAATGGTTTAAACTATTTTCGATTTAAATTTCAAAACTGAGATTTTTAAAACCTTTTTAAGAAACTTCTCAACCACTACATCGGAACAAACCCGAAATCCACTCAGGTCTAACCTGAATTCTCATTTCATTTCAAATTTAGTTTTAGTTTTAAATTAAATTTAAGTTTTAAAACCTGGAAACAAAACTCTCTGGAACTACTCGAGTCATTTCTTTCAAAACTCGATCTCAACTTCGAGTCACTCACGATACTCTTCTTCCCCGAGACAACTCAAAGAAGACTTCGAGCCAGACCCCAAAAACGCTTCTTCCCCAACTACCCCAAACAACTCAGACACACACGTGCACATGTGCACCATGCACGCCGACCCTATCAGCTCCGACCTTCGCCACGACCATCCCCAAGTCGACGACAACCCATACGAGCTTCCTAACCACCCAGCGCCACGATCTGACCTGAAAATCGAAATCGAGCTTCAACTCGAAACAGAAATCAACATCACCGGAAAGAAACCTCACGTAACCACGCCTCCGACCACCTTACCCCCTGAAACTCCGGTCATAACTCCGCGAGTCTTCCACGCAACCATCCCCATTGCTCTAGTGCCACTCGATTCACCATAGTTGACCCAGTCATCTCGTTTTTCATCACGACAAAACAAGGGTGTTAAACCCTTGTTCATCCAATCGCCAACGCCACGATGATCTACACTCTCCTCTACTATTTTTCCCGACCTTCCTGGCCAACAATCAAGCTTCGACAAAAATCTCGAGTACCAATTGTTTGTTGATCGCCAGAAAATGGTGAAAACTCACTCCTAGTTCAACTTCGATCTGCTCTTAAATTACTAAACTAAAAATCACCTTATTTGTCTTAAAAATCCTATTTTCCTGGATTGATTCAAGTTATATATTTCGATCCACAAATTTCAATTCTTGATTTAAACATATTTTTACATTTCCACTGATTTTCTTGATTCCAGACAGTTTTAAAATTTTAAAATGTTTGAACTTATTTTTAAAATCATGATTATACCTAAACAGACATATATTGTTGAAAAACTGAAACTTAAAGAGAATAAATAAAAAGAACAAGGTTTTCTTCAATATTTTGTCTCTGAGTTTATAACAGAGATAGATACAGAGACATATACAAGTTTACAGGCATGCATACAACAATATATATATATATATATATATATATAAACACACACAGACATGTAGGAATATTAACATTCATACAAACAACACTTTACATATATAGTCTCAAGATGTCATGGCAGATTTAAGGTTTGTTTGCTCACTGGAAAACTAGAACAGAGGGGCAGTTTTTATATATATACAGATATATTCACATAGGGTCAAAGCAATTCATGTATATATCCAGATAAATCAATCATTCAAACAACTTCTTCATATAGGATTATCACATGCAAATAAAGCTAGCAACCATATTACTGTTTTTAAACGTTTTGTTTACTCACCTTTAAAAAGGCAGAGGGCTTAAAACTGGGAAGCTTTGAATTTGCTGGAAACTTTGAAATCTTTGAATTGTAGTGATCTCTTTTGAACTGACAAGCTTAGTTACTGCTTTTGATTTAAACACTGGAAACTTGAATGCTTGAGTTTTACTTTGAAAACTTGAATTCTTGTTACTGAGACATGATGAAGAAATGAGACTGTTTTGATTTAAAGTTGAAGAAAATGCTTGCGGGCCATTTGAAAATCTCAGATTTGAAATGAAGTTCAGGATTTTGGTTCTTGCTTTAATTTTGAAAATGCAGATGTTCAAGGTTTGATTTGAACATGATCTCTGGTTGAAGAAATGCCAGGTTTTTGTTTTGAACTTGCTTTGATTGTCTCAGGTTGAAGAAGAATGCAGGCCTTGATTTTTATTTTGAAAATGTATAGATTCTGGTTTGCAAACTTATTGACTTGCTTTTAGAAAATGAATGAATAGGCTTTGATCTGGTTTGAGGAAATTGATTTCAGATTGTGGGAGGATTAATTACTGATTTTGTTGAGAAATTTGTACAGGGTTTTAGTTTCTTAGCCTTTGAATTTGAAAAAGAAATAGATAAAGAGAAGTATATGTATTTAGGCTGAAAATCATTTAATAAAAATAAAAGAAAATTAAATCTAAAAAATGCCACTTGTTTTAAAGATGAACACTTGTCATATACCTTTGTTCATTAATTAACACATATGCTTAGATTGATTATTAGCTTACATTTGTAACTTTACATGCAAAATAATTTATAAAAGTGAATAAAGCTTTTATTAATAAATTCCTAATAACTATATACTTATTCAAATTTATATAAATAATAATTCTTTATAAAGAAATAGAGTAAAACAAACTATATTTAGTTGAAAAGATATTTAAAAAGAAAGCTTATTTTAAACCATTTTAGTTTAATTACTTTTTAAAAGAAAACAAATTAAAACCTTTATTAAATCTTATCTTTTGAATTTACATTATAAATCCAAACTCATATTCAAATAAAAATTGAAAATCTAAAAAAAAAATCAAGTTATATATATACACATATAACTACACAAATTCAATTAGAAATAACAATTTATCAAATCTTAAATAATTTATAAAAGAAATTATCCCTTAATATAAATTACTTATTTTACTTATCTTACCAAATGAATTAATGTTTCATTTGTAAAATTGTATTTTAAACTTATATATATATATATTATTCAAATTATATTTATCAAGCTATATTCAAAAATAAAATAACACAAACCTTTTTGTTAATTAATTTGTATTTTAAACTAAAGCTAAAATAAATTTAAACAATTAACATTTATCTTGAGTATTTTAAAAACCATATAATTTATTTATTAAATAACTTTGAAAAGCTTTATATTAAATTTAATCAAAATTCCTAAATTACCAATATATATTAGAATTTGAAAATTATGTTTTTATTTGTTAAATTCAATCCAAAGCTTTCCTATTTAATATATACAATTATATATATTCATTATAAATAGAAAACAATTTAATTAGCTTTTAAAAGATAAATATTTACCAATCATATATTTATTAAAAGAAGTTTATTAAACCAATTTAAATCTTTATTAACAAAGATTATTAAATCAATTTGATTTTTAAACAGATTATCAAATTGATATTGCCCAAAATTTCCGGGATATCACAAAAATCATCACATGATATCACATACTCAGAACACAGAATATTAAATAATCCAAATACTTTTGAGGAATCCAGTTGGATCCCTCCAACTTGTTTCCCTGCATCCACAAACGTTAGCACAATACCAATTCCACTTCGAGGTGGAATATCGCGGTATATGGGTTTTATAAAATATCATCCGCTATTATGCAGCGCATAGTGTCTCATCCGCTATACAATGCGGGAATATCAACAACTCCAATATACATATATGCCAATATGTGTATATTGCTATATACACTACTATATATAATATCACATCCAATTAATCCAAACAATCATTCAATAAATATTTAAATTTGACTATTTAAATTTAAATATCAACCAGATGAGTGAGATTAACTCACCTTTGCTTTTTGTTGTTTGCAATTCATTCCATCTCGACTTGTTTTCCTTATGATTTTCAGACTGTATAAACATTTATACGATTTTATTAATATTTGAATTAGTCAACCCGTCAATTACTATTTACTTAACTAACACTTTTGGTTTTTAACAAATCTCCCATCAAAAATATTTTAGCGATGTAAAATAAATTAAATAAGTTCATTAAGTAAATAATTCACCATAAATAAATATTTTCAAAATAAACTGATGAGATGAAAATGTGTATACATATAAATTTAATTAAATTAAACAAACAGCAATACCTTGCTGCGCTCACCACCAAAACGTCGATCGAAACCCCACGCTCGAAGCTGTGACCTTGTCAGAGACTCACGAATGTAGCCCAGCCCTCATTGCTTCTGCCACCACCATCGCTCCTCTATGTCGCGCGGTGCCATCCCCTCTTCTTCTTCAAACTCGATTTCGAAACACACTGTCGACTGCACGCGTCCCTTTCTCCACCACTCGTATGCTATCGACCCGACATCGATATCCCCTTCCAGCCGACTGTTGTCTTCGAACGAGCTCGCCGAAACCCTAGGCCATTTCCCCCTTGGCGATCGAACCCTAGCACGCTCGATCATCGGAGTTTCGAACGATCCCGTCGCCCCCTTTATTCGTTCACCATTTTTTTTTCGAGCATCTTAATTGTTTACTGAAAAGGGAATCGGGTTTGGGAAGGATAAAGGGCTCGTATCAGCTTGTTTAACTTTTGTTCGAGATTGAGTTATTGTTGTTTTTTTTTTCACAGAAGAGATTGGTTGAATTAGAAAATAAAGGAGACGAGGAGAATGATTTAGATCGGACATTAGCTTCTGAGGGAAGACAAAGTACGTGATGTGAATGGAGACGGGAAAGAAAAACGCTGATGTTATTAAAAGAGGGAACATGGATATGAAAGGAAGTCGGCTGATGTTGTTTCATTTTGACCAAGCACAAATATGTATATATTTAAATTTTTCAACATAAATTTCAGGGCGTTTACTTACCGTACGGTCACACAATAACTCTGATCACTACGAATTTTGAAATCCGACAATAATTCAATATTATGGATCCAATGGAACTGGTTTCGTTGAATTCTAAGACTGTGCCTCGAAAAGCTATTTTTAAATTCAATTTAAACGATATAATTTCAAAACAGCACAAAAAAAACCTTTAAATTCAATTCTAAGCGTTCTATTATCTTCAGTACTATTAATACGAATTTTATAAGCTTTCAAATTATTTTTAACGAGCTCAAAACCCCAGTTTCAATATTTTACCTAGTTTCCAATTGTTAAATCCAATAATTTAATTATCCAGTAAATGGTGATATTTGAAATCCAAGTTAAAAATCCATTTTTAAATATTAAAATCAATTAAAATCTTGATTTCAAATATCTAAAATTCCGGGTCGTCACATTCCTCCCCCCTTAAAAGAATTTCGTCCCTGAAATTACTAGTTGGGAAGAATGATTCAATTCCCGTTAATCTTTTTCCCAAAACCTAACGGTTTTAACATCTTTCCAAAACAATCTACTTATAGGCTCACTAATCCTTTTTCAACTTCTCAATCTTAATCATAAGGTCAAACAACATTGCTTATTTAACAATTCAAATTTAAATTTGAATTCAAATTTTAAATTATCAAAATTTCTCAAAAATTTCTAACTCTCTAAATTCCCGAAAAATTTTGCCAGCGTCTCCTTTGCGCGGCTAGCTCAGTACTATTACAAAATGGCTCTACGGCCTCCCAAATCCAAAAAGAAAACAAAAAGCCAAGTGGCTGGATCAAAAACCTAAATCAAATTTCATATAGAAATTCAAATACGTAGCTTTTTGTCGGGCCATTAAATTTTATCTTCTAAAATCAAAAATCCCAATTTATCCATTGCTTTTATACACCTGTATATCCTACTAAGCAATAATATCCAATCATAGGATTCAAAATCATTTTACCAACCTCTTTATAAATTTCAAATATTTGCTTACTTAAGCCCGTACGATGCACATATATCATTCGTACGCAACACCAAATCGATCGCTCACTCGATCACACAATTTCACTTCTAAACTAGTATCGTCCACCCGACTTCCTAGTGCGGACTCAGATCTGGTTTCTTGATCAGAAACCGTCATTCTCCTTGCATAGTCGTAAACTATGATAGAGAATTTCCAGAATCAATCAACAATCCATATCCAGGTTCGCCGTCGAAAATCGAGTGAAAAATCCTACTCGGATAGGTATAATCACCTCGAAATTATGTGCTCGAATTCTGGATCAAATAGCTATGCGAGTAAAATCATATATGTACACCTTACGTAATTAGCCCAATTGATTATCAACTATATCAATTCTCTTTTATTTCACATTCCTTTTGATTGTTATTCACTTATCCACACTTATCTCATTTCACAATTTCAGTTAAATTTCTATTCAATTATTCACTAGGAATAATTTTCTCAATATCAAATTTACTTAAGAATTTCACCATTCATTGCTTAAGTTCAATATAAATAGTTTACATACCGCTTATACTTATTTTCACTTCACTATTGAAGTTCATATTCAAATTCTAATCACTTTTGCCTTTACAATTCTATTTGATTTTAAATTTGGTTTCCACTTGAATATTTAATCAGTTATACTTACTAATGAATTTAAATCTTAATTAAAGGTTTATTTGCAACTTTATTTTCTTAAGTTCCTTCGATTTCACTTACTTTACATTCACATTTAAAATAGATTTCAATACTCAGTTTCAACCTTATTTGCTTAACAAATTTTAAATCATTTGTCGTTAATGAAAATTTTTAAAAATTTTCTAACTCCCAAAATTTACGGAAAATTTTGGCAGAGTCTCCCTTGTACGAAGGGACTTCTGCGATATCGCAGGATGCACAAATATATATATATATATCGGCCTCAGGCCGGAAATGACAATATATATCAACATAAGCAGTTCATATTTCCTATTTTGAATTTTTGCGTAAGCGTACCTTATTTTTAGCATTTTTAAAGCAAGCGGCTTACTATATAGCATATTGCGCAAGCAATTACAGCCTAGCGGCTTCCAAACACCTGTACTTACTCAACTTAAACAGGTAAGTGACCAATACACAAAGTTCATTAACATTTTACTTAATTACAATAGCTAAACACATGTACAACATAAGCAATATACCCAAAATAACTTTCAAAAGCAATTTATGGGGTTTCGACACCTATTTCAATTACATATTAATAACCATTTAAATTGATTCCTCTCAATTTACATTTAATTCCTTTCTTTTCAATTTATTTACAACCATTTATTTAGCTCAAAACAATCCAGACTATTTCATTCAATCATCAATTCTCAAATTATTTAAACCATTTCAATTTGAGCTCACTTCCATTCAATATTTACTTGAGTTAAAAACTAAAGTTCATTTCTATTGCAGTTCGCATTAATTCATTCAATTAGCCCCTTTAACTCTGAATTCAATATTTTGTTAATTGAATAGTATTCAAAGCCATTATTCATTCATACTTACTTGGATTTCATTTGCAATACAAACCATTATTACCTTAATCAAATTTCCATTTTGTTTAACACATTTCCACATATATTTAATGCGTTGATATCCCAAGTCGAATTTTTTTATTTGATAACTCAAGTTCTGATTCTACTATTTACCTTTAATTCACCATCCAATTTTTATTAACTCACAATTCAATTTCTATTTAACAAATTCAAAGTCCTTAACCCAAACTCATTTGGATAATCTTTCAAGGTCATATTACATTAATTTATACTTGAGTTCATTCACACTTAAGTTAATTTTGTTCCAATTTATTTCACTTAACAGCATCCAAAATATATGTGTCGAGCTTTATTTATATTATCCACATTTGATTTATTAGTATTTTATCTCGGATTGCAATTAATAATTTCTACTCAATCTAAGTTCATTTCCCATTTCATATCCAAATTACAAAATCAACTTTCTTTCAGCCAATTAAGGTTCTATTTCCATAATCCATTACTTCATTAAGTAATTTATTCCAATTTATACCTAATATTTGGTTTATTTTATCACTTCCAAATTTTATAAGTCACATTCTTTTTATATTCGTACTTCCTTCTATTAAAAATCAATCTTATTCACATTTTATTTAGCCAATATATTTTTATTATTCCATAAACAACTTTTAATAAGGTTCCAGAGTTTTAAACAAATTTCCAAAATTTTCAAAATCACTTTTGAAATCAACTACATCCAAACACCTTTGGTAAATTCAATTATCCCCTTGAATTTCGAAACCAACCCAGTTTTGCAAACAAACACCAGCCCAAAACATCCAGGTAGCAATTTCTCTTTTGGAAACTCGAAAATGAACACCGATGATGTCGCGATCATCATCGGAATTATTTTCCAGCGACCACTGAGAGTTTAGTGCTTTTATCACTTTAAAAACATTTCAAATATTTTTAATTTCCAAATCTCTCCATATTTGATTTCAATCCAAAAATATTTCCAAAATAATATCACTATTATTTCTCCAAAACCTTTAGAAAACCATTTCTATATTTTAGGAATTTAAATTTTTCCCAAAAATCCCAAATTACAATTCCTTTAAATCTACATTCAAACATTCTCTGAAATTTATCTCATTTCAATTTCAAAAGTTTTTCTGGAATTCTATTTCAAATTATATATCACATTTACATATGAAGTTTTATTTCAACTTATAAATTACATTTGTAATTTATATTCTCAAATTCCATTTGTTATATACATTATTTTTCAACTTTGGTTATAATTCAATTTCTTATTCAATTTCCTCCTAACGATAATAATTTAATATCATCATCTAACAACCAAATATCCAAATATAACTATAATAATTTATAAAAATTATTTCTTTCATATACAAAAATAATTTGGGCAAAATTATTTCATTTACCCCATTTTAAAACAATATTGTGTCGGTTTACCTTGTTTAAGAGTTTAGAAACCCCTATCGATATTGTGGCGTCCCACACATCGACCAGAATCCATAAACACTCAACCGATAAGTCAACACAATATAAAACCATTTTATATTCACTAACAAATATGCGCTCATATCTATAAATACTCTCAAAATTCCCACCAGAGCCAAGGTTATCGCCAACCTTCGCTCTGATACCAACTATAACGACCCGACTTTCCAGACCCGGGAAAATCGGACCATTTGTGTTAAAGAAGAAGAGGTAGAAGAAGAAAATAGAAAATCAACATCAGAATCTCACATCGTAGCGGAATAAAATATAATATATACAACAGATCTTTACACAAATCAAAATTTTATCTGTTTATATAATACATCATCATAGTATACATCAGAATTCAACAGCATCAATAACATACAACTGGACAGTGAATCATAACCTGTCCTCAACAATCTAAATACACAACGGAATATATATATATAAACAAGTACAGGGACATACGTCTCGTTATCCAACTCATCGCCTGAGCTCCACAGCTATAACCTGAACCTGTTTATCTCGGTCTGACCCGAGCATCATATAAAACAATACCCGAGTCAGTCTGGAATACCAGCGTGAGAAAATCACACTCAAATTTATTATTAAAGTTTTCAAAAATCCTTTTGAAATAAAAGCATCTCGTAAGACCACGCCACAAATAAACATGTCGGTTTTTACCTTACGATAGCTAAAACACTTTTTATAAAAATCCTCTGATATTATAATAGTGTCTATTTACAAATACTTATAAAATAGCCGAAATTGTTACATCTATTAAATTCCGGCATACTAGCCACACCGTGGGTAATACAAACAAAACTCATACAAGGCACGTAGGGAGAATGGATTTCCAATGAATGACTAGGCACTGGGGTACCACCTGTCACTATACGTGGCCTAGATCACAGTACCGAGGAGTACGCCCGCTCCCCTACAACACAAGACCGGAATCACCTATGGGCAATTCCGAATATGATCACCCCACGGTTGGGATCAGCAACCGCACCACTAAGTCGAAATAAAGGGACCTCTAGACAGGGATGACCATACTCTCCAGTGGGCGCTACCCACGAAGCCTTGCTGCATAACCCCTGATTTTCAGTCATTCACGGTTGATGAGGCTTGAGGCTAAACGTTACCTTCATAGAATGTTTCACTTAGAATGCCCATCGTCCCTTGACGATGTTTCGCAAGCATTCATCCATACAAGTCCGTCCCGGGTTCGAACGGAACTAAAAACGCTATCCCATCATCAATATCCCCCTCGTTTCCCCACGAAACGTACAAACCGGATCGAAGTGGTTTTCGAGAAATAAATCTTGATCCCGGTCTCTTCGAAACGATCAGCGCATTTGGCCAATATTGATAGTCGGTTATTTAACTATCAATTAACATCCATAACATCCATCAAACAAATAAATAAATTTTCCCAAATTATTTATTAACTTCAAATATCTTCGCAAGATATATTTCTATTTTCAAACCCCTTTGAAAATAATTCCAAAACAGTTTCCTCTCACGGAATACATTTCCCAAATATTTACTTTCACTGAAACGCCAAGCACAAAAACCCTTTCAGATTTAAAATAAAATTTTAAAAACACTTTATTGTAAACTATACTTTAACATTTAAATTTGAAAAACTACTTTAATACTTAATTAAAATAATACTTTTAAGAATATTTAAAATAAAGTTACTTTATAAAATATAAACTAAGTTTCACTTTTTAACCAAAATACTAGTTACCCTTTTTAAATAATTATTACGGTAATAGATTTGGAAAAATATTTACTTTAGAATTGAAATATTAAAAATAATAGATTTTCTAAACATGCCTTTAAAAACAACATTAAAACTTTTAACTTATATTTAAGAATTTCTTTGAAATCGTACTTGGCTATCCAGAGAAAATACACCTCTCTTCCCATCTTTAAAAGTAAATCACCATTTATTTTTAAACCAATTTACATTCCTTTATAATTTCCCACTCTGAATTTATATTCCAATATCCACTGATATTTTATTTCCCTTTATAAACCCAGTTTATAAATTTCAAAATCTCGTTCCTTTTTAAATTATAATTCCAAACGCTTAAATCACTTTCAATTAGTTTCAAATGTTCTTCACTTTGAAATAAATTTCTTTACTTCATTTATTTCCAAAATACCTTAACTTTTAGATTTTTATTCCTTATTACGAGTTAAACCCCTTTAACCAATATATCAATTACAGATTTCCCAAAACTCGTTATTTATTCTTAAATTAATTTTAATTCTTAATTTCAAAAATAACTTCTTTTATTTAAATAATATCACTTTAGTATAAAAATTATTATCCCTTGAAAATTCAAAATTCCCTTTTCATATTTCTTAAAATTCCAAATCACTTTATTTTTATTTCAATTCATTATTAATTTTATTCCAATCCTCGAATTATTTACTTAAACTTTTATTCTTTTATTTCTTTTCAAAAATTCAATTCCATAAATTTTATAATTTATTATACTGGACAATCCAAATCAACCACATCATCCAATATAAAATCATCACAGGATATCACATACTCAGAATACAGAATATTAAATAATCCAAATACTTTTGAGGAATCCAGTTGGATCCCTCCAACCTGTTTCCCTGCATCCACAAACGTTAGCACAATACCAATTCCACTTCGAGGTGGAATATCGCGGTATATGGGTTTTATAAAATATCATCCGCTATTATGCGGCGCATAGGGTCTCATCCGCTATACAATGCGGGAATATCAACAACTCCAATATACACATATCCCAATATGTGTATATTGCTATATATACACTAATATATACTATCACATCCAATTAATCCAAACAATCATTCAATAAATATTTAAATTTGACTATTTAAATTTAAATATCAACCAGATGAGTGAGATTAACTCACCTTTGCTTTTTGCTGTTTGCAATTCATTCCATCTCGACTTGTTTTCCTTATGATTTTCAGACTGTATAAACATTTATACGATTTTATTAATATTTGAATTAGTCAACCAGTCAATTACTATTTACTTAACTAACACTTTTGGTTTTTAACAAATCTCCCTTCAAAAATCTTTTAGCGATGTAAAATAAATTAAATAAGTTCATTAAGTAAATAATTCACCCTAAATAAATATTTTCAAAATAAACTGATGAGTTGAAAATGTGTATACATATAAATTTAATTAAATTAAACAAACAGCAATACCTTGCTGTGCTCACCACCAAAACGTCGATCGAAACCCCACGCTCGAAGCTGTGACCTTGTCAGAGACTCACGAACGTAGCCCAGCCCTCGTTGCTTCTGCCACCACCATCGCTCCTCTCTGTCGTGCGGTGTCATCCCCTCTTCTTCTTCGAACTCGATTTCGAAACACACTGTCCACTTCACGCGTCCCTTTCTCCACCACTCGTACGCTATCGACCCAACATCGATATCCCCTTCCAGCCGACTGTTGTCTTCGAACGAGCTCGCCGAAACCCTAGGCCATTTCCCCCTTGGCGATCGAACACTAGCACGCTCGATCATCGGAGTTTCGAACGATCCCGTTGCCCCCTTTATTCGTTCACCATTTTTTTTCGAGCATCTTAATTGTTTACTGAAAAGGGAATCGGGTTTGGGAAGGATAAAGGGCTCGTATCAGCTTGTTTAACTTTTGTTCGAGATTGAGTTGTTGTTGTTTTTTTTTTCACAGAGGAGATTGGTTGAATTAGAAAATAAAGGAGACAAGGAGAATGATTTAGATCGGACATTAGCTTCTGAGGGAAGACAAAGTACGTGATGTGAATGGAGACGGGAAAGAAAAACGCTGATGTTATTAAAAGAGGGAACATGGATATGAAAGGAAGTCGGCTGATGTTGTTTCATTTTGACCAAGCACAAATATGTATATATTTAAATTTTTCGACATAAATTTCAGGGCGTTTACTTACCGTACGGTCACACAACAACTCCGATCACTACAAATTTTGAAATTCGATAATAATTTAATATTACGGATCCAATGGAACTGGTTTCGTCGAATTCCAAGACTGTGCCTCGAAAAGCTATTTTTAAATTCAATTTAAACGATATAATTTCAAAACAGCACAAAAAAAACCTTTAAATTCAATTCTAAGCGTTCTATTATCTTCAGTACTATTAATACGAATTTTATAAGCTTTCAAATTATTTTTAACGAGCTCAAAACCCCAGTTTCAATATTTTACCCAGTTTCCAATTGTTAAATCCAATAATTTAATTATCCAGTAAATGGTGATATTTGAAATCCAAGTTAAAAATTCATTTTTAAATATTAAAATCAATTAAAATCTTGATTTCAAATATCTAAAATTCTGGGTCATCACACAAACAGAAACACCATGCTGAACTCAGCCATAACATCGAAACAGACACACTTCCTTAACTTGTTCCAAAGAAAACATATTCGGAAACATCCACAGTCACTGCATCTCATCACGCAGCTACTTCTTCCAGAAGTTACCAAGATATCATCACTTGCTTCTGCCTAACCGAAAGATCCAAATCTACTCATCCAAACTTCAAAGATAAACTCCGAACCTTAACAGGTTTCCTTCAAAGTTCGGTGAAATCCTCACATCACAGCAAAGCTTACTCGAGAAGGTATTAGGTCTACAGTCTCGACAGATACACTTCCAACCTCAATATTCAAATTCCAACCATTGGTAGTCGTGTTACACACACCACCACTACCCTATCTACCTTTATATCTTATATTGGAAAATCCGAACAGGTAACCCAACAAATAGGTAGAATAAATATATATATAGTTATATATAAAAATTACAAATACGCTCTCTCAAGATTGACACCACTCCAGAGCCTAGGTATTCACTCAACCTAAAGCTCTGATACCAACTGTGACGACCCGCCCTTCTCTCCACAGAAGGTCGCAGCGTCAGTAAGAAAGAAAGGGGTAGAAAAGAGAAAAGAGAAAAGAAGAGAAGAGAGAAAGAAACAACAACAGATACTCACAGCGGAAACGGAACAAAATATAATATATCACATAACTATTACATAGTATCATATACATCAGAGTTACACAGATTATATATCACATACTAGACAGTTATAAACATCTGTCTAGTTATTACAACTCAATACAATACAGAACACTATCACAGAGATCAACACAGCGGAACTACTATCTATATCTACAACGCTGTAGCCTCCTGCTCCATTGCTCCTCCATAATTCGTCAAAGCTAACCTGAATCTCTTGGCTACTCGTAAAAATTTGAGTACCCAAGAGTTTATATAAAACAGAAAATAAACACTTGGGTCAGACATGGGTCTGGTGTGAGTAACATGTTAAATTTGCTTAACTTCAAAACCTTTTTGAAAACAAAGGTATCACGTAAGACTTCCCACAAATAAACATGAGTAAGTTTTTACCTTACGCTAACCAAAACATTTGATAGGAAATCCGATTGTATTATAATAGGCCTAGGGTTTTCAAATAAATATGAAATAGCTGAAATTGTTACATTATTAAATTCCAGCATACTAGCCAACAAAGTGGGTTATACAATCAAATCCGCTATCACTTATTGGAAATTGGATTCCATACAATGGCAGGGCTACCGGGGTACCACCCGTCACAGTACGTGGCCTAGATCACCGTACCGAGAATCACTCCCAATCCCCTGCAACACAAGGTCGGAACATTCCTTATTGGATAATTCCCGCACAAGATACCCCACGGTTGTCATGATTCAACCGCACACACTAAGCCGAAATAATAAGGGACATCTAGACAGAGGTAATCTTGTCCTACTTGGGTGCTACCCACTAACCTTGCTACACCTCCCCTGTTTTAGCCATTCCCGGTTAATGAGGCTTGAGGTCACGATTACCTTTAATCAGAACACGTCACTTAGAATGCTCATCGTCCACCTGACGATGTTTTGAAAGCATTCAATCCATACAAGTTCGTTCCGGGTTCGAACGAAACCGAAGGCATTATCTCATTACACTCATTTTGGAATCACCCTCAGAGTTAACGACAATAACCCTTGCACTCTGAATCTTCATCTCGAATCTGAAAGTACTATCTCTGTCAACTCATTACAGAATCACCCACAGAGTTATACTGACAAAGAATAGTTCTTACACCTCGAGTCTTCACTTGCTCCACTTGGATTAACGACCAACGTTTAATTTGGATCGATGTGGTTTTCGGATATCCAAATCTGGAAACCCGATCCCGGTCTCATCGAAATCCAAAACGTATCTTTTAAGGCCAAGTTGTTTTAAAGTTAAAACAATTCAATTCAATTATCTTTGTACACATAGAAAGATAATTCACAATATCACAATAGATAATCAACATTATCAATAAAAGCAGATAATCCATATTATCATCACAACTCAACTAGAACATCCATATCACGGATCAACATATATCTCATCAGAGATATCAAATAATGCAAAACATTCAATTATTATTTATCTATCCATAAGTAATGATTTATACTATTTCTAATTAATTTAAAGTGAATTAAATTAATTACTTCATTCTATAAATCCTGCTTACTTAACCCTTAATTAATTACAAATCAATTAATTATTCTCTAATTACCCTTTAATTGCATTCAGGTATCCTTTAATTAATCTCTCCAATTAATTATCCTTAACCATTTATAGTAATTATCCTTTAATTACTTCATTAATTAATTAACTATAATTAATTTAATTAATCAACTATAATTAATTACATTAATTCCTTAATTAATTACATTAATTAAACACTTCATTTATTAATCAATTCTTAATTACATCATTAATTATATTACTTAATGATCCTTAATTACAAATTAATTATTAATTACTCTAATTAAATTAAGTAATTAACCTTTAATTAAACCACATTTATTAATCACTCTTGATTAATATTATTCAGTAATTAACTACCCTTAATTACTTTATTAACTAAATTAATTATTCCTTAATTAATTTCTTAATTAATCCCTTGATTAATTCATAAGTAATTAAACTCAAATTACATCATCCTTCAATTAATTACTTCCAGTAATTATTTGTTATTTACTTCCCTAAATAATCATACTTATTAATTACATTAAGTAATTGTTATCAAATCATCCATTGATTATTCTAAATTAATTAAACTTAATTAATTAACTTAACTAATCAAATTAACTTAATTAATTACAATGAGTAATTAATTCCTTAATTACTTTCATTAAGTAATTACATTTAAACAATTCCATAAATGATTATCCTTAATTAATTAATCTAATTAATTATCAAAATTAATCACATAAATTAATTATTAAATAATCTCAAATTAATGACCTTCATTAACTATTAACAACTCTTTAATTACTTTTCTTAAGTAATTAACTTAGATTAACCATTATTAATTTCAAATTAATAAATCTTAATAACCAATTAATTAGTCTCTAATTATTTAATTAATTAAGTGTTAACCATAACTTAATTAATATTTAATTACTTTATTAATTAATTCTTAATCATTAATTAATATTCTAAATTATAATCCTTAATTACAAATTAATTATTCCTAATTAATTAATCTTAAACCTTAATTAAATTAATTTAAATCCTTAGTTATAAATTAATTAATCCAAATCATTAATTAATTGAATTAATTAAACCATTTTAATTACTTTAAAGATTTAATGATTTAACTTTAAGATAAAACATTTTCTTATTCATGGTTCAATTATCATTCAAAATTACATTTGAAAAACATCCATTTCAAATTTACTTTTAAATTTCATTTTAAATTCTGGATTTAAAATGAATACCAATTTGTCTTTAACAAAGTTTAAAACCAATTTTAAAAACTTTTACATGTTAAGGAATTTCTTACATCTTATAAAAGATTTTTTAAAAGAGTTTAAATCAATCCCTTTTAAATTCAAAACATTTAAATATAACTAACATTTTAAACCTATTTAAAATATTTAAATTTATAAAACTTATTTATATTCAATCTAAAATTTAAACTAACTTGAATCTATATTAAAAACTTTGATGTAAATTTCTGTTTAAATATTTGCTCTACAAATTTACATTCAGTTAAAAAAAACTAAACAGATAGGTTTTCAACCTGGCAACACTTAATTACCCGAGACCACTAAATTTACTTCGAGTCGCACCCTTAAACACTTCGAGTCTCACACGTAAGAAGATTCGAAAATCTCGAGACCTTCCTCTCCTCAAAACCCAGACTTTACCCAGATACATTCACGACCGTGTGCACGTGCACCGGAGATGCAGTCGCCTCCGACCATCGCCGAGTATCCCCACAAGTCGGCGATCATCCCTACACCATATCACGATCATCAATTCTTTGATCAATGCTCGAAATCAAAATCGAGACCAAAATTTGCAAATCTGGAACAAGTGCTGGAACAGGAACTACCCATTTCACCCAAACCTGTCAACACCTCCCCATGGAAGCTCCGACCACCGTTGCCCCTGAAATTCCGGCGAAGACCTCGTCAACCCACCATCTTTTAGAACCCAAGATATAGTTAAACTCGATCAACTACAATTGCCGAAATGATCGCTTCTTTCCTAACCCAGAAAAATTAGGGTTCTACACTGCAAATCACAACCACCATCGCCACAACCCTCTGATCAACTTCGCACTAATTTTTCCACCCTCTCTGATAGCTCCTCCACCTACAGAATCAAACTCGGCATCTCCAAACATTTGTTGCAACAAAGATGCCTCACAATGCACAATACAGTCAATAGAGAACTGCTCTTTGACTCTAGCTTTAAAAATTGTAATCTTGCTTTTAAAAATCATAATTTTGTATGATATTTTGATTAATAAACCTGAAACTTCAAATCGTTGTACTTGAAATTCCACTAATTAATGTTTGTTCATCAGATTATACATTCCACAGATATATAGAGTTGTCTAAGCTTAAGTAAAGTTTCTGACCATAGTCTATGATGAAATAAACATAATTGTTTAAGCCTTAAATCTAAATCAAGATTTAATCAAGAGAAAATTGATTTTAAAATCAAACAGAAGTTTGAAATTGAGGAACAGAATGTAACAGATAACAAACATGCACACATAAATATATTCACATATATATATTCCCAGCAAATTCATATTATATATTCATTTCTAATTAAAAGCATGAAAACAACTTTCACCTACTTAAATTTTTTAAAAGTTGACTTACTCACCTGATTTAAACAGAGGCAGCCTCTCTAAATTTTTTTTTTTGAAAAACTTGAAACTGAGAACTTGAATTCCATAGCTTTTGAAGACTGTAAACTTGCATGCTTGTTTGAATTTAATTTTTAAACTTGAGTTGCAGGAGCTTTACATATTTAAACTACATGCATGCTGGCTTCCAAGTTGCAAATGAATGCAGGCCGGCTTTGAGTAGATTTCAGATTTGAAAAGAATGCAGACAGAAGACTTTTGATTTTGAAATGTATTACAGGGTTTGATTTTTCTTGAATTTCTAGTTTGAGGAAGATTTACATGCTTTTGATTTTGAGGATACTTCATAGATTGAAGAAAAAAATGATTTGTATGCTTTTTGAAATTTAAAACTGAGTTGCAGATGTTCAGATTAAACATGCAGGCTTTGAAATTGTGGTTTTGTGAGGAGTTTGAGTATTTGAAAAATTAGATTTGAACATGATCAAATTTTGTTTGAGGAATGGTTACTGATTTTAATCTCAGATTTTTGCTTAGAGAATTTGTTTGAGTTTCTCTTGGTTTTAAAAAGAAGAATAGAAAGAATGAAGTGAAGAGATACAATGTTTATATATATGTAAATTTGTGATTTTATAAAAATAAAAGAAAATAGAAAATTAATAAGGACACTTGTCACATACATTTGTTACTTAAATTACACATGTTAAAATGAAACCTTAGGATAATGACATATGTCTCTTAAGTAATTTAATTTATTTTATTTATTTTAAAAGTAAATAAAATGCCTTTTTCTTATTTATTAAATACTTATCTATATATATAATTACTTTTTAAAGAAACAAAACTAGTTTATAAATAAAAGTTTATACAAATATTCTAAAATCCCAAACAATTTAAATATCTATTCTTTTGAATTTCAATTTTAAATTCAAATTCAAATCAAATTAAATCCTAAGATTCAATTTAAAAATTAAGTTATATATATACATATACAGCTACTTATCAATTTAAAAATAACAATTCCATAGTCTTTAAAATTCATTCATATTTATAAAAATAATACATTATACTTATTATTTGAAAATAACATATTTGATAATTTAAATAATTTATATAAGAGATTATAAATTACTTCTATTATTAAATGAATTAATACCATATGTAAATTGTATTTTAAACTTCTATTTTTAAATCATATATATCAAGTAATATTCTAAAAGAAATAAAAAAAACCTTTTATTTAAATTAAACTTAAGCTAAAATCTATTTTTACAATTAAACATTTATTTTATGTATTTTAAAACCATATAGTTATTTATTAAATATCTTTGAAAAGCTTAATATTAAATTTATCCAAATTACAAAAATATATTAGAAAACAAGATTTATTTATTTATTACATTTCAAACCAAAGCTCATCTATTTATAATATATACAATTATATATATATACATTATAAATAGAAATCATTTATTAACTTTCTTAAAAGATAAATTTCTACAATTAAATATTTATTTTAATTAGATTATTAAATTAATTCAAATTTATTAACAAAGATTATCAAATCAATTTAATTGTTATACAGATTATTAAATTGATATTGCTCAAATTTCCGGGATATCACAGATTTTAAGTATGGAATTTTTTAAGAAGTTTTCCTTAATTAGCAGGTTAAAGGGATTAACCAAGTTTTATATATAAAATGATTTGAAGGATATTAAACCACAGTTTTTGGTATTATTATGTTATTATGTTTTCTTATACATACATATATATATATATATATATATATTTTCACATTATAATGGACCTATAACGGTATTATGGGGAAGGGTAGAATAACCAGCTAGGTTGACCAAGTAGTGAATATAAATTAAGTTAACTACTGAATGAGTAAAATTGCATCCAGGAGGTCAGGAAGACTAGAATATAGGATGCTAAAATATTGATTAAAGAACATTTAGGGAGACAGGTTCCTAATAAACCGATGAAAACTATGTATAAAAGAAGTTATTGGTAGGGGCCAATAGGTTCATAGTAAATCCATGAAAACAATATGTGGAAGAAGTTAGTGGAAGAGGCCAATAGGTTTATAGTGAACCCATGAAAATTACATCTAGATTAAGTTATTGATAGAAATTAATAGGTTCCTAGTCAAACCATGAAAACTTGGATAAGAGGGAAGTTATTGGAGTTACCAATATGTTCAAGGAGAACCCATGAAATAGTAAAGTTATTAGTAGGGGCCAATAGGTTCTTAGTGATCCTATAAAAACTATGAAACTTGTAACGACCCGATATTTTGGACCATTCGCATCCATTATAAGTGTATAGGTAGACACTCATGCCGGAGTTGAATTGCTCAAAATACCGCGTTGTTAATTTAAATTTGGCAAAACTGAACATATACAGTAAATAAAATAATCACAGATCACAGACACAGAGTAATAATTTGCAGCGGAAATAAAAGAGATAGTAGTTCATGAAGCTACTATATGAATATATAAAATACATCAGAGTTAAACCAGATACAACGGAAGAGTAATATGATACATCATATACAAATCAGAATACATCACTGGAATCATCGAATACTGAAAGCAGGATAGATGGCTGGATCTTCAAGCAAAGCTCCAACTTCAAAGGTGAGTCTCGAATACTGAACTACTCAGTCTGACCCGAGCGTAAAGCAAAATACAAAACACTCGAGTCAGGATTAACATTCTTATATTAATAAATCCAACTCAAGTGAAATAGCAATTGAAATACAAGTAACTCAAAGGATGTTTGGAATAACCATCCTTTAAGGATCCGTTAAACTATCTACTAGGTAGTAATGTACGCTAAGTAGATAATGTCTATCAGTAATATATAAAGATATCAAAATAGCGTTAAGTCATGGCCCATTCCACCCTTAACACATTTTTATTCCCAAAAGCATATACAAGACCGTAGTTTCCCCAAAACCGGAAGTCACCAGAGGGCAATCCATATACTAAAGGTACAAATCAAAATCGCAGTGGTCGCGCATAAATGGAATACAAGTATGACAAGGCACATGAGGCAATACCCAAGGTAGTGATACTACCGTTCGCCTGATCCGGACTGGTGAGAACGCAACGCCGCAGCGCCCGCAACACCGTGAAACAACACTCCCAAAATCAAGGGTGCACCAATCGACAACAAATATAAGTAGTTCGAAGAAGTGTGTCCACTTGAGGTAGCTAATCCTCCATTGGCCCGGCACAGCTCCTGTTTTAGTCATTTCCAATTTGACACAAGTGTCAAGGCTATCCATCATCGTTCACTTTCTTCAGTCATCACGTACATCATTCCAACCACTTCATTCTGGATCATCACTCCGCGTATAGTTATTAAAGTGGTTTCCGGTTTAGATAGAGAGTATATCCATAACCGAATTCCGGTCTCTTTAATAACCTTCGAAATTATTTCACCGATTGGTCATTTATTTATTTCAAAACCAAATCAATTTCAATTCAATTAGAATTTGTAAATCAACATTTCATTTGTCTTTCAAAACCAATTTCCAATAATTTATGTTTCAAAACTTCCAAATTATCATTTCAAAATCTTATAATTCAAATTCAATTTCTATTTAAAACAATCCAAATATTGATCCAAGTTCGAATACAAGTTTCATTTCGAAAACCTTTAAATTAAATCTTATTTAACATTCAAATCAATTTAAAATCATTTATCGATTTCATTCAATATTCGTTAAGTTACTATGCTATTCAAAACAATTTCCATTAAATTTCCAATTCATTAAATCCATTATTTAAATTCAACTTCATTTTATCGAAACTTACAAATTTAATTAAATTAAATTCATCAAATCAAATTTTTTACATTACAAGTCTTACATTAATTCCAAAATATCACATTTCATTTCTTGTTAAAGAAAATTCAATTTCAATTATTTATTTACTTACTTAAATAATTTTCGAAAACTTAATTAATAAAGAAAACTCAATTTCAATTATTTACGAAGTAAAATCCACTTATTCAAAAGTTCAATTTTTTTCTTATTAAAGAATTTCAATTCAATTTAATCATATTAAATAATTCAATCTTATTTAATTATTAAATAATTCAAAACTTAATTATTAAATAATTTCAAAGTTTAATAATTCCAAACTTAATTATAATTTCAAACTTGATTATTAAATCATTTCAAAGTTTAATACTTTCAAACTTAATTATAATTTCAAACTTGATTATAATTTCAAACTTAATTATTAAATCATTTTAAACTTAATTCAATCATTTCTCAAATTAATCAACATTCTTTCATCAATTACATTGTTAATATTTGTTTCAGGTTTATTAAATATTAATATTTTCCTTCCATTAAAATTCAAAATTCAACTTCATTTCAAAACCATATTATTTATTCAAATAAAATCTTCGTTTATTTTTAAATCAAATTATTGACCAATCGGGTTTTATTTAATTCTCTATCCTAGGTCAAAATTAAAATTTGGGTATTTATCATTTCAACCCGATTCCAATTCAATTCAAAATCAAAACATAGCAAAGGGAACTTGCAGTGTGATAACTGGGATGGTGTCAAAGTAAATAAACAAGCAATAACAACAACCAATATCAATCCAATAATCAATTCAAATAATCCCGAAATAACTGTATTAATTCGCATTGTTATTTGTACAAATTAATATAATTATTTCTAGAATCTACACTATCATTTAATGTAGATTAAAGATTATTACATTACGGTTTTCACTTGTCATTTATTACAATTTCATACATCATCAATTTAACAACATACATTCAGTGGTTCAAAGTGTAATTAAACAAATCCTACGTATCGATAAATTTAACAGTTAAAGGGGTCATATTATACAAATGTCATTTAATCAAATTTAACACATATATCAAATCTAACTATCCTACGTCAATTTCAATTTCAAATTATTTATCACTTACATCATTAACAATTTAACGTTCAATATAAACATCAAACAATCAATCAATTATCAGCCAAACTGTATTATCATCGCATAAATAATTAACAGATAATAGTGTCAGATGTCACAGGTGAACTGATATAGGCAATAGCATATATAACAGTGTAATTAACTAACAGCAGCATATTTCAATTGTCGTTTCATCTGAAATCAAATTTAATAAATAAAAGAATGTAAATCGTGAGTGATTACTCACCTTTCGAGGCTAGAGATGAATGAGAACAAGATGAGTTACAAATTCCAAGCACAAATTCCAAAGCAAAGCTAGATGGATACGGATTCGACGGACAAGCTGATGAATGGAAATTGACGAAATCAATCAAATTGAATCGATGATGATAAATAGTATAAATAAATCCATATAAATATATAACTATATAAAAAATATATATATATACTTAAAGGTCATTGTTTACATTTAAAACACAAATATAAAATAAAACCTTCCTATATACTTGAAACTAACTCATGTACTTATATAAATAACTATTATATTCAAACTAATAAATATAAACCCCTCATATATAAAATATTCTGAAATCAAATATTAATTTTAAACACATATTAAAAGGAACTCTATATATTTTCAAAACGCACATATTTAGTGATCCAACATAATGTACATATTAAACCTTTTTAACTTAATATACTTTTTATTATTTGTAACAGACTATAACTTATGGTATAACACTGACAAATGAAACAAGGTACCAAGTAGCTTACAGATTTGCAATATATATATATATATACACACACGACTTCAAAGCTTATGTATATACTAACTGTATAACATATATATAAGTAATCTTTATATTGCTATGCTATACTATAAACTGACATGTAAAATTAACATAAAATTCATATATATATATATATACTACTAAGTGAATCATATATATACACACCCTAACAAATATAACTTATATTTTGACACTATATATGTACACAATAATATATACATGCGAATATAACTTATATACATTATATATAACAATAAAATAAAATATCAACAGATTATATATATATATGAATAGACTTATACAATAAAACGACTTATACAAATTACGTTTGTAAACAAAATGTATATATGAAAACATACAGTAGACAAAACATGCACTGTCACTTATATATATAATGGTCTTACAGAAAATAAAATAAACACATATATACAGTAACTTATAATATGTACTACTTACAATATATATCATACTATACTAAAATAAATGTTGAAATCCAATATATATAATACTCAACTATAACTCATATATCTATTATCTTAAATATAAATACTATCTTATAAAACTAATATAAACTTACAGCCGAAACTACTATATATCTATATATATATATATGTAGCAAGAAGATCAATATATAACAAACAGGTATAGATCTATACCTTAACAGAAAGATGCTCGGCCGAGATTGGGAAAGAGGAAGGGAAAACTGGATGGTTGTGAAAGGAGGAAGAATTGCTGGGCAATGGCTCGGTTGTGCCCCTGGGTTGCGCGAGGAAGTGAAGGCGGAGAAGAAGATGCTTGCTGCGGCGTTCGATCTAACAGTGAAGCTTGGATGCGAGTGAGAGAGGGGTAGGGTTGACTTGTGCTGTCGCAACCACTGGGTAGGAAGACAAAAGGTTGTGGCCATGGTTGAGATATTGGGCTTCGGTGATAAGGTAGTGGGAAAATCGAAGGGGTGGAAGGTGATAGGAATATCAGGTCGGTGTGGTGGCCGCGGCCAGTTGGAGGAAGAAGACGTGGAGGAGGTTTGAATGAGGATGGGCGCGTCAGTGAGCGGTAATGGAAGAAGAAGGCTGAAGTGGTTTGTCGAGAGCAAGGGAAGGGAAAGGGAAAAACAGTGATGGAGAATGCTCTGTAATTTTAAATAACTATTCACCAAAAGCTATGAACCGGTTGTCATGGAAACACGAAAACTTGCATACGTGAATTGATGGGAATAAATGCTAATGCGTAGCTGTTTAATGGATAGATAAATGAAAGGTCACAGGGAGGTGGAAGGCTCAAAACGATATCGATGCGAATATCGTTCAATAGACTTTTCCCGTCTCCCATATCCTGAAACACACAAACGAATATACCACTGAGATCAGCACGACGAGACGATCAAAATGGTATAAAGATATCAGTGGTACGATCATCGTATCAAAAGTCGATATCGGTACCAATGCTGCTATTTTGCCGAAAATAAGATCGACGGAGTCAAAGATGTCCGAATTTGGAAAAATGACAAACTGACCTCTTGCTCAGAAGATGGTTTAGAATTTTTCTATGTAAAAATATTTAATTTCGGAAATATTTTATTTTCATCGCTTTTTAACTGATTAAATTGAAGTAAATTTACGCGTGAAATAAACTTTCATATTTTCGGACGAAAATTTACCAGTTGCTATGTTTAACTAGACGTATTCCAAATATTAAATTTTTATTTCAAAATTTTATCGTTTACAACTTCCCAAAATTTCAACTAATTACGTTATTAAAACAGTCGAAATTTTCGGGTCGTTACACTCTCCCCCACTCAAAACTTTTCGTCCCCGAAAAGGAACGAGGTAAGAGAATAGAACAACCAGAAAGAAAACAGATTTGAAATACAAAATAACAATTAATTTAAACTATATAAATTCAAATTTAAATTAATTGATATTCAATATTTGATTTAATCCATTTGATTTCACTAAAATCAATCCTAACTATTTCTAAATTCATTATCTTATTATCCAATTATCTTAAATTTACAATTTCTAAAATCATAAATTAGAATAGTCATTTAATAAAATCATATTTATTCAACAAATTTGATTCTTCTTTATTCAAATTCTGTTAAATTTATTGTACTTAATATATCTACTCACATATATTTAACTCATATAAATTAATTTAAAACATAAAAGTTTCGATTTAAATTAATTTACATCTATTAATTTCTTTTAAATTCAAGGTATTTCCATATGTTGATCAAATTTCAATTTATTAATTCTTTCAAAACAAATTTATTAATTCTTAACTTAGTTTACTTATTATCCTATCTAACTCTATTAACATCTTTATAATCAAAATTTAGTGTATAACATTTATTATAAACACTCGAATTTTATTTATAAATTCAATTTATTTTATATATTATCCAATTACATATTCAACTTTTGAATGATTTAGGTAAGTTGTATTAGAATGCAGTTGAACAATATACAAATAAAAATTTTCCAAATTCAATTATTCAAGTTTAAATATTTATTCCAAATTTTTGGTTTTATTTATAATTAAAATCATCCTTTAGCAAAATTTAAGAATTAGATTTCCGATTTACTTCAAACAATTTAGAGATATATATAATATATTTATATTAAATCGAATTAAATTTTAAAATAAGATACCTATATTTATATATATCAAATTATACTGAAGAAATTCAAATCAAGAATATTTTTCAAAACAAAACCGTAGCAAAGCTACATGTGACGACCCGGCTTTCCACTCCCGGAAAATCGAATCGCTAATAAGAAAGAAAGGGATAGAAGAAGAAAAGAAAGAAAAGAAGAAAGAACAACAACATCAGAAACTCACAGCGGAACGAATGAAATATAATATATCATATAAAATATTACATAGTATCATATACATCAGAGTTACTCAACTTATACAACACATATTAGACAGTTATAAACATCTGTCTAATTCATACAACTCAAGTATCACAGATACAGACACAACATATACACAGCGGAATCATCATATATCTACACGGTGAAGCCTCCTGCTCCAAATCTCCTCCAGAATTCGTCAAAGCTAACCTGAATCCCTCGACTACTCAATACAATATCGAGTACCCAAGAGTTTAATAAAACAGAAAATAAACACTTGGGTCAGACATGGGTCTGGTGTGAGTAAACGGTTAGATTGCTTAACTTTGAAAACTTTTGAAAACAAAAGTATCACGTAAGACTCCCCACAAATAAACATGGGTAAGTTTTTACCTTACGCTAACTAAAACGTTTGATAGGAAATCTGATTGTATTATAATAGGGTCTAGGGTTTTCAAGTAAAATACAGAAATAGCTGAAATGCTTACATCTCACATTCCAACATAGTTGGGCACAACTAATACGTACGGCACTTATTGGAGTTTGGATTCCATACAATGGCAGGGCTACTGGGGTACCGCCCGTCACAGTACGTGGCCTAGATCACCGTACCGAGGAGTACGCCCGCTCCTCTGCAACACAAAGCCGGAACCATCCCTTACTGGATAATCCCGAACAAGATAATCCCGTGGTTGGCGCGACCAACCACACACTAAGCCGAATAAAAGAAAAGGGACCTCTAGACAGGGATCTATCTTGCTCTCAGTGGGTGCTACCCACGAAGCCTTGCTGCACCTCCCCTGTTTTAGCCATTCCCGGTTGATGAGGCTTGAGGTTACGATTACCTTTAATCAGAACATATCACTTAGAATGCTCATCGTCCGCCTGACGATGTGCTGAAAGCATTCAATCCATACAAGTTCGTTCCGGGTTCGAACGAAACCGAAGGCATTATCTCGTTACACTCGTTTTGGAATCACCCTCAGAGTTAACGACAATAACCCTTGCACTCTGAATCTTCATCTTCACTTGAGATTCACGACCTATCGTAAATTTGGATCGATGTGGTATTCGGGTCTCCAGACCTGGAAATCCGGTATACGGAAACCCGATCCCGGTCTCATCGAAATCCAAAACGTATCTTTTAAGGCCAAGTTGTTTAAAGGTTTAAACAATTCAATTCAATACTTGAATTCACACAGTATTAACATAGATAAATATCACACATTTATCACAGATATATCCAATATCATTTCACAGAATATCATAGCATATCACCCAATAGATATCAACCAAATCAGACATTCTACCCAACCATCATTCATAAGCAATCATTTATTAATCTCTATTATAATCAATTTAATCAACTTAAATTAAATTAATTACTTAAGAATTAATTCCTATCCTTGCTTAATTAATCATTAATTAATTAACCATCTCTTAATGATCTTCCTTAATTAATCTTCCTTGATTAATTACACTTTAATTACATTTAAGTAATCATCCTTTAACCATATACAGTAATTAACCTTTAATTACCATCATTAAATTACAATAATTAATGATCCTTCATTTACTTCCATTAATTAATTATCTATAATTAATTACTTTCATTAATCAACCTTGATTAATTTCATTACTTATATTAATTAATGATCCTCTAATTACTTCATTAATTAATTACCTTCTAGTTAATTTATCTTTAATTAACTACATTCATTAATTAACCTTAATTAATCATAAACAGTAATTAACTATTATTTAATTACCTACCTTAATTAATTAACTCCTTAATTAATTATATTAATTAATTACGCTTTAATCACTTATTATTGATTAATTAATCTTAATTAATCAATCCTTAATTACATCATTTATTACATAAATTAATGATCTTTAATTACTCCCTTAATTAATTACTCTCTTTTAATTAATTACCTTAACTAGTAATTAATCACATTTTTTTTTATTAACCTTAATCCTTTAATTAATTAATTACTTTTTAATTAATTAATTTCAAATCAATTATATTAATTAATCCTCTAATTAATAACATCAAGGGATTTACTCTTAATCAATTCCATTTAATTACTTCCATAAGTAATTTCTCTTTCTTAATTACATTCAGTAATTATCCATTAATTACTTTACTAAGTAATTATACTTAATTAATCATAAATGATTATTTTAATCAATTAGCCTTATTAATTAACCTAAATTTAATTACATTAATTAATTAATCAGTAAAACATCACTTAATCTTTAATTAATTCATTTACCATCCACTAATTACTTTATTAAGTAATTATTCTTAATTACAAATAGTAAATGAACTTTAATTTATTTTATTAATTTACTATTCTTAATTAATCTTAACTTAACTAATTAAGAATAAACTCTTTATTTATTTTAATTACTTATTCCAATTATTAACTTTATTAAAACCAATTTAGAAACCAATTATATATTTGAAATAAAAATTTTACTTAAGAACAAACAATTTAAACATTAAATTTTGATATATTTAAAATCTTTAAAAACCCTGTTAAAACATGTTTAATAAATTAAACAGATATTTATCTTTGAAATCTTAATTATTATATCCTATAAATTTATTCATTCAAAATAAAACTTGAAATCTATTTTAAAACATTTCTTTATAATTTATTTGAATATAACTTTAACTTGAAAACTTGTTTTTACTTTGCTTTTAAACTCGAAAACATTTGTAAATTAAACTCTCAGTTTTAAAGACCAGAACAACCCGAGCAAACATCACTAAAACCCCGAGTCACTCGCGAGAAAAACTCTCGTACTCCACAACTTCGAGTCGACTAGCAGACTTCACGAGACTTCCCCGAGTCGCCTTCGTCTTCCCCAACGAAATCGAAACAGACACCCAAACGTGCACACGTGCACGTGCACGTTCATCAGAGTGACTTCCGACCAACATCGCTCCCTCCAGCACATCGTCGGCGACCAGTCCAACACCCCTGACCACCCAGCTTCGACAATTTTGCCGACAAACAAAATCGAGCAAATCGAGCTCTTCTCTGGAACCAACCGAATCATCAAATTCCTCTCGCGCCGCCGCCTACGACCACGAGGAGCTTCGCCGCCACATCCAGACCTTCATCACGAAACCATGCTTCGTTTTCCCCCATCGCGACCCGGCCCGATGCGTCACCGTCGTCGAACAAAGCTCGACATTCTCCTCGACAAAAACAGGAACCAAAACCCTACTTCACCTATTTCCGGCCTCCACGTCACATGAAAAATCTAGCGACCATTTTTCCCTTGATCGCCGAGCTACCATCTTCCTTCAGAACAAACATCAACCAGCTCGATCATGTCCATCACCGGAATTTGGCAAATTTCCAAATCCCGATCATCCCAGAAATTCTCAGTGATTATCGAACTAAAAATCACTTAATGTATATTAAAAATCGTGATTTACAATCACGAATTCATTCATGCAATTTATACCAGAAATTAGATTGGTTGATTTTTCGACAAATTCTGATTTCCACTGTATTTCTTCAAAATTTGAAGTAATTTCAGATTATAAAATCCTAGAACTATTTTTATAATCATTATCATACTTTAACACACCACTTTCATTTAAACATCAAAATCTAATATTGATTCTGTTTGGAGATTTGAATTTTCTTAAGAAAAACAAATCCTGTAAATAAAACTGAGAAGATGAATTTATACAGGCACTTATATCCTCAGACATTTCACAATTCCAACATGCATTCATAAACAATATACATATAAATATATATACATCATCACAGCACAATCTATCACATGCATCAACTTTTAACCACAGATTTATAAAACTGTTTTTAAAAATGTTTACTCACCAGTATTTAGAACAGAGAACAGATAACAGAAGACAGATTTGTTTCCAGGCTGATGTTCCAGATTTTTGAACTTCTTTTGATTAGTTGAATTTGAATCTAGCTGCTATGAATTTAAACTTGCTGTTGATTTATTTCTCTGATTGCATGTCTTTAGATTGCATATTGAAGATTTGAAATTGCTGTTGTCTTGATCTTCTTTCTCTGATTTTCATTTGAAATTTCTAGATTTTGCTTTGCTTTCAATTTTGATTTCCAGGTTTTCATTTTTCTTTTTGATTTTAGATTCGAATTGTATTCTTTTGTGGAGAAAGAAGTGAAGATAGATTAATTCAGCTGAAAGTAAAAATATATTTCTTCTTTCATATGTTATTTATTTAATTTAATTATTAAAAAGAAAATGTGGACATTTGTCCTTCTTAGAGGTTAATTAACTTACACATATGCCTATTTTCTTACAATTGTCTTTAAACTACCTTTAAAAACTTACAAGTGTACATTCTTATTTTAATTAATTTATTTAAGTCATTTATATGTATTTAAGAAATATTTATATGTATATAATGTATTTATCTCCTTTTATAAATAAGCTTTAGATTTTAATAAATATACAAATGTGAAAAACAATTATTTAAAATAACTTATGTTTTGATCAAATTTTTATAACATATTTATATATGCTTGAGAAACTTATTTTAACTCTATATATATATATATTTACAAACCAATTTATCTTATGTTTGAATTTTTAAAATGAAAGAATATTAAAACAAATAAACTTCTTAATTTAAACCTTAACCAAAATAAAACTTAAAATATATGTTTATAATAAATAAGAAATTATTCTTGCTATTTAAATCTCAATTATCATTTCCAAAAGTATTAAACCAAATTAACAATTTCCAAATTACAAATTATATAAATATTAAAGTTTGAAAATACTTTATTAAATTCAAATTCAATATTCTTTCCATTTCAATATATACAAATATATATATATTCTAAATGGAAAATACTTTTAACATTAATTTTGATAATTATTATATTGAAATTTAATATATAACTTCAAATAACAATATATATATTCATATATATTATAATTTGAAAACTTATCCTTTTATTAAATTAAAGACTACCTATTTATAATATATATACCAATATATATACATTATAAATGTAAACACCTATAAGTTTTTAGAAAGATAAATCTTCCTAATTTAAAATTGTTAGAAAAGATATTCCCAAATTAAAATGTTTATTAGTTTTTCAAAAGAAATAAACTTTCCAATTAAAATGTTATTAACCTTTAAAAGAATTAAACTTGTCAATTTATAAAATAAATCAACAAATCAACTTAATTATTAATAAAGATTATTAAATTGATATTGCCAAATTTTCGGGATATCACATTCCTTCCCCCTTAAAATAATTTCGTCCCCGAAATTTAAAAGCAAAGATAATTTAATAACCCAGCAAATTTTTAATTTTAAACAGCAATCATACATATCAATCATATTCTAACAACCATAGCAAACAATTTAATCAAACAAATTTAACTATCCAGACAAATTCTGGATAGAATTCCCTCGAGTTTCCCCAAGTATATATATATATATATATATATACCGGGATACTCGTTCTACAGGATCTTAACTAACTATCTACAATAATCTAGAACTCCTACCTTTCTAGATCACAAATCTGAACAAGATATCAGACTAACTCAAAACCATCCCAACTATCCTTCTGAACTGCTGATTCCATCACTCGATGAATCACACACGTATTCCCTCAAAGATACGTGAAATACAATGAATTCCAGTTATCCGAACTGGAAACTCAATCCTGTAGATCAAAGAACTAATCCTTTTGAGAACACAAGAAAATCTCAAAATACTTCTAGAGCTAGCTCTCCAATCTTACCAAATCTTGTATCTCCTTTAATTGAAGAAAACTTAAACAATATCCAATTTCAACTTCATCCTTCCTGATCAGCTTAGCCCTTGCTGATGCTTCCTGGAACAATCTAGCCCAACATCAAACCAATTTCCGGATCCTTCTCAACAAAATGGTTTCCAAAAATCACCGAAATCCAGAACACAATTCTACTCCACAAACATTAGAGAACTATGAACTACTTCTCCTATCTGGAATAGCCAAAACAGTTGCACTTGACAACCTTATCTCCAAATCCTGAAAATTTCTTCACACATAGAGATACACTTGAATTTCCTATAGAAATTCTCTATTCCAAGAAAGTTACAACTCCCGAATGCTTCCGTTCTAGAATAGTTACTACCTTGCTTCCGCTGCACAACTCTGATCTGGAATAGATGAGAATGCCATCGGAGAAACTCGAGCACAAACTTGATCATCCAAAGTTCACCATACCATAAAATCTTAGTGAACCATTCCACTTGGTCAAAAACATCCCAGTAGAATCCCCTCCAGAAAATTAGGACTGATCAATCCTTCTCCAAAGAATCCTGAGCTGCTTCACCAAATTCTTCTCTAGAAGACATCCTTCTACTAAGCTGAACTTCTGGTAACTCCACGAATCAAGTCGATACGAAATCTCAACATCCAATAATCCCAAGAGAATACCCGAACTATCGCAAGTCACTTTTGCGATCAGCCCAACCTAATTTCCAAAGATACTGTTCTCTCTTCACAAATCAGAACAGCTCATACTTAACTATCCAATTCATCGAAGAAATGGATTCACTCTGCTGCTTCTGGACTCTAACTTCAGAAAAACTACTCAGCCAGAAACTTCTTGCCAATCACAGAATACTCCGAGCTGCACTGCTGCCACAGATGCCAAAGACTTCTTATCCGAAACTCTTTGAGAAACTTGGACTTCAAAGCAAAAAGAAACACCCCGCTGGACCCAGCCACAACACCGAAACAGATCTACTTTCTTAAACTTTGCTCCAGAAGAAACATCTTCAGAAACGTCCATAGTCACTGTGTCTCACCACACAGCTACTACTTCTTGAAGTTACCAAAATACCATCACTCTCTTCAGCTCATCCAATAGATCTACTCTATTCATCCAACTTCAAAGATAAACTCTAAACCATAACTGGTTTCCTTCAAAGATCTGTGAAATCTTTACACCACAACAAAGTTTACTCGAGACGGTATTAGGTCTACAGTCTCGTCAGATATACTTCCAACCTCAACACTCAAATTCCAACCATTGGTAGTCGTGTTACTCACACTACCACCTTATCTACCTTTATAACTTATATTGGAAAACCCGAACAGGTAACCCAACAAATAGGTAGAAATACATAAATATATATATTTAAAATGATACTTTTTATATAGAAATTATTTCTGGGTAGAATTATTTCATCTACCTCTTTAAAACAATATTGTGTCCGTTGGCCTGGTTCAAGTGTTTAGAGATTCCTATCAATAACGTTAGCTACTCGTATTGAACAGAATCCATATACCACTCAACCGATCAACTAACACAATATAAAATCATTTTTATATAACTAACAATTACGCGCTCTCAAGATAGACATCACTTCAGAGCCTAGGTATCCACTCAACCTACTGCTCTGATACCAAATGTGACGACCCGGCTTTCCACTCCCGGAAAATCGAATCGCTAATAAGAAAGAAAGGGATAGAAGAAGAAAAGAAAGAAAAGAAGAAAGAACAACAACATCAGAAACTCACAGCGGAACGAATGAAATATAATATATCATATAAAATATTACATAGTATCATATACATCAGAGTTACTCAACTTATACAACACATATTAGACAGTTATAAACATCTGTCTAATTCATACAACTCAAGTATCACAGATACAGACACAACATATACACAGCGGAATCATCATATATCTACACGGTGAAGCCTCCTGCTCCAAATCTCCTCCAGAATTCGTCAAAGCTAACCTGAATCCCTCGACTACTCAATACAATATCGAGTACCCAAGAGTTTAATAAAACAGAAAATAAACACTTGGGGTCAGACATGGGTCTGGTGTGAGTAAACGGTTAGATTGCTTAACTTTGAAAACTTTTGAAAACAAAAGTATCACGTAAGACTCCCCACAAATAAACATGGGTAAGTTTTTACCTTACGCTAACTAAAACGTTTGATAGGAAATCTGATTGTATTATAATAGGGTCTAGGGTTTTCAAGTAAAATACAGAAATAGCTGAAATGCTTACATCTCACATTCCAACATAGTTGGGCACAACTAATACGTACGGCACTTATTGGAGTTTGGATTCCATACAATGGCAGGGCTACTGGGGTACCGCCCGTCACAGTACGTGGCCTAGATCACCGTACCGAGGAGTACGCCCGCTCCTCTGCAACACAAAGCCGGAACCATCCCTTACTGGATAATCCCGAACAAGATAATCCCGTGGTTGGCGCGACCAACCACACACTAAGCCGAATAAAAGAAAAGGGACCTCTAGACAGGGATCTATCTTGCTCTCAGTGGGTGCTACCCACGAAGCCTTGCTGCACCTCCCCTGTTTTAGCCATTCCCGGTTGATGAGGCTTGAGGTTACGATTACCTTTAATCAGAACATATCACTTAGAATGCTCATCGTCCGCCTGACGATGTGCTGAAAGCATTCAATCCATACAAGTTCGTTCCGGGTTCGAACGAAACCGAAGGCATTATCTCGTTACACTCGTTTTGGAATCACCCTCAGAGTTAACGACAATAACCCTTGCACTCTGAATCTTCATCTTCACTTGAGATTCACGACCTATCGTAAATTTGGATCGATGTGGTATTCGGGTCTCCAGACCTGGAAATCCGGTATACGGAAACCCGATCCCGGTCTCATCGAAATCCAAAACGTATCTTTTAAGGCCAAGTTGTTTAAAGGTTTAAACAATTCAATTCAATACTTGAATTCACACAGTATTAACATAGATAAATATCACACATTTATCACAGATATATCCAATATCATTTCACAGAATATCATAGCATATCACCCAATAGATATCAACCAAATCAGACATTCTACCCAACCATCATTCATAAGCAATCATTTATTAATCTCTATTATAATCAATTTAATCAACTTAAATTAAATTAATTACTTAAGAATTAATTCCTATCCTTGCTTAATTAATCATTAATTAATTAACCATCTCTTAATGATCTTCCTTAATTAATCTTCCTTGATTAATTACACTTTAATTACATTTAAGTAATTATCCTTTAACCATATACAGTAATTAACCTTTAATTACCATCATTAAATTACAATAATTAATGATCCTTCATTTACTTCCATTAATTAATTATCTATAATTAATTACTTTCATTAATCAACCTTGATTAATTTCATTACTTATATTAATTAATGATCCTCTAATTACTTCATTAATTAATTACCTTCTAGTTAATTTATCTTTAATTAACTACATTCATTAATTAACCTTAATTAATCATAAACAGTAATTAACTATTATTTAATTACCTACCTTAATTAATTAACTCCTTAATTAATTATATTAATTAATTACGCTTTAATCACTTATTATTGATTAATTAATCTTAATTAATCAATCCTTAATTACATCATTTATTACATAAATTAATGATCTTTAATTACTCCCTTAATTAATTACTCTCTTTTAATTAATTACCTTAACTAGTAATTAATCACATTTTTTTTATTAACCTTAATCCTTTAATTAATTAATTAATTACTTTTTAATTAATTAATTTCAAATCAATTATATTAATTAATCCTCTAATTAATAACATCAAGGGATTTACTCTTAATCAATTCCATTTAATTACTTCCATAAGTAATTTCTCTTTCTTAATTACATTCAGTAATTATCCATTAATTACTTTACTAAGTAATTATACTTAATTAATCATAAATGATTATTTTAATCAATTAGCCTTATTAATTAACCTAAATTTAATTACATTAATTAATTAATCAATAAAACATCACTTAATCTTTAATTAATTCATTTACCATCCACTAATTACTTTATTAAGTAATTATTCTTAATTACAAATAGTAAATGAACTTTAATTTATTTTATTAATTTACTATTCTTAATTAATCTTAACTTAACTAATTAAGAATAAACTCTTTATTTATTTTAATTACTTATTCCAATTATTAACTTTATTAAAACCAATTTAGAAACCAATTATATATTTGAAATAAAAATTTTACTTAAGAACAAACAATTTAAACATTAAATTTTGATATATTTAAAATCTTTAAAAACCCTGTTAAAACATGTTTAATAAATTAAACAGATATTTATCTTTGAAATCTTAATTATTATATCCTATAAATTTATTCATTCAAAATAAAACTTGAAATCTATTTTAAAACATTTCTTTATAATTTATTTGAATATAACTTTAACTTGAAAACTTGTTTTTACTTTGCTTTTAAACTCGAAAACATTTGTAAATTAAACTCTCAGTTTTAAAGACCAGAACAACCCGAGCAAACATCACTAAAACCCCGAGTCACTCGCGAGAAAAACTCTCGTACTCCACAACTTCGAGTCGACTAGCAGACTTCACGAGACTTCCCCGAGTCGCCTTCGTCTTCCCCAACGAAATCGAAACAGACACCCAAACGTGCACACGTGCACGTGCACGTTCATCAGAGTGACTTCCGACCAACATCGCTCCCTCCAACACATCGTCGGCGACCAGTCCAACACCCCTGACCACCCAGCTTCGACAATTTTGCCGACAAACAAAATCGAGCAAATCGAGCTCTTCTCTGGAACCAACCGAATCATCAAATTCCTCTCGCGCCGCCGCCTACGACCACGAGGAGCTTCGCCGCCACATCCAGACCTTCATCACGAAACCATGCTTCGTTTTCCCCCATCGCGACCCGGCCCGATGCGTCACCGTCGTCGAACAAAGCTCGACATTCTCCTCGACAAAAACAGGAACCAAAACCCTACTTCACCTATTTCCGGCCTCCACGTCACATGAAAAATCTAGCGACCATTTTTCCCTTGATCGCCGAGCTACCATCTTCCTTCAGAACAAACATCAACCAGCTCGATCATGTCCATCACCGGAATTTGGCAAATTTCCAAATCCCGATCATCCCAGAAATTCTCAGTGATTATCGAACTAAAAATCACTTAATGTATATTAAAAATCGTGATTTACAATCACGAATTCATTCATGCAATTTATACCAGAAATTAGATTGGTTGATTTTTCGACAAATTCTGATTTCCACTGTATTTCTTCAAAATTTGAAGTAATTTCAGATTATAAAATCCTAGAACTATTTTTATAATCATTATCATACTTTAACACACCACTTTCATTTAAACATCAAAATCTAATATTGATTCTGTTTGGAGATTTGAATTTTCTTAAGAAAAACAAATCCTGTAAATAAAACTGAGAAGATGAATTTATACAGGCACTTATATCCTCAGACATTTCACAATTCCAACATGCATTCATAAACAATATACATATAAATATATATACATCATCACAGCACAATCTATCACATGCATCAACTTTTAACCACAGATTTATAAAACTGTTTTTAAAAATGTTTACTCACCAGTATTTAGAACAGAGAACAGATAACAGAAGACAGATTTGTTTCCAGGCTGATGTTCCAGATTTTTGAACTTCTTTTGATTAGTTGAATTTGAATCTAGCTGCTATGAATTTAAACTTGCTGTTGATTTATTTCTCTGATTGCATGTCTTTAGATTGCATATTGAAGATTTGAAATTGCTGTTGTCTTGATCTTCTTTCTCTGATTTTCATTTGAAATTTCTAGATTTTGCTTTGCTTTCAATTTTGATTTCCAGGTTTTCATTTTTCTTTTTGATTTTAGATTCGAATTGTATTCTTTTGTGGAGAAAGAAGTGAAGATAGATTAATTCAGCTGAAAGTAAAAATATATTTCTTCTTTCATATGTTATTTATTTAATTTAATTATTAAAAAGAAAATGTGGACATTTGTCCTTCTTAGAGGTTAATTAACTTACACATATGCCTATTTTCTTACAATTGTCTTTAAACTACCTTTAAAAACTTACAAGTGTACATTCTTATTTTAATTAATTTATTTAAGTCATTTATATGTATTTAAGAAATATTTATATGTATATAATGTATTTATCTCCTTTTATAAATAAGCTTTAGATTTTAATAAATATACAAATGTGAAAAACAATTATTTAAAATAACTTATGTTTTGATCAAATTTTTATAACATATTTATATATGCTTGAGAAACTTATTTTAACTCTATATATATATATATATTTACAAACCAATTTATCTTATGTTTGAATTTTTAAAATGAAAGAATATTAAAACAAATAAACTTCTTAATTTAAACCTTAACCAAAATAAAACTTAAAATATATGTTTATAATAAATAAGAAATTATTCTTGCTATTTAAATCTCAATTATCATTTCCAAAAGTATTAAACCAAATTAACAATTTCCAAATTACAAATTATATAAATATTAAAGTTTGAAAATACTTTATTAAATTCAAATTCAATATTCTTTCCATTTCAATATATACAAATATATATATATTCTAAATGGAAAATACTTTTAACATTAATTTTGATAATTATTATATTGAAATTTAATATATAACTTCAAATAACAATATATATATTCATATATATTATAATTTGAAAACTTATCCTTTTATTAAATTAAAGACTACCTATTTATAATATATATACCAATATATATACATTATAAATGTAAACACCTATAAGTTTTTAGAAAGATAAATCTTCCTAATTTAAAATTGTTAGAAAAGATATTCCCAAATTAAAATGTTTATTAGTTTTTCAAAAGAAATAAACTTTCCAATTAAAATGTTATTAACCTTTAAAAGAATTAAACTTGTCAATTTATAAAATAAATCAACAAATCAATTTAATTATTAATAAAGATTATTAAATTGATATTGCCAAATTTCCGGGATATCACACTACAGAATAGTATCCCCACTTCGAAACTCGAAAATGAATGTCGATGATGCGGCCGCCATCACCGAAATTATTTTCCAGCGACAAAAAGAAGAGCACTGATTTCAACATTTTTTTAAAAAAATTCTTTGAAAACGATTTCTATTCGAAAATACTTTAATCAATAATATATATTTTAAAATTTTAAAAACCAAAGTTCGAAATCACCGGAAACTAATAAATTCTCAAATTTCTGAATTAAATTCATTTCAAATTCCAAATCAATTTATAAACCGCATTTATAAATTTATTTAGAACAATAAATGATAATCAAATATTATCATTTCCAACAAACAATTTAATTAACCTATTAAATTATAGAAAATTTTTACTTATATTTTCACAATATAATCAAACAAATTTATTTCATTTTCCAAATTTGAAAATTTATATTGTGTCAGTTTGCTCTGTTCAAGTGTTTTGGAAATCCTATCGATAGCGTTGATCAGACGAATTGATCGAAAACCCAAATCAACATCAAAAACTCAAACAACACAACATATATTAAAACATTTATAATATTAATTTACAAATACACTTCCTCGCTCGGCGATACAAGAATGGATTTCAAATCAAGGATAGATATTCAATTTTGATAGAAATCAAATCAAAGAGAATTTTTTGATTCGAAGATAAGTCCGAAACAGAAGATAAGATGATTTAAATAACAAATAAGAAGATGGATGAGTTTATATAAATCGCGGGCAACCTTAACCGGGTCAACCGTGACTTCAAGAATAAGATCGTTGTAGAATTTCGAGGTAAATCGACATTCAATCTCAAGAAATAAAATTCAGGTATAGCAGGAGATAGATAGCATCGTAAACCGAGGATACAGAAATCTCCGGTAAAACAATGCCTATTATAAAGGAGTTTTGCTCCTTTACGAATCATTCGAAGATTGGCGAGACCGCCGATCTATTATAGATATCATTCAAAATGGAGTTATGGGGTGCTCCAGAATTTGAAAGAAGACGAATAGTGAAGGACACGAATGAATTTCGGAACCGAGGGGAACGTTCCAAAATTCAAAGGAATTGAGTCAAGGGAAGAGATTGAAACTCGAATGAGAGTGATTCTGTAAATATATTTACCCTATAAGCTAAGTTTTGCCTAGAGCTACCAAAGCTCTGATACCAACTGTAACGACCCGATATTTTGGACCATTCGCATCCATTATAAGTGTATAGGTAGACACTCATGTCGGAGTTGAATTGCTCAAAATACCGCGTTGTTAATTTAAATTTGGCAAAACTGAACATATACAGTAAATAAAATAATCACAGATCACAGACACAGAGTAATAATTTGCAGCGGAAATAAAAGAGATAGTAGTTCATGAAGCTACTATATGAATATATAAAATACATCAGAGTTAAACCAGATACAACGGAAGAGTAATATGATACATCAGATACAAATCAGAATACATCACTGGAATCATCGAATACTGAAAGCAGGATAGATGGCTGGATCTTCAAGCAAAGCTCCAACTTCAAAGGTGAGTCTCGAATACTGAACTACTCAGTCTGACCCCAGCGTAAAGCAAAATACAAAACACTCGAGTCAGGATTAACATTCTTATATTAATAAATCCAACTCAAGTGAAATAGCAATTGAAATACAAGTAACTCAAAGGATGTTTGGAATAACCATCCTTTAAGGATCCGTTAAACTATCTACTAGGTAGTAATGTACGCTAAGTAGATAATGTCTATCAGTAATATATAAAGATATCAAAATAGCGTTAAGTCATGGCCCATTCCACCCTTAACACATTTTTATTCCCAAAAGCATATACAAGACCGTAGTTTCCCCAAAACCGGAAGTCACCAGAGGGCAATCCATATACTAAAGGTACAAATCAAAATCGCAGTGGTCGCGCATAAATGGAATACAAGTATGACAGGGCACATGAGGCAATACCCAAGGTAGTGATACTACCGTTCGCCTGATCCGGACTGGTGAGAACGCAACGCCGCAGCGCCCGCAACACCGTGAAACAACACTCCCAAAATCAAGGGTGCACCAATCGACAACAAATATAAGTACTTCGAAGAAGTGTGTCCACTTGAGGTAGCTAATCCTCCATTGGCCCGGCACAGCTCCTGTTTTAGTCATTTCCAATTTGACACAAGTGTCAAGGCTATCCATCATCGTTCACTTTCTTCAGTCATCACGTACATCATTCCAACCACTTCATTCTGGATCATCACTCCACGTATAGTTATTAAAGTGGTTTCCGGTTTAGATAGAGAGTATATCCATAACCGAATTCCGGTCTCTTTAATAACCTTCGAAATTATTTCACCGATTGGTCATTTATTTATTTCAAAACCAAATCAATTTCAATTCAATTAGAATTCGTAAATCAACATTTCATTTGTCTTTCAAAACCAATTTCCAATAATTTACGTTTCAAAACTTCCAAATTATCATTTCAAAATCTTATAATTCAAATTCAATTTCTATTTAAAACAATCCAAATATTGATCCAAGTTCGAATACAAGTTTCATTTCGAAAACCTTTAAATTAAATCTTATTTAACATTCAAATCAATTTAAAATCATTTATCGATTTCATTCAATATTCGTTAAGTTACTATGCTATTCAAAACAATTTCCATTAAATTTCCAATTCATTAAATCCATTATTTAAATTCAACTTCATTTTATCGAAACTTACAAATTTAATTAAATTAAATTCATCAAATCAAATTTTTTACATTTCAAGTCTTACATTAATTCCAAAATATCACATTTCATTTCTTGTTAAAGAAAATTCAATTTCAATTATTTATTTACTTACTTAAATAATTTTCCAAAACTTAATTAATAAAGAAAACTCAATTTCAATTATTTACGAAGTAAAATCCACTTATTCAAAAGTTCAATTTTTTTCTTATTAAAGAATTTCAATTCAATTTAATCATATTAAATAATTCAATCTTATTTAATTATTAAATAATTCAAAACTTAATTATTAAATAATTTCAAAGTTTAATAATTCCAAACTTAATTATAATTTCAAACTTGATTATTAAATCATTTCAAAGTTTAATACTTTCAAACTTAATTATAATTTCAAACTTGATTATAATTTCAAACTTAATTATTAAATCATTTTAAACTTAATTCAATCATTTCTCAAATTAATCAACATTCTTTCATCAATTACATTGTTAATATTTGTTTCAGGTTTATTAAATATTAATATTTTCCTTCCATTAAAATTCAAAATTCAACTTCATTTCAAAACCATATTATTTATTCAAATAAAATCTTCGTTTATTTTTAAATCAAATTATTGACCAATCGGGTTTTATTTAATTCTCTATCCTAGGTCAAAATTAAAATTTGGGTATTTATCATTTCAACCCGATTCCAATTAAATTCAAAATCAAAACATAGCAAAGGGAACTTGCAGTGTGATAACTAGGATGGTGTCAAAGTAAATAAACAAGCAATAACAACAACCAGTATCAATCCCATAATCAATTCAAATAATCCCGAAATAACTGTATTAATTCGCATTGTTATTTGTACAAATTAATATAATTATTTCTAGAATCTACACTATCATTTCATGTAGATTAAAGATTATTACATTACGGTTTTCACTTGTCATTTATTACAATTTCATACATCATCAATTTAACAACATACATTCAGTGGTTCAAAGTGTAATTAAACAAATCCTACGTATCGATAAATTTAACAGTTAAAGGGGTCATATTATACAAATGTCATTTAATCAAATTTAACACATATATCAAATCTAACTATCCTACGTCAATTTCAATTTCAAATTATTTATCACTTACATCATTAACAATTTAACGTCCAATATAAACATCAAACAATCAATCAATTATCAGCCAAACTGTATTATCATCGCATAAATAATTAACAGATAATAGTGTCAGATGTCACAGGTGAACTGATATAGGCAATAGCATATATAACAGTGTAATTAACTAACAGCAGTATATTTCAATTGTCGTTTCAATTGAAATCAAATTTAATAAATAAAAGAATGTAAATCGTGAGTGATTACTCACCTTTCGAGGCTAGAGATGAATGAGAACAAGATGAGTTACAAATTCCAAGCACAAATTCCAAAGCAAAGCTAGGTGGATACGGATTCGACGGACAAGCTGATGAATGGAAATTGACGAAATCAATCAGAATTGAATCGATGATGATAAATAGTATAAATAAATCCATATAAATATATAACTATATAATATATATATATATATATATATATATATATATATATATATACTTAAAGGTCATTGTTTACATTTAAAACACAAATATAAAATAAAACCTTCCTATATACTTGAAACTAACTCATGTACTTATATAAATAACTATTATATTCAAACTAATAAATATAAACCCCTCATATATAAAATATTCTGAAATCAAATATTAATTTTAAACACATATTAAAAGGAACTCTATATATTTTCAAAACGCACATATTTAGTGATCCAACATAATGTACATATTAAACCTTTTTAACTTAATATACTTTTTATTATTTGTAATAGACTATAACTTATGGTGTAACACTGACAAATGAAACAAGGTACCAAGTAGCTTATAGATTTGCAATATATATATATATATATACACACACGACTTCAAAGCTTATGTATATACTAACTGTATAACATATATATAAGTAATCTTTATATTGCTATGCTATAGTATAAACTGACATGTAAAATTAACATAAAATTCATATATATATATATACTACTAAGTGAATCATATATATACACACCCTAACAAATATAACTTATATTTTGACACTATATATGTACACAATAATATATACATGCGAATATAACTTATATACATTATATATAACAATAAAATAAAATATCAACAGATTATATATATATATATATGAATAGACTTATACAATAAAACGACTTATACAAATTACGTTTGTAAACAAAATGTATATATGAAAACATACAGTAGACAAAACATGCACTATCACTTATATATATAATGGTCTTACAGAAAATAAAATAAACACATATATACAGTAACTTATAATATGTACTACTTACAATATATATCATACTATACTAAAATAAATGTTGAAATCCAATATATATAATACTCAACTATAACTCATATATCTATTATCTTAAATATAAATACTATCTTATAAAACTAATATAAACTTACAGCCGAAACTACTATATATCTATATATATATGTAGCAAGAAGATCAATATATAACAAACAGGTATAGATCTATACCTTAACAGAAAGATGCTCGGCCGAGATTGGGAAAGAGGAAGGGAAAACTGGATGGTTGTGAAAGGAGGAAGAATTGCTGGGCAATGTCTCGGCTGTGCCCCTGGGTTGCGCGAGGAAGTGAAGGCGGAGAAGAAGATGCTTGCTGCGGCGTTCGATCTAACAGTGAAGCTTGGATGCGAGTGAGAGAGGGGTAGGGTTGTCTTGTGCTGTCGCAACCACTGGTTAGGAAGACAAAAGGTTGCGGCCATGGTTGAGATATTGGGCTTCGATGATAAGGTAGTGGGAAAATCGAAGGGGTGGAAGGTGATAGGAATATCAGGTCGGTGTGGTGGCCGCGACCAGTTGGAGGAAGAAGACTTGGAGGAGGTTTGAATGAGGATGGGCGCGTCAGTGAGCGGTAATGGAAGAAGAAGGCTGAAGTGGTTTGTCGAGAGCAAGGGAAGGGAAAGGGAAAAACAGTGATGGAGAATGCTCTGTAATTTTAAATAACTATTCACCAAAAGCTATGAACCGGTTGTCATGGAAACACGAAAAGATGCATACGTGAATTGATGGGAATATATGCTAATGCGTAGCTGTTTAATGGATAGATAAATGAAAGGTCACAGGGAGGTGGAAGGCTCAAAACGATATCGATGCGAATATCGTTCAATAGATTTTTCCCGTCTCCCATATCCTGAAACACACAAACGAATATACCACCGAGATCAGCACGACGAGACGATCAAAATGGTATAAAGATATCAGTGGTACGATCATCGTATCAAAAGTCGATATCGGTACCAGTGCTGCTATTTTGCCGAAAATAAGATCGACGGAGTCAAAGATGTCCGAATTTGGAAAAATGACAAACTGACCTCTTGCTCAGAAGATGGTTTAGAATTTTTCTATGTAAAAATATTTAATTTCGGAAATATTTTATTTTCATCGCTTTTTAACTGATTAAATTGAAGTAAATTTACGCGTGAAATAAACTTTCATATTTTCGGACGAAAATTTACCAGTTGCTATGTTTAACTAGACGTATTCCAAATATTAAATTTTTATTTCAAAATTTTATCGTTTACAACTTCCCAAAATTTCAACTAATTACGTTATTAAAACAGTCGAAATTTTCGGGTCGTTACAAAACTGGATAGTGAGTCCATAAATATTAAACATATTATTAGTAAGCCCATGAAACCTAGTAGGTTAATAGTGACCCTAGAAACTATAACTAAGATAGACGGTTAGAATGAATGGGGATGGGTAATCCAGAATTGATTTTTTTGTTGCATATCATCATATTTTTCGAATTTTTTTAACCATTGTGGAAGAAGGAGCATAATATATGGTTTTATAAAGTTTTTAGGATACTAGTGAGGCGGAGACCGATCCGTCAAGCGGTGTGGTCTCATTAGATATCTAAATGGTTTAAGATGGTAGATTATTATTCATACCAGGCTTTATGTCTGACTCAAAGTTTATGTTTTCCCCTTAAACTCTTGGGTGCTCAATTAATTTTGAGTAGTTCGAGGGTTAAGGTTTTCAGGTTCTCTTTAAGACGAATAAGCTTTTGGAGATGTGTAGGAGGCAAGCTAGTTAATAAGAGTTCCTTTATTCCGCTTTGTTTTCAGGTTCTCTTCATATGTCATTCTTGACGTATGTTCTAATAATTATATTTTGTTTAAACGTGGTTAACGATTATGGGATCATGTAATGAACTTGAAATGTTTTGTGATGGAATATGGAGCTTGTTTGATGTTTTTATTTTTTTCCATATTCATGTGTTTCTGTTATATCAATGTATCTAACATTACCGTATTTGGTCGCTGAGGATCAATAACTATGGATGACTGCAACATCCATAGCCGTTAGTTTTGGGCCTCCAAGTGGGGGATGTTATAAGTTATCTTTCGGGATAAATAATATTGTTTTAAATTTATAAAAATATTATAAATTTGATTAATTATCTTTCGGGATAATTAATGTTGCTTTAAATTTATAAAAAGATTTTAAATTTGATTTATTATCTTTCAGGATAACTAATGTTGACTTATTATCTTTCGGGATAAATAATGTGGTTTTAAATATATAAAAAGATTATAAATTTGATTTATTATCTTTCAGGATAAATAATGTGGTTTTAAATTTATAGAAGAGCTATGTCAATTATCTTTCGGACTAATTGACATTATTTTAAATTTATAAAGATATTTTAATATTGATTTATTATCTTTCGGGATAATAAATGTTATTTTAAAGCTACGAATGATAGTTTATTAATAAGAAAATCTTTAAAAAGGAATGTTTAAAGGTAAAGCTATGTAACGACCCGATATTTTCAACCATTCGCACCCATTATAAGTGTATAGGTAGACACTCATGCCGGAATTGAATTGCTCAAAGTACCGCGTTGTAAATAAAAATTTGGCAAATCTCAGAATATGCAGTAAATAAATATAATCACAGAACACAGACACAGAGTAAAATAATGCAGCGGAAGTAAAAGAGATAGTAGTTCATGAAGCTACTATATAAATATATCAGAGTACATAAGATACAATAGAAGAAATAGAGTACAACAGAAGTATCAATAAGATAACCAAGTACAAGCTGAACAGAGCAACATAACTGAAGTAGATAGAACAAGACTAGCAGATAATCTCCAGCGATTCAAATCTCCAGAAGGTGGAAATCCAAATCTGTGAATAACTCAAGCTGACCCGAGCGTAAAGCAAAACACAAAACACTCGAGTCAGGACAATATATACTTATATAATATAAACCAACTCAAGTGAACTGTAATAAGGTACATGTAACTTAAAGAATGCTTGGGATCGCCCATTCTTTAAGGATCCGTTAAACTATCTACTATATAGTAATATTCGCTATTATAATAATGTCTAATCAGTAAAGTATAATCATATAGAAAATAGCGCTAAGGAGATGGAGAACCTTAACGCGGTCGGATCTTAAAATCATAATCGCAGTAAAGCTCGATATGGTAGGTGACACGGCACAACTAGGCAATGCCAGGGTAGATATACCAATTACGCATCCAGACTAGTGGTGACGCATAGCATCCACTACCGCCCACCTCGAACAACACTCCCAATCAAGGGTGGCCACCAAATCAATCACAAGTAATAGAATGGTATCAAAGAAGTGTGTCCGATAAGAGGTGCTACCTCCTTGGTCCGTCAATCGCTCCTGTTTTAGCCACCTTATGCCAACTCACGGGAGATGGGTCCACGTATATACCTTAGGATCATCGCCACAATCCTACTTCATTCTGGAAACTCCACCGCGTACACAGTTGTCAAAGTGGTTTTCGGTATCGATAGAGAGTATGTCCATATCTGATCCCGGTCTCTTTAACAACCAATCGTTATTATAACCCGTGGTTATAACTTTTAAAACAATACTTTACTTCAAAATAAAATATCATTACAAAACCATATATTTATCAAAATAAAGATTAAATCAATTCCAAACCATTTCCTTATATTTAAAATATCATATCATTTCAAAATTTCATTTCAAATCATTTCAATATATCAAAATATCATATCTTTCCAAAACTTCATTTCAAATCATTTTAATATATCAAATATCAATCTTTCCAAATCTTCATTTCAAATCATTTTAATATAATAAAATATCATATCCTTACAAAACTTCACTTCAAATCATTTTAATATAATAAAATATCCTATCAGTTCAAATCCAAATATTCAACTTTAAATACCTTTTATATTCAAAGATATCGTTCATTTATTGTCATTTCAAATCTTCTTTAAATAGTTTATATTTCAATCAAAATAATTCATTTAACCCTTTTAAAAGTGTAATTATTATACTTTCAAATCAAGTATTCAATTTCCAAAGTTTCAAACCATTCTAAGTTCGTTTACTAAGTCAAAAACCCTAATTATTAAAATTTCAGCATTTCATAGCATTTAAAAACAACTGCTATAAGTTATGTTTGAAAACATTTTTAATTCAGCATAGACAGCACTTAAAACTGCTGTTAAAACTCAGTTTTAGTTGAATTATAGTTAAAAAACAGAAAAGACAGCATTTCAGAAGTGCTGCGGTAGTTTAGATTTCAAAACAAGATTTAAATTTTGTTTCAGCAAAGACTACAGACCATTATAGCATTTCCAGAGAATGCTATAATAGGCCTGAGTTCAATATTAGCCTATAAGTTCAATTACAGCAACTACAGCATTTCAGAAATGCTGTAATAGCTCTTTTTACACAATTTTAGTTCAAAACAGAATCTATAGCATTTCTGAATGCTATTAAAAGTAGATTTCAGGTGTTAGTGTATTTCCAGCAATTAAATAACTTCAATTTAAAACACATAAACATTTTAAAAATTATATTTTAACATTTAAAATGTTCATTTACATATCGTTTAACATATATCTTTTCATAATAAATTTCTTATAAAAAAATCCAATTTTCAACAATTTACTTAATAAATTTAAGTGTAAAAGTTTCCAATTCTTCACATTTCAACAAATAACTTAACACTTCAATTTTAAATTACCATTTCACAAATTTAACTAAATTTCCAATTTTATTTAATTAACTTAACCCTTTAATTAAAACCAAATTTCATATTTCCTAGTCAAGTTATATTTTAAAAGATCACTTTTAAACATTCACTTATTTAACCACTTAAATTCATAGAAAATCAATAATACTTTAATAAATCACTTAAATTCAAATTTAATCAAATTATCATATTTACCATTTCCAAATAAAATTTAATATCCATTTTATTTATATAACTTAAATATCATTTTTAACAAAAATTCCAAATTTCCAACTTAAGTTATATTTCAAAAATCCAGTTAAACCATTCATTAATTACATTTTTAACACATGAAAAAATCATAATTTCTTTATTTTAAAACATTTCAAAATCTATTTAAATCAAATTTCATAAATTTATAATTTTTAAAATACTTAAAAATATTCAAAACACTTTATAAAATAACCACGGGCCTGTATATAATTTTCTAACTTAGGTCAAGTGATACGGATATGTATCATTTCAATCCGTAGTTAAAAAAAAGAAAAATCCGGGTTCTATCATTTCAAACCCGCAATCCCAAGTTAAAATAGTTTAAATAAAAATCGTTCAGGCCTATCATTTCAGCCCATAACGATTTTTCCCTATTCTAAAGTCCGTTCGGGTATGTATCATTTCAACCCATAGTGATTCTAGTCTACAGGGAACTTGCAATGGTGATAACAGATATAAATAACAGAATAACATTAAATAACAGTAACATATGATATAACAGATGTAATAACAGGTGTGAACATCATATGATAATAATATAGGCATATATAACATGTTAATATATTTCTACAGATTCACAGGGTGTCAATTTACTAGTTATATAGGTACATATTGTCTGGTGAGAATAACTCACCTGTTTGTGCTGGAGATATCAAAACAAATGACACAATGGAACAAAAGCACGATGACAAGACTATGGACTTGAGTGGAGAGCAAGATCCAAAGCTACAACTCTTGTATTACAACCCAAAACATACATCAAAACAAACACAATTTCAACGCACTTGAAATGGAATAACTTTTAAACGAAAAGAGATTTGAATGTCAAATCTTTTTCCTTGCTTCCTCTATTTTTTTTTGCATGGTCAAGGGTTGGTTTTGGCTCTGGTTTGAATAGGGAATGGCTTAGGTATGGGCATAAGAATGCATGGTCAAAGTGGTGAAGCATGGAGAAGAAGTTGCAAAGCATGAAGGTGAAGGGGCTTATGCAACATAGCATGGTTTTGGTTCACCAAAAGGGCTCGGCCATAGGAGTTTGGGCTTGGCCATTCAAGTCCAGATCTGGACAGAGGTTGGAGTTGTGTGTAAGGGTCTGGTTAGAGATGGTGGTGGTGGCCAAAGGTGGTGGTGGTGGTGGAAAATGAGGTGGTGAAGCAAATAGTGGTCAACAACATTGCTTTTAAGGCTTAGGTTGCATTTTTGTGGAGTTTGGTCACCATGGTGGGTTCGGCCATGTCAATTTCAGATCTATACAGAGGCTAAGATGATGTATAGTGGTGGTAGCAAGGTGGTGGTGGTGGCTAGAGGTGGTGGCCGTGGTGTATAATGAAGGGGAGGAGGTGATAAGGTGATGGCTTGCATAGTTAAGGGTTTTCAAGGCATGTTGCATAGTTTTTTATAGAGTTGTTCATCATGGAGTGGTGTGGCCTGGTCAAATCAGAGGGGTAGGTGGGTGATGGTGACAAGGAGGAGGTAGTGGAGGTGGTGGCCATGGCAAGCAAGTGGTGGCCGAGCAAACAAGCTAGAGAATCAAGGCAAAACCATAGGAAAACAATGGAAAAAGAAGAGAAAAAGAAGGAGAGGCCATTACCTATTTTTGGATGAGGCCATGAGAAATGAGGAGCTGATTTGTTTTCACGTGAAAAGATGAGAAACTAAAAGTGGCGGCTACACTAGGGTTTTAGATGGCTAGGGCAAAATTTGAGAAGTTAAAGAAAATGAAGAGTTTGGACAAAAAGGGCTTAAGTTTCAAAGTGTTTTACAACCTTTCATATTTCTTTTCTTTTTAATCTTTATATAAACAAAAATATTTAGAAAAATACTTTACAAACCGAAATAAATTATAAATATGAGAAAACAAATAATAAATTTTGGAAAAATATAAAAAGAATGAAGAAAATTACTTAAAAATAACAAACAGTGTTCAAAAATTATAAATAATCACTGTCAGTCTTGAAAAACTATACACTTCATTATAAAAATATTATGAAGTGAAAATTTGAATTAAAATAATTTATTTATAATTTTCAAAATAAAATAGATAATTAAATTGGGGAAAATAGAAAAAGGATTAAAGAAAATGTTGAAAATTTACAAACAGGGCATGAAAATTTGCAAGAAAAATACTACTAACTCTGGGAAAATTCTTACCTTACCTTAAAAATATTTAAAAGCCAAAATATATTTTATATAACATAAATATACAAATTAGAATAAAATATATCAAATAAAAAAATGTCATTTATATAATTTTAAAATAAAGAATATTGCTGAATAACCAAATATACACACAATATTGAAAACAGTATAACTTTTGCAATTTAAATCCGTTTTCAACGAAACGAAAAGCAGTATTCAAGTTATTAAATCTATTTGTATAATAAAAGATATAATTCATAAATTTCAAACTTTTAAATTTTTTTAAGTTAAAAGTCGAACTTTGACTATTTGACCAAAATTCACATTTTCTGGAAATATTAAATTTAGTCATATTTGAAATTCTAATCCACATACAAAATCAAAGTTTTTATATTTACAATAACAAAATTTATTCTTTTCATAAATAACGCTTTTGAATCTGAAAAAATCAATTTAAAAATGATTGTAAAATACAGGGTTGTTACACTCTCCCCCACTCAAAACTTTTCGTCCCCGAAAAGGAACGAGGTACGGGAAAGCATAGAAAAGATAGAGTGAAATAAGATTAAAATAAGATGACAAGGAGATTTAAATTACACCTGATAATTGTTGTTATAGGTAAGTTTAACAAGATGGAGGTGATCAAATCAAGAACACAAACACAGAAAAGATTCTCTAGAGTCTGAATCACCCATTTCACTTGACCGACGATCTATGAATGGAAAAACAGTGTTCAGATTCAAAATGAGTATCCAAGATTATACAGAAAGATTTCTAAACAGACTGGTATAAGCAATAGCCTTCCCATTCTGTAACAAGATAAGAGAAATAAGGACAACCAAAAGATAGTTTGAAAAACAAAATAAGATAATAAACTTGAAACCATAATGCTTTGAAATCATAACAATTTAGGGATGTTTATCATTTGGAAATCATACTACTAAAAATCATAACACTTTGGAAATGAAGATTATTTTAAAGTTGTAACATTTCTAAGTTTATTCATTCAATTATAAAATTTCCAAAACGTTGTATTTTCAAAACAACAGCACTTATAAAATGCCACAGTAGATATATTAATATTTCAAATCAGTTTAATTTCAAAAATATTCATTTAGATATCATTTAACTTATGCCTTATTAAAACATACTTTTATGAATGGAATATCCAAATTAAACTATACTTTGTTTATTAAGTCAAAAGCTCACTATTTTACTTAGCTCTTAATTTAACACATAACCTAACACTTCATTTAAAATACCCATTTCATAAATAGATATTCCTTTAATAAGTTACACTTAAAATTTCAATTTGAAAACCAAATTCTCAATTATCAAGTTTTAGTGATGTTAAAATACATTTTAACTATTTAAATCATAATTATTCATTTTTCAAGACATATCAATTTCATAAATAAAATATTTATATAGCCAATATAACAATCAAATTTCTTTACACATTTATTCATTTAGACATCAATTAAACTATGATTTCAAGTTAAATAAACTTTATTACAAAATGTCCAATTCAAATGTATTTTATTTTATCTATTCAAAGATACATTATTTATTATACAGCATATTCATTTCAGGAAATAACCTTTATCAAAATTCCTAGGTTAGACTTAAGGTTCCATATTAAATCAAATTTGATTATTAAGTTATTTAAATAAATTCTCTTTAAATTCCTTTTTCACTATTTACCTCTGTTAATCTTTTATAACTAAAATTTAAGTGTATAATAATTATTATAACCACTCAAATTTTATTTATAAAATCCTTTTTATATTGTATATTATCCAATTTCATATTCAACTTCTGTGTAATTTAGGTAAGTTATATTGGAATGAAATTGTGTGTTATTACAAGTAAAACTTTCCAATTCAATTATCTCAAGTTTGAATCATTTATTCAAAATTTTGATTTTCTTCTTATAACTCAAACTTATTCTTAAGAATTAAACTTCCTATTCCCTTCAAACCATTTAGAGATAAGTAATTATATATACATAATATGTCAAATCAAATTTAAATCATATATCTATATATATTATAATCCAGTCATATTTTAGAAATTCAAATCAATTAGATTTTCCAAAACAAAGCTGTAGCAAGACTACATAATGGTCTCTTCACTTCGAAACTCGAAAATAAAAGTCGATGATGATGCAGTCATCACCGAAATTATTTTCCAGCGACAAAGAGAAGAGCACTAAAATTTTAAAGCTTTAAAATTCTTTGGAAACAAATTTCTTATTCAAAATACTTTAAATAATATATCCCTTTTAAAACTTTAAACACAAGGTCTGAAAGCATCGAAAATTAAATTCTCAAATTCTTGATTTAAATTCATTTCAGTTCCCAAATCAAATTTATAAACAACTATTTATAAATTCATTTATAGAATGATAAATCATGTATTATCATTTTAAAAGATCAATTTAAATTAATTTATTAAGTTCCATAAATTTACTTATATATCAAAATTTATTTCATTAACCAAATTTTAAAATAATATTGTATTGGTTTGTTCTGTCAAAGTGTTTTAGAAATCCTATCGATAGCTTTGATCAGACGAATCGATCGGAAACCCAAATCAACATCAACTACTCAAACAACACAATATATAATAAAATATAGTTTTAAAAGTACAATTCAAAAATGTTTGAAAATAGTTTGGAAACAAAAGACAAGATGATTAAATAACAAAATAGGGAGATGGGTAAGCTTAAATAAATCGCGGGCAACCTTAACCGGGTCAACCGTGACTTAATGAATAAGATCAAATGTGTATTATTTTTTCTGGGGTAAATCTACATCCGATCTCAAAAGATAGAGTTTGGAATAACAAAAGATATTAGCATCTAAACCAAGGATAGATATAAATCTCTAGTGAATCGATGCAAATTTTGTAAAGGAGTTTCCCCTTTTACCAGAAAATTAGAATATTGGCGAGACAGCCAATTCACTATAAATATCATTCGAAGTGGAGTTATGTGATACTCCAAAATCAAAAGAAGATGAATAGTGAGGGACAAGAATGAATTTTGGGACCGCAGGGAACGTTCCAAAAATTCAAAGGAAATTCGAATCAAGAGGAAAAGATTCAAACTCAAACGAAAGTGATTCTGTAAATAAATCTACTCCATATGCTGAGTTTTGCCTCAAAGCCAAAGCTTTGATACCAACTGCAACGACCCGATATTTTCAACCATTCACACCCATTATAAGTGTATAGGTAGACACTCATGCCGGAATTGAATTGCTCAAAATACCGCGTTGTAAATAAAAATTTGGCAAATCTCAGAATATGCAGTAAATAAATATAATCACAGAACACAGACACAAAGTAAAATAATGCAGCGGAAGTAAAAGAGATAGTAGTTCATGAAGCTACTATATAAATATATCAGAGTACATAAGATACAATAGAAGAAATAGAGTACAACAGAAGTATCAATAAGATAACCAAGTACAAGCTGAACAGAGCAACATAACTGAAGTAGATAGAACAAGACTAGCAGATAATCTCCAGCGATTCAAATCTCCAGAAGGTGGAAATCCAAATCTGTGAATAACTCAGGCTGACCCGAGCGTAAAGCAAAACACAAAACACTCGAGTCAGGACAATATATACTTATATAATATAAACCAACTCAAGTGAACTGTAATAAGGTACAAGTAACTTAAAGAATGCTTGGGATCGCCCATTCTTTAAGGATCCGTTAAACTATCTACTATGTAGTAATATTCGCTATTATAATAATGTCTAATCAGTAAAGTATAATCATATAGAAAATAGCGCTAAGGAGATGGAGAACCTTAACGCGGTCGGATCTTAAAATCATAATCGCAGTAAAGCTCGATATGGTAGGTGACACGGCACAACTAGGCAATGCCAGGGTGGATATACCAATTACGCATCCGGACTAGTGGTGACGCATAGCAGCCACTACCGCCCACCTCGAACAACACTCCCAATCAAGGGTGGCCACCAAATCAATCACAAGTAATAGAATGGTATCGAAGAAGTGTGTCCGATAAGAGGTGCTACCTCCTTGGTCCGTCAATCGCTCCTGTTTTAGCCACCTTATGCCAACTCACAGGAGTTGGGTCCACGTATATACCATAGGATCGTCACCACCATCCTACTTCATTTTGGAAACTCCACCGCGTACACAGTTGTCAAAGTGGTTTTCGGTATCGACAGAGAGTATGTCCATATCCGATCCCGGTCTCTTTAACAACCAATCGTTATTATAACCCGTGGTTATAACTTTTAAAACAATACTTTACTTCAAAATAAAATATCATTTCAAAACCATATATTTATCAAAATAAAGATTAAATTAATTCCAAACCATTTCCTTATATTTAAAATATCATATCATTTCAAAATTTCATTTCAAATCATTTCAATATATCAAAATATCATATCTTTCCAAAACTTCATTTCAAATCATTTTAATATATCAAATATCAATCTTTCCAAATCTTCATTTCAAATCATTTTAATATAATAAAATATCATATCCTTACAAAACTTTACTTCAAATCATTTTAATATAATAAAATATCCTATCAGTTCAAATCCAAATATTCAACTTTAAATACCTTTTATATTCAAAGATATCGTTCATTTATTGTCATTTCAAATCATCTTTAAATAGTTTATATTTCAATCAAAATAATTCATTTAACCCTTTTAAAAGTGTAATTATTATACTTTCAAATCAAGTATTCAATTTTCAAAGTTTCAAACCATTCTGAGTTCGTTTACTAAGTCAAAAACCCTAATTATTAAAATTTCTGCATTTCATAGCATTTAAAAACAACTGCTATAAGTTATGTTTGAAAACATTTTTAATTCAGCAAAGACAGCACTTAAAATTGCTGTTAAAACTCAGTTTTAGTTGAATTATAGTTCAAAAACAGAAAAGACAGCATTTCAGAAGTGCTGCGGTATTTCAGATTTCAAAACAAGAGTTAAATTTGGTTTCAACAAAGACTGCAGACCATTATAGCATTTCCAGAGAATGCTATAATAGGCCTGAGTTCAATATTAGCCTATAAGTTCAATTACAGCAACTACAGCATTTCAGAAATGCTGTAATAGCTCTTTTTACACAATTTTAGTTCAAAACAGAATCTATAGCATTTCTGAATGCTATTAAAAGTAGATTTCAGGTGTTAGTGTATTTCCAGCAATTAAATAACTTCAATTTAAAACACATAAACATTTTAAAAATCATATTTTAACATTTAAAATGTTCATTTACATATCGTTTAACATATATCTTTTCATAATAAATTTCTTATAAAAAAATCCAATTTTCAACAATTTACTTAATAAAATTAAGTGTAAAAGTTTCCAATTCTTCACATTTCAACAAATAACTTAACACTTCAATTTTAAATTACCATTTCACAAATTTAACTAAATTTCCAATTTTATTTAATTAACTTAACCCTTTAATTAAAACCAAATTTCATATTTCCTAGTCAAGTTATATTTTAAAAGATCACTTTTAAACATTCACTTATTTAACCACTTAAATTCATAGAAAATCAATAATACTTTAATAAATCACTTAAATTCAAATTTAATCAAATTATCATATTTACCATTTCCAAATAAAATTTAATATCCATTTTATTTATATAACTTAAATATCATTTTTAACCAAAATTCCAAATTTCCAACTTAAGTTATATTTCAAAAATCCAGTTAAACCATTCATTAATTACATTTTTAACACATGAAAAAATCATAATTTCTTTATTTTAAAACATTTCAAAATCTATTTAAATCAAATTTCATAAATTTATAATTTTTAAAATACTTAAAAATATTCAAAACACTTTATAAAATAACCACGGGCCTGTATATAATTTTCTAACTTAGGTCAAGTGATACGGATATGTATCATTTCAATCCGTAGTTAAAAAAAAGAAAAATCCGGGTTCTATCATTTCAAACCCGCAATCCCAAGTTAAAATAGTTTAAGTAAAATCGTTCAGGCCTATCATTTCAGCCCATAACGATTTTTCCCTATTCTAAAGTCCGTTCGGGTATGTATCATTTCAACCCATAGTGATTCTAGTCTACAGGGAACTTGCAATGGTGATAACAGATATAAATAACAGAATAACATTAAATAGCAGTAACATATGATATAACAGGTGTGAACATCATATGATAATAATATAGGCATATATAACATGTTAATATATTTCTACAGATTCACATGGTGTCAATTTACTAGTTATATAGGTACATATTGTCTGGTGAGAATAACTCACCTGTTTGTGCTGGAGATATCAAAACAAATGACACAATGGAACAAAAGCACGATGACAAGACTACGGACTTGAGTGGAGAGCAAGATCCAAAGCTACAACTCTTGTATTACAACCCAAAACATACATCAAAACAAACACAATTTCAACGCACTTGAAATGGAATAACTTTTAAACGAAAAGAGATTTGAATGTCAAATCTTTTGCCTTGCTTCCTCTATTTTTTTTGCATGGTCAAGGGTTGGTTTTGGCTTTGGTTTGAACAGGGAATGGCTTAGGTATGGGCATAAGAATGCATGGTCAAAGTGGTGAAGCATGGAGAAGAAGTTGCAAAGCATGAAGATGAAGGGGCTTATGCAACATAGCATGGTTTTGGTTCACCAAAAGGGCTCGGCCATAGGAGTTTGGGCTTGGCCATTCAAGTCCAGATCTGGACAGAGGTTGGACTGGTGTGTAAGGGTCTGGTCAGAGATGGTGGTGGTGGCCAAAGGTGGTGGTGGTGGTGGAAAATGAGGTGGTGAAGCAAATAGTGGTCAACAACATTGCTTTTAAGGCTTAGGTTGCATTTTTGTGGAGTTTGATCACCATGGTGGGTTCGGCCATGTCAATTTCAGATCTGTACAGAGGCTAAGATGATGTATAGTGGTGGTAGCAAGGTGGTGGTGGTGGCTAGAGGTGGTGGCCGTGGTGTATAATGAAGGGGAGGAGGTGATAAGGTGATGGCTTGCATAGTTAAGGGTTTTCAAGGCATGTTGCATAGTTTTTATAGAGTTGTTCATCATGGGGTGGTGTGGCCTGGTCAAATCAGAGGGGTAGGTGGGTGATGGTGACAAGGAGGAGGTAGTGGAGGTGGTGGCCATGGCAAGCAAGTGGTGACCGAGCAAACAAGCTAGAGAATCAAGGCAAAACCATAGGAATACCATGGAAAAAGAAGAGAAAAAGAAGAAAAAGAAGGAGAGGCCATTACCTATTTTTGGATGAAGCCATGAGAAATGAGGAGCTGATTTGTTTTCATGTGAAAAGATGAGAAACAAAAAGTGGCGGCTACACTAGGGTTTTAGATGGCTAGGGCAAAATTTGAGTTGTTAAAGAAAATGAAGGGTTTGGACAAAAAGGGCTTAAGTTTCAAAGTGTTTTACAACCTTTCATATTTCTTTTCTTTTTAATCTTTATATAAACAAAAATATTCAGAAAAATACTTTACAAACCGAAATCAATTATAAATATGAGAAAACAAATAATAAATTTTGGAAAAATATAAAAAGAATGAAGAAAATTACTTAAAAATACCAAACAGTGTTCAAAAATTATAAATAATCACTGTCAGTCTTGAAAAACTATACACTTCATTATAAAAATATTATGAAGTGAAAATTTGAATTAAAATAATTTATTTATCATTTTCAAAATAAAATAGATAATTAAATTGGAGAAAATAGAAAAAGGATTAAAGAAAATGTTGAAAATTTACAAACAGGGCATGGAAATTTGCAAGAAAAATACTACTAACTCTGGGAAAATTCTTACCTTACCTTAAAAATATTTAAAAGCCAAAATATATTTTATATAACATAAATATAAAAATTAGAATAAAATATATCAAATAAAAAAAATGTCATTCATATAATTTTAAAATAAAGAATATTGCTGAATAACCCAATATACACACAATATTGAAAACAGTATAACTTTTGCAATTTAAATCCGTTTTCAACGAAACAAAAAGTAGTATTCAAGTTATTAAATCTATTTTTATAATAAAAGATAAAATTCATAAATTTCAAACTTTTAAATTTTTTTAAGTTAAAAGTCGAACTTTGACTATTTGACCAAAATTCACATTTTCTGGAAATATTAAATTTAGTCATATTTGGAATTCTAATCCACATACAAAATCAAAGTTTTTATATTTAAAATAACAAAATTTATTCTTTTCATAAATAAAGCTTTCGAATCTGAAAAAATCAATTTCAAAATGATTGTAAAATACAGGGTTGTTACAAGCTATGTGTAAATTGTTTTGGGTTTATAGTAAATGATGTTTTAATGATATTTTGTTTTTGAACCTTCTTTTAAATACACTTAGAAATATAATTTTCTCTTTAAAAAGTACATTTTACAAAGTATTTTTAAAAAATATTTGTGATGTGACAATCAAGCATATGTGTAGTCAAATGTTTTAAGAGATCTAATTATCATATATGATCATTTTTTTATTTTCGATTGTTGGTTTACTGACTATCGATTCCGAATTCTTATTTATATTCATCGATTCAAGATGATTTTGTTGCTCGTTTGAGGAATTTAAACTCTTGCTATTCTTAATGTTAAGAATGTTATCAAGTCAAGGTAGAAAGTAACACTGCCCTATCTTGTCCGGCTTCATTTTTTCCTCAGAGTATTGCTAGTATATTTTTCGATAGTTAATTAATCGACAATCGATTTGATATCCTTTGTTGGAAATGACTTAAACCAAAGCGTTAATGGATATACATCCATGTGGGGTTGTCCCCATTAGGATATCTTCACATCTACTATTGACTGCATTCGGTTGTATGCACATAGAATACTTGGTATGGTTGATGGGGTCCAGCTTGTACATATCCCAATACCTATTGTGGTTCTTAAGTATATTTTCTAGAGGTATACTTTCAATAATGGGATGTACGCTCTTAGTCATTGTTGGAAAAAAAATTCTTTTCCTTATTTGATTCAAATCTTTGAATCGTTTTCTTAATTGCATCGAGAAGTGCCTAGAGCTCTTCTCGATGTTTATTTATTTGTTTCTATTCCCTTTAAGTCTGATTTTATTCCAATTTGCTTCCATTCTTTCATCTGTAGATGTTGTTCTTATAAGGTAAAACCCATTTTGTGTTGAACGGCGTGATCTCACAGAATTATTATATATTCACCATATTTTTTTAGTTTTCTCGTGTTGGGTTCTCAAACTGATCCGGATGTTATTTTATTATAATGCTCGAGTTAGATTGAGTATTTCTTCCAGGTTTTTGTTGGTAGGATATGGAGCTCATAGAGTGGTGTTGGATGTTCAACTGCCTTAGTATTTTTATTTTTCATTGTATTATTATGTATACCCATCAACAATTGTAAGGTTAGGAAATTATAACTACCTAGGCTGATGAGATTTGTTTTTAACTTTGATATACCTTATATTTTAGAGTGGCGGTTTCTACTGTCTTTTTTATATTATATGTTATCATTCCGCTGTGAGATTCTATTTTTCCTATTCTTTTTCTTTTTTTCTTTTTACCCTAATAATCCGCCTTTCCGGCAATTGGATGCTCAGCATTTGAATACCATTGATGTATTGAGTGCCAATTTTCGAGGATCAAAAAGGTAGATTTATACAGTTGGTATCAAAGCGAAGGTTAAGCAAAAATCTTGACTTTGATGAGGTAAAATCAATTAAGATAGGGTAAATGACACCCTAGAATATGTTGAGAGTATTATATATACAAGAGCGAATTCATTAGTATTATAAAAACAAACTGCATTAATTGGTTTATTGAGTTGGTTTATGAATTCTAGTCAGGACGTGAGATGCCCCAATGTCGATAAGGATTTCTAAATACTTGAACGAGGCAAACAGACATGATATTGCTTTTTTAAAATCAGCAAATGAAACATTTTACCTAGGATTATGTATTTTATATATAAAGGAGTAATTTTAAAATTGATATAGTTATTTATGTTATGTTTATTTGTTTGAAAGTGATAATATTTATTATCATTGTTGTTTGATTTGTCATGCTTGAGTGGTTAGGAGGATTGACTATTGTTTGTTGGTTATTAATTTCTACTCGATCAGTTTATGGCTAATTATTGTTTTGATAGTTGTGAGTACATTAAAACGAACCCCTTATGAATTAAGTTTTACAATTTGACTATAAGGCGTTCAGAGAAAATGTTAAGTTAAAAGTCCTCTTTTAATAAAGTTATTTAATATAATCTAAATGGACAGAAAAGACATTTAGAGGATAAATATTTGAGAAAATTTTATTATGAAAAAGGAGAATCATTATAATATGAGATGATTTTATATAAAGGCAGTTTTATATAAATTTTGTTTATAAAATGTGTTTAAAAAAAGATTTTTTATAATATAGGGAAGTTATTATTATATTAGATGATTTTAAGGGTATACTTTACATGAGTATGCGTTGTATAAGTGAAAAAGAGTTATTGAGAATTTAAATCCCAACATTGCCGGAATTGATTTCAAAAGGAGATTTTGAAAAAAAATAATGGTAGTATTACTTGGAAATATTTGTAAGTATAAATATTTCAAAGAAATTGTTAAGAGATATATATTTTCTTCGGATAGTTCGCAGAAAACATCTAAATTAGTTTTGTGGTAATCTGAATAATCTTCTAAGTAACGATCAAACGTTGTTTAGGCGAACGTTGTACTCCACTTAGTAAATTATTCTCTTTATCATTATGCGATCGAAATGAGTTCGAATCCAAATAAAACAAAAGCGAGTGTTAGTGAATAAATTGTCGAAGTTATTATTATTATATATATATATATATAGAAATATATGTAGTATGATTTTCAAAAGGGTTTTGAAAATAAAAATCGAGTATTTGGTTCTTAAGTTTCCTTAAAGGAAATTAATTTAACATAAAAGGATATTTTGATTAAAAAAACATTTTGACAAACGAAATTTTTAAACTATTAGATAGAAAAGAGATCATTTAACATAAGTTTTTTGTTAAGTTAAGTTGGAAAGGAAGATTTTAATAAGAATTGTTTTATTAAACAGTAGTTTTTGTTTGAACATCTAAGTCATATAAAATATTTGATGTTATAGTGCTGACTAATAAACATCTTTATCTTAGGGATGTCTAAGGAAATTAGAGTATAAGATTGAGTTTGGATACCATTATCCTATTCTTCTTAACTACTTTCCGAACCGAATAAGTAAAAAGGTCGAAGTAGTCGACTTAGTTTTAAGGCCCATATTATGTTTGAATTTTAAAATAAAATAAATCAATAAATTAAAATTAACATTTTGTACATGCTCTTAGGATGTTGAAGAGTATTATACAAGTGAATAAGAGTGGAGTAAAATTTTAATTTAATGTTTTATAAAGATATGTCTTTATAAAATGTTTATAAATTTAAGTAAAAAATCATGAAGTAATTCAAAAATAATTTTACAATTTTAATATTGAATGAAATACTATAAATAAAAATGAAAGTGATTTACAAAGCGATTGATGTAACTAAGAAACCAATCAGATTAAATACGTAAGTTATATACAAAGATCATTTTATTCGTATGGTTCTTGATTTATGATTCGAATACAAAACTTTGGGGTGATTCATACCTGCCCAAAAAAGAATTTCTCACTTGATTCTTATCAACGAACCCTTGATTTGAATTATCAATATGATACTGAGGTTTTCTATCATAGTTTATGGCTATGTAAGAAAAACAGAGGTTTCCAACTAAGGAAGCTGATCAAAGTCTGCACTAGGGAGGTCAAGTGAGCGATACTAGTTTGGAAGTAAAGTCTATGTATCTGAGCAAGTGGTCGAATCAAATATTGCATACAGATGATTTATGTACATCATACGGGCTTAAGTATATTTGTATGCTTTGTTATAATACTTAATTTGAGAATTGACTTTCAATTTTGTTTGAGGAAGCTTAGGTAATCTTTTAAGTAATAAAAAAAGGCTAAGGAGCGTAATGGTACGCTTAGAAAATTATCTATGTCCTAGGACGATCAAAAAATGTGTGAACCTGAGCAAAATTTATAAGTCTTTTTTTGTTAGTAATTTAACATTTTAAATAATGTTGAATGTTAGTTTATTCTTTTATGGAATCTGATTTGATTGACAATATTCTTTTATAGATTACAATTTATAAAGCTTGAATTTATAAACAAAGGATTTTAAAGTTGTTTATTAGGACTTAAATCTCGATACTTAAAGTGATTCTGAGAGAAATTATGAAATAAAAAATCATAATATTATTTTGAAACTTATCAAAGTATTATTATTTCAGGATAATTGAAATGAGTTTTTGTGAAGTGGGTTTTCAAATATTTTTTATTATGACTAAAGGTGGGTGATAGGAGTTATCCGATTTGGAAGACTCGCCGGGTATATTTGTTTACTCTAGTTATTGTTTTAGGAGGAACCAAAATACCACTAGATGCTTCATATTATTTCGATTCTAGAGTTATACCATGCTTCGGTAGGATGAGCTATCTCCTTGTCATAATTTATTTTTGTTTAAATATATTTCACTTTAGAGGAATTTGAAATTATATTTTGATATAAAAACTTGGGAATTTAGTTTTAAATTCATCTTTTGAAAAGATTGAATGCATGGTATTTTATTATAGAGTATTCTATGTACTTTTGTTACATATGGTTGTTATATTGTTTTTGGTTACATGTGGCTTTATGTCACACAGAGTTACATTATTATTATATAAGTTGCATCACATTGCCTTGTTGCATATGCTTGTTATATTGTTTATGTTGTTGTGGCTTATGATAGAAATAGTTAGTGTATTGCTCTTTTATCGGCAGGGTTCTCTATGAATTATGCAAGTACAAGATAGGTACAAGGAAGCAAGTGATTACCATTTGATTTCTTACGCACCTGCATTTGCATCGAGATGGTAAGTTGCTTGCAAAAATAAAAATCAAACACAAAAGAGGTGCGTAGAAGATTTAGAAATTGGTGATTGATTGATGATTTTATGTCCCAGATATGAGAGCCCATTTGGCTTTTTTTTCTTACTGATTTGGGTCGGTTCTTGCGTGTTATAGTTTTTCAAGAGTAACCGTGCAAAGGAAGTGTTGTCGAATTTTTTGTAACATAAGAGACTTTAAAAGTTTAATTACTCATTTTGATTTACATTTTTTTAAAACTATAAGGGTTGGGAGGCATTTCTTTCTTTGGGAATCTCGGGGACAAAATTCTTTAATGAAAAATTTAAAAGGTGGATTCTTTATGTTTGTGATGTTGAGATCTATAAATTCATACTTGTCTTGTTGCATGCGGTCGGGTTTTGGTGAGCTCGACATGAGAGGTAGTCAGCTAAGGTTTAAGTTTGAGAGAGATTGAGAAAGTGATAGGCTTGGTCATTGGTTCCATTGATTTTCTCGTGTCGAATTACACCTTGTCTTATAATTTGGTGGAACTCGACGTTGTTTTGGATAGTGCGATGTTCATTGGGTCGAGGGGGTTGCTGTCTAGGTCATGATTTGAATGGGTTGGTCGGGTTCAACATAATGTGTAGAGGAGGATGCTTTCAAGAAGAGATAGTCATCGGAGGTGTTGGTGCATCGCATCGTCGAGAGATGGAGGAGAATTTGGCATTTGAAGGTTCAATAATGGTGCGTGTATGTATCAATTAAGCATGTATTTGAATATCGGGGAAGGAGGAGGGATTGATTAATAAGGGAAATTATTGAAATAATTAGCATAATAATTATTTTGATTAACTCAATTTCTTATAAAATCAATATCTTGATCATACGAGGTCGGATTTGGACGAGGTCTTTTGCATTGCGCTTGTAGGAGCGATATCTTCGCATTGGAATTGGACTCGTTCAATTTGGAACTAGCATAATTTTATGCTAAAATCAAATGTCGTTCGATCTTAGATCAAATTGGAATGCGAAAGCGTCAACTAGAATTTTGGTGAGTTTACCCATCTTTAGATAAATTATATAGTATTTGTATTGCTATAGATTATTGTTGAATGATTAGATGATAGTTGATAGTTTTAATGAAGTATAAATCAATGATAAAATTATAGTAATTTGATGTAGTTATGTTTAACATAGTTAAATTAGTTATACTTCGCTTATGGTATCTATTTAGAAAAGTAAAACACTGTTCTATTGTAATTAAATTGAATAGATTATTTTGGACATCCATCGAGCAGAATAAATCACTGTTCTATACTTGCAAAGTAAAAGGATTATTCTTGAAGCTAACTAATATATAAATTAACTAATATATGATATATTAGCTGTTGATTGCTAATTGCTGATAATAATTTGTTTGCAATAACCTAAAATATTATCTTTTGATTTTATATATTTAATTAATTTTAAATATTGATAAAAATGGTTTTTAAAGTTTAGATACTTGAATCCAAATATGGTTATTATTTAAATATTTTAATTATGAATTTAATATTTGAATGGATTTAATGGTCTTATTTAACTCCTTTTAATTAATAACTAATAACAGTGAATTTATTCTGTAAATTTATTTACAATAATAAATGGTTCGAATAAATTATAAGAAAATTAATTTTTAACATAATGACTCGATTTTTAATCAAGTATTTTCAAATTATTTTATTTGTGTTTTCCATAATTTTAAGCTTGGAAAATATTTAAATTATCATTTGACTATTTTTCAGCAAATCGATGGCATTTTCATGATTTAACAAAGTAAGATAACCGACATATATTATTTTTTCGCGGTCGTATCGTATTTTGTGCATGAACATATTTTTGGATTCCCGTTCACAATGCAGATGCGAACGAAACTCTGTGCAGCGACACACAAGAAATGGTAGAATGAGCATAAATTCAACTCTTCTGTAACTTCACGATTCTGATTTCACAATACACTCTCTTTCATTTCTCAACCAGCAGTAAAAAGAAATAAAAAAACCAACATCAAAAATCAAAAACTCAAAATCCAGTCAACTAAAAATACTCACTACAACAAAACAGTCTTTTTACAACGGGCAATGCCCGTGGTAATATGTTTTTCGCAACGGGCATGTGCCCGTTGTAATAGGCCTCGTTGTAATAGATCCACCACATTTTACAACGGGCAAAGCATGTTGTAAAAACCGTTGCAGTATACCTTTTTACAACGGCCATAACCCATTATAAGAAGCTCATATAACAACCCACATTGTCCGTTGCAAAATAAATGCAAATTTTAAAAACATTACAGCAACATCCATGCAATACATCCATACTAATACTAAATATTGTCGTAAAATAATTAAAATCACATACGAAAAGACTAAAAGCTAGAGTCATAGAATTCTAACACTCCAAAAAGGTAGATAAGTTTACATGACAAATACATAAAGCATTAACACATAACAGTCCGCTACAAATATCAAGTTCTAAGTACAATCATACTATACCACAAACTTAAAAATATCAAAAGCCCTCTAGCAGCATTGCGGATGCGGCTCAAAGCGTATTGGACCCTCCACAGCTCACGCTTACATCGAAGCCCGTATTCTCCAACTAATTTAAGCTCAGCATCTAGACATTCTTTTTGATATGGCCGTCATGGCTTCTTGAAGGTTTTCCATCTAGATGTAAAAAAAATGTATTTAATTATGCATCGAAAATAGTTACGCACTATAATGTGCATGGATATCACTAAATAGTTACAGAGTAGGGTTTACGAGTAGGCAAACAGCAGCAAAGATCATAGACAGCTTACACACTGATATTGTAACGATCCCGATTTTTAAACAAATTCAAATTGGTAATTAATTAAATTTTTGGAATTAAATTGTGGATTTATTTGTTATTTTCCAAAGTAAGCATATATTTGTTTATTAATATAAATAGATAAATATATATATATGATTCTAAATAGAATTTTTAATTGGAAATTCAAAATGTATTCAAAATGAATTTTCTTTAAAAGGTTGTAAACAAAAATATATAACGAACAAGATATTGTGTTAAACTATAAAATAAAATGCGTGTTAATTTAAATGAATAAAGCTCCAAATCCTTTTGAATTTAAATCACTTGGATTTAACATCTTATATATGTATATGTAGATATTGAATTTGCATTTCAAGTTAAGAAAAAATATTATATATAGAAATGAATATATACAAAGTGAAATAAAATATACTTACAAATATAATACAAACAAAATATATCAATAAATTCAAACAATATGATAGTAGTAGAACTTTATTTATATCACAAGGCTTGAGATAAAAGGAGCAAGCAATATCATCTATAAACAAAAGAAAGAGTAAGCAAACAAGCTTGTATGAGTATTATACAAGTCAGGATGAAAAAATCTACAAATAAAACAAAAGTGTACAAACTAAAGAAAAAAAAATAATCAAACAGCATAGGCTGTAAATATACAAGGAAGCATGAACATTAAATGCTTTCATTAAATGCTTTCTTCTCAGCCCCCTTGAAAGAAGGAAGAAAGTCTTTGGTTGTACAAAGCCTGTACAAAGCAAGTATACAAAAGAATGATGCTCAGTACTATAATGACCTGCACATCTCTTTATATACAAGACTCTTTGTTCCAATTTGTTCGAATGCTAAAATCTAACAAAGATCAGAGAATAAAAAGAAGAACTCACTTTATTTCCAAGCTTAAATATAATCTGTTGAACAAAAAGAGGAAGATCAAACTGCAGTTTCAAATTGTAGCTCTGTTCAATCTTATTATCAGGTGAGTAAACATTTCTAAGCTCTAATGTCTGATGTGTTGTTTGAATATAGGATTTTAAAAAGTTTGAACCTTTGTTGGTATGCACAAAATCTATGAACATGTGCATATCTTTGCCTATGCTTGCCAGTTCAATTTGAATCACCTCTGTTCCAGGTTATAGAGATTTATAATCTTGTACAAAATCCAACTCCCTATCTATGATCCTTGGTTGATCTCAAAATTTAAACAAAAGTTGTTTGTTTTGACATATCTTAAGTTGTAAAACTGAATTCAAGCAAGATGAATTAAAGCTTCTCTGGAAAAATTTAAAAATACAGTCACAATTCAAGACATGTCGAAATTCAAGTATTATAAATCCTAGTTTCAAGAATACTATCTGAATCGTTATCACGAAAAATTATTTTTGGAAGTTAAATCAAAAAATTTAAGCAAGCATTCATTGAGTAATGCAAAGATGAACAAATTCGAGTTTTTTTGAAATTTCTGGTTATCGACAACACAGTTCATCTCGCGATCTTGGGCGAAGCTGGCTGGGGGGTAGGGTAGCTTGAGCAAAATGCTCAGGAATTTTTATAATCATCGTGAAGTTGAAACGAGGCTGGATTAGGGTTTTGTTCGAGTTTTTTTGGACATGTCTGAAACGAGACGAGTTCGTCTCCTACGCTTGATCGAGCATCTCAAAACTCTGGGAAATGAAAGAGTGGGGTGTCGGCGAGGTGAGGCTGGAATTGTGTCGCCTCTAATGGACGGCGTTGGCGAGGCAAAGCAAATTCGTTGAATGGTCAAGTTCGAGTTTTTGAACTAGAAGCTCGTTTTAGTTTTGGAAATTTTCGCGACGAATTGAGCTATGCTTTCGAGTGAACTGATGTTTCGTGACTTGCTGGTGGTCTTGGCTCCGACCATCAACGGCGGTTTCAGCTGTGCATGTGCATAGCGTTGTGCTTGTATCAGTAAAAGATGGGTTTGGGGAAGAAGGGCTTTGACTCGAAGTGGCTTCGGGAGATTCGTGTGCTGGCTCGAGTTTTAGTTCGAGTGAATTCATGTGTGCAGGGGGGTCAAATACATAAACAAATTTAAGTTGAAATTTTTTTCACACGGGTAAATTTTTGGAAAAACTCGAAGTAAACGGGCATATGTCTCGGGTGATGCTCGGGGAGAACTCGGGGTAGTTTAAAAATAGGTTCAAGTTTTAAAATAAAGTTAAGTTTAAACAAGTTTTAACTTATTCTAAAAAAAATAATTGTTTTTATTTTAAAAAGGGGATTAGTAAAGGTTATTGATTAATTAAGATAAATGATTTATAATTACTTAATAAATTAAGGAATCATTAATTTCAGGATAATCAATTATTAATTTAAAGTTAATTAACTTATAATTAAAGATTTATTAATTTATATTTAATTAAGTAATGAAAGTGATTAAGATTTATAAATTAGCAATTAGAGACTAATTAATTTATAATTAAAAATAATTAATCATTAATTAAAGATAATTTATGAAAAAAATTAGGTGATTGATTAATTATAAAAATCACACGGTTAATTCATCTTACTTGTAGATGATTAATTATTATTGAATACTTTGAACTGATTGATACCCTTATTCTGTGATTGTGATACCTTGGGATGCGAATTGCTGTGAATTGAACTGTGATCTGTGATTTGCTTCTGTATTTATGTGAAACCCTTTTTGTTCGTAAAACGGCATTTAAACTTCGATGCGACAGGGAGTCGGATTCCAGTTGGTTATCCAAAACCCACATCGAATTGTAATGATGAATCTTTGTGACTGATAAATTTACTTTATATGTGAATCTGTGAATGAGGATAAGCGTTATAGTTTATATCGCTTATCAAATATATTGTTGTATTTGAATCTGTGATGATTTGTAATGTTGCACTATAGTGTGTAAAACCCCTGGACCACACTTTTACACTCACGAATATGGATTTCACGTGGAAATCGGTTAAGTCACAAATGATTTAAATTTAATATTTTTGAAATTGAAATTTTAATTTCAATTGATTTTGGCAATGGATCTGGGTTAAATGTTAACGCTTTTGTAAATGAGTTTCAATGATAAAAGTTATTTTGAATAACTTAATCGAGTTTTGAAAATTTAAATAATTTGATTTAAATTTGAATTCAAGTTTGAAATGGAATTAAAGTATTTTGAAAACTATGAAATGAGTCTTTAATTCAAAGACCGAACGAGTTAATTCAAGTTTTAAATGGAATTGTTTTGAAAAACTATGAATGAATCTTTGGAAACGAGTTTTGAAAGCTATAAGTTAAATCTTGATTTAAATATTTAACGAGTAAACCTATTTAATTAAAATGAAAATTGTTTTGAAATCCATGAATGGATCTTTGTGAATGGGGTGAACTTTGTGAATTGAATCTTTTTGTTTAAAAGATTGGAAATGGTAATTTGTTTTAACCATTCGAATGAAAAGTTTTGGGCTTTAAGCTGTGATTTAACTGAAACCCCAGTATCCATATGATTTTAATTGCGCTCGTTATTCGGTTTAGTCGGGAAATGACCTTTATGTCATATAACCCATTCCGAATAGTGATACGACGATATGGATAGCATTTGAAGACCGGTGGTGAAGACCGGGTATTTGCGAGAGCGATAGGATGACCTATCGATTGTCTCTGCACTGAGTAGCTACGGTATAGAGATTCCCTAAGTGATGGGAAGTCCGATCGGGATTGTGAATACCCGAATTGCAAGGGCTTCTTCGGAAGTGCCTTCGGTTTTGTTCGAACCCGGAACATACTTGTATGGATGTGTGTTTGACATTACACTTTGAGATGTAAAGTTGGTTTCTATCAAATACATTTCTGTTGGTGGCGGAGATTTATTCTCTTAGCTTAACACCCTTCTCTAAGACATACGAGCTTATAGGTTATGTAGTTGATGGTTACTAATGATACATTCCCAATTTGATAATGTGGCATATGAAGTGTTGCAGATCATTTATTGATCGAAGCATGGCTTTGTGAAAAAGCGTAGCTTTGTGGACGAGACTTCGTCGAGCCTCACAACCCGGTTATGGTCGAAACAGGAATGTTGCGACAAGGTTTTTTGGGTCGCGCCCCTAGGGTATGTCCATTTTCTTCTGGATAAAGGGTGGTATCATGGTATGGAGCCCAGATACTTAACTCGTGTGGACACTATACAGTTATCACTGTGTGATGTTGCTTTGTTGGTTGTGGGGCCCCTCGGATAAAGGTCGGTAACGACCGGGAATGGCATACTCGTGTGGTAGTTACCTAGTTACAGCTTGATTAAAGCGTGAGGTAGCATCGGCCTTGTTTAGCAAAGATCCGGTTAGGTTCTCGGGGCGTCTTTCCAGAGGCGTTCCCATTTCAGTAAGGAAGTTCCTTTGCTTGACCATTTGTTGGAAATCCAAAGAAACAATACGAACCCTGTACGGTTTTAGTTGTAGAACCTGCTATTTACTTATGGTGGTCACCACTGTTTAGATGGTAGTTATAGTAGACATACAATAATGGTTGTATGTTGGCTAAGATTAATATTATATTTTCGAAATGTTTTCTACACTATGCACTAATAGTAATAATATCCAATGATTTGCGTAGTAAGCATGTTTGACTATCATAAGAAGAAATCTCCTCCAATTCTGCGTTTGCATTGTGTGTGTGGTGGGAGGTCTTATGGTAGTTTCATTTTCCAAAAGCATGAACGATTCTTTTTAAAGATCTGTTTATTTAGAGCAACTTCTTTTGTTTACTCATACCAGTCCCATGACTGACCTGGAGTTGTTGTTTCCTTCCTAACATCTGGGTGCCCATCATTTCCACACGGGCAGCCTAGTAGCAGGTTTTCCATGCTTTGGTGTTAGCTGGATTTTGGAGCCTTTTTGGGTTTAGAAGCTATCAGATTTTGGGAAGCTTTTGTCTTGGATATCTTTTGAAGTGCTTGGAGTTTTTGAAGGCCTTATCAAGATTGAAGTATGTTGGAAACTTTTGGAGTATCCGTTGTTCCGCTGTGAAGTTATTATCTTTCTGTTATTGTATCCATATGTAGTATGATACTCTGATGTAGTAGTGAACATTATTATGATGTTGTATCTATGATGTAATGTATGCTATTCAGTTTATTTCCACTGTTTATTTTCATCTGATGTTGTTATAAGCTCCGGCAATACGAATTTGATGTTGTTTGTCGGACAACGAGTTCGGGTCGTTACAAATATAATATTAACTGACACCATCCAATACTTTTTTCTAGTATGCCAAGGTTTGACCTCAGGATTGGAATTTACAAAGTTGAAGTTTTAAAGCTGATGTATGATATAAGTTCCCTAGTTTAAATTTAAGAAGAAGAAGAAAAAACATTGTAGCCAATTTGTATGCATGTAGTTTCTTATTAACCAAAACGAATTTCGTTTCTAAGTGCATTTTGAGTTAATTTACTTAGAAACACCGTAGCTTTAAATGTTTTGATTAATCACTTTTCAAAATGGAAAGTAGAAACATATTTGGTTTTGTTAGTTTTTTCCCTTTTAAATAATTTTCAACCTTTTTAATCTATTCTTCATCGCTTTAGGCTTTTTAGCTTATTTTTTAAAACAATGAAAACAAAGGAAACTCTTTAATTTCATAGGACAAAAATGTTCTTACAACTGAATGCCATTAAAAAATGAATGTAGGGAAAACAATAATGCGCAAATGTTAAAAAAAACGCTAATATAACCATCCTCATAATATTCTTGATTTGAGAATAATAAACAAACTCGATAAAACAAAATAGTGGTGCATAGCTGGCCATATTCAGTCAAATAGTATGAAAACTAAATGGATTACTTTTTTTTCCTTTTCCAAATTTGACCATATTCAGTCAAATGCTAAATATATAGCATATGCATTATCCACATAGGAGTTCTTTGGGTATATACTACATATTTAGTTTTCTGGATATCATAGACACATATGTTATGTTTCTAAAAATATGTATGTACCTATTTCTTTCTAGCCCAATAAGGAAAGCTGCTTCTTCCAATGCCGCTAAAAGGCTTCCAGACCCAACATCCACTCCATGCACAGCATATTCGCTAACAAAAGCCTACAATTTTTTTATATACAAGCAAAAAAGCACACAACAAGCAAGCTTATTATTATTTTATTTTATTTTAAAAAAAATGGAAGTTGTGTAATGTATAGTTATACCTTCGGTCCAATATGAGCTGCATGATCAAACTGATGGACCATCGAAAACATATTGGATGCAGATGTATAAACCTATCATGTATGAACCATTTGCTGAGTACAATTAATATACGGTAATATTAAAATGGGTACATAAAAAGATTAAATTGAATGGAGATTATTACAAACAACTTACATGAAAATCATAGAGATCAGAAGCATTATACAGGCTGCACAATATTGGGCCTAGCCAACAATGTAATAAGCTACTGTACTTCCGTATATAAGCATGAACCAATGATCAGTTTTGTATGCAATAATCATTTGAGATAATAAAGCACTTTCTCTCTTCAATATCTGCATAATTTTTAATGTGGTATCGGAGCCACAAAAAGTCTAACGACTGTCAATTAGTGTTGTTCTTTCCTCTCAGATCTCAGATATGCAGTTGCAGTAATCAAGTTATTATCACAGAGGAAGTTTATTCTTTTACTCCTTTATCTCATATTTTTCCTTACTTTCATTTGTTCAATACACTGAACACGTCATCGAGCCATACCAAGAAAAGCATCAGGTTTCTTTTTCTTTCATCATCTGTTTTTCTTGATTGCTTTCAGTATTCTTTTGATTTTTTCTATCAAACTGACATAATACTTCTCTTTAACCATCATAATAATCCCTACCTAGAGAATACATTCTCTGGCTGCTTAATATTTTTTGAAATTCATCACTGAAATTATCAAGAAATCAGTCAATTCGTCATTCCAATTTCTTGATAATTCTCTGAATTTCCTTCTCTTTATCAAATCATTGTATATCTATTCAACACTGAGCTGTGTTTCTTGCAAATGGCTCTCAAAAATTATATCATCTCCTCATTTTTTCAAAATATTCAGTTGATAAATGATGGAGCAATGCAACAGCCGTGTACATGTTCAAACAAAGCTACAACATGAAGCATTGGCCACAAATGCTCCATACCAGACCAACAAGGGATTTCAAAAATAGCCGAAGTCATAGCATAAAGTTCAAACTGAAAATAAGGTCGCAGGGGATTTCAAACAAGAATCAAATGATGTCAACAGAGAATTCAACACCGTGGTGGCCAAGCAAAAGTCAGAAATCACAAGCCGTGGGAATCAAGTCGCAAATAAACGAAATTGACAAAGTCAGAAAAATATCAAGCAATCAAACAAAATTGAATGGCCAGAGCATAGCAGCGACGAATTCAAACAAATTTATACGAACGAAAATATAGGAAATCGAATCCTATAAAAACCCTAACATCATCGGCCGTGAAATGCATTCGAGTTCAAGCAAAACAAATGAACAATAAATCAAATCAACAACTCGAATCAAAGTCGAGCGTAATTGAAATCAAAGAAACATCACGTACCAATTTATATGAAGCATACACGCTCGACAAATTGAAGCTGCCACAAGCAACAATCAGCAAGCAAAATCAAAGAACATCGAAGTCTACAATCAAACAATATCAAGCGGCGCTTCAATTTAGCAAAACCCTAAATCTGGATTGAGGAACGAACGAACGAGGAATGGCCGCCATTTTCACAAAAAAAAGGAACGGAGCAAATATAAGAGAAATGGGCCGAAGATATAAAAGAAAACGGGGGCCGACCATTATATTAGTTTATAATTTTATTTGGGCTTAATTTTTACAACGGGCATTTTCTGAACATTGTAAAATTGACATGTATTACAATGGGCTTGAAAGGACCGTTGTAATAGCCTTCTATTACAACGGGCTATCATCGCCTGTTGTAAAAAGGGCGTTGTATAGGGCATCTATTACAATGAGCCTGAATGGACCGTTGTAATTGCCTTCTATTACAACAGGCAACATTGCCCGTTGTATAAAAGGGCATTGTAATAGGGTATTTTTGTTGTAATGACTAAAACAAGAAGCTTTGGAAACGTTGTGGTGAGATCTACAATCTGTTATTAGTTTCCAGCAGAATAATTGGTTTTTAAAGTTTAACAACTTATATTCAAATATAGAGATTATTTAAATATTTGAATGGTGAATTTTTTAATTAAATGGATTTAGTTGTCTTATTTAACTCCTTTTAATTAATAAATAATGACTGTGGACTCATTTTGTAAATTTATTTGTAACAATAAACAGTTCAAATAAATAATAAAAAAATTAATCGTTAATAAGATGAATCAATTTTTATTGTAGTATTTTTATTTTTATTTATAGAATTTTTCCACAATTTTTAATTTGAAAAATATTTAAATTGTTGTTTGATGTAATTTATGGCATATGACGGTATTTCTATGATTTCACAGAATAACATAAGCAGTGTATTAATGCTATTTTATGATCATGTCGCATTTTTGTGCGCGACCATAATTTTGTTTTATCGCTTGTGATTCGTACGCGAATGGGATTCTCTGTAGCGAGATGCCCGAAATATTTTAGTAAATCAAACCCAAACTTAGATTACTCCACACAGTTTTGAATCTTTTTTCCTTCTCACTTTTACATTTTTATTCTCATGTAAACCAAAAGAAATGAACCCACAAGTTTCAAAAATCAATAAAAATATTTACTCAACGAAAAATTAAAAAGCTAATTTTTTTTGAGTTCGTGGTATTGTGATCTACAAATTCATATTTGTTTTGTTGCATGTGTTCAGTTTTCAGTGAGCTCAACGTGAGAGGCAGTTTAGGGTTTAAGTTTAAGAAAGATTGAGAAGGTGACATGCTTGGTCATTGGTTCCATTGAATTTCTAGTGTCGAATTAGAACTAGTCCTGAAACTTAATGAAACTCGACGTCATTTTGGGTGGTGCAATGTTCATTGGGTCGAAGGGGTTGCTGTTTAGGTCGCGATTTGAATGGGTTGGTCAAGTTCAACATAATGGTGTCATGGAGGATGCTTTCGAGAAGAGGGAGTCGTTGGAGGTGTCGATGTATTGAATTATTAAAAGATGAAGGAGAATTTGGCATTTGAAGTTTGACAATGTTGCATGTATGTATGAGTTGTTCACGTATTTGAATATTAGGGAAGGAGGAGGGATTGATTAATAAGGGTATTCAAAGAAATAATTATAAAAAATAATTATTTTAATTAACTCGATTTCTTATAAAATCTATATCTTGAACATACGGGGTTGGATTTAGATGCGGTGTTTTGTGTTGCACTCGTAGGAGCGATATTAACGCGTTGGAATTAGACTTATTGAATTTGGAACTAGTAAAATTTTGAGCAGAATAAAACACCATTCTACTGTAATTAAATTGAATATATTATTTTTGACATCTGTTGAGCATAATAAATAACTGTTCCATGCTTACAAAGTAAGAAGATTATTCTTGAAGTTAATTAATATATGAAATAATTAATTAATGATATCTTAGCTGATGATTGCTAATTGTTGATAATAATTTGTTTGTAACAACTTGGAATTTTTTCATTTGATTTTGAATATTTAATTTTTTCTAAATATTGAAAAAATTAGTTTTTAAAGTTTAAAAGCTAGAATTAAAATATATGGATTATTTAAATATTTGAATTGTGAAATTAGTATTTCAAAAGTGATTTAAATATCTGGATTGCGAATTGAATATTAATTAAATGGAGTTAATGTTCTTATTTAACTCCTTTTAATTAATAAATAATAACAATGAATTTATTTGTAAATTTATTTGCAATAATAAATGGTTTGAATAAATAATAAGAAAGCTAATTTTTAACATAACGACTCAATTTTTAATGATGTATTTTTAATTTAATTATTTAATTTTTCCATAATTTTTAATTTGAAAAATATTTAAATTATCATTTGACTATTTTCGACAAAATGACGGTATTTTTCTAATTTAACAAAGTAAGATAACCAGTGTGTATTTTTTTTGGGGTCGTATTGTATTTTGTGCACAATCATACTTTTGTTTTGCCGTTCGCGGTTCATATGCAAATGAAACTCTATGCAGCGACATGCCGAAGATGGTATAATAACCAGAAATTCAACATTTCCATCATTTCATAATTTTGACTTCACAACACAATCTCTTTCATTTTTTAATCCAATAGTAAAAGGAAATAAAAAAAGCACCCACTACAAAAATCAAAAACTCAAAATCCACTCAATAAAAATCCTAAATAAGGAAGCTTTGGAATCGTTGTGGTGAGATCTACAATCTGGTATTAGTTTTGTTGTGAGAAGTGATGATTTGAGAGGGAGTCAAGTTGAGGCAGTAGGCGTTTATGTAAGTGGAAAACTAGGGTTTAGGATTTCTAAAGTTGTGGTCGTCATGAGCTAAAAAAGATTGGTTTAGGGTTCGTGGCAACGTGAAGTAGTTGCGGTTTGGTTTTGGTGAGGTGCGATACCTCTTTGGGGGGTGTGACCATTTCTAGTCATAGTCTTAGGCAACTTGGATGCTATTTCAAGGGTAGGGTCGGGTTGGACCTAGTGGTGTCGGGAGGGTGTAGCCTGTAGAGAAAGAGATGGTGACCATGATGGATTGTCATTTCATGGAGCAGAGTTGGAGATCTTGGTTGGAAGTTTTAGCAATGGAGGAGCAGGTCTCTGGTTTAGAGCGCGAATGTGCTTAGGAAGAAGGTTTTTAAAATGGTTAATTATTGAAATAACAGAAATTACTTGAATTGATTCTATTTCAAAAATCAAAATCTTATATAATATCTTGCTCATATGAAATCCAATCGAGGTGAGATTTTTGCGTTGTGCTTTTAATGGTGATAGCAACGCGATGTAACTGTTTTAGCTAAATTTGGAGCAAGTGAAAATTTAGGCTAAAATCGTTCAAATCGGAATGCCTAAGCGTCCCCTTGAATTTAAGTGAGTTAACTTCACCTTTTGGAAAATCAGTATGATATATAGTAGATCTAATTTACTGTTTGTGTTTGTATGAAATATTTGTTGGTTTGGTTAAATATCCATTTTGGAAAGCGAATGACATTTAAATTGGAATACATGGAAAATTTGTAGAGAAATCTGAATTTCCCGACATTGTGATTTTTAATTTCTTGTTATATACTTGATTTACTTTATTTTAGTTATATACTTGATATAAAGATTGTTCAATGTCTAAATTTGATAGTTTGGCCATATTGAATGCAACACCGACATATGTTAAAGGTCGAACCTTTTTAGAGAAAAGATAGTAGTAGCACCAATTAAGTGTTATAGTAATTATTGGCCTCGTTATAATATTTTGAAAACTACTATTAATTGCTATTTTGCTCTGGAATGGGTTCGATTTGGAGAAATGATTTTTAGTCCGATTCTTTGGATTTTCTATAATATTTATTCAAAAATAGTTTTCGTTTTCTCCATTTTATTTCAATTTCTTTTATTATTCTTTTCTTGTATATATATATAAAGATTATTTTGGAAAGTATCTATTTCCATAGAAAAGTTAATATAATAATGAATATTTATTTTAAAGAAAAATTAAAGAGATTTTTCTTTTATTTTGAAGTGATTTTGTTTTAAAAGAAGATAGAAATATTTTGGAATAAATACCGGTGAAAATATTTTGTATAAAATGTTGTAATAAAAGAATAGATATATAAATGGTAATTTATAAATTAAAGATGGATTTTATAAGGGGTATTCTATAAATAAAAGGATAGGTTTACAAATGGTATTTTATAAAAGGGGATACTTTCATTTTGATAAATTGGTGTAATAAATCACAGTGATGAAGTTGTTGAAATATATAGAATGATCGGGTTATGAGAAGTATATGCGATTTGTTAAAATATATAGAATAATCTGGTTATGAGAAGTATATGCGATTTGTAATCATATTAAAAGTTTTGTATTTGATGTTTGAGTTTTGTTTTATAAAAGGAGTTTTGCAATGATATTTAGAAATGTATAAAAAGGAGTGTTATAAATGAATTTGGAGTTTTTATAGAGTTGCAAATAAATCTAGGATTTATAAATAAATGACTATTTTGTAAAAGTAGTTTTATAAAGAGTTTTATAAAACTAAAGGATGTTCATAAAGGAGTTTGTAAAATAAATTTGGAGATTCACAGAAGGAGTTTTATAATTTTATTTATAAAGCATATCTAATAATTTATAAATAATGTTTCATAAAAGGAGGTTGTAAATATAAGGAGTTATATACAGGAATTTTATAAAAAAGGGAAGCATAAGAAGAATGAGACCTCATTTCCATAAACGATCATTTCAACTTACGGTGGTGTAGAAAATGTTCTTTTCATTTTTAATACCAAATTCCGAGATATGGAAACTCGTCTCTACATTACAAATTAAGAATATGTATAAAGGCAATGATAGTTTTCTAGCTTGTCTGATTCCGTTGTTAATCGTGGGATAGTGTTTGAAATTAGAAAGTTGTGGTAAGTATATATGGTTTAATTTCTATAGGACATGTTTTACTTCCACCAAAAGGAAGTGTTTGGGTTTATTGTTATCAATGCTTTTGTAACAACCATGGTTTTGGTGATTACCTTTAACATTAAATTATAACGGTGGGTATAATTTAATATTGGAAAATAAAAATAAATTAGAGATTTAAAATTTGTTTATGTTGAATAAACAATAAAATTGGGAAGAATAAAATGGAGTTAAGATGATAATGTTGGTTATAAATGGTGAACAATGGAAATATGATGATTAGGAGATTTGTTGAATTAATTAAGTGAGATAAAATAATTTAAATCAACATTAATTTGTTGTAATAAATGTGAAATGATGAAAATAAAGTTTTAAAAACTTTATTATGTTGGTTTGGGAGAAAATGAACATTTTATGGTTTTAAATTGAGAAAATGCAATAATTTTGCAAATTATTGCCAAATTTGATTTTTAATTATTTTAAATGAAGTGTTGTATTTATTATGATGTAATTTATAAATAAAAAGGTGAAATATTGTTTAAAATAATATTTTAATGTAAAAATGAAGTTGTTATGGTTTGTTGTATTTAATTTGACAAGAAAATAATTTTTGTATAATTTTTTATGTTAAAAATGATGTTTTATGTAATAAAAAGTGTAAATTGGTGTATTTAAATAAAAATATGGTTTTGATGATAGAAATTAATTTTATAGTTAAAATAACTCTTATTATGTTGTGAAAACATTTTAGTTTACATAAATAGTTGTTGTAAAAATTTATTCGGTTTTAAAATGAGTAAATATGTGTAAATAATGAGAATAAGAGTGTAACATGAATACTTAGCCTAATTTTCACTAAGTATTATCTCATAACCTAATGATTATTGAGTGCATACCCAAAGGCCAACTCTAGAACCATCAGGAGAAAGAAACAATACGTTCTTTCTCTTTTCATTTATTGTATCTTCTTTAAAAACAAACAGAAGAAAAGAAAATCATGGCTTCTACTCAACTCTCCAAACTAGCATCTTAAAACTAAGTAAAATTAAAGAGAAATAAAGGAGGAAATTCGAAAATTGGAGATATATACAGGTAATCCAAAACCAAAATCCCAAAATCATTTTATCATCAATTCTCTGTTTGAAGTAGATTTGTCTGTAACTTCTTTCTATTGTTTGCATGCTGTTTCTTCTAGCTTATACAGGTCTGTAGAGCCTCTTCGATTCGGAAAGTCGGCATTTTGCATCACCGATTTGTTTAAAATCTTGCTAAGGTGAGTATTATCTAACAATTTCTAACTTGAATGAGTTATATGCTGAAAATTTATTGAATTTGTGCTTACTGTAACGAATAGTTGGCTGTTGAGTAGTTACAGTGTAAATCTTCTATATAGTGCTTTTTTCTTTGATTATAACTCTTTGATCTTGTCACGAAATCATGCCGGATTTTCTTCGGATTGTAATTGGAGTGTTGTTGTTGGTGCATGCAAATTTGCACTATCAAATTAATCTTGTAGATAGTTGAAAACATTGCTCAAAAATTGAATCGAAGTAGAGAAATCAACCTGTAGAAATCACGAATTTTAGGTCAACCAAAGACCCACTTAGGTTGACCTTATGGTCGATCCAAGCACTACATAGGTCGACCCTAGGGTTGACCTATGCCATACAAGGGTCGACCTATAGGTCGACCTGAGTATGCATGCTTTTGACATCTTTTTCCTTGTGTTCTTCTATGTTCTTCAGCTTGTTTCAGCAGCTTTTGATGCTTGTTTTTGTGATGTTTTGTGATGATTTTGTAGTGCTCTAACCTACCAATAAGTAAGCCAATATTTTGGTTGATTCAAATTCTGGATTGACGATTTTTCGAGATGTTTTCAAATGCTGAATTTTCAGTGTTTTTCGATGTTTTCTGTTGCTTTCGAGCATGGTTTTTTCTAAACGATTTTTGAAATGGTTTTAATAATAAAATAGCTTTTGAAATAAATAATTTAAAATATTTAAATTTATTTTTAAAAACTATTTAAAATTTATATTCTCTATATTAAAAAGGAATATTCAAAGAATTGTTTTCTAAATGATTTCAAAAATTGTTTTAAAAACTAGTTTTCCCTATCAAATTATTTTCTATATAAAATACACGTTTTTGCACTCTTCAAGCGTATGAGAAAGCGAATTAAACGATTTAGTAAAATATGTGGTATAGAACACATATGTTTACTTTTTTGGTTAGTTCCGGACTCGTTTGTTTGAAGTTATAGACCTTTGGGTTGATATTTATGATTTTCATTCCATGGCATGTGTGACGAACGGGCAAATCCGTACCCTATGAATCGACAATAATCCACACATGTCCGACCCAAGAAGCACAGACTGACAGAAAGTCAAGAGAAAGAAAAGAAGTGAGAAGAAGAGAAGAGAAGAAAGAGAGAAGATAGAACAAAACAGAACAATACAGAATCTCACATCGCAGCGGAAAACATATAATATCATATCAATGATCTTTACAAAACAGAAACTGTATATACATACATCAATCAGAGTTCAACAATCAATCAATAGTTATCAGCCTGAACAGTTATAATAACCCGTCCTTACAATTGCTAATAATATAAAACAACTAAGCAACAATGCAGCGGATAATCAAAACGGATACGTGTATACGAAATGGAGATCTTCACCTCTCCTGTTGAAGCTCCAAAAGCACCAATCTAAACTTGTAAATATACTCGGTCGGACCCGAGCATTGAAAGGGAAGAACGCCCGGATCAGTCTGGTAAACCAGCGTGAGAAACACACTCAACTGAATTTATTAAATTACCAAACTTTTCTTTTATCAAAACAAAAGTATCTCGTAAGACAAGTCCACACATAAACACGGACATGTTTTTACCTTACGATAACTAAAACATCTCATATCAAATCCTCTGATATTATAGTAGTGTCTACTATATACCAATAATATTCAAAATAGCCGAAATTGTTACCACTATTAAATTCTAGCATACTAGGCTCTACAATTAAAATGGCAGGTACATAGTGGGGTTTGGATTTCCATACAAATGACCAGGTGAAGGGACTACCTTCCGAAGGGGTACACCTCTCAATAGATGTCCCGAGAAACCATCACAAAGTTTCTCTACCAACACAAGACCGGCCCACCTCTATAACTAGATGGTACCGAATATGTCATCCTCTGGTCGTTACCGGCCTTTACCGAGGGCCCTCGAAGCATACAAACCACAATAATTAGATACACGACGTCATAGCATGTAAAGATATATCTAGAAGAGGATGATCATACCCTACTTGGGAGCGACCCACTTAGCCTTGCCGCATCTAACCCTTTTTTGGTCATTTCCGGTTGATGAGGCCTGAGGTAACGATTACCTTCCATATATCACAATCACATCACTTTGAATGCCACACGACCATTTCCACTGACTATTAATTGCCTTCCACAAAAATACAACCCTTAAGCTCATACATCTTAAGGAGGGTGTTAAGCTAAGAGAAGTTGTCTTCTTCGCCACCACTGATGTACGTTTGTAAAAACCAATGTACGTAATCTGTAGAAATGCAATGTCAGACAAACATCCATACAAGTTGTCCAGGAACAGGACAAACCGAAGGTACTTTCCTACCACATCCGGTCGGGAAATCCCTAGGATTAGTGATGCAGCGGATAATTCAAAACGATCTTCAATCGACGTAAATAGCAATCTGTGGATTGATGGATACTGAAATGCCCGAACTCATTGATCCGAAGATACCGAACTCAAGCTATCTCTGACTCGTTGATCCGAGGATACCGGGAAAGAGATCTACGATTCTTCGACGTTGATCTTGCGCACAAGATTCCGTGAATCGGCTTCAGCAAACGATGATTCGAGCGCACTCGAATGACGTAAGTGGAGATAGGAGATACACTCGACTACCAATTGAGATTGAAAGCACAAAGCTAACAAAAGAGAATTTTATTCAAAAATCAACAACCCCAAAAGTTACAACTCATCCACTATTTATAGTAGTTACAACTCAACACACAAAGAACAGAAAAAAAAAACAAAGTCCTTAGGTCAGACACGACCTATAGATGCCGACTTATTATATCTGCCGATCTAAAATTTTCGTTCGCGACTTAAAATTTGCAGTGATTCACTTTACCTCGGCTCCGACTCATAGATAGCTCGGCAACGACTTATGAAATGACCGCGACTTATGGAGCTTCAACGAGTTAGGGCAAACTCGGCAATGGGTTATGGGGAAGGTATTGGAATAGGTTGCGAGTGGTTTTGCAGAAGAAACTAGGTCGCGGAGTGGTATTGAGGTGGGGGTTTAAGTCGTGAGTCGGCTGAAGAGCGATGGAGTTAGGTCGGAAGAGATTTAGGTCGGAATTGATTGAAATCGAGTCGCGACTTAGATTTGGAGTTGGCCTAGGTCGGTTGCGACCTAAGGAAGGTCGTAGGTCGGTAATGTCGATAGGTCGGAACATGGATTTAGGTCGTAGGTCGGTAAAGGAGGCTGGAGATAGGTCGGAGCTTTTGGTCTTCAACTCGAGATATGCTGCTTCATCATCTAGGTATGCTGCTTCATCATCCTCCCCTTGTTGACAAAAATTCGACCTCGAATTTGTACTTCTCTCTTCTTCAACAAGCTCATCTCCATGGTACGGAATCAAATGTTTAACGTTGAAAACGTCAGTAGTGTGAATATGATCTGGCAACTTTAATTGATAAGCATTGTCATTGATTTTCTTCAAGATTTCTACTGGTCCAATCTTTCGAGCTTTCAATTTGTTGTAGGCTCCAACCGGAAAACGATCTTTCGTCAAAACCGCGTAAACAAAATCACCTTCTCTGAAGACTACACTTCTTCGTTTCTTATCCGCCATTTGTTTATACTTCTCGTTTGCCTTTTCCAATCGTTCCTGAACGATTCTATGGCAGTCTTTCAACCCATCAACAAAATCAACAGCCCGTTTAACTGTTCCCTTCAAATGTGGCACTATTGCTAAATCCAACGGTCCACTGGGTAAATTGGAATATACAATCTGAAATGGACTGAAACCTGTACTTCGATTGACTGCGTGATTGTGTGCGAACTCAGCTTGACACAATTTCAAATCCCAACTTTTCAAATTGTCTTTCACAAGACATCGTAATAAATTTCCCAACGATCTATTCACCACTTCTATTTGCCCATCGGTTTGCGGGTGATAAGCACTACTAAAATTCAACTTTGTTCCCACCATCTTCCACAAACTAAGCCAAAAATGACTTAAAAATCTGGTATCCCTATCGGAAACAATAGATTCTGGTAAACCATGCAATCGATACACCTCTTTAAAGAATAATTGTGCCACTCGAACTGCATCTGCTGTCTTCTTACAGGCTATAAAATGTGCCATCTTCGAAAACCGGTCCACCACAACAAATATAGAATCATTTCCCCTCTGAGTTCTCGGCAATCCTAACACGAAATCCATGCTGATATCAACCCATGGTTTGGTAGGCACAGGTAACGGCATATATAGCCCCGCATTCGTCGCTGTTCCTTTTGAAACCTGACAAATATGACACCTTTCCACAAATCTTTCGACCTCTTTCCTCATTGACGGCCAAAAATAAGATTGAGAAATTAACTGCAAAGTACGATCTCTACCCACATGGCCTTCTTCATGTAGTTCTTTAACAATCTTCATTCTCAAGCTACAGTCTGGGATGCACAAACGATTTCCCTTAAACAGAAAACCATCCACCAACACAAATTCATCCGTATTTCCTTCCTTTACTTTTTCAACAAATTTCACAAAGTAAGGATCTTCTTCAATCAATTCTGGCAATAATTCAAAACCTGTCACTTCCACTTTCATTGTCGTCAACAAATGATTCCTCCTACTCAAAGCATCAGCCACACGATTGGTTACCCCTGACTTGTGCTTAACGACAAAAGTAAACTGTTGCAAATAAGCAATCCACGATGCATGTCTCGCTGAAATCTTGTCTTGTCCTTGTAAATGCTTCAACGCCTCGTGATCAGTGTATAAAACAAATTCTTTCTGAAATAGATAGTGTCTCCAGTGTTTTACTGCTTGTATTACAGCATAAAACTCCACATCATATGTACTGTATCTCATCTTTGCTCCTGACAGCTTTTCACTGAAATATGCAATAGGACGCCCATTCTGACTCAACACCCCTCCAATTCCAACCTTTGACGCATCAGTATGCAGTTCAAACAGTAACTGAAAATCTGGTAATACAAGAATTGGTGCAGATGTCAGCAACTTCTTGATCTTCCCAAAAGCAATCCCAGCTTCCTCCGTCCAAGAAAATTGTTTCCCCTTCATGCAATCAGTCACCGGTGCCATCACGCTACTGAAGTGTGGAATGAATCTTCGGTAGAATGACGCTAGCCCATGAAAACTTCTCACTTCTGTAATTGTCTTCGGCTGTGGCCAATTCCTGACTGCTTCAACTTTATTCTGATCTACCTGGATGCCCTTCTCCGAAACAATATACCCCAAGAACAAAACACTATGCGTCATGAACACGCATTTCTTTGTCGCAGCATAAAATTGTTCCTTTCGTAGAATAATTAACACTTCCTTCAGATGTTGAACATGCTCTTCCAGATTCCTACTATAAATCAAGATATCGTCAAAGTACACCACCACAAATTTCCCAATGAAAGGTCTAAAAATTTGATTCATCACTCGCATGAACGTACTCGGTGCATTCGAAAGACCGAACGGCATCACCAGCCATTCATAGAACCCCTCTCTCGTCTTGAAGGCTGTCTTCCATTCGTCTCCAGGTCTAATCCGAATTTGATGATATCCGCTTTTCAAATCAATTTTCGAAAAGATAGTCGCCCCACTCAACTGATCCAGCAAGTCATCCAACCTTGGCATTGGAAATCTGTATCGTACAGTGATTTTATTCAATGCTCGACTGTCCGTGCACATCCTCCACGTCCCATCCTTTTTGGGTACCAATAAAGCGGGTACAGCACAAGGACTCAGACTCTCCTGCACACGCCCCTGTTCAAGCAATGCCTCTACCTGTCTCCTCAATTCTTCATGCTCCTTCGGACTCATTCGATAATGCGGTCTATGTGGCAATACTGCTCCCGGAACAAGATCAATTTGATGTTGAATGTCTCTCAGCGGTGGTAACTCTTTAGGCAACTCGTCTGGAAATACATCCTCAAATTCTTTCAATACTGACTTCGCTTCTTCTGGGATTTCAACCTCTTTACTGCTCTCATGCCCAATCAACAAGAACACTTCCGGTTCCTCCTCGATCTCCTTAACAAACTCCTTCAAAGATAACAACGTTTTCAGTTCTTCAATCTCCTCCAGTTTGTTTTCTTCTTGTTGGCATTTCTTCGGAACCAGAGTAATCTTTGTACCTTCGAACATGAAACTGTAACTGTTGGTCCGTCCGTCATGCTGCACAGCTCGATCATACTGCCACGGTCTCCCCAGCAACAAATGACAAACGTCCATATCTACGACATCACACCAGATCTCATCTTTGTATTTCTTCCCAATTGAAAACCTCACACAAGCTCTACGTCCAACTTTCACTTCACCACCCTTCCTTAACCAAGCTAACTTGTACGGTTTAGGATGTTTCTCGGTTTTCAACTCCAACTTCTTCACTGCTTCTGTAGAGATAATATTATCGCAACTCCCAGCATCAATAACAAATTTACAAACTCTTCCCAGAATAGTGCAGGTAGATTGAAAGATATTGTTTCTCAACCAACTACTTTCGTCCTCTTGCTTCGGTGTTAAACAACTTCTCCTCATCATCAATGCGTATCCTTCATCTCCCGACAATAAGTTTTCCTCCTCAACTGGTAAAGAATTAGAACATTCAGCTTCTTCCTCATCTTCCTCCTCAACTTCTGTCACCATGGTTCTCTTCTTCGGTTTCGGACATTCGTTGCTTTTATGACCCATCTCCTGACAATTGTAACATTTGAAACTGTTGTTAACCTTCGCCTTCTCAGCCTCCTTCATCACTGGTTTACTGATAGGTTTGGAAACATTAGCACTTCCACTAACACCCTTCACTTGATTGTTGGAATTAGTAAACACACCACCTCCTCGTCGTCCCTGCTTCTCCCAAGCCAACGCTTTTTGATGTGCCTCTGCTACAGATCTTGGATCGAACATATTAACCATATCCTGAATCTGCATTCTCAATCCCCCAATGAATCTCGCTGTCAGCTGCTCTTCTGTTTCCATAATATCATTCCTCGCGATAAGCTGATAAAACTCATCTGCGTAATCATTAACAGTCTTTGTGCCCTGCCTCAAGTTCTGCAAACGTTGATACATCAGAGATTAATAATTGTAAGGTAAGAACGTTGCTTTCATCAATTTCTTCATCTTCTCCCAAGATTCAACTTTTGACTTCCCCATTCGTTCACGTGTAAGTTTGGTTTGCTGCCACCATGCCAAAGCTCTACCCCTCAACCTTGTAGCAACCAACTTCACTCTACGACGTTCTGGAACTTCTTTGAAATCAAAAATTTCTTCAACATTAGCCACCCAATCCAAAAACACTTCAGCCTGCATACCACCTTTGAATTCTGGAATTTCTGTCTTCATCCCAGATTCCCACTTGAGATCGTACTCCGACTGATTCCTTCCTCGTCCACGTCCTCGTCCATGAACACTACCACCATCATATTCTTCTTCACAATCCGATGTATATCGATGTCGATCCTGACCACCAACATCTCTACCACCACCATTTCTTCCACCAACATTCCTACGATCTACATTCCTTCGATCACGATCATTCACATTTCTATCACGATTTCGATCCACGCTTCTATGATCACTATCAACACTTCTCTCCCGATTAGAATGTGGTGAAATCCTACTTCTTCCATGGCTCGATTCAGGTTAAACCCTTCTCTGATTTTGACTCATTTCCAACATCATCCTCTCTAATCGACCAATCCCTTCCGTAAGCTTCTCATTGAAATTCTCGTTGATTCGTTGCTCCATTTCGTCGGCCTCTTCTCTTCCGTACAAAGCATTAATATTGCGATGACGTTGAACTCGTCTTGGCGGCATGATTGAATACTTCACAAACACTTTAACAAATTCACACTTCAAATTTTCAAACACCTTTCGAACTTTGATCCAAAATGAAATGGATCGGAAACTCCAACTTTGTTGCAAAATATGATGAACACGATGAACACAACTTCAACCCTTCAAATTCTCGGCTCCAAGACTCGATTTAGCTATGATTGGCTAAAACAAGCTCTGATACCAAACTGATGCAGCGGATAATTCAAAACGATCTTCAATCGACGTAAATAGCAATCTGTGGATTGATGGATACTGAAATGCCCGAACTCGTTGATCGGAAGATACCGAACTCAAGCTATCTCTGACTCGTTGATCCGAAGATACCGGGAAAGAGATCTACGATTCTTCGACGTTGATCTTGCGCACAAGATTCCGTGAATCGGCTTCACCAAACGATGATTCGAGCGCACTCGAATGACGTAAGTGGAGATAGGAGATACACTCGACTACCAATTGAGATTGAAAGCACAAAGCTAACAAAAGAGAATTTTATTCAAAAATCAACAACCCCAAAAGTTACAACTCATCCACTATTTATAGTAGTTACAACTCAACACACAAAGAACAGAAAAAAAACAAAGTCCTTAGGTCGGACACGACCTATAGATGCCGACTTATTATATCTGCCAATCTAAAATTTTCATTCGCGACTTAAAATTTGCAGTGATTCACTTTACCTCGGCTCCGACTCAAAGATAGCTCGGCAACGAATTATGAAATGACCGCGACTTATGGAGCTTCAACGAGTTAGGGCAAACTCGGCAATGGGTTATGGGGAAGGTATTGGAATAGGTCGCGAGTGGTTTTGCAGAAGAAACTAGGTCGCGGAGTGGTATTGAGGTGGGGGTTTAAGTCGTGAGTCGGCTGAAGAGCGATGGAGTTAGGTCGGAAGAGATTTAGGTCGGAATTGATTGAAATCGAGTCGCGACTTAGATTTGGAGCTGGCCTAGGTCGGTTGCGACCTAAGGAAGGTCGTAGGTCGGTAATGTCGATAGGTCGGAACATGGATTTAGGTCGTAGGTCGGTAAAGGAGGCTGGAGATAGGTCGGAGCTTTTGGTCTTCAACTCGAGATATGCTGCTTCATCATCTAGGTATGCTGCTTCATCAATTAGTAGCGAATAGTTCTCGCATTAGATATTTCATAATGAAGAGACCACTTCTACTGGATGTATATTGGGATTTTAACCCCAAACGATCAACAAGCAGTCCTCCACTATGAAAATCCGGAATATCAATATCATCATAAGCAACCTGCACAATCGCCGCATATACGTTGGTCCGAAGTGGTTTTCAAATAAATCTGTTCCCGGTCTCTACGCACCAACAACGCAAAAGCATTTCTCAACCTCACACAAAAAATAAGTCTCGTAGACTTATCACATCTCCAACTTTCAACTTGCTATCCTTCGGGCCAAGAAGGAAGCTCGATAGATTGGAGTAATACTCCGCACTATACAAAACCACATCCTCAACACAAACGATAATCAAGCCTACACAGAAGGAAACGTACTAAGTGAACGACTAAATAGTTCCCACATCAAGTCGAGGAATAAAATATGGCCAAATTTGATAGTCGGTTATTTAACTGTCAAAACAAACAAATAAAATATTTAGAACTATATACAATCACTAGGCCCTTTTAATTAATCTTTTATTAATTAAACCATTTTCCAAATATTCACTTCAAATTATCTTTTAAAAGGTATAATTCTCAAAACCATTTCACTATTCTATATTGGAAAACATTTCCACATACTTATTTAATAATAAGTAATTCACAATTCAATTTATTTTCAACACTTAGAAAATATTCCATATACCTAAATAACGATTAAGTATATATTTTGTTCTTTTAAGGAAAAGATTCTTTTAAACACATTTATTCGGGTCAAATCGAATGTTGCGTAAAACATCGTTACGACAACCCAAAATCATCAGTATAGTGATTCGAAAATAAGATAGATATATAAATCCCAAATACTATACAAAACATTTTCTTTCAAAAATCATTTACTATAACAATAGTGTTATAGTCCATCATTTCCTTACTTCTCGAAAATGTCTATTTCAACAATGAATGTTGAAATCTATGTATTCGATACTTAACACATTTAAAACATCTTGAAAACATTTAACTTCATTTAAAATATTACTTTTCAAAAACCTATCTTTACATTCAAAAGATCACTTTCCAAAACATATCCATTTTATTCAATATATTATTCACTGTCCAAAATCATGAATATAGTTCATTAACAAATTCCCATACTTCTACACATTTAATCTAAAGGATAATTCACTATCCAAAATCATGAATTTGATTTCTTTACCAAATTCAAAAATCAATAAAACATCTATTTTCAAAATCACTTGAAAATCCTTTTTAATTTTAAAACATCACTTTAACATTTTTAAATTTCCAAAATAGGCCCAATGTTGCTACAACACTAAATACATCAATCACGGCATCCAAACATCATAAATTACATGATAATAGCATATATCACAATATTTGTAAATAAACCAATACTGGTGAGGAATCCAGTTGGATCCCTCCAACCTATCACCTGCAACAAATATACATATAAGAATATGTGTACAATGTCCGCTTCGGGGCAGACGCGTGTACAAAGGGTCATCCGCTCATACACGGGAACGTATAGGGTCTCATCTGCTCCAATAGGCATGAATATATTCAAATACCAATCAATATATAGAGAATATATCATATATCATCCAAACAATCATTAATCATCATAAATAACATTTATTCTCACTTATATAAAAATATCAGTGTGTCAGAAAGAGTGAGTTGTACTCACATTGCTTCCAATAGCAGTTGTAGTGTTTTATTCCGAATAAAATTAAACAAGCATTTAATTTTACCCAAAATTTACACAAGCTCCAATCAACTCCAAACCAGCTCTAAAATGTAGTGCTCGTCAATACGGAACCGATGCAATTCGTTTTGCAAAAACGGACCTCGTATGACAAAGCTACAGCATTTTAAAGTTTATACGAATTATTATATAATTTATTTTCAATTTTCTTTTTATTTTTATAACCTTTTCACATCAGAGCCGTTAGATCTGGCTTATGAAATCAGGACTGCGTGTTTCCTTTCTTCTTTCAAAATCACGAACGAAACCCATGAAGCGGCCAATATTCATTGAATTTTCGAGCCCTCCTCGCCTTTGAAGTCGATCGGCGACCACCACGCTATAGCCTATCGCCGACTCCACCCACCGCCCAAATATCACGAAGCTCGGTCACGCCATCTCCCAGAAATCCATGCACAAACGTTGGCCGTTCAAACGACTATTGCCGCCAATCCATCAAGTTAAATTCGATTGTGAACGTTGGTTTCAAAGATCACGCGATGATCTACAACTTTGTAGTTGAAAGTATTTGCTAATTGATAATGGATTTAGATAGATCGAGGGAAGAAAATTGGATATTTTCGGCCATTGAATATTTGCTGGCGGCTAGGGTTTGAAACCGTAATGGTTTGCAAATTTTAAAAATTAATGTCCTTTTATAGAAAATATTCGTGCACTATTCATCCGAGATTTTTCCGAACTCGAAACGAAGCATGCCGCCTGGCGTTTATAATGTTTTACCCATATTCCGAACACAATGGAATATATATCAAGAGCCAATTCGATCCTATTTGGAAGATAGGGTTTCGAATCGACTTATTTAAATTTAAAATTCCACTTAAACAATTTTCTACGCGTTTTAGCTTACCTCGGACAAACCGTAAATCCTATTGACACGAAATTTGAAATCTTACAATAATATAACATTACGGATCCAATGAAACTGGTTTCGTCGAAATCCGAGACTGTTTGAAAAATGGCTATTTTTACTCGTTAGTTAAATATTAAAATATTCAATTTTTTACCAATTAACTTTTAATTCAATTTTAAAAGTTTACTAACATCATTCCAATTCAAATAGAATTTAATTCAACTTTATAAATCATTTTTATTCATATTAAATCCAAATTCCAATTATTTACACAATTTCAAATATTAAATTAACAATTTAATTATCCAATTAAATCACTATATTTCAAATATAAGTTATCCAGCTTATAAAATTAACTTCTGAATATTTAAAATCAGTTAAATATACGAATTTCAAATGAAAGAAATTCTGGGTCGTTACATTCTCCCCTACTTAAAAGAATTTTGTCCTCGAAATTACCAAGTAAGAAAAAGTCACAAAATCCATTAACTTTTCAAAACAAATCGTTAATACTAGATATCAAATCTATTTAAACATTTTAACTTTTCCAAAATCCACAATTTAAACTTCTTATAAAGCTTTACTAAGTTTTCAAATTCATATATAGTTATCTTTCCAAAACCAACTAATATTGTTTCAATTTATAACTCAAAGTCAATACTTTAATTATAATTTTTTTTCCAATTTATCAAAAATTTCTAACGCTTTAAATTTTCAGAAAATTTCGCCAGTGTCTCTTTTGCGCGGTTCGATCGTAGTGGGATCACAACATATATATATCACAAATATACATCTCATCTTCGAGGATGAGGCATCCCGTAGGGAAAAAAGTATAAAAGTACGATATGTAATCCGAGATATGTACCTTATATATTATTAGCGAGCATATACGACTAATATAGCGTGAAAGCGAGCTCCAAATACGAAGCAAGCGCCATATGCACCTACTAAATACTCAACAAACAAATGAGAAACATGTATATATGAAAGTAATATCAACATACAACATATACCAATACAACTACTATATATGCCGATATAGCAAATAGAATCAAAAGCAACAAATCCAACCATCAAACAACTATCATCAAACAAACATCCAACAAATCCATATATCTATCCAATTGATCCATAATCAAATCAATATTCATTCACTTCTCATTAATATTCATTGAATTGATTTTCATTTATTCATATTTGATTAGTTTACATTCACTAATTCGTATTCAATTTAGTTCACTTTCAAATTAAATCAAATTCAATTCTATTTTGATTCGCTTACTATCAATTTGAATTCAATTACTTATCTTTCAATTTTATCAATTCAATTTCATATGAATTTCTATTCAATCAACTAACAACCATTTAACAACCAATGCATATCCAACATTACCAAATTTTATTTAATTTACTTTACTTTGTTTACATTCCATTTGGTTTAACACTTTTAATTTCAATTGGTTCAATATTCAATTGATTTCATTCAATTTCCAATTGGCTTAATATTTAAGTTGGATTGAATTCTAGTATTCACTATATTCACATTTCTATACAACACTTCCAATATTATTATTAATTCACAACTTCTTAACTTATGTTTTATTCAACTCTTAACAACAACATTTCTAATCCATGTTTATTCACTAATTCACTTTTACAATTAAAGTTGAATTTCCTTTATATAACTCAAATTCATATTCATTTAATTACTTCATTTCATTAACTTCTTATTATTCAACTTTACTTTGCATATTCATTTTATTTATCAAAATCAACTTGATTCAATTATTACTTAAGTTATATTTCATTCAATTCTCACTTGCATTTACTTTCACTATACAACTTAAGTTTACTACTAATTTAATTCAAATTCTATTTTATTTTGCTTAACAAAATTGTTTAACTATTTTAACAATTGGTTTTACTTATATTTCTCATTTTATAAGTTATACAACTTATTTATTTAAACTTCCAAATTCATATTATATAATCACTTAAAAGTTTAATTTCCATTTCAATAACATATCTAATCTAGTTAAAATCCAATTCAATTTATTTAACCTTCCTTTAGTTAAATTTCAAATCATATATTTATTATGCTAACTCAAATTTATTTAACTTTACCAAAGTTAAACTTTATTATCTCATATTATAAGTCCAAAAATCATTTTACTTATATTTATCAATTTCAACTTGGATTTTAAATTCAAATTTGTTTATCAAAACAAAATTTCAATTTCAATTTACTATTGGTAGCAAATCCATGACACAGAAACTCGAAATTGATACTGATGATGCTGCAGTCATCACCCTTATTATTTCCCAGCAATAGTAGTGAATTCAGTGCTTTATATTCTTTTAAAATCCTTTTATATTTATAAATCAAATTTATAAATCTTTACTTATACAATTTCACTATTTCACTTTACTTATATAAGATTTGTTCCAAATTCTTTTATCTTATTTAGATTTATGATAATATAATCTCTTTAACTTTTGAAAAATATCTTTCAAAATCAACATGATTCAAAATTTTGAATTCTTAGTTTAAATTCATTTCTTATATATTGTTTGCACCAAAAATGGTCACAAACCCCAAGTGTAGTGAAAGCACCAGCGTATGAATACAAATCAACAGTATTCACACACAAATCATAGATCTAAGCAAGTAACAAGCATCAATCAAGAAATAATGAACAGTGACACACAATTTATAGTGGTTCGGCTATCTCCGGCCTACATCCACTTCAAGGTTTTTATGATTTTATTGCTTGATACTTGAAGATTACAATTTCGTATGTTCTATTACAACTGATTTCCTGAACTAAGTCTGAATCTAAGGCAGCAATGGTGATCTGGAGTAAATCTGGCAGAATCTGGGCGCTCCTTAGCTCTAAGAATTGTCCGACCCCTTTTCTGAATGACTTGGGGGTCTATTTATAGGTGTTAAAGGCTGATATTTCGCCTAAAATGAAGGGAGGCCAGTTCTGGTACGTCAGGGAGCCCACATGCCCGCTTTATGGAAATCCGGGCCCACTTTGGGATCGATTCGACCCTTGGTTCGAATCGATCAAGAAAGTGTCCAATCGAGCTGAAATTTGGCGTGAACATTCTTCAACATGTGCTCAAGCTTCTGTGAAAATTTCATAGCATTTGGATGTGTAGATCTCAAGTTATGATCGATTCAAGGTTGCATTTCTGGTTGACTAGCCTGGTTCGAATCGATCTAGTTCGAATCGATTCGTTCGAATCGATCCAGCGCGCGCTTCTGTGATGACGTGGAGCACCTTCTTCATATCGATCCGACTTCTATGCCGAGTTGACTGGGTCGACTCCGTGGTTTCAGCTGTTATAACTTGGTGAATTCGATGTAATGGATTCGAAGGTATGACTTCATCGAATCGATTGGATGCACGTTCTCTTCGAATCGATCAAGGTAGGTTTCAGTTAATCGATACGAAGGCTTCTTGGTTGAATGGACTCGAAGATGCTCACGGGATGGAGTCGAAGCTCTTTAACTTTATGGACTCGAAGAGTTTCTCATTAACGGATTCGAAGGTGGGAATGTGAGGGTAGACTCGAACTATCGGAGCCGAACTAATGCTTGCTCAATGGAGTCGAAGCAAGGCGTATTCCGATGGGTTCGAGGCAAGGCTCGTTGTGATCGATTCGAGGCGAAGGCTTGATCGATGGATTCGAAGTAAGCTGACTTCTCATGGATTCGAGGCAACGTATGTTTGATGGATTCGACCTTATACCACCTTATCCATCTTCTTTTGGCGATATCTTGAGCATACGAACTCGGATTGACTCGAAACTTGGAACGTTGTTTCATCTGGCCCTGCTTGACATGTCTCATCAATTGTAGCCCGATCCGGACTCGGACAAAATTCATCGATATCCATGGTGAACCTGCGATGCACAATCGATGTTCATGACTAATAATCATTGATTTTCAGTTAATCTTTGGGTATCTCGACTTTGCCAAAAGTTGGGATAACATTTTGCCCCCCAAAACATGCCTTTTTGGTAAAAGGCGTGTTTTTATTAGTCTTAAGTTGGATGCAGTGAGTTCATGTTTTACTCTTAGCTTATAGCATTTTCAATCAAGTCCATGGCTGTTCAAAGCCGAATTGTTATCAATTTTTTCCAGTGGAAGTTTAAGAATGAAGTTCTTCAGTCTCTCCATACTATCGGTGGTCACTCCGGACCCTTTCCAAGCTAATTCTAGATTTAGCGATTGAATAGAAAGATCCTATTGCATTCCGGCGTTGCTTTCTATCCCTTGCACTCTGGCCCCACCTAGGGCGTATAGCGATGTCTTGGTCATTCTGGACCGATCGTAGCCTCTCCGGGCTCTCACTGGATCCCATCCTATCACTCTCCGGTGAAGGGGAAACAACGATGAGTGAGCCGATCCTGTCGCTCTCCGACGAAGCGGCTACACCCCCTGCACTCCGGTTCAGTGTATCTGAACATTAAGCGATGTCATGACCTGAATCGTCGGTCGATCACAGCCTCTCCGGGCTCATGCTGGATCCCATCCTGTCACTCTCCGGTGAAGGGGAAACAACGTTAAGTGAGTCAATCCTGTCGCTCTCCGGCGAAGCGACTCACCTCCTGCACTCCGGTTTAGTGAATCTGAACATTAAGCGATGTCATGGCCTAAATCATGGGCCGATCATAGCCTCTCCGGGCTCATGCTGGATCCCATCCTGTCACTCTTCGGTGAAGGGGAAACAACGTTAAGTGAGTCAATCCTGTCGCTCTCCGGCGAAGCGACTCACCTCCTGCACTCCGGTTCAGTGAATCTGAACATTAAGCGATGTCATGGCCTAAATCATGGGCCGATCATAGCCTCTCCGGGCTCATGCTGGATCCCATCCTGTCACTCTCCGGTGAAGGGGAAACAACGTTAAGTGAGTCAATCCTGTCGCTCTCCGGCGAAGCGACTCACCTCCTGCACTCCGGACCCTGCCTCTCCGGGTAGGATCATAAAGCGATCATGTTTATATTGATATTTAATGTTTATCCTTTAACTCTCCGGTCAAAGGTTTATTTTAATAAGTGTTTCTTTATTAAATTCAAATCCTAGATGTTCAATCTCAAACACCAGGAAAAAACAAGGTAATGCCTCTCCAGGCAAAGCGGTCTATTTCCATCTCAGAGCATGCCTAGGGATCTCTCCGGTTCTCGTACATGAGTAAGTGGGATAGCCGTTTTATTTTGGAAATCAAATCTAAGAAAACTAATCGACCAGAGTCCAAATCTTGAACTTGGCCCTTGCCATCACAATCAGTTGATGACGAGTCGTGATCCCGATCCAGGATCATTCCTGTTTGGTTGAGGCGGTAGTTGTTCGGGCCTAACCGCCGTCGTACGTTCTCTGACATACTGCGACAATCTACCACTCCTGGCATGTTCTTCCACCTCATCCTTCAGGTGGCGGCATTCATCGGTAGTGTGCCCATCCAGCTCATGGAATAGGCAGTATTTTCCGGTTCTGCGTTCCCGCTCTGTGGGATCTCTCCTTGGTGGTTTTCGATAGGGGAGTTGCCCCCGAGTTTCGGTGTAAATTTGTTCCAGTCCTGCCACCAAGTCTGTGTATTGCCTGAATCTGGGCTCTCGGAATTTCTTCCGTTTATCAGGACCATCATGTGCGTCATCCTGCTTTCTCTTTTCTTTGTCTGCCCTGGACTGTTCCCTGGCGGTTCCTTCGCCTTGTGCAACATTTATTTCCTGCCTCTCGGCTCGTGATTCCTCTAATCGAATGAATTTTTCAGCTTCATGGAAAAACTCTCCAAGATCTTGCGGTGGATCTTTAGTCAAAGAGTCTTTGAATTCGGTGCCTTCTCCAACTCCTGCCACTGCCGCCATCAAAATCATCGATGGGTCCGGGCGATCTACAGAAGTCACTATCGCATTAAATCGTAACAAAAAATCTTTTATAGACTCTCCGGTCCTTTGTTTTATTGATGCCAAAGTCATCACGCTCTTAGGTCGCGTCACGTGAACCCTAAACTACTTCATGAAGCAATCCACAAGCTCGCCCCATGTCCTGATTGATCCGGTTTCTAGCTGCCTAAACCAAAGCGCAGCCAAATCTGATAAGAATAAGGGGAAACATCGTGCCATCACTTCTTCAGATGCTCCCAGCACTTCCATGTGTCTGATATATCTGGTGATATACATGGTCGGGTCTGACTTTCCGTCATAAGGATTCAGCGTTGGTAGTTTGAACTTCGGAGGGTTCCTTGCATTCCTGATATTCGGAGCGAACGGACTCCGACTAACTTCTTCCAATCCTCCTCCTGACAACCCTCCTCTCATGAGTCGCCTCACTAGGCCAATCATTCTTTCATCTCCATCTAGGGGTTGCCCCCTTGTCATGTCTCTGTCTTGCCCTCCGAGTCTTGTAGGGAATTCTTGTACGTACTCTTCGGGTGGCTCGTTAGCATTTGTGTTGGCCCTAGCCGGTTGAGCTCCTTCCAAAGGTCCTTCTACATCGGATCTTGCGGGCCTACCCCCAAGCCCTTATTGATTGCCTTCTGGTTCTGTATTCTGTCCTCCGTTGGGTTCCATAGCCCTAGCTCCTTGTTCCACATTCACAGCCGCTGTAGCCGGTCCAAGGTTCTGTGTCCCTGCAACTCTCATCTGCTCGAAGAAATTCTGCAGCATCTCTTGTTGGCTTTTCATCATTCTTTCCTGCATTAGGTTATTCATAGCCTCCATCTCATCTCTAGTAATGTAGATCGAAGCTTGTCCTTCTCCAGCGCCAGAGGATGCCTCTTGACTTCCTGCCTGTTGGCTCCTCTCAGTTCTTTGTCTAGTTTGTCGAGTCATTGTAGATTCAAATCTAAATCCTTAAAATTCCAAATCTAAATTTTGAATTTGGTGTAGCGGGTGCTAGTAATTCTCAGTGAAAGCACCAAAGTGTTTGCACCAAAAATGGTCACAAACCCCAAGTGTAGTGAAAGCACCAGCGTATGAATACAAATCAACAGTATTCACACACAAATCACAGATCTAAGCAAGTAACAAGCATCAATCAAGAAATAATGAACAGTGACACACAATTTATAGTGGTTCGGCTATCTTCGGCCTACATCCACTTCAAGGTTTTTATGATTTTATTGCTTGATACTTGAAGATTACAATTTCGTATGTTCTATTACAACTGATTTGCTGAACTAAGTCTGAATCTAAGGCAGCAATGGTGATCTGGAGTAAATCTGGCAGAATCTGGGCGCTCCTTAGCTCTAAGAATTGTCCGACCCCTTTTCTGAATGACCTGGGGGTCTATTTATAGTGTTGAAGGCTGATATTTCGCCTAAAATGAAGGGAGGCCAGTTCTGGTACGTCAGGGGGCCCACATGCCCGCTTTATGGAAATCCGGGCCCACTTTGGGATCGATTCGACCCTTGGTTCGAATCGATCAAGAAAGTGTCCAATCGAGCTGAAATTTGGCGTGAACATTCTTCAACATGTGCTCAAGCTTCTGTGAAAATTTCATAGCATTTGGATGTGTAGATCTCAAGTTATGATCGATTCAAGGTTGCATTTTTGGTTGACTATCCTGGTTCGAATCGATGTAGTTCGAATCGATTCGTTCGAATCGATCCAGCGCGCGCTTCTGTGATGACGTGGAGCACCTTCTTCGTATCGATCCGACTTCTATGCCGAGTTGACTGGGTCGACTCCGTGGTTTCAGCTATTATAACTTGGTGAATTCGATGTAATGGATTCGAAGGTATGACTTCATCGAATCGATTGGATGCACGTTCTCTTCGAATCGATCAAGGTAGGTTTCAGTTAATCGATACGAAGGCTTCTTGCTTGAATGGACTCGAAGATGCTCACGGGATGGAGTCGAAGCTCTTTAACTTTATAGACGCGAAGAGTTTCTCATTAACGGATTCGAAGGTGGGAATGTGAGGGTAGACTCGAACTATCGAAGCCGAACTAATGCTTGCTCAATGGAGTCGAAGCAAGGCGTATTCCGATGGGTTCGAGGCAAGGCTCATTGTGATCGATTCGAGGCGAAGGCTTGATCGATGGATTCGAAGTAAGCTGACTTCTCATGGATTCGAGGCAACGTATGTTTGATGGATTCGACCTTATACCACCTTATCCATCTTCTTTTGGCGATATCTTGAGCATACGAACTCGGATTGACTCGAAACTTGGAACGTTGTTTCATCTGGCCCTGCTTGACATGTCTCATCAATTGCAGCCCGATCCGGACTCGGACAAAATTCATCGATATCCATGGTGAACCTGCGATGCACAATCGATGTTCATGACTAATAATCATTGATTTTCAGTTAATCTTTGGGTATCTCGACTTTGCCAAAAGTTGGGATAACATATATAAGATTATTTTACAATTGTAATACATTTTAATTACAATTCCATACTTTATAATTCATTTGCTTATACAATTTATTCTTTTACAATTGTTGTTTTCATTTAGATTATTCAAACAACTTTTATTAACTTATATATATTTACATTTATAACAACTAAACAATTTATTATATACACTTTAATAATTCTAAAAAATATTGTTTCCTTTAGATATAAAATATAATCAAGGTAAAATTATTTCATTTACCCAATTTAAAATACTATGTCGACTTGCCTCGTTTAAGTGTTTGGAAATCCCTATCGATAATATGGCGTCCCACATACCGACCAGAATTCACAAACAAATCAACGGATAAGTAAACACAATATAAAACATTTTATAATCACTAACAAATACACGCTCATATATATAATACACTCAAACTCAATCTAGGGTGTTACTATCCCTATCTATACCGAGTACACATCAAAGCTTAGGAATATACAAAATCTAAGCTCTGATACCAAATGTGACAAACGGGCAAATCCGTACCCTTTGAATCAACAATAATCAACACATGTCCGACCCAAGAAGCACAGACTGATGGAAAGTCAAGAGAAAGAAAAGAAGAGAGAAGAAGAGAAGAGAAGAAAGAGAGAAGATAGAACCAAACAGAACAACACAGAATCTCATATCGCAGCGGAAAACATATAATATCATATCAATAATTTTACAAAACAGAAACTGTATATATACATACATCAATCAGAGTTCAACAATCAATCAATAGTTATCAGCCTAAACAGTTATAATAACTTGTCCTTACAATTGCTGATAATATAAAACAAATAGGCAACAATGCAGCGGATAATCAAAACCGATACGTGTATACGAAATGGAGATCTTTACCTCTCCTATTGAAGCTCCAAAAGCACCAATCTAAACGTGTAAATATACTCGGTCTGACCCGAGCATTAAAAGGGAAGAACGCCCGAATCATTCTGGTAAACCAGCGTGAGAAACACACTCAACTGAATTTATTAAATTAACAAACTTTTCCTTTATCAAAACAAAAGTATCTCGTAAGACAAGTCCACACATAAACACGGACATGTTTTTACCTTACGATAACTAAAACATCTCATATCAAATCCTCTGATATTATAGTAGTGTCTACTATATACAAATAATATTCAAAATAGCCAAAATTGTTACCATTATTAAATTCCAGCATACTAGGCTCTACAATTAAAATGGCAGACACGTAGTGGGGTTTGGATTTCCATACAAATGACCAGGTGAAGGGAAAACCTTCCGAAGGGGTACACCTCTAGATGGATGTCCCGAGAAACCATCACAGAGTTTCTATACCAACACAAGAGCGGCACACCTCTATAACTAGATGGTACCGAATATGTCATCCTCCGATCATTACCGACCTTTACCAAGGGCCCTCGAAGCATACAAGCCACAATAATCAGATACACGACGTCATAGCGTGTAAAGATATATCTAGAAGAGGATGATCATACCGTACTTGGGAGCGACCTACTTAGCCTTGCCGCATCTAACCCTGTTTTGGTCATTTTCGGTTGATGAGGCCTGAGGTAACGATTACCTTTCACATATCACAATCACATCACTTTGAATGCCACACGGCCATTTCCATTGACTACTAATTACCTTCCACAAAAATACAACCCTTAAGCTCATACGTCTTAAGGAAGGTGTTAAGCTAAGAGAAGTTGCCTTCTCTGCCACCACTGATGTACGTTTTTAAAAACCAATGTACGTAATCTGTAGAAATGCAATGTCAGACAAACATCCATACAAGTTGTCCAGGAACATGACATACCGAAGGTACTTTCCTACCACATCCGGTCGGGAAATCCCTAGGATTAGTAGCGAATAGTCCTCACATTGGATATTTCATAATGAAGAGACCAATGCTACTGGATGTGTATTGGGATTTTAACCCCAAACGATCAACAAGCAGTCCTCCACTATGAAAATCCGGAATATCAATATCATCATAAGCAACCTTCACAATCATCGCATATACATTGGTCCGAAGTGGTTTTTAGATAAATCTGATCCCGGTCTCTTCGCACCAACAACGCAAAAGCATTTCTCAACCTCACACAGAAACTAAGTCTCGTAGACTTATCACGTCTCCCACTTTCAACTTGCTATTTTCGGGCCAAGAAGGAAGCTCGATAGATTGGAGTAATACTCCGCACTATACAAAACCACATCCTCAACACAAACGATAATCAAGCCTACACATAAGGCAACGTACTAAGTGTACGACTAAATAGTTCCCACATCAAGTCGAGGAACTAAAGTATAGCCAAATTTGATAGTCGGTTATTTAACTATCAAAACAAACAAACAAAATATTTAGCACTATATACAATCACTAGGCCCTTTTAATTAATCTTTTATTAATTAAACCATTTGCCAAATATTCACTTCAAATTATCTTTTAAAAGGTATAATTCTCAAAACCATTTCACTATTCCATATTGGAAAGCATTTCCACATACTTATTTAACAATAAGTAATTCACAATTCAATTTATTTTCAACACTTAGAAAATATTCCATATACCTAAATAACGATTAAGTATATATTTTATTCTTCTAAGGAAAAGATTCTTTTAAACACATTTATTCGAGTCAAAACGAATGTTGCGTAAAACATCGTTACGACAACCCAAAATCATCAGTATAAGGATTCAAAAATAAGATAGATATATAAATCCCAAATACTATACAAAACATTTTCTTTCGAAAATCATTTACTATAACAATAGTGTTATAGTCCATCATTTCCTTACTTCTCGAAAACGTCTATTTTAGCAATGAATGTTGAAATCTATGTATTCGATACTTAACACATTTAAAACATCTTGAAAACATTTAACTTCATTTAAAATATTACTTTTCAAAAACCTATCTTTACATTCAGAAGATCACTTTCCAAAACATATCCATTTTATTCAATATATTATTCACTGTCCAAAATCATGAATATAGTTCATTAACAAATTCCTACACTTCTACACATTTAGTCTAAAGAATAATTCACTGTCCAAAATGGTGAATTTAATTCCTTTACCAAATTCAAAAATCAATAAAACATCTATTTTCAAAATCACTTGAAAATCCTTTTTAATTTGAAAACATCACTTTAACATTTTTAAATTTCCAAAATAGGCCCAATGATGCAACAACACTAAATTCATCAATCACGGCATCCAAACATCATATATCACATGATAATAGCATATATCACAATATTTGTAAATAAACCAATACTGGTGAGGAATCCAGTTGGATCCCTCTAACCTGTCACCTGCAACAAATATACATATAAGAATATGTGTACAATGTCCACTTCGGGGCAGACGTGCGTACAAAGGGTCATCCGCTCATACACGGGAACGTATAGGGTCTCATCTACTCCAATAGGCAGGTATATATCCAAATAACAATCAATATATAGATAAATATATCATATATCACCCAAACAATCATCAATCATCATAAATAACATTTATTCTCACTTATATAAAAATATCAGTGAGTCAGAAAGAGTGGGTTGTACTCACATTGCTTCCAATAGCAGTTGTAGTGTTTTATTCCGAATAAAATTAAACAAGCGTTTAATTTTACCCAAAATTCACACTAGCTCCAATCAACTCCAAACTAGCTCTAAAATGTAGTGCTCGTCAATATGGACCAAATGCAATTCGTTTCGTCAAAAACGGACCTCGTATGACAAAGTTACAGCGTTTTAAAGTTTATACGAATTATTATATAATTTATTTTCAATTTTTTTTTGTTTTTATAACCTTTTTACATCAGAGCCGTTAGATCTGGCTTATGAAATCAGGGCTACATGTTTCTTTTCTTCTTCCATCGTTCAAAATCACAAACGAAACCCATGAAGCGGCCAATATTTATTGAAATTTCGAGCCCTCCTCGTTGCCTTTGAAGTCGATCGGCGACCACCACGCTAAAGCCTATCGCCGACTCCACCCACCGCCCAAATATCACGAAGCTCGGTCAATTCCATCTCCCAGAAATCCATGCACAAATGTTGGCCGTTCGAACGGCTATTGCCGCCAATCCATCAAGTTAAATTCGATCATGGCCGTTGGTTTCAAAGATCACGCGATGATCTACAACTTTGTAGTTGAAAGTATTTGCTAATTATTTAAGGATTAAGAGAGATCGAGGGAAGAAAATTGGATATTTTCGGCCATTGAATATTTGCTGGCGGCTAGGGTTTGAAACCCTAATGGTTTGCAAAAGTGAAAAATTAATGTCCTTTTATAGAAAATATTCGTGCACTATTCATCCGAGATTTTTTTGAACTCAAAACGAAGCGTGCCGCCTGGCGTTTATAATGTTTTACCCCTATTCCAAACACAATGGAATATATATCGAGTGCCAATTCGATCATATTTGGAAGAAAGGTTTTTGATTCGACTTATTTAAATTTAAAATTCCACTTAAACAATTTTCCACGTGTTTTAGCTTGCCCCGGACAAACCGTAAATCCGATTGACACGAAATTTGAAATCTTACAATAATATAACATTATGGATCCAATGAAACTTGTTTTGTCAAAATCCGAGACTATTTGAAAAATGGCTATTTTTACTCGTTAATTAAATATTAAAACATTCAATTTTTTACAAATTAACTTTTAATTCAATTTTAAAAGTTTACCAACATCATTCTAATTCAAATAGAATTTAATTCAACTTTATAAATCATTTTTATTCATATTAAATCCAAATTTCAATTATTTAAACAATTTCAAATATTAAATTAACAATTTAATTATCCAATTAAATCACTATATTTCAAATATAAGTTATCCAGCTTATAAAATTAACTTCTGAATATTTAAAATCAATTAAATATACGAATTTCAAATGATAGAAATTCTGGGTCGTTACAGCATGTTTTGATATTTGTGAATTTCTATTTTTAGAAATTATTTGAGATTGCCATTCTTTGGCGAGTTTGGAGCTTGAGATATCCTATTTAGGAGTTATGGTTTGTGAAAACCACCACGATGTCTTTTGTACTTGCCGATGATATGAGGCAAGTTATGAGCTTGAGATCTCCTATTTTAGGAGTTATGGTTTGTGAAAACCATTATGATGTCTTTTGTACTTGTCGATGATATGAGGCGAGATATGAGATTTCTGAGATTTGTGATTTGAATGATTTTGTTTTATGATGTGGCATTGGCTAACAGTTAGTAAACCGTTAAGTGAGAACGTGTGGTATGGGACACACTATTAATAGTTTTTGGGTTTCTATCTGAGAGTTTGTGACACATCCATGAGTTATGTCAGTACTATAGACCTTCGGGTCATCACGAGGATTATGTGACTTCGGTCACCACATGTTATGTGTGACTTTGGTCACCACGAGTTATGTGACTTCGGTCACTACGAGTATGACCTTCGGGTCCATTAGATATGTGCCTAATACATAGTACTGGACACGAGTTTAGCACGTGCAGCATTGCTTCAGCATGCAATCGGGGAATTGGATCCAATCCGAGCTATTTTATGAGTTTTGAGTTTTATGATTTTACCATTTCAAGATGATGTTTTATATATTTTATAGCCTAGAGCTATATGAGATTTATTTCATATATGGTGATTTCATTTATGAGGTTTTGAACTCTTAGTTGAGTTCCACGAGTATGAGATTTTTTGAGTTTTGAACTCTTAACTAAGCTTTACGAGTTATGATATTTTTGATGATTTCATTGTTTCCTTCTTAGATTTTATGTGATTTTATTGGAGTTTTTTATTCCAAGTAGCTTTTAAGAAGGAAATATTCATATTGAATTGATGTTAGTCATGAGTTAACCCTTGAGATATTTCTGTGTTTCCATCACTTTAAAATTGTGTAAATCCGAGTTTATTCCATTCCTTTTTTATTAAAGGAATGTTTCCGTTATGAGACTTCTATCCTATTTATCACTGCTAATCATCTTGTTCAAGTTAGACTGACCCGTGTATTCATTACTCGGGTCAGACCGAGTTGCAGGTTAGATTATTTGGCCTTTGCTTTGCTGATCTCTATCGACCCATCTATCAATCATTTGGATATATGCATAGTTTAGAGTAGTTATCTTGTAGTTCCTTGACTTGATTATGTATATTCTTTTGTAGGGGACTTGGTGTATATTTATATAGTGGTGTATCACCACTCATAAATGACACTATGTATTGTACTTGATGTATATGTATATATATGACTATGTTTGATGTTCTGTGATCTGTGTACATTATTTATATTGTGTTTTGTTCTGAATAAGATCGTGTTTCCACCATAGTTTTGTATTAAACATATATTGAGTATGTTGAACCACTTGAAAAGATAAAAGAGGAAAAAAAATTAAGAGCACCCAATCGATGTATTCAATACATGTTTAAGACAAGCCTATGATGGTCGCTCCTAAACAGCCCTATTCTTTGCACTAGCAGACAGTAGTACCTAGTAATACTCTTTGTTAGTGTGGGTCTTAGGGTGGGGCGTCACATCTTTAAGCGATATTTGTTTTTAACTCAAATAAGCATGGTTTTAAAATGGAATCTTCCTTAAGATTTGCATGTATACTTATACCGGTGAGATAATTATATGGGTCTATTTTCTAAGTATTGGAAATGTAGCGTTCTATGAATATACTTATATTGTTAATATAAATATATAGAAATGTTTTCTAAGTGTGAAAGTGAAATGCTATTGGAAGTATACTTATACAGTTGAGATAAATATATCGATATTTTTCAAGCGTTGAAAGGAATAAAGAGGATTTGTAAGTATATCTTTGTAAAAAAAATTTGATACAAGTACTTACCAAGTGGTTTTAATTAATGAGATGATTAATTAAAGAGGCTTATTGGTTACTTTGTGCTTAACCATGCTTGATTAAATCTCTAGTTGAATTCTTTATTATTTGATAGCAAAATAGCTGACTATCAAATCTTGACCAGTTTTTAAAACTATCATTGCCGGTTCAAAGAGACCGAGATCATATATATGAATGTAGTAGAAGTAGTGTCTTCGGTTTGTTCATATCCTTAACAACTTGTATGGATGAATGCTAGCATTACATTATCACCTGGAGAGCAATGTTAGCATTCCAAGTGGAATTGCTATATAAAAGTTAAAACGTAGCCTCTAGCCTCAACAACCAGGAGTGACTAAAATGGAAGATATACTTCAGGGTTATATGGTTCAATACCATTAGGGTATGTCATCACCCTTCTAGATATGTGTGTGTGTGTGCGCGTGCGCATGTGTGTATGTATGTATATGGATTTGGTTTTGCATGAGAGCTTTCGGGAAAAGGTTGCAAAGCAACCAAGGTAATGGCATATTCAGTACGATCAAGTAAGGGTTAGGCCAGTCCTAATTCACAGGGGTCGATAGGTTCGACCATGGTACATTTTGTAAAGGTGTATAATGGCAGACGGTACTTAGCCTTGTCACTACATGGAATCCAATCTATCAATAAACGCCGTACGGACTTAGTTGTGCCCAACTATGCTGGGACGTGAGATACAAGCATTCCAACTATGTTCAATAATTATTTTAAACCCAAGACATTATTATAATACAAATGGATTTCTTATAGAAATGTTTTAGTTATCATAAGGTAAAAACCCATCTGTGTTTATGTATGGCATGATCTTACGAGATACTCTTATTTTTTTGAAAGGTTTTATAACATAAAAATCCATATGATGTGTGCTTTCTCACGCTGGTTTACCAGACTAGTCAAGGCGTTATTTTCCAATAATGCTAGGGTCAGGCCAAGCATATTTTCATATTTAGTTATGGATGCTTTGGAGCTTCAAGAGACAAGCTGGAGACCTCCAAGGCGTACTCGCCTATATTTTATTTTCTGCTGCATTTGTTGGTTGTATTCATCAGCAATTTTAAGGACAATTTGTCATAATTCTCCAGGCCGATGATAGATATTTACTTTGATTTGATGTATGTATATTTCTCTTTTCTTTTATAAAGAGCTATTGTACTCGTCACGATGTGAGATTATGTTCCGTCTGTTCTTTCTTTTCCCCTAACAATATGTCCTTCCGGCACTTCGATGCTGGGAACGTGAATATTGTCGATGTACTAGCAACAACTTCTGATGGTCGAAAAGGTGGGTCGTTACATATGGTATTGGGGCTTAGGTTGAACAAGCACATAGGCTTTGGTGGGTAAACTCATTAAAGGTAGGATAAGTGAGACCCTCAAATGAGTTTGAGTGTATATATGTATGAGAACGTATTTGTTAATGCTGTAAAATGTTTTATATTGTTATGATTTATCTATTGAGTGGTTTATGAATTTTGGTCAATACAGAAGGAATAACTATATCGATAGGCGTTTCCAAATAATTAAATAAGGAAAAACGACAAGCTATTGTTTTGAAATTGGGTAAATGAAACAATTTCACCTAGAACTAGATTTGATACATAAAGGAATAATTTCAAAAATCGATATAGTAATTTATGATGTGTTTTTCGATTAGGAAATGATGATATTCAATTATTTTCTTCTATTGTTTGATTGGTTATGCTCGGCTAGTTTGTGAGCATTTGTTATTAGATTAAATTGAACATGAACACCATGCGATTCAGTTTCACGATTTGGCTATAAGGCGTTCGACGCTAATGTCGAACTAAAGTTTAATTTTTATGGAAGTTGTTTATTATAATTCAAACAAAGATATACATTTCTAAAATAAAATGCTTTAATATAAGAAAGTGAAAGTATATATATAAGCATTGTTCATAATATAGTTAATAAGTAAAACGGTTTTAAACCGAGTATTGGAGAACTTAAATCCCGATGATTTTGAAAATTGTTTTCAAAGTTTTGGAGGAAAAAAATAAGTATTATTTGAAAGTATTTTGGAATAGAAATATTAAAAAAGGATTTTAAAGGAGATAGAAAGCACTAAACTAACTTATGTCATTTGAAAATAATTCGGATGATGACTACAGCATTGTCGACATTCATTTTCGAGTTTCTAAAGTGAGGAATTGCTACCATATAAGTAGATGTTGCTACAGAGTTGTTTGATAAAATAAAGTTGTTTTAGATTCGGAATGTATGATTTGATATATTAAAGTTATAAGTATATATTATTATTCCAAAACGTTTTGAAATAAAAACCGGATGTTTAGTTATTAAATTTGTAGTTAAGTGATATTATGGACTAATGTATCCTATTCCTTAGGATAATTTGGATTGTATATCGCATTATACTATGTTACTTGGTAGTTTTCATTTAGTGTAATGAAATGGAATTTTCAACGACGTTGGAGAGTCAAAACTTCCAAGTTAATTAGGACATTGAGTTAAGTGTTTTGTTAAAATTATAAGAAATAAGTTTTTGATACTTCAAATTTCGAGGGGATATCAAGTTAAAACAAGTGTTAAAATTTGTGGAACATTTGGGTTAAGTAAAACAATTTGAAAAATTACATATATACTCTTAGGATGTAGAATAGTATTATATGAGTATGAACTTGAGCTATGAAATGAAATTTTACTTAACTAAAGTTAGATGAAAATGATTTTGTGAAATGGTTCATAAACGGTTACCAAAAGGAAATATACTAACCATTAATGTGATTTACAATGGGAAATAATTCTTGTAGTTAAGAAACCAATAGACTAAATATGTAAGTTGTACGTAGATCGCCCTATTCTGGATCCAGATTCGAGCACACGGTTTTGAGGTTATTTACACTGGCCCGAATGAGGATTTTTCACTCGATTATTGACGGCGAACACTTAATATGGTTTTTTGATTTGATTCTGAAGTTTTCTATCATAGTATATGGCTATGTAAGGAGAATGAAGGTTCATAATCAAGGAACCTGATCGGAGTCCACACTAAGGAGTCGAATGGGCGATACTAGTTCAAAAGTGAAATTTGTGCGATCGAGCAAGCGATCGAATTTGATATCGCATATGAATGGTATATGTACATGGGCTTTAGTATATTATATGCTATTGACATTAGAAAATGCAAGTATTTGGTTGGAAATCATTTGTAGATGAGATATGGGTTCATGGAAGCAAAGGCTAACTTACTGCTTTGGCTTCATGACTAGAGTTTGATTACTCGACTAATAGGTATGCATTTATATTTTTGTTGATGATTTTATGTAACATCCCGGTATTTTCAACCATTCGCATCCACACATGTCGGACTTGAATTGCTCAAAATATCGGATTGTTAATTTAAAATTTGGCAAAACTCAGCATATATAGTAAATAAATCAATCACAGAATCATAGACACAGAGTAATCTAATAATGCAGCGGAATAGATAAATAGTAGTTCATGAAGCTATTATATAAACAACAGAGTTTGAAATAAAATGCAATAGAATATCTTAAATACACACTGATGACATCTCTGAACAAATCAACTGGAAAAGATGGATCGATAGTTGGATCTCCAAGCGTAGCTCCAAACTTCAAAGGTGAGTCTCAAATGTTGTATCACTCAGTCTGACCCGAGCGTAAAGCAAAACAAAAAACACTCGAGTCAAGATTAACATTCTTATATCAATAAATCCAACTCAAGCGAAATATCAACTGAAATACAAATAACTTAAAGGATGTTTGGGATAACCATCCTCTAAGGATCCGTGGAACTATTAACAACCAAACGCCATCATAACACCATGGTCATTCAATTTATTTATACTTCAAAACCAAAATATCATTTCCATTTCAATTACATATCTATTTCCAAATTATAGCCCTTTCAACCCTAAATTGATAATTTCGCATATATATTATTTAACTTCATTTTTTATTTAGTTTTGAAATATCCACATAATAAATCCATTATCATTTAAATAACCTTAAGTTACATTAAACTAAATATTTCCTTCGATTTATTTAAAACTTGAAGTATCCATTTAATCACTTTAAATCAAAAATTAGGTTATAAAATCATATCCTAAAACCTTCAAATTCAATAAGTTTCAAATCGATTTAATTAAATAAAATTCTTAATTAAATACAATTTCAAATAAATTCAAATTTATCTTTCCAACCTTTAACTTATAGAATCATTATAAAATCCATTTTTAAATTAAATTTTATATAAACACTTAAACATATTGTGATTTACTTAAATCAAACTTTACTACATTTAAAGCTTATTATTCAATCTTCTATTTTATATTAAAACTTATTCCTATACATGATATTTCAAATTTAAATAAACCATATATATTTCCTTTCAAAGCATAGAAATCGATTTCAAAATATTTATATATAGACCAACGGTATCTGTATATAGTTTTCTATACTATGGTCAAGTGTTATGGATGTTTATCATTTCAATCCGTAATTTAAATATATATACAAGTATATATCATTTTAACCCGCAATCCCAAATTCAATTCAAATGAAAATCGCTTGGGTTTATCATTTCAACCCATAACGATTTTCTCCTATTCTACAGATCGTTCGGCTATGTATCATTTCAACCCATAGTGAATTCTATACTAATAGGGAACTTGCAGAGTGATAACAGATATGAAAATAATATAACAGGCATATATCATCAATAACAATATAATATAAACAACATGATATGGTGTCATATTCCACAGGTGAATAGTTACAAATAATAGCATATATAACAATTTAAATAACTAATAGCAGCATATTTCAATTGTCGTTTCAATTGAAATCAAATTTAATAAATATAAGAACGTTAATCGTGAGTGATTGCTCACCTTTCAAGGCTAGAGAGAGATTCGACGATAGAGTGGGTTACGATTCCAAGCACGGATTTCAAAGTAAAGCAAGATTGAACGCGAATTGGACGAACAAGGCTGATAACCAAGAATTGATAAAACGAATCAGAACCAGATCGATGAAGAAAATTGGTATAAGTGAACTATATATTACTATATATATAAAGTCATATTCTAAATTCAAACTTATATAATATTTATATATAATTGAAACAAACCAAATTTCATATTTATATAAAATAAATGTATATACACATATACAAGCTTACATACAGGTTATAAATAAAATCAATATTTATTATTAAACTAATATAAACAATATATTATATTTTAAACAATACTTATAACAATATATGTAATAAAATATATATACAAAAATGCAAGATACTTGTATATATATATATAGATATATATTAATATGTACTTATACATTGTACAACTTCATATATAAACATACGATTTAAAACCAATATATATATAGTCAAATAAATGCAGACCGATACAATTTCATATGTAAACTTATACTTAGTTTTGGACAAATACTGTCGTATATATACAAATAGCATATTATAAAATTCATATATATACAGTTATATGTAAAACTAACATACACAAATCTTATAATATCTTATATCACTTATATATACAACAATAAATTATATAACCTATGTCATATATATACCCACACAAGCTATAAAAATATATGCAGACAACTGTACTTTATATATATTCTTTTTAAAAATAAAAGCCAAATATCCAAATTCCGATTATAAAATTTTATATTTGAAAACTAAATATATATACATATATGACCTTACATATGTATTACATTCTGTCATAGTAAAAATGAACTCTTTATATATATATATTTAAACGCATACGTTCAAAATTTATCATCTACAGCACACATATTATATTTGTATAATTATAAATATATATACAACATAGTAATACTGTTATATAATATATACTAACATATATGCATACTTTACTGTTACTTACTCAAAATACGCACATTATATATATAAATACTAATATAAACTAACTGTTATATAAAACAAACTGACCTATATATATAACATAGATAGATATTGTCTTTAAAATTTAATATATACTTATAATATATAAAAATTAACATATATACAGACACAGAAAATATAGTTTATAAAACCTGGTTATGTAAAACTTAGTATATATAACAACATACATACATATATGCTATAAATAGTGAAGAGGAAAAAGAATATATATACACACACACACACACAACTCAATACATCACATATATTAACTTATGTATTTATTTACCTTAATATATAGAGAAGCACGACATGACGGTATTGAACAATGAGACGTAGGCGGTTGGACTGCATTGACACGGATGTGAAGCAGAGATGTTTTGTAATGACCCTAAAATAAAATAAAAATTAAAATAATATATATATATATTAGAAAATTCTGAGATATATATATATATATATATATATATATATAAGTATATATATTGCATTTAAAACAGAAAAGAATTTGGCAATAAATAAAATTGCATGGGAGCTTCTGTTTGATAAAATGCAAGGAATTAAGGTAATTAAGAAAGGAATTGGAACTCAAAAATAAGTATAGCTTTATGTCCAAAGAATTATGTAAATATATACAAATGGGGTGTTTTCTGTTTTATATAAAGGTAGAATAAAAATTAAATTAATAAAAAGGTTTATAAGTCTTATAATTGTGCCAGAAATAATTAGCATAATATATGTGATTTTTAATTTAAATATACAAAGGAGATTTTCAGATTCTCTAAACTTAGAAAAAAAAAGAACAAGGATCACATGCCTATGACATGAATAAAATGGAGACATGAAAATAGCATGCAGTGTTAAAAATGCATGATCCCTGAAATAACTAATTAAAGCAACCTAATGTGTGCATTTCCAACTTAGGACCACACAGGATTGTGATGTGTAAATAAACATCTAAGGGTATCAGGGGAATTACCCATTTTCTTAAACCCTAGAATGGAATTATAAATAACTGCACATGGCCAAAACCATCAATCTCTCGGGATCAAAAACAAAATAAAATAAACAAGGAAGAAACACTAGCTTGGGGCTTTGGGGGATTTGCTGTTCAAAAGATTAAAGCAGTGAAAGGAAAAACATTATGTGAGTATTTATCCTTTGTATGCAATGGCATTAAGTCCTATTACAGGCAGCGTAAAATATTTTGAGACATTTAAATCTCTGAATTGATTTGTTATGGGTGATATGGATGTTTGTTTGTGCATTTTTGTTTTTTTGTTTGGAGTATTAATCTGTAAGTGGGCTTTTGGTGTTAACATGATTGGAGCATTCTTGTTCTATCTTATTATCATTAAACATGGATATAGATTAAACAGGGGAACATGGGGTTGAATCAGAAAAATATACAAGCAGTTATATCTTTCTGAAATATAAATGAAAGAAAAACTAAATTGGTCACTTGGGAGTTAGTCAATGATCTGCTTACTTCAGGTGGAAGCATGTATATGCATGGTGCAACTGCACCCTGAGGCCTTTGTGTGTTGGAATAATTTAAACAACCTGGGAGTTTCCTTCACAATGCATACATAGTGTTCATTTGACAAGGAGTTAAAGACCATAAAATAAATGGGGACAGGGGTTTAAAAATCTGGGTTATAAATATCCAGGTATGGTGTTAATTTAATCAAGTTAAACTTGTTCATTGATTAGTTGCTGGGTGAAAATTTGGAGTATGAAACTTGGGTTTATTTATCTAGATTTGGGGAGAATAAATCAAGAATTATACATATGTTTATCTTTACTGTTTGCTGTGTATTTGTTTGAATAGATGAATGTGTTTTTTTTGTATTACCTTGTATGAACCAAAACATGCTAAGTATAAACATCTGTTAAACTAGGAAGGCACTGCAAGATTATGTTTTAAAATTATGAATATGTATACAAAATTGATAAATGCTCATACCAGTGAAAACTGACCCTTTTGGTTGCCCTTGCAATCATCTGGGTGTCTCAAAAATTCTTTGGGGCAGCTAGATGATTTGCTTGCAGGAAATTGAAGTTGGCTTGATGAGTAGAGAAGGCATTGGCTGCTAGTATAAATAAGAGAGAGACTTGTTTTTAAAATTTGCAGATGCATTGTAATGAAATTACTAGGCACATTTTATTTTCTGCAATTGAAGTTACTTTTAGGAAACTTTTTAAGTATTTTGAGTTGAAGATATGTACTTAATCAAAACCTGTTATGAGTGATCATTGATGATGTTTTTGATAACTACTAAATTTATTTTATGATTGTTATAATTGGAGAAAATAAGGAGTTAGACATGTCATATGCATATGATATGGATATATATATATATATAATTGATCTCTGATTTTTATTGCTTATGTTTTGCCTTATGGAAATTAAAAAGCTAAGGGGATTGATTTTTAATGAACACTCAAGATTTTAGTAGAATATTCAAGTGAGATGAATTTGTGCATGGCAGGTAAGTGATACTTGCATATGCACGAATTCTGGAAATTTGTAAGTAATTGAGTATTTAAGTTTAACCTCTGAGAAAACTTGTCAACAATTTTAGACGTCTAAGATCAAATTAGACGTCTGTCATAAAAATTTAGACGTCTGAGATTGAATTTAGACGTCTGTCACAAAAAAATTAGATGTCTGAATTTAGTTCAAAATGTTTTCTACTCTCTGTTTAAAAGTTACACACTCTGAGACGTCTGTCATAAAAATTTAGACGTCTGAGATTGAATTTAGACGTCTGTCACAAAAAATTTAGATGTCTGAATTTAGTTCAAAATGTTTTCTACTCTCTGTTTCAATTTTAGACACTCTGAGACGTCTGTCATAAAAATTTAGACGTCTAAGATCCAATTTAGACGTCTGTCATAAAAATTTAGACGTCTGAACTGCTGATTTTTCCTAATTTGTCTATTTTCGAGTAAATTTCCAAGATTTATCGATTTTAGTCGATCCAACTTATTGTTATTAATTATTATCAACTTTGATAACTATCATGAGATCAAGTAAATGCTATTTTAGTGTTAAATAGAATTATCTAGGCAAGATAAATATATAAGTGTTATAATTTGTCAAAGTGGCAATGTCAATAGTTTGTATGGTATTTTGATTTCTATTTGATTTAAATTCCCTCTGATAAAAAATAATAATAATAATAAAGAAACAATTGTATATCATCAAATATACAATTGACTTAATTTTGTTTGTACACTGGTATAATTATATTGGTAAAATCAGGGTCTTGGGAAAAATATTTGGAAATTATATAAATATTCAAATATAAAAGAATTGGGGTTTAGTGGTGAATGCCTCTTGAAAGTTTAAAAAAAAACTATGTGTTATAGAGTGAGGGTCACCACATGTTTACGGCGGCGAGTGAGGTTTCACATGTGTGCTTTGGCGGCACACAAGGTAGCTCGGGTTTTAGGGTTTCAGCCATGCTGACTTGCACGGCTGGAGGTTCCTGCGGGGAGGATAAGCAATAGGCGGTCAAGGGAGGAGCAGTAGGTGATCTGGGGAGTTCATGTCGTGATTGGCATCGGGTACTGGTGGTAAGGCATGGTGGAGGGTCGGAACAGGGAAGTGGAGGCTGACAATGGCGGGTTTGGTGAACTGGAGAGGGGAGTCAGTCGGGAAGGTTTGGATGCGAGATGATAGGTAGGTGGATTATGGGTGGAATGGTGGTGCCCAAGGTCTAGGCAAAAAGAGGAGAATGAGCTGGATTTAATAAGAAGGAAGTTTGGGTGGAATGAAGTGAAGGCAATCAAGGTTTGGGTTACAGCCAGAAATGGAGAAGAGCAGATCTATAATTATTTCAAATGATGATAAATTGGAATAGAAAAGAACAGTAAGAGTATTATACATAAATTCTTCTCTGAACGTTTCAAAAAGTAGAAGAAAGGAATCATCATTTATTTTTATAACAGAAAGAAGGATAAAAGTCAAGCCCGAGAATTCAGGAAATCTCTAAAGCAATTTATTTGATTCCTTGGGCTACACGTTCAAAATTTTAAAAGCAAGAAAGCTAACGGTCACAATTTATGGTACCGATACGGTTACCGATTTCGCGGAATCCGCTATGTACCGGACTTCAAAACATAGAATTGAATACACCATAGAGATCAACACGACGAGACGATCAAAACGCTATAAAGATATCAGTGATAGGATCATCCTATCAAAAGTCGATAATCGGTACTGATATACGTTGCTATTCCGTACGGAAAAATCCAAACGGAGCTAGATACGTCCGAATTTCGCGAAACGAATTTCGCCGTTTGATTTAGAGTGTTCTAAATAAATTTTCTCATGTTGACATATTTAAGTTTCGGAACACTTTTAAATTAAACTGTTATTAACTGATTTATATTAAAATAGAATTTCACAATAAAACAAACTTCAATATTATTAATTGAAATTTTGCCATTGTCTATGTTTAAATTGACGCATTCCAAATATCAAAATTTATATTTCAAAATTTAAATATTTAAATTTCTCAAAAATTCAATTAAATACGTTATAAAAATTATTAAAATTTATGGGTCGTTACATTTTACGCCCCAAATATGGAGGCCGCTTTTGTTTTCTTTGTTGTTTTGGGCTGTTGTGGCAAGTTGTAGTTTTTCCGATCGAGCCACGCAAATGAGGTACTGCCAAAAAATTTTACAACTTTAAAAGAGTTAGAAATTTAATAATTCATTTTTATTAATGGATTTTGTAAACCTAAAAGTGTGAAGCTTTTAAAAGCTAAGGGTTCGAAGACACTTTTCTCCCTTTGGAAATTTCGGGAACGAAATTCTTTTAAGAGGAGGAGAATGTAACAATTCGGAATTTTATCGTTTGATTTAAATATTTAATTTATTTTAAATATTGAAAAAAATTGGGTTTTAAAGTTTAAAAACTTGAATTTAAATATAAGGATGATTTAAATATCTGGATTGTGAATTCAATATTTAATTAGTGATTTAAATATTTGGATTATGAATTACATATTAATAAAATTGATTTAATGGTCTTATTTAACTCCTTTTAATTAATAAATAATAAAATTGAATTCATTATGTAAATTTATTTGCAATAATAAATGGTTCGAATAAATAATAAGAAAATTGATTTTTAGCATAACAACTCGATTTTTAACGACGTATTTTTAATTTAATTTATTTGATTTTCCATAATGTTTAATGTGGAAAATATTTAAATTATTGCATGATGATTTTTTGGCAAAATATGGTATTTTTGTGATTTTATAGAATAAGATAACAAGTACATATTATTTTTGTTTTGAGGTCGTATTGCATTTTTGTGCGTGGCTGTATTTTTGTTTTATCGTTCACAGTTCATATGCAAATGAAACTCTGTGCAGCGACACATTGGAAATGGTAGCACAAATTCAACTCTTCATCACTTCACCATTTTGATTCCACAATTCACTCTCTTTTATTTTTCAATCCAACAGTAAAAGGAGATAAAAAACACCCACTTCAAAAAAACTCAAAATCCACTCAACTAAAAAAAATCCTAAAACAAGAAGCTTTGGAATCATTATGGTGAGACCTTCAATCTGGTATTAGTTTTGTTGTGAGCAGTGATGATTTGAGAGGCAGTCGAGTTGAGGTGGGAGGTGTTTGTGTAAGTGGAATACTAGGGTTTAGGATTTTCGAAGTTGTGGTCGTCGTTGAGCTAAACGAAGATTGTTTTGGGGTTCGTGGCAGTGTGGAGCAGTTGTGGGTTGGTTTTGGCGAGGTGTGACACCTCCTTGGGTGGTGTTACCATTTCTAATTATAGGTTTAAAGAGCTCAAAAACGATTTGAAAGGGAGGATTGGGTTGAACTTAGTGGTGTCGAGAGGGCATAGCTTGTAGAGAGAGATGGTGGCGGCGACAGATTGTCGTTTCATGGAGCGGAGATAGAGATCTTTGGTTTGAAAGCTTCGGCAATGGAGGAGTAGATCTTTGGGTTAAAGCAGGAATATGTTTGGGAAGAAGGTGTTTAAAATGGTTAATTATTGTAATAATAGAACTTAGTTTAATTAATTTTACTATAAAAATCAAAATCTTATAAATGTAATATCTTGCTTATACGAGGTCCAATCTAGGTGAGAATTATTATGCTGCACTCGTAATGGCGATAGCTACATGATGGAATTGGTTTGGTTAAATTTGGAGCAAGTGAAAATTTGGGATGAAAACGAACGTCGTTCGATTTTAGTTCAAACCATAACACCTAAGCGTCCTTTGGAATTTCAGTGAAATAACCTCACCTTTTTGGATAATCTGTATAATATATATAGTAGATATAATTTACTGTTTGTGTTTGGATGAATTATTGGTTGGTTTTGTTAATTATCCGCTTTCGAAAAGCAAATGACATTTAAATTGGAATACAGGGAAAATTTGTAGAGAAATCCGGATTTCTTAACATTGTGATTTTCAATTTCATGTTATATACCTGATTGACTTTAATTTTTTATATACCTGATATATAGATTGTTAAATGTCAAAATTTGATAGTTTGGCCATATTGGATGTGACACCAACATATGTTAAAATTTGAACCCTTTTAGAGAAAAAGGTAGTAATAGCACCGGTTAAGTGCTATAGCAACTATTAGCCTCGTTACAGTATTTTCAAAAATAATATTAATTGCTGTTTTGATCTGGAAATGGGTTCGATTTGGAAAAATGATTTTTAATTTGAAGCTTTGGATTTTCTATGATATATATTCAAAAATAGTTTTTTGTGCTTCTCCATTTCATTTCAATTTCTTTTATTATTCTTTTCTAATATATATGTTTTAAGACAATTTTTGAAAGTATATATCTTCGTAGAAAAATTATTATAATAATGAATGTTTGTTTTAAAGAAAAATAAAAGGGGTTTATCTTTTATTTAAAGTGATTTTGTTTTAGAAGAAGGTAGAAATATTTTGGAATAAATATTGGTGAAAACATTTTATATAAAATCTTAATAAAAGAACATATTTATAAATGGTAATTTATAAATTAAAGAGAGATATTATAAGGGGGTGTTTTATAAATAAAAGTATATGTTTATAAGTGGTATTTTATAAAGGGGATACTATCATTTTGATAAATTGGAGTAATAAATCACAGTTGTGAATTTATTGAAATAAATAAAATGATCGTGTTATGAGAAGTATATGAGATTTGTAATCATATTAGAAGTTTTGTGTTTTATATTTGGAGTTTTGTTTTATAAAAGGAGTTTGGCATTATATTTAGAAATTTATAAAAAGGAGTTTTATAAATGAATTTGGAGTTTTTACAAAAGAGTTGCGAATAAATCTGAGATTTATAAAATGAGTTTTATTAATGACGAATATTTTGTAAAAGATGTTTTTTAAAGTTTTACAAAAGTAAATATATTCATAAAGGAGCTTGTTAAATAAGTTTGGAGATTCATAGAAGTAGGTTTATAATTTTATTTATAAAGGGAATTTTTTAATTTATAAAGATTTATAAATGGAGGTTGTAAATATAAGGAGTTTATAAAGGAATTTTATAAAAATAGATTTATAATAAGAATGGCAACTGATTTCCATAAACGATCATTTCAACTTACGATGATATTGAAAATTTTCTTTTCGTACTTAACACTAAATTCCAAGATACGGAAAATCTATCTTGAAAATGAAAAAATGTATATCGAGGCAAGGATAGTTTTCTAACTTGTCTGATTTCATTGTTAATCAAAGGATAGTACTGTTTGAAATCGGAAAATGGTGGTGGGTATATATGGTTAGATCGAGGGATAGTTTATTATGATCAGTGCTTTAAACGAAATTTTTTGACCCAAATAAGCATGGTTTGAAAATGGAATCTTTCTTAAGATTTGTAAGTATACTTATACCGGTGAGATACACATATGGGTATATTTTCTAAGCATGGAAAATGTTTCGTATTGTGAATGTATTTATTATATTGTTAATATAAGTATATAGAAATGTTTTCTAAGTGTGAAAGTGAAATGCTTTTGGGAGTATACTTATACAGTTGAGGTAAGTATATCGATACTTTTCAAGTATAGAAAGGAGTAGGGAGGTTTGTGAGTATATATCGTTGTAAAAGTATTATGATACAAGTATTTACAGAGTGTTTTTAATTAACGGGATGATTAATTAGAGAGGCTTAGCAATTACTTTGTGCGTAACCATGTTTGGTTAAATCTATGGTTGAATTGTTTATTATTTGATAGTTAAGTATTCGATTATCAAATATTACCAGTTTTTTAAACCATCATTGTCGGCTTGAAGAGACCGTGGTTCGATATGTTATTTGAAAACCACTTCGCACCCGCATAAGCGTTCGAACTGAAGACATTTTGAAGATGGTGAAATCAAATATCTTCTTTGAGGTGCAAGCGCTGTTTGCTTCTAATATAGAGGGTGATTCCAAAATGAATGTAGTAGAAGTAGTTCCTTTGGTTTGTTTATATACTGACCAACTTATATGGACGAATGCTAGCGTTGCATTGGCACCTAGATGGCAATGTTAGCATTCCAAGTGGAATTTCTATATAAAAGTTAAAACGCAACCTCTAGCCTCAAAAACTGGGAATGAATAAAATAGAGAATATGCTTCAGGGCTATGTGGTTCGCTATCATTAAGGTATGTCATCACCTTCTATATATAAATATATATATATATATATGAATTTGGTTGTGCATGAGATCTCTTGAGAAAAGGTTGCAAAGCAACTGGGGTGATGACATATTCAGTACTATCCAGTAAGGGATAGGTCGGTCCTGATTTGCAGGGGTGGTTCAATCTTGGTACATTTTCTCGAGGTGTACTGTGGCAGGCGGTACCCCCATAGCCTTGTCATTATATGGAATCCATTCTTCAATAAGTGCTATACGGACTTAGTAGTGCCCAATTATGCTGGGACGTGAGATGCAAGCATTCCATTTACATTCAATATTTATTTTAAATCCTAGACATTATTATAATACAATTCGATTTCTTATAGCAATGGTTTGTTATCGTAAGGTAAAACCTATCCATGTTTGGTGCGGCATGGTCTTAAGAGTCACTCTTATTTTTATGAATGGTTTTATAACATAAAAATCAAAATGGTGTGTGTTTTCTCATGTTGGTTCACCAAATTGATCTAGACATTATTTTTTACAATGCTCGGATCAGATCGAGTATATTTTCGAATTAAGTTATGGATGCTTTGGAGCTTCAGGAGATGAGCTGGAGGTCTCCAAGATGTACTCATATATATTTTATATTTCATTGCATTTATTAGTTGTATTTGTCGGAAATTATGAGGATAGATTGTTATAACTGTCTTGGTTGATGATAAATAGTTACTCTGATTTTATGTATGTATATTACACTTATCTTTTGTAAAGTGATGTTGTATATTATAAATTACTCGTCACGATATGAGATTTATTATGTCTTTCCGGCACTTGGATGCTCAGCATGCGAAAATGTCGACTTCTGAGGGTCGAAAAGGCAGGTTGTTACTATGTTTGGTATTATTGTTTGAGTGTTTGTTTGGACTTCAATTCTCACTTAAAAAGAGGATTGCACAAATACCATTGTCTTCCGGGGGACTTTGGTAGAGAGACCCTAAATGGTTTTTTGCCATTATCAATTTACTGTTATATGCATCTTACTTATATTCTTATGTTGCTTATATTGATGTTTGGTAGAAATAATCCTGACATACTGTTTGATTTGTGCAAGTGTCGTTACAACAATTATCTTGTACCGTCACTTATGAAATATCATCTCCTTTAACCTTTTGTGTTGAACTTATGCTTGTATTTTTATATAATTAATGTTTAGTCATGTTCTTGCATTTTGAAAGTTGTTTAAAACTATATTTTCAAGCATTTCTGAGAATTTTGAAATAAAAAATAAGTGTTGTTTTAAATTTATAAAAAGATTATAAATTTGATTAATTATCTTTCGGGATAATTAATATTGTTTTAAATTTATAAAAAGATTGTAAATTTGATTGATTATCTTTTAGGACAATTAATATTGTTCTAAATTTATAAAAAGATTATAAATTTGATTAATTATCTTTCAAGTTAATTAATGTTGTTTTAAATTTATAAAAAGATTATAAATTTGATTTATTATCTTTCGGGATAATTAATGTGGTTTTAAAATATAAAAATATCATAAATTTGATTTATTATCTTTCGGGATAATTAATGTGGTTTTAAATTTATAATAGAGTTATATCAATCATCTTTCGGAATGATTGACATTGTTTTAAATTTATAAACATATTTTAAAATTGATTTATTATCTTTCGTGATAATAAACGTTGTTTTAAATTTATAAATGATAGTTTATAAATAAGAAAAGCTTTAAAAAGGAATATTTAAAATTAAAGCTAAGTATAAATTGTTTTGGGTTTGTAATAAACGATGTTTAATGACATATTGTTTTTGACCCTTCTTTTGGCTTGTGTTCTTCATGTAGCATTCGGACCGAATGACTCTATGAAATTACGTCGATACTTCCACATATTACGGGTAGCGCAAGAGACATCTCTATTTTTCCTCGGGGGATCTTTATAATTACCACTGCTTAGCTTTAATTCACATAGAAATATTATTGGCTCTTTAAAAAGAATAATTTAAAGAGCTTTTTTATAAGTGTTTTCCAAATATTTGTGATGTGATAGTCATGCACAGATGCGAGTCAAATGTTTTGAAATATTTAAATATCATATACAATCATTTTGTTATTCTCGATGGTTGATTTATTAACTATCAATTCTATTATCATCTTTGTGTTCGTCGATCCAAGATGATTTCGTTTGGGGCATTTATACTCCTGCCATTTATACAATTAAGAATCTTATCAAGTCAAGATAGGAAGCAATACTACCCTATCTTGTCCGGCTTCATTATTTTTCCTATAGTAGTGCTAATTTTTTTTCGATAGTTGATTCATTAACTATCGATTTTGATGTCCTTCTCCAAAAATGACTAAATAAACGTGCGAGTGGATGTCGAGCTATGTAGGGTTGCACCTATTATCTTCACATCTACTCTAGATCGGATTCGGATGTATGCACATAGAGATGTGAAATACTCAAATACCCTATAAGGTTGGCGGGGTTTGGCTTGTACTTTTTCCAAGAGCCGTCGTACTTTTCAAGTATATTTTCTAGAGGTATACTTTTCGTTAAGGAGATGCACCCTCTTAGTCATTGTTGGAAAAAAAATTCATTTTCCTTATTTGATTCAAATCTTTGAATCATTTTCTTAATTGCATCAAGAAGTGCAAAAAGCTCTTCTCGATGTTTATTTATTTGTACCCATCCTTTCAAGTCTGATTATGTTCCGACTTGTTTCTATTCCTTCATCTATGGATGTTGTTGTAACGATCCGTATTTTTAACCATTTAAAATTATTGAATTAAATGATGATTTTGAATAAAAGTATTTAAAGATTAAAATTTTATGAATTAAAAATGTGTTTCTAAGTTTAATTTGAAAAGAAAAAAAAAAGGAGAAGAATTTAGTTTGTATATTTTGAAAATCTATCCTGTTTCAATATTAATTCAAAACTGGTCAATATTTTAGTGAAAAATATTATTTTTTGATATATAAATATTTTTAAAAATAATGTTCTAAAACTTTTTCGAGTAAAACGTCAAAGCTTATTTCATCTAATTACGACCTTTCTAGCTCCAATTATTGCAAATTGATTTTTTTTATATATTTTTTGAGTCGATGTAGTTGGCTGCCACAATGAGTTTTTGACACGGTTGCCTTAGCGCTAATATTAATGTGTCATATTGTTCGTCTTTTCTCGTTGATCATGATGGTATATTTATTTCTGTGTTTGGACGTCCGATTTGAAATTTAGAGTTGTTACACTAAAGATTGTAAGGCAGATTGTAATTTGAATTATGGTCGATACCCATGTATGTGTGTATGTTTGGAAGGTAGGATTTGGTCTTAGCACGTCGTCCTATATTTTTGGAAAATAACTATTCTCGCTCCTCTTTTCAAATAATTCTTTCCCGTATTTTATTCGAATCCATATGAGACTACAAAACTTTATTTTTCACTGTTCATCACCAGCATACTAAAATTCCCTGTAGCCTATTCTCATAATCCTTGCGCCTCAAAACTCACGTACCCATATTAAAGCACCTTCCCCTCTCACCGCCGCCAAAACCTATCCATGCCCAAACCGTCATGCCGCACAATGCCTCCACCACTCCATTACCACCTTACGCCTTACCTTCCCTCTATACCTAGTCCCGCGCCATCTGTAACGTCTCCTATCTAGAGGCCAAAATTAAGCGCTACAGATGCTGCAGTTGTCTATAGTATTAGCTTCCAGCGACTAAATACGGCTATGTTAATGGTGTCAATAATACCAGAAGCACTTGAATATGAAATAAAACAATTAATTCAAAACCACATTTACTTCATTACATTTCAAAATCAATTGTTTTACATTCACAACACATAATCCCAAGTCATTTCCAGGCACAAATCAAATATAATTATTACAAATTACACAAAGAGCGGTATATGAAGATACCTCCTTGGTTGATCAGAGTCATATGATCATAATGGACCCAATACAAACAACACAGCGGAAAATTCTTTAAAACATAACAAGAACTACAAATCCTAGAAAGTTATTCGTTGCCTCCTACATGCCTCCGGTAGCTTATTCATTAACCTTCTAAAACCTGAAAATGACCTTAACCTCTCATCCTACTAAGTTAATTTTGAGCACCTGAGAGTTTAAGGGGAAACATAAACTCCGAGTCAGACATAAGCGAATAATATTATACATCCCGATTTAATTATGTTAGGTGAGACCATGCCGCTTAGCGGAACAGGCTTCCCCTCATTAACATCCTTTTAAAACATATCTTTGCAAAACCTTTTATAAAACCATATACTATGCTCTTGCATCCACAATAGTTAAAAACTATAAAGCAATTTTGTTATGTAAACATACATAAATATCAGATAATAATGAACTATCTGTTCGAACACATAAGTTTTGTTTGGATAACTTTTACCCTTTGGCTGACTCGGGCCTACCAAACAATATAATCAAAATTAATCTAACTCCTGTTTGATATTCTTATTTTGGATTTTCTATCCTTAACTATCCGTTAAATGTTACAATTTTGGATGATCTGTCCTTAACTATCTGTTAAATACTTCACTTCTGGACGGTCTGTCCCTAACTTACTCATCTCCCAGGTCTTCCTGATCATGATGGTTTTTCGGGCTTACCAATAACCTATATGTATACAAACATATTTTCCTTTCGGTGTGGAATCATAACCTATATGTTAGAACACATTAGAATTTTGGACAACAATTAGCTGGGGCTAATAGCTAATGTATATGGCGTGACCCTATACTAGTCCCATCTGATTTTCTAATATCTGGGTCATTTTCACCTAAGGATCCCCTCCCATAAATTTCCTTGAAACATTTTCAAAATGATCTAGACTCTTTTAATCAAACTTAAATAAGGAGAAGTATATAATCTTTATACTTTACTCAAAATCATATCACAATGTTATATATATTCTTTACTCAAACTTTAGTCGATGAAAACATTTAAAAATTTAAAAGAACCTCATTCTACACTTTTGAAATCATCTCTTTCAAAATCAAACATCAAACCTTTCGAAATCAAACCTTTCAAAAACAATAAAAACTTTAGACATCCTTCTTTAAAATCACTTTAAAACACTGCCTAAGAAAAACTTTGGAAAACCTTCCATCTCAAAACTTTCAAAATCATTTACTTAAACCTTTCGAAGTCATTCAACTAAAACCTTTCGAAATCATTCGCTTAAACCTTTCGAAGTCATTAAACCTTTTAAAACATAAATCTTTCGAAGACTTACTAGATTCAACCCAAAACAAGTGAAAAACCTTCTTTAAAACATTTTGACTCCATTGGAAGCAACCTTTCGACTAAGTTGAAAGCTTTGCTTCAAAAGCTTGGTTATACTTCAATTAAAAACAAGGTAGTTCACCTAAGTCGAAAGCTCTCTTTCGAAAGCATTGGGAAAAGCGGCTGGTTTTAAAATAAGCAAACCTTTCGACCTTGTCGGAAGGTTCAACACAAAACATTTATAAAGCGGGAGTAACCCTTCGACTATGTCGAAAGGTAAGATAGTGTTACAATAGCAGTAATCTTTCGACTATGTCAAAAGGTTTAAAACCTTTCTTTCAAACATTTGACCTAGTCGAAAGCAACCAAGTCAAAAGCTCTTATTCAAAAGCGAACCAGGTGAAAGCTTTTGGCTTATAAAACAAACGTATCCCAACCTTTCGATAAAAACCCTTCGACCTTGTCCAATTCATTACTACCAAGTAACTTGATACCATATGCACTGGTCTGACCTTGTCGAAAGCTATGAACCTCTCGACCTTGTCGAAAGATCTGGATCGGAAGGTTTGTTGCCATAAAGGCTGAAACATGCTAAAAGTACGATTTCTTTGTTTTTAACTTAAAAAGGATAACTTTTCAACTAACCTGCCTTTGTTTTTCAAATTCTCATTGGTTAACAAATTCTTTTCAGAAATGTGCTGCCACTATTTTCAGAATTAAATAATAATTTTATTTTATAAAATGCCCCTTCTCCTTAATTAAATATATAAAACATTTAAGTCCCATACCTTATATAATTTTATATATTCATCAAATCACTTAGGAAATATCTAGAAAAATCCCAGAGAATCTATTTTAATATGTTACCTAACATATAAAAATTTCAACCCCAAATAATCATTATTTTAGCTGTAAATAATTTATAACCAAATAAATAATTTCCTTCATTGGAAAATTAATATAAAATCCACATTAATTCAAAAAATTATAAAAATTGAAACCCATCTCTAAAATATCATTTCTGAGCAAGGCATTTGGATGTCATCTAATAGGGTTTTCATATCAAACATATCATTTAAAACAAGTATAAACATATATAATCTACCAACAAACATATGTATAACTTTAATCATCAAATCCTGTCATATACTTGCAAAAACATTTCGGATCTAGTCTTAAAACCAAAAACTAATAGAAAATAGGAGTAGTAATTATTCACCTTAGCTTTGAGATTATAGATGTGAGATTTGATGTTGATTAAATTGATTATCTCTCATCTCTTGAATCCTAACTTTTCTTCTTCTTGAGAATAAAAATGGTGGCCGACTTTGGTAAGATTTTAGTTTGAATAAAATGAAATGAACATGAGTTCTATTTCCTAAGGGTTTAGGGTATAAGCCTTTTCTATTTCCTATATTGCCTTTCTCATATCCCAACACATTAACTCAGGTTATTTCATTTTAGTTTATACACTAACATGGCACGGCTGCCCTTAGCTAATCAATTATCAACTTATTAATCTCCACATTATTTTATTTAAATACCCAATTAATTATTCTAAATAATGTTATAAAAATATGGGGCATTACAGACTCCCCACCTTAAAGAATTTCGTCCTTGAAATTACGATAAGGTACACAACAAAACAATCAAGGGTAAAACATACCATCAAACAAATCAGAGTAAGAGTCTCTAATCATGCTCTCTGTTTCCCAAGTACAGTCTCTAGTATCATCACTCCAATGAACCTTTACTAACTTGACTGTCTTTTTCCTCAACTTCTTCTCATCACTAGCCACAATTTGAATTGACTATCTAACTATAGTTAAATTCGGCTTTACTACTAAATCTTCTAAAACTGTAGGTGCTACAGTAGTCTCCGAGTCTCTAACACACTTTCTAAGATGAAAAAAAAGAAAACATCATGGACTCTGGACAAACTACTTGGTAACTCTACTCTATAAGCAAGTTTCCCTATCCTTTAAACAATACAAAAAGGACCAATGAACCTAGGTGCTAACTTTCTTGACTTCCCAAATCTAATCACACCCTTCATCGGTGAAACCTTAATGAACACATAGTCTCCAACAGAAAATTCCAAGTCCTTCATTCTTCTATAAGCATAACTTTTCTACCTAGATTAAGATTTCTTCATCCTGGTTTGAATTAACTCAATCTTCTCTGCAGCTTCTTTCACCAAATCTGGACGAAGAACCAATCTATCCCCGGTCTCTAACCAACATACAGAAGATATGCATGGCCTTCCATACAAAGCTTCAAACGGTGCCATCCAAATCCTAATCTGATAACTATTGTTATACAAGAACTTGACTAGATGAAGATGGTCCTCCCATGATCCCCCGAAATCCATTACACAAGCTCTTAACAAATCCTCCAAGATTTTGTTAACTCTTTCCGTTTTCCCATCAGTCTGTGGATGGTAAGCGGTACTCATGCTGAGCTTGGTTCCTAATGCTTCCTGTAGACTCTTCCAGAACTAAGTAGTAAACAAAGAATCTCTATCACTGACAATACTACTAGGAATCCCGTGAAGTCTAACTACATTCTTCATAATTAACTTCGCCAAAATAGGTGTCATCTTTGTTGACTTTATCGGAATGAAATGGGCACTCATAGTTAATCTATCTATTATGACGCATCTGCTTTCATTTCCTCTACTAGATCTTAGCAACGCATCAATAATATCCATAGAGATAGAATCCCACTTCCACAATGGAACTTCCAACGGTTGAAACAATCCGCTTGGCTTCTGGTGTTCATCCTTTGCTTGTTGGCAATTCAAGCACTGCTTAACGCATACACCAATGTCCCGTTTCATTCCTTTCCAAAAGAAACTTCTCTTCATATCCTGATACATCTTCGTTCCTCCTGGATGGATAGTGAACTTCGAACGATGGCACTCATCCAAAACTTCTTTCCTCATCTCTCCTACATTCGGAACACACAACCTTCCTTTCTTTCTCAACCACCCTTCCTGGTCAAGACTGAGTCATCGCTCTCTGTTCCTTCCCTTAACCTTCTGATCCGTTCAGACAAAATTGGATCTTCCCCTTGTTTAGAGGCTATCTTTTCAAGCATTACTGGTCGAACTTCTAAACAAGATAATACAACACTTCCTGCACTAGAACCTACCTCGGATCTACACTGCACACTACAAGCTGATAATGCTTCTAAATCTTTCCACTCAGCAATCATAGGCAGTACTGCATTCTGATGCTTCCTACTAAGTGCATCCGCCACCTTATTTTCTTTTCCGGGTGTGTACTCAATTCCAAAATCATAAGCAGCAATAAAATCCAACCATATCTGCCGTCTCATGTTCAGCTCCTTCATACAGTTTAAGTACTTTAACGACTTATGATCTGTATAAAGCTCAAATCGCTCTCTTAAACGATAATGCCTTCACACCTTCAAAGAAAATATAACGGCAGCTAACTCCAAATCATGTGTAGGATACCTAACTTCATGTGGTCTGAGCTGTCTAGAAGCATAAGCTATCACTTTACCTCTTTGCATCAACACAGCTCCTAATCCAGTTCCACACGCATTCGAGTAAACAACTAAATCCTGATTCCCCTTTAGAGCCACCAACACCGGTGCATGTGTAAATAAGTGTGTCAAGCTCTGGAATGCTTCCTACACTTGTTTGTCCATACGAACTTCACATCTTTTCACGTAAGCTTAGTCATCGGCCCAGCTATCCACGAAAAATCCTTTATAAACCTTCGATAATATCCAACCAATCCAAGAAAGCTCTTTATCTCGGGTCTCTTCCAATTATTCACTGCCTCAATCTTAGTTGGATCCATAGATAACCCTTTCTCTGAGATGACATGACCAAGGAACTTCACTTCCTTCTTCTAAAAATGATACTTTGAAAACTTAGCCTTCAACTGATGCTCCCTCAACGTCTCAAGCACCACTCTAAGATGAACTTCATTTTTCTTCTTATCTTTAGAGTATATCAAAATGTCATCTATGAAGACCAACACAACCTATCCAAGTGCTCTCGGAAAATTCTATTCATCAGATCCATAAAGAATACCGGTGCATTAGTTAGTTCGAATGGCATAACTACCCATTTGTACGATCCATACCTCGTTCTAAATGTTGTCAAAGGAATACTATCATCTGCTACTCTAAGCTGATGAAATCCCATTGCCAAATCTAGCTGAGTTAATAACTTGGCTCCACTTAACTGATCGAACAAATTGTCAATTCTCGGTAATGAATATTGGTTCTTTATCGTCTTCTCATTCAACTTACGATAATTGATACATAGCCTCAACGATCCGTCCAGCTTCTTATCAAACACTGCAGCAGCACCCCATCGTGAACTACTTGGTCGGATAAAACTCTTGCCTTCCAAATCCACCAACTACACTTCAACTCTCTCATCTCAGTGGGTGTCATCCTGTTTGGAGGCCTACTCACCGGTTCTGCTCTAGGCACTAAATCAATCCGAAACTCAATGGCTCGTTTCAGTGGTAGCCCAACTACCGGCTCAAACACATCAACAAATTCTCTAACTACAAAGACTTGATGCAACTCCTCCTCCAACTCCATGATACCCAATAAAGCATTCACTTCACAACCAAGGTCCTCTACGGTATAAACTGTCCGATCACTACAATTCGGGTGACTAAGTGATATTTCCATATCATAGAAAAATATCCTAGCATCATATTTACTTAACCAATACATCCCAAGGTCAATCTCAAATCCCACAAAGTCAAACACATGCAAACAGCAATCAAAAGTATGGCCTAGCAAATCAAATTCTAAATGATCACACCTCATCCCAAGTGTTGCATACCCTCCTATTGGATTTGCAACCCTTGAGGAAGTAACTAAATACGAGGGTTCTAGGTTAAACTTAACTACCAAACATCGAGAAATAAAAGAATGATATGCTCCTGTATCAAACAGAACGCTAACAAACATACCGTGAATCTGCAGCGAGCCTCCCAGAACAGCCTTTCCTTTCTCCTGCATAACTGGCCTTACGGTTGTGGGCTCTAATGCATAAACTTGCCCCTTTCCTTCTGTAGCAGGCTCTGGGCGCTTACTCTTGTAATGGCTGATCTGATCACAATTAAAAGCATTTGAAATTTTTCTTTCCATCGGCTTCTTTCCTTCTTTTTTTCCGGTCCGACACTCATGAGCATAGTGTCCCTTCTTATCACATTTGTAGCATACCACTTCAGCCTTTTCTTTCTTCCGTGCTCCTCCTTTCGAGCAATGTTCCTCTGGAAAATTTTTCTATTCTGGCCCTGTCCCATCTCGGCCTTCTTCGTCTCTTCCTCAAACAAGCTAGCACATCTTCCTGCCTAAGCTCCATTTCAACCACTACATCACTGGGATCTCTCAAGTGCGGCAAAGTAGCACTTATCAACTCTGGCCTTAAGCCCTTTATAAACTTCTCATTTCTCCTTATCACGATGTCTACCAAAGCATACCCGTATTGGGCCAATTCCTCAAATTTCCTTGCATACTCTAAAATAGAGATTTCTCCTTGTTCCAACTCTGCAAACTTCCTCATCAACGCCGACTGCGCCATCAGTGACATAAACCTTTCTGAAAACCTTCTCTTAAACTCCTCCCAAGTTATGGTTTCCTCATTAACTCTATCAACAACTGTGTTCCACCAGAATAAGGCAGCTCCTTGAAGCTGTCTCTAAGCCAATCTCCTCTTCTGCTCATCATTCAATCCTAAGTCAGCAAAAATTCTCTCATAATGTAACAGCCAATTTTCCACCTCGATTGCATCTTCAGTACCAATAAACGGCTTCCTTCCAAGCCTGGTATAATCTCTGCTCAATTTAGCATACTGGTTAACCATTAGAAATTCCTGGGCTACTCCTCTAGTGGAATTACCTCCGACAACTTCGGTTGCAATTCCAGCCTCCATCATGTTTACAAAGAACTAATACATTGCTCCCATGTCCATTTGGGGAATCCCAGCACCAACAGTTTCAGCTTGAGCTTGACCAAGACCTTTCCTAGTATTTGGTCAGGCATTTCCATTAGTGGTGGTGCTATTTCCTCAACGATTAACTCTACAACTTCTTCCTTCCATATCTATATTCAAACTTCATGAGATACAGATGAATAGCCTAACTAAGATAGGAGTCTAGAGATATAGCGTATACTTATATATATAGCAAATACAGGTACGTTACTATAGCGTTATCCCATACCCAATCTTAACTCTAACTACTAAGGATTATGTTTTCAAAAATCATTTTTGTGTTAAAGTATTTCATAAACCATGCTCCGATACCAAGCTGTAACGTCTCCTATCTAGAAGCCCAAAATTAAGCGCTACAGATGCTGTAGTCATCTGTAGAATTAGCTTCCGACGAGTAAATACGACTATGTTAATGGTATCAATAATATCAGAAGCACTTGAATATGAAACAAAACAATCAATTCAAAACCACATTTACTACATTACATTTCAAAACCAATTGTTTAACATTCACAACACATAATCCCAAGTCGATCCCAGGCACGGATCAAGTATAATTGTTATAAATTACGCCAAGGGCGGTATATGAAGATACCTCCTTGGTTGATCAAAGTCGTATGATCATAATAGACCTAATACAAACAACACAGCGGAAAATTCATCAAAATATAACAAGAACTGCATATCCTAAATAGATATCCATTGCCTCCTGCATGCCTCCGGTAGCTTATTCGTCAACATTCTAAAACCTGAAAAAGACCTTAACCCCTTAGCCTACTCAACTTAATTTTGAGTACCCGAGAGTTTAAGGGGAAACATAAACTTTGAGTCAGACATAAAGCCTGGTGTGAATAATATTATACATCCTGGTTTAATAATGTTAAGTGAGAACACGCCGCTTAGCGGAAAGGGATTCTCCTCACTAACATCTTTTTAAAACATATCTTTGCAAAACATTTTATAAACCCATATATTGTGCTCATGCATCCACAATGGTTAAATACTATAAAGCAATCGTTATGTAAACATGTGTAAATATCAGGTAATAATGAACTATCTATTCAAACACACAAGTTTTGTTTGGACTTTTAACCTTTGGCTGACTCTGGCCTACCATACAATATAATCAACATTAATATAAATCATGTTTGATATTCTTCTTTTGGATTATCTATCCTTAACTATCCGTTAAATGTTACACTTTTGGACGATCTGTCCTTAACTATATGTTAAATACTTCACTTCTAGATGGTCTGTCCCTAACTTAATCATCTCCCAGGTCTTCCTGATCCTAATGGTTTTTCGGGCTCACCAATAATATATCAGTATACAAACATATATTCTTTTCGTTGTGTAATCATAATTTTATTCTACCTATGATAAAGCCCTACACAATGGAATTTCGGACAACAATTAGCTAGGGCTATTAGCTAATGTATAGAGCACGACCTCATATTAGTCTCATCTGGTTTTCTAATATCTGAGTCATTTTCACTTAAGGATCCCCTCCCATAATTTTCCTTGAAACATTTTCAAAATGATTCAAAACCTTTAAATCAAACTTAAACAAGGAGAAGTATATAATGTTTATACTTTACTCAAAATCATATCACTATGTCATATATATTTTTTACTCAAACTTTAGTTGATGAAAACATTTAACCATTTGAAAGAACCTCTTTCGACACTTTTGAAATCATCTCTTTCAAAATCAAACATCAAAACTTTCGAAATCAAACCTTTCAAAAAAAATAAAAACTTTAGACATACTTCTTTAAAATCATTTTAAAACATTGCCTTCGAAAAACTTTGGAAAACCTTCCATCTCAACCCTTTCGAAATCATTTACTTAAACCTTTCGAAGTCATTCGACTAAAACCTTTCGAAATCATTCACTTAAACCTTTCGAAGTCATACAACTAAAACCTTTCGAAATCATTCACTTAAACCTTTCGAAGTCATTAAACCTTTTAAAAGATAAACCTTTCGAAGACTTACTGGGTTCAATCTAAAACAAGTGAAATACCTTCTTTTAAAACCTTTTGACTCCATTGGAAGCAACCTTTCGACTAATTCGAAAGCTCTACTTCAAAAGCTTGGTTATATTCAATTAAAAACAAGGATAGTTCACCTATGTCGCAAAAGCATTGGAAGAAGGGCTGGTTTTTAGAGAAGTAAACCTTTCGACTTTGTTAGAAGGTTCAAAACAAAATTTATAATGCGGTAGTAACTTTTCGACTGTGTCGAATGGTTTCAAAACAAGATAGTGTTAAAACATCAGTAACCTTTCGACTATGTCGAAAGGTTTAAAACCTTTCTTTCAAACATTTGACCTGGTCGAAAGCAACCAATGAAAGTCTACGGGGTGGATCATGTAGTGTATATGCAAGTATATGTGACAAAATATAAGATGCAACTAAAATAATATTAATCTAAGTAAATATAGAATAAGCAAACCAGAATTTTATACTGGTTCGGACCTTCCGTCCTATGTCCAATCCCAAAGCTCCCCTTTGGAATTCGACTATCAATAACCCTCGCTTCGCCAGGAGGAATAGGCTTGGTTACAATGAGTTGTTCTTGTCAAATGTATGTTCTAATATAACACAGATGTTGACTAATTAGTACAATTGCTTCCAATATATTTCTAAGGAATATTATCTATGAAGAACTGAGTATATGGAAGAGTGAATACAAGTAAAGATTGCTAGAGTGCAGAGATCAAGAATAGAGTATAGAATTAGAAAGCTTAAGTAAGTGAAGTAAGTACTGTTCTCTTGATTCTTGATGCTATATATAGTTGTAGATAGGTACATTGAGTAGTTACATCCATTAATGAATCCTCTAAGTTTGCTTCTGTTGATAGTGAAGAGTTGCGGCAAAGAGAAGCGGAGATGTCCATTCACATGTGGCAGTTGTAGTTTATATATGAAGTTCGAGTTTGAATTCAGATGTCTGATACTATATATTTTTTAATATAGTAGAGGAGCAGACGTCTGAGTGATATTACCATACGTCTGGTTTAGGCTGTTTGTTGTTTCCAGAGAACTATTTCAGACGTTTGGCTTGTGCACCCAGACGTCTGATATGGTGCATGTCAGTTTTTGGGCTTCCTTTCTCTTACTTCCTTGTACCTATCGACTTGTAGTCTCTTGTAGTGTCCTTTGAGCACTGTTCTTGTCTTTCTAGTGTTTTGTTGTTCTAGCAAGTACCTGTATATAAATATATATGTATATTCGATTTCCATTGTATAGTTGTTGTCACCGAAACCATAGATTGGATTTCCTAACATTCTCCCCCTTTTTGATGATGACAACTATACAATGTACTAAGATATAATTTTATAAATCTCCCCCTGAATATGTGCTTACCATTATTTCTCCCCCTTTGGCATTATCAAAAAGCATTAATACAGGAACATGTATGATATAATCAATAATCATATTATCATGAATAGAGGAGAGATAAATAATTATGCATAAGTAACAAGCCAAAAGGCATTTTATAACCATTAAACATAGTGAGTGATTACATGCATATTTCATTATAATACAAAAGATGAAACCTATTAAAAATCTAAGGATTTTTGGGGGATGTTTTGGCTTGATCATCTCCTTTATCTTCATTTTTTTAAGAAGTGGCTTGTTTTGTAGGAGATTTTGGGGTATGTTCTAGAGGTTCTTTTTCCTCTACAAAAAGTTTAGAATGTTTTGAGGAGGAGAACGCGTTGGAGTTGGCCAACCTTCCGAAGGTGGTGTAGGGCCATGAACTCGTTGGAGAACCTCTTTTAGAACAGATAATGTTGTTGAAAGCGATGTTTCAACTGTAGCTAGGCGAGTAGCAAATGTTGTTTCGAAGCTATCGATTCGCTTAGCCAATAACTTTTGATTTCTTAATAATATAAGTTGATTTTGGAGTGTTAAATCTCGAATGCTTTCATTTGGATTAGTTTCAGTGCGATTCTCCAAAATGTCGTCTTGTTCTAGGTAGTCAAAAGGTACAGGAGGAGGAGGACTGTGTTCATGATGTTGTTCTTCCTCTTGTGATGGTTGTGGTGGTTGTTGAGGCGTAGCTTGTCTAGCTTGTTGACGATGTTGCGTCCATTCTTAAAATGAAATAAAATCCGGGGGATTTTCTGGTAAGTGCGTAAGAGAGAAGAATTTTGTGGAGGCATACTTGGGGGCAATCTCCTCAAAAGTTGATAAATATGATGGAATGTTGTGGGCTTGCAAAAGGCGCATGATGTAGGTAGGGTAAATGATTGATGGACGTGATCGGGTCCAATAATGTTTAAGCTCGTCAAATATGAATTTCGCCCAATTTACCCTTGTACCACTAAAAATAGCATATAGAGCTTTGTGCTCTAATTCTGTTATTTGCTCATGGCTACCAAGTTGAGGAATGATTGTGTTGATATCATCCTAGTGAGTAGTCTTGCCTTAGGTCGTAAGTATTTTGAAGCAAATCGTGGCATTTCATCTTCCCAAATTTGAAGGGTAATATTATCTCTTGGTTTGAGGCGCATATCCGGGATGTTATACAAATCTTCTCCAGAGTAGGAACAACCTAGAGTACGACCTATAATTCCCGGAGTTAGTCGAATAGTGTTGCCGTAAACACTCGACCAAAGCCAATTATCATCATTATCTGTATTCCATACGGCCGTGCTATCTAGATTAGCGTAGAAAAGAAATATTGCAAGCTGATCGATTTGGACATTATTCGAATTGAAGGAAATCAGCCTTTGTAACCCAGCATTTTCAAACATCTCATCCAAATCGTACATAGGAAATTTAAGCAAATTATAGAATTGACCTGTGTGTAGCTTTTTCTTTTGGATATCTTCATATATTTTGATAGAATGAGGTACTCGATTCATCCATTTCTCAATCTGTTAATCGGAGCATACTTGTGGGTTGGAGGATGTAGCCTGTTCTTGCTTTCTTTTAGAAACTCTAGTGTTTTTAGTTTTGGGCGCCATGAAATCGAGCTAAACTAAGGAGATGGTGATTTGGAGAAATAGGGTTTCGAATTTGAAAGAGGAAACGAAATAAAATGTAATTTGGAAAATTCGAAATATAGTTGCTTTAAGGTCGCGAATAGCTGTCGATTGAATTTCAGACGTCTGGGAAGTGAATCATACGTCTAATTTAACCCTAGTTTGAAGACAGTAAACGTTTTCAGATGTTTGGGTGTTATTGTCAGATGTCTAGAGTAGATAGAATTGTAAAATTTTGAAGGCAGAGAGTTGTGTCAGACGTCTAGATATAGTGTTAGACGTCTGAAAATGGCCTTATTTTTATGTTAAGAAGCCAGATACTTTGTTCGGACGTCTGGTAATGACTTTAGACAACTGAAACAGTTCGTTTTGTATTTTGTTTGAGGCAGAGACAATTTTCAGACGTCTGGTTGTATTTATAAGACGTTTGACATATGCTTAGTATTAAAAAAACTGTGTGATACAAGTGTGTCAGACGTCTAATGACATTGATCAGACATCTGAAATATGTAGTATGTCTAAAAATAACCTTATTTTGGAAGGTTTTGCTTGATTTTCGAGGGATCAATTTTATTGAAACATAATATTATTATTTTTGAAAAATAAATACAAATATAATTAGATGAAAATACAATGAAAATAAACAAATTTATTTAGATGAAGATGGAGCATTGCGATCTTCAGATTTGCTATCCTTCCACGACTTGAGTGGAGACCAAATATTTCCATGTTCATTGGTTCTTGGGGAACCAGATAATTGCCTAGGTGGAGGATCCCAAGGTGTTCGATAAGAGGCAGAAGGATCCAGAGGATTGCAAGGAATCTGAAGTGGTTCATGTACATCCTTTTTCCGTGAATTGCAAAATTTGATTGCTACTTGCTCTAGAAAACTCAGTCGTCTTGCAGTGACTTTTTGTTCGAAGTATAATTCTCGTTGTAAATCCATTTGTTGCTTTTGATAATGATGTATATCATCGATTTTCTCCTTGGTGTTAGGAGATCCAAATAGTGATCGTTTGGACCGTTTTTAGTCGGGAGTGAATCCCGTGTGGTAGGAGGACCACTTATAGGTCGACTCTTGACCTTGTGTAAGAGTAGGAAGTCGATGAGGGGTATCCGCTGAACTATCCGAGGTTGGTGTTGAAAAAGAGAGGCGAGAGTTGTCGGAAGACATGTTTTTGTTTTGCTTTTGTTTGTTTTTAAAAGGAACCAATATATAATCTGTATTTTATTTGTAACAGCAGGAGCTATTTATTCATGTTGTAAAAAGTTATAAATAGTTATTTTCAGTAAACAAACATTCTAAAAAATTGTTGGTTAGTGTTATAAGATTTTCTTTGTGGATAAAAAAAATTTTAACCAAAAATAGAATGAATGAAACTTAGAATTAGCTGATAAGATCATTAAGAGAACATATTCCTAAATCACGTCGTAGTTTAACAAACGTTTGTTCATTTAGTGGTTTTGTGAAAATATCTACTATTTGATTCTTAGTATTTACGTATTATAATGTAATAATTCCTTTTTCTACATTGTCGCGTAAAAAGTGATGTCGTATATCTATGTGTTTAGTACGTGAGTGATTTACCGGGTTTTTCGATAAATTTATTGCACTTGTATTATCGCAATATATTGGTGATTTATCGATAACTTTTCCAAAACCCTTAAGCGTTTGTTGCATGTATATCACTTGTGCACATGCTAAGGCCGCTGAAATATATTCAGCTTCACAAGTGGATAAAGAGACACAATTTTGCTTTTTTTCTAAACCATGAAACTAACGATTGTCCGATAAAATGACACGTTCCACTAGTACTCTTACGATCTATTTTACATCCACCGAAATCCGCATCACTCTATGAAACAAGTTCAAACGATGATCCCTTAGGATAAAACAAACCGTAATCTCTAGTACTAGATAAATATCGTAAGATACGTTTTACAGCTCTTTGGTGAGACTCTTTTGATTTTGCTTGAAATCGGGCACAAAGACATACGCTCATCATAATGTCGGGTCGACTAGCCGTCAAATATAGTAAGGAGCCAATCATACTACGATATAATTTTTCATTAAAATCTATTCCATTATCATCTTTTTCTAAGTGAACACTAGCACTCATTGGTGTTGGTTTGCTCGAAGTTTTATCCATTCCAAAACGACGTAATAAATCGTTATAATATTTTTCTTGATGAATAAAATTACCATTTTCAAGTTGTTTTATTTGTAAACCTAGAAAGAAATTTAATTCACCCATGTGAGACATTTCAAATTCACTTTTCATAATATTTGAAAATTCAGTACAAAGATTTTCGTTAGTTGAACCAAAAATAATATCGTCTACGTAAATTTGTATAACTAAGATGTCATTATTTTCTCGTTTGATAAATAAAGTCGTATCTATTTTACCTATTTGAAAACCAGATGTAATTAAATGATTCTTAAGACGTTCGTACCAGGCACGGGGGGCTTGCTTTAAACCATATAATGCTTTGTGCAATTTAAAAACATGATTGGGATATTTTTCGTGAACAAATATTGGAGGTTGTTCAACATATACGTTTTCTTTAATAAAACCATTAAAAAAAGCATTTTTGGCGTCCATTTGAAATAATTTAAAATTGTGATGACTTGCAAAAGCAAGTAATGTACGTATGGGTTCGAGTCTTGCTACTGGAGCAAAAGTTTCATCATAGTCGATACCTTCTTCTTGATTATAAGCCTGAGCGACTAAACGTGCTTTATTCCTAACTATATTTCTGTTTTCATCTACTTTATTTTTAAATACCCATTTTGTTCCAATAACTGATTGATTTTCTGGTCTTGGTACTAATTTCCAAACATTATTACGTTCAAATTGATTTAATTCTTCTTGCATGGCTATTATCCAAAAATCATCGTTTGAAGCTTCTTTATAATTCTTTGGTTCAAAATTTGACACAAATGCAATATGACTTATTTGGTTAAGTTGATTTCTAGTTACTCTGGAATTAAGATCCCCAATAATATTATCTTTTGGATGGTCTTTTAGAATTCTATGGGGTGACACTAGAGTATTATTTTGTGCATTTGTCTCATTATTAGATGAGTTTGTTGTATTTGTTATAGGAATAATTTCTTCATCGTCATTAGTATGATTGTTAAGGAAATTTTCATCAAATGAAACATGTAAACTTTCTTCAATTATGTTAGTACGTTTATTAAAAATTCTATATGCCTTGCTACGATCCGAATATCCAACAAAGATTCCTTCATCGGCCTTCGGGTCGAATTTTCCTAAATTATCTTTTGTATTTAACATAAAACATTTTCATCCGAATGTTTTAACGTATGATACTTTAGGTTTTCTTCGAAAAAACATTTCAAAGTAAGTATATTTAGTCATAGGTCATATGGTTACTCGATTCAAAACATAACAAGCCGTAGCAATAGCTTCAGCCCAAAAATGTTTTGGTAAACCACTACTATTTAATAGTGTTCGTGCACATTCTTGCAACATACGGTTTTTTCTATCTACTACACCATTTTGTTGTGGTATGCGGGGAAAAGAGAAATGATGACTTTTGCCCTTTTTATTACAAAAATTAGTAAAAAGATCATTTTCGAATTCTCCACCGTGATCACTTCGAATATTCTTAATTTTCAAATCCATTTGAGTTTTAATTTTTTAGCAAAAATTTTAAACATACCAAAAGTGTCACTTTTATGTTTTAAAGATAAGGTCCATGTATACCTTGAAAAATCATCAACTATTACGAAAACATATTTGTTGTGATTTATAAATCGAACTTGAGTTGGACCAAATAAATCTAAATGTAATAATTCTAACGATTGATTTGTAGAAATATTATTTTTAGATTTAAATGAGCTTTTCTTTAGTTTACCGATTTGACAAGCGTCACATAAATTTTCTACTTTATAATTTATTTTAGGTAAACCTCTAACTAGCTCATATTTTGCTAATTTATTAATATATTTAAAATTAATATGACAGAATCATTTATGCCACAACCATGGATCGTCATGTTTGGCGGTTAAGCATAAGTTTGAATTTTGATTTATATTCATATTTAAGACATAAATATTTTTGTTTCTAAAACCCTCAAAGATAAGTTGTTTGTTATTGTCGAAAATATTACATCTATCTTTTTCGAAATTAATTTGAAAATCTTTATCGCATAATTGACTAATGCTAAGTAGGTTGTGTTTTAAATTTTCTACTAACAAAACATTTGTAATAATAGGAGAGCTAGAAATACCAGAGTTGATGACTTCTCCGATGCTAATGACGTATCCTTTTGAGTTATCTCCAAAAGTTACCGTTCCAACATCGATATATGTTATATTTGATAGCAGTTTTGCATTTCCGGTCATATGCTTGGAGCATCCACTATCAAGTATGCATTTCTCCTTATTTTTTATTTTGGGTACCTGCAAGATAAAAATGATTTAATTGGTACCCATATACTTTGTTAGGGTCCTAGATGTTAGGAGGAGCAGGTAGCCACACCCAAGAAGGTTTGGTACCTTTATGAACATAATTTTTATTATAGACTACATTATCTAAAAAATTATTAATATGTTTTTGTCTAATCAAATTATTATTTGTCTTAGCAATCTAAATTTTTATGTTTTTTGTATTCGTATTAGACTTAGGTGATCTTTTAGTCTTTCGATAAATAAAACTATGCTTCCTAATATTATTCCCTTTTTGTTTAGGGATATTTCTAAATCCTATTCCATTTCTATTACCTGAAGGTTTTGAAGTTTTGATAAGATTTTCCAAATCTTGTTTTCCTTTATTAAATTTTGAAACATTATTTGTAATTTTATCTAATTTTTCTTTTAATTCAAAATTTTCAATTTTCAATGTTTCTATATTACTTTTCAAGTTGATATTTTCTTTTAACAAGTTATCCTTTTCTAGTTTAACTTTTCCAAAGTCAATAGATATAGTCTCATATTCAACTAAACTACTTTTATTTTTTTCTTGAGATAATTCTAGTTCCTCCTCTAAAATAAAATTTTCATCTTTTAACATTCCTATTTCAAGTTCTAATCGATTTATTTTGGCATGTGTTCTTTATTCAATTTTTTAATTTTTCTAAATTTATCATCTATGTTAACGATAAAAAGTGAACGCTAACACCCGGTGTGTGTAATAGAATCGTGAAAGCACCACCCGTTGGTATGGGAACAGAATACAAGCTGAAAATAGCAGTAAAACGGTAAATGACAGCAGATTTATAGTGGTTCAGCCCGTAATTGAGCCTACGTCCACTTTATAGTCTTTTATTGCTGTTTTGATTAAAATATGATATAATATTCTTCAAATTACAATACAATTTGATCACAAAAACACCCTTGACTACTAGCTCAAACTTCGATGATGAAACTCGATGAATCCGTGTCGGATGTATGAAATTCCTCCCGAAGCTTGTTGTAGCGTCTCGAGTATTTGAAGATCTTTGTGTGTTGGTTGAGTTGAGAGTTCGACAGAGTAATGACGCTTCAAAGAATGGCTGGCCAAAAGTCCCCCACTCGTTGGAGTTTGGGTGGTATTTATAGGGTAGAATCTGAACAGGGAAATTTTCCTAAGTCTTAGGTCGTGGCCGACTTATAGCAAGTCGTAGGTCGTAAGTCGGCGACGAGATAGGGGTGGTGTAAGTTGTTTCTGAACGTCCAGAACGAGCAAGTCATAAGTCGGCAACAAGTTAATATACGTCGTAGGTCGGCGATGACTTAAGAGATCGTACGCAACTTAGTATAAGTCGTAGGTCTTAAGTCGTTATCAATCGCCTTAAGTCAGAGACTACCTTATCTCGTAGACTCTTAAGTCGGAGCATTTCTTAACTCGGAGCCTTCCTTAAGTCGGTAAGTTTCTTAACTCGGAGCCCTTCTTAACTCGGAGCATGCCTTAACTCGGAGCATGCCTTAACTCGGAGCCTCCCTTAACTCGGAGCGTACCTTAACTCGGAGCATCCCTCAAGTGGGTAAGTGTTTTAGGTCGGTCCTGTAGTTAAGTCGGAGCTTTCTTAGGTCGAAGCCTTCCTTAAGTCGGTAACCTACTTAATTCAGTCTTAGTTCTTAAGTGGTAGATTATCTTAAGTCGGCTCCTGTTAGGTCGGACCTGTTAAGTCGGCACACTTTATAAGTCGTATGCTCCCTTAAATCGACTGCTGTTAAGTCGGTCTTCATCTTAAGTCAGTCATGCCTTAACTCATTATGTCGCGAATCGAAAGAGGGTTAACATTTGCCCCTCGAAGTGCATGCCTAAGTCGTAGGTCGTGTGCTTCGATTTCCCTAGTTTGCTCTGTGGATGACTTAAGATGAGTCGTAGGTCGTAAGTCGTATGTACCGATTCATCTTCTACTGCCCCAGTATATAAATAGCTTAAGTCGTCTCTTCTTTTCCTTCATCTGCTCTTATCATTTCATTCCGCCATTTACAAGCATTCAAAATCTTCGAAGACGAAATCAATTGTTCGATCACCAGTTATCCTTATCGTTATATCGCGTAAGTGAATTCGTTTTTCTCATCAATCTTTGACTGTCATTGAATTACGAATCCCACTTTTCTTATGCCATGCTCCACTGCAACCCTCGTTTCAATCGACTGCTGATGGATTCGAGATGATTTGTCCTGACTTTGAATAACGAAACGATGGATTACAACACTCTAGTTTGACTGATTCGTGGTTTGCGATGGAACGGCATTGCATTAGATTTGTGGTGATTTCGGAGCGATTCAAAGGCATGGGAAGATGAAGATTTTGGTTGATGGAGAGGCTAACGGGTTAATGGGTTAGAGTTGGGCAATTCTGATGTATCGGAAAAGACGGACGACTTAAAGCCTTAGAAATCATGACTTAACCTTTAACGACCTATGTGTTGAATTGTGTACGACCTAAAGTAGATCGTAAGTCGGCAACGACCTAGAACTTTGCAGTTTTTCTCCATTCTGGCTTGAGACCTTTCTTTGCAGTACGACTTAAGGAACAGATGACTTAAGATAAGTCGTAGCCTGCCCCCTTTAAGTCGTGGATCACTTATCTTGCACATTGCATCCTGAGGAATTCCCGACCTAGGACTTTGAATAATTTAACCGACCTAATTTCAGTAGCAAGGTTCCAGGTCGCGGCCGAGTTAGAACTTCGACATATTTTTCACTGCCTTGAACGTTAAGACTTGAACTGCTTGAACTTTGGACTGTTGAACTTTGTTGCATTCTTTTACAGATTATCAATAATTCTAATTGCCTGTTATAACATTTACAGAAAACTGGGACGAATATACTGCCACTGACTGCCCACATCAAATGACAGATTAGTTGATAAAGAAAAAATCAAATTAGAACTGCATGAACGAAATGTTGTACAATAACCAATTAAAGTGAAGTATCAAAGCAAAATCGTAATAGTCAACTGAAATTGATTTGTTTGCATTAACACTGTACTTAAATATTAACAAGTTCTGAAATCTCATAATCGACCGATTGTCGACTAGTTTAATTCCAGTTGTGTTTACTTGTTATTTTTATTGGCTTTGCACAACACTTCACACTTTTTAGGAAACGTGCACCTTAATATTTGATCACCCAGTTCCTTGTGTAGAATGACATCTCAACAAGAAGACTTGGAACCAGCTGGAGGAGTTTTTCCAATTGCTACTCCATTGAACAATCCTCCTGAAAGGACTCCTACCACTCTGAACCATAAAGTTTTTCGTCAATTATGCATTCAGTTTGGCATTGCCGAAGCTGACGCTTTGTTCCCTGGAATAGATGATACTGCTGATAGGCCGTCCCATGGCTTTGTCGCAGTTAACCGCCAAATGTGCTTGAGTGGAGCTATCCCCCCATTTAACGACTGTCTTCGCGAACTTCTCCTCCGACTATCTATCTCTCCTTTTCAATTACAACCTAATGGCTACGCCATCCTGCTGGGATTGTGTGTGCTTTTTAGGAGAACGCTGGACCGTTTTCCCAGTTTTGCATAAATTCGCTTCCTGTGCACATTTGCAAAGATCAAAGACCATCCCTCTATCATACTTGTGAGGAGTGCCAGGAACTGTAGACTGATTATTGGTCTCCCTGACAGTGTTCACAGTTTCCTAAGCCAGTTTTTCTACGTTCGCTGTCCACCGGGTTTTTACGCTATCTGGAGAGTAGGAAGTAAGATCACTCGTCTATGTTTCTTATGTTTTTTCGAACTTGTCGAAGTCCGAGTTGTCAAGTGTTAACTTTGCCCTTTTCTTTTCAGCACTTCCTCCTCCTTCTAGAGATCCCGGTCACAAAGCGACTTTTGAGAGGCTTATGGCAGTGCCAGTCGAGGAAAGGAGTATCAAATTTCTGTTGACAGACGAATTTTTACATCAATTCGGGCTTTTACACTCTTCCCGCTTTACTCAGCCTCGTGAAGTTTCTAATTTTCCAGCACAGACATCAGATGCCCCAACTTCAACGGAAGAGATGGCTCTTAAGGAGCTAACTGCAGACACTGCATTAGTAAAGTGTTCTACTTCTATCCATGTTGCGGGGTCATCCAACAAGTTAATGCTCTCTCCAGTTATTGAAGAGGAGGAAAATCTTCATATTTCTGAAAAGACGGCTGACGTGGAAGCCGAGAAAGAGAGTTCTGCTGGGCATCGTGGCGATGATACCTTTGATGATTTGAGTGATATAATGATAACCTCTCAGGAGCTCTTTAAAGATGACACTTCAAAAAATACTCCTTCTGCTGTCGAGGCGACTTCTTCTTTTCAACAAATCACAACGCCTTCTACACAAGCCGTTGCTACTCCCACACCACAGAGTGATTTGTAATCTGATGCGTGTAGCTTACACTCCACACACACTTAGGATTTTTGGCACTTATATGCACTTAGCTTCCTCAATTTGAAGATTTCTAAGATTTGTCATTCTTCTTCAATTTCAGGTTCTGCAATGGGGCGAAGTGGCTCTTACTTCGACAAATTCCAGCGTCACGGAAGCCGCGATGCTTATGACTTTAGGAGTTATCTCAGTGCCCCGAGGGAAACTGATGAGGAAAGGGCTGAGAGAAAAGCTCACGAAAGGCGAGCTTATGAAGAGGGCCGCCAGAGAGAAGATGAACAGTACTATGGGAGTAGGGACGAGCGACACGACTCTTCCCGCAGAAGTGACGATTCTTACAAGAGGAAATCTTACGACGACAAGGGGAAAAGCCACTCTGCCGATGATTCTAGTAAGCGGATCAGACTCGGCGAAAAGGACGCGTTTACTATTTCAGAAAAGACTGCCGCTTCTATTCCTCCCGATACCTCTTCCGGTTCTCCTGCACTTAAGAAGTCTGACATCCAGGCAATAATTAATAGGCCTCAGTACCAAGCCGGGGATGGTCCTTCCACACTACAGAGCCGATTTCCAAATTGGTGTCTAAAAGGAGTGCGCTTTGACCTAGATTTAGTCCCCATTGATAAACAAGCCATGCTCAGAAATCTAGATGCTGTCAAGCTTGACCTTTAAAGAATGTCTGGATGGCAGAAACTGGTCGATGAACTTCAAAGGGTCAACCGCATGAATCTTGAGGCCATGATGACCATGGAGAACGATAAAGCTGAATGGGACAAATGGTGTAAGCAGCACGATGCTGAAATGAAAAGCATTACTAATGATTACGGGAAGCTTGAAGCCGAAGTTGAAAGACTCAAAAATGAGCTTGCTACTTCCTCCACTTCTTATTCACAGAAGGAAGAAATGCTCCAAAAGCAGGTTCGAGACGCCCATGCTACTCAGCGAGATATTGAAGTGAAACTTGAAGCAGAGCAGCATGTTACTAGAAAATATCGTGATGATGCTGCTCAACTTCGGGAGAAAGTCAGCTCTCATGACTTAGAAATTGCGAGACTGCAGTCTCAGTTATTGAAGGCTGAAAGAGAGCGTGATGAAGCTCTTTCCGGTAAAGCCGCAGCTGAAGAATCCCATAAGGCAACCAGAGCCACCATTGAAACGACTTTATTTGACTTTTATATTCATTGCGTCTTGGGGCGTGGGAGCCTTTCAGTTTTGGGACCGGAATATGAAGTCACATTAGCTGAAGTATGGGAGGCGATCATTGATATGTTGGGCGGCGCTGGTTATGCTGAAGTAGATCTTGAAGCTACTTATCTAGATGAGAGTGCCCGCGCTGCCCTTGCCAAAGGAAAAGAACAGCTTACCCGAGTACGAGCCGAAGCGACGGGAGAGAAGCTTCCTGAGAAAGAAATACTTCCTATTGCCCCTGTTCGTATTTCGGCTTTAGCTGAGGTTAGATATTGCTGGCTCTAGTTCTCACTCTTTGCCTCCTGCTAAAGTCGACAAAGAAATTGTGACCACTCCTACAGAGGAAGAGGCTATAAAGGACTTTCAGGCTCAGGAATTTGAGATTGATCTCGTTAAACCGACTTTTCCAGGTAACTTTGACGTCGACCCAGTTCCAGTGAATTACTTATTCGATTTGACCGAGCTTGATGAACTTCTTACTTATTACTCAAGCTTGAACAAACCAATATCTTCTCTTATCTTGGAGAATACTGATTTTAACTTCTTTTCTTCTATAGCGGAAGCACCGAAAGCTGTGCCAACTTCTCCTTCTTCAGCTGCCGTTCCTCCTTCTTCTCAAGTTACTCCTCTTCCAGCTTCTCAACCAGGATCGCAAGAAGAGAAAATTGAAGCTCTTAAAGACTTGGACGATCCGGTTGTTTCACAAGAGCCAAAAACTGGAGAACTTGAAGAAGGCGAGAAAACTCCGGAGTAGCCTTACGACGACGACACTAAGCTTTCAGAGTTTTTTACTCCAGGCAGTGAGTCTTCCTTGAAAAAGAAGGGAAAACGCGCAATTTTGAAGAAAGGCAAGAAAAGCTCTTCTACCGCTGGAGAGGAAGCAGAAGTTGATCCGGCTATGCATCTTTCTCCTTCTTCTCCGACTCATCCACAGCGGCCTCCGAAGCTAATTATCAGGCCGGGTAGAAGCTCTAAAGGCGGAAAGAAGGAGAAATGAGCCTAATTTTGACTTTTCTGTTTTTTGTATGTATTGACCGGAAGTTGTGCGGATACCGGTCTCCGCTTCTTTTTGCAATCTGCACAATGTAAAAAGTTTTCATAGTATTAAATAAAGTAGCTATTTTACTTGTGCAAATTCTTGTGTATGTGAGAATGCATCTGTTTTTCATTTGAAGTGTAGAGTAAACGATTTTTTTTACTTGTACAAACTTTTTGTCTGTGTTTGAGAATGCATTTATTCCACATCTACTTTTTCGTGATATTGCAATAATCTTGTGGTATGTTGCTTGTATATTACTTTTATTAATGCAACTGAATTGCATAGTGTTGCCCCCATATCACAAGTGTATTGCAACATTTCTAACTTTTACGAGACTGATACTCTTATTTCAGAGAATAACTATTCCACTTTTAGGGGAAGAATTATTCTGCTTTTAATAGAGTATATCTCATTTTTGGAGAAATTTTTACTTTTTCTTTCTTTCTGAAGAACACTTCAACTTTCGGGGATGATCACTTTTTATTTGTTAAAAAGTGGATTTTCCTACGCAGTGAAGTGAGCTCCTGAAGAAAGTTTTGATATGTTTGTCAGACAATTATATTTTACTATTGAATGGATCCACAGGACAGTCCTTGGCTGTTTTACTACACATTTGTTTGTACAAATAATCATAAGTATTCAACTGCGGACGTTAGTGGTTCCATCAACAAAGTTTCATGAATGTGCCTTGTCAAAAGGCTTTATTTGTCTTAGTGCTTCCGAAGAAGGCTTCGTGGTCTCCAGAGAGAAGCAATTTTGGTCTCCGTAGAGAAGCAAGTTTGGTCTCTAAAGAGAAGCGATTTTGGATTTCATCTCTGGTGAAGTGGGCCTCCGAAGAGGAGCATTTTGCACTTCTACACTGGTGAAATGTGCCTCCGAAGAGGGCTTGTGCCTCCGAAGAGGGCTTTTTATCATTTCAGCTCTGGTGAAGTGGGTCTCCGAAGAGAGATTTTTGCACTTCAACTCCGGTGAAATGTGCCTCCGAAGAGGGCTTGTGCCTCCGAAGAGGGCTTTTTATCATTTCAGCTCTGGTGAAATGGGCCTCCGAAGAGAAATTTTTGCACTTCAACTCCGGTGAAATGTGCCTCCGAAGAGGGCTTGTGCCTTCGAAGAGGGCTTTTTACCATTTCAGCTCTGGTGAAGTGGGCCTCCGAAGAGAGATTTTTGCACTTCAACTCCGGTGAAATGTGCCTCCGAAGAGGGCTTGTGCCTCCGAAGAGGGCTTTTTATCATTTCAGCTCTGGTGAAGTGGGCCTCCGAAGAGAGATTTTTGCACTTCAACTCCGGTGAAATGTGCCTCCGAAGAGGGCTTGTGCCTCCGAAGAGGGCTTTTTATCATTTCAGCTCTGGTGAAGTGGGCCTCCGAAGAGAGATTTTTGCACTTCAACTCCGGTGAAATGTGCCTCCGAAGAGGGCTTGTGCCTCCGAAGAGGGCTTTCTCACCAGCGATCCCTTATTATCGTTTCCAAGCACATCTTCCTTTCTTTTTAAAGTAAATTGCTTCATCCAAAGAAGTGGGCTTCACTGTTGAATGACTTCACATGGGAAACGCAAGTTAGCTAGTTGGATGTCTGTTTATTTCAACGATCACAACCAGTCAACGAGGGCTTGATACAGTGGAGTCGTTAACTTTTTATGTGAAGTTCTTCTTGTATTGGATTTGAATTCGGAATTTTTGTTGCTTGGTATTTGCTTAATAAATGATTTATAGGGCTCGCTTAGCTTTGTGATGGGTGAGCTTTGGTTTAATGACCTGCAATATTAGATCGATATTTTAGCAATACATTTAGAGTATTTACACATCGAAATATAACAGGCATTTTATAATAGAGAAAACAAAATTCATAGTTTTTCATTATTGAATCACACTGATTTCTCAGCGGTTTACAATGCAAAAGTTACACATCCATTATTATTTTACAAATTTAAGCAACGCTATTAAGTAAAAAATGGATGCGAGTGACTGTTGTTTCAGAATCTCCAGGCTGAATTTCCATTAGATTCACATCTTTGTATTCATATGCCAGAGAAAGTGGAAGATGCCCCAGCTGCAGTTTTGCGGGTAGTTAGTAGCCATCCCAACTTCTGCATGCCAGTTGTGGACCTCCTATGACAACATTAATAACAACCTTTTCAGATTCCTGTGCTTCAGTACTGTTGTCTGAGCCGGATTGGTGAGTAGCAAGATGTTGCCCCTGAGTAGATGAGGTTGGGTCGACTTTGCTTTTCTTCAGGTATTGTTGCAGCTTGTTCTCTTTCAATAGCTCCTCAATCAAATCCTTCAGATGGCGGCACTCGTTGGTGTCATGGCCAGGCTGATTATGGAACTTACAGAATCTTCCACTCTGCGTGGCATTTTTCTCTATCCTCAACTTATGCGGTTTAGGGTATTCAACAGTATCCTTAGTTGCAAAGAAAATATTCTCTGGAGTATCCGTCAAAGGAGTATAACCTAAAGATTCAAAGTAACGAGCTTTCTTCGCATTTTCCTGTTTCTGGTTTCCAGATTCTCTTTTATTGGAAGTAGCATTGTTATCAGTAACTTTGGCAACAACTACTTTCGATGTCGTAGAAAGGCTTTCAAGGCGAATGAACTCGTCGGCCTTTTTATAAAACTTTTCAAGCGAGTTCGGTTCTTTCATCTTTAGCCATATTCCGAATTCGCTCGATTTATCGATGGCTCGCATCAAATAAGTCAGGATCATACGTGGCTCTGCATTATCTACTTGGGCTAAAGCTATATTGAAACGGCTCAAGAAAGATTTAATTGATTCTCGGGGCGCTTGTTCAAGGTTAGTCAGTGACATTATATCCTTAGCTTTCGAAGCATATAATCTGAACTGTTCTTTGAACTTTCGCGTTAAGTCGGAGAATTGATCTACTGACCGAATTGGAAGCTTTGTAAACCAAGTAAAGCCACACCTTCCAAGTACACTAGAAAGTATCGACACTTGATCTCATCTGATGCTCTTGCACCGGTCATATGCCAATCGTACTTGTATAGGAAATGATTAGGGTCACTCGTTCCCCTATAGGCTTGGATAGTAGGAGGTGCAAATTTCCTTGGAAATTCCGCCTTCAGGATCCTTTCAGTAAATGGAGTTCTGCTCGGCGCAAATCCCCAGTCACTCTCATTCTCCTCCCTTTGCATGCTCTCTTTCATGATGCGACCAACCATTTCGGACAGGTACTCTTTATTGTTCAGAGACGTCTTCGGACAGGCATCAGTCCTTCTCTCGGAAGCTTGCCTGGGCACATGTTCGTGATAAGTTGGCTGCGGCATAGAACCTTCAGCTTGGAAAGGCGGCATTTCAGGAAAGGTTGTTTGATGGTTTTCTGGTTGACGATTTGTCCCAAGTAGAGCAGTTAATCTATCCATTACCAAAGCGTTTTGAGTTTCAATTCATTGATATAATCCAGAAACTGCTTCATCTAATTCAGCCCTGGTGACTCCAACGGTAGGAGTTGTTTGATCTGCTGTTGGAGAAACGGAAGTTCCTTCATGAGCAGTTTCGGATCTGGTAGGTCTACCTCTTCTTCCAGGAGCCATTATCTCAGATCAACTTCTGGTTTTAAGAGAGGTTCTTTTCACAAGTTTTTGCGAAGCAACGGTGAAAATCTTCCTCAGTTCAATTCTCAATGAAAGCACCAAAATGTTAACGATAAAAAGTGAACGCTAACACCCGGTGTGTGTAATATAATCGTGAAAGCACCACCCGTTGGTACGGGAACATAATACAAGCTAAAAATAGCAGTAAAACGGGAAATGACAACAGATTTATAGTGGTTCAGCCCGTAATTGAGCCTACGTCCACTTTATAGTCTTTTATTGCTATTTTGATTACAATATGATATAATATTCTTCAAATTACAATACAATTTGATCACAAAAACACCCTTGACTACTAGCTCAAACTTCGATGATGAAACTCGATGAATCTGTGTCGGATGTATGAAATTCCTCCCGAAGCTTGTTGTAGCGTCTCGAGTATTTGAAGATCTTTGTGTGTTGGTTTAGTTGAGAGTTCGACAGAGTAATGACGCTTCAAAGAATGGCTGGCCAAAATTCCCCCACTCGTTGGAGTTTGGGGGGTATTTATATGGTAGAATCTGAACAGGGAATTTTTCCTAAGTCTTAGGTCGTGGCCGACTTATAGCAAGTCGTAGGTCGTAAGTCGGCGACGAGATAGGGGTGGTGTAAGTTGTTTCTGAACGTCCAGAACGAGCAAGTCATAAGTCGGCAACAAGTTAATATATGTCGTAGGTCGGCGATGACTTAAGAGATCGTACGCGACTTAGTATAAGTCGTAGGTCTTAAGTCATTATCAATCGCCTTAAGTCAGAGACTACCTTATCTCGTAGACTCTTAAGTCGGAGCATTTCTTAACTCGGAGCCTTCCTTAAGTCGGTAAGTTTCTTAACTCGGAGCCCTTCTTAACTGGGAGCGTGCCTTAACTCGGAGCGTGCTTTAACTCGGAGCCTCCCTTAACTCGGAGCGTACCTTAACTCGGAGCATCCCTCAAGTGGGTAAGTGTTTTAGGTCGGTCCTGTAGTTAAGTCGGAGCTTTCTTAGGTCGGAGCCTTCCTTAAGTCGGTAACCTACTTAAGTCGGTCTTAGTTCTTAAGTGGTAGATTATCTTAAGTCGGCTCCTGTTAGGTCGGACCTGTTAAGTCGGCACACTTTATAAGTCGTATGCTCCCTTAAATCGACTTCTGTTAAGTCGGTCTTCATCTTAAGTCGGTCACGCCTTAACTCATTATGTCGCGAATCGAAAGAGGGTTAACAATCTAATTCCATGCTAAGCTCTAATAATTCATCATAGCTAAGTTCGGGACATACCTCATTAGTTTGTGCCATAAAACATACATTAGCTTGTTATCCGTCACTATCAATGTCACTATGTGATGGTGATGAAGAATCCGAGTCATCCCATGTTACTTTGAAAGCTTTCTTCTTTTTGATTTTTTCAAATTTGTTCTTCTTTTTATCATTGTTGAGCTTGGGACAATCTTTCTTTATATGTCCAAATTGATCACCTTCATAGCATTTGATTGACATTTGATTTGTTGAGCTTGATTTTCCTCCTTTTTGAAATCTGGTCATTTTCCTAAACTTCTTGAATTTGTTGAAGTTTTTGGCAATAAATACGATTTCTTCTTAGTCTAAGTCAGAGTCTTCATTTGTTGCTGGAAATGCTATGTTTTTCTTCTCTGAATTTTGTTCTTTTCTTGCCTGCAGATTAGCTTCATAGGACATTAAATTTCCTATCAATTCTTCAACTAAGAGTGTTGAGAGGTCATTAGCTTCTTCGATAGCTAATACTTTTCTTTCCACTCTGGAGTTAAAGAATTGAGTATTCTTGATACTAAAGCAAAATTTGTGCATTTTACTCCTAGTGCCATTAAATCGTGTTGAATAGTTTGGAATCTAGAGTACATGTCCACTATAGATTCATTTTGTTTCATTTTGAATTATTATAATTTATTTTGCAAAATTGAAATTTTAGTTTGCTTAACTTTGTTCGTGCCTTCGTGTAACTTGTAAGGTACGCCAAATATCATATGCAGTGTTACATAACATGACACGTGAAAATTCATTCTTATCTAATGAACAAAATAAAACATTCATAGCTTTGGCATTATTAGAAGCTGCGGTTTTTTGTGCATCATTCCATGTGTTCATAGCAGTGTTAGGTGCTGCATATTTATTTTGAGTGGCTGACCAGATTTCTAATCCATTAGCTTCCGTAAAAATTCTCATACGTGTTGACCAATATGCATAATTAGAATCATTAAAAAGTAGGGGACGTGTTGTGGATTGGCCTTCTTGAAAAATACTTGCAATATTAAAGTGATTCAAATACGTGTTACTGTACTTTGGTCAAACCTTGCTCTGATACCAATTGAAAGTCTATGGGGTGGATCGTGTAGTGTATATGCAAGTATATGTGAAAAAATATAAGATACAACTAAAATAATATTAATCTAAGTAATTATAGAATAAGCACACCAGAATTTTATACTGGTTCGGACCTCCTGTCCTACGTCCAGTCCCGAAGCTCCCCTTCGGAATTCGACTATCAATAACCCTCGCTTCGCCCGGAGGAATAGGCTTGGTTACAATGAGTTGTTCTTGTCAAATGTGTGTTCGAATATAACACGGATGTTGACTAATTAGTACAATTGCTTCCAATATATTTCTAAGGAATATTGTCTATGAAGAACTGAGTATATGAAAGAATGAATACAAGTAAAGATTGTTACAGTGCAGAGATCAAGAATAGAGTATAGAATTAGAAAGCGTAAGTAAGTGAAGTAAGTACTGTTCTCTTGATTCCTGATGCTATATATAGTTGTAGATAGGTATCTTAAGTAGTTACATCCATTAATGAATCCTCTAAGGTTGCTTCTATTGATAGTGAAGAGTTGCAGCAAAAAGAAGCGGGGATGTCCATTCACATGTGGCAGTTGTAGTTTATATATGAAGTTCGAGTTTGAATTCAGACGTCTGGTATTCATTTCAGACGTCTGATACTATATATTTTTGAATATAGTATAGGAACAGACGTTTGAGTGCTATTACCAGACGTCTGGTTTAGGCTATTTATTGTTTCCAGAGAACTATTTCAGACATCTGGCTTGTGCACCAAGATGTCTGATATGGTTCATGTCAGTTTTTGTGCTTCCTTTACCAATTGAAAGTCTATGGGGTGGATCGTGTAGTGTATATGCAAGTATATGTGACAAAATATAATATGCAACTAAAATAATATTAATCTAAGTAAATATAGAATAAGCACACCGGAATTTAATACTGGTTTGGACCTCCCGTCCTACGTCCAGTCCCGAAGCCCACCTTCGGAATTTGACTATCAATAACCCTCGCTTCGCCTGGAGGAATAGGCTTGGTTACAATGAGTTGTTCTTGTCAAATGTGTGTTTTAATATAACACGGATGTTGACTAATTAGTACAATTGCTTCCAATATATTTCTAAGGAATATTTTTTATGAAAAACTGAGTATATGGAACAGTGAATACAAGTAAAGATTGCTAGAGTGCAAAGATCAGGAATAGAGTATAAAATTAGAAAGCGTAAGTAAGTGAAGTAAGTACTGTTCTCTTGATTCTTGATGCTATATATAGTTGTAGATAAGTATCTTGACTAGTTACATCCATTAATGAATCCTCTAAGGTTGCTTCTGTTCATAGTGAAGAGTTGCGGCAAAGAGAAGCGGAGATGTCCATTCACATGTGGCAGTTGTAGTTTATATATGAAGTTCGAGTTTGAATTCAAACGTCTGGTATTTGTTTCAGACGTCTGATACTATATATTTTTGAATATAGTAGAGGATCAGACGTCTGAGTGCTATTACCAGACGTCTGGTTTAGGCTATTTGTTGTTTTCAGAGAACTATTTCAGACGTCTGGCTTGTGCACCCAGACATCTGATATGGTGCATGTCAGTTTTCATGCTTCCTTTCTCTTACTTCCTTGTACCTATCGACTTGTAGTCTCTCGTAGTGTCCTTTGAGCGTCGTTCTTGTCTTTCTAGTGTTTTGTTGTTCTAGCAAGTACCTGTATATAAATATATATGTATATTCGATTTCCATTGTATAGTTGTTGTCATCGAAACCATAGATTGGATTTCCTAACAACCAAGTCGAAAGCTCTTATTCGAAAGCAAAGCAAGTGAAAGTTTTTGGTTTATAAAATAAACATACCCCAACCTCTTTGGCCATCAACCTTTCGACTAAGAACAATTCAACCTTGTCCAATTCATTACGTACCCAGTAACTTGATACCATATGCATGGGTTTGACCTTGTCAAAAGCTATCAACCTCTCGACGTTGTCGAAAGATCTGACTAGGAAGGTTTGTTGCCGTAAAGGCTGAAACATGCTAAAAGTATAATTTCTTTGTTTTTAACTTAAAATGATAACTTTTCAACTAACCTGCATTTGTTTGTCAAATTCTCATTGGTTAACAAATTCTTTTCAATAATGTGCTGCCACATTTTTCAGAATTAAATAATAATTTTATTTTATAAAATGCCCCTTCTCTTTAGTAAAATATATAAAACATATAAGTCCCATACCTTAAATAATTTTATATATTCATCAAATCACTTAGGAAAAATCTTGAAAAATCCTAGAAAATCTATTTTAATATGTTGCCCAACCCCAAATAATCATTATTTTAGCTGTAAATAATCTATAACCGAATAAACAATTTCTTTCACTGGAAAATTAATATAAAATCCACATTAATTCAAAAAATTATAAAAATTGAAACTCATCTCTAAAATATCATTTATGATCTATATTTCAACTTTCAAGGAATTTGAATGTCATCTAATAAGGTTTTCATATCAAAAATATCATTTAAAACAAGTATGAACATACATAATCTACCAACAAACATAATAATCATCAAAACCTGTCATATACTTGCAAAAACATTTCGGATCTAGTCTTAAAACCGAAAACTAAAAGAAACTAGAATGTAGTAATTATTCACCTTTGCTTTGAGATTATAGATGTGAGATTTAATGTTGATTAAATTGATTATCTTCCTTCTCTTGAACCTAACTTTTCTTCTTCTTGAGAATAAAAATGGTGGCCGGCCTTTGTAAGATTTTAGTTTGAATAAAATGAAATGAACATGAGTTCTATTTCCTAAAAGTTTAGGGTATAACCCTTTCCTATTTCCCATATTGCCCCTCTCATATCCCAACACATTAACTTAGGTTATTTCATTTTAGTTTATACACTAACATGGCATGGCTACCCTTAGCTAATCAATTATCAACTTATTAATCTCGACATTATTTTTTTTAATTTACCCAATTAATTATTCTAAATAATGTTATAAAAATATGGGGTGTTACATCATCCTTCTATGCTAAGAACAAAAACGGCTGCACTTCATACAAATTACCGCCTACCACCCAATGCCCACCTCCCACCTTCCCAGATCCATTTTCGGCCACCTTCCTCACCACCCACGTTTCCACTGCCTACCTACCACCTCTACTGCACCTACCAAAACACTGCTAGCTGCAACTTCAATACCTCTGCCATGACCGAAGTCACCGCCTTCATCCACCTCGGCCTATCACATCACCTTACCACTACGCTTTCTCTCTTCGCTTCATCGTTGTCTGTTCGCACTGTGTTCGTCTAGTTGTTTGTGTCTAAAGTGTGTTAAATCTGAGTCTGAAGCGCTCGTGCGTGTTGAGATACAGAGTTGAATAGTTGTTCGTGTCAAGCAGTTTTCATATTTTCATATGAATGTGAGTGTTTAAACTCTCAAAATACTATAAATTCTATTACAAGTTAAACCAAAGTCGTGATGTGTTAAATTATATTGGTTTGATGTTTGTGAATTAAAATTGACATTAAAATTAAATATCATTGCTAGTTGAACACCCTGATATGAGATTGTCGATAATTATTATGGTATATGCACAGTTAAGTTAATAAATTTTTATTACATGTGTAGGCCTATAATATGTTACTAATGGATGAAATTGTGTTAGACCGTTGATTGTGATATACACCCGTCACAACCCTGTTGAATTATTGAAGCTATATTAGTTGTCATGCAAATATTGTGAACATTTAATAGTATGATAAAACCCTTGGACATCTTATATTAATATGTGGAAAAAGTTATAATATATAGTTTTACCATTTTAGCTAAAAATGTGATTTTGATAAGTAAACTACCGTTTCATCTTTATTTGAATTTTTTTTTGCAAATGAAAGTATTTAATTCTGAAATTTTTATATGTTATAAAGGTTGAAATTCTAATTTTTTTTGTTAAATTGAATTTTCAAAATGTTATTTTGAAATTAGTTTATAAAACTTTGAATTCGAATGGAGTAAATATATATTTTTAAGAAGTATATTAAAATGACTTGAGAAATTTTCTGCAAATACATTATAAAAAATGAAAAATATTTTGTAAATAAACTTATATTAAATTTGATAATACAGATAATTTTATAATTAATTTTAGAAAATAGCTCTAGTGGAAAATGTATTTTTATAAAAATAATTATTTTGACGTGGAAATTTTTTGTAGCTTATTCACATTATAAGAAAATTATAAAATAAAGGAACCTGTATTTAGTTCGGCCTTTAAAGTATTTTTATGGTTTATTTTTTAAAACTAGCTTTTATGTAAATTTCAAGAATTTGTAGAAATTTATATGAGAATAAGATTAATTTTCATCGTTTGGAGTTTACGTATGAAATTATATGAACTGTTTATAGATATTGGTTGATATGGCTATATTGTTGAATGGTTGATATGATTGTATTGTGATGTTTGTGATTTACTATTTTATGTCGTTCCCATTTAATTAATAATTATGACACTCTTTTGGCACTGTATTACACCTTATGATCGTTGACTCTTTATGGATGTTATACTAATTAATTGTATTATTAAATAATATAAATTAAACACTATTGTCATTCGGTTTAAAAATAAATAGATTTGAAAATGAAAATTTACTATTATAGCCTTAAAATAGAAAATCTAAATTAAACGTTGTTTTATCCTTATTTTAAAAGGTTTCACATTCAAAAAATTTGATATGTTAAAATAAATGATATTTTGAAGTGGATAGTCTAAAATTGGGTACCTGTAGATTTTTTAAGAATAAATTATTTAATTATATTGAATAAATAGGCATTTCGTAAAATGGTATCATTTTAACTTGAAATTTTCTTTGTAATTCCGCTTCAGTAAAATAAAAATTATTTTGCAAAGAAACCTATACCGAATTCTATCATCTAATAATTTTTGTATTTTACTCGTTGAAAATGGTAGCATGGGAAATTTGAAAATTTGTAAAAATGTCAAATTAACCCGAAACTTTTTCTACAGCTCCTATATATTATTTGGAGAATATTTAATAAAGGGACCTATATTTATTTCATTGATATAGTGAACTTAATAATTTAACCTTTAAAATTAGCTGGTTGGAAATTTGGAAATTTATTACATTGATTTGGAGAAATATAAAACTTTACTGAAAATTCTAAAAAGGTGTTTTAAGAACTCTGAAATTTAATTTGGAATTTTTATGAAATTTTTTTAGGTTTTTATAATTTAATTAGTGCAAAATCTTATGTATTTCAACTTTGAAAAATAACAAATATTTCGAGAAATTTCTAAAAATATTTATGTAGATTTCTGATGTTAAAATTAAGAACTTTTTATGTCAAACACTTTCTGAAATTATGTATGGATATTTCTGTTAAATTTAAAATGGACAAAATGGCAACTTCTTAGTAATTATCTTTCCCATTGCATTTTCTTCTTCTTTCGTCCCTTACTTTCGAATGTTTACAATTATATTACCCTTATTATTTAACTACTACACAACATGTTTATTTACTATTTCTATAAATGTTGATTGTTTGTGGAAAATGATTACTATTCTAACCGGATAATTTTTAAAGACATTTATTTATTCATTCCTACCTTTCCTTTTATCTTTTCATTATTACCCTAATGATCTTTTTAATTAGTCCATTTATATCCTTATTAAATTATTTTAACTCCCTATTTATTTCACATTTATTGTCCTATTAATTTTAAAGTTACAATCTTTTCCAGTTACATACCTTACGAAATGACCTCTTTCGCACATTCCTTACTATGTTTGAAACTTATAGTTGGAATTTATAAAGTAAATTCAAATTAAGTGTGTGTGTGTGTATATACATAGTAGATTTTTGAGAAGTACTTTCAAAAATACAAGTACGCGAGTCATACATATACATATCCCTATTGATCGGGTAACCAAAGCTTTGAGATCACATGTAACAACCCGCCCCAAAACGGACCTAATAGGACCCAACAAGACCGTCAAACGATAGACCTATCTCAAGGGGAGTTGTTAAGTTGATAAAATTAAAACAATACACCGTACACAGAGCTATCGATCTATGCTTTCAGTATCTCACAGCGAAATGGATAAAATATAATATCAGAAACAAGTACTCATTTCATAAAAGAAAACCATTTCAGAAATATAACATGTTAAATATTATGACATGCCTGCATAAAGCATCCATAGTACAATATTCCAAAATAACATAACTGGCTGAACTAGGTACAATAAAAATATTTAAAAAGCATAAATAGATATATAACTGCCACAAGTCTTCACCTCCACCTTTGTCGCCTAAATCAGCATTGTCTCCTCTAATATATGTATTGTAAAGAGGAGTGGGTCAAAACAACAAATGTCGGGTAAAATGAAAATCTCAAACTTTACTATAATTGTACTTGGGCATAATATTTAGATAAGAAATATGTCTAACATATTTAAAACTATACGATGCTAATAACTTTAACTGTAAGCCCAAAGCCCTTTCCAATTCCAAAAACCTAACACAACTAACATCGACGATGCAAGAGAAAGCACCCAAACCAATAAAAACCCTTTATTGGAGATTAGGTAGACTCTAACCATCTAATACCTGTAAAATAGGCAGGTCCCCGTCACTTAATACCTAATCCATTTCCAAATTCTAAGGCAACTATCATTAACGATGCAAGAGCGAGAACCTCCAAACCACTTAAAACCTCTTTCCTAAGAAATAAGGCAGACTCTGACCATCTAGGACCTATAAAATAGGCAGCTCCCCATCATTTAAGACCTAACCTGAGATGGGTCCTTACATGGTTCTCACTAACTAACATCATAAGAAATCGCATTGGGTCACTCAATACTTCTCTTAAGAAAGAGGCGGACCCTACCATAGTCATTGAATAGCTTTAACCCAAAGTGGGCCCTCCTAAAGATTTCTCATATTGTACATAATTTAACTATGATATATTAGATTAATCCGACTATTCGTAGGTACTGATAGTATATTAGTTGGTCAGATTTATCCTATAGAATTGGGACTAACCTCGCATCCACTTGAGTTATTTATTATAAGCGATGTCTCACATCAATCCATAAAGCTACACTACTGGTAGCCAGATTTAACTAGGCAGACTTCCATGTAACATTGGACTGACCTCACATCTCTATACCTTAGTCATACTTCATATGTACACAAATTTTATACATACACCGTCTTACGAAATTAATAAATAAGGCCATATAAGGTATTCTCTCATTACGTCTTTAATTATTAATTAATTTCCATAATTATCGATAACTACCTTCTTAAGAAATTAATGGTATTTACTATCCTATTAATTCTCTTCAATACGTTCAGTACGCTATAATCATTAGTTATTAACTTTAATAACCAATACATTAATATTATATATATACATAAGATACGAATAAAATATTTCCAATCATGCACAAAGAAAACTATAATTAATTTTAAATGTCAAAAGTCACACGAGTCCCAAACTCCAAACAAAAGAATAGCCAATATCCTTGGCAAACAATTTAACTTGTAAACAAAAAGGAATAATACCAAACTTGGCTTATATTAATATAGTAGAATTAACTCTTTTATTCAAGGAATAAAATTTAAAATTTAAACCTTTCATATTTTATTCAACTTTTGCAATTACCATCTTGGAGTGAAAATGGGGTTCTTACTTATTTTAATTTACAGAAATAAGAGGTGCAAATTACAATTAATCAAAAATCATAATTTACACACCATTTCTAACTTTATTTATTTTTAGAATCCTTTAACACTACATGAGAAATTAAAAGAGATGAAGTGGAATAGATTATAAATTGCTTAAATCTCAACACAAATCCGATTCTACAATATTTATACAAAATAGTTGAAATTCCAACATATTCAAAGATTGACATTTATTTAGGGAAATTTTGGGGGGTTTAGATGTCATGTTTTCATTTACCACAATTTCTCAAGATGACATCAAATCCAAATAAATACTATTCAATTACAAAAAATGTGAAAAACTAGATATTTCAACTCATAGAGAATTGTTTGCTTCCTAAAGGGATTTGATTCCACCACGCCCACTTCTCTTCCAGATCTCCCTCTTTTAGAATATACAACAAAGCGAATTGTATATAGAAATTAGATTCAGAAACAGAACTAGAGGAGAACATAATTAGAAATCAAAAGAATTAAACGTCTAAACCTCTTACCTGAAAATCCTAACTGATTCTGAAATCCATAGAAGAAGAAGAAGATTGGATATGATTTATACTGCCCTTTGTTCTTTGTTAGGTCTTCCACTTTTTGAATATACAACAAATAAATTATGCATATATGTATGTGTATGTGTATGCGTGTGTGTGTATATGTGTGTGTATATATATATATATGTGTGTGTGTGTGTATGTGTGTAATTTTAGAAATCAGAAAATAGAGAGAAGAAGGATTGAGAATTTTATTTAAATTGAAGATTAGAAATTAGGATTACTTAACAAAAAGTTTACTATTTTTGAAACCCTAAGGGGAAAGAATTTGACGGAGCTTCGCCATTGCTATAGAATTTTATGAGATAAGTAGGGGGTCTAGGGTGGAAAGGAACGACGATCGTTGGATTAAACATAAACAAATACGGACCTTATAGGTCTTAGGTTTTCATCATCCAGAAGTCATCATCGGTCGAACGCTACTCCTTGGACAGTTGACCACTAGCGGTCGACCTGTCCAAGTAAGGCGGTCAACCGGTCCTGCTTGCGACCATTGATTTCCTTTTTCGTTTTTATTTTATTTATTACTTACTTTACTTTATATGTTACCCTTAATTCTGATGCTTAATTAAATGTTAATTAACCCTTAATGTTAATTATTTAAACTCAAATTTTAAACTTTTTCAAAGTTCAATTATTTAAATTTCAAATTTAAACTCATTTGAATAATTTCAAATTCGGAAACTTCAAACTCTCATAACTTCTCCATTTGAACTTCGATTTCAACATATGAAATTTAATCAGAAAATCACCATGGACGCAATGGTTCAACTTCCATAATCCAATTCTAACATTTACAAAATTTTCAATTTAAACTTATTTTAATTACTTAATTTCTTGTTGAGTTTTACAGGGTATTACAGATTTAAAGTGGGGTTTTGAGGGTATAAATAACATAGATAGTACAGATCTGGATCCTCCTTTTTCTCTTACCATTTCACCTCATTTCGAACCAATATTCAAACCACTTATGCCCTCATACAACCGGCTATAATTTGCTCATATTTGGGCCTCTAAATTGCTTCAAGCCCGATCAAATAAATGTGCAATTAAATCCAATTCAAATGCATATCGTTATCGTGTATCGATACATGTATATATGATTATTATATATGCATTATTTAATATTGATCAACACAAATTAAAAAAAAAATTATAATCAATATTTTATAAATATTAAATAATTTTTAAAAACTATAATTAATTAAATTAGGAGGTAGTATGAGTATTTAATGTTTCTGTTGTGTGACTCTTAGGTGTAAATTCGATTAGCAATCAATATCGAATAACTCGAATATTAATGTTTATACGTTACCTTAACTAGTGGTGTGACATTATAGCCAAATTTATTGCTTATATAGCTTTGGTAAAATCTAATTTTACTTATTGAAGCATTATCATGTATTGACAATTATTTACACCAATTCTCTCACTATATCACGTTAGAAATTATGGAATTTAGTAATGGTAAAATTTCCAATATCTTCCATATACAACTTTATAGTCCAAACACAAAGTCCTTAGTTCAATAATATCAATTACTATTAACTGAACTACTCTAGCCAGGGCCTTTGACTTTAGTTGATTGTGATACTAACGACATATAACCGAGGAATTCTCTCTTGAATAGTTTTTCACTTCCAATGCCTCTGCTCGACTCAACTATAGTCGTTCGATGGACATCGTGCCATGATGTAACTATAATGAAAATGGAGTTTCCACAATGAAGCTCGATGGTATTCCCAAGTCAAGGGAATTGTGTAATATTATCACATCGATATTTTCTATTTGACCTCAATTATATTAACCAACCGAAAAACTATCAAGTGGATCATTCTGTGGTTATCCAATAACTATCAGTATGTAACACCATGGTGTCTTCACCAGCCATGAGTAGTACACTAAGAATATTTAGAGGGAGACATACTTTAATCTCAACGGATGGATCGATACCCACTCGATACATCTTGATTATGAATATTTAAAATGGTATATATATTTTACATCGATAAATCACTAGTGGTTATAACACATTATAGCTATTATCAAAAAATATACCATTTATGGATTCTCTATTAAATATACTTTTAATTTAATTAATTAATTAATTAATATAGCATATTATATCAAGTATGCAACACCCTCGGAAAAAAATATAAACATTTTAAATTCAAATTAGGAATTATTTAAATACTTGAATTATAAATTTAATATTAATTTAATGTACGTAATAGCTTTATTTAACTCATTTTAATTAATTAATAATAATGGTAAACTCGTTTTGTAAATTTATTCATAATAGTAAATAGTTCGAATAATTAACAATAAAATCAATTGTTACTAAAATAACCTGATTTTTAATGATATAATTTTAATTGAATTTATATAATTATTCCAAAATTTTAATTTGAAAAATAATTAAATTTCTGTTTGACGTATTTTTCGACAAACGTTAGTATTTTTGAAGTTTCATAGAATAAGTTATCCTGTGTATTTTTGTGGGGTATTGTGATCGTGTCATATTTTTGTGCACGTTTGTATTTTTATTTATGTCATTCGCGAATGGGATAATGTGTAGTGAAGTGCCGGAAGTAAATTTAATAACTTCAACACTTGGACTATTATTTATTTTTCACTCCTCCCTCTCTTCTTTTCTATTTTATTTTGCATGTACAAAAATAAAGTAGTCACCACGACAAAATGAAATCTTTTCGAAGTTAGGAGAAACGAGAAGAGCCGATTTTAGATTAGTTGAAATCGTGCGAGTGAGATATTCAAATCTATGTGAAGTTTGTTAGGTGCGGTCGCGGTTGGTCGAGCTCGACTTGTTCACGTCGTGGCAAGGGTTAAGGTTTGGTGGAGCTAGGCGAGGCATGGGGAAAAACGGAGTGTGTATTTGAGTTACTCGGATAAAGGAGAGCTTGGGTGGTCGATTGAGGTGGTGCAACTACTCGTAGAGGGTCACGACATTTGGGCGGCTAGTTGAAGATGCCAGGTCGTGTTTACCTAGAGGCCAAGCTCGAAACAGATGGGTCGAGAGAGAAGCTCCTGCCAAGGGGAGTTCGTCGAAGTTGGCGACATTGGATTTCATGGAGTGTAGTGCAAGGTAGAGGAGGAGATGCAGGCTAGGAAAGCGTGGACTATTGTGTACAGGAGCGGGAAAATTTTGGACTTGGGGAAAATGGGTTTGTGAGGTAATTAGTTGTTAATTAATGATTAATTAATTTAATTAATTCAAAAATATTATAAAATCTATAAGTATTGCATACGAGGTCTAACCGAGCAATGATCTTTTGCGTTGCGCTCGTAGAAACATTATCTACGCACTAGAGTTGATTTCGTCAAGTTTAGAGCAAGTAGAATTTTAAGCTAAAATCGAATAGATCGAGCAGAAATGCCTAAGCGATAGCTGGAATAAAAGTGAGTTTACTCACTTTTGAATGTACATCATGATATATATATGTGTTATATTATTGTTTATATATGCTTGGATGTTTATTGTTGATTGTATAATTTGGTTTGTTCCCACTTAGTAGTGGATGATATAAATAACCATTATTGTGCAGGGGACAAAGGGGGAAGTCGAAGTGTTTTCATAGCGAATAGGTCGCTACAGAATACTTCAAAATGCATATACACATAAGTGATTTATGGAGAGACTTTTGTAGAGAGACCCTAAGGGTTTTCTCGCTAATATTCATTTACTTGAATTCTTATGTTACTTATATTGATGTTCGGTTAAAATATTTGTGACATATAGTTTGATTTGCGTATGTGCAGCTATAGTGATTACTGCTATAACGACACTTGTGAAATATCCTTTCCCTAAATCTTTGTGTGTATTGTACTTGTGCTTATATTTTTACAAAATAAATGTTTGGTTGCATTTTTGCTCTTTGAAAGTTATTTGAGCTAAGTTTTGATTACAAAAGTTACTAAAATTTTATGAATGCATACTGGACCCACAGTATGTTGTTCTAAAAATAAAATATAGTATTCACGCTCTGTAAAAATATGGAGAAAAATTCAATTTGAAAGGTACCTATTTAAAGGAATTTACTACAAGTCTTTAGCGGTAGTTTTGCGGCATTATTACCAACTTTTATTAATTCGATTTAAACTTGATTTTTCTTCTTCAATCTTTTTAGTGAACTTTTCTAACATATATTGAAGTGTTTTAAAATTGGTTTAAATTTGTACATATTTTAAAATATTTAATATAGATTATCAAAGAAGAAATTTTATTTCGAAATAAGAGAAGGAAATTATTTTGAGTTTTAATTCTAAACATAAGATTTTTCAAGTAATATTTGAAATATATGTTTTTAACTATATTTCAAGTATTTTTGAGGTTACTGAATAGTGAAAAGAAAGCATGGATTGTAACACCATTGTTGTAATAAATGTTTTCTGAGAATTGAGAAAAGAATTCGTTGATTATGACACTTTTGTTATAATAAATGATTTCGCAAAATTATTAAGAAAACTGGTTATTGACTTAATAAGCATTGATATTCTTAAATCTATAGGGGAGTTTTGTTTCAAAGATGATAATAGTTTGATTTGTAAATGATTTTATAAATGAAAAGATCTTTAAAAAGAATGTTTTAAAATAAAGCTAAGTGAAATTGGTTTTGGGTTTATAGTAAACAGGGTTATAATGGCATTTGTTGCCCCTTTTTTTAATACATTTGAAAATATAACTTGCTCTTTAAAAGAATATTTTAAAGAGTGTTTTTAAAGTGTTTTACAAATATTTGTGATGTGGCAATTAAGCAAAAGTGTGATTCGAATGTTTTAAAAGTTGACTCATTTAACGAAATTATTTAGTCTTACATTTAACGAACCAGCTTCATTTTTTTCCCAGGAGTAGTATTAGTTTGGGATCAACGAGTTGTGATAGCGTAAGAGATTTAATTTTCATATATGATAATTTTGTTATTTTCGATAGTTGATTTATCGAAAACGATCCTGCTATCTTCTTTGTGTTCATCAATCTAAGATGATTTGTTGTTCGTTGAGGAGACTCTTATTATTCTTAAAGTTAAGAATGTATGTCGACTTAAGGTATGAAGTAATACCACCCTAACTTGTCCAGCTTCATTGTTTTCCCTGGGGTAGTATTAGTTTGGGATCAACGGTTGCAATATGTATATGAGATTTTAATGCCATATACGATCATTTTTTTATTCTTGATAGTTGATTCATTGGCTATCGATCTTTATATTCTTCTTTGTGCCTCGTCAATCTAAGACGATTTGTAGCTTTTTTTGAGCATTTGCATCCAATGCTAGAGATAACTAAAACCAAAGAGCGAGTGGTAGCTAAGATATGTGGGTCGTGCCCATTAGGTATGTTCACATCTATCCAGAGAGGCTTCAGTTGCATGCATGTTGTGATGTGAATCCGGTTTCTCATGTTTGGCGACGGTCTAGCTTGGCAGTTCCAAAGAGTGACGCATGTGCTTCCAAGCATAATTTGGCAAGTGGTATACTTTCAGTGTAGGGGGCGCATCCTCCTAGTCATGTTGGATGAATTTATTCTCCTTGTTCTGATTCAAACCTTAGAGTTAATCCTTTTTTAATTGCATCGAGAAGTAGTTTGTAACCTTCTCTATGTTTAATTATTTTTGTTCATTCTTTAAGTTTGGATTTTGATCTTATCTGTGTTCATCCTTTTTAGTTTGGATTGTTGTTCTGATTTAATTTTCATTCTTTCATGTATGGAAGTCGTTCTTATGAGCTAAAACCTATTTTGTGTTTAATGGCATGGTCCAAGAGGTTATTATATGTTACTGTATTTCTTGAGTTTTCTCACGCTGGTTTTCCAAACTAATCTGGATGTTATTTTATTATACTGCTCGGGTGAGATCGAGGTTTTTCCAGGTTATCATTTATGGGACATGGAGCTTAGGAATTAGAGCTAAATGTTCGCTTGCCGTAGTATTTTTATTTTTCACTGTATGATCATGTATACCCATTAGCAATTGTAAGGTCAGAAAGTTAAAACTCTCTAGGCTAAGGAGGCTTGTTTTTGACTCAGATATACCATGTATTTTAGAGAGACGGTTTTTACTGTCCTTGTTATATTATATGAGATCATTCTGTTGTGAGATTCTATTTCCCTTTGTTCTTCTTTATCCTTTTCTTTATCCTAATAATCTGCCTTTTCGGCATTCGGATGATCGGCATTCAATAACGTGGACGTATTAAGTGCTGACTTTTGAGGGTCAATAATAGAAAGAAATCGCATTTAATTTTAAACAAGTTTGGTAATTGAGTTGATATATATAACAGTTACATATTTGCCCATTAAACATACCTCTAACTCTATCATGTGGATTATTTGGTCTTTGGCCGGATTTAATAACATAAGTTTTTGGTTAGTCTCAGAAAACTAATAGGCTATAGTGATGATGGAAAAATTATATCGATGTACGGACTTAATGGAATGGGTAGATTAGAGACTGTGTGGCGCTTAGATCCTATTGAATACGTGACTTATCATTTTTAACTCATCTTATATGACTTTTATGTTGTATTCTAATCATTATGGTTGCAAGTGGATGTGGAGAACATAGTGCATTAGGCTTTTCTCATCCTATCCAATAGATGTTATGTTTTGCATTTAAGCGTAAGATACTAGTGAGGTGAATCCCGTTTCGCTCAATTACGTAGTCTCATTATTTACCTATTTTGATTATGATGGACAGATATTCACAAAAGATTTTTGTCTAACCCGAACTTTTTAGTTTCCCCCTAAACTCATGGGCTTTTTATTTGAGTAGGTTAGGAGCAGGGTTTCAGATTAAGCTTTGGAAGACATTCTTGAGGAAAGCTAATAGCACTTTATATTTATTTTTGTTTCGTAGTATAACTGCTTTTGTTTGGATGAAAATTTGGGATGTTTAATGCACTTGGAGCTATATTAATTATATTTTATCCGAACGATGTAATCATAGGGTTCTTTTATAGGCATGTAATGAATTTGAAATGAAGAAATGATTTTGCTTTTGAAAATTTTTGTATTCTCGTGCTCTTGATGTTAATGATACAATAACTAATATCATTTTGTAGCCAAAAAATAATACTAAAGATGACATCATTAGTGGCTATTCTCATATCCTAAAATGGAGGACGTTATAACTTGACTATGTACAAATGGCCTACCTATGAACCTTGAAAGTCTAGTACAGTAGCTGTTAATAAATCTTCGAGTACCTTATTCAGTCTTTCTATTTGCTCATCAGTCTATGATTGGTAAGCAAACTCATGTTCAGCATGGTACATACATCCTGCAATCTCTTCTAGAACTCACTAGTAAAAAGGATCCCAATTACTTCCAATATCACTCGGTATTGCATGTGGTCTCAATAAATCCTTCACAAACATTTTTGCTAAATTTGGCATCATTCTTATCGACTTAATGAGGATAAAGTGTTTTGCACTCTTAGTCAGTCTATTAACTGTAACTTAAATACTTTCATTTTCCCTATTTGACTTAGGCAACCTATAGATAAAATCTATTGATGTCAAATTCAATTTCCATTGTGGTACCTTTAAAGATTGAAGTAATCCACTTGGCATTTGATGTTTGGTTTTTATTTGCTAGCAATCGAAACATTGCTTAACCCATAAGCCTACCTTATTGTTGGTTCCACCGTAGAAGAAACTCTTCTTCATATCTTGGTACATTTTTATATTTCTAAGATAAACAGTAAAATTTGATTATTGATATTCTCTAAGAACCTCTTTTCTTAGATTGTCTACTTTTGGAACACACAACCATCCCTCTTTTCTAAACCACCCTCTTTGATCAAGTGCAAAGTCTTTCAAATCATCAATTATTATATGTGCTTTCTAGGCTCTTAATCTGGCTAATAGTGAATCATCTCTTTGTGTTGTAGTATTATTTCGATCAGTACTGTTGAACTTCTAAATAAGAGATCATGGTTGTACATTAGCAAAAAATTCCCATCGACCTCATACAAACCCTATAAGAAGCCAGTGCCTTAATATCCTTATGTTCGGCCAACATTACCAATATCACGTTCTAATGTTTTCTACCAAGTGCATTACTCTATCCCAAAGTCATAAACCACCAAAGATTTAAGCCATCTTTAATGCCTCATGTTTAGCTCCTTCTAAGAAAATAATTATTTCGAAGACTTATGGTCTGTAAACAACTCAAATCATTCTCCCCAAAGATAATGACTCAACACTTTTAATACAAAGATCATCACTGGCAAATCTAAATCATGAATAGTGTATTGAACTTCATATGGTCAAAGCTATGGAGAAGCAAAGACAATGGCTCTACCTTTCTACATCATTATAGCTCCTAATCTTGTTCCACAAGCATTAGTATACACCACTATGTCTAGATTTCCATTTGGAACAATTGACACGGTCGTGTTTGGTCAATAAATATTACAGCCTCAAAAATGCCTCATCCTATTTTTAGTTCCAACCAAACTTTACATCCTCCCTTGTTAGTTTTGTCATCAACACTGCTATATGAAAGAAATCTTTAATGAATCTTCGATAATAGCCAGTCAACTAAAACAAACTTCTAATTTAAGTCATGGCCTCAGATCTTTTCCAATTATTAATAGCTTCGAACTGTGATTGATTTGCTTAAAATCCATCCCTGGAAATCGCATAAACAAGGAACTTCACTTCTCTTTTCCACAAAAACATTTTGAAAACCGTCTTTAGCTGATGCTATCTTAGCGTATATACATCACTATTCTCAATAAACCTGTTTAATGAAAAAAAATGAACTTCATTATCATGTTCATTCTTTGAATATATCAATATGTCATTTATAAATACCAAAATGAATACATTAAAATGTTCTCAGAAGGTCAAATACATTAAGTACACAAAGAATACTGGCATATTAGTTTATGGAAGGGCTTTACCAACTACTCATATAATCCATATCTCATTTGAAACATCATTAAAATAATACTTTCTCCATCACCCTCAATTAATGGAAACCCACAAAGTCCGACCACGAAAATTCCTTGGCGCCACTTAATTGATCGAACAAATCATCATTTCTAGGAAAAGAATAATGATTCTTCATGGTTTGCTCATTTAGCTTTCTATAATAAATATGCATTCTTAATGACGCATCTGGTTTCTTGTTGTTCCCTAATGCGAACTGCTTAGTCTAATATATTCTTTCCTTCTAACTCCACCAACTACACTTTTAATTCTTTCCCCTTTGTAGGTATCATTCTACTAAGTGCGGTAAATAGGGTTTAGCTCGTAGTAGGAGATCTACTCAAAACTCAACCACTCATTTTGGTGGAAATCTCTTAAATGGCTCAAAGACTTCAGCATACTCTCCTACAATGAATACCCAATTTACTTCATCTTTTGCGCCCACTATAGTATGCAATAATGAACATACATAGAAATCGATTCATCTAATGAGCATTAAATTTGATTACTGTAATAAGAGTGTCTTAAGGGTATTATTCCATCTCAGGAAAATATTCTAGCATCATATAGGCTTGATTAACCCATACCCATGATTATCCTAAAACCTAAAAAATCAAACACATAAAATTAAAGGTAAACTTATGACATAACAAATAAAATTCTACACGTTCGCATTTCATTCCGAGAGTTGCATAGTTGCCTACCGAATTTGCAATCCTCGGAGAGGTTATAACTATGTATGGTCAAGGCTTAATCTATTTTCCAAACATTTAGGTAAAAAGAATGTGATGCTCTAGTATCAAACAATACTTTAACATGCATGCTATTTATTAAAACCACACCTCCTAATTTAGTTTTCCCTTCTCAGCGATAGGCCCTAAAGCTGCAAGTTCCAAAAGTTCCAGTATCAAACAACACTTTAACATGTATGCTATTTATTAGAAACACACATCCTAAAATAGTTTTCCCTTCACAGCAGTCGGCCCTAAAGTTGTATGTTCCAAAAGTATAAACCTTTTCTTTTTCAGCTTTGACTAGTCCAGAACATTCTCTTTTGAAGTGTCATGGCTTGTTGTAATTAAAGCTCCTCGCTTCTTGCTTATCCACGGCCTTCTTTTTATCCCAAACATAACACTTGTTGGTAAAGCATCCCTTCTTATCCCATTTATAACAAGCACCTTAGATTTTCCTTTCCTAGGAAACTCCACCCTTCTGAGTTCTCTTACTTTCCTTTAAAACATTGTCGTTTTGCTTTGAAACTCAGTAGACTTATCCTTTCACACGACAGGCTTAGTTTACCTAATTGAGGAAAGATAATCCTCATTCGTAGGAGGCATGTCCACAACAATATTTTGTGGATCTCTAAGGTACGACATAGTTTTCCTAGAAATTTCGAGCCTCAATCACGAATAAACTTCATCTTCTACTTATGAAAAGTATTAATCATGGCATGCCCATGCCTTGAGAGTTCATTAAACTTGGTTGCATATTCCAAAACTTCCATATCACTTTGTTCTAACTTCAAAAACTTCCTAAACGGAGTAGACTTTCCCGCTTTAGGCAAGAATTGTTCCTCGAACCATCCCCTAAAGTTAGTCCAAGTAAGCTTATCCTCTAGTACATCCATGGTTTACAAAACAGCTCCTTGCAACTACCTAAATGCCAAACTCCACTTCTTTTCATTGGTCAATCTTAAATCAGCAAAATTCCTTTCATAATGAAGAAGCCAATATTCCACTTCGTGGGCATTCACTATTCCGATAAATGGATTTTCTCCTTAACTAGTGTAGCCTTGGTTTAATGTACCAAAGTTATTGCAGGCAGCCATAGTGGGTGCGATAACACCAGCATTACCAGCGTTTCTTCCTGTCAATCCAGCGGTTGCTCCGGCTTGCATCATATTCACAAAGAACTAATACACTATCCTCATATAACTGGTGTGATTTCAAAACCCACACTAGCATTATCATTGGTTCAGTTTGCATTTCTCGCATTGAGCCTAGTGTTTCTATTAATTATGGCGCTTCGACCTCCCAAGTTAAGCCTTCCACTTCTTATCCATAACCTCTTTTGCATTTTCTGCATATAATTCATCATGAGATTCAAACAAATGGACTAGAGGATAGAGTATAAATAAATATACATACTTATATATATAGAAAATGCTTATACATCTATACATACACACACATCAAATAAGAAGTACGTTACCGTAAAATTATCTCATTCCCAATCTAATTCTTTTCTAATTCATTTAGGTTACGTTTTCATTCTTCCTACTTTTTAAATAAAACATATGTTCCGATACCATGTTGTTGAATACCATTATAAGTCCCGACTATTGAAACCAATGATATCATGGTTATCACTGTGTTTTTTCCAGCAAAAAAATGAGATTATTACTGGATCGTTAAAGTCAAAATCACAAAGATCGCAAAAATTTCTCAAAAACATTTCCATTCATTTAGTAATTATCATTACATAACCATACAATTACATCGTTCAAATAAAAAATAATAATTCCAAAATATAATTCCAAGAGCGACATTTGGTGATGCACCATTAGATTATCAAAGTCATAACTACTGACCGCTATAAAACTAGTCTTTACAAACAAACAAAAACACTTATATCGCACAAAGGATGTAACGACCTTCTATTTCGAACCATTCAAATCCACAATCATCCACACATGTCAAACTTGAATTGCTCAAAACAACAGATTGTTAATTTATATTTGGCAAAACTTAGCATATAAAGTAAATAAACCAATCGCAGAATCACAGATAAAGAGCAATATAACAATAAGCAGCGGAATAGAAAAATAGTAGTTCATAAAGCTACCATAGAACATCAGAGTTTAAATCAAGATAGAACAGAAATCACAAATACAATGTAATCTCAAATTCAAAGGCAACTGGTACGTCTAAACATAAACAACTAGAAATAGCCGGAAAAAACAGAGATTACTAAAAAGCTGAATAGATGAAGCTTGATTTCCAAGCAAAGCTCCAAGTTCCAAAGGTGAGTCTCAAATGCTGCGACACTTAGTCTGACCCGAGCATAAAACAAAACACAAAACACTCGAGTCAACATTAACATTCTTATGCAAATAAATCAACTCAAGTGAAATGTCCAAGTGAAATGCAATATAACTTAAAGGATGTTTGGGATCCCCATCCTTTAAGGATTCGTTAAACTATCTACATACATAGTACAATATGCTACATAGATAATGTCTACAGTAAAGTAAAATATTAAAATAGCGTTAAGGCGTTCCTATATCACCCTTAACACATTTTATATAAACGCCGCAGTCTATACAGTACTGTAAACTCCACCAAACCGGTGGGCTATCAGGGAGCACTCCATAGGTATGACACAAACCAAACTCGTAGAGGGCGCGATAAGGCATGTGACAAGGCACTCAATTTTTATTTACAACATTTTTTGCAACATAGATTAAGTGTATAAACATTTATTATAACCACTCAATTTTTATTTATAAATTCCCTTAACAAACTTTCATTTTGGACATCTTATTATTTACATTTATATTGTATACTATTCAATTACATGTTCTCATTACATTCAAACTTTTCCATGTAAGTTTTATTAATATATCTGAGTGTAATTGAGCACTATACAAATTTACCCTTTTTATTTACAATATTTTTATTAAGCAAAAATTTAGTTTGAATATTTATTACTTAATTTACAACATTAATATTTAAATTTTTTGAATATTTCAGGTAAGTTATATATGTTTTAGAATTGCAATTGAGCATTATATAAATTAATTTTATCCTAGTTCAACTATTTCAAGTTGTTTCAATTTTGTTTCTCATTTTAGACACTCCAATTATTCAAAAATATTGCTTTATTTCAATAATTAAAAACCATCATTTAATATAGAATTTAAGAATTAAATTTCTGGTTTCACTTCAAACCATTTGAAATATATATATTATACATCAACTCATACTCAAGAAATTCAAATCAAATCCATTTTCCAAAATAAAAGTGTAACAAAGCTACTAAGAGGTCTCCCCACTTTGAGACTCGAAAATGAATGTCGATGATGATGTAGTCATCATCAAAATTATTTTCCAGCGACATAAGAGGAGAGGACTAACTTACTTCTTTTAAAATTCTTTGGAAACAATTTCCATTCGAAAATAATTTCAAATAATATAATTTTTTAAAACTTTGAAAACCAGTTTAGAAAAGCATCGGAAATTAAATTCTCAAATCCTTGGTTTAAATTCATTTCATTTACAAATCAGATTTATAAATCATATTTTAAAATTTTATTTCCTTATAACATTTAACAATAGTTAATGGTTTAGGAATGTTGACAAAACAATAAATGAAAATATAGTATTATCATTTCTAACAACCAATTCATTTAACTACTTAATTTCATAAAATTATACTTTTATATATAAAATAATCATAAATAAAATGATCTCATTTACCAATTTCAAAAACAATATTGTTTCAGTTTGCTCTGTTCAAGTGTTTTGGAATTCCTATCAATAATGTTGGCCAGGCGAATCGATCAAAACCCAAAATTCAAACTTAACAACTGAAACAACACAATATAAAACATTTTTATATCAATTACAAAGACGTTCCCTCATAGGATGATTCAAGAATAGATTATAGAATGGGGATCAGAGATTCAGATTTAGAGGAACCTAATCAAAGAGAATTTCTAACTACAAAGATAGAATCGAAAAAAAGATAAGATAATTAAGTTACAAAAGAGGAAAGCTGGATAGACTTATATTAATCGCGGGTGACCTTAAGTGGGTCAACCGAGACGTAGAAAACGAGGATATCATCAACAAAAACCAGGACAAACTTGTTGAGAACATCGCGGAAAACGCGATTTATGCGATCGAAAAAGAGGGAGGGAGCATTGGTTAATCCATAGGGCATGACTAACCATTCATAGAAACCATTCTTCATTGGGAAAGCTATTTTGGGAATGCTCTCCTCAACTACACGAAGTTGGTTAAAAACGGTAGCGAGATCGAGCTTCGGGAATAAGATCGATGCATAATTCAATTTCCCGCTTGGGGTGAAAGAAAAGTGACTTCACCAAAAACAACAGGATAATTCCTGACTATCGCGGTGGAGTCAAGATCACTAAGCTGATCATCAAGCGAAAAGATAAAACTGCATGCATAATCTAGAGGCATTCGACATTAATCATAAGAGAAGTACTCTGGTCGTCTACTTGAGAAATGATTCGGGCTTTGCAAGAGATGATAGTATCAAAACCGAGGACGTAGAAATCTCCGGTGAATTGACGCTTTTTGTAAAGGAGTTTCACCCCTTTACAAATCATATTAAGGTTGGCGGGACCGTCGATGGGATTAATCACACATAAGGATGAAGTTGCCAATTGAGGTTGCAAGATGTGCTTAAATTTATTACAGAGATCAACAAAAATAGAGCTATGGGATGCTCCAGTATCAAAAAGAATGAACAGGAAAGACAAGATTGGATTTCAGAACAAAGCAGAAAGTTCCAAAATTCATAAGAAATCCTAATCCAGAAGGATCCTAACGAAGAATTTCAAGCTCAAACGAAGATGATTCTATAATTAATTCTACTCATTCTAGGGTATCACTACCCTATCTCTAATGACTTTCTACTTCATATGCTAAGTTTTACCTAAACCAGAGCTCTGATACCAACTGTAATGACCTGCTATTTCGAATCATTCAAATCGATAATCATCCACACAAGTCGTACTGTAATTGCTCAAAACAACATATTGTTAATTTATATTTGGAAAAACTTAGCATCTACAGTAAATAAATCAATCCCAGACATAGAGTAATACAACAATAAGCAGCGGAATAGGTAAATAGTAGTTCATGAAGCTACTACAGAACATCAGAGTTTAAAACAATATACAACAGAAATCTCAAATACAAAGTAGTCTCAAATACAAAGGTAACTGACATGTCTGAATATAAACAACTGGAAATAAATGAAAAAATAGAGATAACTGAAAAGATGAATAGATGAAGCTAGATTTCCAAGCAAAGCTCCAAGCTCCAAAGGTGAGTCTCAAATGTCGTGACACTCAGTCTGACCCGAGCATAAAGCAAAACACAAAACACTTGAGTCAGGATTAACATTCTTATGCAAATAAATCAACTCAAGTGAAATGTCTAAGTGAAATGCAATATAACTTAAAGGATGTTTGGGATTCCCATCCTTTAAGGATCCGTTAAACTATCTATATACATAGTACAATACGCTACATAGATAATGTCTACAGTAATTAAAATAACATTAAGGCGTTACCCATATCCCCCTTAACATATTTTGTATAAATATCGTAGTCTATACAGTACTGTAAAATCCACTAAACCGGTGGGAAATTAGGGAGCACTCCATAGGTACGACACAAACCAAACTCATAGAGGGCACGATAAGGCATGTGACAAGGCACGCAAGGCAATGCCTAGGGTAGGATTTTACCGTTTTGCAGAACCGAGCTAGTGGTAACGCATAGCAGCTGCTACCGCCCACCTCGAGACAAACTCCCATAATAAAAGGTGCACCCAATAAAATTACAAAGTAATAGAATGGTATCGAAGAAGCATGCTCGATCGGAGGTGCGACCTCACTTGGTCCAGGTATAACTCCTGTTTTAGTCACATTAAGCTGACTCGCGGGAGTCAGGGCTGCGTTCATACCTTATATAGACGCCACCAAACAATCCTATTACGTTCTGGATTCTCCACCGCATACACAGTTGTTAAAGTGACTTTCAGTATTGGCAGAGAGTATGACAATATCCAATCCCGGTCTCTTTAACAACCAAACGCTTATTTCCTACCGTGGTCAATTTCATTTCAAACAGTTCCTAATGCATATCAAAATATCATATTCAAAATCATATCACTTTCGAAATCTTATTCACTTTCGAAATCATATCACTTTCGAAATCATATTCGCTTCCAAAATCATAATCACAAAATAATTTAACCCATTATATCAAAATATTTGCATTTAAATCCATTAAATCAAAATCATAACAGTTCCAACTTAAACAGTTTAAATAAAAATAGTTTATATATATTGAAATAGTTATACATTAAAAATAGTATATATTTAAAAATAAGTTATAAATTAAAATATTTTATATACTAAAAATAGTATATATATTAAAAATAGTTTATATATTAAAAATATATATATTAAAAATTGTTTCAAATTAGAATTGTTTCTTCCAATTTCACAAATCAATTCAAATCAACTTTAGTTCCAAAGTTCAATTTAAATCAATCTCAATTCAACAATTTCGATTAAAAAGGTTAAAGGTTCAATTCAAATTCTTATTAAAACCATTTTAATTTATATCGATTTCAATCTAGGTTTGAACTATAAATTTAAACCACTTTAAATTCAATAGGTTTCAATGTCCAAATATTCAACAATTTATAATAGCAAAATTTGAAATTTTCATTTATATTTCAAAATTCATCTTTAATTTCATTTAAATTTGAAAATATTCACTTAATCTTTTTAATGACATTTAAATAAATTCTCAAATTACCTATTTAAATCAATATTAAATATTCAAATTCAATTTTATTTAAATTTGGAAAAATCTAATAAAACACCTTTAATCAAAATCCAGTTATCAAGTTATATAAATCATATCTTTAAAATCTCAAGATTAATAAGTTCCAAATCAATTTTTATTTCAATACAATTCTTAAATAAATAAAATTTCAAATCAACTTTAACTTATCTTTTCGATCTTTATTTACTACATTTATTACAAAATCTTTTTTAAAATATTAATATAAATTGTAAATAAATATTTAAACATATTATACATATTAGTTAAATTAAATTCTTATTATATTTTATTATATTAATTGTTATTAAATAAAATCTTATTTTACTAAACATATTGTATAAAATATTATTATATATATTTAAAAATAATCAAAATTATAAGTAAAATCCATAATTTATATTTTTCAAAACTTAACATATAAATTTAATATTTCCAAACGTATAATTTAAAAATCTAAATTTTACACACATATTAAAGTCAAATCTTTATATTATATTTAAAAATCAATATTGATTAAAACCCATATATTTCCTTCCAAAACTTTGCAAATCATTTTTCAAAAATAGACCAACGGTGACCGTATATAACTTTCTATCATATGGTCAAGTGATATGGATATTTATCATTTCAGTCCGCAATTATTTAATATTTACGGGTATATATCATTTCAACCCGCAATCCAAAAATTTAAAATTCAATAAAAATCGCTTGGGTTTATCATTTCAACCCATAACAATTTTCCCTAATCTATAATATCGTTCGGGTATGTATCATTTCAACCCATAGGGATTACCTAAACTATCAGGGAACTTGCAGTGTGAGAACAATATAATATAATATAATATAATATAATATAATATAGCATAACATATCAATAATGAGCATATCATAATTAACAACTAAGTTATTTGTGTCATATGTCAATCATCAGTGAACAAATTTAAATAATAACATATCACATTCAACAATTAAATTACTAATCAATTCAAATTTAACAATATATTTCAATCGTCATTTCATGTGAAATCAATTTACTAAATATAAGAATGTTAATTGTGAGTGATCGCTCACTTTTCGAGGCTAGAGAAATTAGACAATGTGACAAGCTACGAATCCAAGCAAAAATTCCAAAGTATAGCACGACGAACACGAATTCGATGAACAAAGCAAAGCTGTTAACAAAGAATTAATGAAAACAAATCAAAACTAGCTTGATATAAAAGGAAACAAAATATATATTATATCTTTTTTTTCTTCAAATCAATATTCAATTTAAAACACATATTTAAAATAAAAATCTTCATAATATATATATATATATATATTAAATAAATATTTATTGAAACCCATATTTTTTAAAATTCTTCAAATAAATATTTAAACATAATATATATTAAAGTTATTACAAAAAATCTATTTCAAAATATTAAGTTAAAGGAATAGAAAATGAATGGAAAGAATCTATTTCATAATATGTATTTCAAAACCTTTTTTTTAATATATAAAAGGAATAGAAAGAACTAGGGAAAGAGGCTGACAGAGACAATGTGATGCCGCAAGGCAAGGGAAAAAGAGAACTCGACTTCGTTGCATCTTTAAGCGGTAAGATGCGGGTGCAAGGAAGGCTTGTAGGCAACGAGTTGTGGCTCTGTGAGGGGTTTTGGTGGATGGCTGATGGTGGCTATTGAGTCGGGTGGCTATAGGCGATGAAGCTTGGGTCAGTGTGGTTGCATCACGTGGAGGAATAAGGCTATCAGAGGTTGGCGGATTAGTTTAAGGGGAAAGTCACCGGAGGTGGCAGAGGGAGACGAGGCTAGAGGTGGTGCAGGGAGTCGGAGCAGCTATAGGGTGGGGTGATGGAGAAGGTTGTGGGGAGGTGGGCCGTGTAGTGTCTCAGGCAGCGGAGAGTTTGATTGTGGCTTGCCATACGGCTCGGTTTTGCGGTGGGCGTTCGGGTTTGTGGTAGGAGGCGGTTGTTGTGGTTGTTCGGTGAGTGGATGTGGAGGAGCTGGCGAGGAGGGGTAGCGAGCTAAGAGTGGAGCATGGTGGGGTTGATGGGTTTGTTGATGGGTTACGTGGAGAAGGGGGAAGTTGGTAGTCTCGGGGCGAAGGTCTGGAGATGTGATAGGATGCGGGGTTTGCTTGCACGGAGAACTGGGCAGTTGCTATGGGTTGGAGGCGAGGAATTGATATTGGGTTAGGTGGCACTGGCGAGCGTACGGGCTGGAGTATGGTGAACGATGGAACGTTTTAGCAAGATCTCAAAAAACCAACGAAACAAAGCTTATGCATATATATTGATGTAGCGTGTACCTCGAACTCGCGAGCGACCTACCTATGTCACAAAACCCTAGATCGTGAGGAAGAATCGTTTCAGAATTACTTAGGTCGCAAGCGACCTATCCTATGTCGCGAGCTTCCTACGTCGCTGAATCCAGTAGGTCGTGAGATGACCAAAGTCGCTCCAGATTTCAGCTTAGGTCGCGAAACAGTAGATCGCGAAGCAAAGCCCTATGTCGTGAATTCCTTCAGTAGGTCGCTCCGCATTATGTCGCATGGCCTTATGTCGCTCCAGTTAAATCGCTCCATCGAAGGTCGCGAACGAGAGAAGGTCGCGAACGACATTCCAGTTAGGTCGCGAAGTTAGGTCGCGAAGCTTAGGTCGTTGAAGCTTAGGTCGCTGAACTTTCTTATGTCGCTGATTGCTTCCAACCTAGGTCGCGAGCATTTCTTTAGGTCGCGCCACTCCTTATGTCGCTCAGAATTGTTATGTCGCTCAGAATCCTTATGCCGCTTCCACTTAAGTCACGAACTTCCTTAAGTCGCTGTTTCCTTGTGTTGCTTCTTTGAGTCGTTGATTGTATTTTCTTAAGTCGCATTGTTTGTTAAGTCGTTTGTATTTTGTTATGTCGTTACTTGCTTAAGTCGTGTGTCTTGGTAAGTCGTTTGTACTGTTGTGATGTACTTTTTTCTTAAGTCGTGTGAAGGATTGTAACGCGTGTTGAGTTGTAAACTCATATAAATAGGAGTGTATGGTCATTTGTAAAAGAAGTTGATTTTTGGAATAAAAATTGGTTTGTGCTTCGTGCCACCATTAAAATTGGAAGTTGAGTGTTATCTCCTTTCTCCATCTTCGGATATTCGAGTGCGCTCGAATCAACGAACTTAAAGCCGATTCACGGAATCTCGTGCGCGAGATCAACGTCGAAGAATCGTAGATCTTCTAACGCGGTATCGTGTGCGATCAACGTGTTGAAGATAGCTAGAATCCGGTATCTCGAGAGATCAACGGATTTGGGCACTTGGGTATCTTCAATTCATCGATTCATCTTGTTTCATCGATTCATTTTCCGCGAATTCATCAATTCGTGAGTTGTGTGATACAGTAGGCTGCGTCATTTGGTATCAAAGCTAGGAGATGAACTTTTCCAGTTTCGTTGGGTGTGAAGTTTCGAGATTTGAAGTTTGTGTTTGGATTTGTTGAAGATTGGACAATGCCTCCAAGAAGAGTTAATCGTCATCAGAATGTTGCAGATGTGTATCGAAGAGAAGATGCTGAACAAATGGAGCAACGAATTAGTGATAAATTCAATGAGAAGTTTGATGAGGGAATGGGTAGATTGGAAAGGCTCATAATGGATATGAATCAAACTCGACAAAGAGCATCGCCAGGTTCAAATCAAGGTGGACATAGTCAAATTCCGAGAGGAGAAGAATGTCACCACCATCAGATCGGGAAAGAAGAGAACCGTCAGTTTTGGGAGAAAGAGACTTGCGTGGTAGCAGAGATGTTGATGGTCAGAATCGACATCGACATACGTCAGATTTGGAGGAATCCAGTGATAGTGGTAGTAGCTCTTGTCGAAACCATGGCCAAGGGCAAAATCGAAATAGAGATTCCGAAGATGATCGTCAATGGGAGTCGGGGATGAAAACAGAAATTCCAGAATTCAAAGGGGGAATGCTAGGTGAAGAGTTTCTGGATTGGTTATCAAATGTTGAAGAAATTTTTGACTTCAAGGAAGTACCCGAGCATCGTAGAGTTAAGTTGGTTCCTACACGATTGAGGGGAAGAGCTATGGCATGGTGGCAACAAACTAAACTTACACGGGAAAGAATTGGAAAGTCGAAGATTGCTTCATGGGAAAAGATGAAGAAGTTGATGAAGGCTACTTTCTTACCTTATAATTATCAGTCTCTTATGTATCAGCGCTTACAGAATTTGAGACAAGGGACAAAGTAGGTAAATGATTATGTAGATGAGTTTTATCAACTGATTGCTAGAAACGATATCATGGAAACGGATTAACAGTTGACATCCAGATTTGTTGGAGGATTGAGAATGCAAATTCAGAATATGGTAAATATGTTTGATCCGAGATCCGTTGCTGAAGCACACCAGAAGGCTCTAGCTTGGGAGAAGCAAGGTAGAAGAGGAGGTGGTGCGTTTACAAGTTCGAGCAATCAGGTGAAGGGGGCTAGTAACAATACTAATGTTTCGAAGGCTGTTAGTAAACTGGTTGTTAATGAAGCTGCTAAGACCAAGGTCAACAACAATTTCAAGTGTTATAACTGTTAGGAGTTTGGTCATAAGAGCAATGAATGCCCAAAGCCTAAGAAGCAAGTGATGGTTGCTGAGATTGAGGATGAGGATGCAGAAGTAGAATGTTCCAATTCACCACAGGTTGAGGAGGAAGAAGAATTGTTGATGGGAGAGAAGGGATATTCTTTAATGATGAAGAGATCTTGCTTGACGCCAAAGCAGGAAGAGGAGACTAGTTGGTTGAGGAGTAATATTTTTCAGTCGGCATGCACTATTTTGGGAAAAGTTTGTAAGTTTGTTATCGATGCAGGGAGTTGTGATAACATTATCTCTACAGAAGCCGTAAAGAAGTTGGCGTTAAAGACAGAGAAGCTTCCCAAACCCTATAAATTGGCTTGGCTGAGGAAAGGTGGGGAAGTGAAGGTTGGTCGAAGATCTTGTGTAACTTTTTCCATCGGAAAGAAGTATAAAGATGAAATTTGGTGTGATGTGGTAGATATGGATGTATGTCATTTGTTGTTGGGAAGACCATGGCAGTTCGATAGAGCCGTGCAACACGATGGTAGGACTAACTGCTATAGTTTCATGTTCGATGGCACTAGAATCACTTTAGCTCCTAAAAAGCGACAACAAAGTGAAAGCAAGTCGGAGGAAATCGAGGAACTAAAGACTCTGTTATCTTTGAAGGAATTTGTCAAAGAAGTAGAGGATAGCCCTGAAGTATTTCTGTTGATTGGATGTGAAAGTAGTGAAGCGGTTGAAATTCCTGAGGAAGTTAAGCCAGTGTTGAAGGAATTTGAAGATGTGTTTCCTGAAGAATTACCAAAAGAGTTACCACCGTTGAGAGACATACAACACTAGATTGATCTTGTTCCGGGAGCTGTGTTACCACATAGACCACATTATAGAATGAGTCCAAAGGAGCACGAAGTGTTGAGTCAAAAGGGTCGTTCAATTGCTTGTTTTAGCGAGAAACTTTCTGGAGCCAAGACAAGATACAGTACCTATGACTTGGAGTTCTATGCTATTGTCCAAGCCATAAAGCATTGGAGACACTATTTGTTTCATAAAGAGTTTGTGTTGTATACTGACCATGAAGCATTGAAACATTTGTAGGGACATGATAAGATTGCAGCCAGGCATGCTTCACGGATCGCATACTTGCAATAGTTTACATTTGTTGTAAAACCTAAGTCGGGAGTTACAAATCGTGTGGCAGACGCATTGAGTAGAAGAAATCATTTGTTGACTACGATGAGAGTTGAAGTGACGAGGTTTAATGTATTTCCAGACTTGTTTATTGAGGATCCTTACTTTGCCAAGATTGTAGATGAAGTCGAGAAAGGAAGGACGGATGAGTATGTGTTGGTAGAAGGTTTTCTATTTAAGGGAAATCATTTGTGTATACCAGAGTGCAGTTTTCGAATGAAGATTGTGAAGGAATTGCATGAAGAAAGTCATGTGGGAAGAGATCGTACCATGCAGTTGATTTCTCAATCATATTTTTGGCCTTCCATGAGGAAAGAAGTTGAAAGATTTGTGCAGAGATGTCACATATGTCAAGTTTCCAAAGGGACAGCTACAAATGCAGGATTGTATATGCCATTGCCCGTGCCTACTAGACCATGGGTTGATGTTAGCATGGATTTCGTTTTGGGTTTGCTAAGAACTCAACGAGGGAATGATTCTATATATGTTGTGGTGGATAGATTTTCAAAGATGGCACATTTCATAGCTTGTAAGAAGACCGCCGATGCAGTTCGTGTTGCTCAGTTCTTCTTTAAAGAGGTTTATCGACTACATGGACTACCTGAGTCTATTGTTTCTGACCGGGATACTCGATTTCTAAGTCATTTTTGGTTGAGTCTGTGGAAGATGGTTGGGACTAAGCTGAATTTTAGTAGTGCCTATCATCCACAAAGGGATGGGAAAACGGAAGTGGTGAACAGATCTTTGGGAAACTTGTTGAGATGTCTTGTGAAGGATAATTTGAAGAGCTGGGTGTGAAATTGTGTCATCCAGAATTCTCAAATAATCATGCCGTTAATCGAAGTACTAGATTCAGTCCATTTCAAGTTGTATATTCAGCAATTCCGAAGGGACCGTTGGATTTGTCGACAGTTCCACTTCAGAAAGGGGTTGTTAAACGAGCTTGTGATTTCGTGAATGAGTTGCAGTAGTGTCACAGGATTGTTCATAAACGATTACTTAAGTCAAATGAGAAGTATAAGCAATTGGCAGATAAGAAGCGAAGGAGTGTAGACTTCAAAGAGGGTGATTTTGTTTACGCAGTATTGACGAAAGATCGATTTCCAGTTGGAACTTACAACAAGTTGAAAGCTCGAAAGATTGGTCCAGTAGAAATCTTGAAGAAGATCAATGATAATTCGTATCAGTTAAGGTTGGCGGAAAATGTTCATACTTCTGATGTTTTCAATGTCAAACAGTTAATTCTGTATTATGGGGAAAAGCTTATCGAAGAAGAGGAGAGCGTGAATTTGAGGTCGAATTCTTTCCAACCAAGGGAGGATGATGCAGCGCGTACCTCGAACTCGCGAGCGACCTACCTATGTCACAAATCCCTAGATCGTGAGGAAGAATAATTTCAGAATTCCTTAGGTCGCAAGCGACCTATCCTATGTCGCGAGCTTCCTATGTCGCAGAATCCAGTAGGTCGTGAGATGACCAAAGTCGCTCCAGATTTCAGCTTAGGTCGCGAAGCAGTAGATCGCGAAGCAAAGCCCTATGTCGCGAATTCCTCCAGTAGGTCGCTCCGCCTTATGTCGCGTGGCCTTATGTCGCTCCAGTTAAATCGCTCCATCGAAGGTCGCGAACGAGAGAAGGTCGCAAACGACATTCCAGTTAGGTCGCGAAGCTTAGGTCGTTGAAGCTTAGGTCGCTGAACTTTCCTATGTCGCTGATTGCTTCCAACCTAGGCTGCGAGCAATTCTTTAGGTCGCGCAATTCCTTATGTCGCTCAGAATTGTTATGTCGCTCAGAATCCTTATGCTGCTTCAACTTAAGTCGCGAACTTCCTTAAGTCGTTGTTTCCTTGTGTTGCTTCTTTGAGTCGCTGATTGTATTTTCTTAAGTCGCATTGTTTGTTAAGTCGTTTGTATTTTGTTATGTCGTTACTTGCTTAAGTCGTCTGTCTTGGTAAGTCGTTTGTACTATTGTGATGTACTTTTTCTTAAGTTGTGTGAAGGATTGTAACGTGTGTTGAGTTGTAAACTCCTATAAACAGGAGTGTATGGTCATTTGTAAAAGAAGTTCATTTTTGGAATAAAAATTGGTCTGTGCTTTGTGCCACCATTAAAATTGGAAGTTGAGTGTTATCTCCTTTCTCCATCTTAGGATATTCGAGTGCGCTCGAATCAACAAACGTGAAGCCGATTCACGGAATCTCGTGCACGAGATCAACATCGAAGAATCGTAGATCTTCTAACACGGTATCGTGCGCGATCAACGTGTTGAAGATAGCTAGAATCCGATATCTCGAGAGATCAACGGATTTGGGCACTTGGTTATCTTCAATTCATCGATTCATCTTGTTTCATCGATTCATTTTCCGTGAATTCATCAATTCGTGAGTTGTGTGATCCTGTAGGCTGCATCATATTTTTTTTAATTTTTTTCTTAAAATGGCTGAATGAAAAAGGAAGAGAGGAAGGAGACTAAGAATTAGAAAGAACCACCGAAAAGAAAACGAAACAACAAATATAATATTAAAATAGTGGAATAGATAAGTTAGGAATTTATCTCTGGGAATATAAAAAGGTAGTGAGCATTTGTTTTTCAACCGGTGGACAATTGAAGGTCCCAGAACACTCTATAGACCCAAAATGGCTACGGTACGGCTAACCGTTTCACGGATTTCACCGCATACCAGACTCTGAAATGCACAAATGAATATACTATGGAGATCAGCACAATGATACGAACAAAATGGTACACAGATATCAATGACACGATCATCCTATCAAAGCTTGATATTCGCTGCCAAACTGCTGCTAATTCGCCGAAAATAAGATAAACGGGGCTGTAGTAGTTCCAATTATGCAAAACAAGATATGACGTCTCACTCAGAAAATAATAAACAATTTTCTTATGTAAAAATATTCAGATTCCAAAAATATTTTATTTCCATCAAATTTTCAATTGAATTTAAATTTAAAATTGAAATTTCACAACTGAATATACTTACATACTTTCCAATGAAAATCTTTCACTTGCTATGCTTCAGTAGACGCGTACCAAATATCATATTTTCATTGCTAAAATTTTATTATATATTTTCATGAAAAATTTAGTTAATTACATTATAAAAATCGTTAAAATTTTGGGTCATTACAAAGGAAATAAACATATACTACTATAAACTTGCCTTATGCACATTTTCGAAAGCTTTATTTGTCTTAAACCTGGATATCCTATGCTCGACCTACTCAAATGAGTACTTGAGAGTTTATAGGAAAATCAAAAACGTTGAGTCAAACAAAAAGTCGGATATGAATAATATTAGTCAATCTTAATCAATATAGATACATAGTGAGACCATGTCGTTGAATGAAATAGGGTTTACCTCACCGTCGTCTTAGCAAACAAAAATGTCAACCATAAACTTTATTGGATAGCATGAGATAGGTCTAATGCATTGTGATCTCATCATCCTCCTGTAACCACAATGGTTAGATCATAACATAAAGATATGCGGGTCAAAGATGAATATGTCAATATTCAATAGAGTTCAAGAGTCACATAATCTGTACATGTACCAATCCCATTAAGTGTTAATAAACCGATATAGTTTTCCCAATATCATTATAAACCAATTAGTTTTCATAGACAAACTAAAAACCTATCGAACTGACTTGGGACAAAAACCAGATAATCCATAATAATCTTCCGTTCCTATAAGAGTACCAAGGTACTCTTGTGACCTAGAAAAATAATAACAGTCTTCCATTTAAATAAGAATACCAAAATTACCCTATGATAAAAGAAAAAAAGCATCCCCGCTCTATTCACTAATACATAAACAAAATTTTAGCATCGATGTTGGAAAACTCCAACGGATTAGAACCGTTGAGCTTAATATCGAGGGGATTAATCGACTATAGTGTAAGGCGTTACCCCGACATCAATCTATACAACTTAAATATGGATTATAAACATCAAATAAGTCATTTTTAATCAGCTCTGGGCATCCTAACATAATGATCTTCCCTATCTTGTGGATGCAATTATACTTGTACAAACAAGAGTTTAGTCTAAACATATCCACTAATGGAACAACCCTAGTTGGTCATCGGTTTCTAATTTCCAATGTCACAAACACTTAGTATCTCACGCATGTCAACAATTTACATAAATAATCATAACCGATCAAGGTACGTAGTTGAACATATACTTATGCTTGCCACTTACCTATAATTAGTTTATTTCATATAAACACAAATAAATTTTGGGCTAAATCTTCCTTTTCTCATTTTAACAACCTTACTATTTTAAGTTTTAAATTCTAGGAAAAAAACTCATCTTTGGTTATTAGGAAAAGCTTAACCCAGCGATTACAATTTCCATCGAACGTCTAAAAGAAGGTTATCGCATATTCAAAGCTATCGAGCTTATATAAAGCTATCGCATGTCTACCATGTCATCGCAAGTATAAAGCTATCATGGTTCTAACATGCTTTCACGTGTATAAAGCTATCACATGTCCAATACGGTACCTCAAGTATAAGGCTATCACACACATAGTTATCGCAAGTATAAGGCAATCACATGTATAACTATCACACTTCTAAACTCAAAGCTATCATAAATCTAGATCACATGTTATCGCATCCCTAGACCATATGCTATTACATCTCTAGACCTATGCTATCACATCTTTAGATCATATGCTATTACATATCTAAAATATATTTACTTCAAGTACGACTTTAGTGTTATAACATGTCTATAAAGGAGTTATCGACTATACAGTTATTGCATGTCTAAAAATAAGCTATTGCATGTTTATGATGAGCTATCATAGCTCTAAAATAGGCCATCGCAAGTATTAGATTGGTTATCGCATGTATAAAATGGAAGTTTTATAATTAACTTTAAAACTGATTTCTTTATCTTATAAAGTAATTACTTTTCACAAAATAATTCCACATGTTAATTTCCAGTCGTTAACACATTACCTGGCATATTCTTTGTAGAAAATTTCAAGAAAGAATTTTTCTCTTAATCAAAACAATAATTAATTGCTTAATTAATTAATAAAAATCATTTTACCAATTTTCTCCTTCATTGAATAATTCATATCAACTCGAATCGTATGGGAAAAATTCGAAAAATCTCCAAAAATCAAATTATCTATCTTCTTCCATGTATAATTGTTATCCCGCCTTTTGGCAAGGCCATGATACCAAGAACTTGACTAGAAACCAATGACAGTTCGTCTTGGAGATCGGTTATACGTAGGCTCACCATAGATATCGATGAATTTTGTCCGAGTCCGGATCGAGCTAAAATTGATATGCCACGACAAGCAAGGCTATAAGAGCCAACGTTCCAAATTTCCAGTCAATCCGAGTTAATATACTCAAGTTATGATCGATGCAAGATGGGATGAAGGACAGCCTCGAGTTCGAATCCATCGACTGGCCACTGTTCGACTCGATCTCGTTCGAATCCATCAGGAAGCCTCTGTTCGACTCGATCGAGTTCATATCCATCATCAGAACCCACTTCGTATCGATCAGCCAGTGACCACTTCCCATTCATCACCAGAGTCTACTTCGCATCCATCGACTGAAGAGCTTTGTTCGAATCCATCAAGCTTCTATAGTTCGTACAGTTGACCCTACTTCGTATCCATCGCGGAGTCCCTATTCATATCGATCATATTATGGTTATTCGTATTGATCATCAAGCCACACCACTTTTATCGATACGAATAGAACGTGACCATCGATACTAACTGAGAGGCCTTCATCGATGCGAACTGTGCATCTTTTATCGATACGAACAAGGCAGCAACATCGATACGAATGAGGCGAAGTTCAAGGACAACTCGTTCAACTCGGCATCGAAAGCAGAGCGACCAAAAGATTCAAGCGCCACGTCAACTCACAGTCACGCGCAGCTATAGATTCGAAATCATCGAGTCGAAATGATCGATACGAACGAAACAGCCTACCGAATATCACCATTTCGTATCGATCATATCTCCTAATCAACAAGTCCAAATGCTATGAAATTTTCACAGGAGCTTACGCACGTGCTGAAGAATGTCCATGCCAAATTTCGACTCCATTGGATGAAATATTGATCGATAAGAAATCTGTTCCTATCGATCACGGATCGGGCCGAACCTTCACGGGCTTGGTCGCGCGGGCCTACTCATGTACCAGAAGGAGTCTCCCGAGATCTGAGTGAAATATCAGCCTCCTGCACCTATAAATAGAGCCCCAGGGTATACAGAAAAGGGGATCTTCTTCTTCTTTGAGTTCTCCAACGCCCAGACTCTGCCGGATCCAGTTCTAAACTCCATACCTGCTGCTACTAACGAATTTCACTGCTATAAATCATTATTATCTGCTGTAACCCGCTAAAATCAATTGTAATCATCAATAAAGCAATCAACTTCATAGTGGATGTAGGCAACACGCCGAACCACTCTAAATTCTTGTGTTTCTGTGCGTTCTTATTATTTTCATTATCTGTTTTTGAAGTTTTTGTTAGATAATCCTCTTTTTCCATTTAATTTCTTCATTTTATCTCTTCAAAAACTTTCGAAGAGTGTTGTGCCCAATTTTGGTACAAACACTTTGGTGCTTTCACTGAGAAAAAACCAAATTTTTCTCCTGCTCTTTGGATCTCCTATCTATACCGGATTGCATAAGTCCAAGAAGAAGATCTAGATCTCAAGATTTGAAGCCCTTCCATACTATTCAGATTTTCCACCAGATCTAGGAAAGGACTTCATCATTTCATCATGGTAAGTACACGAACTACCTCTACAGCTGCTGATCAAGAAGGACGGGACAGACAGAATCCCGTGCAGTTGCCTCCATCCAACCAAGATGCCGCCAGACCTTCAGATCCATCAGGCTCGGTTACCCGACAAGAGTTTCAGATGCTGCTTCAAGAATTGACCTAGAGTCGGCCACAGCTAACTGAACAACTGCGCGCCAACACAGAGTTGACCAACCAGCTGAATCGCCAAAGGCGCAGAAGATCCAGAGGAGACCAAGGTTCTTATTCCTCCATAGAGAGTTCAGCCTCATCTGATGGTCAACACCGATCCACACGCCCACGGCTGGATGTAAGCTACACCCAGGCCATAGGACACCAACCTGCTTCGAATCTTGGACAACCCAGAACTGGACCATCCACTAGTCATCATATAGGACCTTCATCCCGAGGAGGTGCTGCTCCTTATCATGTCACGGGCAACCTTGCTACCACCACCACTACTGAACAAGGGGTTGATGCTGGAAATTGAAATGATCCTCATCAAAGCCAGCGAGAGCATACTCCAGAGCCTTATGTCCCTGAGAATGTTGAACCAAGGAGGCGAGGCACGGACCGTCGACCGCGTCCGGTCCAGACTCGCGCTGTGGAACCCGACCACACCTTAGCACAGCATGCTCCTAATATCCGGATGCCGGATATACCAACACTACAACAAAAATACCCTATTACAACGCCCTTTTTACAACGGGCATTGATTGTCCATTGTAATAGAAGGTTATTACAACGGTCCATTCAGGCCCGTTGTAAAAGATGTCATATATAACACCATTTTTACAACGGGCATTGGTTGCCCGTTGTAATAGAAGGCTATTACAATGGTCCATTCTGGCCCGTTGTAATAGATGCCAACTTTACAACGGTCACAAAAACGCCCGTTGCAAGAGGCAAAGCTTTTATTAAAAAAAAGACCGGCCCTATTATTTCTTTTATTTCGCTTCGTTCCTCTTTTGCTCGAAATTAGTGCTTTGGCTACCGTCTTCAATTCCTCGTGCTTCCTTTGTCGATCGATGCTCTCTGCCTTCCTTTGTCGATCGATGCTCTCTTCCTTTGTCGATCGATGCCCTTAAAGCCTTGAGCGAACATTCGGTATCTCTAGTGCTCTGAAACATTATATAAGATGGACGCCTTCGGGGAACTGACCTAATTGGCAATTACCCACTAAGAGCAATTCAATTCAACTTTGTTCCATGTATATTATTCATTATTATCTTCTCTGCTCTCTCCCTCAAATCCATTGGTGAAGGAAGATGGATTGTAATAGTAATGCTTGGTGATGACTGTAATGAGGAAGGCAGCGGGTTTTGGTTCTGGATTTCGTCGTTTTGGTCACGATTTAGGGTTAAGGCGATTGGGTTTTGAAGATGGAGGCAAAGTGGTTTCGTGCAGTGGTGGTTCTAGAAGGGGATTGGAGATGCGTTTGATTTGAGATGGAGTTTTGGTTTGTGATGGAAGGAGGCGCTTCGATAGTGTTGGAATTTTAGGTCGATGTGATGGAGTGGCAGGAAAGAGGCGTGGAGTTTGGGTAGGTTGCGACGGGTTGCAGGGTGGTATGGGTGGTTGTTAAATGAATGTACTTGCTCTATTGAATGAAATTGTGCTGCTCTATCGTGTGAAGGTTTGGAAGTGGTTGAACTTTGTTATGTCACAGTGGAGGGAAGACAGAGATTAATGTTGATCAGAGGTTGTTATGTAGTTATGAAGAGGAGGAGGTGGGGAAATCTGTGAAGTGTGGTGGTTCTGGTCGGTGGTTAACTGTGTAGTAGAGTTGTCAGGCAAGTGTGTAGTTGTGCCAAAAGGGAATGAAGTGGTCTCAGCAGTGGTTGTAGAAGAGGACGGTGCTGCAATTGACAGTGTAAATGTTTGTGTGATTGCAATAGATAATAAGGATGAGTTTTGTGTGGTGGCTAGATTGCTGTTTGATGAAATTGTATTTCTAGGTGAATGTATTGATGACTGAAATGATGTCAGGTGGATGAATGTTTGAGGCAGAAGTTATGTTGTTTGAAGAGGAGTAGGTTTATGGTAGAATGAATTTTTTGAAACAGATTCCTAGCCGACTTCAAGACTGCTTAAAAGTATATACCGTAATCTATTTTTAACTTAAGTGTTCCATTGCTCATCATTCTATTACTCATCTTTTTTTCCTTTTTTCCATTCAAGTCACGTTTTGAGCATTTGGCAAAGACTGATTTGAATTTTAACAGTACTAAACCCCAAAAATGGACAGTGAGAGAATCTTTGAATGAACTGAATATCGACTTAGATAAGCAAATGCAAACTTGGAGAGAAAATCCTAACTGGGTTGACCAAGCTCCAGAAATAGAGGTAGTAATATTGATATATGTCTTTGGTTTATTGTCATGGATAGTATATTTTAGTTTTATACCAAGATGTTAACATTTTGCAGGTTACGGTGCCAAAAGGTTCTTTATGCAATCTGAAAGTAAAACTCAATGTTGGGCTGCCTCCAGATGCTATATATAACATTGTTATTGATCTTGGAAACAAAAGGGTTTTCAAGAATATTAAGGTATAGAGCATGTTCATCTATTAAATGGTTGTTGTTGTTTAATGGTTAATAACTTCTTCCATTGTGTTGCTGCTTTATCGAAACCAATTTCCATGCTCAAGTATAAAACTTGAATTCGCGAATTATTAGAAGATATAATTGGCTGCATGTATATATAGGTGGTGAGTGATCCGAGCTTGACCAAGTCTGGGGTATACTGGAGCTGGAACAACAACTCAGCATCGTTCGAGAATCAGCTTTCTAAAGAGGCCAGTGATGTCGAGAAGGCAAAAAGGGTTTGGGAGATTAGTGAGAAACTTCTTGGCTGGGCTTAAGTCAGTTATTAAACCTTAGTCGATGAGTGAGTGCTAGTTTGTTCTTTGTAGTGAGGTAATAACTATTAAACAACAGATAAAATTTGAAGTGTTTTGGGATGTGATTTTGTTGGAATGATGAACAACGAGCATTAATTAGTGGAACACTAATATTATGATGCTTGAGAACCAAGAGAAACGAGCTTGTGCTTTTTTTCTTAGCTAACAAGTTTATAACAGGATTAATGCAAATGTCGATAGCAAGTCTAAAATCAAAAAAATTTAGTTCTTTTTCTAAAAAATAAAATAAAAATCGTTACAAATGTTTTTATATTGCAATATCATGTATTACAACGGGCATTGCCCATTGTAAAAAGGTGTATTACAACGGGCATTGCCCGTTGTAAAAAGTTTTATTACAATGGGCATTTCCCGTTGTAAAATATGGTCAACCTATTACAACAGCGCCTATTACAACGGTCGGCTGCCCGTTGTGGAACACATATTACAATGGGCATTTCCAGTTGTAAAAAGCCTGTTTTGTTGTAGTGCAACGATGATTCACCAAATGATCCTTGAAAGTTAGGGTCTCACTAATGACGACTGGGGGATCTCCCGGAGTCATACCCCTTTCACCGATGACATATTGTATGCTGAACCACCTCGGCGCTTCAGGATGCCAAATTTGCCAGTATATGAAGGAAGTTCTGATCCCAATCAACATATCCTGAAATACGAATGGCTGATGAATGCTGCGAGAGCTGATGATGCAGTAAAATGCCGTAGTTTCCCCATTTCCCTAGGGGGCATTTCAACTATGTGGTTTACTCGTTTGCCACCACGATCCGTTTCTAATTTTGACCAGATGGCCACCAAGTTTGTTGAACAATTCTGTATGCACGTGGCAAGGCCTAAAGACGTTAACACTCTTTCTAGTGTTACACAAGCTCCCAGAGAAACACTTCGACGTTACTTGGAGCGATTCCATGCTGCGTGTGTAGAAATAAGCAATCCCAGTGACAACTCTATCCTGATGGCATTGACTGAAGGGATTGATCCTGATTTCGAGTTCAAAAATTGGTTAGCTGGGAAGCCGCCTGCATCATTGGACCGTTTCTATTCCAAGGCAGCCCAATTCTTGAGAAGGGAGGATGCGAAAAAGTCTAGGAAGCAGGATGACGTAGGGCCCAACATCGAAGGAATTCAGAGTAACATCGCCGTTAAACAATTCAGAGAGAGTTCTGGAAAAGTTCAGTTGACCATACAAAATAAACAGAATCAGCAGAGGGATAGTGGAAATCAAGGAAAAAAATGAGATCAGAATCGTGGCCCACGACGTAGAGCTCCCATGTACGATAATTATACTCCATTGAACACGTCATTGGAAAATGTGTATTTGCAGACTTGTAACACCATGCAATACAAGAAGCCTGCCCCGAAACCATCAATGGAAACAAGTCCAAACATGATAGTTTTGCAGATTCCACGAAAGCTATGGCCATAACACAAACCAATGTCGACATTTACAAGATCTCATTGAGAAACTGATACGTGAGCGAAAGTTGGATCAGTATGTGTAGGCGCCGCAGTCAGGAGGTGCGGGCCCATCAAATTAGAATCGTGCGCCAAATCAAGAAAGGTAAGAGGAACCCGCTCGAACTGGCGGGAGGTTGGTTATTAATACAATAAGTGGTGGTCTTCATCCAGCATACCGAAGCTGGAAGGAAATGGAGTCGTATGCCAGCTCTATCAAGCATGCAGACTTCGAGTATTATAGTAGTTTTGATGAAGGGGCTCCGGTCAAGCAACAAAAGACGATGACAGATGACATCATTTTCCGGAACAGGGACGCTGATAAAGTTGAAGCCCTCACTATCGATCCACTGGTCATCTCAGCTCAAGTAGGTCCTGCTTGGATGAAGAGGATCTTAGTTGACAGTGGAAGCTCAGTGAATATTATGTTTAAGTGAGCGTATGATCAAATAAGAATGGAAGCCAAGGATTTGAAACCTTGTCAATCCCGAATCCATGGTTTCAACGGAAGTGCAACTATACCCACTGGAGTGGTGGAACTGCCAGTGGAATTGGGAGTTGGAGAATGCCGGAGAGTACAGATATTACAGTTCGTTGTTTTGGACATAGACTCCCCTTATAATGCTTTCTTGGGCTGACCGGCCCTCGTTGAATTCAGGGCAGCCATTCCCCCGTGGTGTTTGACTTTAAAGTTTCCTACTGATCATGGAGTGGGAATCATTCAGGGAGATCAGGCTGCTGGAAGAGCTTGTTATGTCGCAGAGCTGCGGGAGGTGCAACGAAAGGAGAAAGGAAAGGACGTAGAGGAATCTCTCTGCGTCCGCTTTGCTGATAATTGACAATTAACGCCCGGGCCTAGGCCCGGGCACCCCAACCAATTCCAAAGGGCTCTTGACCCAAGAGAAACTGAAGACGAAGGAGAATCTAAAGAAAGTCAAGCATCCCCGGCCGAACTGACGAATGATGTCCCAATTGACGATGACGATGATTCGAAAATGATAAAGATTGGGTCTCAGCTAAGCCAGCAAACTCAAGAGGAATTGGTTGAATTTCTGCAGGCAAACCTTGACGTATTCGCCTGGATGCATTCTGACATGTGTAGGATCTCATCGGACATCATGAGCCACACTCTGAATATTGACCCGCGGCATGTCCCGGTCAAACAGAAAAGGCGTGGTATGGATCCAGAGAGATCTGCCGCCCTTAAAGAAGAAGTAGAAAAGCTTAAAGCGAATGGGTTCATTCGAGATGCATTATATCCAGAATGGGTGTCGAATCCCGTGCTCGTCTGAAAGTCAAACGGAAAGTGGAGAACATGTGTCGACTATTCTGATCTGAATAAAGCTTGTCCCAAAGACAGTTTCCCGCTTCCCAGAATTGATCAGCTAGTAGATTCGACAGTTGGGCATGAGCTCTTATCCTTCATGGACGCGTATTCTGGCTACAATCAGATACCAATGCATTTACCTGATCAAGAACATACCAGCTTCGTAACCAATCTGGGACTTTATTGTTACAAAGTTTTTCCATTCGGACTCAAGAATGCCGGGGCTACTTATCAACGATTGGTCAATCGGATGTTTGCCAATCAAATCGGGAAAACCATGGAAGTATATGTAGACGACATGCTTGTGAAGTTATGATTTTCCACTGACCATATTAAAGACCTAGGAACTATGTTCAACATACTTCAAAAATACAGAATGAAGCTTAACCCACTAAAATGTCACTTTGGAGTTGCATCCGGAAAATTCCTCGGGTTTATCGTCAATGCTCGGGGAATCGAAGCTAATCCTGAAAAGATTTGGGCAATCAGAAATCTTGAGAATCCGAAAACTATAAAGCAAGTCCAGAGTCTCAATTGGAAAGTAGCAGCATTGGGCAGATTCATTTCAAAGTCCACCGACAAATGCATTCCCTTCTTCGATCTGATCCGAAAAGGAAAACGAAACTTTGAATGGACCACGGAGTGTGAGGGTGCTTTCCCAGCACTAGTTCAGCATCTATCCACACCACCTATCCTGTCAAAGCCTACTAATCATGTGAAGTTGTACATATACTTGGCGATAACAAAAAACGCTATCAGCGCTGCCATAGTTCGAGAAGAAGACAGGGTACAGAATCCAGTATACTACGTCAGCAAGCGATTGACCAGGGCTGAAAGGAATTATCCAAAATTAGAGAAGTTGGCTTATTGCCTTGTTATTGCATCAAGAAAACTCCGACCGTATTTCTAGGCACATCCCATTATTGTTTACACTGACCAGCCGTTACGACAGGTCCTTACGCGGCCTGAGACGTCTGGTAGGTTACTTGATGTAGCGCGGTACAACACTAGGTCGCAAATTTTAGGTCGCGAGCGACCTAACGACTTACGAGCTAGCGAGACAGAGTATGCATTGGAGCTAAGGGATGGCGAGCTATGAGAGAAGGGAGAAGCAACTCGCAAGCGACCTAATGTGATACGACCTAACAAGAAAACCAAGCAAGCCAAACCATTACTGTCATTGCCAGCGACCTACGACCTAGTTAGGTCGTGTAAAGAAGATCCAGCGACCTATGATAAGTCGCCAAGCGACCTAACTGCGAGTTATGTACGAAGATATGTTCCAGCGACCTATGATAAGTCGCCGAGCGACCTAACAGTGAGCTATGTACGAAGGGATGATCCAGTGCCGCGATCTTACTTAGGTCGCTTTCCTATGCCGCTTTCTTTAGGTTGCGAACGACCTAATAGTGAAGATTTCCAAAAGCTATTTTCTTAGGTCGCTGAGGCCTAAGTCGCTGCTGCCATGTATTTTAGGTCGCTATGTGTTCTAAGTCGTATGATGTTTAGGTCATATGTCGTTTGTATTTGTATTTTCTTAAATCGTATGATGTATATCTCTTATGTCGCTTGTTGTAACCTGTATTGTTCTTAGGTCGCGTAACGTGATGTGGTAAGTCGCGTGTGTTGTAAGGTGATAGGTCGTAGGTCACGACCAATGTTAGGTCGTGTATGTTGAGTCATGTGCTGTACTTTGTTGTTAAGTCGTGAACGACTTAGTGTATGATTGTAACCCTATAAATAGGGATGTTGGGTCATTTGTAAAGTTAGTTGATTTTGAATAAACTTTTGTTTGAGTGCTTTGTGCCTCTTCTCAAATTGGTAGTTGAGTGTAATCTCCTATCTCCACCTTCGGCATTCGAGTGCGCTCGAATCAATGATTGTTGAAGCCGATTCATGGAATCTAGTGCGCTAGATCAACGTTCGAAGAATCGTAGATCTTCCTTCACGGCATCGTGCGCGATCAATGTGACGAAGATAGCTAGAATCCGGTATATTTGAGATCAACGGATTTGGGCGTTTGGTATTTTCAATCCACCGATTTCTACTTTCAACGTTTCATACATTTCTGTAATCCGCTGCTGCATTATTTCGTATCAGAGCTAGACTTAGCCAATCATAGCTAAGCCGAGTCTTTGGAGCCAATTCTTATTGAAGAAGTCAAGGCCAAGATTTGAAGTGTAGATCCGAGCTTAGTGAAGAAGCCGTGCATCACTTTGTAGATCAAGGCCGAGTTAAAGATTTGAGTTAAATTGAAGATTGTTTGATTTGACAATGCCGCCGAGAAGAGCTAATCGCCATCAGAATGTTGAAGCGTTGTATAGAAGAGAAGAAGCCGAGCAAATGGAACATTGCATCAATGAAAAGTCTGATGAAGGCATTGGGAAGTTAGAGAAACTGATGAATGATATGAATCAAAGTCAAAGGAGAAGGTCGCCAGTCTCGTACCATGGAGGAAATAGAGTTTCGCCATCGGTTACGGAAACGAGGAGGGTGTCGCCACAATCTTACCGAGCAAGAAGAGAATCTTCAGTTTCATTGAGAAGAGAACATCATGAGTATAGAGATGAAGAGAGAAGAACTCCACGTGAGTTTGAACATGAGCCATATCGTGATGTTGAAAGACAAAGTAGAAGGGATATGCGTGATCATAGAGATGTGGATGGTCGAGATCGTTATCGAAGTACATCTGTTTTTGATGAAGATGGTGATAGATGTAGTGCTCATTATCGAGATCGAGACCAAGTATGAAATGCATATCGGGATGTTGAAGATGATCGACGATGAGAGTCGGGGATGAAAACTGAAATTCCAGAATTCAAGGGTGGAATGGTAGCGGAGGAATTTTTGGATTGGTTGTCGAATGTGGAAGAAATTTTTGACTTCAAAGTAGTACCCGAGCATCGTAGAGTGAAGTTGGTTGCTACACGATTGAAAGGAAGAGCTATGGCATGGTGGCAGCAAACTAAACTTACACGGGAGAGAATGGGAAAGTCAAAGATTGTGTCGTGGGAGAAGATGAAGAAATTAATGAAGGCTACATTCTTGCCGTATAATTATCAATCTCTTATGTATCAACGATTGCAGAATCTGAGACTGGGAACAAAGTCAGTGAATGATTATGCGGATGAATTTTATCAATTGATTGCGAGGAATGATATCATGGAGACGGAGGAACAGTTGACCGCTAGATTTGTTGGAGGGTTGAGAATGCAGATTCAAGATATGGTGAATATGTTTGATCCCAGATCTGTTGCTGAAGCACATCAGAAAGCTCTAGCTTGGGAGAAGCAAGGCAGAAGAGGAGGTGGTGTGTTTACAAATTCCAACAATCAAATGAAAGGGGCTAGTGGCAATGCGAATGTTTCCAAGGCTGTTGCAAAACTGGTTGTTAGTGACGTTGCTAAGACCAAGGTCTATAGTGGTATCAAATGCTTCAATTGTCAGGAGTTTGATCACAAAAGCAATGAATGTCCAAAGCCAAAGAAGTGAGCGATGATTGCTGAGGTTGAAGATGAGGATGCAGAAGCTGAATGTTCTAATTCACCACAAGTTGAGGAGAAAGAAGAAGTGTCGAGAGATGAAGGGTATTCATTAATGATGAGGAGGTCGTGTTTGACACCAAAGCAAGAGGATGATTCAAGTTGGTTGAGAAGTAACATTTTCTAGCCAACGTGCACTATCTTGGGAAGGGTTTCCAAGTTTGTCATCGATGCGGGAAGCTGTGATAACATCATTTCTATCGAGGCTGTGAAGAAATTGGCATTAAAGACTGAGAAGCATCCGAAACCTTACAAGTTAGCTTGGTTGAGGAAAGGTGGGGAGGTGAAGGTTGGACGAAGAGCTTGTGTTAATTTTTCGATTGGGAAGAAATACAAAGATGAAATTTGGTGTGATGTTGTGGATATGGATGTATGCCATCTGCTGTTGGGAAGACCATGGCAGTATGATAGAGCGGTGCAGCATGATGGTTGTACTAACAGTTACAGTTTCATGTTTGAAGGTACTAAAATCACTTTAGTTCCTAAGAAGCGACAACAAGAAGAAAGCAAGTTGGAGGAGATTGAAGAACTTAAAACTTTGCTATCTTTGAAGGAGTTTGTTAAGGAAGTAGAAGAGGAGCCTGAAGTATTTTTGTTAATTGGACGTGAGAGTAATGAAGTGGTTGAAATTCCTGAAGAAGTAAAGCCAGTGCTGGAAGAATTTGAAGATGTATTTCATGAAGAGCTGCCAACGGAGTTACCACCATTGAGGGACATACAACACCAAATAGATCTTGTTCCAGGAGCTGTGCTACCACATTGACCACATTACAGAATGAGTCCAAAGGAACACGAGGAGTTGAGAAGGCAAGTGGAAGAGTTGCTTGAACAAGGACGTGTACAGGAAAGGTCAAGTCCTTGTGCAGTTCCAGCATTGTTAGTGCCGAAGAAGGATGGTTCATGGAGGATGTGTACGGATAGCCGGGCACTCAACAAAATAACTGTCAGATACAGATTTCTGATGCCGAGGCTTGATGATTTGTTAGATCAGTTGAGCGGGGCTACTATCTTTTCGAAGATTGATTTGAAGAGTGGTTATCATCAAATTCGTATAAGACCAGGGAATGAATGGAAGACAGCATTCAAGACGAGAGAAGGATTATATGAATGGCTGGTCATGCCGTTTGGTCTTTCGAATGCACCTAGTACATTTATGCGGGTGATGAATCAGATCTTTAGACCATTTATTAGGAAGTTCGTGGTGGTGTATTTTGATGATATACTGATATATAGTAGAAGCACAAGAGAACACTTGCATCATCTGAAAGAAGTGCTGATGATACTGCGACAGGTACAATTTTATGCTGCAATAAAGAAATGCGTGTTAATGACGCATAGTGTTTTATTTTTGGGATATGTTATTTCAGAAGGAGGTATACAAGTGGATCAGAATAAAGTTGAAGCAATCAGAAATTGGCCACAACCCAGGACGATAACAGAAGTTAGAAGTTTTCATGGTTTAGCATCATTCTACCGAAGATTTATTCCACACTTCAGTAGCGTGATGGCACCAGTTACTGATTGTATGAAAGGGAAGTAGTTTTCATGGTCGGAGGAAGCAGGATTTGCTTTTGAGCGAATCAAGGAACTTTTGACGACAGCACCAATTCTAGTGCTGCCGGATTTTCAGTTGTTGTTTGAGTTACATACTGATGCATCTAAGGTTGGAATTGGAGGGGTGTTAAGTCAGAGGGGACGTCCTATTGCATATTTCAGTGAGAAGCTATCGGGAGCCAAGATGAGATATAATACTTATGATGTGGAATTCTATGCTATTGTTCAAGCTATAAAACATTGGAGACACTATTTGTTCCATAAAGAATTTGTTCTATATACTGATCATGAAGCACTGAAACATTTGCAGGGACAGGATAAGATTGCAGCCAGGCATGCTTCATGGATCGCATACCTGCAACAATTTACATTTGTGGTGAAGCATAAGTTGGGAATTACAAACCGTGTGGCAGATGCATTGAGTCGAAGGAATCATTTGTTGACAACAATGAAGGTTGAAGTGACGGGGTTTGATGTGATGCCAGAACTGTTTGTTGATGATCCTTATTTTGCGAAGTTTGTAGATGAAGTCAAGGAGGGAAAGACAGATGAGTTTGTGTTGGTGGATGGTTTTCTCTTCAAAGGAAATCAATTGTGTATACCAGAGGGTAGTTTGCGAATGAAGATTATCAAAGAATTGCATGAGGAAGGACACGTGGGCCGTGATCGTACAATGCAGTTGATTGCAAAATCTTATTTTTGGTCGTCAATGAGAAAAGAAGTTGAGAGATTTGTGAAGAGATGTCATATCTGTCAAGTTTCGAAGGGAACCGCTACAAATGCAGGATTATATATGCCATTACCTGTGCTTACTAGACCGTGGGTTGATGTGAATATGGATTTTGTTTTGGGTTTTCCTAGAACTCAAAGGGGAAATGATTCTATATTTTTTGTGGTGGATAGATTTTCGAAAATGGCACATTTCATAGCTTGTAAGAAGACAGATGATGCCGTCCGTGTTGCTCAATTGTTATTTAAAGAGGTGTATCGATTGCATGGGCTACCTGAATCTATTGTTTCTGATCGGGATACTAGATTTCTAAGCCATTTTTGGTTAAGTTTGTGGAAGATGGTTGGAACGAAGCTGAATTTTAGTATCGCCTATCATCCGCAAACAGATGGGCAAACGGAAGTGGTGAATAGATCATTGGGAAATTTGTTGAGATGTCTTTTGAAAGATAATTTGAAAAGCTGGGATATGAAATTATGTCAGGCGGAATTTGCACATAATCATGTTGTTAATCGAAGTACTGGATTCAGTCCATTTCAAGTTGTATATTCAGCAATTCTGAAGGGACCATTGGATTTGACGAAAGTGCTATATCAGAAGGGAGTTGTTAAGCGAGCTTGTGATTTTGTGACTGAGTTGCAGGAATGCCACAGAACTGTTTATGAACGATTGCTTGCATCAATTGAGAATTATAAACTACTGGTAGATAAAAAGCGAAGGAGTGTGAACTTCAGAGAAGATGATTTGGTTTACGCCGTTTTGACGAAAGACCGTTTTCCTGTTGGAACTTACAACAAGTTGAAAGCTCGAAAAATCGGTCCAATAGAAATTTTGAAGAAGATCAATGATAATGCATATCAATTGAAATTGCCGGATCATATTCACACTGCAGACGTTTTCAACGTCAAATACTTGATTCCGTATCATGGGGATGAGCTTGTTGTGGAAGAGGAAGGTGCAAATTCGAGGTTGAATTCTTGTCAATCGGGGGAGGATGATGCAGCGCGGTACAACACTAGGTCGCAAATTTTAGGTCGCAAGCGACCTAACGACTTACGAGCTAGCGAGACAGAGTATGCATTGGAGCTAAGGGATGGCGAGCTAAGAGAGAAGGGAGAAGCAACTCGCAAGCGACCTAATGTGATACGACCTAACGAGCAAACCAAGCAAGCCAAACCATTACTGTCATTGCCAGCGACCTACGACCTAGTTAGGTCGCGTGAAGAAGATCCAGCGACCTATGATAAGTCGCCAAGCGACCTAACTTCGAGTTATGTACGAAGAGATGTTCCAGCGACCTATGATAAGTCGCCGAGCGACCTAACAGTGAGCTATGTACGAAGGGATGATCCAGTGCCGCGATCTTACTTAGGTCGCTTTCCTATGCCGCTTTCTTTAGGTCGCGAACGACCTAACAGTGAAGATTTCCAAAAGCTATTTTCTTAGGTCGCTGAGGCCTAAGTCGCTGCTACCGTGTATTTTAAGTCGCTGTGTGTTCTAAGTCGTATGATGTTTAGGTCGTATGTCATTTGTATTTGTATTTTCTTAAGTCGTATGGTGTATATCTCTTATGTCGCTTGTTGTAACCTGTATTGTTCTTAGGTCGTGTAACGTGATGTGGTAAGTCGCGTGTGTTGTAAGGTGATAGGTCGTAGGTCGCGACCAATGTTAGGTCGTGTATGTTGAGTCGTGTGCTGTACTTTGTTGTTAAGTCGTGAACGACTTAGTGTATGATTGTAACCCTATAAATAGGGATGTTGAGTCATTTGTAAAGTTAGTTGATTTTGAATAAACTTTTGTTTGAGTGCTTTGTTCCACTTCTCAAATTGGTAGTTGAGTGTAATCTCCTATCTCCACCTTCGGCATTCGAGTGCGCTCGTATCAACGATTGTTGAAGCCGATTCACGGAATCTAGTGCGCTAGATCAACGTTCGAAGAATCGTAGATCTTCCTTCACGGCATCGTGCGCGATCAACGTGACGAAGATAGCTAGAATCCGATATCTTTGAGATAATCGGATTTGGGCGTTTGGTATTTTCAATCCACCGATTGCTACTTTCACCATTTCATACATTTCTGTAATCCGCTGCTGCATCATTACTCAAGTGGAACATTGAACTGAGCCAGTTTGATATCACTTACACTCCAAGACGAGCCATTCAAGGACAAGTCCTAGCCGATTTTATAGCTGAATTTACCGTTCCAAAGGACTTGCCCGAAACCAGTGAATCTCCCGAATATGTTTGGAAGCTGTATACTGATGGTGCATCAAACGACCGGTGTTCGGGCGCTGGTGTTGTACTTGAAACTCCCGTAGGCCGATCTATATGTTATGCTTTAAAGTTCGATTTTCATGCAACCAATAATGAAGCTGAATATGAAGCCCTCTTAGCTGGACTAAAGCTTGCCAGAGATTTGAGAATTATCACTGTGGAAATTTACCGTGATTCATAGTTAGTTGTGTGTCAGGTACGGGGAGAGTATCAAGCGAGAGATCGAAGGCTGGCTGCTTACTTAGTTCGAGTTCAGGAAGTGCTAAATCAGTTTTATTATTATGCCATTTATTGTATACCTCGAGAACGCAACCAAAAAGCCGATTCATTGGCGAAGTTATCCAGCACAGGTGAAGCTCAACAAATGGGACTCGTTCCCGTAGAAGCGTTATTTTCCCCAAGAATTGACCAGGCAGAAATAGACTGGGTATGCGAAACCATCCCCAAAATGGATTCGTGGATGACTCCACTTAGAAATTACATTGAGCACAGAACCCTGCCAGAGCGCAGGAGTGAAAAGAGACAAGTCCTTCGGAAGGCCTCACGATTCACTATCCTGAATGGAATCATGTACAGAAGAGGGCACTCTGTTCCTCTACTCCGGTGTATCGCTCATGATGAATGTAACGACCCGTATTTTTACTGATCGAAAAGTTCGTTAAAATCTGGAATTTTCAGCATTTTTAAGTCGTTTCAGATTTTGGTAGATTTTGTTAAGTCCTAAGTCGGTTTGGACGAGTTAAGTAATAATTCTGGGTCGAGTGGCCGACTTAAGGAGTTAACCGAGTTAAGGACTTAAGGAATAGGGGCGACTTAAGAAACTGACCGAGTTAAGTAATAGAGCGACCTAAGTGCTGACGACTTATAAAGTTAGCAGGTTGGCGACCTAGTGGTTAGCAAGGTTAAGCTGTTAGATGACTTAAGAAAGTTAGGTCGTAGCCTAGTTGAGTTGTGGTATTTCTAAGTTATTAAGTCGTGTGAGTTTAGGTCGGCTACCTCGTTAGGTCGGAGCTGTGGTTAAGTCGCGTGTGTTCTAGTAGTTAGGTCGTAAGCCACCTTTGTTAGTTAAGTCGTCCAGACGACTTAAGTGTTAGCTCGTTTCTTGAGTTAAGTCGTAGGTAGGCTGCTGTGTTAAGTCATGACCGAATTAGGAGTTAGCTGCTAAGTCGTTTAAGTTGTTAGACAAGTGATTTTTTGAGTCGGCTAAGTTGTTTAGGTCGTATGGGGTTAAGTCGTAACCCAGTTACCTGTTAAGTCGTAGACTAGTAGATTTTAATAAGTCGTAGGTCGGCAATGTATTAAGTCTCAGAGGCGCATTGTTTTAAGTCGTGTAGGCGCGTGGGTTGAGTCGGAGGCTTAGGTCGGAAGGTTATAAGTCGGAGACGACTTATGGAGATAGCCGAGTTACGACTTATGGAAATTTCTGCTATAAATAGGAAGGGTTTTTCTCACTTTTTGGGATCCGGATTTTGAAGCGACGAAGTGCTGCCATTTTGAGAGCTCGACTTCTACACTTCTTCACTTCTTTTCTCCACTCTAATCAAGTGATTCCATCCATCCAAATCGAAGATCGAAGAGCTTAGATTGAAGATCTACATTCTTCGAAGAGAGATTTCATCGTTTAAAGCGGATTTGTGATAGATCGAGTTAGATCCTTCGCTGTCCAGATCTGAAGTGTGTTGCTTTTGAGTTGTTTAGGTGATTTGGGGAGTGGTGATTATCTCTCACACGGATCCAAAGGAGTATATTGGATTGTTGGCTCGATTTGGTGTTAAAATAGTGATTTCCATGCATTTTCTTCATCCTAAGTGTAGATCCATATAGATCCATTGTTCATGATGATTTGACAACAATTTTACTACATGTTAACCTATGCAAGTTCATTCATCAAGATTATAGAGACATTGCTCATGTTTTCATGCTTATTTGACTTTCGACTCTTTAATTACGAAATTGCCATTATAGTGATAATTGTCTACATAGATCATATTTGAATGCTTGATTGCTTGGATTAATGTTTGACTTGATTGATTGCTATAAATTAGATGATTGATGATTTGATTTAGACCGAAGATGATTCAAAAGCTAAGAGAAAGGCTCTTGAATTGGGAAAGCTGCTTGTGGCATATGTAGCGGGTGTTGGGTGAATTTTCTTCACCGGACCACTCCTTTCCTACCACCGAACCGGGCTCCACCGAACCACTCCTCTCCCACTACCGGACGAAGCTCTACCAAGACAACATACCAAACTCCACCGAACCACTCCTCTCCCACTACCGGACGAAGCTCTACCAAGTCAACATACCAAACTCCACCTCCCTACCTCTACCGAACCATACCCCACCGATCCAGGAGAAGGAGACCACCGGTCCAACTCCGTCTCCATACCTCTACCGAACCAAACCTCACCTCCCACCACTACCGGTCCAGGCCACCTCCTACCGGACCAGTTCATCGCCGAATGAAGCATCTCCAACCATTACCGGACCAGCCACCTTCTCCAACCCCCGAACCAAGCTACGTCCTCACCACCGGACCAAACTACGTCCTCACCACCGAACCAACCTGTCACCAAGGTCCTACCGAGCCAAAGCATTGCCAGGCCAGATCGTGGCAGCCCAGGCACACCAGCTGCTATATACCTCGAAGGCCCCTACCCCTAGCCTCACTCTATAAATAGAGGGGCAGGGGTACAACAATGGGGGACAAGTTTGAGAGCACAAGCACGGAAGGAACTCTTCAAACAACTTTCTTTTACTTGTATCAAAGCTTTGTACTTGTAATCATAAAAAAAAAGAAGAGAAATAACATATAAAGTGGACGTAGGCACATTCTGGCTGAACCACTATAAATCTGCGTGTCTTTTTACAGTTTAGCCCCTGTTTTTTTACGTATTTGCATAAATCGCTCAAATTACTAAGAATAACATAAGATCTACTAAATCATACAACTTTGAGGTGTTTGTCCATTTTTTGTGCAAACATTTTTGGTGCTTTCACTGAGAACTAGAAGCTCGAAGCTTCAGCTTCATCTACTTAACAAGTTTTCCTAACAGCATCGTCCGCCACTTGGAAAACATGCCTCCCAAATAGAGAAAAGATGTTAACAAAGGAAAAAACATCGCATCCAGCAGTCTTCCAGATCCAGCTGTCACGAATCAAGTAAATCGTCCTCCTCCAGCAACGGTAACAAATGAAGGACAGGCTAACCCAACCACTCCTGCCACAGAACAGCCTGCAGCAATTACTAGGGCAGATTTGGACAGAGTTGTTGTTGAAGTAACTAACCGCTTCACGTACCAGCAGGAAGCCTTGGTGGACCATCTCATGTCACGCTTGAGGGACGCTGAAGAATCCAACCGCAACACTGAATCATGGGGCGAGTCCGAGTCTGGAGGATCTCAGAGACAGCAAAGATCTTCCTTCTTCGAAGGAGCTAACGGCAGAAGTAGCCATGGTAGGAGCCGAGACCGAGCACAGCCCGAAGTTAGGCCTGAGGAAACGTTTGGTACCGAACCCAACGGGGAAGGTACCGGGCGAAGGTCAACTGTAGCTGAGCCTGTCATGCTGCCTAACCACAGAAACACCAATGAACGGGGCCGAGCTAGAGTTCAGCCCGAAGTTGGACCCGAGGAAGTGCTTAGATCAGAACCCAACAGGGGAAGATCAAGGCAAGGGCCAACTGTAGCTGACCCAAGCGTGCTCCCAGAAGATCAAAGGCAGCCACTGGAAAATATGAGGAATGATAGACGATACCATCCCTATAGGTCGTCTGGACGGAATCAATCCCACAGAACAGAACCAAACTCATTTCTATCTGCTCCAAGTTTTGATGAAAGGATGGCACGCTTATTCAGAGAGTGTGTCCAACGGGAGCAAAGAGATCGAGGGATAGGCGCTAGGGTAACCAGCCCTTTCGCCCGCAATATCGAAATTGCTATCACCCCCCGAGAATGGAAGATGCCAACAATGGAACCCTACAAAGGAACCTCCGATCCCGTTGTACACTTACAGAGGTACACGCAGCATATGCTCATGAGTGGAGCAACAGAGGGAGTACTGTGCAAATGATTTCCGCTCTTCTTAGCAGATCTTGCTACCTCCTGGTTCTGTCATCTACCCCAAGGATCCATCAGCTCATGGGAAATGTTGAAAGAAAAATTTATCAGTCAGTTCCGCATTCATGTGGAGCAACCTAAGGACGCTTATTCCTTATCCAGCGTCAAACAGAAACCTGGAGAAAAGCTGCAGCAATACCTAACCAGATTCAACGCCGCAGCAGCCGCAGTTCAAGATGCCGATGAGAAGCTTATCCTAATGGCCCTCTGCAGTGGGGTGCATCCGGACACTAAATTTGCTAGAAGATTGACAAAAGAAAAACCAGCTACTTTACCCGATTTCTTCCATGAAGCCGGGAAATACATGAGGCTTGAGGATGCTGCCATTGAGGGGCAGTCAGGACAGCAAAGTAAGACGACCCATGGCAACGCCCCTGCTGTGGCGAGGGATGTTCGAAGAAATGATTCCAGAGACAATGATGGGGGCAAGAAGGTAGAAAAGCGCCTATATCGGCCAGGACCAAGATTCGACACTTACACCCCTTTGAACGAGACCGTCGAAAATATCTTCCTTGCCACCCAAGGCGAAGTTAGATACAAACGCCCACCATACAAGAAGGAATCAGATAACGCACAGAAGTCTGGAAAATTCTGCCGCTTCCACGAATCTCACGGACATGATACCAACGAATGCCATCATCTCCGAGATCTGATTGAGGAACACATCAGAAGGAAGAAACTGGAACGTTATGTAAAAAGTCAAGACAGGACTCCAGCTCCTGCCAATGAAAACCCAAGGCTACCCTCACCAGGGACCGACAGAGGAAACCGCAATGCTAGCAGCTCTAGTCAAGAGAAGATAGTGGTCCATACCATCTCAGGAGGTCCGCACATCGCAGACAGAAGTTGGAGAGAGATGGAAAGATATGGGAAGTCGCTTAGAGACAATAAAGACTGTGTCAATACGGTTATAGAAGAGCGCCACCCAAAGCGGAAAGAAAGTGATGACATCACATTCAGTAAACGCGACCTAGAAGGAAGACAGTACCCTCACATGGATCCCATGGTTATCTCTGCCCGACTCGGTCCCGCCGAAGTTTACTGAATCCTGGTAGACATTGGAAGCTCTGTAAATATCCTGTTCAAACACGCATTCGACAAAATGAAGCTATCAATGAAGGATGTATCTCCCTGCGATAAACCACTACACGGTTTCACTGGAGATGCGAAGATGCCCCTCGGGCAGCTGGACCTCTTTGTTGAGATTGGAAGCCATCCCCGCTCCGTTGTAAGGAAACAGACGTTTGTGCTGATAGAAAACCATTCGGCCTACAACGCCTTCTTAGGAAGACCAGCCTTGTCTGACTTCCAGATTGTCCTAGCCCCATGGTGCCTGAAAATGAAATTTCCAACAGACAATGGGGTAGGGGAAGTGGAAGGAGACCAGGATATTGCACGAGACTGCTATGTAACCGAACTTCGCAACAACCACAGGAAAGATAAAGGGAAAGGTGTAGAGATTGCCCTCTGCACAAAAAGCCTTGAAGCATAGCAACTAAAGAAAGCCCCTCCTCTTCGATACACCAGCGACCCTTTCAATGAATTAGACCCTAGGGACAAAGAGGAGGAGGCCACTGCCGAGCCTGTAGAGGCTATGGAGTTTATATCTGTAGACAAGCACGACTCAAGTAGGCTACTGAAAATTGGGTCCCAGCTGAAAGCTGAATTGAAGGAACAACTCATTGATTTTCTCCGCCACAACTTGGATGTATTCGCTTGGTCACACGCTGACATGACCGGAATCTCCCCCGACATAGCATGCCACGTATTAAACATTGATCCTACCAAGGCGCCTGTAAAACAAAAAAAGAGAAGTATGGGGGCAGAGCGATCAGCAGCCCTCGATGAAGAAGTAAAGAATCTACTCGCCAATGACTTCATACGAGAAGCTGTTTACCCAGAATGGATCGCCAACCCGGTACTAGTAAAGAAGGCTAATGGGAAGTGGCGGACCTGCATTGACTTCTCCAACCTAAACGACGCCTGCCCAAAGGATTGCTTCCCGCTTCCCAGAATCGACCAACTTGTAGACAGCACAGCCGGGCACGAACTCCTATCTTTTATGGATGCATACTCAGGATATAACCAAATTCCTATGCATGCTCCCGACCAAGACCACACTAGTTTCATCACCGACCGGGGTTTATAATGCTACAAAGTGATGCCCTTCAGACTTAAAAATGCAGGAGCCACCTACCAGCACCTCGTCAACAAGATGTTTGCAGGGCTAATAGGACAAACTATGGAAGTATATGTAGACGACATGCTGGTGAAATCACGGAAAGCCAAAGATCACTTAAGCCACCTAGGTGAAATGTTCCAGGTACTTCGACAGTATGGAATGAAGTTGAATCCACTAAAGTGCTCCTTCGGAGTGTCATCGGGAAAATTCTTAGGGTTCATCGTCCATGCCCGAGGGATTGAAGCAAACCCTGAACAAGTCCGAGCATTAAGGGACATCAAGATACCTTCCACCCGAAAGGAAATGCAAAGCCTAAATGGAAAAGTGGCCGCCCTAAGCCGATTCATCTCCAAAGCAACGGACAAGTGCGTCCCCTTTTTCGAAGCTCTAAAGAAAGATAAAGGAAAGTTCGAATGGACGGACGAATGCTTAACCGCTTTCCTTAACCTAATCGAACACCTCCAGAAACCACCGGTACTCTCGACCCCAAGCGAAGGCGAAGAATTATACCTATACCTTGCTGTGTCATCTCACGCTTTAAGCGCTGCCTTGGTAAGGGAAGACAACCGCACGCAACGACCAGTTTACTTCGTCAGTAAAAGGTTTACTGGGGCAGAAGTCAGATATCCTAAACTTGAAAAGTTAGCATACTGTTTACTAATCACTTCACGAAAACTACGTCACTACTTCCAATCCCATTCCATCAAAGTTCTGACCGATCAACCACTGAGGCAGGTACTCCATCGTCCCGACACTTCCGGGCGACTACTTAAATGGTGTATTGAGCTGAGTCAATATGATATCACCTATCACCCTCGCACCGCCATCAAGGGACAAGCCATGGCTGATTTCATTGCAGAGTTCACTACCAACGAGGATAAGGAGCAACTGGAAATAACAGAAGATATCAAGTGGAATCTCTTTGTGGATGGTGCATCTAACGAACAAGGCTCGGGGGCAGGTGTGGTAATAATCACTCCCAGGGGAAATAAACTGCACTATGCTATAAGGTTGGAGTTCGCTGCCACCAACAACGATGCAGAATATGAAGCAGTGATAGCTGGACTAGAAATTGCCATAGAAATCGGAGCCAATTCTTTGTGTCTTCACAGCGATTCTCAACTTATTGTTAATCAAATACTAGGAGAATTCCAAGCTCGAGAGGAACGACTCATAGCATATCTAAAGAAGACCAAGTTGCTTCTCAGCCGATTGGATCAGTACTTAGTCAAACACATCCCTCGAGAAGAGAACCAAGAGGCCGACGAATTGGCAAAGCAAGCGAGTATGAGAGACATCGCCATCTTCGGGGCAGTAACCATCTCAAAGTAAACGGTCCCAAGTTTTGAGCAAGTGAATCTGATAGCCGCAGCCGAAGAAGAAACTTGGATGACTCCCATCCGAGACTACCTACAAAGTGGCACACTACCCAACGGGCGTAATGAAGTCAAGAAAATCTTGAGGAAAGCGTCCCGCTATACAATACAAGAAGACATCCTCTATCGGCGCGGTTTCTCTAACCCATTATTAAGGTGTGTCGCCGGAAGGGAAGCCAAGGAAATCTTATCCAACATCCATCAGGGGAGCTGTGGAGATCACACTGGGGGGCAAACATTAGCAAAAAAGATACTCCGATACGGATATTTCTGGCCCACCCTAAGCAAGGACGCCTCAGATTTCGTCAAGAGATGTGACAGATGCCAAAAATTTGCTAAGATTCCACGGCTACCAACAACTGAGATTACTCAAATGACCAGCCCTTGGCCCTTCGCAATATGGGGAATTGACTTAATCGGCGAGCTACCGATGGGCCGAGGCGGGGCCAAATATGCTATAGTGGCAGTTGATTATTTCACCAAATGGGTGGAAGCAGAACCTCTGAATAAAGTATCTTCAGCAAAAGTTATTAACTTCTTGATCAAAAATGTTCTGTGCAGGTATGGAGTCCCACTCAAAATCATATCAGACAATGGACTTCAATTTGACAGCGAGGAATTCGCCAACTGGTGCCAAGAACACCGAATTCATAAAAGCTTCTCATCCGTAGCATATCCCCAGGCAAATGGACAAGTCGAAGCAGTCAACAAAATTCTGAAAACTCTAATCAAAAAGAAGCTCGAAAAATCAAAGGGCGCTTGGGTGGATGAACTTCCTACGGCACTATGGGCCTATCACACATCTTTCAGAACATCGACAGGGCACACTCCTTTCTCTTTGGCATGCGGATCGGAGGATATGCTCCCAGTTGAAACTATTGTGCCTTCCCACCGTCGGATCCACTATAACCCAGAAGAGAACGAAGAACTCCTTCACATGTCTTTGGATCTAATCGAGGAGAGAAGAAACGATGCAGTCCTCAAAACAGCAGCCCATAAGCAAAAAGTGGCAACACAATACAACTCCAAAGTCAAGCATCGTACCTTACAGGAAGGGGATCTTGTCCTCAAGCGAATCTTCCCTCGCCCCAGAGCATTAGACCCAATCTGGGATGGAACATATGTAATTCATAAAGATCTCCACAACGGAGCCTATATTTTGTCAACAGTGGACGGAGAGGTGTTCCAGAGGGCATGGAACATCCAACACCTCCGTCGATACTTTTCTTAACTTGTATTGCCCATATGAAGTGAATTAACAAAGAGAATCAGTGGACGTAGGCATTTTCGTGCCGAATCACTTTAAAAAACCCTGTCTCTTTTTTAACTTGTTCCTTTGTATCTTGGCTGCTTGTTAACTTTATCCTTTTCTGTTGAACAAAATTCTGAGTATATAGCATTTCTATTCAAAGCACTCCACAACGCAACTTCACCTGGACAAGACCCAACAGGTACTATGCGAATCTATGCCCTCGCCAATGAGACACTTTTGCTCCAGCATCCCTCTGCTGCGGGTTAACTCATTGCTCGCGACGGCCCTGAAAGCCAACTGTAATGAGCCGATTATAAGCCACCAAGAAGGCCGACTATAGCCGAGGCAGCTCATTACGGCGTTAGGCTCGCCGGCAACTGTGAACCGACTATAAGCCCCAACATAAGGTGTGGCCAGCCAGGGGCAGTTCACAGTTGACGATCGGCACCCACGCTAGCCGGCCACAGTAAATCGAATAATACCCACGATTACGGGCCATAATGGCCCGGGTAGTTACTGTGCGCGATCTCGGCTCCGATGTGTCTTAAGTGCGGCTGTGGTAAAAAAGAATTAACTCCCTGCGGAGGCGTAAGATGAGTGACGAATGTCTCCAAGACCCACGGCTAGGGAAAGTGACTACAAAACCCGTTTGCCACGAACTTAAGCACATCGAAGGCCTTCCGTGATTGGAAGTTTTACCTTTTTTACGTATTTCAATTTTACTTAAAAAGCTTTTTTCCTATCCCCTATAACAATCCCTAAAGTACATGATACAGAGTAGGAGATACTCGCCAATGGGTGTAGGGACTCACAGTGGCAGGACATTTGACTACATTCCATGCTCGGTCCTACAAGATATTCAAGACTGCCATCTACGATTAAAACATGAAAGGCGGTATTTTCTTCTTTTATGTACAAATACATGACTATAATTTGTTCACACCACACGCTAATATTGCAAGTCATAAAATTATGGTTTAGAACCAGAGTCTAACATCAAACACAATTTAATTACAAGAATATACATAGCTACATTTCTCATACGATATGTCGAAATAGCAACAAATATTCAAGAAACGACAAAATCAGCTTAAGTTAAAAAATTACACGTCAAGAATAATGTTGATTGTTACAAGTAGCAAGAATTACAACTTAGAAGTTACTCTACTGTCTTAAGACTAACGTATACAACCATGTCAAGTCTACAAAAAGAATTTTCCAGGTCTAATCAGGGAGCCGGTTGCGTCGGAGTCTTGTCCTTGCTCTGTTGCCCACCTGTCCGGTCATAAAAAGAATTCATTAGCGATAAGTAACCAAGTTAACGGAAAGACTAGAAAGGAAGACTTACCAGCACCTGCTTCTTGACCATCCTGGTCGTCATCCTCTACCTGCACACCTGCCTCCTCAGCAGCAAGCAGCCGCATACCCTCCTTTACCGCCACTTTCTCCTCCTTGGTAAACTGGGCAGTGACCACATCCATACTGAAGACCGTTCCACCCTCTTTATCTGCATCAGTCTTAGCCTCCTCCAGAGCCCGGAGATAAATCTTATCCATGACCCTGGGATAATCATCCATCCAGGACAGGTTGCCCTGCTTCCAGGTACGGAAGTACATATCCTGGAGCATTTCGTCCATCATCCCCTCATTCTCCTCAAACTCCCTCATCCGGGCCTCGGAAGCCGACAACCTCCCAACGGCGGCATCTCTCTCCGATCGGTATCTCGAGCAGTCAACCAGAAGGGATCCCCGCATTGCCTCCATCTCCTCCCTCAACTTGGCTTGAGCAAGCTCTGCAGCCTCAAGTTTCCCGGACAATTCCTCCACCTGCTCGAGATCCGCTTTCCGAACCTCGTCCACCGTGGCAATAGCCATGTCAATCCGTTCTTTGCAAGTAGCTTCCATTTTCCGCAATTCGGCCCGACTGGCCTCTTCCATGGTTTTCCTTAGTCGCCTAGTAGCAGCCTCATGCTGAGAAATCTGAATAGCCTGATCCGCAAGCTGTTTGGCCTGATCCGAAACCACCAATCGAAGTCGGATATTGGCGCTCCCAATCTCCTCTCCGGCCTTAACCAGCCGGGCATGATGCCCCATCAGCTTTTTAGTCTCCTCCGCCACCCGATCAATATTAGCCTTGGCCTCATCTCCCATGGTAACTATCCGAGTGGTAAGTAGATCAAGATCTAAGGACTTAGCTTCATCAAGCACCCGTACCATAGGGTTGCGGGGAAGAAGGTGCTCACCAGTAACCTCATCAAAGGTAATGTCGTGGCAACTTGGATCCAGATCAGGATGACCAGCAAATGGATTACGAGCCAAGTCAGGACGGTCGATATGAGTAACGGAAGGGTTTCTGGACGAGTGCGGAGCGGGTGCAAACTCGCTACCCTCTTCAGTGATATCATGAAGAGGCTGAGCCGGAAGCTGAGGACCGGGCGAAGTTTCGGATAAAGGATGACTCCTCTTCCTCTGCTGAATACCCTCTTCGATGACCCCAAGAAGAGGACGGTAGCCGACTACATCCCCGGAGCGTTGGGTCGAGGGCTTCGGCTTAGCAGAAGTTTTGGAAAGCTTATATTGCTCAAGCCTGTGTCGAAGGTCTGAGGCTTTGGACGTCTTGCCTGCTCCTGATATAAAGAACAAGTGTCACAAACTTACATCACTATATGATTCGAGAAACGCGGTAAATTACAAGTTAAAAAAGGAAAAGAAACACAGCTGTGGTTGTACAAACCCTGGGGAGGAGTGGGATACTGCAATAAGTCCTGGATTTCATTCCAGGACGGGAGCGGGTCATAAAATATTCCTAAGTCCCTATCATTAATGAAGCATGCAGGAGTCAAGAGTTCACCTTGAGTCGTCGGAGCCACCTTGGCTGGAATGGTCGGAGAAGACTCACTTGCACCAGTCCCGGCTTTGTCCGCCTTCCCGGTCTTCTCTACCAAAGCCGGATCCTCATCCAACCCCTCAAAAGCCTGGTGGAACGCATCATCCGTCCACTCCTGAATCTCGCCCGCTTGCCCAGGAAGTAGGGCCCCGATGCCATCGCCACCTTTGTCACCATCCTGACCATCTCCACCCTCGCCTCTTTCCTCCTCTATGTCTTCCTCCTCCCGGGTAAGTGGACAATTGCTGGGGGAGGGACCGTCCGACTTCTTGAGTTTCTTACCTCCGACAGCTGGAGGTTTTGTGAAAGGTTTCCTCTTGCTACTCTCTGCCGTAACACCTTCCTTGGTCTGAGAAGCCGCCCTCTCCTCCACCGTTTCCCTCAGCTTAACTACAGACTGCTGCGGAAGGATTAAGTTATATTCCAGAAGAATCGCATTTCTGATCAAGAAGGCAGATGATCTATATTTCCCAAGAATGGCTTCTATCTCAGCCGCCGTCTGAACCAGGCGGTCAGTCTCCACAACCGGAAAGCCACCTGTCGCTAGCAAAAATGAGAAAGTATGAGAAGAAGCATTGCAATCGGAATAGAAATTATAAGTAAAAGCATCAACTTACATCCAGAGGTAAAGCGCCGGATTGAAACGGAGTCGTCCCTAACAAAGAACCACTCTTTCTTGAACATGCTGAATTTAGAGTACAGGTCCAAGACCGGCTTGAAGGTCACGGCTGACTCCAAGCTAATGTATGGGGACCCCTTCTTATAGCCCCTCAAATTATACAAGTACCGGATCTCTCGGTTGGAAGGAGCACGACCATACTTCCTTTGGAAAATGACGAAGAGGCTCACCAGGATAGCATAGGAGTTGGGTTGAAGCTGGAATGGGGCCACCTTGAGATATGTTAGGAAGCTGATTACCCAAGAATTAAGAGGCGGAATGGCACCACACATGCAGTGGTATCTGCTGTAAGCAAAGTACCCCTCAGGGGGGGTCGTATGGCATGACATCTCTCCCTGGAAACAGCATTCGCGCCCTATCAATTACGAAAGAACGAGAGATGGCATCAAGCTGCTCCTCCTTGAGGGAACTAGGAAAACAGTCGGGCGGGGAGTTCAGAATTTCCTGAGGGCCGTACCCGTTCACTAGTGATCTCGGGATTGGTCCGTGACGTTCGGGATTCGGCTGAGCTGGGGGCACGGCAGGGGAGCTTCCTTCGCCCCCGGATTTCTTTTTATCCGATCGAGTTTCCGCTTTACGAGACATTATCTGCAAACACAAAGAAGAATGTCGTTAGAATAGAGGAAGTAAAGGAGCGAGTGTGTGCAATCTGGGATTTCGCTCAGGACTCAAAAGTTCATTCGGACTCAAAAGTTCATTCGGTAGTACATTACAAAATTTCATTCGGTAGTTCATTACAAAGGTTCATCCGGCATTCTCAGAATCAAGGTTCATTCGGCGTAGACTCATTCGATAGTTTCAAATATGAGAGGCATTCGGCAACTACCTGGTTCAGCAGTCGAAGATGATCCGGCAATAACTTTGGTTCGGCAGACGTGAGTTCCAATTCGGCTATCTTCAAACGATGGAGAATGGTAGAAACACATGTCCCATACTTATAAGGGGAAGTTGTTTGACCGGTCCAGCCGGTTCGGTTCTTAGACCGAATGAGGTCGACGAACAAGGCACAACATATGTTAAACATATGCCCTGCTTTGGGGGGGCAAATGTTGGGTGAATTTTCTTCACCGGACCACTCCTTTCCTACCACCGAACCGGGCTCCACCGAACCACTCCTCTCCCACTACCGGACGAAGCTCTACCAAGACAACATACCAAACTCCACCGAACCACTCCTCTCCCACTACCGGACGAAGCTCTACCAAGTCAACATACCAAACTCCACCTCCCTACCTCTACCGAACCATACCCCACCGATCCAGGAGAAGGAGACCACCGGTCCAACTCCGTCTCCATACCTCTACCGAACCAAACCTCACCTCCCACCACTACCGGTCCAGGCCACCTCCTACCGGACCAGTTCATCGCCGAATGAAGCATCTCCAACCATTATCGGACCAGCCACCTTCTCCAACCCCCGGACCAAGCTACGTCCTCACCACCGGACCAAACTACGTCCTCACCACCGAACCAACCTGTCACCAAGGTCCTACCGAGCCAAAGCATTGCCAGGCCAGATCGTGGCTGCCCAGGCCCACCAGCTGCTATGTACCTCCAAGAGCCCTACCCCTAGCCTCACTCTATAAATAGAGGGGCAGGGGTACAACAATGGGGGACAAGTTTGAGAGCTCAAGCACGGAAGGAACTCTTCAAACAACTTTCTTTTACTTGTATCAAAGCTTTGTACTTGTAATCATAAAAAAAAAGAGAAATAACATATAAAGTGGACGTAGGCACATTCTGGCTGAACCACTATAAATCTGCGTGTCTTTTTACAGTTTAGCCCCTGTTTTTTTACGTATTTGCATAAATCGCTCAAATTACTAAGAATAACATAAGATCTACTAAATCATACAACTTTGAGGTGTTTGTCCATTTTTTGTGCAAACAGCGGGTGATGAAGCTCTTATGCATAGATTCGATGATGATGATGTTGAGATGAGACTTTTCGAGGATGTGATGAAGCGAAGTATGATATGAGATAGTCTTGGTCTAATCCAGACGGGATCATTCCAAGCACGTTGGTAACTCGGTGATATGATTCGAGTTAAGGGTAATGGATGCTTGAGAGGCGCTTGAGCTAGTATGGAAATAGTCGTCAAGGAGGATGACTAGGAGGCTTGGATAGCATCGTTGTTGAAGGTTCTAGCATGCTCTAAGCAAGAGTACGTTTGGGCAGATTCGATAGTCCCAACGGCCAACTGTTGATGGTCGAGTACTCTGGGCAGATTCGATAGTCCTAGGCACGGGCTGCGACGACGTGCGGGAGTTATGTCTAGAACCGGGGTTTCCATTAGCCCTTGACGGACGGCTGAAAGAATGTGCCGGTCATTCAATTAACGGTGATATCGAAGCAATGATAACAGTGATAGCCAGAGTCATGGATGTTTGGTTGTATCGTCATTCGGTCTCAAGAGTAGTGTTTTCTGGGTGCTTATCTGATCTTGGTTTAGGCCTTGGGGGTTTGTGCTTGGAAAACATCGCCCTTGACTCGAGTGATAATTTCTTTACTTTACATTGTATGCTCTGTTATGTTTGCTTCTGCTTAGTGTGTGTCTGGGGGCTATCACTGTAGAAAGAGGTTGGAGTGGGAGGGTTGTATTCCTATTCCTTTTCCTTTATGCTCTTTTGGTATGTTGTTAGTTAATTTACTGCTCACTAAGACTGTTGTCTGACTCAAGGCTTTATGTTTTAATTCTTATTGCCTTGGGCTGTTCGTCCATTTTGGGACGGGCAGACTAGGTAGCAGGTGACAGGTGCTGTTCTAGCTTTTCACGGTGCTGATATCGAAGACGAGTTGGAGTATTGCATATTGTTTCTTTCTTACTATATGTACTGGATGTTCCGCTGCTTTGTATTCTCTGAGTGATATGTAGTGAGGCTTGATGTATTGACTATTTGGATGCTTGTATTCAACTATTATGGAGTTTTATATGATGGCATTTTATTCTGTAAAGCTTCACTATACATATGTTCTATTGTATTTTGTCCATGCGCTGTGAGTAATACGATAGATTTTGTTGTTTTAATTTACCCTGACAATCGTCCATGGTCGCCTGGCACACTTTACAGTGCATTTTCTCTTGATTCAGTGCAGGGGTCATGGGCGGTCGTCACATTTGGTATCAGAGCATTGGTTAATCGGTCTTACCTAACGCTCGCTGACTTAACTACGTATGAGAGACGTAATTGTATTTTGATGGATGAATACTATATATAATATAGTAGTTTAGTTGAGTTTGAGTCCTTTATGCAGTTGTTTCTCTAGATGTTCTGATCATTCCTTTTTATAGATATTTAAATGAGTCGAAGAGGGAGACCAGCTGCTAGGGAAGGCCGTGCTACTGAGGGGACTGCTGATTATGCAGCTATGTTCGAAGCTATGATGACTTCGATCATGAGAAGGATACCAGTTCCGGGGGCAGCAGTTGATGTTGGAGTTCAAGTCCAAACTCCAAAACCAGTGGATTTCGCTAAGTTGTGTAAGGACTATACTGCTCTTGGAGGAAAGGTTTTCTTGGGAACAGAATCAACTATCGAAGTCCAGAGATGGATAGATGCTTGTAGAAGGATCTTTGGTGATTTGGGAATTGATGATGCAACTAAGAGGAAGTTGGCATCAAGGCAGCTTCAAGGGAGAGCCTCTGATTGGTGGAACTCTATTACCATCAATACTGCGGAGGAAGAGATTACTTGGGAGCAATTCCAAGCTAGATTTGAAGCTAAGTTCATTTCTACAGCTCAGAAGTCTGTTCTGTTCAAGAAGTTTGTGGAGCTCAAGCAAGGTGGAAGATCAGTCCTTGAGTATGTTTCTGAGTTTGAAGCTTTGTCCAAGTATGCCCGGTCATATATTGAGTCTGCATACCAGAAGAATGAGAAGTTTGTGACAGGCTTGGACAGTTATCTTGGGAGATAGTTGGTGGATCATTTGGACGATTCGTTTGAGAAGCTTGTGGAGAAAGCTCTCAGGCATGAGAGTCTGTTTCCTAAGGAAGGATCTGTTGTTGTTGTGACCAGGGAAGAGTCTAAACCCCAGCAGGGTGGAAACAAGAAGAGGAAGCAGCAACAGCAGAAGGGTAAGGATGGCCAGAAGAAGCAGAAAGGCGAGGTGACTTGCTACAATTGTCAACAGAAGGGCCATTTCTCGAAGGATTGTAAGAATCCTAAGGTACCGATGAAGTGTCACAACTGTGACATGCCGGGGCATTTTAGGAAGAATTGTCCAGAACTGAGGAGGGACAAGCAGATTGTGAAAGCTTATGCTTTGGGAGCTGTTACGTCGTCTTCAAAGGCTCATACCGCTGAAGAGAAGGGAAAGAGTGTGGTGGTTCAAGGTACTCTTTTCCTATGTGGTGTTCCAGTTAGAGTTCTGTTTGATACTGGACCGTCGCATTCGTTTGTTTGTAGTGAACTTGTAGGCCGGTTGGGTTTGGAACCGGATATTGTTGATAGGCCATTGGTTGTGACTAATCCAGTTGGGGGTTCGTCCTGTTTGTGTATGTTATGCCGTGGTCTAGTCGTATCGAGTCATGATTGCTCTTTTGTTTGTGATTGCTTTGTTCTGAACTTTGCGGGGTTCGGAATTATTTTGGGTATGGACTGGCTTAGGAGGTATGCGGCAAAGGTTGATTGTGAGAGGCTGGAAGTGACAGTCGAGAATGTGGAAGGGCGAAAGATTGTGATACGATGTAAGCATGAAGAAGGCGTCTTCATGAGCTTCATGTATTCGCTGGTTGTTCCACGGGATGGACTGTCATCGGTGCCAATCGCTAATGGATTCGAGGATGTCTTTGACGAAGTCAAAGGGTTGCCGCCGCATAGAGAAATCGAGTTTCGTATAGATCTAGTTGAAGGAGCCAGACCTGTTGTGATGCCTCTTAGGCGGATGGCGCCTAGGGAACAACAGGAGTTGAGGGTGCAAGTTGATGATCTTTTGCAGAAAGGATTCATTCGGCGTAGTGTGTCCGAGTGGGGTGCACCAGTTGTGTTTGCAACCAAGGCAGATGGGTTGTTGAGATTGTGCGTCGATTATCGTGAGCTGAATAAGGTGACTAAGAAGAACAAGTATCCATTGCCGAGAATAGATGACTTGTTTGATCAGCTTCACGAAGCTAAGGTGTTTTCTCAGATGGATTTGGCAATGGGATTTCACCAGTTGAGAGTGGCTAAGGATAGTGTGCCGAAGACTGCTTTTCGGACGCCATCGGGTTTCTTTGAGTGGCTGGTAATGCCGTTTGGGTTGACTAACGCGCCAGCATATTTTGTGGATCTTATGAATAGAGTGTTCAGAGATCAGTTGAACAAGTTCGTACTTGTGTTCGTGGATGATATTCTGATTTATTCCAGAACTGAAGAAGAGCACAAGACGCACTTGCGTATTGTTTTGGAAATCTTGCGGAAACATCAGCTGAAGGCTAAGTTTTCGAAGTGTCACTTCTGGAAGAGTAAAGTGAGGTTCTTAGGCCATGTGATTTCTAGAAGTGGAATAGCGGTTGATCCCGCTAAGGTGGCAGCAATCCAGGATTGGGTTAGACCTAAGAATGCATCTGATGTGAGAAGTTTTCTTGGATTAGTAGGATATTATCGACGGTTTATCAAAGACTTCTCCATGATAGCTGCACCGTTAACAGGATTGACGAAGAAGAACCAAGTGTTCAGTTGGGATGCTAAGTGTGAGCAAGCTTTCAGAATCCTGAAAGAGAGATTGACGAGTGCTCCTGTTCTGACTATTCCTAGTGGGAATGATGAGATGGTGGTTTACACCGACGCATGTGGTACTGGACTTGGAGCAGTGCTGATGCAGAGAGATAAAGTTGTTGCGTATGCCAGTTGACAACTGAAGCCACATGAAAGGAATTACCTGACTCATGATCTGGAGTTAGCGGCAATTGTTTTTGCTCTGAAGATGTGGAGACATTATCTATTGGGAGTTCGATTTGAGTTGTTTACGGATCATAAGTCGTTGAAGTATCTTTTCTCCCAAAAGGATTTGAATCTTCGGCAGCAACGTTGGCTAGAGTTTTTGGCATCATATGATTTTGGTATAGCTTATACTCCGGGAAAAGGTAACGCAGTGGCAGATGTGTTAAGTCGAAGACATGCTGGATTGGGAGCCATGTTTTCAGAATGGAAGAATCTCGAGTATTTAGCTGGATTTGACTTCGGGCCTAGATGTGAATTGGAACCTGAGATGTTGGCAAACTTATCGATAAGACCTTCTCTTGTGGAAAGGATTGGCGAGAGCCAAAAGCGAGACGATAAGCTTGTCAAGATTATCCGTGATTTGGAATCTGGATTAGAACCAGAAAAGGATAAAGGATTCGAGGTCGATCGAGAGGGTTGGCTTCGGAAGCAAGGACGACTAGTTGTTCCCGATATAGATGAATTGAGGAGTGAAGTTCTGAAGGAAAGTCATCACTCGAAGTTGACAATTCATCCAGGTGGAAATAAGATGTATCGGGATATGAAGAGAACCTACTACTGGGAAGGCATGAAGAAGGATGTTGGAAATTTTATTTCCAAGTGTATGAACTGCCAGTTGGTAAAAGCTGAACAGAAGAAGCCTAGTGGATTGCTTCAGCCATTAGAAGTTCCTACATGGAAGTGAAGCAAGTATCGATGGATTTTATTGATGGGCTACCTAGAACCAGAACGGGAAATGAAGGGATTTAAGTCATTGTGGATCGTCTGACCAAGAGTGCGAGATTCATTCCTGTTCGATCGACTAGGACTGCATCAAAGTTGGCTGAGTTGTATGTTAAGTGGATAGTTCGATTCCATAGTATTCCGAAGAGTATAGTGAGCGATCGAGACCCATTGTTCACTAGTGGATTTTGGAAGAGCTTCCAGGAAGTTTTGGGAACCGAGTTGTGTTTGAGTACAGCTTATCACCCTCAAACAGATGGTCAGACCGAGAGAGTCAACCGAGTTTTGGAAGATCTCCTCAGAGCTTGTGTTTTGGATTTCGGAGGATCATGGGAAGATCACCTTCATTTGGTGGAGTTTGCGTACAACAACAGTTTCCAGTCAAGCATTGGTATGGCACCGTATGAGGCATTGTATGGAAGACCGTGTAACTCTCCGACATGTTGGTGGGAAACTGGAGAAAAGCTGATACTTGGGCCAGAGATGATTCGACAGACTTCGGATTGTATAGAGATCATTCGGCAACGAATGAAGGCAGCCCAAGACCGTCAGAAGAGTTATGCCGATAAGCGTCGTAAGGATTTGGAATTCGACGTAGAAGATATGGTTTTTGTGAAGATTTCTCCTCTGAAGAATGTTATTCGATTCGGGAAGAAAGGAAAATTGACTCCGAGATTTGTTGGACCATTCCCGATCATCGAGCGAATTGGAAAGCTCGCCTACAGATTGGAGTTACCAGAGAAGATGTCGAGTGTGCACAATGTTTTTCATGTATCATATCTACAGAAGTATGTGCACGACTCGAATACGGTGGTTTCTACTGATAGCTGTGAAGACTTTGAAGTTGATCCAGTCAATAGAAGACCTCGTAAGCCGCTTCGTGTTATGGAAACCGACACAAAACAGCTTAGGAGGAAGGTAGTTAAGTTGCTCAAGATACAATGGAGTGACGATGATAACGACTGTACGTGGGAGGTGGAAGAGAGGATGAAAGCAGCTCATCCTGAACTCTTCAAGGTATGGCCCTAAGGTGTCGTGTCATCTCACGATATTGTAACTTGTTCTGGTTTTAGAATTCTGCATGCTAAGCAAGAATTGGATGCATGGTTTGTTGATTGCTATGGATGGTAGGCGTGCAGAATAGTCTTTGATTGCTTTGTTTGTTTGGAATTTCGGGGGCGAAATTCCTAAGGGGGAGAGAATGTAACGACCCGTATTTTTACGGATCGAAAAGTTCGTTAAAATCTGGAATTTTCAGCATTTTTAAGTCGTTTCAGATTTTGGCAGATTTTGTTAAGTCCTAAGTCGGTTTGGATGAGTTAAGTAATAAGTCTGGGTCGAGTGGCCGACTTAAGGAGTTAATCGAGTTAAGGACTTAAGGAATAGGGGCGACTTAAGAAACTGACCGAGTTAAGTAATAGAGCGACCTAAGTGCTGACGACTTATAAAGTTAGCAGGTTGGCGACCAAGTGGTTAGCAAGGTTAAGCTGTTAGACGACTTAAGAAAGTTAGGTCGTAGCCTAGTTGAGTTGTGGTATTGCTAAGTTATTAAGTCGTGTGAGTTTAGGTCGGCTACCTCGTTAGGTCGGAGCTGTGGTTAAGTCGCGTGTGTTCTAGTAGTTAGGTCGTAAGCCACCTTTGTTAGTTAAGTCGTCCAGACGACTTAAGTGTTAGCTCGTTTCTTGAGTTAAGTCATAGGTAGGCTGCTGTGTTAAGTCGTGACCGAATTAGGAGTTAGCTGCTAAGTCGTTTAAGTTGTTAGACAAGTGAGTTTTTGAGTCGGCTGAGTTGTTTAGGTCGTATGGGGTTAAGTCGTAACCCAGTTACCTGTTAAGTCGTAGACTAGTAGATTTTGATAAGTCGTAGGTCGGCAATGTATTAAGTCTCAGAGGCGCATTGTTTTAAGTCGTGTAGGCACGTGGGTTGAGTCGGAGGCTTAGGTCGGAAGGTTATAAGTCGGAGACGACTTATGGAGATAGCCGAGTTACGACTTATGGAAATTTCTGCTATAAATAGGAAGGGTTTTTCTCACTTTTTGGGATCCGGATTTTGAAGCGACGAAGTGCTGCCATTTTGAGAGCTCGACTTCTACACTTCTTCACTTCTTTTCTCCACTCTAATCTAGTGATTCCATCCATCCAAATCGAAGATCGAAGAGCTTAGATTGAAGATCTACATTCTTCGAAGAGAGATTTCATCGTTTAAAGCGGATTTGTGATAGATCGAGTTAGATCCTTCGCTGTCCAGATCTGAAGTTTGTTGCTTTTGAGTTGTTTAGGTGATTTGGTGAGTGGTGATTATCTCTCACACGGATCCAAAGGAGTATATCGGATTGTTGGCTCGATTTGGTGTTAAAATAGTGATTTCCATGCATTTTCTTCATCCTAAGTGTAGATCCATATAGATCCATTGTTCATGATGATTTGACAATAATTTTACTACATGTTAACCTATGCAAGTTCATTCATCAAGATTATAGAGACATTGCTCATGTTTTCATGCTTATTTGACTTTCGACTCTTTAATTACGAAATTGCCATTATAGTGATAATTGTCTACATAGATCATATTTGAATGCTTGATTGCTTGGATTAATGTTTGACTTGATTGATTGCTATAAATTAGATGATTGATGATTTGATTTAGACCGAAGATGATTCAAAAGCTAAGAGAAAGGCTCTTGAATTGGGAAAGCTGCTTGTGGCATATGTAGCAGGTGATGAAGCTCTTATGCATAGATTCGATGATGATGATGTTGAGATGAGACTTTGCGAGGATGTGATGAAGCGAAGTATGATATGAGATAGTCTTGGTCAAATCCATACGGGATCATTCCAAGCACGTTGGTAACTCGGTGATATGATTCGAGTTAAGGGTAATGGATGCTTGAGAGGCGCTTGAGCTAGTATGGAAATAGTCGTCAAGGTGGATGACTAGGAGGCTTGGATAGCATCGTTGTTGAAGGTTCTAGCTGCTCTAAGAAAGAGTACGTTTGGGCAGATTCGATAGTCCCAACGGCCAACTGTTGATGGTCGAGTACTCTAGGCAGATTCGATAGTCCTAGGCACGGGCTGCGACGACGTGTGGGAGTTATGTCTAGAACCGGGGTTTCCATTAGCCCTTGACGGACGGCTGAAAGAATGTGCCGGTCATTCAATTAACGGTGATATCGAAGCAATGATAACAGTGATAGCCAGAGTCATGGATGTTTGGTTGTATCGTCATTCGGTCTCAAGAGCAGTGTTTTCTGGGTGCTTATCTGATCTTGGTTTAGGCCTTGGGGGTTTGTGCTTGGAAAACATCGCCCTTGACTCGAGTGATAATTTCTTTACTTTACATTGTATGCTCTGTTATGTTTGCTTCTGCTTAGTGTGTGTCTGGGGGCTATCACTGTAGAAAGAGGTTGGAGTGGGAGGGTTGTATTCCTATTCCTTTTCCTTTATGCTCTTTTGGTATGTTGTTAGTTAATTTACTGCTCACTAAGATTGTTGTCTGACTCAAGGCTTTATGTTTTAATTCTTATTGCCTTGGGCTGTTCGTCCATTTTGGGATGGGCAGACTAGGTAGCAGGTGACAGGTGATGTTCTAGCTTTTCACGGTGCTGATATTGAAGATGAGTTGGAGTATTGCATATTGTTTCTTTCTTACTATATGTACTGGATGTTCCGCTGCTTTGTATTCTCTGAGTGATATGTAGTGAGGCTTGATGTATTGACTATTTGGATGCTTGTATTCAACTATTATGGAGTTTTATATGATGGCATTTTATTCTGTAAAGCTTCACTATACATATGTTCTATTGTATTTTGTCCATGCGCTGTGAGTAATACGATAGATTTTGTTGTTTTAATTTACCCTGACAATCGTCCATGGTCGCCTGGCACACTTTACAGCGCATTTTCTCTTGATTCAGTGCAGGGGTCATGGGCGGTCGTCACAATGAAATTAAACGAGTATTGCACGATGTACACGAGGGAGAATGTGGCGATCACACCGGGGGGCAAGCACTTGCCAAGAAAATACTTCGATAGGGATATTACTGGTCTACTGTGAATCGCGATGCGTCGGATTATGCAAAGAAATGTGATAGGTGTCAAAAGCATGCTCGAATTCCTAGAGCCCCTCCTACCGAGATAACGCAAATGGTCAGCCCATGGTCGTTTGCAATGTGGGGCATCGACATCATTGGTACTCTACCTCTGGCAAAAGGTGGTGCGAAATACGCCATCGTCGCAGTTGATTACTTTACAAAGTGGGCTGAAGCTGAAGCTCTTGCTACCATAACGACGAAGAAAGTAATCAACTTTGTAGTCCGCAACATCATCTGTCGATTTGGTCTTTCACACACCATTATTACGGACAACGGAACCCAATTCGACAGTGCTGAATTTAAAGATTTCTGCAAACGATTTCACATCCAAAATAAATTCTCTACAGTTGCACACCCTTAGGCGAACAGACAGGTCGAAGCGGTTAATAAAGTTATCCATTCTGAAGAAACGACTGGAAAAGGTCGCGGGCAAGTGGATCGATGAACTTCCTATGGCTTTATGGGCTTACCAAACAACCCACAAGTCCGCGACCGGTCACACTCCGTTCTCTCTTTCTTATGGTTCAGAAGCTGTTATTCCGGTCGAGCTAGAAGTACCTTCTCATCGTGTGACGTACTATGACCCAAAGACTAATGCTATCCTACTTGCTGAATCTCTCGATTTACTAGATGAGAAGCATTAAGAGGCTGATTTGAGGGAAGCCGCGCATCGAAGCCGAGTCGCCCGATTGTACAACGCCAAGGTCCATCCGCGAACCTTTGAACTAGGCGATCTCGTCTTGAAAAGAATCTGTTCGGTTCCTTCGCATATGAAGCCGACATGGGAAGGACCGTATGTCATTGAACGAAGGCTCAGGGATGGCACATTCAAATTATCGGCCGTTGACGGTCTTGCTCTACTAAGAGCCTGGAATAGCGAGAGTCTTCGTCGCTACTACACATGACAGGCTATGTTTATTCATTTAGTTTATTTTCTATTTTGTAATTTGTTTCTGCATTTCGAAATTAGAATTTGTAATAAGGCAACTGACTTTGCCATATTTTCTTATTTCAGCAAAAAAATGCAATCTCTTCGAGCCAGAGCTGTGATTTACTTGAAATGCTTCATATGATCATCACTATGCACGGAGAGCTAAGTTTCACCATACGGTGGAATTTATTCAAATAGGGAGTGACTGTGATGCAACCGATCACTCGCTAAGTGAAACCCGAGCTCGGGGACAAGCCATCACATCAAAGTCAAAAACGGATTGATACACGACAATCCCTCACTTAACTCCTGGTTCCCAGAGCGCGAACTGGAGTATTAAAATACGTCTATGAAGAGGGTGGATCCGTCCGCCTAACGACTTCGTCCATATCTGAACCAAGTTTGAGGAGGGTGGATCCGTCCGCCTAACGACTTCGTCCATATCTGAACCAAGTTTGAGGAGGGTGGATCCGTCCGCCTAACGACTTCGTCCATATCTGAACCAAGTTTGAGGAGGGTGGACCCGTCCACCTAACGACCTCACTTGTTAACTAAGGGTGGATGTGATCCGACCATCCATGATCCTGATACACCTTTCGTTCCCAAAGTGCAAGCGAAATCCAAAAACATACAGCAGATGTAACTGACCGTCTGCTTACCAACTCTGAATTCCTAGAGTGCGAAATGGAGTATAAATAACAACTCCGAACTCCCAGAGTGTGAATCGGAGTATAAACATCAACTCCGAGCTCCCAGAGTGCGAGTCGGAGTATAAACATCAACCCCGAACTCCCAGAGTGCGAGTCGGAGTATAAATACCAACTCCAAATTCCCAAAGTGCGAGTCGGAGTATAAACATCAACTCCGGAATCCCGGAGTGCGAAACGGAGTATAAACAACAACTCCGAACTCCCAGAGTGCGAGTCGGAGTATAAAACATCAACTCCGGATTCCCAGAGTGCGAAACGGAGTATAAACATCAACTTCAAATTCCCAGAGCGTGAATTGAAGTATAAATATCAACTCCGAACTCCCAAAGTGCGAATCGGAGTATAAATGTCGATTCCGAGTCCCCAGAGCACGGACGTATGATTTAAACTTAAGCCGGCGTGACCAACCGCCAGTAGAAAAATGAGAATCCCCGGAGTGCGGATATAATCATAGATAGTCGAACAAGCATGGATGAACCACTCAATCTCCACTTATCCCAAACATCCATTCAGTGGCACTAGACTCAACATGTTATAAGTGAGAAGCAATCGCTGACTGATGTTCTACAAATCATCCCTGAGACTGGAGGGTAGGACTTAAGCATCGACCATTGACTGAAGCGGTGCGACGTCAAAATTCAACTCGCTTCCTGGTCGCGAACCATGTCCGCAGTTTCCAGACTTGGTGCAAAAAGACAAACTTGACTCGGAAGCTGGAACTTTACAAGTGCATTTCAAACATTGAAACACTTAGGCAAATACACAAGAAGCTAAAAAAGAAAAGTTTCATTTCTACTATTTATGAAAGAAATTCGTGTACAAGTTTGTTCCAAAAAATTCTTACTAGCAAGGGCCGAACCCGCATCTATACACGGCTAGCAAAATGAAAATCAAAATAAACCGAAGAAGCGTGTCTAATCTTTCTTCTTCCTTCGCTTCCTTCTCGGTGTAGACACGCTAGAGCCACCACTACCCTTCCTCTTTGAGTCTTTGCTTTTCGATGGTCGGTCTCCAAGCGGGGGCATGATCTCAACATCCTCCTCCGAGCTCGTATGAATAGGAATGCTTCCTGCGAGCGGAGTCGGAGGAACAAGATCAAGTGCAGAAGGTGGAATGGGCACACTGGTATTGAAAACTGTACCACCAGGAGATATCATTCTGAGCGGAGTTGGACCGGGCGCCGCCATCCCACCTCCAAAACTACCACCATGGGCCGTTGCTTCCATTTCAACGTCGATTTGTGCCAAAATCTCCTCTACAGTAATCACTCGGGCCGCGCTGGAAGCATCAACAGTTGGCATCGAAAAGCTTGTAGCAGGAACGCCTCCGCCCATGACAAATGGCAAGTCAGCTAAAGGATTGCCATGACGGCGAAAGAGTTCCTCCATCAACTGCTCATCAAAAACAAATGAGCTTCCCTGCATGTCATTAAGTGGAGCAGTTGTAGTTACAGTGATTGCTTCGGTAACAATAGCCTCCTGCGTCTGATATGATTCTTGAGTAATAGGAGGCCCGACAGGAGCAGCATCGATCACTGGACAAAGAATAAGAGAACTGTCAGAATTTAATTCAAATAAAGATTCCAACTTAAGGCAGATATGTTGAATGTTCAGAATACCTTCCTCGGTTTGACTTGTATGCGGCTGGACGGCTTCAGTAACTTGCTCTATAGCTGGATACATCTGCGGCTGATCCGGATTGTAAGTAGGAACAGCTTGTGGATCGACCGCAGATGAGGATTCAAATGGGTTGACGCTAGAACTTCAAGACTCACCTCATGATGGTCAACCCCTGAACCCTCTCCTACTTCGAAGTGCTGGGCACCGAGTCTTTCCTTTTCATGCAGAATCATTGACTCATGAAGAATCTTCCTTTCATCTTCATTCAGAATGCGATTCTCGAGTTCAAAATCATCCACTGACTCAACCAGATGCGCCTCCTTCTCTTCTTCAACTAATCGACCCAAGGCGTTGTATAGATGCGCCGGATAATCATCGAGCCAGGCTAGACCCCTATGCCTCAGCATGTTAGCATAGTAAACAACGAGAAGGTCTTCGAGCCGGGACTCGGCCGATTTCACATTCTCCTCAACCTCAGTCTCCACCACGCGGACCTTAGCCACGGCCGCGTCCCTTTCACCCCGGAGCAAGACAGCCTACTCGCACGCCTCCTGGGCCGCGTTGTTTGCATCATCCCTTTCCTTAGCCATGTCAGCGAATTTGACCTTAAGCTCATTATGTTCCTTAACCGCCGCATCCCGTTCGGCAGTGACTGTGGTGTTCCGATGGCCCATCTACTCCACCAAGGCAATGTGTGCCTGCCTCAACCTCTCCATCGCCACGGTCGCTTCGTCAGCCTTTTTGGTGGCCTCAATTTCAGATATCCGAGAAGACTCGGCCTCAGTGTTGGGCACCTGGATGATTCAGTCCTTTTTGGCGAGTTCGGACTCCATCTTCTCAATAGCTTTAGCTCGCTCGAAGGCCACCTTGGAAGCTTTCTCTGCAGCCTTTACCCACTCTCTATACTGGGTGTAGATGTCATGAATGTAATCATGCATTGTGTTTTCCACTCCAGATGGGATACTCTTTAAGTGAGGTGGAAAGACGTAGCTATCGAAGCATATGTTCGAAAACTCCTTCCTCATATGAGCAATTTTAATAGCCCCTTCCCCCGTGGGTCAGTAATGGCCTGCTCTGCAATTATGGGGGGCACGGTTTCAACTCGTTGATGATGAGTTTCAGACCTCGAAGTTTGAGAGAACGGTCTATGACGAGGAGGCTCTGGCCCGTGTGGAACAAGAACAGGAGGCGGAGATGGAAGTCTAAGAGGAGGAGAGCGAGATCTAGATCGATGTCTGTATTCTCTATCCCTGTCCCGCTCGTACCACTCTTGATTAGAGTACCCGCGATCGTGGTCTCTATCAGAGTCTCTCCTGCGGGAGTCATAATAGGTAGAAGACTTTCAGGCCGAGCGAAGATTCCCAAGCATTGATCCTCTTCCGGACATCGTACCTGAAAATTAGAGACGAAGGAAAGGTTAGTGATTTCTTAGGTTGGACGATTTACAGTTATGAATCATGCAGTGCAGTGAAGTGTATGTATGTGCAACCCCCCGACCAACCGGAAATGTCTGCCGCACTCATAGTAAGCGACCCGCTCAGTTCAAGAGCATTATCAAGCTCCTCCATCCCGGTGTCGTGTTGAAACGACACATAATCCAGAATCAGAATATCAGCAAGCCCTTCGAAAGGATTCTCTACTTGCGGGGGAGGAGCTTCCGAAATTCTAATCCCCGGGACGGGCAAGGACATAACCACGGATTTTAATCTCACGGATTTAGAACGCTTGTGAGCAACTGCCTTGCCTTTTCTCCTTCCACTTGAATCCTGGACATCGGAAGAAGGCCCAGCTTAGAGCTCGTTATCAGTAGCCGTTCTCTCCAGATCAACTTCTTCAGCTATTACGACTCCGGGCGCCTTGCGCTTCAACCGCTTCTTCGAGACCGCTCTAAGTGTCCCTTCCAGCCGTATGCTTTGCTTACGTTCAATCAGCCCGACAATTCTCAAGTTTCTGTCGGTTAGAACTTTCAATGTGCCTCTCTTCACCCGGAACCGTTTGGAGGATCCGAACTAGCTCTCTGAAGTATCCACCATCAGGTCGGGAGATTGCAGCTATGAAAGAAGAGAAGTATGTCAGTTTTGAGGTCGGTTATAATTATCTCGATAATTCAAGAGAAAGATTGCAACGCTTACGTCTATCCAACCATCGCCTAGCGAATCCAGGGGGGCACCGAACGTAGAACCATTCAGTTTTAAAGTAACTCAGCTTTCCCCAGGACCCAGTTACTATTTGAAAGTTCCTAACCGCTTCCAACAAGGTGAAAGAAGGGCTGTCTCCACGAATCTTAACGTTAAATAGATATCTAATCTCGATTGGCTTTGGTGGTCGAAAGAGAATCTCCATAAACAGAATGAAGGTGCTATTCAACAAGGCGTATCCGTTGGGGTGTAGCTGGGATGGAGCTATTCCAAGGAATGATAACATCTCCCTTATATATTGATTGAAAGGAGGAAGTCTTCCCGCCGTACAAGCATGACGGTTAAAAGCAGTAAACCCCTCCGGGGGAGCATGTGGCCTATCATTTGGCCCAGGAAGTAACACGTCGTCAAGCAACAAGTCGTGCCTTAAACAAATCCATCCCATCATATCTTCGGAGATGCCGGACGACACAGAATCTTGTGGACGACAAATGAACCGAGCGCCTGGAAGCTCGTCCGGAGCTGGATTTATAACTTCGAATTCAATGACCGGTATCTCGATGGTTGAAGGAATTGAACTCGGGAGTTCCTACTACTGTGAACTTGAAGGTTCCATGACTAACTAGCTTATGAAAAATCATTGTTAAACAGAAAATAACACTCGTGCATCCCTAGTGTAAAGTGTGTAAGTGTGTTGTGCAGTGCAGTACTGTATATCACTTGAAAAATTCTACAGAATTGGAGACATCATGAAAATGATAAGACTTCAAAATTCAGTCGAAATGACCTTCATCGCTGACCGTCACTACCGTGCCATCAAGGTGTTAGGGATCGATCCAAGTTAAAATTTGTTATCATTTTGTTAAGTTCCAGTTCCGTCAACGAGCTTCGATAGGCAATTAGATATGCGGTGAAACGATTAAGTCCAATTATGCAAGTTTGAAGCTCGTCGGAGTCAATTGTTCAAGTGTGCAAGGAATTACAAGTTCTTTAACGTTCAATTCGTATCGATCACAAGAGCCTTGTTCGCATCGATAATTCATATTCATCTGCGTGCGAGTTCGACTCGGTCAAAAGACTGGAGACTTCGAATCGATCCAGAGTGATTATTTTGCATCCATCAATTAGGTCGCCTTCTTATCGATCCCTGGTGCATAATTCGAATCGATCGAAAACCCTAGGTTTCGAATCCATCAGACGCAACCCCTTCGTATCGATCAACATGCATGAGATGCTCGCATCGATCATCCCAACTCGATGCAATAGCTTAGCCATCGATCGATACGAAGGCCTCCATCTCATCATCTCGAAGCCCTGACTCTAGATCGATGCGAAAACGAGGACCAAAAAACCATCTTCCTCCACACTCCTTCTTCTCCAGATCGATTCGAACTCCATCTTCTCCTTCCTCAACCTCACGCAATGTCTACTTCCCCAAACCACGTCCGGGCATGAATTCGAGTGGAAGGGCATGAGAATTTGAATCTCGTCATTTTAGGAGTGACTTTGTTCAATTAATTACCTGATTTTGATAACTAGTTAAAAGAGTTAAAGTTTTCTGAATCGATTCGAAGGCAAGAGCTTTTCTTTCCCGAGGCTTTGGAGCGATACAAAGGCAAGGCAGAAGAAACGAGCGAGTAAAAAGTGGAAAATGGCTAAGTCCACAGTATATATATGAACTCAAATGTGAAGGGAGAACGATTCGCCTCCCAGTAAGATCGACCGGTTGCAATGTGTCACCTCTGAATCAGTTCGAAGCAACTGTTCGAATCCATGAACTCGAGTCTGTGTCGATATGAAGTCGTCACCAAATCCATCGATGCGAAGCCCTTATTCGTATCGATCACTTTCGACTCCATCCCCAGTGCAAGAACATGGACTGTGCAGTTCGAACCCATCGAATCATAGCTCTCAGAGGCCAGTACCCATCGATACGAATTGTCTATTCGTATCCAATAACACCAGGTCCATCGATTCGAAATATACAACAAGGGCTGTTCTGAAGACATTGAACTCCATCGATACGAACGACCGCTTCGTATCCATCGAACCCCACATCCATCGATTCGAAATGCTCATCTCACATCCATTTATGCGATGCATATCGATACAAAGATAATGTTCCAACCTTTTTCACCGATTCAGGAGAGGATCGATGTGAAGGAACATTCAAAAACAACTGTCGAACGTTGTTACAATTTGGATTTCACATCGGTTCAGGAGAGGATCGATATGGAATTCGAAACGAGATAAACTAACAACGACTTGTGAACATGCAAACGTTAACGAAAGTCAAATTAACGTATATGCAAATACGTCGGACTAATATTCAATTTTCAATATCCACAGGAACTGAATACTTATCTGATAATGATTACAACGACAAATAGCTAATCACTAGCATACAAAAATCAGTTGCAACAATACAGGGTACAACAGTTAACAGGTAACAACTCAAATAACCAAGGAAGTCAGTCTAAGATTACAACTCTCAACGAAAAGATGATAATTGTCCAGAATGAAAGTTGCAGCATTTCAAAGCACATCAAGTTTCCACAAGACGTACTTTGGGGGGCAAATGTTATCCCGCCTTTTGGCAAGGCCATGATACCAAGAACTTGACTAGAAACCAATGACAGTTCGTCTTGGAGATCGGTTATACGCAGGCTCGCCATGGATATCGACGAATTTTGTCCGAGTCCGGATCGAGCTAAAATTGATATAACATGACGAGCTAGGCTATAAGAGCCAACGTTCCAAATTTCAATTCAATCCGAGTTAATATGCTCAAGTTATGATCGATGCAAGATAGGATGAAGGACAGCCTCGAGTTCGAATCCATCGACTGGCCACTGTTCGACTCGATCTCGTTCGAATCCATCCGAAAGCCTCTAATCGACTCGATCGAGTTCGTATCCATCATCAGAACCCACTTCGTATCGATCAGCTAGTGACCACTTCCCATTCATCACCAGAGTCTACTTCGTATCCATTGCCTAAAGAGCTTTGTTCGAATCCATCAAGCTTCTATAGTTCGTATCCATCAGTTGACCCTACTTCGTATCCATCATGGAGTCCCTGTTCGTATCGATCATATAATAGTTATTTGTATCGATCGTCAAGCCACACCACTTTTATCGATACAAACAGAACGTGACCATCGATACGAACTGAGAAGCCTTCATCGATGCGAACTGTGCATCTTTTATCGATACGAACAAGGCAGCACCATCGATACGAATGAGGCGAAGTTCAAGGACAACTCGTTCAACTCGGCATCGAAAGCAGAGCGACCAAAAGATTCAAGCGCCACGTCAACTCACAGTCACGCACAGCTATCGATTCGAAATCATCGATATGAACGAAACAGCCTGCCGAATATCACTATTTCTTATTGATTATATCTCCTAATCTACAAGTCCAATGCAATGAAATTTTCACAGGAGGTTACGCACGTGCTAAAGAATGTCCACGCCAAATTTTGACTCCATTGGATGAAATCTTGATCGATACGAAATCCGTTCGTATCGATCACGGATTGGGCCGAAACTTCAAGGGCTTGGTCGCGCGGGCCTACTCACGTGCCAGAAGGAGTCTTCCGAGATCTGAGCGAAATATCAGCCTCCTACACCTATAAATAGAGCCCCATGGCATACAGAAAAGGGGATCTTCTTCTTCTTTGAGTTCTCCAACGTCCAGACTCTACCGGATCCATTTCTAAACTCCATAGCTGCTGCTACTAACGAATTTCACTGCTGTAAATCATTATTATTTGCTGTAACCCGCTAAAATCAATTGTAATCATCAAAGAAACATCAATAAAGCAATCAACTTCATAGTGGACGTAGACAACACGCCGAACCACTCTAAATTCTTGTGTTTTGTGCGTTCTTATTATTTTCATTATCTGTTTTTGGAGTTTTTATTAGATAATCCTTTTTTTCCATTTAATTTCTTCATTTTATCTCTTCAAAAACTTCTAAAGAGTGTTGTGTCCAATTTTGGTACAAACAATAATCTTTTTTTCTTCCATGTATAAATATTTTAGGACAAAATAATTATTTTTCATAAACATTTCACCAACTTTGGAAATTCAAAGAAAAAATATTATTGATTAAAAAATTATGAAATTAAAAAATAATCTCTAAAATTATATTATGAACAATAGATTAATATTTCAAAGCATTTGGAGATTGTTATCATAGGTGTATAATCTGAAAACTCTTAATTTAATTTCATAACTTCACATTCAATATTCATACATCCATTGTAAATGAATATTTCAACCAAACCAATTTTAATAGCATAATCCATTTGGGTTTGCATCAAATTTGAATAAAAACACGATAATTTTTTGAGAATGATAATATTTTTCACCTTGATTAGTTATAACGTGGAGAGATTTGTCCACGCTTTCTTCTTCGAGTCTCTTTTTTTTTTAGAAGATTGCAATGGAGTTTCTCCTTTCTTTTCTATTTGCTTTAGTTATGAGAACCTAAATTAAAGGGTAGGGAGAATAAATGAAAATACATGGGAGTGGGAGAGAAGAGTTAGGGAAATAATTATAGGCCTTTCCTTATTCTCCCCTAAATTAATCACATCTTTTACTTTCTTTCTCAATAAAAAGTTATCACTCCATTATTACAATAAATAAAAAAATGGGTTTATGATGAAAAACCTCCACGCTTTCACATTTTATCCACGTTATTATTTAATTACCAATTAATAATATTTCCAGAAAAACGTGTATTAAAAATAGGGAAGTTACAATATTCATAATCTTGCGTTGCTTTAGATTTCAAATCTCATAGAAGACAATACATAATCTCAAACATATTAACATTTCAGTGACCAAGGCACAAATTTTAATTTTTACATAATTTTAACCCGTGTGTGCGCCTTGAAGCGATAACATGGAAAAAGATTTATTGGTAAGTATATTTTACATTTTATTCGTCAACATTCGACTATTAAACAGAAATAAAAAAAATCAATAGTAACTGAAAGCAAAAACAAAAACCTTTTTTATTAATATTTTTCATATGGAAAATAATTGTATATATATACATGTATATGTGTGTCTATATAAGTAAATAATTTCTTTTATTTCAAAGAAAGAAACAAAGAAAAAAAAATTGTTTCTAAAAATAAAACAAAAAACAATTTTGTATTTTAAAAATGGTTTATAAATAAATAATAAGAAAAGATAACTATTACTACACAAACATGAGCATTCTGGCCCAAGGTAGTAGTACAAAGATTAAAAGATAAGGGATAGGTCTATGTAAAGAAACACACAATGTAACATGACTTGCATTGAAAGAGACATCAGCTTGGGCTGCTGATGATAAGGCTTGAGCAGTTTGACTGGCTAGATCAGTAAATTGAGCACCACGATGGGCTACTTGAACTAAGTGCACATCAGAATGAAAATAGACTTGAAAAGTTTTAGCATTTACTCGAATATCAAGGTACTTAATAGATTACCAAGCTTGAGGATTAGTATTTGGCAGCAGCTTTGGAAGACACATGTCCAGCATCAAGAAACAAGGCATGATCTCAGTAGAGATAGTATCAGATTCTGCAAGAAGCATAGGCAGCGAGATCTTGACTTTGAGCATTTGGAAGCACACTTGCATGAAGAACAGGAACGGGTGCAAGTGAAACATTGTGAAGAGCACTTGCATGGTTCTGCGCAGCAGTAAGAGTGCATATACTTGCGCACAGACCAGTGCATTAGATCATTAGATTGCACTAAATGAAGGGTAAAATCAGAACCAAGAACGTCAACAGCTGAAGTAGATCAGTCATCAAGCATAATAGAAGGAGCTTCAGTTTGCGTGGATTCAGTTCATCCCCTAACACATCACACATACACTTGTTTAAAAATGACTTGTGCAATTAAAATAATTTCTACATATAATACTTATTATTTTATTGCGGTAATTGTGTTCAAAAATAAAAGAAAATCAAGTTTTAGGTTTTATACAACATATGTCATATAACCTTACTTGGACGACATTTCCTCTAAGAGACACACATGGTACTTCCTCGAACTCTATTTTCTAATAATCTCAAAGTGCTACATGTAGGTTGACAGAAGGAATAGTATACTGGCACATATACCTTCACTGTGTATAAGACCCTAATATACATGTCAACAACATTAGGATACCTTCAACTTGTAGTCATAAAGAGTAAATGCAACTGAAAGGGGTCATTTTGTAGAATGACATTAATACAGCAATAGATTCTTTTGGTCGAAATGTTAAGTATCCTTTTTAATAAAGTGCTTCAAAAGGAAAGTGCAAAAAAATAAGATGCTCACTACAGTGGATGAGCAGCATAAAATAAATGATTGGAAAAAGTACTATCAAAAGAAACTAAACTGAACTAGCCATTCAAAATGGTACATTCATGGAATAAAGTGGACAAGTATTTATAACATAAATTTGGTGGAAATCTCTCATTAACTTGCAGTGAAGTCTATAATAGATTCGATGAAGTGTCTGGCCTAAAACGAACCCTTCTACTATCTTCAAAACGCTTGTAATTTACTCAATTTCAACAAAGGCAAACAAGAAATGCAAAAAAAAGAATTACTCATATGAGAAACAAATATAATCATTCATAGTAAAAGTGGATCTTGGGAGTATGTATAAAACCTCTGAAATAGATCAACTATATTAGCTGTTTCATACTTACTACTGACTTGTAGATATTTAAAACCTGAAGGAAAGCATCAACCTGAACAAAATTTATGATAAACAGCAAATATAATTCTTGTAGATGATTGTCTTAAGATTGCAAACAGAAAACTATTTACCAGTATATTAGAATAGAAAACAAGTTTATGATAATGAAATGTTGCATGATAAAAGAAAACATGACTGTTTCGTACCTTTGATGGATATTTAACAAACACACACAAAGAACTTGTCTATTTCCGAGTAGAAGGCGGAGAAATTTTTAGCCTTTGTTACTTTCTATCAAATCCTATTGAATTTATGTAAAGAAAATTTTATTCTGTCACCAATTCAATAATAGTAAGAACTATGACCAAATAAGCATACACAGATTCAATCGAGTTATAAACATGCGCATCAAACTTGGTATATATGAACAATATAGTGATACATATAATGTAAACTAAAATAGTATGTCATATAACATGGATTAACTAAAACTATTAAACAAATATCAAAAGTAAAATAGCATCTCTCTAAACACAGAGTTAATATGTATGGATTATTTAACATGCAAGAGATGTAAGGTGATGAAAACCTACATTCAGTTAGTTCACCAATTGAGAATATTTTGGTTCAATACTCAAGTCGTTATATAACACAATTCAGGATGTGATATAAGTTTTTTTCTTCAAAAAAGAACCAAATTGATTTGGCAAAAATAGCCACCACTGCTTTAAGAACTACACTATGCAAAATCTATTATGAATGATACTCTATCCCACATATAAACATAACATACCTTCTACCTGTTTTCCAATAAGTGCTACAAACAATAGTGAGCTGTCATATTGGAACTATTCAAGGTTTTGTGTGAGAGTTCAGTCCTTTTTGAAAATTTTGAACTTCCGCGAAAAGAAGCAAAAAAAAGGTGGAACCTAGCGCATGAGGTTCCCGCACGATATCGCGCTTTGACGAGGTCGATAATGTATGCAGCTTTTCTCTCACATTGCGAAGAGGCTGTTTATCGAAAAAAAGCCAAAAATTATATTAGAAAAAAGAATCAGTTTAAAAATTTTGGTTAGAAACATTTTGGAACCCTCCTCAATAAACAAAAATGTTTATCAGGTTTACAGTGGCAAGCATACTATAAAAATATATTAATTCTAAATTGGTATTTGAATCAAGTATCATTCAGTTTAAGATTCATTACCATAAGGAATGGTTTTTAAAAAGGTTCAATTTTCCAACAATAATAATAAAATAAGGATTATTTATCAAACTGGGTGTTCCATCCTGAGTATTAGAATCTGAATCTACTTGTGCCAAAGTTTATTATTTATTAAAGATGCTGTTGACCTAAAAAATGGACCAACACCCTAGTTTGAGTTTAAAATCACCAGCTCTGTCCTGACAGAGCAATATCACAAATCACAGATATAGAGAAAGAACAGTAAAAGAAAGTAGAAAAAGAATTTTTATAGTGGTTCGGCTGTTATATGGATCGAGAAGCTTCTGGGCCAAGCCACTTCGTCATCTGCTCGCAGGTAGATAGAGAACAACCCAGGGAGGACTTGGCTCGCAAAAAGAGGTAAATCTATGGGTCGTTGGCGACCCATAGACTTGACTCATTTGCGAGCCAATATGTTGGCTTCTTTTCGTAGTATCCCTTAGCTAGATTGTTTGAAGGTTTGAGAAGAGGCATGGGTTTCTGATGATCCAAGCACTTAGGATTCTGGAGTTTGGAATTGAAGATGTTTCCATAGTCTTTTATCGTAGTAGTTTCATTTTGATGGCAATTCACTAGTTGTTTGCTCTCAGCTGCTGATTGGACTAGAAGAATGCTGATCTCAAGGGCTCGTAGATCCTAGTCGTTACTTTAGTCATATAGCTTGACCCTTGTTAATCCTCTGTCTTAGCTTTTCTGGTTAAGTTCTGAACCATTTGTTTACATGAGGTTGCTCTGCTTCCTATTGGTTCCTGCTGGGTTAAAAACCCAGATAACATTTGCCCCTCAGAGTACGTCTTCATTGTAAACAAGGCGTGCTTTGGAAGTTATCGCTCTCAATATCCATCTGTCGATTTCCAAGTGATTGCATTAGAGCTATACAAACACGTTACCTAATATTGATGGTCATCTTTCTTTGGTTCTGACTACTATTACTTGTCATATCGAATCAAATTTCTTCTTTAATTCCTCGGTATGCCTCGAAATGAGGAATAGGTGTAGGAAATCGAGTTCAGGAAGAATAGGTGAAGCCTCTCTTCTTCTCTCTCTCTTTTTTATGGTTGCGAGCGATCCATGTGGGATGGGTCGCTAGCGACCTGATCACTTGGGTAATTTTTACTTTGTAAAGTTGGGTCGGGTCGCTAGCGATCCATGATGGGTCGCACGCGACCCTATTACTTAGCAAAATTCTTTGCTATCTTTTGCCTGCCTATTTATATTACTCGAACCGACCCAATTCATTCATTAGACCCGAACTATTCTTGCTTCTTCACATGACCAATCCTCCGTGAGATTCGATTCCAGGCGACCCAAGCACTAGCTCGACCTGATTCATCACCTCGTTTGAATTCATTCGCTATTGATCCATCTAAGCACTCGCATATTTCGTGAAACCTTAGTCATCCCATCATCTCGCTTGAATCCAAACCCTAGCTCACTTTTGAACTATAGCCGACCTACCATCAGCTCGCCACTGGTCCATTCCATAGCTCGCTGAGTTTGATTTTTGATTCTTCCTATGCCTTCCAATTTCAGGTGAGTTTGCTCAGCTGATTTACTAATTACTGCGTTTGTGTAATGACTTGATGACTAGTGTCCATTTTCCACATTGATTACGAGAAGTTCGAGTTGATTGTTGTTTGACGGGTCGAGATAGCTAATCAAGTCTTGAGTTTCTTTCTGAAACGACTCTTGGGCTGTAGTGCAATGCTTGTCGCGTTTTGCTATCTTCGTCCATTAGACCATAATTGACTTGTGCCCAGTTTCATAGACATTACCGCACGACACATCACCGGTCTATCCCGATTCTTCCAGATAATTTGGGCTCATCCTGCTTGTTTATTCAGCACTCCGTGCTCCTGTAGTGAGGAGAATTTTCTGTGTCACTTCGGACAACGGATCCGTTATCGATCCTTGATCAATAACTGGTAAGTGTACAAGGAGTAAAAATAGGAGCAGAAAATGAAGTAACACGGGAAGTTCTTTTCCTCTTGCACTGCGACCGAACTATCTACACATGATAGGGCATTTGTAGTGTTTCGGGCACCAAGTTTATCCCATATAGATAGCATACTGCACTTGCCCCAGTTCGCACTTGAAATCCGACGTGTCGATCACAAGTTAATGTTTCTTTGGAATTCAGGTGCGGTAGGGGAAACTGTTAATTTAGGATAGATTTACCTGACCATTTTCGACCGGAAGATCTGTTATATAGAATGAAGCAGCCATCCATGCGTCATAAATCAAGCGTGCGAAGCCCGACGCTCTCTGATGCTGAATCATCATCCACCTTGCAAGCTCAGTACGGTCAGTTAGTTCCAGTTGGGCCAATGGTGGACCGCACGCCTCAGGTAAACTTATCGACTATAGGCGTTATTAAAAATAATTTTTATATACATACACCTAACTCAGGTAAACTGAGGCCAGATATACCGATCATACACTGCCTTTCGGGCTTACGTGAGAAGGGTACAGAGCATGGCGAGTGAACAAACGAGTGTGAACACATGACTCTAGGTGTTTATTAAAAAAAATATATACATATATACAAGAAATATTTTTTGTATTTTGTATTATTATTTTTTTTTTTTTTTTTTTTTCGAAGAGAGAGTTTTGCAAAATCATCTTAGCACCATTTAACTTAGAAGACAAAAAAATTATTATATCCTTTACTTTAAATTCAACACTTTTTAAAACAAAGATATTCAATTAGGATGGATTTCATAATTAACACGTATGAATCTTCCTATATGCTAGTTAAACCATTATTATTTATAATCAAACTTCATTTTTATTTTTGTTAAGACGAATAAATTTTCAAAAATTTCAATTTAATAAACCAAAACCATATATTTATCTTATAGTGTTTCTTTAAAATTCAAGCAAAATGCTTAAAAAAACTATTTTTTTAGATTTTTTTTATGTTTTGGAAAGAAAATGTAAAAAAAACCATGAAAAAGAAGAAAAAAAATTGAAGATGAGTCTCCCCCACACTTGATTTTGACTGTGTCCCCACAGTCAACCCAAGTGAAAGGAGAATAAAACAAAAATAAAAAGATGACCTATATTTACATGAAGGTGAACGATATTTACACGAGATCAGAAAATATATCGTCAAAGCGTAAATGAAAGGGTCTTCCAAAAACCGATTCATTTGCCTCGTCAAGTATACGAGACACAACTTAAGCTCGAAAAAACAACAAAGTTGAATGTTGATTTGGAAAAACGAATGTCGTTTTATTGAAAACCGTACGAGTTGTTTTATTTTCGATGATTTTCGGGGTTTATAGAATAATTGATTGAAATTCGAATTTATTATCACCACATTGAAATTCAAATTTATCATTGAAAACTTCTTCAAAATTATTGAACTCAAAATCAAAATGGTGACTTAAATCATCCCCTTCAGAATTCGACAACTCGTTTTCAAAAAGTCCAAAGAAATCGTGTTCGTTAAATTCACCTTCCTTTGTTTGATTATCAACAACTTCATTTCGTGTCTCAAGTTCAAAGTCCAAAGTTGTTGTATTTAAATTTTCGAAATCGAGAAAAGGAAGATCGAATTTTAAATTTGGTTCCACACCCTCAAAAGAATTGAAATCCAATTCAATTACCGTGTTTTCAACAACTTCATTAAGATTTTCGTTTTCAATTTCAAAAGTTGTTATTTGAAAATCGTCAATTTTGGTAAAAGATGGGTTATTACTTAACTCGTCACACATTGGAATTTGATTTTGTTTTTCACGCTGTTTCATATATGTTTCAAACAACGAATCCGTGTGATCATCGTAAATTTCGTCCATTTGTTCAACAAAATCAAAATTATAATTATTAACTTGAGAATTTTTGATTTGAAATTGTTGAGAACAAGAAGTTTCAAATGCATCATAGTCGGGATTAATTCCATTTCCAAAATTATTTGAAAAGTGGATCACATTTGCGTTTTGATTTTGAAATTCATTTTGGAGTTCAAAATTGAATTGGCATGGGTTATAATCGAAATCGTTTGAATTTTGAAGTGAGTTCAAATATTGATTATTTTGAAAACATTGATTTGAGTTATCACATATATATGAATTACACAACTCATTTATCTCCTGATTTTGTTGTGTAGAGATTTCAAGTAAAGATGAAATGTTATTTTCAAGATTTGAAGGTTGATCATCATTTTGAAAATTTTGTGGTTCGAAATTTGAATCGTTGAAACAATAGTTGCTGTTGAAATATCCATAAGAATTTGAAGTGAAATCATATGGATTATATTGATTTCCATAACTATTGTAAAATTCAAGTGAGTGGGGAAACTCGGACATTTTCAAGAATGTTTTTCGGGGTTTTTTTTATAAAGGAAAAATATTTACAAAAAGAATTTATTTTTCAAAAGGGAAATTGATTTTTTGTTTTGTTATTGATTTTTCAATTTTTTTTTTGAAAAGATTAATTTTTTTTTTGTATTTTTGATTTTCTAAAAAAAAACTAAGTAAATTTTTTTTGGATTTTTGGAATTTTGATTTGAAAATTTTCAAAGGAAAAGGAAAAAAAACCAAGTTAACAATTTTTTTTAGTTTTGGATTTTGAATTTTTTTTGTTTTGTATTGTTTTTTTAATATGCATGAACTAATGCAACTAAATGAATGTAGTGGTTAATTACAAATGATTTATCTTAAGTTAACCCAAAATTGTATAATCACACATTTGTTTGTACCAAAAATGGGCACAACACTCTTCGGAAGTTTTTGAAGAGATAAAAGTGAGGAAAGAAAATTAAAACTGAGGATTATCTAACAAAAACTCCAAAATAACAGAAAGTAAATTGCAAAGACAAGCGATTTAGAGTGGTTCGGCGTTTTGCCTACGTCCACTATGAAGTTTGATGATTTTATTACTTGATACTTGAAGATTACAATTTCTTATGATGTAGTACAAATGATTTTATAAGCTAAGTCTGAATCTAAAGCAGCGGTGATTTGGAGTAAATCTGGCAGAATCTGGGCGCTCTTTAGTGCTTAAAATTATCCGATCCCCTTTCTGAATGACCAGAGGCTCTATTTATAGGTGTAGGAGGCTGATATTTCGCCTAAATTCCGGGGAGAACGCTTCTGGCACGTGAGGGGGCCCACATGGCCGAAATCTGTAGATCCGGGCCCACTTTGGGATCGATTCGACCCTTGGTTCGAATCGATCAAGAAAGTGTCCAATCGTGATGAAACTTGGCGTGGACATTCTTCTATGCATACGCAAGCTCCTGTGAAAATTTCATAGCATTTGGACTTGTAGATCTCGAGTTATGATCGATTCAAGATGACGTTCTTCGTCCTATGGATTCGTTCGAATCGATATGGTTCGAATCCATATGGTCGACTCCATGCTCCTGCACGTGAAAACGATGACGTGGTGCGTGTTCCTCGGGTCAATCCTCCTTTTTCTCCGAGTTTACTGGGTCGAATCCACGAATTTTTCCACTTTGACTTAGCAGGTTCGAAGGAATGGATTCGAAGTAGAGCAACTTCATGGATTCGAAGCACTCCGTCTTGATGGATTCAAAGGAAGGCATCTTGATGGATTCGAAGGAAGGAATCCTGATGGATTCGAAGCACTCCATCTTGATGGATTCGAAGGAAGGAATCCTGATGGATTCGAAGGAAGGTATTTTGATGGATTCGAGGCACTCCATCTTGATGGATTCGAAGGAAGGCATCTTGATGGATTCGAAGGAAGGAATCCTGATGGATTCGAAGGAAGGTATCTTGATGGATTCGAAGCACTCCATCTTGATGGATTCGAAGGACTTCAATTAGATGGTTTCGAACAGGACTTTACTTGGAGGATACGAGCAAGGGTTAACTAATGGATACGGAGTGTGGCCATATTGATGGATACGAAATTGTGCTCATTGATGGATACAAAAACATGGCCTTTCCCTTCAGCTTGCATCCATCATAACTTTAGCATATGAACTCGGATTGACTTGAAACTTGGAACGTTGGTTCTCATAGCTTTTCTAGTCATGTCTTATTAATTATAGCACAATCTGGTCTCGGACAAAATTCATCGATATCCAGGGTAGACCTATGTGCACTAGATGTCCATAACGAGCGACTCTAGGTTTTTGATCAATTCCTTGGTATCTCGGCCTTGCCAAAAGGCGGGATAACATTTGCCCCCCAAAGTACGTCTTGTGGAAACATGACGTGCTTTGAAAAGCTGCAGTTTCTCTCTGAACAATTATCATATCTTTCGTTGAAAGTTGTACTCTGTATTGGTGTAACTGACTGCCGTGTGATAGTGATTTGTTGTTCACTGTTGTATTTGTCATCAGGTAAGCATTCAACTTCTGTAAATTTTGAAAATTGAATGTTAGTCTGTCATACATGTACGTATGTTAACCTGGCTCCCGTTAACGTTTGCACGTTCACGAGTCGTTGTCAAATTCTTTAGTTTTTTGTTTGGATTGAGTTTCGTATCGATCCTCTTCTGGATCGAAGTGAAATTCAAGTTGTAACAACGTTCAATGGTTGTTTTGAGTCCTTCCTTTGTATCGATCCTCTCCTGGATCGATCTGAGATGTTGGAATGCATGCTTCGTATCGATGGATACGTCATATTGGGTCTCGGATCGATGGATACAAAAGTAATGCTTTGTATCGATGGAGTGGAACGATCTAGACATAATCATGCAGTGAGGCTTCACAAAGGATATGCCATTTCTCATTCCTTCATTCAAGAAGAATCCGTGATTGTGGATAATCTTTGATAGGAATTATCCATGACTCTTTTTCTAGATCTGTCACCAAGATCTAGTTGATCTACATATGTCAATGCCTAGAATAATAAGCATTTCAACTGGGACAAAGTCTATTTGTCGTGTATCCCGGAACTGGCTAGCTTGGCAGTGATTCGGCCTTTTCGTTTAGTTCTTTGAGGATTTGTGTAGTGGTGTAATAGTCGAAGCCGGTAAGTAGCTTTTGGTCCCGGTTGAGATAAGGAGCAAGACGGTGCCCCATAATCAGATAATCTTCCCTGACTTGGTGTACTATTAACCAATAATCACATAAGACACGTTAAGTTTCCACTCGTAGTTTTCTTGCAAGTTTGAGCGCCAAGGCATCATACTTAGCTTCGTTATTTGTTGCAGGGAAGTTGAGTTTCAGGGCGTAGCAGATCGTTCGTTCCTCGGGAGTCGCTAACGCAACTTTGATGTTAGAAAGCTGATTATTGGAAGTTCCATCGGTGTACGTTCTCCATCGATTGGACGGTTCTCCACTGTTCTTCGGATAGTCGTCTGATGTGGTGGATTCGGATATGAAGAATGCTAATGTTTAACCATGGAGAGCTCTCCGAGGGAGATAAGTGATATCAAATTGGCTTAGCTTGATACTCCATTTGAGTAACTTTTCAGACATCTAAGGTTTCTGTTGGACCTATCGTAACGGTTGGTCGATATGGACGTTAATGAGGTGAGCTTGTCAATTGCCAGCCTTCATCATATACTAGTCTTTGGATTCGTTTCTCTTCACATAGCATTGCGACGCTTATGGCGTGTGTTGACACGACCCAATTGATGTATAAATCTTCGCGGTCCGAAGGTTTTGGTAAAATGGGAGGTCTCTTTAAGTGATTTATCAGAGCTGCTTAGTTGTCCTCGGTACACGGGTGTCTCTAATTGTAGGAATTTTCTAGAAATTAGTCTTGATTCAATGAGAATTGATGATGAAAACGAAGAGTCTTTCTGATGTAATGATGAAAGAGCATTTCGAAGGGTTGAGTTTGATCCTGCATTTTCTGGAGAGCATTGAATACCTCTGTCAAGTCATTGATATGGTCGTTGGTAGTCGTGATCTTACGAGCATATTAACCACATCTACTTTCATCGACCGGCCGACATGATTTCTGAATGATCTGCTAATCGTCTTTTGGTAAGTAGCATGAGCGTTCTCAAGTTTGAATCCAGGGATTTCAGCATAGCACTATAGGCCTAGGTCAATAATGAAACAGTTGTATTCCTGGTCTAGGGCATGCTTTAGTATCCGATTGTATCTAGAGTTTGCATTCATGGATTTGAGTAATTCATGTTTGATGGTCAGGTCCATCAGTTGGTTGATCATTGGAAGTGGAAAGCTGTGCTTTGTCATACCCCATGCAAATCTGAGTAATTGGCGTATGTCCTCCACTCTCTGTTCGTTTTTCTTATAAGTAAAGGATTGGATACTCATTTTGGTTGGAGGGCATCATGTATAAACCCACTGGTTTTGAGCAGATCGTTTCCTCTTTAAGTGCAACAGATCTCTCCAGATCCATGTCGCATTGTTTTTGTTCACCGAGACATGCCTCAGGTCGACATTTAATGCAGGGTTCTTCATAATTGCATAAAGTTGTGATCTGATCTACCATACTCGTGATGGTTTGTAGGTGCCTCATGTGTTTATTTGCAATGGTAAATGATCAGGCTTATAAGGACGTTGAATCAAAGGATTAGTAGAACTTAGCCTTGTACTGCACGCTGCTACATAGCTGGCTCCGGCTTCGAGATTGAATTTACCTGTGTTTCTGAATGATGCGCTTTTCATTCAATGTACCTGCGATCCATTGCTCATCGGAAAGGTCAGAATGATGATCAGTCGCCCATAAGTCCTGGTATTGATCCGATGACTCTATCTCTAGGCATCCTTTCGGTCACAACCTAGAGTTGTTATGAATATCAGGCATGGGTCATAGGTTCGTCATAGTCAACTCTCGGATAATTACTCTTTTTCCCCCAGTCTCGGGTTGGCGGAGGCATTACACGGACGGTCTAGTCTCGTCCTAGCTGTGTCTATACTGTAGTTTAAGCTTTAAGAACCAGAGTTGACTGATGAATGGTTGAATCAGATTACCTTATCTTCTTGTTCGTGCCCCCAAGTCTGGGGAATATCTTGATAAGTGGTAGGGTAGATAATGTCTGCTTCAATTTTGTATTTTATCCCATTGAACCATGGGATCGAGTTAACTGATGGGAGGCTGAGTCGTGCCTATCCTGTATTATGTTCTAGTTCATTCCTCTTAGCGGGATATATTGTTACTTTGCCAACATTCAGACATAAGCTAGATACTGGACGGTCAAAGACATTCACTTTGCTGCTTATGTCGTCGTACTTTGGGCAAAAACTGGAGAGTGAATCGTCCAATCAGATCCAATGCAGGATTTATGCTTCCCTTGTCGAATTCAGGGTAAGAATCAATGTGTAGATGTTTAGGTTGCACTTGTTTTGAATTGCTCTTTTAGTTGGATCATGGCAAGAGTCAATGAATGAATGGTCGTGTTGCATTCATTTGGAGTCAGGCGATCCACTATGTCCATTTAGATTTACGTTCTCCTATCGGATTTAGGGATAAAGTTAGCTCAAATGCGGTCATGTCTTGCTCATTTGGTCTTATGCTCTTCCTGACGGATTGAAGGAAGGGGACGGAGGATGAATGGTCAGGCCACACTCATTCGTGATTTATTCTTCTATTCTTGCTCTATTGGTCAAAGGTATTCGATGGACGTTTAGGTCACATCGATTTGTAGTGGAAGAGGATTGATATTGACCGTCGATTCAACGGCACGATGTAGAATGCCCGGACCTCATTTCCTATTGATCCGATGGTATGATATGAAAGGTGCAGATCGATATTGCCCGTCGATCCAGCGGTACGATATAATTGGTTGCCCGGAACTTCGTGCATCACTCTGATTGGTTAGCATTAAGGTTTCCTTGTAGTCATTTCCTTAAGTTGTAAGGGACGCTAAGCTGGAGATGTAGCGAGTCACCTTTCTCTTCTTTCGGTGATTTGCACTTCTGCCCCCAGTCTTGGGTTAGCAGAGTTAGTTCGTGGATGGTCTAATTGCACCTGTAGTGAGTTTACACTCCTCACATCGAGTTCAGGTTAGAGTTGGTGAATGAATGGTCGAATCTCATTCATTCGTTTGTCTATTCTTGTAGCCACACTTTGGGGACCAGAGTCAGTTGAAGGGCCATTCAACACACCTATTTGATGTTTATACCTCTTTCCACACTCTGAGGACTAAGAGTTTTAGTAGAAAATGGTCGGACCGCATCTTCCTCAATCAATCCCTCTAGCACTAGTCAATGGTGAAAGTCGAAGTGTGGTCGATCACATTACAACAGCCTTAATTTGATGCTTCTCCCACTGAACTGTAGGAAGGAATCGATTGGCAGATGGTTAGGTCACATCCGTCCATGTTGCACGAATAGCTCATTGGATCATAGGGGAGAGTTAGCGGATGAACGATCGTGCCACGTTCGTTTGCAGTAGAACGGGTAGTCATATCCATTTAGAATTGGACATTCAACTAGGTTCATTTTGCGAATCTGCGTCTCCCTATGGAATCAAGGAAGAAATTTTGTCTTGTGGGGTTGGAGTGCATCCCTATAAAATTATGTTATTGGTCCTGTGCTGGGGACAAGAGGTTATGCATGGACGGTTGGGTCACGCCCGCTTAGTGTTGGATGGTCTGATCGCATCCAATTTTGTATGTTAAGTGTGACCCTGTGTTAGGGGCAGATTGGAAAGCAGATGGTCGAACCACATCCACTTTTTGTATTACAGAACTTGATGAGGAACCATAGTCGATAGATGGATAGTCGAATCACATCCCTTTTGGTATTCATATTCCAGACCATGCTTTGAGGACTGGAGTTGGTTGATGGGTTGTTAGTCACACCCATTTGGTGTTTATACTCTAGTCCACACTCTGGGGACTTAGAGTTAGTTTATGTTTATACTCTAGTTCGCACTTTAGGAATCTGGAGTTAGTTGATGTTTGTACCCAGCTCGCGCTCTCGGAGTAATCTGGGGTTTAGTTAATGATTATACTCCAGTTCGCGCTCTCGGGGTTTGGAGTTTGTTGGTGTTTATACTCTGGTTCGCACTCTGGGATCTCGGAGTTAGTTAATTTTTATACTCCAGCTCGCGCTCTCGGAGTCTGGAGTTTGTTGTTTATACTCCAACTCGCACTCTGGGAGTTCGGAGTTGATGTTTATACTCCAACTCGCACTCTGGGAGTTCGGAGTTGATGTTTATACTCTGACTCGCGCTCTGGGAGTTCGGAGTTGATGTTTATACTCCGTTTCGCACTCTGGGAATCTGTAGTTGATGTTTATACTCTGGTTCGCGCTCTGGGAACTCGGAGTTGGATGTTTATACTCCGCTTCGCACTCTGGGAATACGGAGTTGATGTTTATACTCCGCTTTGCACACTGGGAATACGGAGTTGATGTTTATACTCCGCTTCGCACTCTGGGAATACGGAGTTGATGTTTATACTCCAGTTCGCACTCTGGGAATCCAGAGTTGATGTTTATACTCCGGTTCGCGCTCTGGGAACTCGGAGTTGGATGTTTATACTCCGCTTCGCACTCTGGGAATACAGAGTTGATGTTTATACTCCGGTTCATGCTCTGGGAACTCGGAGTTGGATGTTTATACTCCGCTTCGCACTCTGGGAATACGGAGCTGATTGATCAGGTACATGGACGGTTGTATCATATTCACCCTGAGTAGGCAAGCGAAGTCGTTAGATGGATGGATCCATCCTCCTCGAGCTTGTAAATATGGAAGGCAAGGTCGTTAGATGGACTGATCCATCCTCCTCGGGTTTAGGTTGAACACGGGCGAAGTCTTTAGATGGACGGATCCATCCTCCTCGAGCCCATGTCCGTAAGTTTATACTCCAGCTCAACCTTTGGGAGCCAGAGTTAGTTAGAGGATTGTCGTGTATCAATCCATTATTGCCGCAGTGTGATGGCTTGTCCCTGAGCTCGGGGTTTCACTTAGCGAGTGATCGGTGGGATCCCGATTAACTTCCACTTATATGCTCCTCAACGAAGGATGAGATTTAGTTTATGGACGGTTGGATCGCATCCATGTTCATTTGGATTCCGCTTATGCCAAGCCTAAGGAGTAAGATTAGTGTTCTGGCAAGCTTTCTGCTCGAGCATAGGAAAGGATGGCCGAACTACATCCACTTTGAGTTGTGTATTTTCCCTTAAGTCGGGTGTAAGAATTGGAGAGCAGACAGTCGAGTCACGTCTAATTTATACTTTGCATTCTTTCGATCGAGCTAAGGAAGAGAGCTGAAATGACAGCTCGTGATGGTTAGCGAGTAGGTAGTCAGTCGTTGATGACTTTAAATTGAGGGTTGGACCTATAAACATATGTTCCCTCAAATAATCCTAAATGTCTAATGTAGGATTGAATGCATGGATGGTGACATCACGTCCACCCTTGGTGTGATTCCGATTTTATCGGGCATCAGAAGAAGCATAAGTATTTTGGCGAGCTTCAAGTATGAGATGGAGAGTGCATTGTTGGGACATATAACTCCAAGCCTTTCTTACATCTCCTAATTAAATTGCATAGGCGGATGAGTGGATGGTCAGTTGCATCCACTTTGTACTTGAGCCCTGACCTTGTCGGTCTCTTCCGCTTTGATGCCTTGCCCCCAGTCAGGGGCGTATAGTAGCCGATGAGTGGTTGAATCATGCTCGTCATGATGATACCTCAATGATTTGATCATAATTCGCAGGGGTTGTTTTGCACCCAATCTTAAGTACTCGGTTACCTGCATCATTTGCAAGTAGTTTAATTCAAGTAGGTCATATTTCGCAATGTAAATGAAACTGAATTAGAAATAATTCAAAAGAGATCAGATCAAATCTCATTGGTAAGTGAGCCAGCGCCGTATGCCCGCTATTGCACTTCAATCCAGCCCTTCTCAGTTGGAAGTCTAACGCAAATGGTTCAATTTGATCAAAGTCCTTGATCGATAGGGGTCGGATGTTCACGGTCCTTCATTTTATGGGGCTTGAACATATTGTTAGAGTTATCTTTTCTGGAGTGGCTTTATGGCATTGGCATCCACGGTAGCCATCTAAAGAAGAGGAGTTTTCCGATCTAGAGTATGGAGTAGGTTCCCTCCTTATCTCGCCATGCTGATCCTTCATCCGATTAATCAACTCAATATTGGCATGGACATCTTGGCATAGTCGGCGATGGCTATCCACCAGCTCCCTTATTAAAGTCTGGAAATAAGCGCTGGTGATGGATTCATTTATGGGCATTGGAAGCAACTGGATGTGGGCTTTGGATAAATTCATTGGCTGCCAGCTTCTTCATTCACTTCAACAATATGAGAAGTATAACTGGTATATCTAACTGTGATTGACAGACTTTTCTAAGGAATGAGGGAAGACATCTGCGTTTAATGGCACTCGTCACCCTTGGAGAATTCCACGCATCATTCAACTTCATAAGGTAGTGTCGGGGGTCGTATTTCCTCAGTAAACTGACATAGTTAACATGTTGAATTTTCATTGGAAGTTCTGCATGTAGGATGGTGTCAACGGATAGGTCTTGACTGGGAAAGATTCCCCAATCGACATCATGATCAGGTCCATTTTATTGCCAAGGGGTCTTGTAACCCTGGTGAATGATGTATGCACGATTGCCCAACGTTTGAGTGGTTGGTAATGCCGATTGGATGGCGAGCTGGTTAAAATGGGCTAATAGATTGGTGTTTATCCCAAACTTTCATCCAGATAGGAGACCTATATAGGGTATTAGGGAAGTCCCCTTGAGGTTGTATGTCATGCTTTTAGTCATGTGGACGTGGAATGATTAAGATGCGGTCATTTGAAGATGGTTCAGCGGTGACCAGCTATGTTTTGAGTTGGCAGAGTAGGCATTGTCGGGGAGTCATCATATTAACCATTGTACCATAGTTATCAATTCAGGAGTTTAAAGGCTGGTCAGTTGGAGGTAGTTGCATTCCACCTTAAAAGCTTGATATATTAATCAACTCCAGTCCTTGACATACTAGCTAGGTTCTCCAGCCTTTGGGAGCACGGTTGAGTAGTATTTCTTTACCCATTCCTTTATTGCAACTCAACATTTGTTGTTGTGATCTTCTATGTCTTGTTCAGTCATGGAACAATTAGAACCACGGATGGAATGTTCCTTCACTAAATTGGTGATTGAATTCACTATACGGGTGCCCTGCGCTGCGGCTAGGGTTCGGGGGAAATTTGGGTCGTACCCGAATTTTTTTTTTTTGAAATTTTGTATCGATACGAAATGGACGCAGATGGATCGATACGAACAGAGCGATACGAGGCAGATCGATTCGAAGTGATCGATACGAATAGGGCTCGACCAAATCGATACGAATGGAGCGATGCGAAGCTGATCGATTCGAAGTGATCGATACGAATAGGGCTCGACCGAATCGATACGAACGGAGCGATGCGAAGCTGATCGATTCGAAGTGATCGATACGAATAGCGCTCGACCGAATCGATACGAACGGAGTGATGCGAAGCTGATCGATTCGAAGTGATCGATACGAATAGGGATCGACTGAATCGATACGAACGGAGCGATGCGAAGCTGATCGATTCGAAGTGATCGATATGAACTTTGACATATTTTCTGGATACGAAATGATTGATGAATGCAGTTCCTCTTAGATCTTGAGCAATCTGAATAGAATAGATGGAACCACTTTACGACAGATCTAGATCTCCTCCTTAGATTTTTGCAATCCAACTACGGTAGTAGATCCACAGAGCAGGAGAAAAGCAAGGTTTTTCTCGATGAAAGCACCAAAGTGTTTGTATCAAAAATGGGCACAACACTCTTCGGAAGTTTTTGAAGAGATAAAAGTGAGGAAAGAAAATTAAAATTGAGGATTATCTAACAAAAACTCCAAAATAATAGAAAGTAAATTGCAAAGACAAGTGATTTAGAGTGGTTCGGCGTTTTGCCTACGTCCACTATGAAGTTTGATGATTTTATTACTTGGTACTTGAAGATTAAAATTTCTTATGATGTAGTACAACTGATTTTATAAGCTAAGTCTGAATCTAAAGCAGCGGTGGTGATTTGGAGTAAAACTGGCAGAATCTGGGCGCTCTTTAGTGCTTAAAATTATCCGACCCCCTTTCTGAATGACCAGAGGCTCTATTTATAGGTGTAGGAGGCTGATATTTCGCCTAAATTCCGGGGAGAACGCTTCTGGCACGTGAGGGGGCCCACATGGCCGAAATCTGCAGATCCGGGCCCACTTTGGGATCGATTCGACCCTTGGTTCGAATCGATCAAGAAAGTGTCCAATCGTGATGAAACTTGGTGTGGACATTCTTCTACGCATACGCAAGCTCCTGTGAAAATTTCATAGCATTTGGACTTGTAGATCTCGAGTTATGATCGATTCAAGATGACATTCTTCGTCCTACGGATTCGTTCAAATCGATATGGTTCGAATCCATAGGGTCGACTCCATGCTCATGCACATGAAAACGATGACGTGGTGCGTGTTCCTCGGGTCAATCCTCCTTTTTCTCCGAGTTTACTGGGTCGAATCCACGAATTTCGCCACTTTGACTTAGCGGGTTCAAAGGAATGGATTCGAAGTAGAGCAACTTCATGGATTCGAAGCACTCCATCTTGATGGATTCGAAGGAAGGCATCTTGATGGATTCGATGGAAGGAATCCTGATGGATTTGAAGCACTCCATATTGATGGATTCGAAGGAAGGAATCCTGATGGATTCGAAGGAAGGTATCTTGATGGATTCGAGGAACTCCATCTTGATGGATTCGAAGGAAGGCAACTTGATGGATTCGAAGGAAGGAATCCTGATGGATTCGAAGCACTCCATCTTGATGGATTCGAAGGAAGGAATCCTGATGGATTCGAAGGAAGGTATCTTGATGGATTCGAAGCACTCCATCTTGATGGATTCGAAGGACTTCAATCCGATGGTTTCGAACAGGACTTTACTTAGAGGATACGAGCAAGGGTTAACTAATGGATACGGAGTGTGGCCATATTGATGGATACGAAATTGTGCTCACTGATGGATACGAAAACATGGCCTTTCCCTTCAGCTTGCATCCATCATAACTTGAGCATATGAACTCGGATTGACTTGAAACTTGGAACGTTGGCTCTCATAGCTTTTCTAGTGATGTCTTATTAATTATAGCTCAATCTGGTCTCGGACAAAATTCATCGATATCCAGGGTAGACCTATGTGCACTAGATGTCCATAACGAGCGACTCTAGGTTTTTGATCAATTCCTTGGTATCTCGGCCTTGCCAAAAGGCGGGATAACAACATTGTCTTAATTCATCAAGATAGTTCTTAGCCAAGTAACGGGTAGGGGTTATCGGTGCACCACGAATCACCGTAGCAATGCAACTGAAGGTTTAAGTACCTTCAGAGAAACAACCACTATAATATTTACGAATCACCGTACTATTTATAAATGGTTATTACTCTGTCGTAGCCTAGACACCAAGAAATTAAATTGTCCAAAGAAGACAAATTGTCAAAATACAATTAAGTGTTTTCTGACCCGTTATTATTAATAAAATTTCTAGGATGAAATGCAAAGCAGAAATTAAACGTTTATTAACAATGCAACTACGATGAAATTTGTTTTTGTTTTTGAATTTTTTTTGGATTTTTGAATTTTTTTTATATACAAATGCAAATGCAAGCAACCAACAATGCAAGGAAAAACAAGGAAAAAAAAAGAATATTGTGTGTTTGTTTGTTTTTGTGCATTTGCTTGTGTGCTCGTTTTCTAGTTCAATTTTCTTTTGCATTTCTATTTTTTTTAAATAAAAATTTGCACACGATAATTGCAAAAAAAAATTTCATACATTATAATTTTCCATCTGTTACATTTGTATTGCTTCCATCACAATTTGTATATACATTACATTTACTTTTCACTCTTGTTCACTGTTTATTGACCTCATCCATCCCTGTGCATGCTCTGTGCACATACCCCCAACCATACTTAACCAAACCATTCACAACACTGCAATCCTAACCAGTCAACAAACTTCAACCATCAACTACATCACAAGCCCTCTGACCACAACAGTCCTTGCCAACCAAACCCCTGCACCGTCGATAAAATTTCACAACAGCAAACAATACTATGGACTTCCCCCTAAACTCACACTTCACCCATATCATTACAACTACAAGCTGCAGCAACACAAACACCTCCCTGACCACAAAACTCAACAACCACCACAGATAACTTCACTTACCTTCTCCACTTCATCACAAAAACTGCACTACATCCATCAGCATCACAATGTCCAAATTGCTTAATACCCTGCCAACATCATTACTCCCCTTTTGCCCACTTCACATTCACCCCGACCACTATCAATAAATAGCCATCGCCAGAACCACTGCCATCCTCCTCTGTCATAACTCGAAACTGCCTGCACTTCCACCTTGAACTACTTCCCAAACCTCTCTACATTGCAACATCCATTGCACCCTTCCAAAGTAACTGTTCGGCCCACTAAATCATCACAAGCCTATCTCCACTCACCTAACCATCATCACTATCAAAACCAATCTCTGCCACAACAATACTTCTACCACCACATTTAACTGCTACCCTTGCTATCACCTTCTACTAATCATCATTGCCACTACACCTCATCTCTGCCTTTCAAATAGTGCACAACTGACACCGATGTGCAAACCATCAGTGCCCATCCATTTCAGTACAACACTGCTCTCACTACATCACAAACAGTCACTGATTCATACTAGTCCACCATAGTTCATTTCATACAAACCCGAAGCATACACCTCTTCATAAACCATACCCATACAAGTCACTGATTTATGCAATAAAGTTGTTGATAATGGTGGTGGATTTTGTGGTATTGTGTTGAATGGCTTGTATGCGTAGGATACTACTGTTTTGAACTTCCGGATTGGTGGTAATGCATAGCAGCTACTACCGCCCACCTCGGAACACATTCCCGTAATCAAAATCGAGGGGTGGCCACCAAATCAATCACAAAGTAATAAACATGGCATCGAAGAAATGTGCTCGATAGGGAGAGCGACCCTACTTGGCCCATTATTAATCGACGGAATTTCTATCGAGTTCGAAAACCGTCGAAAATTTTCGAAATAAAACTTACCGCAAGCGCACGGCGTACACTTGTAGTACGTGGCGAATATGGTTCGATCCACAGGGAATTGATGATTTTAAAAATCTATTCAATCAAATTAAACCAAAGTCGAGTGAAAGTTAAGCTAGAGAATTAACTAACTAACTAAAAGAAAAGAGAAGCAAATATAAAAGTTAAGTGACGATTTAGAGAATAAATCAACTCTCTAGATCATGTAGTTCAACACATAAGAAATCATAATATCTCTTTTATGGTCATTAGTGCTTTAATTGATGTGCTTATCATAAGTATGGCATATTTGTGCCATTGATTAGCCAACATAAGCCATCAAACTATAACACTCCCCTTAAACCACTTATTAACTTTCATGAAATTTGACAATGAAAATGAAATCTATGTTAAGTATGGTCTATTAACTATTCATTAGAAATATAGACCATCAAATTTTAATTTCAAATCACTTTCTTTTGCCATAATCATATTTTGATAAAGAGGCAATTAGTGTTAGTGATCGTTTAAGCATAGCCTATTTGATGTCAACAATATAGGCTATCAGATTCAAAGCAAAAGCAACTAGTAAACCATTTCTATCATCATCATTAAGCACAAAAAGAGAGCATGAATTAACAAATAGTTGAAGCTACATAATTAGAGAGCTTCATTACCCCTAAATTGAAGGGGTTTAGCCTCTCATATTTGTCGTTTGATTAATAAATGTAGCTTGCAACATGAAAGCAAAAGGAAAGCAAAATGAAAGAAAATTATTATAATTCCATAAAAGAAAATCTACACTACTAGCATGAAAGGAAATGAACATGTAATTAAAAGGAAACAATAATTACATTGCATAAAAAAAAGGAAAAGTACATGAAATAAAAATGGCTAAGTAGAAATGAAAAGAGAAAGGGAAGAGCTTGTTTATTTGTGAGCCTAAACTAAACTAAAGAGAGACTAAGGAAGAGAAGGGGTTACATGAAGATATGGGGTATTTATACAAGTGTTAAAGCCTAATTCATATTTTTGGGGAATGCCCAAATTGCCCTTGAGGTAGTGTGGTGGCAAAGTAATCATTAACATCCACTAATCCCCCACTTAAATGTACATGAAGCTTTAATGTCCTTTTATCATGTGCTTAGTTCCTAATTGAAAATCAAGGTAAGTGGGTGTGGTCCTCCATGACCATCACTTTGAATTATTTCCAACTTTATTTGTTCTCTTCACTCTTGTGCATGCATATATTATCATGAAGCCACTTGTAAAATTCACCAAATTTCCTACAAAACAACATAGAAAATTCCAAGTAAATTTTCACAATTTAATAAATGCATAAAAATGACCATTTTACCCCTATATGAAGATGAATATGTGACAATTTGAAAATAATTTGAATTTTGGTTTAAACAAGTTAAAATACCCGATATGATCATTTATTTAATTTAAATAGATTAGATATGGTGGTAAAAATATGCACATTTACATGCACATCACCGGTATAGCTCCTGTTTTAGTCATTTTAATTATGACCCGAAATTCAAGGTTATCCATCATCGTTCTCTTACTTCATTCCATTAGTGTTCGCCAAACCATCATACTTCATTCTGGATTCTCCACCATGTGCACAGTTGTTAAAGTGGTTTTTAGTATTGGTAGAAAGTATGACAATATCCGATACCGGCCTATTTAACAACCAAACGCTTATTCCACACCGGTTGGCTCTTTTACATTTCAAACAGTTCATACTTCATATCAAAATATCATATTCACTTCAAAATCATATCACTTTCAAAATCATATCACTTTCAAAATCATATTCACTTTTGAAATCATTATTCGCTTCCTAAATCATTATTCATTTTCAAAATCATTATTCATTTCCAAAAATCATTTTCCACTTTAATCATATTCATTTTCAAAAATCATAACCACAAAATAGGTTAAAACTATCATACCAAAATATTCTCTTTTAAATCAATTAAATCTAAATCATAACAATTCCAGCTTTAAACAGTTGTATATTGAAAGTAGTTTATATATTGGAATAGTTATACATAAAAATAGTTTATATTTAAGAATAGATTATAGATTAAAATAGTTATATATTAGAAATAGTTTATATATTAAAGTAGGTTATACAATAAAATATACATATTAAAAGTTGTTTATAAATTTAAAATAATATATATTAAAATAGTTTAAAACTTAAAAATAGGTTATAGATTAAAATAGTTTATATATTAGAAATAGTTTATGTATTAAAATAGGTTATATATTAAACTAGTTAATGTATTAAAAATAGTTTATAATAGTTACAATAGTTAAAAATGGTTAAAAGTAGTTTTATTAGTTTAAAATAGTTTAATAGTTTAAATAGTTAGGGATTTTAAAACAGTTAAAAATAGTTTAGTACAAAGTGGTTTGATTATTGGAATGGTTTATATAGTAAATAGTTTGAAAATCTAAATAATCTAAATTTTAAAATAATAGATTTTTAAACAGTTTATATTAAAATAATTAATTTGAAAATATTATCAAATAAAATTATTTCTTCCATTCCAACAAATCTGGACCATATCCAAATTTCAAATCAACATAACCCTATTTTAATCTTTCAATTCAAATTCTCATTAAAACCATTTCAATCTATATCGATTTAAAATCCTTGTTTGAAATACAAATTTAAAACCACTTCAAATTCAATAGATTTCAAAGTTTAAATATTCAAACGTTTACTATAACTTAATTTTGATAAATTTCATTTATATTTCAAAATTCAACTTTAAAATTTCAATTTAAATTCTGCAAACAACTCATTTAAACCAATTTCAATTTCAACATTTTAAAGCTTGGATTTTGAAAATAATTCAGTTCATATAAATAAAATTTTATCTAAAAATATCATTTAACTGGATTCAAAAATTAAGGATTTAAAATAATTTAATTTAACCAATTAGGTGTCCATATATAATTTTCTACCTTATGGTCAAGTGATACAGATATATATCATTTCAATCCGCAATAACTTTTAAGTTTACGAGTATATATCATTTCAACCCGCAATCCCCAGTTAAAACTTAAAATCCATAAAATCGCTCAAGTTTATCATTTCAACCCATAACGTTTTTCCTTAATCTATAAGACCATTTGGTTATGTATCATTTCAACCCATAGTGATTTTCCTAACAATAACTAAGGGAACTTGCATTGTGATAACAACATATAAAATAAATATAATACCCAATTATCCAAATATCAACAATTAAACATCCATCACAATCATCATTCAAATCAACCAATAAATCACAACAAATAAACTGGTTATCATTATCAAGTTTTGACTGGCAATTAATTTAAATATTAATTTAAATGGCAATTCAATTCAATAAAATTCAGATTTAACTGGAATGATAATCTAAATATACCAAACAGCAATTAATCAATTTTTAATCATATCATAAATTTAATTAAACTAACATAGGATAGTTTGATGGTCCTGAGTTGGTTAAAACGCTCACATTTGATTTTCAATCGATTGAAAATCCAAATAAAGCCCAAAATTCTAACAATCTCATAATCTAATCAAACTAGCTTCATAATGTCCGAAATTTCGATACGATCGCAACGAAGTAAACCACATGTGAATCCGAGCTCGTATGCAAAAGTTATTCGAGTTAGAACATATGAATTTTAAATTTTATTAAAATAAAACAAAGCATAATTAAATTCCACGTCACCTTCTCACGTTCAAACCTTACTGAGATAAACGCGACCTCGACCTAGCCTATACGAACAGCCGCCATCCTCTTTATCGATGAACGTGCCCTTCCCTTGACTTTGACCTGATCAGATGACTCAAAGGTGCTGCTCTCCTCTGGCCGCACGTCTAGGCTGTGTGCCTGCTTCCGCTGCCCTAGATGGCCACTGCCGCCGAGCAACATCATCCAATTTCGGCGATTATAGGGACCTATGACAAGAAGTAACCATATAGATTGACTCAAAAAATCCTCCTCTACACGCTCATATCCTACGTTCGTCGTAAAATTGACGATCCACCATCGAATAACAAACCCTAGCAGCGGACAGTCGAAACTTCTTTGTAGATTTTTGGTCAAATGTGCACCAAATTGAAAAATGAATTGCTATAGTAGATTGCGCTCGTCGAGAGCTTTCCAACGATATATAGTTTGCTATGATTTGAGGAGTTTTAATTTTTGAAATTGATTTCGAATTTGAAATTGAATTTGGGATTAGGGTTTCTGCCATTGGGAAGGAAGAAAGGAGCATATGGAAATGTACGTACAGAAATAAGAAAATAAAAGGTTGCTAGGACTTATTATAGCCTATATATAGGCAGAGCTAAAATAGAAATGGATGGACAGATCAATTTGGGTCGAAACGATAACGACGACCCAAAAAGCCCGTTTCGTTTCCGAAACGAAAATAGATCATCCCATATATGAAAATATAGGTTTTCGATATTTTTAAACTCCATTGAACTAGTTTCAAGCCCAAATTCCATTGTATACATAAGTTAGCTTTTAAAATCAGATTATTTAAATTAAATTCATTAAATTGATTTCTACGTGTTTCGAGCCCGCACGATCAAACGACAAGTCCGATCGCTACGAAATTTGAAATCTTACAATAATTCTATGTTATGGATCTGATAAAGCTAGTTTCAACGAAATCCGAGACAGTTACCAAAATGGCTATTTTCACATTAAATTAAATAAATTATTATTAAATTAATTAATTACCTTTTAAATTTAAATTTAAAAGTTAATAATTCTCATCATCCTTGGTTAACCAGGAGTTTATAATCTTTTTAAAATAAATTTTTCCGCATTAAATCAAGTTTAAGCATTACATAAATTTCAACCTTGTTTAATAATTTAAATTTCAATCAAATTTTTTTATTCTATTTTATTCTCCCATCAAATTCCGTTATTTGATTTACAAGTTCTTATATTAAATCAACTATTGCTTTATGAATATAATTAACATTAGTCTACATTTTATTACATTCATTATTCTACAGTTATCATCTTAATCCATACTAATTATAATATTTCAATTTCATTAATTCCATTAATTACCAATTTAATTCCTTGTTTACCAAATTAATTTTACCATTATTTCAATTGATTGAAATTGCATTAAAATGGTTGTCAATAACATTCAAACAATATAATTAGATTATTGATGCAGCCCAAAATATTAAAGTCTTAGGTCGCGACCGACCTAACGTGTTATTAAGTCGCGTGCGACCTAACGAGGAAGCAAACGAGCTAAAACTTTAGGATAATTCGTGGGAAGTTGAAGTCTTAGGTCGCGTGCGACCTAACAGGTTCCAGGATGACGAGATAAAAGGAGAGGAAGCGAGTTATGCAAGAACAGGAAAGCCAACGACCTAGGATATGCCGCAAGGCCTTAGGTCGCGAGGCCTTAGGTCGCTCACTTTAGGTCGCTCCGATCTTCCGAGTACCAGCTTTGAAGTGCTACGACCTAAGTTAAGTCGCGAGACTAAAATACGACCTAAGTTAGGTCGCGGAAGCGGGATACGACCTATGATAGGTCGCTGATGGGGAGGCTGCTTTATTTTAGGTCGCTCGACCATATGACACGGGAAGTTAGGTCGCTCACTTTAGGTCACTCGAAGATTCCTGAAGCCGCTTCTTTAGGTCGCTCAAGATGGATCGCCGCCGTGTATTTTTAGGTCGCTCGACCTTGTGTGATGTTGTACTTTGTTATGTTGTAATGTTTTAGGTCGTTAACGACCTATGTTAGGTCGTAGGTCGCAGGTCTATTTTCGGTCGGATGTTTTGTGATGAAAGCATGTGTTGTAAACTTGTTTGTTTTTAAGTCGTGTCTGTTTTTAGGTCGAAGGGTTGTTAGGTCGTGAACGGCCTATGTGTTGTACAAATTTGTGTTGTGTTGAGTTGTAAGCCTATAAATAGGCGGGTGGTGTCAGTTGTAAAAAAAGTTGATTTTGAATAAAACTTTTGTTTGTTAGCTTTGTGCTTTCATTAAATTGGTAGTTGAGTGTAATCTCCTATCTCCTCTTTCGGCATTCGAGTGCGCTCGAATCAACGATCGTAGAAACCAATTCACGGTATCAAGTGCACTTGATCAACGTTTGAAGAATTACAGATCTTCTTTCACGGTATCGTGCGCGATCAACGTGACGAAGATAGCTAGAATCCAGCATCTTTGGATCAACGGATTTGGGCCTTCAGTATTCTTCAATCCACCGATTTCTACTTTCATCGTTTTATTAATTTTTGTTATCCGCTGCTGCATCATTTGGTATCAGAGCTAGACTTAGCCAATCATAGCTAAGCCGAGTCTTGGAGCCAATTCTATTGAAGAATTTGAAGTTAGAGCCGAGAGCTAGAGTAGCCGTGCATCATTTTATCAAGAACGGGAGTTGAGTTGAAGTGTGAAGTTCAATTTGAAGATTGAAGGTCGTGCATCATCTTTAAAGTTCAAGCCGAGAGTTAGCTTTTGTTTGAAGAATAATCATGCCGCCAAGAAGAGCTAATCGCCATCAGAATGTTGAAGCTTTGTATAGAAGAGAAGAAGCTGATGAGATGGAGCAAATAATAAACGAAAACTTTAGTGAGAAGCTTAATGAAGGGATTGGTCGATTAGAGAAGATGATGTTGGAGATGAATCAAAATCGGAGAAGGGTATCACCTGAATCTAACCATGGGGGGAGTAGAGTTTCACCACATTCCAATCGAGAGAGAAGTGTTGATAATGATCATAGAAGTGTGAGTCGAGATCGTTATAAAAATGTTGACAATCGAAATAGTGATAGGAATGAGAATGATCATGAACGGAGGAATGTAGATCGAAGGGATGTTGGTGGAAGACACGATGGTAATAGAGATGTTGGTGGTCAGGATCGACATCGATTTACATCAGATTTTGAAGAGTAGTTTGATGCTGGTAGTGTTCATGGACGAGGACGAGGTCAAAGAAGCAATCATTCGGAATATGACCATAAGTGGGAGTCTGGGATGAAACAGAAATACCGGAATTCAAGGGAGGTAAGCAGGCCGAGGAATTTCTTGATTGGTTAGCTTATGTTGAGGAAATATTTGACTTCAAGGAGGTTCCGGAGGATCGTAAAGTGAAGTTGGTTGCTACTAGGTTTAGGGGAAGAGCTATGGCATGGTGGCAGCAAACCAAACTTACTAGAGAGCGGATGGGGAAGTCAATGATTGTTGCTTGGGAAAAGATGAAGAAATTGATGAAGGCTACTTTCTTACCCTACAATTACCAATCATTAATGTATCAGAGATTACAGAACCTGAGGCAAGGGACGAAGGCTGTTACTGATTATGCAAATGAGTTCTACCAGTTGATTGCTCGAAATGACATTATGGAGACAGAAGAACAATTGACCGCTAGGTTTGTCGGTGGACATAGAGCACAGATCCAAGATATGGTGAACATGTTCGACCTTAGATCTGTGGCAGAAGCACATCAAAAGGCATTGGCTTGGGAGAAACAAGGTAGACGTGGGGGATGTGTGTTTCCAAGTTTTATAGGGTAGAACAAAGGAGCAGGTAGTAGTTCTAATATTCCTAAAGCAACGAATAAGACGGTTGTTCATGAAGTGGCTAAACCAAAGGTCAACACCAATTTCAAATGCTATAATTGTCAAGAAGTGGGTCACAAGAGCAGCGAATGTCCAAAACCGAAGAAGAGAACTATGATTGCTGAAGTGGAAGATGAGGATGCAGAGGCCAAATGTTCTAATTCACTACATGATAAGGAGGAAGAAAATGTGTCGGGAGATGAAGGGTATTCATTGATGATGAAGAGGTCGTGCTTAACACCAAAGCAGGAGGAGGAAACTAGCTGGTTGAGAAGTAACATCTTTCAATCAACATGTACTATCTTAGGAAGGGTTTGCAAGTTTGTTATTGATGCCGAAAGTTGTGACAATATTATCTCTACAGAGGCTATGAAGAAGTTAGCATTGAAAATAGAGAAGCATCCGAAACCTTACAAATTAGCTTGGTTGAGAAAAGGTGGGGAGGTGAAAGTTGGACGAAGGGCTTGTGTGAATTTATCAATTGGGAAGAAATACAAAGACGAAATTTGGTGTGATGTGGTTGACATGGATGTATGCCATCTGTTGTTGGGAAGACCATGGCAATACGATAGAGCGGTGCAACATGATGGTCGTACTAACAGCTATAGTTTCATGTTTGACGGTACAAAAATCACTTTAATTCCTAAGAAGCGACAACACGAAGAAAGCAAGTCGGAAGAGATTGAAGAACTTAAAACTTTGCTATCTTTGAAGGAGTTTGTTAAGGAAATAGAAGAGGAGCCTAAAGTGTTTTTGTTGATTGGACATGAGAGTAATGAAGTGGTTGAGATTCCTGAAGAAGTAAAGCCAGTGCTGGGAGAATTTGACGATGTATTTCCTGAGGAGCTACCAACGGAGTTACCACCGTTGAGAGACATTCAACATCAAATTGATCTTGTTCCAGGAGCTGTGTTACCACATAGGCCACATTACCAAATGAGTCCAAAGGAACACGAGGATTTGAGAAGGCAAGTGGAAGAGTTGCTTGAGCAGGGCCGTGTACAGGAAAGTTTAAGTCCTTGTGCGGTGCCAGCTTTGTTAGTACCGAAGAAGGATGGAACATGGAGGATGTGCACTGATAGTCGAGCACTGAATAAGATTACAGTGAGATATAGATTCCCTATGCCTAGATTGGATGATTTGTTGGATCAACTTAGTGGAGCTACTATCTTTTCAAAAATTGATTTGAAAAGTGGTTATCATCAAATTCGAATTAGACCAGGGGATGAATGGAACACAACATTCAAGATGAGAGAAGGGTTGTACGAATGGCTGGTTAAGCCGTTTGGTCTTTCGAATGCACCGAGTACATTTATGAGGGTGATGAATCAAATATTTAGACTATTTATTAGGAAATTCATGGTGGTGTATTTTGATGATATACTGATATATAGTAGAAGCTCAGAAGAACACTTGCAACATCTAAGGGAAGTGTTGATGATCTTGCGACAGGAACAATTTTATGCTGCAACGAAGAAATGCGTGTTCATGACGCATACTGTTTTATTTTTGGGATATGTTATTTCGAATGGAGGTATACAGGTGGATCAGAATAAAGTTGAAGCAATCAGAAATTGGCCACAACCCAGGACGATTACAAAAGTTAGAAGCTTTCATGGTTTGACATCATTCTACCGAAGGTTTATTCCACACTTCAGTAGCGTGATGGCACCAGTTACTGATTGTATGAAAGGGAAGCAATTTTCATGGATGGAGGAAGCAGGATTAACCTTTGAGAGAATCAAGGAACTATTGACGACATCACCAATTCTAGTGTTGCCAGATTTTCAGTTATTGTTTGAGTTGCATACTGATGCATCGAAGGTTGGAATTGGAGGGATGTTAAGTCATAAGGGACGTCCTATTGCATATTTCAGTGAGAAGTTATCAGGAGCAAAGATGAGATATAATACTTACGATGTGGAATTTTATGCTATTGTGCAAGCTGTGAAACATTGGAGGCATTATTTGTTTCATAAAGAATTTATTTTATATACTGATCATGAGGCGTTGAAGCATATGCAGGGACAGGACAAGATTGCGGCAAGGCATGCTTCATGGATTGCGTATTTACAACAATTTACATTTGTGGTGAAGCATAAATCGGGAATTACGAATAGAGTGGCAGATGCATTGAGTCGAAGGAATCATTTGCTGACTACAATGAAGGTTGAAGTGATGGGGTTTGATGTATTACCAGAATTATTTGTTGATGATCCCTACTTTGCGAAGTATGTAGATGAAGCCAAGGAGGAGAAGACGGATGAGTTTGTAATGGTGGATGGTTTTCTTTTTAAAGGGAATCGATTGTGCATACCAGAGTGCAGCTTACGTATGAAGATTGTAAAGGAGTTGCATGAGGAAGGTCATGTGGGCCGAGATCATACTTTGCAATTGATTTCTCAATCTTATTATTGGCCTTCGTTGAAACGGGAAGTTGAAAGGTTTGTGGAGAGATGTCATATTTGCCAAATTTCCAAAGGGACAGCGACGAATGCGGGATTGTATATGCCGTTACCCGTGCCAACTAGACCATGGGTTGATATCAGTATGGATTTTGTTTTGGGATTACCGAGAACTCAGAGGGGGAATGATTCGATATATGTTGTAGTGGACAGGTTTTCGAAGATGGCACATTTCATCGCTTGTAAGAAGACAGCTGATGCCGTCCGTGTTGCCGAGTTATTCTTTAAAGAAGTGTATCGCTTACATGGTTTACCAGAATCCATTGTTTCTGATCGGGATACTAGATTTCTAAGTCATTTTTGGCTGAGTTTGTGGAAGATGGAGGGAACAAAGCTAAATTTCAGTAGTGCTTACCATCCGCAGTCCGATGGTAAGACTGAAGTCGTTAACAGATCTTTGGGAAATTTGTTGCGGTGCCTGGTGAAGGATAATCTGAAGAGTTGGGATATGAAGTTATGTCAAGCAGAGTTTGCTCATAATCATGCTATAAACCGTAGTACGGGTTTCAGTCCATTTCAGATTGTATATTCAAGCTTACCAAAGGGGCCGTTGGATTTGACGATAGTACCACAACCAAAGGGAACAGTTAAACGGGCTGTTGATTTTGTTGATGGATTGGCAGAATGTCATAAAATCGTTCAGGAACGATTGGAGAAAGCGAATGTAAAGTATAAACGATCTGCGGATTTGAAGCAAAGAAGTGTTGAATTTAATGAAGGAGATTTAGTATATGCTGTACTTACGAAAGATCGCTTTCCAGTGGGAGCATACAATAAGCTTAAAGCTCGGAAAATTGGTCCTGTAACGATTGCGAAACAGATCAATGAAAACGCTTATAAGTTGAAGCTGCCGGAGGATGTGTACACTTCTGACGTGTTTAATGTTAAACATCTTATACCGTAACATGGGGATGAGTTTGTTGTGGAAAAGGAGGGCGCAAATTCGAGGATGAATTTTTCCCAACCAGGGGAGGATGATGCAGCCCAGAATATTAAAGTCTTAGGCCACGATCGACCTAACGTGTTGTTAAGTCGCGTGCGACCTAACGAGGAAGCAAACGAGCTAAAACTTTGGGATAATTCGTGGGAAGTTGAAGTGTTAGGTCGCGTGCGACCTAACAGGTTCCAGGATGACGAGATAAAAGGCGAGGAAGCGAGTTATGCAAGAACAGGAAAGCCAACGACCTATGATAAGTCGCAAGGCCTTAGGTCGCGAGGCCTTAGGTCGCTCACTTTAGGTCGCTCCAATCTTCCGAGTACCAGCTTTGAAGTGCTACGACCTAAGTTAGGTCGCGAGACTAAAATACGACCTAAGTTAGGTCGCGGAAGCGGGATACGACCTATGATAGGTCGCTGATGGGGAGGCTTCTTTATTTTAGGTCGCTCGACCATATGACACGGGAAGTTAGGTCGCTCACTTTAGGTCGCTCGAAGATTCCTGAAGCCGCTTCTTTAGGTCGCTCAAGATGGATCGCCGCCGTGTATTTTTAGATCGCTCGACCTTGTGTGATGTTGTACTTTGTTATGTTGTAATGTTTTAGGTCGTTAACGACCTATGTTAGGTCATAGGTCGCAGGTCTATTTTAGGTCGGATGTTTTGTGATGAAAGCATGTGTTGTAAACTTGTTTGTTTTTAAGTCGCGCCTATTTTTAGGTCGAAGGGTTGTTAGGTCGTGAACAACCTATGTGTTGTACAAATTTGTGTTGTGTTGAGTTGTAAGCCTATAAATAGGCGGGTGGTGTCATTTGTAAAAAAAAGTTGATTTTGAATAAAACTTTTGTTTGTTAGCTTTGTGCTTTCATTAAAGTGGTAGTTGAGTGTAATCTCCTATCTACTCTTTCGGCATTCGAGTGCGCTGGAATCAATGATCGTAGAAGCCAATTCACGGTATCAAGTGCGCTTGATCAACGTCTGAAGAATTGCAGATCTTCTTTCACGGTATCGTGCGCGATCAACGTGACGAAGATAGCTAGAATCCGGCATCTTTGGATCAACAGATATGGGCCTTCAGTATTCTTCAATCCACCGATTTCTACTTTCACCGTTTTATTAATTTTTATTATCCGCTGCTGCATCAATTATATTCTAATTATTTTCTCATAAATAAATCAAAAATTTTAATTTCTCTCAACATTAAGTTTCAAATCTTATTTAATTTAATATTTTAATTATCGAAAATTATGGATCATTACAAGAGTTCTGCTTAATCCACTTGAGAGAGCTTCATCGGTGGTTTCCACTAAGGTTCTTCATAATATCTTTACGCAGCATGGAATTCCCAAAGAGGGTGTGCTCCTACCGGTGAAAGACGAATTCGCTCATATGCCCCCCTTCCCGGGGTACACCGCTTTCTATCGATACATGTGTCTGAGCCGAGCCATGCCTCCTTTTAACTACTTCTTGCGTGAGACTCTCTCGAACTTGGGTATCGTCCCATTTCAACTCCATCCTAATGGCTACGCCATCTTGACTTGCCTTCATGTTCTTTTTATGCGGGTGTTCAACCACGCTCCAAGTTCTAATGAGTTGCAGTACTTTTTGGTGTTCAAGAGAATAGATGATTATCCTTCCTTGATCATAATCAAAGTTCAAAGAAATTGAAAGATCGTTCGACGCTTGCAAAGCAACATATAATAGTTCAAGACGCAATATTTCTTTGTTAGATGCCCAATGGGTTCAACCGTCAGTGGACGACAGGGGGTAAGCTTCTCTTTTCCGTTTATCGAGCTCATAAGCATTGTAATGTAGTTTCTAACTAGTCATATGTCTCTTGCAGTTATCCTAAGGCCGAATAGAGATGTGCACTCGACGAAGTTTGCCAAACTTTAAAGGCTATCGACCTCGAGGAAAGGTGCGTTAAAGTTCTACTGACCGATGAGAACTTGCATTGATATGAAATGTTTACACCAGGTAAATCCACCGTTTGGATTGAAACTCCCTCCCCTGGCCGGTCCAAGGTTCGCACAAGATCCACTTCTTCATCCCACAGTTCCGAATAAGGTCAAGAGAGAGGTAGGCCATTCAAAGGTTCACCCGATGAGGCCCGTGAAGAGGAAGACGCTACTGCGATTGGACTGAGCGGTTCAATTAGAATGCCTCCAATCTCGGAGGAAGCAGAAGATGAGTTCATGCACAAAGAAGGCAAAGCCGCGCTAGACTCAGAAAAAGAAGGAGAGCTCGAGAGTAGTAGCGATGAGTTCTACTGCTAGTGATTACTTCTCGTCGGAATCTGATGGTGCAGATTCAGAGTCTTGCGATGAGACTCCGGGAATGAGACCTGTTCTCCCGAGTCCACCTTTTCTCGATGCAAGTACCAAAGGCAAAGCCCCTATAACTAGAAGACATCAAGATTCTCTGAGTAAGGATGTCCGAGAGGAGTTCAGAGACTTCAGCGATGTTTGTATCGACTTCGACGCGCTCATGAAAGGAGACTTTAAATTTGACCTGACGCCTTCCTGTTCGGGTGATATCACACCAGCAGTTAGCCCAGTTCCGCCTACGATAGCTGAAGTCAGTCCGATCCCACCTACAACAGTCGTTCGCTCCGGTTCGTGACAACGTCTTAGGCCCATATTTGAAACACACAACACGTTGCATTAGGGTTACACTTATTTCCATCCTTTCATGTATTTGCTTAGTTTATGTTATGCCTCTTAAACCTTTTATGTATGCCTCATTCTAAGTACGACAATGGGACAAGGCTTTTACGGCGACTTCGAAGACTTCACCGATTCACGGCAGTACCCCAAGCGCTTCTCCAGCCACCAGCAAGTCCGAGAGACGGAGGAAGAGTACAGGCGGAGCAATGAACTCGAAACTGAAACATGTGACCAAGAAGAAAGAGATCAAGCTCGGTCATATAAAGGCGAGTATGAGAAAAGAAGGTCTCTTGAGGAAAGAGATGAGCCGTCGAAAAAGTTAAAGTTTGATCATCGCCCCGATCCTTTAGAAAACTATCGCAAAATACTATCAGTACGTAATCTCTAGGTGCCCCCAGTAGTCATGAGTAATACACTGCCCAACATTTCGAGAGCGTTGCATACTCTAGTCTTAATGGATACACCAATATCCAGTCTCGATGCATCTTGACTAGGGACTAGGAACATTTAAAATGGAATATTTGTTTTATTGTGATAAATTACTCACGGTTACCACACTTTGTAACTACTATGAAATTTTTTGCCATTTATGGATTTTCTATTAAATATACTTTTAATTAAATTAATTAATTAGTATAAAAACATTATATGAAGTATGTAATAGAAAGAAACGCCTTTATTATGAACATGATTGTTCAACGAGTCAGATATATGTAGCAAATTACATAATTGCCTCTAGCTCATACCCCTAACTCTATCACTAACAACAATCTCGATCGTATAAAATATGCTATATTTTTGTAGAGAAACATTTATAAACATCAAATTCTTAATTTTCAAGGGTTGGAAGTGGACTTTTTATAAACAGTAAATATAAAATACGTTTTCACCAAATGCTTGCAATTTAACAAATATATCACTAAATGGATATAATAAAGTGAAAAACCTGATTTAAGAACATAGGATTAAGTGCTAGGGACATTCTAACTGAAGGTGGTGTGTAGGCAACTAATGGTGAAACAATGTGGTGAAACAACCGTTATCATGGCTTGGAAAAAATTCTAGTTTCTATGTACACTGCTTCATACTAACCGGGTGCATCGGTGGCCTATTTTTGAGGTCACGTTGAACCTGTACCCATGTGGGCCTATATAAAATAATATTTATCGATTTGAGCCTAGTTTCTCTTGTTTTATGAAGGCATTTAGAGGCTATTGACGAGGCAAGTGATGGTGTTGTGAATTTGAGTGAATGTGTATGATGATTGATTGTTGTTTGAAATGGATATGTACATTGTTATGATGTGAAAAATGATGTGACAATGGACATAAACATGAAGGAGACTATGTCAGAAGTAGGCGGCCTAGGATACATATACAAATGTATGACACGAGTAGGTTGTTCAGGTATTGCGTTGCTCCCATGTAGTGCTCCGAAAGACCAGTATAGAGGATGGATAACAAGATACCCTACAGGGTATGAGTCTAATCAAGGGTGGGAGTCCAGTTTATATGCAAGGATAACATACGATCGTGTAAGGTACGAGGCTAGTCCAAGAAAGTAAGTCATGTAAACAGTTGACGTAACGTTGGACAATAAGCGACTCTATAGTGTATGGGGAGAGTCTAGAGAAGTGAGTCCACATAAATGTGATGTGATACGACTAGATGCATATGGTAGTTAGGTAGGACGTGACCGTTGAAATCGAGCCAACCGGGATGTCATGGATGATTTAAAAAAAAAATCATTGTTGGACCTATATTAGGCCTATGAAGTCTAATTCATTTAGAACATTTTTTAAATATTATTCGAATAATACAATTTATTTTATTTAAATTTTTAAAGTTTATATAATTTTATTTAATTTATATATTAACATATATATGTATATGTATGTATGTATCATATATGCATATATATGTGTGTGCATGTGTAGCATGTCAACCCGTGTAAGGTATAACATGCTTGTATATAGATGTCGGGATTTACATCGCAATAGACAACTTTAGCTCATTCGATATGTAAATTTACGAATATATGTATGTATATAAACTTAATTATATATGATGTTGTAAATAAATGTGTGTGTGTATATAAATGTACATATTAATTTTGATTAAATAATTTTATGTAAATGTATGTGATATTCATATATGTGTGTGTGTTGGACAAATTTTCGAGGTAGGCTAGTTTCCAAAACAATCTTGTGATTGGCCCCGATTTTGAAACTTATTATCAAATAAGGCTATTTTCTACCCAGTTAGTGTCCAAGTTAGAATTTTTGTAATTGCCTAATCTTAGGTGCAACTCTTAGTTGCACCTACAAATTGGGGCAACTCTTAGTTCTGCCAAGTCAAATAACAGAAATACATTTTTGGTGCAATTATGAGTTGCGCAACATGTTTTCTTATAGGCGCAACTATGCTCATAGTTGCGTCTAAACAATGTTGTTGTATAAAGACAGCAGCAACCTATACCCACACAAGTTGATGCTGCCTTGTTTTTGTTATTTATTGTTTGATGTGTTACTTTGTTGCTGTTCCACGTTACATACTATGTATATAATGTACAAAAGCCATGTACAAAATAAATCAAACTTACAGAACATAGCAACTGACATAGATGTTTGACCGAGGATAAATTGTAATAGAAAAATAGCTTACAGAATAAAAATAGAAGTTATACAGTACACGAATGATGTAAGTAGTAAAAACAGTCAAATTATTTATTGCTCACGCATGTTCTTCTCTTATGACCCAAGTTACTGTATTGTCCACATATGTCCTGTCTTCTGTCCCCATTTCATCCATAATTCCCCTAATTCTTATGGACCTAGGTCTTCCTGTATTCCTACGTGTTGGAGGCGGGAGTATAGTTGGGCCTTCATGTACATCCCAATATCTACTATCGGGCACAGGATGAAAAACAAGAGACTAACTATGTCTATAATTGTCTGCTGTAAACCAGGACAAAATATGATCATGGTAAGCTTTGTTTGCTCCTCCACTACATCGTGTACATGCAGCCAAAACATGAGAACATGGAAAATGGGAAAGAATAGGAATATTGCATGAACAGCTGCAGTTACCATTGGCAATATTTACTATGTAGTTGCATGCGTTTGTGTCTGTTACTTGCCACTCCGTCAAGCTGAACCTGTTAATGCTCATATTGCGTGCTTCTGCTGCATATTTTTCCATCATTTTTCATACGTCGGCGTGAGCGCAGCTGTGTAGCTATTAAGAAGATGAAAGGTACGTGCTACTAACGCCTTTACCAGTAAAGGTCTTGCACCTTTTAGAACTCCACTGAAACTCTCTGAAGCATTGGTAGTCATTATACAAAAATGTTCACTGTTGACCTTGTAAAGAGCCCACTTTTCATCCTTATGTTTGAGACTTCTATCAATCCATCTGTCAGCAGTCGGACTTATATTTTTTAGTTGCTCTCTTAGTTCTTTGTATGTTAACTCGTCTCTTGCTTCAGCACAAGCATGGAACAAATTTTGCAAAATCTTACTACCAAAACCATCCTTTTTGAAGTTTGCTTTCGAATGACGAAGGCAGAAGCGATGATGATGCGGTCTTCTTTGGTATGTACGAGTAAAAGCCCGGAGAGTACGAGGCACATACGGCGGTCTTGGTTCAAGCTTATGTCTACCATGAAGCGACTTGATAATTTCTTTGAAGTTCAAACAATTACCTTTTACTTGATCTTCATTTGTAGGATCTGCATGAACATCATCAACTTCATTTAAAATAAGATATAACCCTTGAACCTAAAACAAAAAAAGTATCGGCACAAGTAAGTAAAGCTAGTTGAAGGAGTTGATATGAAAACTTATAAACACGTACCAAGTCATGTTCTACTGGTCCCCTTAGAGCATATCTAGGCAACATAGTAGATGATTCTTTAACAAAAAATCATCATGTTATATGCCAGTATCAACTGTAGTATTGTTCGATGGTGATTATTGGTACGCGTTCAACTTGAACATGATCTAACCTGTGATCCCATCTTAACACGTACATGTTATACAAATCTCTGTTCCAACCATGTGGGAAAATTTGCTCGACTACATCTGGTATATGTTAATGAAGGCCAAATTTCCTCATCACTCTGTCTGGATAGTGCATGGCCACACTTTGAAGGCAAATGATTGCGGTTTTCGAATACCAAGTCTATTCACCATCCAAGCAAATTGGTAGCAAATCCTATACAGTCTCCGCCATTTATGGCATCCATCAACATTATGTTGCTCCATAATATCGAGCTTATTGTGATAGAATGTGGGATGATGGGCTGGATTACTTCTCCAACATCTATTTTTGGTCCATCTACAATCAAGAACAAAATAATGTGTGAATATTGTACTAAAACATAAAGTTTTCAATAGAAATTACTAGCGGTTTTTACCCGGCCCCGTAAGGTAATCTAGGGGCGACATTGATCATTTGGATGACCAATAGAAATACGCGTCCATGATCATACCTGCACATTATCAGTGTTAAAAAAGGCCTTTCAAAATATTAGTACACTTATAAGTCAAAATTGACATACCTGTAGAAAGGTAGCCAACCTGCTACCCCGTTCGACTTCCTTATTGCCACATTATCCAACTCCTTATATAATGCGCATAAAACCGCACTACCCCATGAATAATCAGAAATAGTGGCAAAGTCCTGTAGCATGTACAACAATTTTACACTTACTCGACCCTTCGAATGGTTTGGAAAAAGATGGGATGCTATAAGAAGCAATATGACAGCCCGTGTGAACTATTTTAGCTCCTCAACAGATAAATCGGCAGTAATCTCTCTGTCAACTATAAGATCATTTATCCATTTGACCTTCAACTCTCTTCTATTAACCATCACTTCTTGGGATGGAATTTTACCAAGCAAACGGTGACAAACCTCATCGGCTTCCATGTTACCACTGTAATTCAAAACAACGCCTTCTATAGGAAGGTCGAGTAAAATAGAAACATCTTACAAAGTAATTGTCATTTCTCCAATGGAAAAATGAAAGGTGCAAGTCTCAGGTCTCCATCTATCGCATAATGCTGTGAGTAAAAAGCTATCAAATCTGATATATTTTATCTTCATGAAATACCAAAAGCCCGCTTGATAAAGTAATTGTTGAACTCGGTGATCATCAACCATCTTCATCGGATCTTCGAAACTCTACGAATGATCCAAACCGTCTACGAGTTTTACACTCTATAAAACAAAGAATTATAATGTATAGTTAATTCAAAATTCTAAAAATCTTAAACTATTTACTATATTTACAAAACAAAAAATATCACCCTCATTAAATCTACAAAATTTGTGCAGTGATTATCCTGCAAATATAGCATGCTACCATCAACGGTCCGCTTTCCAGTTCTGCAAAGTTCATGCAACAAAAATCCAAATTTTTAACATTATTTATAGTATATGATTGATTCAACTCTACAAATTGGATCACTAAAACCTAGAACATGCTAAGTGACAATGTTGCCAGCAAATATAAACAAATAATATTCAAATAAGAAATTAATCAAAAAACTACGGTTTAGAGATAACCAAAATTGTATTGTGTAGAAGAAGATCCCGCTTTTATTGTTATAGATTTGTTCTACTCGAAGATTGGTGAAGGAATTTGTAAAATTTGAGAGAAATTGATGGGAAAAAACTAAAACCAGGGCTTGGGAATGGTGGGTTCGGGCATGCGAATGAGGGGAAGTAGTCGGTGAAAATGAGATGGTGTGGGGGTAAGTGTTGCTGTTGCCTTTGTATGGCAGCAGTAACCTGTGCAGGCGCAACTATGAGTTGCGCCTATACTAGAACAATACGGGCACAACGATGTGTTGCTCCTGTAGGAAAACATGTTGTGCAACTCATAGTTGCGCAAAAAAATGTATTTTTGATATATGACCTAGTGCAACTAATAGTTGCGCCTATTAAAAAAATATATGCACAACTAAGAGTTGACCCAAAGAACGGGCAGTTAAAAAATTGCTTAGTTGGTTGCTGACTGGGTAGAAAGTAGTCTTGTTTGATAATAAGTTTCAAAACCAGCTCCAATCACGAAATTGTTTCAAAAACTAGCCTGCTTCGAAATTTTTCCATACATACATACATAAATACATACATACACACACACACACACACACATATATATATATATATATATATATATATATTGAAACTGAGTTCTTTATTAAAGACGTATAAACAACATCACTTATTTTTCCTTTATGAAAAAACCTTATCGGAGTAGTAAGGAAAAGAGTGCAACAACTATATAGCACAACGCAACAAAATAAAATACACATCTCATACGTACAAAGCCTACTAACTATCCCAATAATAATAAAAAAAGATAGAAAAGATACTACTTCCTTAAACCCTAGCCGCAATCAATTAGCTCCACTCCCTATTGATCTAAAAATGCAGCTTTATCTTCTTTATAATAGTCTCTTGCTTTAGTTCTGATAACCTGGAAAATAATTTCCTTGTCAATAATCTTCGAATGAAGAACATTCTACATCTTCTTCCTCTAAAAAATTCTTCTATTACGCTCTACCCAACTATGATAGATAACCGTAACAAGAGCAGTGAAAGCAAACTTCTGCTGTATATTTTTGCATTGAAATATAGACTTAAACTGTTGAATCTCATCCAATAAAACTCCAGTCCCCTATGTGGAAGCTCAAGCTTGAGTCTGAAATAGTCAAGAAGGGACATAGTGTAATCACAATGAAAGAAAAGACGATTATGATACTTCTGGTGATTCTGGCATAATACACAACAAGGATCAAGCTAAACACACACACATATGGATATATATATATATATATATATATATATATATATATAAACAAAATATTAATACGGCTGAATTTGTCGCTTCCCTTTGTGTGAATTTTTCGCTTCTCTTGATAACTACGATCTATCTACTGCCTATATTTCTGGATTACTTAATACAGCTGGTGCGTCCCTTGAAACGCCTATCTCTCCTCTGCCAGCTGCTGCTATTCTCGGGGTTGATGGATTATGGCATGATTTTGGTGGTGTTGTAAATTCAAGTATGCTTGATTGTGAGGAAGTATCTGGTGCGTGTGTTGTAGATATTGTTAATAACATGGATGAGGTGACAATTTCAAAAGCAGGTGTATGCTCTTCACATGTTTGAAACAATGCGCCATTAGTTGATGCTTGTAAGCTACCTTCTACTATTCTTAGATTACCAAATCTTTTGCATGTTGCTGCCTGGAATGCTCCTCAGTTAATTCCTCCTTCTTCTGTTAACAAATGGTCCTTCTTGTACAAAACCTTATCTAGAAATGCGGGTGTCTACTCTCCCCGCTCATTTCAAACTATTGAAATTTATGGTGCCTCCTGGTGATGTTTGGCAGGCGGGAATTCATTTTTTGTCTGTTTTTTCCTTGATTCTATCCCGCCATACTGGGCTATTAAAAATCGTTGTCATAATAATTGGAACCTTAAGGGTAGGCTACGTGTTCATTTTGATGATTCCATGTTTTAATTCAAGTTCTCTAATAATGATGAAAGATTTTGTATCCTAGAAGCAGAACTGTACATCATTGCTGGTAAGCCTTTCATTTTAACACTATGGAATCCATCGGTGTATAGTGCAAGGGAACATATTTTGTCTATTCCTATGTGGCCACATTTCATGCATATCCCTTCTGTTCTGTAACCCTATATTCATTTAGATTAATTAGTTAGCCTTGCTGGCAAGCTCATATGTTTTGATGCTAATACGATGGCAGGAAGAGGCTAGTGTATGCTAAGGATTTAATTTAAAGATAAGCAGCTATCTTCTAGGTTAAAGGTTAGCATCGCTAAGGGGTGGCATGTGTTTGTTTATATTGATATTTTTTGGTCAAGAATTTATCTAATTTTTTATATATCTCGTTGGAAAATGGCGCCTGCATCTAACATCCTTCCTAAAACCTCTCTCGCCATTGACTTACCCACACCATCCTTCCCACCCACTCTTCATGTCCCATCCATCATGATGGTCCACCCCATCAACTCTGCCCATACTAACTCTGACCACACAGATACCCCACTGTTACGACCACCCGACCCACTCTACCTATCAATCCGCCACCTTCCTCTATCATCTTACTCATCCTATCAGCCTAATCCACCCTACTAACTAACATTTTGCCCATCCTCGCAGACCCAAACAACTCCTCCAACCCTCTCCCTCCACCTATCAAACCATGGACCTCACTCTTCAAGGCAAAGCCTGTCAACCCAGGAAAATACACCCATGTGCAAGACAAACTCGCCTATAAAGGAGCAGCTCTACCTGTCCCAAATGAGGTAAAAATAGAAGGCCTAAAATATTGAAATAACAGCCTTGTCAAATTCTTTCTAGATGAATGTAACACCTCATATTTTTATAACATTATTTAAGGAGATTAATTAGTAAAATTAAATTAAATAATGTAAAGGTTAATAGGTTGAGATTAGATTAATTAAAGGTAACCCTACCATATAAAGTGGGTTAACTAAAATGAAATAACACTAGATAATGTGTTAGGAAATGAGAAGGGCAATATGGGAAATAGTAAAACCATATACCCTAAACCCTTAGGAGATGGGTAACTCACGTTCATTCATTCTCATTTCACAAAAACAAAATTGCTAAGGCCGGCCACCATTTCCCATTCTTAAGAGAAGAAGTAAAGCTAAGATTCAAGAGAAGAGAAGTAATCAACTAATTCAATAATAAAAAATCTCATCTATAATCTCAAAGCTAAGGTGAATAATTACTACATCCCTTATTCTTTTAGTTTTCGGTTTTGTGATTAGATTCGAAACGTTTTTGGTAATAATATTACCATGTTTGATGTTTAAAGATATATAAATATTGATGATGAAAGTATACATGTTCATTCGTGTTTTATGATATGTTTGGCATATAAAACCTTATTTATTGACATATGAATACCTTGGAAATTTTAATTTAGGTCTGGAATAATATTTTAGAGATGGGTTTTGATTTTCATGATTTTTTTGCTTTATTATGGATTTATATTAATTTTATAATGAAGAGAATTATTTATTAGGTTATAAATTGTTTTCGACTGAAATAATAATTGTTTAGGTTTGAAATTTTAATATGTTAGATAATATGTGAAAATAGATTTTTTTGGATTTTTCCAGATTTTTTCTAAGTCGTTGGATGGATATATAAAATTATTTAAGGTATGGGACTTAAATATTTTATATATTTATAAAGGAGAAGGGGCATTTTGCAAAATAAATTGATATATAAATTTTGGTAAATGCGGCAGTACATTTCTAAAAAGTTTTATTGACCAATGTAAATTTGACAAACAAAGGAAGGTTAGTTGAAAAGTTTCCTTTTTTAGTTTAAAAACAAAAATATCATTTTTTCCATGTTTCAACCTATACGGCAGTATAATTTCCGCCCCAGAACTTTCATCGCAGTCGAAAGGTTTGCTTTCAACAAGGTCAAAGTTCAATGCATAAGGTATCAAGTATTTGGTACGTAATCAATTGAATATAGTCAAAAGGTTCTAAGCCGAAAGGTTGATGGCCTAAGAGGTTGGAATATAATTGATTTATAAGTGAAAAGCATTCGCCTGCTTTGCTTTCGAACTTAAGCTTTCGACTTGGTCACTTCCAACCAGGTCAAATTATGTAAAAGAAAGACTTTAAACCTTCCGACGTAGTCAATAGGTTATTACTGCTCCGCCATTACGTTGTTTTGAAACCTTCCGACATTGCCGAAGCGTTCCTACCGCTTTTTATAAAGGTTTTGTTTTGAACCTTCCGACCTAGTCGAAAGGTTTACCTATTTTTAAAACTAGTCGTTTATCCAATGATTTCAGAAGGAAGCTTCCAACTTAGGTGGTTTACCCTTGTTTATAAAATATAACTCAAGGCTTTCGAAAGGTTGTTCCAATAAGGAAGGAAGGTTTTAAAAAGAAGATTTCCAGATTGTTTTAAGTTGAACCCAGTATGCCTTTGAAAGGTTTATGTTTTAAAATGTTTTATGCATTCGAAGGGTTTATTCATTGATCTGTTTCGAAAGGTTTATTAGATGTTTTCGAAAGGTTTACGGAGGAAGGTTTTCCAAAGGTTTTTCTAAGGCAATGACTTAAAGATATTTTAAAAGAAGGATGTCTAAAGTTTATAGCTTCTATAAGGTTTGCTTTGAGTGAGTTCGAAAGGTTTGAGAAATGATTTCGAAAGTTTTAAAAGTTGATTTTAAAGGAGATAATTTCAATGTATGGAAAAAGGTTCTTTCAAATAGTTAAGTGTTTTCATCGGCAAATTTTTGAGTAAATGATATATATATTTGACATGGTAATATGATTTGAGTAAATTATAAAGATTATACTCTTTCGTTGTTTAAAATTTGATTTAAAGGTTTAAATCATTTTGAAAATGTTTTCAAGGAAAATTATAGGATGGGATCCTTAAGTATAAATGACTCGAGTATTAGAAAACCAGATGGGACTAGTATGGGGTCACGCCCTATACATTAGCTAGTAGCCCCAGCTAATTATTGTCTGAAATTCCAGTGTGTAGGGCTTGGTCACAGGTAGACTAAAACTATGATTACACACTGAAAGGAATACATGTTGTATACAGATAGGTTATCTATGAGCTCGAAAAACCATTAGGATCGAGAAGATCTGGGAGATGATTAAGTTAGGTACAGACCGTCCAGAAGTTAGACATTTAACAGATAGTTTAGGACAGACCATCTTGATGGGAAATGTTAACAGATAGATAAGGATAGATAATCCCGAATATGAATACCTAACAGGTGTTAGGTTAATTTTGATTATATTGTCTGGTAGGCTCGAGTCAGCCAAAGGTTAAAAGTTACGCTAACAAAACTTTTGTGTTTGAACAGATAGTTCATTATTACCTAATATTTATGTATGTTTACATAATGTTTATTTTGTAGAGTTCAACCATTGTGGATGCAGGAGCTTAGTATATGGTTATATGAGCGGATTTGCAAAGATATGTTTTAAAAGGGATGATAGTGAGAGGAAATCTGTTCCGCTAAGCGGCGTGGTCTCACAACATAATCAAACCGGGATGTATAGTATTATTCATACCAGGCTTTATGTCCGACTCAAACTTTATGTTTCCCCTTAAACTCTCAGGTGCTCAAAATTGATTTGAGTAGGTTGAGAGGTTAAGGATCTTTTTAGGTTTTAGAATGTTGACGAATGAACTAATGGAGGATGCAGGAGGCAACGGATCGCTACTTAGGATTTGCTGCTTTTATTTATGTTATGATGGAATTTCCGCTGTGTTATTATGTATTAGGTCTAACATGACCATATAACTCTGATCAACCGAAGGGGTATCTTCATATACCGCTTTCGGCGTAAATTTTAATATTTATATTTAATCTGTACCTAGGAAACGATTTGGGTTATGAGACATGTTTTGTCAAAATTGGGCACAACACTCTTCAGGCGTGTTTGAAGAGATTAAATTGAAGAATATAAATAAAAAATGAGGCTAACCTAACAAACACACCAAAAAACAGACAGAAAGAAGTATAGAAACACAAGGATTTAGAGTGGTTCGGCGTTGTAGCCTATGTCCACTATGGAAAGTTGTTGTTTTATTGATATTACTCGCTGGTTAAAGATGTTTACAATAGTACAATCGAGATACAACAATGATTTTGGCAGAATATCGGCGTTCCAGCATCCAAAAGTCCATTTTATGAAGGCCTTGGACTGCTATTTTTAGGTATAGGATGCAAATATCTCGCCCCAACCTCGGAAGACTCCTTCTCTCATGTGGGTCGGCCCACGTGATTGATCCCTGGACATTTCGACTCGATCCATGATCGATACATATCAAATTTGTATCGACCCAAATTGTGTCCTTTTGGGCTGAGATCGATCAGGTACATTCTTGAGGTAGTACGCAAGCTCCTGTGAAAATTTGGTGGCATTTGGACTTGTAAATTTTGAGTTATGATCGATGCAAGTTTGTGTTTTCAATGTGCAGCCGAGCTCGTATCGATACGTTCGTATCGCTTCCTTTCATATCGATGTTGTGCACGTGACTGCTAGATGACATGGCGCTATATTCTTGGATCGATCCACTTTTCATGCCAAATGACCGAGTCTTCCTCTCTTCTAGGCTTCGTTCGTATCGACCTGATATCTTCCTTTCGTATCGATCTACCGTGTTTCACTTCGTATCGAACCCTGAAGCTATCTCGTATCGATGGTTTATTACCCCATTCGTATCGGTATTGGGGATGACTTCGTACCGATGATTCCCATGCTCTTTATACCGATACATGGCTTCTTCCTTCGTATCGATCAAGTGAGTGATCGATACAAGTTTGGTTGGTTTTATTTGATGAACACGAACCAGAGCGGAATAATGGATGGATATGAAAGGAGGATAGTGGGTCAATGGATACGAATTGGTTAGTTGCATAGTGATGGTTATGAACTAGATGGATACGAATCAATGGCCACTTGGTGGATACGAATGAGGTCTTCTGAAGGAATGGGTACGCACACGAAGGGTGTCGATTCTCTTGAACTTGATCGATCAATATCTTGGGCATACGAACTCCGATTGACTTTAAATTTGGAACGTTGGCTTTCATAGCTTTGCTTGTCATGTCATATCGATTGTAGCTCAATCTGGACTTGGGCAAAATTTACCGCATCCATAGTAGACCTGTGTATAATCGATCTTCGGTTCGAACTGTCCTTGGTTTCTAGTTAATTTCTTAGTGTCACGGCCTTGCCAAAGGCGGGATAACATTTGCCCCCTAAAGTATGTCTTGTGTGAACATGACATGCTTTGAAAAGCTGCAACCCTTTTGTCTAAAAAGTTCTATCTAATTGGTTGTGTGGTTGTTGTCTTTTCGCTGAAAGATGTGATCTTTGATATTTTCCCGGTAATATAAATACTGGATTATTGACTGCCAATGACAGTACTATGCATTGTTGTAATTGAGTGTCGTGTGCCAGAAATTTGTTGTTCATCATTGCAATTCCACTAGGTGAGCATTCAATTCCTGTGAATTTTGAAAATTGAATGTTAATTCGTTGCACATAAAATGTATGTTAACCTGACTCTCGTTAACATTTGCACCTTCATGAGTCGTTGCCAATTCTCTTTTTTTTGTATCGAATTCCGTATCGATCCTCTCCTGAATCGATGTGAAATTCGAGTTATAATAGCGCTTGAAGGTAGTTTCAGAGTATCTCTTCGTATCGATCCTCTCCTAGATCAATGTGAAAAGTTGACAAATTGTTTTCGTATCAATGGCGATCAACATGAATTGGTTGGTTCTCAAAATACTTCATATCGATGGATAAGAATCTTGATGAGCCTTTGGTTAATGGATACGAACGTGACGTTTCGTATCGATGCATCTTTATGGGTTCGAACAGTTCATACGTGCTTTGTCTTTGTTGCTTCGTGTCGCTTGTTGTATGGATTCGAATTCCTTCACCTCGGATCGGCTATGGATGGATACGATGGAAGTTTGGTGTCGATGGTGTAGAAGGATACAAAGAGAGCTCTTCGTATCGACTAATCACAGACCATTCTTGACCGGTCATTTTAGCTAAGAGACAAATCGACACTTTCTTTATGTCGAACCGTATATAAAGGCCTTTTACTTAGAAAATTCTTTCACTTGTTCATTCTTCCTTCAGCCTTGCTTTCGTATCGCTCTAAGTTAAGGAAAATTAAAACTGCCTTTTGCCTTCTAGTTATTTAATCCATCTAATTGCATAAATCAGGTAAATCATTGAACGAAATCAACATAAAATGATGAGATTTAAACTCTCATGTCTTTCCACTTGTATCCGTAGTCGATTCTGGTGAATAGGAGGCCATAAATGGTTGGAGCAAGGTCATGGAAGGTTGAAAAGGAATTCGAGCCATTTGGAAAAGAAGGAAAGCAGATGGATATGGTGGATTCGTACGTATCGATCATGGGTGGTAAAAAAGTTTCGTAACGATTTGAGGCAAGGGAGTTTCTTTTCGATGGAGGGGGTGGTTTTGCATTGATCTATGAAGGGACTCTGTATCGATCCGAAGTGATCGATACGAAAACTTAAGCTTGTCGATCGATATGAAAGCACCGCTGATCATCGATACAAAATGGTCAATTGGGATCGATATGAGCTATCTCTTTGGTGATTGATACGAAGCGAGGTATCCCATGATTGATACGAAATCTATTCTCTGGGGATTGATCCACATCTGAACCTTGATGGATACAAAACTTTTTGCACACTCGAGCATTCGACTCCGACGAGCTTCCACCTTGCAAAATTGGACTTAACCATTTCACTGCATATCTGACTGCCTTTCGAAGCTCGTCGATGGAACTGTAACTTGAGAAAATTTAACAAGCTTTAACTTGGATCGGTCCCCGAAGTCTGGATGGCATGGTTGTGATGGTCAGCAATGACGGTCACTCTGGTTGAAATCTGAAGTCTCGTCGTTTAAACACTCTTTAAATCCCATAGCACTTCATAGATAATATACAACACTACACTGCACAACACAATCATGCACTTCACATAGGGGAAAACACGAGATTATTGTTATCTAATGATGATTTTTGCTGAGTTGATTAGCTATGGAAACTGGAAATTCACAATAGCATGAGGCTTAGAGTCCACCTCTTCCTATAATAGAGAGCCGGCTATCACAGCCGAAGTTATAAATCTAGCCCTGGATGAGCTACCAGGAGCATCCTTCATCAAGAATCCACAAGACTCGTTTCCATCTAATATCTCTGAGGAAATGCTAGGTAGGATTTGCACAAGGCATAGATTGTCGAGGGATGAAGTCCTATTACCAGGGGTAGAAGACAGACCTCACTCTCCCCCGGAAGGGTATACCGCCTTTAATAGATTCTCGTGCATAGTTGTGACACTCCCTTCATTCAATCAATATATCTGGGAAGTGTTATCCTACTTAAGGATTTCTCCATCACAGATGCACCCAAATGGATATGCTTTGCCGAACAGCTTATTTATTATCTTCATGGAGCATCTTTTTCGACCCTCGACTCCAGAGGAAGTCTGGTACCTGTTCAATATAAAGACTCGAGGGGATAATCCATCTTTCACCTTCTTAGAAGCAGTTAGGAACTGTCAGATCGTGATCGGAGAATGGACCAAGCTAAGCTATTTCAAGACTGAATGGATCTACGTTTGATGCCCACCGGGTATCGCCAGACGGTGGCTTGTCAGGCATAAGTACTTCAACATTTATGACCATTGACTGGGCAATCTTATTTGATGTCGAATCTAACACTTTCTTTCTTTCACAGAATCGATTCCGCGACTCGAAGGCGACCAGTTTAAAGAGATTGTAAGGGTTCTTCAAAGAGTGCCCGTTGTGGATAGAGGAATTGATGAAGTCCTAACGGACGAGAATTTGAGGGCCGTCGGGTTGATTGGTGGAAATCAAAGCATCGGGCTTGAATGGTCTCTTAGGGCGGTTCCGGCGAGGCAAGTTAGGAGGAGAGTTCCCGGGATAGTGATCACGGAGCAAGGTGACGATGAGGATACACCCACTGGAGATGAACCTGCACCCAGGCCTTCACAAAGCCATCGACATTCTAAGAGAATAAGGAAAGGCAAGGTCGCCGCCCATAAAGCTCCGAGACGCAAGTCCATTTTCATGTCTTTACCAACAGCGGGTGTGGTAATTTAAGAGGCTCCCTCCTCGCACATGGAGAGCCCTTTTGAAGGACTTGCAGATCTCCCAATTTTGGACGATGTATCTCTTCAACAAGACATCAGGTTGGAAGGGCTTCAAAGTGCATTAGATTTAGGAGAGCCAACTCCTTCGGGCACGGCTACAATAACCGGTTGGTTGGGGGGTTAACACATGCATGCATACACTCCACGACATTACACAACTGAAAACTATGAGCTGTTCAATTTCCTATGATAACTAACTTTGTTTCTCTTTTCACTCTACAAATTCAATGTTGAAGCAACCATCTATGCTTGGTAACCTTTGCGCTGCATGTCAATCGTCTAAGTCATATAGGGAGTCCCACTGGCATGATTCTAACCATGACTGCCATCATTCCAGCCAGGATAGGGATTAATATGATAGAGAAAGAGCTAGGGAAAGGGAGAGAGAAAGAGAAAGAGAGAGGGAAATAGATAGGGGAGATTGGCGCCGCTCTTGATCACGCTCTCCTCCACCCAAGGCTTCATTACCACTGCCCAGCTCTGGAACACAAACTATTGGATCCTCGCACTAGCCAGTGCCTCCACAAGTTCCAAGGCCTGGTTAACATCGCCACACAACTAGGGTGGACACTTCTATCGCTACCACTTCAACGGCTGCAGAGATCACAGGGGAGGAAGCCGCTCGAATTGCTCAATTGAAAAGATAGTTTTCTAACATCTATTTCGACGGCTTCCACTTCCCTCCAAATTTAAGGGTGCTCCCAGATATGGCAGAGAAAATTGTACACGATCATGTTTATCACACCTTTAGCCAATATTGCGAGTGGAAGAAAATCGCAGAGAAGGCCTCGGTTGTGGCATTTGAGCGGGCAAAGACAATTGAAGAGCTACAAGGAACTACTGCAAAGAAAGATCGAATAATCACATTGCTTACTAGTGAAAATGACACTTTGAGGAATTCTGAAATAGAGGCTCTGAAGAAAGTTGATGAGGCAACAAGGAAATGGAGCAGATGAGGCAGGAGCATTTAAAGCTGGTAGACGATATGGGCCACAGGAATGCCACCGTTACAGCCGAGAGGGATCTGTGCTCAAAGAGCTTATAGAGCTTAAGGCGAAATACGACGAAGTCAATAAAGAAAAGGTTGAGGCAAACAAGGCCACTCAGGAGGCATGTGACTAAACTATTGAGCTTAAAGGTGAACGGGATGCGGCGGTGCTTAAGGTTCAGGAGGCTGAGGCTAGGATTGAAGTCGAAGTCGGGGCAGTGGAGGCCAGGCTTGAAGGCAATATGGAAGATCTTTTAATCACTTGCAATGACAATGTCTTGAAATATCGTGACTTGAGCTGGCTCAACGATTACCTGACTCACCTACATAACACCTGGCGCCATTTTTTGGATGATGAGAAAGCAGAGCATCATACTGAATCCGTTGATGAGTTCGAGCTGGAGAACCGAGTGCTGAACGAGGACGAGAGAAGAGTTCTTCACGATGCCGCTATCATATTTGACAATGAGAGACTCGCCACTAAGTGTCTAGAGGCTAGAGAGGGTTCTGTTATTAAGCATCATGATACGAGTTCTGAAATTCCTATGCCAACTGAATCTACCCCTGCAGTCGATCCTCTACCAGTGCCTGCTTACAATCCTGATCAACCACAATTGTCTCCGGCTCGCGAGCACATCTCCAAAGGAGCCCGGACTCCACTCGTGAGCCAACCCAAGGAAGGTATTCTGAACACTTCTCGAATTCATTCTAAGTCTGGAGTATTATCAGAAGAAGACACTAATATTTTTCTTATCTTCATTCAGTGATAGGAGCTGCACCGGCCATGCCCCTTACAACCCAAGTGCAACATCAAGAGGAGGAGGCTGTTGTGATGGAGGTGACGACTACCACAACGACTGCATCGACCGAGGAAGTTCAAGTGAGCACTTTTATCTTCAGCGAACAGATGATGGAAGAACTCCTCGGTCATCAGAGTGATCCACTTATAGATTTGCCTTTTGTCATGGGCAAAGGAGTGTTCAGAGCCAGCTCTTCGCCCCCAACTGCTAGCATCCCGTCGAACACTCAAGCAGCTCATGATGAGGCGATAATGGCAGAGATCAGTGTCGAGATGGCAAGTGCCACGCTGGGTGGTAGTATGGGAGGTGGTATGGCAGGTCCTGGCCCGGCTCTTTTACGCATGGTCTCTCCGGGTGATACAATTATCATCATCGGAGTACCCCCCATGTCTCCTCATGTAGAAAGCGCCCACTTCCCTCCAACCACGCATTCCGAAAATGTTCCAATTTCTATGAGTTCGGAGGAGGAGATCACAATTCTTCCCCCGGCCGAGGATAAGTCGGGTAAAGGTAAGAGCTCAAAACGGCACCACAGTGGCAGCTCAAGTGGGTCGAGGCCGAAGGGGAAGAAGAAGAAGAAGCCTAAGGAGTTGGCATGTATCTTGGTGTCCCCTATTTTGGTAGATAGGTTGGAGTTACCTTGTTTGTTTTCTGTAGGCCGTGTATAGATGCAGGTTCCCTGCTTATAGGGATTTTGAAATAAGCTTCTTTTTGTCTTCACTTTTGCTTCCAAAGAATAGATGGAATAAAATATCCTTTTGTTTTTTTAGCACAACTCCGAGTTGATTTGCCTAAGTGTTTTAGTACTCGAATATCAATTTAATATATTTGCGAAGCTTTATTTTCTGGGTTGGACTTGTGTTTGGTTGTTATGTCCCGGAGTCATGGCTTCGGGCCGTAACCAAACGTTAAGACGATTCTCGATGTTATACTATCCCAGTGAGCAGATTGTGTCGGAGTTATGCCCTTAGTTCTGGGGATGAAGTGTAGCGGTCAGATGATTATTACTTTTCACCTTCGACACTTTTTTTTACTTAGATGGAACTAATTTGTTGTGAGATGAGTTTGAGTGGTTGGATCACACTCGCTCATGTATTGACAATTGCATCCACACTCGGGGACTTAATTTGTTTTTCGGGCGGTCAGTCACACCCATTTTAATAACCGGAATTGCATCCACACTCTGGGGACTTAGATTGAATTGTGGGCGGTCAATTCACGCCCAATTGATGTTTATACTCCAATCGGCGCTCTGGGGACTAAGAGTTAGTTAGTGAGCGGTCAGTTCATGCCCAATCGATGTTTATACTCCGGTTTATGCTCTGGGAATCCAGAGTTAGCTAACAGACGGTCGATCACATCTGTTTTAAGTTTTTTGATATCTCGTTCGCACTTTGGGAACGATAAATTGATCAGGATCGTGGATGGTCGGGTCACATCTACCCTGAGTAAACAAGCGAAGTCGTGGGTGGATGGATCCACCCTCCTTGAGCTTGTGAATGTGGGAAGCGAGGTCGTTAGATAGACGGGTCCACCCTCCTCGAGCTTTTGTGGTACATGGACAAAGTCGTAGGTGGACGGATTCACCCTCCTCGAGCCCACGTTTGTAAGTTTTTATTCCAGCTTGCACTCTGGGAGCCAGAGTTAGTTAGAGGATTGTCGTGTATCACTTTTTGGCTTCAGTGTGGTAGTTTGCCTCCGAGCTCGAGTTTCACTTGGTGATTGACCGGTCGTATCACAGCCACTCCCTATTTGAATAAGTCCCACCATAGGATGGAATTTAGCTCTCCGTGCATCGTGATGGTCGCATGACGAATTTCAAGAATCACTACTTTGGCTTGAAGAGATTGCATTTTATTGCTCAAATAAGAAAATATGGCAAAGCTAGTTGCCTTATTACAAGTTCAAATTTCGAAATGCATAAACAAATTGCAAATGAGAAGCAAACTAAATGAATAAATAAAGCCTATTATATGTAGTAGCGACGAAGACTTTGCTGTTCCAAGCTCTCGATAAAGTGAGACCATCGACGGTTGATAATTTGAATGTCCCATCTCCGATTCTTCGTTCAATAACATACGGTTTTTCCCACGTTGGCTTCATATGTGAAGGGACCAGATAAATTCTCTGGAACACGAGATCGTTAAGTTCAATGGTTTGGGATCAGACCTTAGCATTGTACAATCGGGTGACTCGACTTCGGTGCGCGGATGCCCTCAAATCAGCCTCTTTATGCTTCTCATCTAATAAGTCCAGAGATTCGACAAGCAATATAGCATTTGTCTTTGGATCATAGTAAGTCACACGATGAGAAGGTACTTCCAGTTCGACCGGAATGACGGCTTTCGAGCCGGAAGAGAGTGAAAATGGAGTGTGGCCAGTGCACTGGTGGGTAGTTCGATATGCCCATAGGGCTATGGGAAGCTCATCGACCCATTTTCCTTCGACCTTTTCCAGTCGCTTTTTCAGAATGGATTTGATAATTTTGTTAACAGCTTCGACCTGTCCATTCGCTTGAGGGTGAGCAACTATTGAGAACTTCTTCTGAATGTGGAAACATCGGCAGAAGTTCTTGAACTCAGCACTATCGAATTGGGCTCCATTATCAGTGATAATGGTACGTGGGAGGCCAAAACGACAGATGATATTGCGGACAACAAAGTTGATTACTTTTTTCGTCGTGATAGTAGCAAGGGATTCAGCTTCCGCCCATTTGGTAAAGTAGTCAACTGCAACGATGGCTACTTCGCACCACCTTTAGCCAGAGGTAAAGATCCAATTATATCGATGCCTCATATAGCGAATGGCCATGGACTGACCATTTGAGTGATTTCAGTAGGTGGGGCTCTTGGTATCTGACATCTGTCACATTTCTTGGCATAGTCTAATGCGTCCCGATTCACAGTCGGCCAATAATACCCATATCAGATTATCTTCTTAGCAAGGGCTTGCCCTCCAGTGCGATCGCCACATTTTCCCTCGTGCACATCATGTAATACTCGTTTGATTTCATCGTGGGCGATACACCGGAATAAAGAAATAGAGTATCCTCTTCTATACATGACTCCATTCTAAATAATGAATCGTGAAGATTTCAAAAGAACTTGTATTTTCTCACTTCTGCGCTCTGGCAAAGCTACATGCTCGAGATTGTTTCTGAAAGGGGTTATCCATGACTCTTTCTCGGGTGTGGCTTCATGAACCTAGTCTATCTCCATCTGATCAATACTTGGAGAGGAAAGTGTCTCCACAGGGATAAGTCCCATTTGCTGTGTTTCACCGGTGCTAACCAGTCTTGCCAGAGAATCAGCCTTCTGGTTATGATCTTGGGGTATGCAATAGATGGCATAATAATCGTACTGATTCAATACTTCCTGGACCCAAGCAAGATAAGTAGCCAACCTCCGGTCTCTTGCTTGGTATTCTCCCGAACTTGACATACGACCAATTGCGAATCATAGTAATTTTCCATAGCAATAATTTCAAGTCTCTGGAAAGTCTAAGTCTGGCAAGTAAAGCTTCGTATTCGACCTCTTTATTGGTCGCACGAAAATCAAACTTCAAAGCATAACATTCGGATCAACCTTCTGGGGTTTTAAGTATAACTCCAGTACCTGAGCAACGGTCGTTCGATGCACCATCTATGTATAGCATCCATTTGTATTTGGGAGATTCACTGGTTTCAGGCAAGTCCTCCGGTATAGTGAACTCAGCAATGAAATCCGCCTAAACTTGTCCTTTAATAGCCCGCCTTGGCATGTAAGCAATATCAAACTGACTCAACTCGATGTTCCACTTTAACAACCTACCAGACGTCTCAAGCCGCGTAAGAACCTGTCGTAATGGCTGGTCGGTGTAGATTGTGATAGGATGAGCCTGAAAGTAGGGACGGAGCTTTCTCGAGGCAATGACGAGACAGTAGGCCAGCTTTTCCAAGTTCGGATAGTTTCTCTCTGCTCCGGTCAATCGATTGCTAATGTAATAGACCGGTCGTTGTATCCGATCCTCCTCCCGAATTAATGCAGCACTGATTGCATCCTCGGAAGGCGCCCTCACATTCCTCAGTCCATTCGAAGTACCGCTTTCCTTTCCTGATCAGGTCGAAGAAGGGAATACATTTGTCGGTAGATTTGGAGATGAACCTGCTTAATGCTGGTACCTTCCTGTTGAGTCTTTGCACTTGCTTTATAGTTCTGGGAGTTTCGAGATTCCAAATCGCCCAGATCTTCTCGGGATTGGCTTCAATTGATCGAGCATTAACAATGAATCCAAGGAACTTTCTGGAGGCGACTCCGAAGTGACACTTCAACGGGTTGAGCTACATTCGGTATTCAAAGAGGATGTTGAACATTATTTCAAGCTCTTTGACGTGATTGATGGAGAGTCGCGACTTTACAAGCATACCATCTACATACACCTCCATAGTTTTCCCGATTTGGCTGGCGAACATTCGATTGACAAGTCTTTGATAGGTCGGCCCGGCATTCTTAAGTTCAAACGACATCACTTTATAACAATAGAGTTCGAGATCGGTGATAAAGTTGGTATGCTCTTGATCGGGTAGGTGCATTGTTATCTGATTGTAGCCGGAATACGCATCCATAAAAGACAAGAGCTCGTGTCTAGCTGTTGAATCTACAAGCTGATCAATTCTGGGAAGCTGGAAACTATCTTTAGGGCATGCTTTATTTAGATTTGAGTAATCCACACACGTTCTCCATTTCCCATTTGGTTCCCCGACAAGCAATGGGTTGGATACCCATTCCGGATATAATGCATCTTGGATAAACCCGTTCGTCTTGAGTTTATCCACTTCTTCTTTCAGGGCGGAAGATCTCTCTAGATCCATATCGCGCCTCTTCTGCTTGACTGGGACATGCCACAGGTCAATATTCAATGTATGGCTTGCGATGTCTGGTGAGATCCCACACATGTCTGAGTGTATCTAGGTGAACACGTCGTGGGTTTGCCCGGAGAAATTCAACCAATTCCTTTTTCACCTATTGGCTTAGCTGAGACCTGATCTTTATCATTCTGGAATCATCATCATCATTGATCAAAACATCGATCGTCAACTCTGCTGGGGAAGCCTGACTATATTTGACTTCCTTTTCATTATCATCATCTCTTGGATTAAGATCTTTTAGGAATTGGTTGTGGCGCCATGGCCTAGGCCCAGGTGTTAGTTGTCAATTGTCGGTAAAATGGACGCAGAGAGATTCCTCTACATCTATGCCCTTCTCTTTACGTTGCGCCTCCCGCAGCTCAGCAACATAACAGGCGCGTACAGCCGCATGATCTCGTTGAACTACTCCAACCCTATTGCCAGTGGGGAATTTCAAAGTTAAACACCAAGGGGGAATAGCTTCCCTAAATTCAGCCAGGGCCGGTCGGCCCAAGAAAGCATTGTACGGCAAATTAATATCCAACACAATGAACTGCAACATTCGGACTCTCCAGTGTTCTCTAACTCCCAACTCCATTGGTAATTCTACCATTCCAGAGGGTATAGTCGCACTTCCATTGAAACCATGTATACGGGATTGACATGGCTTCAGGTCCTTTGCTTCCATTTTCATTTGGTCATACGCTCGCTTGAAATGTATATTCATTGAGCTTCCACTGTCCACTAAGATCCTCTTCATCCAAGCAGGACCTATCTAAGCTAAGGTGACTAGTGGATCATTGGTAGGGGCTTTGACTCTATCGGCATCTCTGTCTCAGAAAACGACGTTGGTTGTCATCGTCTTCTGTTGTTTAGTCGGAGCCCCATTATCAAGATTACTGCAACACTCGAAGTCTGCATGCCTAATCGAACTGGCATACGACTCCATTTCCCTCCATCTCCGATCAGTTGGATAAGGACCACCACTAACTGTGTTAATCACTAACCTCCCGCCAGTATGCGTAGGTTCCTCCGGTCTAACCTGATTCGGTACTTGATTCTGGTTTGATGGGCCCGCACCTCCAGCCTGCGGCGCCCGAACAAATTGTTCCAACTTCCTATCTTGGATTAACTTCTTAATAATATCCTATAAACGGCGACATTCATTGGTATTGTGACCAATGCAATCATATAATCTACAAAATTTTCCACATTGAATCTGTTTTTCTAACGACGGCTTTGGAACAGGCTTCTTATATTGGCCAGTATTACAAGTTTACAAGTACACATTCTCCAGGGATGTATTCAAAGGACTATAGGTGTCAAACATGGGAGCTCTACATTGCGGTCCGCGATTTTGATCCCGCTTCGTACCCTAACCTCCATCGCCTTTTTGCAGATTCTGCTTATTCTGTATATTTAACTGTACCTTTCAAGAACTCTCACCGGGTTTTTTTACAGCGACATTGCTTTGGATTCCTTCCACACTGGGCCCTGCATCATCCTTCTTCCTAAACTATTTCGCATCTTCGCTCCTCAAGAACTAGGCTGCTTTGGAATAGAAACAGTCAGTTGACGCAGGGGGTTTCCCAGCCAACCAGTTGCCGAATTCGGAATCAGGACCGATTCCTTTAGTTAGTGCCATCAATATGGATTTATCATTAGGGTTACTAATCTCCGTGCAAGTGGCATGGAACCTTTCTAGATAATGCCTGAGCATCTCTCCAAGAGCTTGAGTGATGCTAGATAAGGTGTTCACATCCTTAGGTCTTGTAACATGCATATGAAACAGTTCGACGAATTTTGTAGGTAACTGATCAAATCAAGAAACAGATCAGGGTGGCAAGCGATTAAACCACATAGTCGTGATGCCCCCTAGAGAGATTGGAAAACTTCTGCATTTTACTACATCGTCAGCTCGTGCGGCATTCATAAGCCATTCATCTTCAAATTGTGCTGGTTAGGGTCTGAACTCCCTTCGTAAACAGGTAAAGTTGGCATTCTGAATCGACGAGGCGATTCAGCAAAAAGGATGTCATTAGTAAAAGGTGTATGACTCCGTGAGATTCCCCAGTCGTCATTAGAGAGGCCCTGACTTTCACGAATCATGGTCAGGATGTTTGGCATTTGGACATTCTTAGCATGCTGGTCCAAGATATGGTCGAGTTCCATAATGCGAGGATGGCCCGGGCGCGGTCGATGGTCCATACCTTGTCTCCTTGGTTCCAGGTCTTCAGGAACATAGGGTTCAGGAGTACGATCACGTTGACAAAGGTTCGGATCTGTCTGGTCTTGAATGTCAGCTTCTAAGTTGATAGCGGCGGCGCCAGCACGATTATCAGTGATGTGATAAGGAATTGTCCCTACTCGGGATGAGGGGCATGCCTGGTGACTAGCAGACGGACCAGGTCCTGCTTATCCAAGATTCAGAGTGCGCTGATGCCCGGGAGCTTGCATGTAGCTTCTATCCAATCATGGATGTGTGGATCTGTGATGGTAATCGAAAGAAGCAGAGCTCTCAGTAGGTGAGTAGGAAGCTTGACCCCTTCTAGATCTCCTTCGTTTTTCATGATTCAATACGTTGGTTAACTCCATGTTGGCACGGATCTGCTGGGTAAGCTGCTGGCGACTTTGGGTCAGTTCTTGCATCAACATCTGGAATTCCTCTCTGGTGACGGGGCCTTGTGGGTATGAAGGTCCAACTAAGTTCTGGCATGTAGCGGGTAGCTGCGCAGGATTGGGTCTATCTCTTCCTTCCTGATCTGTCGCGGTTCAGGTAGTCCTTGTAGTGACCATGGTGAAGGGTGAAGCTCTCTCCTAGACTTGATACAAAACTGAATACGATGGAAGAGCTTCTAGGTATGAGATCTGGATCTTCTCCTTAGATTCTTGCAATCCGACATCGGTAGTAGATCCAAAGAGCAGGCGAAAAGCTGAAAGGTTTCAATGAACGCGCCAATGTGTTTGTGTTAAAACTGGGCATAACACTCTTCGGGCGTGTTTGAAGAGTTTAAATTGAAGAATATAAATGAAAAATGAGGCTAACCTAACAACACACCAAAGACAGACAGAAGTATAGAAACATAAGAATTTAGAGTGGTTCGGCGTTGTAGCCTACGTCCACTATGGAAAGTTGTTGTTTTATTGATATTACTCGCTGGTTACAAATGTTTACAACAGTACAATCGAGATACAACAATGATTTTGGCAGAGTATCGGCATTCCAGCATCCAAAAGTCCATTTTCTGAAGGCCTTGGACTGCTATTTATAGGTGTAGGCTGCAAATATCTTGCCTCAATCTCAAAAAACTCCTTCTCTCACATGGGTGGGCCCACGTGATCGATCCCTAGACATTTTGACTCGATCCATGATCGATACATATCAAATTCGTACAGATCCAAGTTGTGACGTTTTGGGCTAAGATCGATCAGGTATATTCTTGAGGTAGTACGCAAGCTCCTATGAAAATTTGGTGGCATTTGGACTTGTAGATTTTGAGTAATGATCGATTCAAGTTTGTGTTTTTAATGTGCAGCTGAGTTCGTATCGATACGTTCGTATCGCTTCCTTTCATATCGATGTTGTGCACGTGACTACTAGATGACGTGATGCTATATTCTTGGATCGATCCACTTTTCATGCCGAATGGCCAAGTCTTCCTCTCTTCTAGGCTTCGTTCGTATCGCCTGATATCTTACTTTCGTATGGATCTATCGTGTTTCACTTCGTATCGAACCCTGAAGCTATCTCGTATCGATAGTTCATTGCCCCATTCGTATCGGTATTGGGGATGACTTCATATTGATGATTCCCATGCTCTTCGTACCAATACCTGGCTTCTTCCTTCGTATCGATCAAGTGAGTGATCGATACGAGTTTGGTTGCTTTTATTTGATGAACACGAACCAGAGCGGAATGATGGATGGATACGAAAGGAGGCTAGTGGGTCGATGGATACGAATTGGTTAGTTACACAATGATGGTTACGAACTAGATGGATACGAATCAATGGCCTCTTAGTGGATACGAAGGAGGTCTTCTGAAGGAATGGGTTGCAAATACCTGCAGATTCTTCTGCACATATTTTATGATCATAGTGCACAAAAGTAGTACTGGAGCTCCAGCTGCCTTGACTTGCCGAGGAGGATAAACTCATGCGGGCTCCGTATAGAAAAGGTGTGTTTTCGATCAAATTTGCATACCTAGTTGATCAGGCTAATAGGTTTAAGGATCACGGCACCTACCGTTACATAATGACTTCTAGTTTTTACGGTATATAAATCAGTCAATGGAATGGGTAGTCAATGATTTTTCCAGATGACCGATAGCAACAATAGCATTACTCATACTTTGCTACCCGAAATAAGAAAATAGCTTCGCTACCTTGGCCTTTGGAAGAACAACTCGTGCCTCGTTACCTTGTCTGTTCAGGGCATTCCTTTCCAATGCATGCATAAAGCTGGAAATGCCTAATAGTCGCCTCATCACCTTTACCGGGTGAGTGGATTGACTTGAAATTTGGAACGTTAGCTTTCATAGCTTTGCTTGTCGTGTCATATCGATTGTAGCTCGATCCGGACTCGGGCAAAATTTATTAGCATCCATAGTAGACCTGTGTATAACGATCTTCGGGACAAACTGTCCTTGGTTTCCAGTTAATTTCTTGGTGTCACCGCCTTGACAAAAGGCGGGATAACATGACATGAATGTGAAACAATTTTATTAGGAAATGTGATGAAGCAATCCGTGGCTTTGAAAATCTGTGTTTTGTTTCATATTCAAGTACTTCTGATATTATTGATACTATTAACATAGCCGTATTTAGTCGTCAAAAGCTAATACTATAGATGACTGCAGCATCTGTAGCGCTTAGTTTTGGGCTTCTTGAAAGGGGATGTTACAATGAATGTCTCCATACAATGTTGTTGTGAATCGTTTAAAAAGAGCCTCGAAATTGCAAGGTAACTACACTGTTAAATGCGATAACTCTTATTACTATTTTGAGTTTGCTATGAAACTAATAGAAACTGTGTCGGCCAAAGTGGTCCCATCTTTATCCGAGGTAAAATGTTCATCATTGCTAATTGGATTCCTTCTTTTGGAAACGTTAGATCGCATATAAAAAAGGTCTAGATATGGTTACATTTTCACAAAATCCCACTTATTACATAGACTATTCTGGGTATAAACTGTCTAGTTTGCCACGATGGCGAACTCATCTGTTTCAATGAGGAGACTAAGCGATTGAAAATATTAAAATGATGATTGAAATAAATGCGGAAAACGAACTTCCTTCTTTCATCAATGTTGGCGGTAATAACGATGTCTCAATGATCGAGGTCACCTATGATTGGAAACCACTCATATGTATGCATTGCAAAATATTTGCCCACACTAAGGAAACATGTCGCAAATACACGGATATGCATGAACACACCCTAACAACTATAGCATAGAAATTTCCTGCTTTAAACCAATCTACCAGAGTCCACTATATCCCTTTTCAAGACAAAGTCAAAGGTAATTACATACCCATGCATGTCCCTAGTACCACTGGTAATATCCATAAGTCCACAAGGCAACACACCTCCAAACCATCTTATTTCTCCAGGCCTGGACCATTCAAAACTATTCCTACTTTATCATCTCACCTTTCTGATCCCACCACAAAATCGCTACAGCACACATTGAACACACCTAATCTCACCTACCACAATATTGCCAAATTTAACCCCAACACCACCTTTCTCATTAAAACCATCTCCCAATCAGCCACTTCCTTGCATAACAGCTTTGCTCTTCCTGCAGAACAGCCCACATCCCTATGCACTAATGCACACATGAACACTATATCCGTTGATACACTTGTTCAGCCTATTTCATCTACCCATATCACTCCACCGATCTCTTAGACAACACAACTCCAACTGTCTCAATCCCTAAACCACCATTCTCACCATTGTTAAAACCATGTGTTTTTATGTTTTGATCATGAGTACTATATAAGTTAATATTATGTGAACTAACCATATTTATAGGGGAAGATGTTATTCTACTTAACAATATATTGTAGACCAAGAATTCAAAGATAAGTTTCAATAATATTAATGGTTTGTCTATAGTCTAGCCTAATAGTCGATTGTTATTAAAATCTCTCATAGGTGGTATATGCACACACACAAGTATTTAAAATTATTTTCAAATCATATACACACAAGTACTTCATTCACTTCAAGTTCACATTCATAAAAATTTTCAAAAGAACCTTTCATATGGTAGAAATAAGGTATTCTATCGATTGAATCAGGGGGTTCAGTCAACTGAATATCTGTGCATGTGCATAGTGCATTTGAAGGTTCAGTTGACTGAACTACCCTATTCAGTCAACTGAAATATAGGTCATTTTGATATAACACTTTTAATTTGAAATTTTTTAAATTTTAGTAGACTGAAATCTTTTGTTCTGTCGACTGAAAATGCATAATGGATATTTTCTGAACGGTCACTTCCATTCATCGAACAGAAACAACCCTTGATTCAAGAGTTGTTTCTGTATCTTTTGGCCGTAACATTTCATGAAGAATTGCAACATTTAAACACTCCAACAAACAGAAATGTAAAATGCAAAGACAAGCAATTTAGAGTGGTTACGTGTGTTGCCTACGTCCACTATGAAGTTTTGATGATTTTATTGATTCTCTTTCAATGATTACAAGCAATTACAGCGAACAACAGCGAATTACAGTTTAGAATTCGAATTCAACAACAAGAATGGGATACAAATCTCAATCCGGTAGAGTCTGGGCGCTTCAGAAAAAGTCCCATTTCTGTATGCTCCGGGGCTCTATTTATAGGCGTAGGAGGCTGAGATTTCGCTCAAACTTCGGGATACTTGGTCTGGCACGTGAGGGGGCCCACGCAACCGTTTCCAAAAAGTTTCGCCTCGATCTGCGATCGATACGAATTCATTTCGTATCGATCAAGATAATGTCCAATCAAGCTGAAATTTGGCAGGGACATTCTTCAGTGTGTATGCAAGCTTTCATGAAAATTTCATTGGATTTGGATCAGTGGTTTGCAAGATATCGTCGATACGAAATAGATTTCCTTAGTGGCTGTTCTGCTCGACTCCAGGGTTTCGACTCGATCCTATCGTATCGATCACTGCACGTGTTTCTGAGATGATGTGGGGCGCGCACTTCGTTTCGATCCAACTTTCACTCCGGGTTGACCGGTTCGACTCCATGGATCTCGCCTTGTTTGCTTCGATGGATGACACGTCATCATAGCATGTTGACTTGTTGGATACGAACAAGTCACTGGGCATGGGTTCGAAGTGAGGTCCTTTGATTGATACGAAGAGCAGTCCTCTGATGGATACGAAGTAGACATCAGCTGTTTGTTGTGAGGCACGTCATCTATCGATGGATACGAATCCGATCGATGCGAACCCGATGGGTTCACACAATGCCAACTTGATCGATACGAAATCATGGGAACCTGCCGATGTGAAGCGGATGATGGACACAGGCTGGATGGATACGAAGTAGACACTTGGCCAATCGATACGAATTGTACTAACTAACGATGGACACGAAATCGATCAAGTCCAAACGGATGGATACGAAACGGGGCCCACTGATGGATACAAAAACATGGCCTTTCCCTTCAACTTGCATCCATCATAACTTGAGCATATGAACTCAGATTGACTTGAAACTTGGAATGTTGGCTTCCTTTGCTCTCCTAGTCATTTCTTACCAATTGTAGCTCGATCCGGACCCGGACAAAATTCATCGATATCCATGACATGCGACATTTGGAATCCAATTAATTCCTTGGTGTCCTGGCCTTGCCAAAAGGTGGGATAACATTTGCCCCCCAAAGTACGTCTTGTGAAAACATGACGTGCTTTGAAAAGCTGCAGGTCCTATCTGAACAATTTGAAAGTTGTACTCTGTATTGCTGTAATTGACTGCTGTGTGATAGTGATTAACTGATTCTCGTTAACGTCTCAAGTTCACGAGTCACTGCCGGTTTAGCTCGTTATCGAATTTTGTATCGATCCTCTCCTGAACCGATTTGAAATTCAAGTTAAAACAACGCCCGATTGTTGTTTTTGAATATCCTCTTGTATCGATCCTCTCATGAATCGATGCAAAAAGTTGGAAAGTAGATTTTCGTATTGATGCGGGCTGAATTGATGGATACGAAATGTTCATTCGCATAGATGGATTTTGGTGGATATGAAAACCATGTTCGAATCGACAGGTCTGCTCTGTTGTGAATCGATGGCTCATAAAATGGATGCCTCGAATCGATGGAGTCCATCGTCTTCGGGTGGCTTCCCTGTGCGCTTCGAATCGATGAAGTTCATCGTCTTCAGGTGGATTCGAAACGAGCATTCGTATCGTAGCGTTGTTTGACTGGTTGCGACCGGTCAGGTTGACTAGGAGACGAATCGACCCAGTTTACCCATAGGCTCCATATAAATACCTGGGGCTTTGTCACTTTTTCACTTTTACTTTTTTTCTGTTGCTATCTGTTTTTTACCTTCGTATCGATAGACTGAGAGAAAAAGCTGCTCGCTTTCGAATCGAAACAATCCCTCGATCCTTTGAGTGTAATCGCCAAAATCAGGTAATTACTGGATCGAATCATGTTAATAATGACGAACCTCGAGATCCCAACCATGCCTTAAGCATATCCTCCCTAGCATATCTTCGGAGATATTGGACGGGACAGAATCAGGTGGACTATTGATGAAGGACGCGTCAGGCGACTCATCCGAAGCTAGACCGATAACTTCGGCCTCGATGTCCGGAATCTCAAGTCTGGGAGGGGTTAGATTCTGAGTTTCTTGCTGCTGCGAACATGACGGTTCCATAACTAGCTAACTCACGAGAAACCATCATTAGACGATAAAAAGCCAGTGCATTCCCCAGTGTAAAGTGTATGAATGAGTTGTGCAGTGCAAGTGTTGTGCATGATTTGAACAAATTCTGCAGAATTAAGGAAAACATGCAAAAGACGAAACATTGAGAGCCAAACTAGAAATGACCGTCATCGCTGACCGTCACAACCGCGCCATCCGGACACTAACCATCGATTCAAGTTAAAGTTCGTTATACTTTTGCTTTTGTTACATGCTTCAGTATCTGATTGTATCTGGAGTCTGCATCCATGGATGTGAGTAATTCATGTCTGATGGTCAGGTCCATCAGTTGGTTGATCATTGGAAGTGGAAAGCCGTGTTTTGTAATACCCCATGCAAATGTGAGTAGTTGATGTATGTCCTCCACTCTTTGTTCATTTTTCTTATAAGTAAAGAATCAGATACTCACTTTGGTTGGAGGGTATCATGGATAAACCCACTGGTTTTGAGCAGATTCGCCTTCTCTTCAAGTGCAACAGATCTCTCCGGATCCATGTCGCATCATTTTTGTTCACCGAGACATGCCGCGGGTCAACATTTAATGCAGGGTTCTTCATGGATAGCGAGAGTCCATATATATATGAGGTCGAGTCCAACCGAACTCATAAAGATTCACCTGAAGTAGAACAATTGACTCTTTCTTCATAATTGCGTAGAGTTGTGATCTGATCTACAATACTCGTGATGGGTTGTAGGTTCAAATTGTCATAGTCAACTCTCGGATAATTACTCTTTTGCCCCAAGTCTCGGGTTGGCGGATGCATTACGCGGACGGGCTAGTCTCGTCCTAGCAGTGTTTATACTGTAGTTCAAGCTTTAAGAATCAGAGTTGACTGATGAATGGTTGAATCATATTAATCTTATCTTCTTGCTCGTGCCCCCAAGTCTGGGGAATATCTCGATAAGTGACAGGGTAGATAATGTCCGCTTCAATTTTGTATTTCTATCCCATTAAACCATGGGGTCGAGTTAACCGATGGAAGGCTGAGTTGTGCCTATCTTGTATTATTTTCTAGTTCTTTCCTATCGGTGGAATACATTGTTACTTTGCCGACATTCGGACATAAGCTAGATTCTGGACGGTCAATGACATTCACTTCGCTGCTTATGTCGCCATACTTTGGGCAAAAACTGAGGAGTTCATCGTCCAGTCAGATCCAATGCAGGATTTGATGCTTCCCTTATTGAATCTAGGGTAAGAATCAGTGTGCAGATGTTTAGGTTGCACTTTTTTTGAATTTCTCTTTTAGTCGGATCATGGTAAGAGTAAATGAATGAATGGTCGCATTGCATTCATTTGGAGTTGGGCGATCAACCATGTCCATTTCAATTTACGTTCTCCTATCAGATTTAGGGATAAAGTTAGCTCGAACGCGGTCATGTCATGCTCATCTGGTCTCATGCTCTTCCTGACGGATTGAAGGAAGGTAACGGAGGATGAATGGTCAAGTCACACCCATTCGTAGTTTATTCTTCTACCCATGTTCTATTGGTCGAAGGTATTCGATGGAGTTTGGGTCACATCGACTTGTAGACGAAGAGGACTGATATTGACCATCGATTCAATGGTACGATGTGAAAGGTGCAGATCAATATTGCCCGTCGATCCGGCGGTACGATATAATTGGTTGCCTAGAACTTCGGGCATCATTCTGATTGGTTAGCATTAGGGTCTCCTTGTAGTCGTTGCCTTAAGCTGTAAAGGACGCTATGCTGGAGATGTAGCGAGTCACCTTTCTCTTCTTTCGGTGATTTGTACTTCTACCTCCAGTCTTGAGTTAGAAATTATGCTCATGTCGAGTCAGGTCATAGTTGGTGAATGAATGGTCGAATCACATTCATTCGTTTGTCTATTCTTGTAGCCACACTTTGGGGATCAGAGTCAGTTGAAGGGCCATTCATCACACCTATTTGATGTCTATACCCCTGTCCACACTTTGGGGACTAAGAGTTTTAGTAGAAAATGGTAGGACCGCATTTTCCTCAACTAATCCCTCTAGCACTAATCAATGGCGAAAGTCGAAGTGTGGCTGATCACATTACAACAACTTTAGTTTGATGCTTCTCCCACTGAACTATAGGAAGGAATTGATTGGCGGATGGTTAGGTCACATCCGTCCATGTTGCATGCACAACCCGTCGGATCACAGGCGAGCGTTAGCAGATGAACGATCATGCCACGTTCACTTGCAGTTGGATGGTAGTAATATCAATTCAGAATAGGACATCCAGCTAGGTCCCTTTTTCGAATCTACGCCTGCCTGTCAAATTGAGGAAGAAATTTTGACTTGTAGGGTTGGAGTGCATCCCTATAAATTTACGTTATGGGTCCCGTGCCAGGGACAAGAGTTGATGCATGGACGGTTGTGTCACGCCCGCTTAGCGCTGGATGGTCGGGTCGCATCCAATTTTGTGTGTTAAGTGTGCCCCCATGTCAGGGGAAGATTAGATAGCAGACGGTCGAACCACATCCGCTTTTTGTACTACAAAACTTGATGAGGAACCATAGCCGATAGATGTACAATCGAATCACATCCCTTTTTGTATTCAGATTCCAAACCATGCTTGGAGGACTAGAGTTGGTTGATGGGTTGTTAGTCACACCCATTTGGTGTTTATACTCTAGCCTGCGCTCTCGGGACCGAAGCAAGTTGATGGGTGGTCATTTGCACCCAATTGGTGTTTATACTCCAGTCCACACTCTGGGGACTTAGAATTAGTTGAAGTTTTTTCTCCAGTTCGCACTCTGGGAATCTAGAGTTGTTGATGTTTATACTCCAGTTCGCACTCTGGGAACCTGGAGTTGATGTTTATACTCCGACTCGCACTCTGGGAGTTTGGAGTTGAATGATGTTTATACTCCAGTTCGCACACTGGGAATCTGGAGTTGATGTTTATACTCCGACTCGCACTCTGGGAGTTCGGAGTTGATGTTTATACTCCGTTTCGCACTCTGGGAATCCGGAGTTGGTTGATGTTTATACTTCGTTTCTGATGCAGCTCAGCCCAGAGGAGAAGGCATAAGTCGGTCACGACTTAAGGAAACTGACAAAGGTCGCCTACGACTTAAGGGAGCACCACGAGATAACAAAGGCCTAGGTCGGTTACGACCTAAAGGGAAGATTATATGTCGTCCACGACTTAGTTGGAAGCCAGAGACAGAGAGTACGTTGAGTTCACGACCTAACGAAGTCTTAAAGTCGTATCAACGACCTAGTGTGACTCGGCAACGACTTAAGGAAGATATCTGCGAGTTAATAAGTCCTTTGAGTCGTCTGAACGACCTAACGAGTCATGTTTTAAGTCGCGAAACACTGGATGCTGTTGATTCGACTGCCGAGTTAATCTCTACCGTTGTTTTTAGGTCGCTGATATGGGATGCGCATGTTTTAAGTCGCAAAGCACGGGATGCCGTTGATGTGTCTGCCGAGTTAACCTCTGCCCTTGATTCCCTTTAAACGTTGATTTGGAATACCGCTAATGTTTTAAGTTGCAGAAACTTGTAGCCGAAGATCTTGATGCCGCGTCCATCTGAACCGTTGATTCTTTAAGCTGTGAAGAAACTGTTGTTAGGTCGCTGCCGACCTATGCTAAGTCACGTATATTCTTAGGTCGAATCATTATAGGTCGTAGGTCGCTCTCGACCTAAGTACTTGTATTTTCTTTGAAGTTTTTGTGTGTTGTTGTAACTGTTGAGCTTAAGTCATAAGTCGCCTGGAATGGTAGGTCGAGACTGTTAAGTCGGAACCGACCTAGGAGATGTAATTTTTTGTTGTTTTTTTAAGTGAATTGTAAAACGCCTATAAATAGGCCGAGATTCTCATTTGTAAAAGGTTGTTGAATATTGAATAAAATTCTCTTTTGTTAGCTTTGTGCTCTCAAATTCAATTGGTAGTCGAGTGTATCTCCTATCTCCACTTACGTCATTCGAGTGCGCTCGAATCATCGTTTGTTGAAGCCGATTCACGGAATCTTGTGCGCAAGATCAACATCGAAGAATCGTAGATCTCTTTCCCGGTATCTTTGGATCAACGAGTCAGAGATAGCTAAGAATTCGGTATCTTCGGATCAACGAATTCGGGCATTTCAGTATCTTCCAATCCACCGATTACTACATTCAACGATCTACATTGTTTCTGTAATATCCGCTGCGTCAGTTTGGTATCAGAGCTTGTTCTAACCAATCATAGTTAGATCGAGACTTGGAGCCTAATCATTTTGAAGAGTTTTGAAGTTTGCAGAGTTTGACCGAGAAGCTTGAAGCCGTGAGCCAGTAGAAGTGTTCGATTTACATTGAAGATTGTTTGATCGTGTTCGAAGATTATTTGGAGACCGAAACTTTGTCCATCGTGTTCATCACGATTTGCTACAAAGTGGAAGTTTTCGATCCGTTTCATTTTGGATCAAAGTCCGAATTGTGTTTGAATTTTGAAGTGTTGAAGTGTTTGTAAAGAATACAAGTATGCCGCCAAGAAGAGCTAATCGCCACCAAAACGTAGAAGCTTTGTATCGAAGAGAAGAGGCTGATGAGATGGAGCAAAGAATCAATGAGAATTTTAGTGAAAAACTTAACGAAGGAATTGGCCGGTTAGAGAAGCTTAAGACATAAATGAATCAAAATCAGAGAAGGGTTTCACCTGAATCTAACCATGGGGGTAGTAGAATCTCGCCACATTCCAATCGAGACCGAAGTGTTGAAAATGATCAAGGGCGTGGGAGGAACGTGAATGATCGTGAACGGAGGAATGTCGATAAAAGGGATGAAGGTGGAAGGCGTGAAGGTAGTAGAGATGTGGGTGGATGAGATAGACAACGATATACATCTGATTTTGAAGAGGAGTATGATGGTGGTAGTGTTCAAGGACAAAGACGAGGACAAGGAAGAAATTACTCTGAGTTTGATCACAAGTGGGAGTCGGGGATGAAGATAGAAATTCCTGAATTCAAGGGTGGTATGCAAGCAGAGGAGGTTTTAGATTGGGTGGCTAATGTTGAGGAGATTTTTGACTTCAAAGAAGTTCCAGAACATCGTAGGGTGAAGTTGGTTGCTACAAGGCTGAGGAGTAGAGCTTTGGCATGGTGGCAGCAGACCAAACTTACACGTGATCGGATGGGAAAGTCAAAAGTTGAATCTTGGGAAAAGATGAAGAAAATGATGAAAGCAACGTTCTTACCATACAATTATCAATCTTTGATGTATCAACGTTTGCAAAACTTGAGACAAGGGACGAAATCTGTGAATGACTATGTTGATGAATTCTATCAACTTATTGCAAGGAATGATATTATGGAAACGGAAGAGCAGCTGACATCTAGATTCATTGGGGGATTGAGAATGCAGATTCAGGATATGGTTAATATGTTCGATCCAAGATCTGTAGCGGAAGCACATCAGAAAGCGTTGGCTTGGGAGAAACAGGGTAGACGGGGAAGTGGTGTGTTCACTAATTCTAACAATCAAGTGAAGGGTGTTGGTGGAAGTTCTAATGTTTCTAAACCTATCAGTAGACCAGTAGTGAAAGAGGCTGAGAAGACAAGGGTTATGTTTGTACCAAAAATGGGCACAACACTCTTCGGAAGTTTTTGAAGAGATAAAAGTGAAGAATGAAAATTAACGCTGTGGATTATCTAACAAAAACTCCAAATAACAGAAAGTAAATTGCAAAGACAAGCGTATGACAGGATGGATTCCAAGAAAGCATCCATCGATTCGAAGCTGACAGGATGGTTTCAACGATTCGAACCCCAGAAGTACGTAAGTTACAAATCATCTTCGAATCCATTCCTCCGAATCCATCCATACAATATCAATGCGGAGCTTCATCGATTCGAAGCACAACGTCAGAAGAGTCAAGGGAACGTACGACACCATCGATTCGAACGACCACTTTCGAATCCATCAATTCCGAACCCACCAACTCAGAGAACTTCGAATCCACGCAATATTGATTCGGAGAACCATCGATTAAAAGTACCCACTTCGAAACCCTCAACTCGAAGCGGATCAAGAAACATAGCTTCGAATCCATCAAATACCACCGATCAAATGGACGAATCGTTTCCATATGAAAAATTGCTTGTCCACTCTTGTACCGATTCAGGAGAGGATCAATACGAGAGGATGATCATAGACAACCATAAAGCAATGTTTTAACTCAAATCTCAAATCGGTTCAGGAGAGGACCGATGCAGATTTCGATAGCGAACCGAACGGACAACAACTTGCGATCACGCAATGTTAACCAAGGTCAAGATAATACACGTATGCACGTAATTTTTGACTAATGTTTTGGTCTTTATCATCAACAAGAATCAGATGTTCATCTCGTCATGACTCAAAAGCCTAACAGTCAATCATGATCATACAACGATTGATTACAACAGCAAAGAAGACAATTTTCGACAAAGCATGTGATAACTGTTCAATAAGGGACTGTAGCTTTTCAAAGCACGTCATGTTTACACAAGACGTACTTTGGGGGGCAAATGTTATCCCGCCTTTTGGCAAGGCCGTGACACCAAGAATTTGACTAGAAACCAGTGACAGAATGTCTCAAAGACCAGCTACGCGCAAGGATCGCTATGGATATCGATGAATTTTATCCGAGTCCGGATCTGGCTACAATTGATAAGACATGACAAGTAAAGCCATTCAAGCCAACTTTCCGAATTTCAAGTCAATCCGAGTTCATACGCTCAAGATATCAGTAATGCAAGTTGGAAGAAATGGCCCTTAGTTCGACTCCATAGGCCAGGTCTATGACTCGAATCCATCAGAAGATGTCATGGGTCGAATCCATCTGAAGTAGCCTTAAGATCGAATCGATTTGAGGTAGTCTTAGGTTTGAATCCAACAAATTTCTCTACTTCGAATCCATGGAGGAAAAGTGCTTCGAGTCCATGGAACATAGCCTTGCTTCGAATCCAGGAAGAATACCTAGCTTCGACATCATCAAGCATAGACCATGACTGATTCGAACGCACCTTGCCCCGAATCCATAGGCCAGGCCCCAATTCGAATCCATGGAACAACCCTTGCTTCGACTCCATCGAACAAACCTCTGTTCGAGTCCATCGAGGGATGACTCCTTCGAATCCATACAACTGTGCTTCTTCGACTCCACCATCTTCGAATCCACTCAACTGAGAGTCTTCGACTCCACCATCTTCGAATCCACTCAACTGAGAGTCTTCGACTCCACCATCTTCGAATCCAAGCCATGGATTCGACCCAGTCAAACAGGAGTACAAAACGGATCGAGGCAAGATACGCGCGCCACGTCGCAGCAAGCATCGAGTCGACCGAATCGATTCGAACTAGGATCGATTCGAAGTATCCATGTTCTCTAGAAATGCAACATTGAATCGATCATATCTCAAGTTCTACAAGTCCAAATGCCATGAAATTTTCACAGAAGCTTAAACACATGATGAAGAATGTTCACACCAAATTTCAGCTCGATTGGATGATTTCTTGATCGATTCGAACAAAGGGTCGAATCGATCCCAAAGTGGGCCCGGATCTCCAGATTTTGGCCATGTGGGCCCCCTGACGTACCAGAACTGGTCTTCCCTCATTTTAGGCGAAATATCAGCCTCCTACACCTATAAATAGAGCCCCTGGTCATTCAGAAAAGAGGTCGGACAATTCTAAGTACTGAAGAGCGCCCAGATTCTGCCAGATCTACTCCAGAACACCGCCGCTGCTTTAGATTGACACTTAGCATTTAAATTCAGTTGTATTACCTTATAAACTACTGTAATCTTCAAGTAATCGAGCAATAAAATCATCAAACTTCATAGTGGACGTAGGCAAAACGCCGAACCACTCTAAATCGCTTGTCTTTGCAATTTACTTTCTGTTATTTGGAGTTTTTGTTAGATAATCCACAGCGTTAATTTTCATTCTTCACTTTTATCTCTTCAAAAACTTCCGAAGAGTGTTGTGCCTATTTTTGGTACAAACAGGTTAACAATGGTTTCAAATGTTACAATTGTCAGAAATTGGGTCATAAAAGCAGTGAGTGTCCAAAACCAAAGAAGAGAACCATGATTTGCAGAAGTTGAGGATGAGGATGAAGAAGCTGAATGCTCTAATTTTTTACCAGTTGAGGAGGAAGACTTACTGTCGGGAGATGACGGGTACGCATTGATGATGAGGAGAAGTTGTTTAACACCGAAGCAAGAGGAGGAAAGTAGTTGGTTGAGAAACAATATCTTTCAATCTACATGCACTATTCTGGGAAGAGTTTGTAAATTTGTTATTGATGCTGGGAGTTGTAATAATATTATCTCTACAGAAGCGGTGAAGAAGTTGGAGTTGAAAACCGAGAAACACCCTAAACCGTACAAGTTAGCTTGGTTGAGGAAGGGAGGTGAAGTGAAAGTTGGACGTAGAGCTTGTGTGAAGTTTTCAATTGGGAAGAAATACAAAGATGAAATCTGGTGTGATGTCGTAGATATGGACGTTTGTCATTTGTTGTTGGGGAGACCGTGGCAGTATGATAGGGCGGTGCAACATGATGGGCGTACCAACAGTTACAGTTTCATGTTTGAAGACACAAAGATTACTCTAGTTCCAAAGAAGCGACAACAGGAGGAAAACAAGATGGAGGAGATTGAAGAGCTCAAAACTTTGTTATCTTTAAAAGAGTTTGTGAAGGAAGTAGAGGAGGAGCCTAAGGTGTTCTTATTGATCGGACGGGAGAGTCAGGAAGTGGTTGAAATCCCAGAAGAAGTAAAACCAGTACTGAAAGAATTTGACGATGTATTTCCGGAAGAGTTACCAACGGAGTTACCGCCGTTGAGGGATATTCAACATCAGATAGATCTTGTTCCAGGTGCTGTGTTGCCACACAGACCACATTACCGAATGAGTCCGAAGGAACATGAAGAGTTGCGGAGGCAGGTAGAGAAATTGCTTGAGCAGGGACGTGTGCAGGATAGTCTGAGTCCTTGTGCTGTACCAGCTTTATTGGTACCCAAGAAGGATGGGACGTGGAGGATGTGCACTGACAGTCGAGCATTGAATAAGATTACTGTGAGATATAGATTTCCAATGCCGAGGTTGGATGACTTGTTAGATCAAATAAGCGGAGCTACTATATTTTCGAAGATTGATTTGAAGAGCGGATATCATCAAATTCGTATCAGACCAGGAGATGAGTGGAAGACTGCTTTTAAAACCAGGGAGGGTCTATACGAGTGGTTGGTCATGCCATTTGGCTTATCAAATGCACCAAGTACTTTCATGAGGGTGATGAATCAGATTTTTAGACCGTTCATTGGAAAATTTGTGGTGGTGTATTTTGATGATATTCTGATTTACAGTGGGAGTCCAGAGGAACATTTGAATCATCTTAGAGAAGTGCTGATGGTATTACGACAAGAACAGTTTTATGCTGCAACGAAGAAATGCGTGTTCATGACGCATAGTGTTTTATTTTTGGGATATGTTGTATCGGAAGAAGGAATACAGGTGGACCAAAGTAAAGTTGAGGCAATCAGAGATTGGCCGCAGCCCAAGACGATAACGGAAGTTCGTAGTTTTCACGGGTTGGCTTCATTTTATCGGAGGTTTATTCCACACTTTAGTAGTTTGATGGCACCTGTTACTGATTGTATGAAGGGTAAACAATTTGCATGGTCAGAGGAAGCAGGGAATGCTTTTGGGAAGATCAAGGAGTTGCTGACATCTGCACCAATTCTAGTGCTACCTGATTTTCAGTTGGTGTTTGAACTACATACTGATGCATCCAAGGTTGGGATTGGAGGGGTGTTGAGTCAGAAGGGACGCCAATTGCATATTTCAGTGAGAAGTTGTCAGGAGCAAAGATGAGGTACAGTACGTATGATGTGGAATTCTATGCTGTTGTACAATCTATTAAACACTGGAGACACTATCTATTTCAGAAGGAGTATGTTCTTTACACTGATCATGAAGCATTGAAGCATTTGCAAGGGCAAGGCAAGATTTCAGCGAGACATGCATCGTGGATTGCATATCTGCAACAGTTTACTTTTGTTGTTAAACACAAGTCAGGGGTGACAAATCGTGTGGCTGATGCTTTGAGTAGGAGGAGTCATTTGTTGACTACACTAAAGGTTGAAGTGACGGGGTTTGAAATATTGCCAGAATTATTCACTGATGATCCTTACTTTGCAAAATTTGTTGATAAAGTCAAGGAGGGAGAGACGGATGATTTCGTGATGGTAGATGGTTTTCTGTTCAAAGGAAATCGATTGTGCATACCAGAGGGTAGTCTGAGAATGAAAATTATCAAGGAGTTACACGAAGAGGGACATGTTGGGAGAGACCGTACCTTACAGTTGATTTCATAATCCTACTTTTGGCCATCAATGAGGAAAGAGGTGGAAAAGTTTGTGGAGCGTTGTCATATTTGTCAGGTTTCGAAAGGAACTGCGACTAATGCTGGTTTATATATGCCGTTACCTGTACCGATTAAACCATGGGTTGATGTGAGTATGGACTTCGTGTTGGGATTGCCAAGAACACAGCGAGGAAACGATTCCATCTATGTGGTAGTGGATCGATTTTCGAAGATGGCACATTTTATTGCTTGCAAGAAGACGGCAGATGCTGTTCATGTTGCTCAGTTATTTTTCAAGGAGATCTATCGACTTCATGGATTGCCAGAATCTATTGTGTCGGATAGAGATACTCGATTTTTGAGTCACTTTTGGTTGAGTTTGTGGAAAATGGTGGGAACGAAGCTGAAGTTTAGTAGTGCTTATCACCCGCAAACTGATGGACAAACAGAGGTGGTTAATAGATCATTGGGAAACTTGTTGAGGTGTCTTGTTCAAGATAATCTGAAGAGTTGGGATGTGAAGCTATGCCAGGCCGAATTTGCTCATAATCATGCGGTGAATCGAAGTACGGGGTTCAGTCCATTTCAGATTGTCTATTTGAGCTTACCGAAAGGACCGTTGGATTTAACTGCGATACCACATTCAAAGGGGACAATTAAGAAAGCCGCTGATTTTGTTGTTGGGCTGACGGAGTGTCATAAAATCGTTCAAGAACGATTAGAGAAAGCAAATGAGAAGTATAAACAGTCTGCAGATTTGAAACGACGAAATGTTGAGTTTAATGAAGGAGATATGGTTTATGCAGTGTTAACAAAAGATCGTTTTCCAGTAGGCGCGTACAACAAGTTGAAAGCCAGGAAAATTGGTCCGGTGGAAGTTGTGAAACGAATTAATGAAAATGCTTACAAGTTGAAACTGCCAGATGATGTGTATACGTCTGACGTATTCAATGTCAAACATCTCGTACCATATCACGGGGATGGATTTGTTGTGGATAAAGAATTTACAAATTCGCGGTCGAATTTTTCTCAACCTAGGGAGGATGATGCAGCTCAGCCCAGAGGAGAAGGCATAAGTCGGTCACGACTTAAGGAAACTGACAAAGGTCGCCTACGACTTAAGGGAGCACCACGAGATAACAAAGGCCTAGGTCGGTTACGACCTAAAGGGAAGATTATAAGTCGTCCACGACTTAGTTGGAAGCCAGAGACAGAGAGTACGTTGAGTTCACGACCTAACGAAGTCTTAAAGTCGTATCAACGACCTAGTGTGACTCGGCAACGACTTAAGGAAGATATCTGCGAGTTAACAAGTCCTTTGAGTCGTCTGAACGACCTAACGAGTCATGTTTTAAGTCGCGAAACACTGGATGTTGTTGATTCGACTGCCGAGTTAATCTCTACCGTTGTTCTTAGGTCGCTGATATGGGATGCGCATGTTTTAAGTCGCAAAGCACGAGATGCCGTTGATGTGTCTACCGAGTTAACCTCTGCCCTTGATTCCCTTTAAACGTTGATTTGGAATACCGCTAATGTTTTAAGTCACAGAAACTTGTAGCCGAAGATCTTGATGCCGCGTCCATCTGAACCGTTGATTCTTTAAGCTGTGAAGAAACTGTTGTTAGGTCGCTGCCGACCTATGCTAAGTCACGTATATTCTTAGGTCGAATCATTATAGGTCGTAGGTCGCTCTCGACCTAAGTACTTGTATTTTCTTTGAAGTTTTTGTGTGTTGTTGTAACTGTTGAGCTTAAGTCGTAAGTCGCCTGGAATGGTAGGTCGAGACTGTTAAGTCGGAACCGACCTAGGAGATGTAATTTTTTGTTGTTTTTTTAAGTGAATTGTAAAACGCCTATAAATAGGCCGAGATTCTCATTTGTAAAAAGGTTGTTGAATATTGAATAAAATTCTCTTTTGTTAGCTTTGTGCTCTCAAATTCAATTGGTAGTCGAGTGTATCTCCTATCTCCACTTACGTCATTCGAGTGCGCTCGAATCATCGTTTGTTGAAGCCGATTCACGGAATCTTGTGCGCAAGATCAACGTCGAAGAATCGTAGATCTCTTTCCCGGTATCTTCGGATCAACGAGTCAGAGATAGCTAAGAATTCGGTATCTTCGGATCAACGAATTCGGGCATTTCAGTATCTTCCAATCCACCGATTACTACATTCAACGATCTACATTGTTTTTGTAATATCCGCTGCGTCAGTTTCGCACTCTGGGAATCCGGAGTTGAATTTGTATACTCTGCTTCGCACTCTGGGAATACGGAGTTAATGTTTATACTCCGGTTCACGCTCTGGGAACTTGGAGTTGAATGTTTATACTCCGCTTCACACTCTTGGAATACGGAGTTGATGTTTATACTCCGGTTCACGCTCTGGGAACCTGGAGTTGAATGTTTATACTCCGCTTCACACTCTAGGAATACGGAGTTGATGTTTATACTCCGACTCGTGCTCTGGGAGTTCAGAGTTAAATGTTTATACTCCGCTTCGCACTCTGGGAATACGGAGTTGGATGTTTATACTCCGCTTCATGCTCTGGGAATACGGAGTTGATGTTTATACTCCAGTTCACACTTTGGGAGCTCGGAGTTGATGAAGGAGTATCGTGTGTTAATCCTTTTTTGACTTTGATGTGATGGCTTGCCCTGAGCTCGGGGTTTCACTTAGCGAGTGATCGGTGGGATCCCGATTAACTTCCACTTATATGCTCTTCAACGAAGGATGAGATTTAGTTTATGGATGGTTTGGATCACGTCCATGTTCATTTGGATTCCGCTTTTGCCAGGCCTAAAGTGTAAGATTAGTGTTTTGGCAAGCTTTGTGCTCGAGCATAGGAAGGGATGGTCGAACTACATCCACTTTAAGTTGTGTATTTTCCCTTAAGTCGGGTGCAAGAATCGGAGAGCAGACAGTCGAGTCACGTCCAATTTATACTTTGCATTCTTTCGATTGAGCTAAGGAAGAGAGTTGAAATGACAGCTCGTGATGGTTAGCGAGTAGGCAGTCAGTCGTTGATGACTTTAAATTGAGGGTTGGCCCCTGATGAAGTCGGTTTAAGGCATGATTGTTTTGCCGAATCATAGACGCAAACTGGGGAGTGAAAAGCCAAATCATATCCACTTTAAACATGTGTTCTCAAATAACCCCAAGTGTCTAATGTTGGATTGGATGCATGGATGGTGACGTTGCATCCACCCTTTGTGTGATTCCTATTTTATCGGGCATCAGAAGAAGCGTAAGTATTTTGGCGAGCTTCAAGTATGAGATGGAGAGTACATTGTTGGGATATATTACTCCAAGTCTTTCCCATATCTCCAATTAAATTGCATAGGCGGATGAGTGGATGGTCGGTTGCATCCACTTTGTACTAGAGTCCTGACCTTGTCGGTCTCTTCTGCTTTGATGCCTTGCCCCCAGTCAAGGGCGTATAGTAGCCGATGAGTGGTCGAATCATGCTCGTCATGATGATACCTTAATGATTTGATCATAGTCTGCGGAGGTTGTATTGCACCTAATCTTAAGTACTCGGTTACCTACATCATTTGCAAGTAGTTTAATTCACGTAGGTCATATTTCTCAATGTAAATGAAATTGAATTGGAAATAATTCAAAAAGAGATCAGATCAAATCTCATTGATAAGTGAGGCAGCGTCGTGTGTTCGCTATTGCACTTCCGTCTAGCCCTTCTCAGTTGGAAGTCTAACGCAAATGGTTCAATTTGATCAAATTCCTTGATCTATATGGATCGGATGTTCCCGGCCCTTCGTTTTATGGGGCTTTCACATATTGTCGGAGCTATCCTTCCCGGAGCAGTCTTATGGTGTTGGCGTTCACGGTAGCCATCTAGAGAAGAGGAGTTTTCCGATCTAGAGTATGAAGTAGGTCCCCTCCTTATCTTGCCATGTTGATCCTTCATCTGATTCATCAACTCAATGTTGGCCAAGACATGTTGGTGTAGTCGTCAGCGGCTATACACCAATTCTCTTATCAAAGTCGTGATTGACGATCTTCTCTGAAGAATGGGGGAAGACAACTACGTTTGATGGTATTCATCTCCCTTGGAGAAATCCACGCGCCATTCCCACTTCATAAGGTAGTGTCGAGGGTTGTATTTCCATAGTACACCGACATAGTTAACATGTTGAATTTTCACTGGAAGTTCTGCATGTAGGAAGGTTTCAACGAATAGGTCTTGCCCTATTTCGTATCCATCGGTTTGGACTCGATCGATTTCGTGTCCATCGTTAGTTAGTACAATTCATATCGATTGGCCAAGTGTCTACTTCGTATCCATCCAGCCTGTGTCCATCATCCGCTTCACATCGGCAGGTTCCTATGATTTCGTATCGATCAAGTTGGCATTGTCTGAACACATCGGGTTCGCATCGATCGGATTCGTATCCATCGATAGATGACGTGCCTCACAACAAACAGCTGATGTCTACTTCGTATCCATCAGAGGACTGCTCTTCATATCCATCAGAGGACCTCACTTCGAACCCATGCCTAGTGGCTTGTTCGTATCCAACAAGTCAACAAGCTAGGATGACGTGTCATCCATCGAAGCAAACAAGGCGAGATCCATGGAGTCGAAGCGGTCAACCCGGAGTGAAAGCTGGATCGAAACGAAGTGCGCGCGCCACATCATCTTAGAAATACGTGCAGTGATCGATACGATGGGATCGAATCGAAACCCTGGAGTCGAGCATAACAGCCACTGAGGAAATCTATTTCGTATCGATGATATCTTGCAAACCACCGATCCAAATCCAATGAAATTTTCATGAAAGCTTGCATACACACTGAAGAATGTCCCTGCCAAATTTCAGCTTGATTGGACATCATCTTAATCGATACGAAATGGATTCGTATCGATCGCAGATCGAGGCGAAACTTTCTGGAAACGGTTGCGTGGGCCCCCTCACGTGCCAGACCAAGTCTCCCAAAGTTTGAGCGAAATCTCAGCCTCCTACGCCTATAAATAGAGCCCCGGAGCATACAGAAAAGGGACTTTTCTGAAGCGCCCAGACTCTACCGGATTGAGATTTGTATCCCATTCTTGCTATTGAATTCGAATTCTAAACTGTAATTCGCTGTTGTTCGCTGTAATTGCTTGTAATCATTGAAAGAGAATCAATAAAATCATCAAAACTTCATAGTGGACGTAGGCAACACACGTAACCACTCTAAATTGCTTGTCTTTGCATTTTACATTTCTGTTTGTTGGAGTTTTTGTTAGATAATCTCTGTTTTACATTTACATTCTTCATTTTATTTCTTCGAATAACTTCCGAAGAGTGTTGTGCCCATTTTTGGTACAAACACTTTGGTGCTTTCACTGAGAAAACCAATTTTTTCTCCTACTCCTTGGATCTACCATCGATATCGGATTGGATAAATCCAAGAGGAAGATCCAGATAACTAAGCCGGAATCCTTCCATTCTATTCAGATTTGCACAAAGTCTAGGAAAGGACTCCACCACTGAAAATGGTTAGTACAAGAACCGCCGCTACAGCTGCTGATCAAGATGGTTGGGATAGACAGAATCCTGTACAGCAGCCACCATCCAATCAAGACAACAATGCTCACTCCGATCGGACAGGATCAGTCACCAGACAGGAGTTCCAAGTGTTGCTCCAAGAACTGACCCAAAGCCGGCAACAATTGGCTGAACAGCTGCGCGCCAATGTTGAATTGACCAACCAACTCAACCGCCAAAGCCGTAGAAGGTCCAGGAGGGATGATGTTTCCCGCGCATCTACTGAAAGTTCTGCCTCGTCCGATTATCACCACAGGTCTACCCGTCCCCGATTAGATGGGAGTCATGCATAAACAACCAGATATCAACCCGCCTTGACCGTTGGACAATTAAGGACAGGGCTGTCAACTAGCTTCCAAACAGGACCCTCAACACAAGGAGGCACTGCTCCACAGTATACCACGGACAACCGCGCTACAACCGCCGTGGCAGAAACGAGGGTTGATACCCGAAATCTATCAGTTCCGAACAATCAACAGCGTGGACATACTCCTGAACCATATGTCCCAGAAGATGCTGAGCCAAGGAGGCGAGATACGGACCGTCGACAGCGCCCGGTCCAAACTCGCACTGTGGAACCCGACCACACCTTAGCTCAGCATGCCCAGAATGTGCCAGTGTCAGATATTTCAACCATGATACGTCAGATGATTCACGAGAGTCAGGGGCTCACTAATGACGATTGGGGAATCTCCCATAGTCATACCCCTTTTACAAACGAGATATTATACGCTGAACCCCCTCGGCGATTCAGGATGCCAACTCTCCCAATGTACGAAGGGAATAGTGACCCCAATCAGCATATTTTGAAATATGAGTGGTCAATGAGTGCTGCAAGGGTTGACGATGCAGTGAAGTGTCGAAGTTTCCCCATCTCTTTGGGGGGAATCGCAACAATGTGGTTTACAAGATTGCCACCTAGATCTATCTCTTTATTCGATCAACTGGCTAAAAGGTTTGTAGAGCAGTTTCGTATGCATGTTGCTAGACCAAAAGACGTTAACACCCTGTCTAGTGTCACCCAAGCTCATGGAGAGACGCTCAGGTGTTATTTGGAGAGGTTTCACGCAGCATGTGTTGAAATTAGTAATCCCAACGATAACTCAATCTTGATGGCATTAACAAAAGGGGTCGATCCCGATTCTGAATTTGGAAATTGGTTAGCCGGGAAACCACCCGCATCGTTGGACCATTTCTACTCCAAAGCCGCTCAATTCTTACGGCAAAAGGACGCGAAACAGTCTAGGAAGCAGGACGATGTGCGGCCCAGTAGTGAGGGAATACAGAGTAACGTAGCAGTTAAGCAGTCCGGTGAGAGTTCCAGAAAAGTTTAGTTGAACATACAGAACAAACAAACCCAACCGAGAGGCAACAATGGCCAGGTTAAGAAAAGAGATCAAAACCGAGGCCCACGACGTAGGGCCCCGATGTTTGACAATTACACGCCGTTGAATACATCATTGGAGAACGTATACCTACAGACTTGCAACACTGTGCAATATAAGAAGCCTGCTCCAAAACCCTCATCAGAGAGGCAGGTTCAAACAGGAAAGTTCTGTAAGTTCCACGAAAGCTACGGTCACAATACCAATGAGCGTCGACATTTACAGGACCTCATCGAGAAGTTGATCAGAGAAAGAAAACTAGATCAGTTTTTGCGGGCGCCGTAGTCTAGTGGAGCGGGCCCTTCGAATCAAAACCGTTCACAGAATCCAGAAAGGCAGGAAGAACCGGCTCGTACGGGCGGAAGGTTAGTTATCAACACGATAAGTGGTGGTCCCCACCCAGCGGACAGAAGCTGGGGGGAAATGGAGTCGTATGCTAGTTCGATCAGGCATGCGGACTTCGAATGTTGCAGTAATTGTGAAGATGGAACTCTGGCTAAACAGCAGAAGATAATGTCTGATGATATTGTATTCAGGAGCCGAGACGCTGATAAGGTCGAAGCCCCTACAATCGACCCACTAGTCATGTCTGCCCAGGTAGGCCCTGCTTGGGTGAAGAGGATCCTGGTTGATAGTGGGAGCTCTGTAAACATCTTACTTAAGCGAGCTTACGATTTAATGAAAATGGAAGCAAAGGGTTTGAAACCCTACCAATCCCGAATCCACGGTTTTAACGGGAGTGCTACAATACCCATTGGAATAACAGAACTACCGGTGGAATTGGGAGTTGGAGAACGCCGGAGAGTCCGGATATTATAGTTTTTTGTTTTAGAGATTGATTCACCTTATAACGCATTTTTGGGCCGACCGGGGCCTTGCTGAGTTCATGGCAGCCATTGCCCCATGGTGTTTGACTCTGAAGTTCCCCACCGATCGTGGGATTGGAGTCATCCAAGGAGATCAGGCATCGGGGAGGGCCTGCTATGTTGCTGAGCTGCGCGGGGCGCAGCGAAAGGAGAAGGGAAAGGGCGTAGAGGAGTCTCTCTACGTCCGTTCTATTGATGATTGACAATTGGTGCCTGGGCCTCGGCCCGGGCTCCACAACCAATTCCAGAAAGACCTTGACCCTAGGGACAATGAAGATAAAGACGAATCCAAGGAGAATCAAGCTTCTCCGGCCGAACTGACTGTGGACGTCCCAATCAGTAAGGATGATGATTCAAGGATGCTAAAAGTCAGGTCTCAACTGGGAAAACAGACACAACTGGAATTGGTTGAATTTCTTTGGGCAAATCTCGACGTCTTCGCCTGGACACACTTTGACATGTGCGGGATCTCGCCGGACATTGCAAGTCACCCCCTGAATATTGATCCGCGATATGTCCCGGTCAAGCAGAAAAGGCGCGTTATGGATGGAGAGAGATCTGCCGCTCTTAAAGAGGAGGTTGATAAGTTACAATCAAATGGGTTTATCCGAGATGTCTTGTATCCAGAATGGGTGTCCAACCCCGTACTGGTTCGAAAGTCGAGCGGAAAATGGAGAACTTGCGTCAATTACTCTGACTTAAACAAAGCTTGCCCGAAAGATAGTTTTCCACTTCCTCGAATTGACCGGCTTGTAGATTCGACGGCTGGGCACGAATTACTATCTTTTATGGATGCTTATTCTGGCTAGAATCAAGTACCCATGCATTTGCCTGATCAAGAGCATACCAGCTTCGTAACCGATCTAGGACTCTACTGTTACAAAGTCATGCCATTTGGTCTGAAGAACGCTGGAGCAACATACCAGCGCTTGGTCAACCGGATGTTCGCCAACCAGATCGGGAAGACCATGGAGGTTTATGTGGATGACATGCTAGTGAAATCTCGATTCTCCACGGATCACGTCAGAGATTTAGATTCAATGTTCCGCATCCTTCGGGAATATGGAATGAAGCTTAACCCATTAAAGTGCCACTTCGGCGTTGCATTTGGAAAGTTCCTCGGGTTCATCGTCAACGCTCGAGGGATAGAAGCGAATCCCGAAAAGATCTGGGCAATAAGGAACCTGCAAACCCCAAGAACCATAAAGCAAGTCCAGAGCCTAAATTGGAAAGTAGCAGAATTGAGCAGGTTCATCTCAAAGTCCACCGATAAATGCATTCCTTTCTTTGATCTGATCCGGAAAGGAAAACAAAACTTTGAATGGACCACGGAATGTGAAGGCGCGTTCCAATCGCTGATTCAAAATCTTTCCACGCCTCCGATCTTGTCAAAACCAGTCGACCATGAGCAACTGTACCTTTATCTGGCAGTATCGGAACATGCGATAAGTGCCGCTTTAGTTCGGGAGGAAGACAAAGTACAGAAATCATTCTACTATGTTAGTAAACGGCTAACAGGAGCTGAAAGAAATTACTCAAGACTGGAGAAACTGGCTTATTGCCTGATCATTGTCTCAAGAAAGCTCCGTCCTTACTTCCAAGCTCATCCTCTTACTGTGTATACCGATCAGCCGTTACGACAGGTCCTCACGCGGCCTGAGATGTCTGGTAGATTACTCAAGTGGAACATTGAGCTAAGCCAATTTGATGTTACTTACGCTCCGCGGAGAGCCATCCAAGGACAAGTCCTGGTAGATTTCATAGCCGAATTTACCATTTCGGAGGACCTGCCCGAGACCAGTGAATCCCCCGAATACATTTGGAAGCTGTATAGCGACGATGCATCAAACAATCGGTGTTCGGGCGCTGGTGTTGTACTTGAAACTCCCGAAGGCCAATCTATATGTTACGCCTTGAAGTTCGATTTTCATGCAACTAATAACAAAGCTAAATATGAAGCCCTCTTAACCAGCCTAAAGTTTGCGAGAGATTTGACGATTATCGCTGTGGAAATTTATTGTGATTCACAGTTAGTGGTGTGTTAGGTATGGGGAGAATACCAAGCGAGAGATCGAAGGCTGGCTGCTTACTTGGCTCAAGTTCAGGAAGTACTGAATCAATTTGATTATTATGCCATTTATTATATACCTTGAGAACGCAATCAAAGAGCCGATTCGTTGGCGAAGTTAGCCAGCACAGGTGAAGCGCAGCAAATGGGACTTGTCCCCGTTGAAACTTTATCCTCACCAAGCATTGATCAAGTAGAGATGGATTTTGTATTTGAAACCGTTCCCAGTAGGGAATCATGGATGACTCCGTATCGAGATTACATTGAGAATGGGACGTTGCCTGAACATAGAAATGGGAAAAGACAAATTCTATGAAAAGCTTCAAGGTTCGTCATTCAGAACGGAGTCATGTACAGAAGAGGTTATTCTGTTGCTCTCCTCCGATGTATCGCACACGATGAAATCAAACGAGTATTACATGACGTACACGAAGGAGCGTGTGGCGATCACACCGGTGGACAAGCTCTCGCTAAGAAGATACTCCGATATGGATACTACTGGCCGACAGTGAACCGAGATGCATCGAACTATGCCAGAAAATGCGATAAGTGCCAAAAACACGCCCGAATTCCAAGAGCCCCACCTACCGAGATAACTCAAATGGCCTGTCCCTGGCCATTCGCAATGTGGGGCATCGATATCATCGGCGCTCTACCTCTGGCAAAAGGTAGTGCGAAGTACGTCATCGTCGCCGTTGACTACTTTACAAAGTGGGCTGAAGTTGAAGCCCTCGCAACCATTACGACAAAGAAAGTGATAAATTTCGTGGTTCGCAACATCATCTGTCGATTTGGACTCTCGCATACCATCATCACCAATAACGGAGCCCAATTCGAAAGCGCAGAATTTAAGATTTTCTATCAACGGTTTCATATCCATAAAAAATTCTCGGCAGTCGCATATCCCCAGGAAAATGGACAGGTTGAAGCTGTCAATAAAGTTATAAAATCCATCCTGAAGAAACGACTGGAAAAGGCCGGGGGCAAATGGGTTGATGAACTTCCTATGGCATTATAGGCCTATCGAACGACTCACAAGACCGCAACCGAACACACCCCGTTTTCCGTATCTTATGTCTCAGAGGCCATTATTCCGGTCGAGACGGAAGTGTTCTCCCATCGCGTGACTTACTACAATCCGAAAATGAACTCTATACTGCTTGCTGAATCTTTGGATCTATTGGATGAGAAGCGGGAAGAGGCTGATTTGAGAGCAGCCGCATATCGAAGTCGGGTCGCCCGATTGTACAATACCAAAGTTCGACCTCGAACCTTTGAACTCGGTGACCTCGTTCTCAAGAGAATCTATCCAGTTCCTTCACACATGAAACCAAATTGGGAAGGACCATATGTGATTACACGAAGACTCGGAGATGGCACATTCAAACTATCGACCGTTGACGGTCTTGATTTCCCAAGGGCCTGGAACAGCGAGAGTCTCCGTCGCTATTACACATGACAGGCTTTATTTATTTCATTATATCTTTCCATTTAGCAATTTGTTTCTGCATTTCGAAATTTGAATTCTGTAATAAGGCAACTGACTTTGCCGCATTTTCTTATTTCAGCAATAAAATGCCATCTTTTCGAGCCAGAACTTTGATTCATTAAACACGATATACAACATCACGATGCACGGAGAGCTAAATCCCATCACGTAATGGGGCTTATTCAAATGGAGAGTGGCTGCAATACGACCGACCACTCGCTAAGTGAAACCCGAGCTCGGGGGCAAGTCATTACACCAATGTTAAATAGGGTTGGCACACAACAATCCTATAATCAAATCCATATTCCCAGAGTGCGAAACGGAGTATAAACATTCAACTCCATATTCCCAAAGTGCGAAACGGAGTATAAACAATCAACTCTATATTCCCAGAGTGCGGAACGGAGTATAAACATTCAACTCCGTATTCCCAGAGTGCGAAACGGAGTATAAACACTCACCTCCGTATTCCCAGAGTGCGAAACGGAGTATAAACATTCCACTTCGTATTCCCAGAGTGCGAAATGGAGTACAAACATTCGACTCCGTATTCCCAGAGTGCGAGATAGAGTATAAGCAATCAATTCCATATTCCCAGAGTGCGAAACGGAGTGTGGACATTCAACCCCGTATTCCCAGAGTGTGAAGCGGAATATAAACTGTCAACTCCGAACTCCCAGAGTGCGAGTCAGAGCGAGAACACTAACTCCAATTTCCCAGGATATGGGTTGGAGTACTAACGTCAATCTTAAGTTCGCATGATGTGAACAACAGCTAACGAGATGGCTTGTAACCCCAGAGTGTGGATAAAACGATTCATAAGGAAACAAGTGTAGTTCGATCGCTCGATCCTCACTCCTTGCGATCGCAAGCTGATCACCATAACTTCACCTCGGAACTGGGGGCAGGTTCAAGTGTTAATCACTACCCGAAACTGCATGGTGTTCATGTACGATTCAATCTCCGATCACAACTCAAGTCCGAGATTTCCAGGCCTGACAGACAAAACAAGCTATGCTTAAGCATTAGAATAATACAAGTACACCGGACTGAAGTTCGAACGCTGCAACATTTAAGCATAAAAGGAATTTAAGTTGAAACAAGAAGACAAAATTTTATTTCAACTAATCAAAAGCAATGGTTCATACACGAGCCTTTCCGAAAAATTCCTACTAGCAGGGGCCGAACCCGCATCTATACACGGCCTACAAAAAGAAAAAGATAACTAAATTCCTAACTGCAGAAGGAAAAACATGCCTAAAAATAGTCTATCTACTCTTTCTTTTTCCTCAGATTCTTCTTCTTCGAGGAGCTGGAGCCACCAGTGATCTTTCATTTAGAGCCTTTCTCCTTAGGCAGGCTCCCCTCGGATGAAGGCATGATGTCGACATCATCCTCCGAGCTGGAATCTATAGGGATGCTTCCCGCATGAGGAGTTGGGGGAACGGAATCTACAGCCGGGGGTGGGACTGGCACACTAGTATCAACGAGCGTGCCCTTGGGAGATACAATCATAAGGGGAGTATGGCACTGCGCTACTGCTCCGCCATCAAAGCTGCCGCCATCTCGGCATTAATCTCAGCCAACATGATCGCTTCTCGTTGTGCTTTGGCCTCACTACGTGCCGTAGTGGTCTGAGTTGAAATATCAGAAGTAGACGAGAATCCGCCCAGGCCGAATGGTAAGTCTGCAAAGGGATCACTCTGTCGGCCAAGGAGCTCATTTATCATCTATTCATCAAAAGAGAGTGAGCTACCCTGCGTTACTTCGATCGGCGCTACTGTCACGACGGAGGTCGCCTCATAGATGATGGCCTCCAGCACTTGGCATGATTCCTGGGTTGTGGGAGGCGCAGCTGGTGCAACTTCAGTCACTGGTCAAAGAAAAGAGGCGTTGGTTAGTATGCACTTCCCTACAAATTCTTCAATCCAGATATATAAGAGGTTAGTTCGGAATACCTTCCTCAGTTTGGCTGGAGGTCGTCTGAACGACTTCAGAAGGATGCTCCTTAATAGGAGATAGATGTGGCTGGTCTGGATCATAAGCTGGTATAGGCTGAGAGTCGACCATCGAAGTAGGCTCAGATTGAGATGACACGACAATCTCAGAACTTGCAATATGGTGCTCAGCACCAGAGCCTTCTCCAACTACCTGGGACTGGGCGTCAAGCCTCTCCTTCTCGTGAGAAATCATGGAGTCATGAAGAACCTTCTTTTCGTCATCATTAAGTATGCGGTTCTCCAGCTCGAATTCATCGAAGGCCTCATCAGGATGCCCAGATTTCTCCTCCTCGACTAGCAGGTTCCAGGCGTTGTAGAGATGTGTTGGATAATCGTCGAGCCAAGTCAGATCTCGGTGCCTTAGCACGTTGGCATTGTAAGTGACAAGTAGCTCTTCTACCTCAGCCTCAACCCTGGTTTCCGCCTGTCGGACCTTCTCGTCAACCCCAGCTTCAGCTTCGCGGACTTTCTCCATAGCCGCATCCTTCTCCCTCCGAAGCACCACCGCCTGATCACAAGCCTCCTGCACAGAGACGTTGGCCGCGTCCTTCTCCCTCGCTATTTCAGAGAACTTTGATTTTAGCTCATTAAGCTCCTTGAGAGCGGCGTCTCTCTCGGCAGTAATGGTGGTATTCCTGTGACCCATGTCTTCGATTGCGGTGTAGTGCTCTTGTTTCATCCTAGTCATGGCCAAGTTTACCTCATCAACCTTTTTCAGAGCTTCCATTTCAGACTTACGGGAAGACTCGGCCTCAGTATTGAGCACTTTCATAATTCAGTCTTTGTGACCTAGCTCCTTCTCCAGTTTTTCAATGACGAAAGCCCGATCGAATGCTACTCTGGACGCTTTCCTTGCGGCCCTTGCCCACTCCTTGTACTGAAAGAATATGTCTGCGACATAATCATGGATGGTATTTTCAGCTGTTGGTGGAATTCTCCTCAAGTGCGGATGGAAGACATAACCGTCAAAGCAGATGTCGGGGAATTCCATCCTCATCTGTGCCAGTTTATGTGCTCCTTCACTGGTCGAATCAGTCGCGACCGGTGTGGTAGTTGAGGAGGTGGCTATTTCAGTCCCGCGTGGAGTATCAGACCTCGGAACTTGAGAAGGCGGCTTAGGCCGTGAAATTTCGAGAGGACGGGCAACTACAACCGTTGGCGGTACAGAGGTCCTAGGAGGGAGAGAGCGGGATCGAGATCGACGTATGTATCCCCTATCTCTGTCAGACCTCTCCTGGCCGGAATGTCCCGACTCATAACCTCGGTCTCCCTCCTTCCTTCGCAGTTCATAGTAACGGCGCTTGTTGCGCAAACTGCCAAGCACAGAACCGCAACCAGAGATCGTACCTAAAAATTAAAACAAGGAGAATTAGTAACCATGTATAATATGTGATTTGCGGTCAAAATTGTGTAATGCCGTGAAGAGTGTATGGATGTGTAACCCCCCAGACCGACCAGAAGTGTCGACCACACTGGTAGAAAGAGACTCGCTAACATCGAGAGTATGTTGCGGTTCATCCCACCCGACATCATGTTGTGTGAACGCAAGGTCCGGAATTGGAAGGTCGGCGAGCCCTTCGAAGGAGCTTTCTATCTGCAGGGGGATGCCTTTGAGATTCTAATTCCTGAAAGGGGGTGGTTTGTGACCACAGACTTCTGTCTCCCAGGTTTAGGATGTTTAAAAGCAACTGCCTTGCCTTTTCTCTTTTCCTCGGAACCCGGGGTCCCATCGGCAGGCTCGACCAACGGCTCCTCATCAATATGAGTTCTTTCGGAGTCAAGTTCCTCAATTACTACAACTTTGGGCTTCTTCCACCTGACTTTTTCTCTAGGGACAATCTTTAGTGCGCCATCAAGCCTTATGCTTTATCTCCGCCCAATCAGCCCGAGAATTCTGAGATTCCGGTCCGTCAACAGCAGTTCAATATTCCTTTCTTCACTAGGAATTTCTTGGAGAACCCGTGCTATCTCTTTATAGTAACCGCCTTCAGGCCGCTGGATTATTGCTGAAAGAAAAGAAAAAACGAGTATGAATTCGATTTCATTCATGAATTGCCTTGTCAACTACCTGGGAAAATGATGGTACTCACGTCTGAACAACCATCTTCTGGCAAACCCTGGAGGGCATCGGACGTAGAACCACTCCGACTTGAAGTAGCTCAGTCTAGTCCAGGACCCTGTGACCACTTGGCAGTTTCTTACAGACTCCAAGAATGTGAAAGATGGACTGTCAGTTCAGCTTTTGAAATTGAACAAGTATCTTATGTCGGTCATACGGGGAGGTCGATAGAGGAACTCCATGAAAGCAATGAACAAGCTGTTGAGTGAAGCATATCCATTCGGGTGTAGCTGAGACGGATCAATCCCCAGATAAGCCAACACTTCTCTTATATATTCGTTAAATAGAGGAAGTGTCCCGGCTGCGCATACATGTCGATTAAATGCAGTATATCCCTCCGGGGGATTATGTGGTCTGTCATCCGGTCCTGGCAGTAATACATCGTCCAACGATAGACCATGCCTTAAGCATATCCTCCCTAGCATATCTTCAAAGATATTGGACGGGACAGAATCAGGTGGACTATTGATGAAGGACGCGTTAGGCAACTCATCCAGAGCTGGACCGATAACTTCGGCCTCGATGTCCGGAATCTCAAGTCTGGGAGGGGTTAGATTTTGAGTTTCTTGCTGCTGCGAACTTGATGGTTCCATAACTAGCTAACTCACGAGAAACCATCATTAGACGATAAAAAGCCCGTGCATTCCCCAGTGTAAAGTGTATGAATAAGTTGTGCAGTGCAAGTGTTGTGCATGATTTGAACAAATTCTGCATAATTAAGGAAAACATGCAAAAGACGAAACTTTGAGGGCTAGACCAGAAACGACCGTCATCGCTGACTGTCACAACTGCGCCATCCGGACACTAACCATCGATTCAAGTTAAAGTTCGTTATATTTTTGTTTTTGTTAAAAAGCAGTTCCAGCGACGAGCTTCGAAAGGCAGTCAAATAAGCAGTCCTGTGATTAAGTTCAGTTATGCAAGGCGGAAGCTCGTCAGAGTCAAGTGTTCAAGTATTCAAAATTTCCCTAAGTTCGTCTTTATTTAGGTTGGAATCAATCGCCGCATTTTGTTTCGTATCGAGTCAGGGGGATCGCGCATTTCAACCCGGCCACGTTCGAATCGATACATTCGTATCGATCGTCTCGTGATAGGAGTGTTCGTATCGATCGGGCTGGAATGAGAGTACTTCGTATCGATCAGGTTCGAGTCGATACGTTCGTATCGGTCAGGCTGGGATGAGAGTGCTTCGTATCGATCAGGTTCGAATCGATACGTGTCGTGTCGATCGAAGGCAAACCGATTCGCATCGATCAAGTTCGCCAATTTCGCATCGATCTGAAAACAATGGCTTCGCATCAATCGCCGCTCTCGTCTCCATACCGATACGAACGTATACCATCTGGATCGATTCGAGTACTTCCATTTCAGGTCAACACGAAATAAAGCTAGAGTGATTCCTCCGCATCTCCTTCTTCCCCGAAGGATCTCAGCTCCATGGCCATGTTTCGTCCCTCAAACTTGTTTTCTCTCGTCCAGATCTCAAATTCATAAAAACTGGTCGTAAAAGCAAGAAGGTTGATTGGGATCTCGAGTTTCGTCATTATTAACATGATTCGATCCAGTAATTACCTGATTTTGGCGATTACACTCAAAGGATCGAGGGATTGTTTCAATTCGAAAGCGAGCAGCTTTTTCTCTCAGTCTATCGATACGAAGGTAAAAAGAAGATAGCAACAGTAAAAAAGTAAAAGTGAAAAAGTGACAAAGCCCTAGGTATTTATATGGAGCCTAGGGGTAAACTGGGTCGATTCGTCTCCCAGTCAACCTGACCGGTCGCAACCAGTCAAACAACGCTTCGATACGAATGCTCGTCTCGAATCCACCTGAAGACGATGGACTTCATCGATTCGAAGCGCACAGGGAAGCCACCCGAAGATGATGGACTCCATCGATTCGAGACATCCATTTTATGAGCCATCGATTCACAACAGAGCAGACCTGTCAATACGAACATGGCCTTCGTATCCACCAGAATCCATCGATGCGAATGAACATTTCGTATCCATCAATTCAGCCCGCATCGATACGAAAAACTACTTTCCAACTTTTTGCATCGATTCATGAGAGGATCGATACAAGAGGATATTCAAAAACAACCATCGAACATTGTTTTAACTTGAATTTCAAATCGGTTCAAGAGAGGATCGATATAAAATTCGATAAAGAGCTAAAACGGCAGCGACTCGTGAACTTGCGACGTTAACGAGAATCAGTTAATCACTATCACACAGCAGTCAATTACAGCAATACATAGTGCAACTTTCAAATTTTTCAGAGAGGACATGCAGCTTTTCAAAGCACGTCATGTTTTCACAAGACGTACTTTAGGGGGCAAATGTTATCCCGCCTTTTGGCAAGGCCAGGACACCAAGGAATTAATTGGATTCCAAATGTCGCTTGTCATGGATATCGATGAATTTTGTCCGGGTCCGGATCAAGCTACAATTGGTAGGAAATGACTAGGAGAGCAAAGGAAGCCAACGTTCCAAGTTTCAAGTCAATCTGAGTTCATATGCTCAAGTTATGATGGATGCAAGTTGAAGGGAAAAGCCATGTTTTCGTATCCATCAGTGGGCCCCGTTTCGTATCCATCCGTTTGGACTCGATCGATTTCATGTCCATCGTTAGTTAGTACAATTCGTATCGATTGGCCAAGTGTCTACTTCGTATCCATCCAGCCTGTGTCCATCATCCGCTTCACATCGGCAGGTTCCCATGATTTCGTATCGATCAAGTTGGCATTGTGTGAACCCATCGGGTTCCCATCGATTAGATTTGTATCCATCGATAGATGACGTGCCTCACAACAAACAGCTGATGTCTACTTCGTATCCATCAGAGCACTGCTCTTCGTATCCATCAGAGGACCTCACTTCGAACCCATGCCCAGTGGCTTGTTCTTATCCAACAAGTCAACAAGCTAGGATGACGTGTCATCCATCGAAGCAAACAAGGCGAGATCCATGGAGTCGAAGCGGTCAACCCGGAGTGAAAGCTGGATCGAAACGAAGTGCGTGCGCCACATCATCTCAGAAACACGTGCACTGATCGATACGATGGGATCGAGTCGAAACCCTGGAGTCGAGCTGAACAACCACTGAGGAAATCTATTTCGTATCGACGATATCTTGCAAACCACTGATCCAAATCCAAGGAAATTTTCATGAAAGCTTGCATACACACTGAAGAATGTACCTGCCAAATTTCAGCTTGATTGGACATCATCTTGATCGATACGAAATGGATTCGTATCCATCGTAGATCGAGGTGAAACTTTCTAGAAACGGTTGCGTGGGCCCCCTCACGTGCCAGACTAAGTCTCCCGAAGTTTGAGCGAAATCTCAGCCTCCTACGCCTATAAATAGAGCCCCGGAGCATACAGAAAAGGGACTTTTCTGAAGCGCCCAGACTCTGCCGGATTGAGATTTGTATCCCATTCTTGCTGTTGAATTCGAATTCTAAACTGTAATTCGATGTTGTTCGCTGTAATTGCTTGTAATCATTGAAAGAGAATCAATAAAATCATCAAAACTTCATAGTGGACGTAGGCAACACGCTGAACCACTGTAAATTGCTTGTCTTTGCATTTTACATTTCTGTTTGCTGGAGATTTTGTTAGATAATCTATGTTTTACATTTACATTCTTCATTTTATCTCTTCAAATAACTTTCGAAGAGTATTGTGCCCATTTTTGGTACAAACACTATGTATAGCCTTCATTTCAGTTGTTTTAATCATCTAATATCTGATTCTATTCTCTTATACTTATTGTCTAAAACATTCTGTCATTTGCTTTCAAATCTCTTTCTAATCACCTGCACATTCAAGCACAAATTCATTTTTGATTTAATTAGCTTCCAATCTTCATGAACTACACTTTATACCACAAAGGAGAAGAATATAGAAAGGGTGTACTCTAAAGATTTATCCGTGAGCACAATCAGTCAAGAAAATTCTCTGTATTGTTGAAATCATGTTCAGTTACTCAAGCGGTAGAAGTCCTATTCAGTTGTCTAGGCAGTAGAAGTCCTATTCGGTTGCTCGGGCAGTGTAATACATGTTTCTCTGGGTTAAGTGAGGGATGATAGTTAAAATCTAGAAGGATTCTGGGACTAAACGTAGAACGGGGAGTTCAAACCAGTATAAAAATCTCCGGTGTCATTTTACTTTACTATTTACTTTGTAATTTATTCCGACCTAGTAGATAACTTAGTTACTATTCCATATTATGATCCTAAGTAGCACTTTCATTTGGTATGAGAGCAAGGCCATCATATAACCATAACACAGTTATTTGATATTCAGTTAATATGGAAAATAACACTAACACAAGTTTTGTTGGAGGACAATCCACTGCACAACCACCACTATTTCACTGTTTGAATTAAAATTATTGGTCAACTCAAATGAGAATCTATATGCAAGCAAATGGATATGATACTTGGAATATCACTCAAAATGAATACACTATACCTACTACACTATATGTAGATGGTCAAATACACTAAAGTTAGATGCTACATCGAATGCAAAAGCCATGAATATGCTATTTTGTGCTCTAGAAAAGAATGAATTTAATAGATTAGCATGTGTACAACTACTTATGAAATTTGGAGAATTCTTAAAGTATCACATGAAGGAACTAACTAGGTTAAGCAAAGCAAGATTTCTATGCTTAAAAATCAATTCCAAAATTTCAGAATGAAATCGGATGAAACTATAAATAAATTGTATTCTAGATTTCAAGACATATATCATTTATTATTGGCACTAGGAGAAAAATATACAGATTTTGATGTTGTATCAAAAATCCTAAACTCTTTAACAGATGAAAGGGAATGAAAAGTCTTAGAAATTGAAGAAGCTAATGACATTTCTACCATCAAACCTGAAGAGTTGATAGAAAATATCATGTCATATGAAGTATATTTGCAAGCAAAGCATGATCAAGCTCATGATATAAAGAATATTTCTTTCCAACCTAAAAAGAAGATTCAGATTCAGATGAAGATAACATGGCAATGATAGCAAAGAATTTCAAGAAAAAATTAAAATTTAGAACAAACAAGAAATTCGGAAACAACAGGAGAGATAATTCTAATAAACCACGAGTTTCAAATTTTGAATGTTATGAATATCATAAGAAGGGTCACATGAAGAAAGACTATCCTGATAGAAAGGAAGGCAGATTCAAGAATAAAAAGGACAAGTACAAAAAGAAGCAAGCATTTTCTGTTACATGTAGGGCTGTCAATTTCCAGCACGACCCGAAACAAGACCCGAAGATTACACGGAAATTAACAGGTTAACCCGACCCGGTTAAGTGGGCGGGTCATTTTTGGGTCAACCTGAATTTGACGCGTTTATAAATGGGTGGATTTCGGGTTGACCCATGAACCTGAATTTGACCCGTTTATAACCCGTTTATATTAAATGGATTGACCCGACCCGATTATAACCCGACCCCACCTGTGAACCTGAATTTGACCCGTTTATAACCTGTTTTCGACCTGTTTATAACCCATTTATAACTTATATGAGTTGACCTGACCTGTTTATAATCGAGTTACACAGGTCGGGTCGGGTCGGATCAACCCTTTTATAATCAGTTTGGGTTCGGGTTGAGCTATTTCTAACCCGTTTAATAAACGGGTTGACCCGACCCATTTAAAATCAGCCCGAACCAGACTTGACCCGACCTGACCAAACCCATTGACAGAACTAGTTACAGGGGATGATTTGGAATCATCTTCATTATTATATAGTGACATAGATAGCAATTCCGAACAAGCCAACGTTTTCTTTATGGCTTCGACTAACGATGTAAGTGATTTACATTTTGACGATTTAATTGATATAAATTCAGAGCTGATAGATAAACTCAAAGAAGCTAAAAAGAAGTATAAAGATGCACTATAAAAATTAAACAGAACTGTAATAGAATTTGATATGCTAAGAGATGAAAAGAAAATTCTAGAAAAAGAACTTGTTAATACACAATAATCTTTGTCTAACATTTCTTCTCAACTCACTATGCTATCAAATGAAGTAGAAGTGCAAAAAGAAAAGAATATAACATTAGCTTCAGAAAATCATGATTTAAAATCAAATGTCAAAATTCTTGAATTGAAAAATACCAGTCTCAAAACTGAGTCAGAGAATATCACTAAAAATGTAACTAATTTTAATAAAGAAAGATAAAATCTTTCTAAAATTAGCAGTAATTCTCAAACAACCTCTAATAAGAATGGGTTAGGATATACAAAAAATTCAAAGACTAGTTCAAAGAAGAATAACATATCACATAAAAATTTCAGTTTACATAAGAATTTTGTAAGAGAAAAACCAAAGGTTTTCACTCCAAAGAAAGATATTTGAAACACAAATACTATAAAAATTTAGGTACTAAAAACTAATGATAATTTAATCAGAAATAAGTATATTAAATCTTTTATAAATTCAGTTCATAAAATTAAAGATTTATTTATGAAGGGAATTCTAAACCCTCTTGGGTTTGTTTTCCTAAGATCTAACCCTTATGACCCTAATAAAAAGTGGGTACCAACGTCATTCCTCTATTTTTTACAGGTACCAACTAAGAAAAGAGAAAAGTGGATACTTGATAGTGGTTGCTTAAAACATATGACAGGAAACAAAGATATGTTGACTAACATTATCTACTCAAATGGAAGATCTGTCACATTTGGAGATAATTCGAAAGACTATATCGGCAAAGGCGATATGAGCAATGACGGTACATCTAACTTACCTCCTATTACAAATGTTTTACTAATTAAGAATTTAAAACATAATTTACTTAGTATAAGTCAACTTTTTGAAAAAGGTTTTAATATAACTTTTTCAGAAATTAAATGCAACATATTTGATCAAAATAATAATCTTATAGTCGAGAGCACTAGAGAAAGAAATATTTACATATTAAATATGAAAGTTAATCATAACACAGATTTGTGTCTAGTAGCCAAAGATAGTGATCCTTGTTTATGGCACAAAAGATTTAGTCATATAAATTTTAAAGCAATAAATAAATTATCTAAACGTAATTTAGTCAAAGGATTGCCAAAAATAAATTTTAAAGTAAAAAAGTATTTGTGATGCATGCCAGTTAGGAAAATTAACAAAACCTTCCTTTAAATCAAAGAAAATAATTTCTACATCACAACCACTTCAGTTATTACATTTTGATCTTTTTGAACCAACTCAAGTTCAATCTTTAAACTATAATAGATATGTTTTTGTAATTGTAGATGATTTTTCAAGATTTACTTGGACAATATTTTTGAAAAATAAAGTGATACTTATGAAAATTTTGAATTGCTAAAAGAATTCAAAATATTAAGAATTTAAGAACTAAAAACATTCGAAGCGATCACGGTGGTGAATTAAAAATGAATCTTTTGAAAATTAATATAATAAGAAAGGAATTGTTCACAAATTTTTATTTCCTAGAACTCCGCCACAAAATGGAGTTGTAGAAAGGAAAAATAGAACACTTCAAGAATGTGCTAGAATTTGATTAAATGGAAGTACTCTACCAAAACATTTTTGGGCAAAAGCTGTAGCAACTGCTTATTATGTTTTAGATAGAGTTTCCATTAGACCATTAACAAAACATACCCCATGTGAGCTTTTTAATGGAGGAAAACCAAACATATCGTATTTTAAAGTTTTGGTTCAAAATGTTTTCTATTAAATACCAAAGATAAGCTTGGTAAATTCGATCCAAAATCTGATAAAAGAATATTCATTTAATATTCGAAACGAAGCAAAGCTTACAGAATTTATATTAAAAGAATTAAAATAATCGAAGAAACACTTTATGTGTCATTCGATGAAAATGTCAAATTTAATCATAAAATTGAAGATGATAAAATTATTTCTAAATCAAATAACATAGAAGATGATTATGAAAATATTGAGAATAATATAGACAATAATTTACCAAATAATAATGAAATAAGAACTCCACCAAGACTTCTAAGAAATCATCCTATTGAAAATATCTTTGGAGATGTAAATACTAATGTAAGAAAATGAAATCAACTAAATTAAATGAGTCACGTAGCTTTTCTTTCAAATATTGAACCCAAAAATGCTAAAGAAGCCTCAACTGATGAAAATTGGATTATAGTTATGCAAGAAGAATTAAATCAATTTTGTTGGATCTTATGTTTTGATTAATGACAAGAAATTCAACCGACACGAAGATTCATGAATCTACGACAAAGAACTACGAAGTCCAGTTTTAGCTATGTTAAAATCTATCCTCAAGTAGTTCACAACATACACATTCGAAACATTCTATAAAAGTAATAAAAGTTTTATTTTAAAAAATAAAATAAAATAATAACAATAATAATATATGAAGCAATACTTGAACTTGGGTCATTGGTAAAATCATATTTTAAATGAAAAATCAAGTTTTCAAAAAATGCATGGAGCAGGGCTCGAACTCGGGTCACTAGTTTAGAAGGCAAGTGCTCTAACCAAATAAGCTATGGTAATTTTTGTTTATCAATAGAATTCAGTCAATCGATCAAGGTCATTCAGTCGACTGAATATCTATAGGCAGTCTACTGAACTTGTGCACATATGTATGTACGTTTATATTTTCAAATTCAGTCGGCTGAAGTTCATAGACCAGTCGACTGACCTGGTTCCAACTGCTATTTTTTGAACAGACACTTCCTTTCATGAATGGTTTTTTTCTTCGCAGAAGGTTATGACCATTGTTGTTCGATAACATCTTTTCACTAGAAGTTGTAGCTTTCTATCTACTATATATATGCATGAATTTCAGGAACAAATAACTTAACTTACTTGCTTTTACTTGAATCATATTTTCTGAATTAACTGCTCTCTTGAATTCATATATTCATTACTGACGATCACAATTCTATATTTAAAAAGTAATCTGAAACTTCCTATTGTTCATATACACACAACTATACACATCATACTTGAGGAAAAGATTATAGGAAGGGTGTACTATAAGCGACAAATCCGTGTTACTAGAACACACAAGGTCAAGACAATCTACTTTGTAATCAAGTCATGTTCGGTTTCTCAGGCGGTCAAGTCTTGTTCGGTTGCTCAGGCGGTCAAGTCCTGTTTGGTTGTTCAGGCGGTATAAACCTATTCCTCTGGGTTAAGTGAGGGCAGCTAGATTTAATTCCAAAAGGAGTCTGGGACTGGACGTAGAATGGGAAGTTCGAACTAGTATAAAAACCTCTGATGTCATTTTTACTTTACTACTTTTTTATTTTATAGTTACTTTTCGCACTAATAAGTTTAGTATATATATTCCATATTGCACGATCCTATAGCATAGTCACTTTCATTTGGTATCGAAGCCTAGGATTCTTGAGATCGTAACAACATCCTAGAATAAATGGCCATAAAGAGATCTAGTCAAGGCAATTGGAAGAGGAAGAGTAATAAAGAAGAATCAAAGGAGCAAACAAATAGTGCTTCATGGTTAAAATCGGATCAAAATCGGTATGCTTAGATTCTTTATATAAAGATCTTTTGTGAGCACATGATGAATTATTAAAAGACTGTAAAACTTTGAATAAAGTTAATAGAATTGCTTTGGCTAAGTTTAAAGATTGTGAGCAAGAAATTTCCAATTTAAAAGCGGAAAATAAATTTTTGGTAAAACAAACTAAATGTTTTGAAAATACCGTAGAAGAATTTGTTTTACAAAAAGATTTCCTACTAAAAGAAAATGGGCGGTTAGAAGATAAAAACAATGATTATTTTTGGAGGAAATCAATGTTTTGCAAAATAAAAATACATTTTTGGAAAATTCTTTAAATGATTCTAGTTCTTTAATTTTGTCTCTTGAAAAAGAGAATGAAGCTTTAATTAAAAAGAATTTAGTATTATCTAAAGAATGTGAGATTTTAAAAGTTAATAATAATATTTTGCAAAAAGTAGTTTGTGATTCTAAAACAAATTTTAAAAGATTAAATACAAAAATCATAAATTTTAACAAAGGTAAAGATATCTTATCTTCCTTAGTTAAAAATTCAAAAGCTCACAATGATAAAAGCGATTTAGGCTTTAAACAAGCTAAAACTAAAAATAGCACTAGATATGCATTCTTGTATACTAATATTAGTGCTAGTACTAGTAACCAAGATAGTTTTAAAACCAGTTCCAGTCATAATAGTACTTTATTTAGAAATGATAGAAATTATTTTTCAAGTACTAAGCTAATGACTAATGGTATTAAGATATGGATTCCAGCTAATATGATTGATCATGATAAACAACTTTATATTAGCTACTATTATAAGAATGTGATTTGTAATGAAAACTATATCTATAAAGTTTCAACCACACCCAAATGGGTATGGTTTCCTAAAAATTAGGAAATAATAAGAAACTTGGGTATCGCATGCTTTGAATGTTATTTTTTCTAATAGCTTAGATTATAAGTAGTAGTTATTTTTAAAAATTATTTCATTGTTTTTTTAGAGGGTACAAGCACACCTATTTTGGTAAGTTTTTCATCCTATGATTAACCGTTGGACCCTAACATAGTAAGGGGGTACCAAAATAATAATTATTTTTTATAGGTACTTGGAGAAACAAAAGGAAAATGATAGATTTTGGAATTTCAAAGGATGTTCCATATATTATGTCGTCATATAAACTCTCCTTTTTGTCGATCACAAAGGGGGAGAAAGATATTGCTCTAACACTATTTGCAGTAGGAATAAAAGCACATATTCAAGGGAAGAAACTGAAAGATAAGGCTAGCATATATTCAGGGGGAGATATAAAACTACGGAGCAATATTGTCGAGATTCATTCATATCACAAATAGAGTTGTCATGATCAAAAAGGAGGAGAATGTTAGATCTTATGTTTTGATTAATGGCAAGAAATTCAACCAATATGAAGATTCATTAATCTACGACAAAGAACTATGAAGACCGGACTCAACAATATAACGTATGGTTCATATATATATGTTGTTTAGAGTCAAAGTCCAGTTTTAGCTATGTTAAAATCTATCCTCAAGTAGTTCACAAAGATACACATTCGAAACATTCTATAAAAGTAATAAAAGTTTTATTTTAAAAAATAAAATAAAATAATAACAATAATAATATATGAAGCAATACTTGAACTTGGGTCATTGATAAAATCATATTTTATATGAAAAATCAAGTTCTCAAAAAATGCATAAAGCAGGGCTCAAACCCGGGTCACTAGCTTAGAAGGCAAGTGCTCTAACCAAATGAGCTATGGTAATTTTTGTTTATCAATAGAATTCAGTCGACTGAACAAGGTCATTCAGTCGACTGAATATCTATAGGCAGTCTACTGAACATGTGCACAAATGTATGCACGTTTATATTTTTAAATTCAGTCGACTGAAGTTCATAGACCAGTCGACTGACTTGGTTCCAACTGCTATTTTCTGAATAGACACTTCCTTTCATGAATGGTTTTCTTCTTCGCAGAAGGTTATGACCATTGCTGTTCGATAACATCTTTTCGCCAGAAGTTGCAAATTTTTTTCTACTATATATATGCATGAATTTCAAGAACAAATAACTTCACTTACTTGCTTGAATCATATTTTCTGAATTAACTACTCTCTTGAATTCATATATTCATTGCTTACGATCACAATTCTATATTTCAAAAAGCAATCTGAAACTTCCTATTCTCCATATACACACAACTATACACATCATACTTGAGGAAAAGATTATAGGAAGGGTGTACAATAAGCGACAAATCCATGTTACTAGAACACACAAGGTCAAGACAATCTACTTTGTAATCAAGTCCAGTTCGGTTGCTCAGGTGGTCAAGTCCTGTTCGGTTGCTCAGGCGGTGTAAACCTATTCCTCCAGGTTAAGTGAGGGCTGATAGTTTTAATTTCAGAAGGAGTCTGGTACTAGACGTAGAACGGGAAGTTCGAACCAGTATAAAAATCTCCGGTGTCATTTTTACTTTACTACTATTTTATTTTATGTTACTTTCCGCACTAATAAGTTTAGTATACATATTCCATATTGCACAATCCTATAGCATAGTCACTTTCAAATTTGAACGTAATGACGTTTGGGACTTAGTTCCTAGACCAAGTAATCAAGCGGTTATTGGTAGAAAATGGGTTTACAAAAGTAATGCTGATGAGTGAGGAAATATTATTCGAAATAAAGCTAGGCTAGTTGCTCAAGGTTATAATCTAGAAGAAGGAATAGACTATGTTAAAATATTTGCACTTGTAGCTCATTTAGAAGCTATACGTATTTTATCAGCTTAAGCATGTTTTAATAATTTTAAACTATATCAAATGAATGTAAAGAGTGATTTCTTAAATGGTTTGTAAAAGAAAATGTATATGTAGAACAACCTCCTTTATTTGCACATGAAAAATATCCAGATCATGTTTATAAATTAAAAAAGGCTTTATACGGTTTAAAACAGGTACCTCGTGCTTGGTATGACCGTCTTAAAAATTATTTAATTAACTCTGGTTTTAAAATAGGAAAAGTAATCAAACTTTATTTATAAAACAAGATAAAAATGATATTTTAATAATTTAAATCTATGCAAATGACATTACTTTTGGTTCTACGAATGAAAAATTATGTCAAAAATTTTCAAAAATTATGAAAAGAGAATTTGAAATGTCTCACATGAGAGAACTTTCATATTTTTTTTGGTTTACAAATTAAATAATTAAGTAATTTTATTAATCAGGAAAAATATTGTAATAATCTCATAAAACGATTTGGTATGGAAAACACTTCTGCTAAACTAACTTTTATGAGTACTACAGTACATTTCGATAGAGAGGAAAATGGAAAAAGTGTTGACCAAAAACTATATCATAGTATGATAGGTTCATTACTATATTTAACTACTAGTCGACCAAATATAATGATGAGTGTATGCTTGTATGCACGATTTCAAGCAAATCCCAAAGAATCACATTTGCGAGCAGTGAAGCGAATTTTGCGATACTTAAGCTAGACTAAAGATTACAGTCTCTTTTATCCAAAAGAATGTCCTTTTGAATTAGTATCATATAGTGATGCTGATTTTGGAGGATGTCGAACGGATCGAAAGAGTACTAGTGGTACTTGTCATTTTATTGGACGATCTTTAGTATCTTGGTTTAGTAAGAAACAAAATTGCATTTCACTTTCAACGTGTGAAGCAGAATATACCACTGCTACTTTGGTATGTGCTCAAGCAATCTACATGCAGCAAACACTACAAGATTTTGAAATAAACCTTTCTAAATCAACAATTTACTATGATAATACAAGTGCAAAAGATTTATCGAAAAATCCAATAAATCACTCTAGAACTAAACACATCGATATTAGACATCATTTTCTTCGTGATAATATAGAAAAAGGAAATATATCATTAGATTTTGTTCCTTCAGAAAATCAAATAGCTGATATATTTACTAATCCATTAAGTGAAAATATTTTTATTAAATTACGATGAGAACTAGGTATTATATCGTTGCATGAATTATAATGAAAATTTATTTTATAAAATTTTGTTTGTAAATTTACAAAATAATTTTTTTACAAATAATAATAATAACAATAATAATAAAATGGAGCTACTGTTACTCGATCTAAGGAAGTTGTATGCTATTCCAATATGCTATGATGTTTATTGTTGTAACTACATACTTCACCTCTAATTCTTGTCCGGTCATTATTCCTCAAGTTTACGTACCTCTCATTTTTTTTGGTTAAGAATTTACAAACATTCTGCACCTCACCTTACATCAACCTCAAAATAGTGTTTATAAAGTATATAAAGGCTTCATTTTTGTTTTGTCAACTCGCCTTTTCAATTATCTCTCAAATTCAAACCTTTTAGCTCAATAATTTTCCACTCATACACAATCTCTATAATGTCTTCTCAAGAGGGATCTAACCAATCTTCTATAGTTTTCAGCACTCCAACCTCTGAATCATCAAATAATTCCAACAACTCAATACCAGTGTATATCCCAGTCAAGATTACACCTTCACCGAAACATCACACTAGGTATAAACCTCAAGGGAAAAGAGCTAAAAGTAACATAGGTTTTGGCTCTCCATCCACTTAAGAAAAGATTGATGGTATACATCATTATCAAAGAGAAACTTTAGAACTTTAACGTGAGATGGACTACGAGCAAAAAGTGAATGCTTAACGCTTGAGCTTCCTAGAACAATTGGCCTTGAATTTTTGCAGATCATCCTCAGAGCAATGCGTGCATCAACCATCATCGCAACGTCCTCAAGTTCCACCAAACTCTTGGGAACGAAGCCCTCAATGTCCTCAAGTGCTGCCAAATTCTTGGAAACATAGTAATGTAAGGTCACCTATCCATCTGTTACAAGAAATTACGAAGGTTGAACCGCATTCGGATGATTCAAAATCTACTGAAAACTAAGCCTTCTTGTATATTGTAAAATTTGTATATGTTGTATGTTTTTATATTAAATAGGAATATATTTTTGTTTCATAATAAATTAAAATTAAAACACTAATATGAATATTTATATTGAATAGTTATATTAAAGAAAAACATTAAGTAAAGCCTAGTTTAGAAAATTCAACAGTTTCAGTCGACTGTTTCGTGCACACCAGTCGATTCAACACTCAAACTATTTTTCGAGCCAGAAACAGTCGACTGAATTAATAAAAATAATCGACTGAAAAGCCATATTTTTCAACTATAAACACGCGGCCAAATTTTTCCTGCAACTCAGTCGACTGCCATATGATTACAGTCGTCTGAATCTTTAACTATAGTTCATTCTGCTTCAATAACCAACCGACTGAGCCTATGAAAACAGTCGACTGAATTGCCCAAATATTCATTGAAATCTCACAGGGTTGAAATTCCTGCATATTAGTCGACTGTTAGTTTCATTTCAGTCGACTGATTCGTGTAAATTTTGTTTTTTAAATCACCTACCTACACACCTCCCCAAACACCTTTTCACCAACCCTATATAACTATCTCTTCTTTTTCATTAAAACCTTACCAATACAACCTCCTTTCAGCAAACAAAACCCTAGCCTCCATTTCCAATTCAATTTTTTCCTCCAACTCCAACAAAATCAATGACTCCCAAAAGTAAAAGAGCGTGCGAACCCTCTACTAGACCTTTAGAATCCCAAATCCGATCTTGGCTCCATAATGAAATGGTAGTTACAAGATTCAATGCTATGAAAAGCTCCAGAATCTTTGATGACTCCTTTGTGAAGTTCCCCAATTCCAATAACTATGCCATTCGCGAGATCCCTGAAGCTAGTGGCATCGATAAGTTAATGTGGTATGACGCCAACAATATTAAAATTTATCCACTCCTCATCAAATTATTCTTCAGAAATATGAACTTGGATATCCAAGATCCAAGGAATAAAGATGATTGTATATGGACGTTAGTTTGCGGTGTAAAGATCTATCTTCCACTTCAACGACCCGGCCATATCCTTCATTGTCCATCCGATGGAGTATGTATCAATGACATTGATGTCAATATGAATAATTGAGATGAAGTCTCCCATCGATTTCTTTCCGATGACTTGACCATGCTCATATTCGTTGCCTTACGACTAAAGGCACGTATTCTACACAACACTCTTATTTGGTCTTTACACCCTCGTACCGGGAGTTACGAGAAAGTATACAAGAGAGACTTCCAAGCTCTCCGCGCCATTTATTCTTCTCAAATGGTAAATTGAGCTAAAGTTATCTTGGACGAGTTCCTCATAGTTAATCATAAGCGGAACTATAAGACCATTTTCTATGGAGCTTATATAATGCATATTCTTATTAATTTTGGAGTTACCTTATCCCATGCCGACTCCATAACTATTGGTGAACTAAATTCTAAGACTCTAAGTCTTATGAACCTTCCCAAACACCCACAACCTCAAGAAATCATTAGCTTTCAATAATGGATGGCTAGTAGAGAGCAAGGAATTCCACAACCCTAGGATACAAACATCTTCCTCAATACAACCTCCTCATCAAATAGAAGAAGAAGAAGATGACGAAACACATGAGATTTATGGTGATTTTAATCAGAAGCAAGCACTTGTCACACTCTCCCACAACCAAAGCAATCTTGGAAGACGATTAGACACCGTTGAGAAGAATGTCGTCAAGACAAATAAGAAGCTTAACTCCATAAAAGGCTTCTTGAACAAGATTTGAGAGAAAATATCATGTACCAGCTCAACCTCTACCGGTATTGTCGAAAGTCCCGCTCTCTTCACATGGTCCACTTCCGACGAAGAAGAGGAGGAAGAAGCTTCAAAGTGTGAGGAGGTCTAGTTTTTTATCTTTGCTTATGCCCATCTTATTTTTTAAGACATTAATTCATGTTGTTTTATGTTATTCTGTGATATTGCTCATTTTATCTATGATGTTTGTTGTTTTGGTGTTTTTGAAACATGTTTATCTATGATGCTCATTTTATTTTCCTCTACTATACGGATGTTTCTATGCTTATATATATATATATTTATCATGCTATCTATTTATTCCTTTTTTTCAATGAAAAAGGGGGAGAAATTGTTTGGCAGGTGGAATATTCATTCAAAGGGAGTAACAATCATTTTTATAAATTTTTAAACTAACATAGTTATCATCATCAAAAAGGGGGAGAATGTTTGAACCTTGTATTTTCATGTTTTGATCATGGCAACTGTATAAGTAAATATTATGTGAACTAACCATGTTAGCTGGAGAAGATGCTATTCTAGTCAACAATAGATTGGAGACCAAGAATTTATAGAGAAGTTTTAGTATTATTAATGGTTTGTCTATAGTCTAGTCTAGTGTTTGATTGTTGTTAAAATCTCTCCTAGGTGGTATATGCACACACACACAAGTATTTAAAATTATTTTCAAATCACATACACACAAGTACTTCATTTACTTCAAGTTCACATTCACAAAAATTTCAAAAGAACCTTTTGTATGGCAGAAATAAAGTATTCTGCTGACTAAATCAGGGGGTTCAGTCGACTGAATATCTGTCACGTGCACAATGCAATTAAAGGTTCAATCGACTGAACTACCCTATTCGGTCGACTGAAATTTAGGTCTTTTTTTATATAACACTTTTAATTTGAAATTTTTTAAATTTCAGTAGACTGAAATCTTGTGTTCAATTTACTGAAAATGCATAACAGCTATTTTCTGAACAGTCACTTCCATTGATCTAATAGAAACAACCCTTGATTCAAGGCTTGTTTCCGTATCTTTTGACCGTAACTTTTCACGAAGAATTGCAACACTTAAACACAATATATAGCCTTCATTTCAGTTGTTTTAATCACCTAATTTCTAATTCTATTCTCTTATACTTATTGTCTAAAATATTTTGCCATTTGCTTTCAAATCTCATTCTAATCGTCTGCACATTCAAGCACAAATTCATTTGTGATTTAATTAACTTTCAATCTTCACGAACTACACTTTATATCACAAAGGAGAAGAATATAGGAAGGGTGTCCTCTGAAGACTTATCTGTGCTTTTAAAAGAACACAATTAGTCAAGAAGTTCTCTATATTGTTGAATTCCTATTCAGTTGCTTAAGCGGTAGAAGTCCTATTCAGTTGTCTAAAAGGTAAGAGTCCTGTTCGGTTGCCCGGACAGTGTAATACCTGTTCCTTCGGGTTAAGTTAGGGTTGATAGTAAAAATCCAGAAAGAGTCTGGTACTGGACGTAGAACGGGAAGTTCGAATTTGTATAAGAATCCCTGGTGTCATTTTACTTTACAATACTTTATATTTTATTCTGCACTAGTAGATAACTTAGTTATTATTCCATATTACGATCCTAAGCAACACTTTCAACCATCCTGTATGCCATTATCCAATATCCATCTCCCTGCTAACATCCTATCCGACCTTATCCAACTTGATATAATACATCCCACCACTTTTCTTGACCAACTGACCTCTTTAACCAACCACCAATCTACTTCTATCACTCCTCCACTATCTCCTTCTTTATTTTCCTCGGCCAATCTTCTGACTCGCCTACTTGCTGTTAGTCCATGAGATGATGGTTTTGATGACAACAACCTTAGAATAGATTATACAATATAAATACTAACATTACAAGTTTAGATATATATGTATATGCAGGATCTAATCATGCAGGTATCAAGAATGAAGACTGTACAGTATAGAGATTCAAGATATAGAGATAGAAGACTCATGAGTATCAAGATTATCAAGAGTTCAAGATTTCAAGGTTAAGTTTGTTTTATTAGGAATATTTGTTAAAACTCGTAGAAAAGCACTGGCATCTTAATATCCAATTTATTCGTGGAATGGAATCCACTTCGAGCCCATTAAAGGGATGTAACCCTAAGTAGGATGGAACCTACGAAAATCTAGTGGGACACTGTTTTGTATCCACTAAGCTTAATTCAAATGATTTTTCAAAATTATCTTGTTTTCGAAATGATTTCAAAACTTTCCTTTTAAAAAGATTCAAAACCCTCGATTCCGTTTTTAAAATAATTTTAGCCTCAAAACATCTCTATTTTCAGAGTCAAAATTTCTCCTGATTTTAAACTATCTTTTCAAATAATATATTTAACTTTTAATTTTTTTATACTTTGATTTAAGTTATAGTTAAATAATATATATATTGTTCTTTATATTTACTTATGAATTTCAACTATATTCAAGTATATTTATAAAGTTTTAATATAAGACAAATATTATTTTTATAGAAATTCAAAACATCAAATTTGGCTGAGGGATGTCGACATGCCCATAGGCACCATGTCGACATGGTGACAGTTTAATTCAAAATTCAAAATTCAAATTTCAAAAGAAGTGTCTATTCGCCATAACTTTTCATGAATGGTCATGGCTGTTGTTCTTCTATAAATAGGGGTCAGTTTCAACGAATTTTATAATACTTTTCTCTAATTTAACTTCTCTTCTTCTTCTCCACTTTCTTATTTACAAATTACACCATTACTCTGCCGAAATCAATATCGAATCTAACTAGATAATTTCTGGTTTTGATTCTCTCCACTATCTCTACAAGATCCAAGTGCTAATCTGAGTTATAGACTTTTTGTAATCAATTGAGCGAGAGAAGGTGTGATTGTAGCCCTGGAAATCAATTGGGTGAACTTGTTGCCCCGGAAATCAAGTATCTCTACCCAGAGGATTGTGATTCTAGAGGGTGTACCTTATAGCCTTGAAACCAGGGTTGTAATTGCTGAATTGATATTGAAAGGAAATCCGTACTTAGTTGTGCAAGACTGGATGTAGAGTAACTCCGAACCCGTATAAAATCCGGTATGTTCTTTCCTTTACTGCTTTTACTTTATATTTGCATCTGTGTTTGATTCTGTGTTCATATCTGTGTCTGATTAGTGTATACATTGTCAACAAAGTAAGATAAACTCAAAAAGATTAACAAATTTCTTAAAACACTATTCACCCCCCCTCTAGTGTTAATTCTAGCCTTAAGATCCTTATTCCGCATTTCTCACATTTGGTATCAGAGCCTTGTTTTCAAAAGTTTCATAATCTGAATTTTGAAAAGTTTTAAAATGGCTATTTTTGAAAAATCTGTTAAAACTAGTTTAGAATTGTTTAAATCATCATTGTTCCATGAGTCTGCATATGAATGTTATTCAAATTCTAGTTGTCTACCCAAATTTTATAATGTGCAGGAAAGATGCTTTATGGGTATTAAGGAATCAATCCACAATGGACAATCTGTGCAGATCAAAAGGAATAAGTGGATACTTGATAGTGGTTGCTCTAGACACATGACTGGTAATCCAGATATGCTGAATAATATTATATACAAAGACGGAGGACTGGTTAACTTTGGAGACAACTCGAAAGGATACGTAATTGGCATCGGCAATGTCAGTAACTCTGAAACTACTATTATTACTAATGTTTTTCTTTTTAAGAATCTGAAACACAATCTGCTAAGTATAAGTTAACTATGTGATAAAGGATATAAAATTAAATTTGAAAAAGATAAATGTCATATTGAAGATAATTACTCAACCATAATATTTGAGGGAACTAGGAAAAAGAATATTTATATTCTTAGTATGAAAGTTTCAAATGATAATCTATGTCTTTTGGCAAATACAAGTGACCCTTGGATTTGGCATAAGAGATTTGGACATTTGAATTTCAAACTCTTATCTAGACTGTCAAAACATGATCTAGTAAGAGGTCTCCCTAAAATGAATTTTAAAGTAGATAGTTTATGTGATGCATGTCAATTAGGAAAGCTTAGAAAAAGTTCCTTTAAATTAAAAGATATGATTTCAACTTCAAAACCCCTTGAGTTACTTCATCTTGATTTATTTGGTCCATCTCAAATTCAGTCAATAAATCATAGTAAATATGTTTTTGTAATTGTAGATGATTATTATAGATTTACATGGACAATATTTTTGAAACATAAAAGTGATACTTTTGAATGTTTTAAGAACTTCACAAAAAGGATTCAAAATCAATTATCTTTAAAAATTATAACTATTCGTAGTGATCACGGTGGTGAATTTGAAAATGAAAAGTTTGAGGAATTCTGCAATAAGAAGGGAATAACTCACAATTTCTCATTTCCAAGAACTCCACAACCAAATGGAGTAGTTGAACGTAAAATAGAACGATACAAGAGTGTGCGAGAACTATGCTTTCAGATAGTAATTTACCAGAACACTTTTGGGCAGAAGCTGTTGCTACCGCCTGTTATATTTTGAATAGAATTTTAATTAGACCTTCAACTGATAAGACACCTTGTGAACTTCTTCATGGAAAGAAACCTAAGGTATCATACTTCAAAATTTTTGGAAATAAATGTTTTATTTTAAATACAAAAGATAATTTGGATAAATTTGATCCTAAATCCAACAAAGGAATCTTTATCGGATATTCTAATAGAAGTAAAGCTTATAGAGTTTTTAATTTAAGATCTAACACCATCGAAGAAACAATGCATGTTTCGTTTGATGAAAATTTAAAAGATTTTGAAATTACAAATGATGAAGAAGATTTAATTACTCAAAATCAGGAATCAACTGAAATTAATAATGAAATTAATCATCCTAATAAAAGGATTAAACTTTTAAAAGATCATCCTTTTGAAAATATAATAGGAGATATGCAATCTATTGTTACAACTAGAAATCAACTAAGTAAAATGAGTAATGTAGCATTTATATCATCTATTGAACCTAAAAATCCTAAAGAAGCATCAACTGATGATTCATGGATTTTGGCCATGCAAGAAGAATTAAATCAATTCACTAGAAATGAAGTTTGGGAACTTGTTCCTAGACCTGAAGATAAAACTATAATTTGAACTAAATGGGTCTATAAAAATAAAATGAATGAACAAGGTGAGGTCGTTAGAAATAAAGCACGATTAGTTGCCCAAGGTTATTGTCAAGAAGAAGGTATAGATTGTGATGAAACCTTTGCTCCTGTAGCAAGATTAGAAGCCATTAGGATTCTACTTGCTTTCGCAAATCATAATAATTTCAAATTATTTCAAATGGATGTTAAAAGTGCATTTTTAAATGGATTTGTAAAAGAAGAAGTATATGTTAAACAACCACCACTTTTTGAAGATGAAAATTTACCAAACCATGTGTACAAACTTAAGAAAGCTTTATATGGTCTAAAACAAGCTCCTAGAGCCTGGTATGATAAACTAAGATCTTATTTATTACAATCAAATTTTGAAATTGGTAAAATAGATAATACTCTTTTTATTAAAAGAAATAAAAATGATATTCAACTAGTTCAAGTATACATAGATGATATCATTTTTGGTTCAACTAACTTCGAAATGATTAAAGAATTTTCTGAAATAATGACAAAAGAGTTTGAGATGAGTCATATGGGTGAATTAAACTTCTTTCTAGGATTGCAAATAAAACAGTTAGATAATGGTATTTTTATTAGTCAAGAAAAATATGCTAAACAACTAGTCAATAAATTTGGTTTGACTACTGCGAGTGGAAAACCTACTCCCATGGCAATCAATGAATATCTAAGTAAAGAAGATTTCTTGAAAGATGTAGATCAAAAGTTGTATAGAGGAATGATCGGATCATTGCTCTATATCATTGCTAGTAGACCTGATATCGTGCATAGTGTATGTCTCTGTGCAAGATATCAATCTCATCCTAAAGAAACTCACTTAAAAGCTGTAAAATGTATCATAAGATATATTAAACACACCTCTGATTATGGCTTATTTTATCCTAAAAATGATTCATTTGATTTAATATCATATTGTGATGCTGACTATGCTGGATGAAAATCAGACCGAAAAAGTACAAGTGGAACTTGTTACTTTTTGGGACATTCTCTGGTTTCCTGGTTTAGTAAAAAGAAAAATACAGTTTCTCTATCAACAACTGAAGTAGAGTTTATTTATGCTACTTTGGCTTGTTCTCAAGTAATATATATGCAACAAACCTTAAGAGATTTTGGATTAAATATCTCAAAATCGCCAATTTATTGTGATAATACTAGTGCAATAAATTTATCTAAAAATCCTACTCATCATGCTCGAACTAAACATATTGATATTCGACATCATTTTCTTAGAGATAATATAACTAAAGAAGTAATTACTCTCGAATATATAAACTCTGAGAATCAAACTGCTGATATCTTAACAAAACCATTAAATGAATCTATATTTACTAAATTAAGAAGAGAATTAGGTATTTGTTCTATAACTGAAATATAAAATATATATAACAAGTATAATTAATAATTAATATTAAAAAAATCATAGAGTTAAAGTATAAGGACCATGTCGACATCCCCTAGGAAGACATGTCGACATGTAACGTTTTTATTTTTTTTAAGTTTTCCCACTAAAATTCAAAAATTTAGTTATATATTCTTCTCTATTTCGAATTCTTATTCATTCTCTCTGTTTTATCTTCATTTTCTATTCTGAAATATATAAAATAATGGCATCTTCCTCTAAATCAAACATAAAATCAATTTTCTCATTCCCCTCTCCTACTTCTGGTCCATTCCAATGCACTACTCTCGCATGTGTAACTAAATTGGAGGAGTCTATGAAGGATACTCTTCAGATGTTGACTGAAATTCAAGTGACTCAACTTCGTACGGCGAAAGAGCAAGAGAGGCAAGGCAAGATTCTTAGGAATTTACAAAAATTCCTAATGGATAACCAGGCCAACCCTATCTTGATCGATGAAGACTCTTCACTCAATCAAGAACATGAGGTCAGCGACGAAGAAGAAGAAGAACCAATGGAAGAAGCACACGAGGAGGATGATGACCAAGTAGTATGCGTTGGAGAAGTGTGTTTCGATAAAAATGGGAATCTTGTCGAACAACGTGGAAATTTCTGTTTCCACTATCCAAACTGTTCAATTCATAAATCTCCTATGTTCAGAAACACACATTAGTTTCTTCTCTTTCTTTCTGTTGTTATTTATGTTTTTATATTTTTCAAACGCAAATGTAAATACAACCATATTCGTAATAAATAAACTCGTGTTCTTATATGTGTTAGTATTATTGTGAATTCTTAGTTAGGATAGTTAATAGTTTAGGATTATATTTTTGTATTAGATTTAAGTGTTAATTATTTATGATAACACTATCATTATAATCACATGTCATAGAGTGATAAGTTTTAGGGGGAGTTATATAGTTTGGAGTTATCTAGTTTAGAGTAAGTTTTTGTTGATGACAAAGGGGGAGAAGTATAAAATACGATAGTTAGGCATAGATTAAGGGGGAGTTATTAGAAGTATTAGGATAGAAGTGATATTTTATAAACAAAGGTTGTCATCATCAAAAAGAAGGAGATTGTTAGTCCATGAGATGATGGTTTTGATGACAACAATCTTATAATAGATTATAAAATATAAATACTAACATTACAAGTCTAGATATATATGTATATGCAGGTATCAAGAATGAAGACTGTACAGTATAGAGATTCAAGATATAGAGATAGAAGACTCATGAGTATCAAGATTATCAAGAGTTCAAGATTTCAAGGTTAAGTTTGTTTTATTAGGAATATTTGTTAAAACTCGTAGAAAAGCACTGGCATCTTAATATCCAATTTATTCGTGGAATGGAATCCACTTCGAGCCCGTTAAAGGGATGGAACCCTAAGTAGGATGGAACCTACGAAAATCTAGTGAGACATTGTTTTGTATCCACTAAGCTTAATTCAAATGATTTTTCAAAATTATCTTGTTTTCGAAATGATTTCAAAACTTTCCTTTTAAAAAGATTCAAAACCCTCGATTCCGTTTTTAAAATAATTTAGCCTCAAAACATCTTTATTTTCAGAGTCCAAATTTCTCCTGATTTTAAACTATCTTTTCAAATAATATATTTAACTTTTAAATTATTTATACTTTGATTTAAATTATAGTTAAATAATATGTATATATATTGTTCTTTATATTTACTTATGAATTTCAACTATATTCAAGTATATTTATAAAGTTTTAATATAAGATAAATATTATTTTTATAGAAATTTAAAACATCAAATTTGGCTGAGGGATGTCGACATGCCCATAGGCACCATGTCGACATGGTGACAGTTTAATTCAAAATTCAAATTTCAAAAGAAGTGTCTATTCGCCATAACTTTTCATGAATGGTCATGGCTGTTGTTCTTCTATAAATAGGGGTCAGTTTCAACGAATTTTATAATACTTTTCTCTGATTTAACTTCTCTTCTTCTTCTCCACTTTCTTATTTACAAATTACACCATTACTCTGCCGAAATCAATATCGAATCTAACTAGATAATTTCTGGTTTTGATTCTCTCCACTATCTCTACAAGATCCAAGTGCTAATATGAGTTATAGACTTTTTGTAATCAATTGAGCGAGAGAAGGTGTGATTGTAGCCTTGGAAATCAATTGGGTGAACTTGTTGCCCTGAAAATCAAGTATCTCTACCCAGAGGATTGTGATTCTGGAGGGTGTACCTCGTAGCCTTGAAACCGAGGGTTGTAATTGTTGAATTGATTTTGAAAGGAAATCCGTACTTAGTTGTGCGGGACTGGATGTAGGGTAACTCCGAACCAGTATAAAATCCGGTGTGTTCTTTCCTTTACTGCTTTTACTTTATATTTGCATCTGTGTTTGATTCTGTGTTCATATCTGTGTCTGATTAGTGTATACATTGTTAACAAAGTAAGATAAACTCAAAAGGATTAACAAATTTCTTAAAACACTATTCACCCCCCCTCTAGTGTTAATTCTAGCCTAAAGATCCTTAATCCACATTTCTCACACTTGCAACTTATTTGTTAGACCTACCAACTACCCATCAAGCCTGCTAAAATAAAAAAAACAGGAAGGGTAAGAACAAGACCTAACGCACCCAAGAAACAAACATAGACAATTAAAATGATATTTCCACATCAAAGGCAACTAATGCAACAATACAAGCAGAATACAAGCAAAACAACACCACCCTTAGTAGAAAGACTAAATTTGGTCTCTTTGGAAAGAAACCCACTCTCTGATAATGCTTGAGAAGATCTGCTCATGGAATGTCAGCGGTGTACACCTGAGTACAAAATAAAAGGAGCTCAAATCTATTATCACTGACCATAACCTTGTCATGATAGTAGTTCTAGAAACTAAACTGAATCTTGAGAAAACCAAAAAGGCTTGTTCTTTTATTCAAACGGACTTAAACTATACACACAATCTCGATGAGGCTCCATATGGTTGTAAATTACTATTATGGAATGCTATCATCTTTTCTACCAACACCATCGGTGCTACATCCTAGTTGATTCACCTATCTTGCTTTATTTACCCTCTACCACTAGATTTTACATCACCTTCATCTACGCCTCTAATAGCCTTCAAGCCAGATCTTCAATGCTCTATCAACTTTAATCTCTCAAACCCACTCAAGATCCATGGCTCATCATGGGTGATTTTAATTGCTTGTACCTATCCTATCTAAAGCATGGTGGAATGCCACTCTCCATACGTGATCTAACCCCACTCAGCTATGCCATGACCTCTTCATTCTTGTTGTTCCTTCCAGTAGTTCTACCTACACCTGCAACAACAACATACATGATGGTCCTAAACATTTTGCTTCTAATATCACTTTTTTTTAACCACATCGCTCTCTCCCTATGGCCTACCTTATCCTCCATTATCCTAAACCCTGGTATCTCTAACCATACCCTGATTACCGCCATATTGGATGCAGCACCTTGAAAAGTTTTCCACCTTTTAAATTTTTTAACTCATGGACTAAACACAAAGATTTTGAACTAATCTTTTCACAAGGATGGTCTTTTGAGGCACAAGGAAAACCTATGTTCATTTTACAGGAAAAACAAAAGAGCACTAGAAAAGCCTTACGGAAATGGGCCACCATTACTTATGGGAAAGGTTCGAAGATCAGCGCAACTTTAAGAAAAAGACTGGATGAAGCACAAAGAAATATGAATGCAAATCCTGATGACCAGTCCCCGTCTACTCTTGAACATGAGTTCAGCACACAGCTTTCCGCTCTTCACGATGAACTGGACATGGTAAAACAAAAGCTTGGTAATGACTATCAATTCAAAGGTGATAGAAACACGTCTTTCTTCCATGCTGCTCTCAAAGACAAACAATCAAAATCCAAAATTATATCAATCACTGATAGCAATGGCATGCACAAAACTAACAGACATGATATTGAAATTGCTTTTGTTGATCATTTCTACCGTACTCTCAATATCATATTTCATCCCATCTCCCTTTACCTCCATGGTGACCTTGATATTCCTAATATCAATAACGATGAACCTTTCTATCATCTCCTCTATATACCATGAAGAAATCAAGCTTGCTTTATTCAGCCTTAGTTCTAATAGCACTGGAGGACCAGATGGATTCAACACACATTTTTAAAACATACTTGTCCTCACATCTTTGCCATCATCTGTAAAGCCATCTTACATTTCTACAAGGCCAACACACTCCTCAGTGGTATCAACTCAACCAATCTTGCTACTATCCCTAAAGTGTCAAGACCATCCAATTTGAACAATTTACACCCATAGCATGCTGCTCTGTCATATACATATGTATTACAAAAATAATTGCTTCCAGATTAAAGCCTTCCTTATCTAGAACAATTAATCACAACCAAACTGCTTAATTCCAAAAATATTTTAAACAATATATTGCTTACATATGAACTACATAAAGACTACAAAACTTCTAATATATCCCCAAGATGTATGATGAAATTGGACATACATAAGGCTTTTGATTCGGGTTTCATGGTCCTCTATTGTTACCATCTTATGCCAAATGCACATCTCTGAAGCTTGTATTGCATGGATATTTACTTGCATATCTTCGGACAAATTTTACATCATCATTGATGGAGTAGTCACTAGCTATTTCACATCATCAAAAGGAATAAGGCAAGGTGACCCACTCTTGGCTTACTTTTTTATTGTTGTTATGGAGATTTTCACATACTTGATCAATCACCATGTGCTTACTAAAAGAATCTCATTACACCTTAAGTGCAGAAATCCTTTGATAACCAAACTCATGTTTGCTAATGATCATGTCCCCTTCACCAAACCTATCTCATCATCCATTCTATCCATCCTCCATTGCCTTCAAATTTTCCGCACTTCTACAACAAATTAATATAGATAAACCTAACATTCTCATGTTGGTCTCTTCACTGTTCACTAAAGAAAACATACAGTTTTCGATGGACGGCAACTGTCGGAAGTCGACCGAAACCAACGCAAAAAAGCCGTCGCTACTATACCCGTCGTCACACAGTTTTTCCGACGGCTTCCAACAACGTCCGTCGTAATATTTTCGACGGCCACCAACAGATAGACCGATGGCTCTAGACCGCCATCAGAGACACGTGGACGATCACGAGAGTGCAAAAAAATCATCATTAGCCGTCAGAATATGGACCTCGCAAGCCGTCGGAAGCCATCTGAATATTTCGATCTATAGGTTGTCGCCAGCCGTAGGAAGCCTTCAGAAATTCTTAAGGGTTTTTTTGCATTTTTTGTTGTGTTCTAGCCTATTGTACACAATCCAGAACCATAATATATTTATACACAATCACATATCCAATTCAGATATTCAATATAATGTCAAATCATACAACTATAATCAAATCACATAAAGAAATAAACCAAGCATAACTCGCGTAAATTTAAACCAAAACTTCGTTAAAATAATGTACATACATCTCATTGTACAAAATATACACCGTGGAACATCAACTCCTTACCATCAACTCACAAATGTCAAAATTACCATCGATAATATACACAACATTTCAAAGTATCCAGCTCCACCAACTCAATGTATCATCAAAATTTACTAAACAATGACGCAAAACAAAAAAAACATACCTATCACTCTTGTCAATCACCTCCAAAACCTCCAGAACTAGCTGAAGATTGAAAGCGGCTACCATACCGCTGCATGTACTCAGCAATACGTTGGTCCAGCAACTGTGTCATCTCAATGGCCTGCCGACGATTTTGCTCCTCCAACTACGCCACCCTACCTCTCAACTCTTCAATCTCTGCTAGATCGATCATGTTTGTACCAAAATTGGGCACAACACTATTCAGATGTGTTTGAAGAGATGAAATGAAGAAAGAAATGTAAAATGAGGTAGATTTAACAAACACACCAATCAACAGATAAGAAAAAGTGCAAAAACACACAAATTTAGAGTGGTTCGGCGTAGGGCCTACGTCCACTATTAAATGATTGATGTTTATTGACTATAACTCGCTGGTTACAAGTGGATTACAACAGTACAATCAAAGTGCAGTAGCAATTTCGGTAGAGTATCGATGTAAAGAAGCCAAAAGTCCATTTTATGTAGGTTCAGGGTCACTATTTATAGGCGTAGGTAGGAAATATCTCGCCCAGATCTTAGAGGACTCCTTCTCACACATGGGTGGGCCCACATGATCAATCCGGGGGTAGATTGGGATCGATCCCTGATCGATACGTGCATATTTGTATCTATCAGAAACACCTCCATTTGGCCTGAGATCGATCAAGGACATTCTTGAGGTGGTGCGCAAGCTCCTATGAAAATTTGGTGGTATTTGGACTTGTAGATTTTGAGTAATGATCGATCCCAGTTGGGATTTTCAATTGGCTGGCGTCTTCGTATTGATCAACTTCGGATCGATAATAGTTCGTATCGATCAACAGCACATCGATGACGTGGAGCTATAATCCAGGGGTGATCCATTTTTCATGCCGAACAATTATTTCCTTCATTTGAACGTGCCTTGTTCGTATCGACTTGGAATGCTTCATTTCGTATCGATGACTGAAACCGCTTTATATCGATGATCAAAGGACTCCTTCGTATCGATGCTCATTGGATCTTTTCGTATCAATTGCTTGTAGCCGCTTCGTATCGATACGAACTTATGTTTTTTGTATCGATGATTTAGAGGCTATTTCGTATCGATCATTATATGCGCTCTTCGTATCGATTATTTTAGTGGTGTGTTTCATATCAATCGTTGGCCAATTGATACGAACAGTGTAGAGGAGAGATCGATACGAAGCACGTATAAATGGAATCGATATGAAACATTAAGTGTTAATGGATACGATGGGATTTAGAATAATGGATACGAAGAAGAACTACCTTTGATGGATACGAACCGAGGCATTCTTCATGATTCTTGATCGATCCATATCTTGAGCATATGAACTCCGATTGACTTGAAATTTAAAACGTTGGCTTCCAAAGCATTGCTTATCGTGTCATATCAATTGAAGCTCGATCCTAATTAGGGAAAATTTTACCAGTATCCATAGCGAACCTGTGTATAACCGATCTCCGGGACAAACTATCTTTGGTTTCTAGTTAATTTCTTGGTGTCACGGCCTAGCCAAAAAGCTGGATAACATTTGCCACCCAAAGTACGTCTTGTGTGAACATGACATGCTTTGAAAAGCTGCAATCTTTAGTCTGAAAAGTTCTGTCCGGTTCGTTGAGTAGTCATTGTCTTTTCGTCAAAAGATGTAACCTTTGATTCATTCCCGGCAATATAAATACTATGTTGTTGACTGCCAATGATTGTACAGTGCATTGCTGTGGCCGAGGATCGAGTGTTAGCAATTTGTTGTTCACTGTTGTAATCGTCATCAGGTGAGCATTCAATTCCTGTGAATTTTGAAAATTGAATGTTAGTCCGTCATACATGAACGTATGTTAACTTGACTCCTGATCACGTTTGCACGTTCACGGGTCGCTGTCAAGTTTCTTTTTATTTAAATCGAGTTTTGTATCGATCCACTCCTGGATCGATGTGAAATTCGAGTTGTAACGACACTTGATGGTCGTTTTAGAGTATCTCTTCGTATCAGTCCTCTCCTGGATCGATTTGAGAAGTTGGAAAATCATCTTTGTATCGATGGTGATCGATACGAATTAGTTGGCCTTTAAAAATATCTTGTATCGATGGATATGAATTTCTATGAGCTTTAGAGCGATGGATACGAAACTTTCACTTCGTATCGATGAATCATTGATGTATACGAACAACCGTGCTATGGGTCCAAATAGTTCAAACAAGCCTTTGTTGCATCGTTCATATCGATTTATGGCCGATGGGTATGAGCAATCTCATCCCAGACTAATAGCGGGTGGATACGAAGATGTCTCTTCGTATCGATAACATGAGAAACTGTTTCCACTGGTCATTCAGTACTGGGAGATGAAGCATTTCTTTCCCTTGATTTCGTACCCATATAAATACACTTAGGACTTAAAAGGTTTTTTCATCCGCCTTCATTTCATTCTTACCTTCGTATCGATAGAAAAACTGAGAAATTAAAACTACCTTCATCCTCAACCCAACATAACTTGCTAATCCCTCGAATTAATTCTCTAATTAGGTAATCATCTGATAAATCTCACATTAAAATGATAGGATTCGAGATCCGCTGCCAATTCATCCATGGTCATGGCCAGTTCAGGCGATGTCAAGGCCGAAAATGGGGCCGGAGCATGGTTGAGGAAGAAGGAAATGGAGTTCAGGACTATTGGAGGAGTGTTGAGGGATATGAAGTAGCGTACGTGTCGATTGAGGAAAAGTGATTTGTATCGATCTGAGTGCAACTGGAGTTCGTATTGGTTGAAGATGGCAGAGCTTTGTATCGAATAAGGGAGCGGCATTGTATCGATTGGAGGTGGTGGGAGTTCGTATTGATCTGGAGCGATCGATATGAAAGACTAACTGTCTGATCGATCTGAAGCATCGGTTATGTTGAGCGATACAAAGACGTTGCCTATAATCGATACGAGAGAAAAGGCTCAGGATCGATACGAACTGGCCTCCTGGTGACCGATATGAAATTCTTTCCTCCACGATCAATACGTATGGAGCTTCTTGTGATTTATCCAAGTCTTAACCTTGATGGATATGAAATTTTTGCACACTCGAACATTTGACTCCGATGAGCTTCTACCTTGCATAATTGGACTTAACCGTTTCACCGCATATTTAACTGCCCTTCGAAGCTCGTCGACGGAACTGTAACTTGACAAATTTGATAAATTCTAACTTGGATCGCTCTCCGAAGTCTAGATGACACAGTTGTGACGGTCAGCGATGACGGTCACTCCAGCCGAATCTCAAAGTCATGTCGTTTGAACATCTCACAAATTCCGTAGAATTTCTTAGGTATTATGTAGCACTGCATTGCACAACACAGTCACGCACATAACACTAGGCGAAACACGGGTTTATTGTCGTCTAACGATGATTTTTACTGAGTTTAATAGCTATGGAACCCGAAAGTTTGCAATCACACGATGTCCATAGTCCACCCCTTCCCACTATTGAAATGCCGGTTATTGCTGCCGATGCTATTAGCCCTGCTCCGGATGAATTACCAGGAGCGGTCTTTGTTGCACACCCACAAGATTCTGTTCCTTCCAATATTTCTAAAGATATGCTGGGCAGGATTTGCCTAAGGCACGGGCTACCGATAAATGATGTCTTATTACCAGGACCAGAGGATAGAGCTCACACTCCCCCGGAAGGGTACACAGCCTGTAATAGATTTATGTGTGTAGCCGAGAAACTCCCTCCATTTAATCAATTCATCCGAGAAGTTCTACTTTTCTTGAGGATCGCTCCATCCCAATTGCACCTGAATGGGTATGCCCTGCTGAACAGTTTATTCATCGTTTTTATGGGACACCTTTTTCGACCCCCAACTCCAGAGGAAGTCAGATATTTATTTAACATAAACAGCCGAGGAGACAATCCTTCCTTCACTTTCTTAGAGGTAGTTATGAACTATCAGATCGTGGTCGGGGCTTGGAGCAAGCTAAGCTATTTCAACATCGAATGGTCCTACGTTCGGTGTCCACCAGGGTTCGCCAGATGGTGGCAAGCAAGACGTAAGTGCCCTAGCATCCTTGCTGACTAACTGGATAATAGTAGTTGATGTCGAGTCTAACGTTTTCTTTCTTTTACAGCTTCAATTCTGCGACCTGAAGGTTCTCGGTTTAAGGAGATAGTAAGAGTTCTTCAAAAGGTACCCGCCGAATATAGAAGATCGATGAAGTCCTAACGGACGAGAATCTGGTTGTCGTTGGGCTAATTGACAGAGATCAAAGCATTGGATTCGTAGGGGTTCTTAGGACGGCCTCGGTGAGGCAAGCTCGAAGGAGAGCTCCCGGGATAGTAATTACTGAACAAGGCGATGATGAGAATATGTCTATTGGAGATGAACCTACAGCCGGGCCTTCGCAAAGTCCTCAATCTTTAGAGCGGAAGATAAGAGGCAAGTCTACTGCTCGAAAATCTGTAAGGCGCAAAACCGTCATAGTCTCTTTGCCTACTGCTAGTCAAGAGATTTCTCCTTCGTAGATGGAGAGTTCATTTGCAGGACTGGTAGACATCCCCATTCCGGATGACTTGCCTTTGCACCAAGGTACCGGATTAGAGGGGCTCCAAAGCGCCTTAAACATAGGAGAGCCAACTCCTCCGAGTACGGCTATTACAACCGGTTGGTTGGGGTGTTTGCACATGCATACACACACTCCACGGCACTACACAATTTCTAATCACAAGCTATTCATCTTTGAAGATCACTAACTCTGTTTCTCTTTTCATTTACAAATACGATGTCAAGGCGGGGATCTATGCTTGACAGTCTCCATTCTGCACGACAGTCATCTAGCTCATATTCTGAGTCTCGTAGACGTGAGGCTGATAGAGACCGCGATTGCGGCTACTGAGTCAAGAGACGGAGCGCTACGAGAAGGAAAGGGATAGAGGGAGAGGGAGAAGGAGAGACAGTATAGGCACTGTTCCCGGTCGCGCTCCCCGCCACCTAGAGGTCCAACACAATCTTCGGCTGTGGCAAACAACCCCTTGAATCTTCGCGTCAAGCACCACCTTCCCAAGCTTCAAGGCCTGACCAACAACGTCGGAGGACTGAAACTGAAACCCCCATCGCCACTGTACAAGCCATCACAAAACCCACCGGGGAAGGAGTGATTGGAATCACTAAGTTGAAAAAGGATTTTTTGAATGTCTGCTTCGACGGCTTCATATTCCCTCCACATCTAAAACGAATTCCAAATGAGGCATAACAAATGATGCATGACTATATATATGATGTTTATGGCCAGTATCAGGAGTGGATGAAGACCGTAAAGAAAGCATAGGTGGTGGCCTTCGAGCGGGCGAAGACAATTGAGAAACTGGGGACCGATCTCGCTTAGAAGTACCTTATAGTGCAAGTGCTCACTACAGAGAACGACACTCTAAGGAACTCGGAAACAAAGGCCTTAAAGAAAGTTGATGAAGTGAACAAGAAGATGGAGCAGATGAGGAAAGAGCACCTAACTTTGGTTGAAGATATGGGCCACAAAAATGCCACTGTCACTGTTGAGAGGGATAATGCGCTTAAGGAGCTCATTGAGCTTAAGGCGAAGTATGCTGAGGTCGTCAAAGAAAAGGACGATGCTAATAAGGCTACCCAAGAGGGATGTGATCAAGCTGTGGAACTTAGGAGTGAGTGGGATGCGGATGTACTATAGGTGTAGGAAGCCGAGGCTAGGGTTGAGATTGAGGCCAGAGCGGTAGAGGCCAGGCTGGAGGGCGACATCGAGGATCTCCTCATCACATATAATGTCAATGTTCTGAAGCATCGAAATCTGAGTTGGCTCAAAGATTACCCATCGCATCTATATAATGCTTGGTTCCGCTTGGTTGAAGATGAAAAAGCAAAGCATCATACTAAAATTATTGATGAGTTTGAATTGGAGAACCGAGTGTTGACTGAGGACGAGAGAAGAGTTCTCTGTAATGCCACCATCATATTTGAAAAAGAGAGACTCGTCACTCAGCATCCGAAGGCTGGAGAGGGTTCTAGCGTTGAGCATCATGATACAAGCTCTGAAATTCTTATTCCAACCCAACCTGAATTTACTCCTGCATTTGATCCTCTATCTGTGCCTGCTTACAATCATGATCAACCGCAATTGTCTCCAGCTCGTGAGCACGTCCCTGAAGCTGCTCCGGCTCCACCCGCGAGCCAATCTGAGGAAGGTACTCTGAACACTTCTTGAATTCATTCCAAGTTTGGAGTATTATCAAAAGAAGTCACTAATATTTTTTCTTATCTTCATCCAGTGATAGGACATACACCGGCCGTGCCCTCTGCAACCCAAATGTAGCATCATGAGCAAGAGGCCCTTATGACGGAGGCAACCACAACAATGGCCGCTGCACCAACTGAGGGAGTGTAGGGGAGCGCTTTTATTTTTGATGAACAAATGATGGAAGAACTCCTTGGTCATCAAAATGACCCACTTACTGACCTGCCATTCGTCATGGGCGAAAGCACATTCACAGCCAGCTCTTCGGGCCCGACTAGCAGCACTCCCGTGGACGCTCAAGTAATTCATAAGGAAGAGATAATGGCGAAGATTAACGCCGAGATGGAAGCAGCCGCACAGGCCAGTGTTATTGGAGGTGGTATGGCGGGTCCTGGCCCAGCTCCTTTGTGAATGATTTCTCCCGGTGGTACAGTTGTCGACACTGGCGTGCCTCCCTCGTCTTCCAACATTGAGAGTGTTCCTATTCCTCTGAATCTGTATTCAGAAGGTATTCCAATTCCCATAAGTTCAGAGGAAGAGATTACCATAATTCCTCCGGTTGGAGACCGACCACCAAAAGGCAAAGGCTCGAAGAGGCATCCGAGCGGTAGCTCCAATGGGTCGACGTCGGGGAAGAAGAAGAAGAAACCGAGAGAGTAGGCATGTCTTCTTGCTCCCTTTTTGGTAGAAGATAGGAATTTCTTTTTTGGTGTATAGATGCGGGTTCGGGCCCCGCTTCTAGGAATTCTTGGAATAATTTTTGTACGTATCCTTCTCTTGCAAAGAATAGTTGAAATGAAATTCCATTTTGTTTTCAGCATAATTTTGTGTTTATTTTCTTAAGTTTTAGCGCTTGAATTTCCATTCAATGTACTTGTGAGGCTTTAGCCTCTGAATCAGACCTGAGTTCGGTTGTTAAGTCCCGAAGTTATGGCTTCGGGTCATAACCGAACGTTAAGTCGAGTCCCATTGTTGCACTGTCTCGATCAGTAGCTGGTACTTGAGTTTTTTCCCTAGTCCCGGGGATAAATTGAAGTGGTCAGTCGGCAGTCGCTTTCCGCCTTCGATAAATCGAGCTTAACTTAGTCGAAACGAAGTTGAAACGAGACGAGTTCCAGTGGTCGGATCACACTCGCTCATCTATTTGTAACCGCATCCACACTATGTGGATTGCACTTGTGTATCGGCGGTCGGTCATGCCTGTTTAATGTTTAAAGATATGTCCATGCTCTGGGGACTTAACTTATTGTACGGGCGGTCAGTCACACCCGTTTGATATTTAGAATTTCGTCCGCACTCTGGTGTTTGCGTCAAAATTGGTGACAAACACCCAACAGTTGATGATTCACAGTCACAGATCTCAGATGAATAGTATGAAAAGAATAAAGAATGAATAACACTCAGAATATAAAGAGGAAAGCAGTAAAGAACACAGAATTTATAGTGGTTCAGCGATCCAGCCTACGTCGACTTTGAAGTTTGATGACTTTATTGATATTCACTTGCTGATTACAACTGATTTCAATGGGTTACAGCAAATTAATGCTATGAAATTCGAGTACAACAACAGTAATGGAGTATGGAATTGAATCCGGTAGAGTCTGGGCGTTGGAGCATCAAAAAAGATCCGTTTTTTATAGGCCCTAGGGGTCTATTTATAGGTGTAGGAGGCTAATATTTCGCTCAGATCTCGAGAGACTTCTTCTGGCAAGTGAATGGGCCCACGCGACCAAGCCCGTGAAGTTTCGGCTCGATCCGTGATCGATATGAACGAATTTCATGTCAATCAGGGTTTCATCCAATGGAGTCGAAACTTGGTGTGGACATTCTTCATCTTGTACTTAAGCTTCTGTGAAAATTTCATAGTATTTACACTTGTGGATCTCGAGTTATGATCGATTCAAATTGGAGTTACTCGGTAGGTTGTTTCGTTCGAATCGATCATTTCGACTCGATCATTTCGAATCGATGGTTGCATGTGATTAGGTGGTGATGTGGCGTGCATTCTTTGTATCGATCCACATTCTTCGCTGAGTTGATCGAGTCGTTCCGGAGTTTTCGCCGCGTCCATATCGATGCCATCGTTTCGTTCGAATCGATCATTAGTGCGCTCTTCGCATCGATCTGTAGCATACTTAGTTTGAAGTGTTGAAGACAGTCTAGTTCATATCGATGGAGGTTGGCTTGTTCATATCGATAAAAGCGATACGAAGTGAGGCTCGATAATGGATACGAATAAGGCCTATTCGAACTGAAAAGCAAAGCCGGTTGTGGAGCTGCTGCCACTCTGATCGATACGAAGACGATGAATTCGAACTAAATGAATGCGAAGAACTACAAGCCGATGGATTCGAAGCAGATGGATGCGAGGACGTTGCTGCTCTAATCGATACGAAGCTGATGGATTCGAACAGAGGCTTAGCTATGGATACGAAAATTGAGCTGTTTCCATCAATTTGTATCGATCGTAACTCGAGCATACGAACTCGGATTGACTCGAAATTTGGAATGCTGGCTTTCATGACTTCACTTGTCGTGCCATTTCAATTGTAGCTTGATCCGGACTTGAACAAAATTCATCGATATCCATAGCAAACCTGAGTATAACCGATCTTCGGGACGAACTGTATTTGGTTTCTAGTCAATTTCTTGATGTCACGGCCTTGCCAAAAGGCGGGATAACACTTGCCCCCCAAAACATGCCTTGTGGTAGGAAGGTGTGTTTTGTAATGCCATAAGCTAGATGTTCATATCCTGTTAATGACCTACAAAAAAATTGATAGTCTTATCTGACCGCGAATGACGATCGTTCGGGATCGTATGTCATTCGAGGTAGTACGTGACCGTGCGGTGTCGGATGCTGTTTACGGCGAATGGTGACCGTTCGTGGTTGGGTGCGGTTCGAGGCGAATTGTGACCGTTTGTGACCGTTCGCGGTCGGGTGCCGTTCGCGGTGAAATATGTGTGCCTGGGGAGGGACTTGGTATCACTAACGTCAGATTTCACGTTCGAGTGAGTTTCTAAGTTGTTTGTTGTGGTGGTTTGTCGCCATCTCAGAGCATGCCTGAGGATCGTTCATGGTCCCGTACATGTTTAAGTAGCTTAGCCGTTATGGAATCACAAATGGCGTACTTTTATTCAAAATAGACCTTTCAACAGAAATGTCAAACAAAATCGAGTCCAAACATGAGAAGTGGAAAACAAGAACAAAACAGGGACGTCAAAGTGCAAACACCTACACTAATGCGTTTAGTGGTCGTATCAAAGCATGCCTGAGGATCGTTCGCGGTCCTGTACATGTGTAAGCTACTTAATCGTGTTGGTGTGGAGTTTTCCACTTGTTCGTCGTTATCTCAGTCAATTGATGACCAACTGACACCTCGATCTTGAGCCGTCCCCAGTAGGTGCCGGTGGTGGTCGCTCTCGTTCCACCGTTGTTGTTCCCCTTCTTACATACTGCGATAGCAGTCCATTCTGGATATGTCCCTCAAACTCATCCATCAAGTGTCTGCAATCATTCGTGTTATGACCATTCAGCTCGTGGAATAAGCAGTACTTGTCGGACCTTCTTTCATTGTTGATCGGATCCCTTCTCATTGGCCTTCGATAGGGAATTTGCCCCATAGTATCCTGGTAGATTCGCTCCAAAGTCTCATTCAACTCCGTATAAGAGGTGAATCTCGATTCCTTTCGTGGTCGCGTTGGTCCATCATTGTTGTCCTTGGCCTTTTGTTTCCCTCTATCAGTCTCTGAATCTATTTTAGGAGGATTTTCACCTTTGACTGCATAAACATCAACTCCTTCTCCTTCCTCTCTTTCAGCATTCGCATCCTCTAATCGTAGAAATCCTTCGGCCTCATGATAAAATTCCCCCAGATCCATAGGGGGATCCCTTGTTAACGAATTCTTGAACTCTGTGCCATCAGCTATGCAGATACAGCTGCCATCAAAACCATGGATGGATTGGGTCAATCCACCGATGATGCCGCTACATTGAATCGCTTCAGAAAATTCCTCAAAGATTCCCCCGTTCTTTGCTTTAGTGCTGCCAAACTCATCACGTTCTTGGGTATTGAAATGTGAACCCTGAACTGCCTCATAAACTTCTCAGTTAGGTCGGTCCATGTTCCGATGGAACCGCTCTCCAGTTGTCTAAACCATAATGCTGCAATGTTAGTCAAATACAACGGGAAACATCGGAACATAACCTCCTCTGATGCCCCCAATACCTCCATATGTCTCATATACCGTGTCAGATGAACTGCAGGATCCTTCCTCCCATCGTACACCTCCAGTGTTGGTAGCTTGAATTCTAGTGGATTCCTGGCTTGCCTGATCGTAGGAGCAAAGGGGCTCCTATTAACATCTTCCAGATCTCTATTCACTAGTCCGCCTCTCATGGCTCGTCTAACCATCTCCGTCAATCTGTCACTATCTCCAAGTTGTAGTCCTTGTCTGTTGCTTCTGATTTGCCCCCCGAGTTCACGAGGGATTCCTGGAATCTGCTGTCCTGAACGAGCATTCATTTCTCTGTCAATGTCGCGTTTCGCAGTTCCACCTGGTACTCCACCTGGGATTGGGTCAACATGATCTGGGTAAGAGCCCCCTAGTTCTAGGGCTATGCCAGATGGTCCTGCTCCATTTTGAATTCTGGTTGCTTTTTGCTCCCGATCCCTATCTCCAGCATCTCCTGTGGTTGTGTTCCACCGATTCTGTACTCCAACTTGTCCAGCTTGTCGAAGTACATTCCGCATCATCTCCAGCGGTAGAATCGTGAGTTCAATTCTCAGTGAAAGCACCAAAATGTTTGCACCAAAATTGGTCACAAACACCCAACAGTTGATGATTCACAGTCACAGATCTCAGATGAATAGTATGCAAAGAATAAAGAATGAATAACACTCAGAATATAAAGAGGAAAGCAGTAAAGAACACATAATTTATAGTGGTTCGGTGATCCATCCTACGTCCACTTTGAAGTTTGATGACTTTATTGACATTCACTTGCTGATTACAACTGATTTCAATGGGTTACAGTGAATTAATGCTATGAAATTCGAGTACAACAGCAGTAATGGATTATGGAATTGAATTCGGCAGAGTCTGGGCATTGGAGCGTCAAAAAAGATCCTTTTTCTGTAGGCCTTGGGAGTCTGTTTATAGGTGTAGGAGGCTGTTATTTCGCTCAGATCTAGGGAGACTTCTTCTAGCACGTGAGTGGGCCCACGCGACCAAGCCCGTGAAGTTTCGGCTCGATCCGAGATCGATACGAATGAATTTCGTATCGATCAGGATTTCATCCAATGGAGTCGAAACTTGGTGTAGACATTCTTCATCTTGTACGTAAGCTTCTGTGAAAATTTCATAGCATTTGGACTTGTGGATCTCGAGTTATGATCGATTCGAATTAGAGTTACTCGGTAGGTTGTTTCGTTCGAATCGATCATTTCGACTCGATCATTTCAACTCGATGGTTGCGTGTGGTCAGGTGGTGACGTGGCGCGCATTCTTCCTATCAATCCACATTCTTCGCCGAGTTGATCGAGTCATTCCGGAGTTTTCGCCACGTCCATATCGATGCCATCGTCTCATTCGAATCGATCATTAGTGCGCTCTTCGCATCGATCTGTAGCATACTCAGTTTGAAGTGTTGAAGACAGTTTAGTTCGTATTGATGGAGGTTGGCTTGTTCATATCGATGGAGGTTGGCTTGTTCGTATCGATGGAGGTTGGCTTGTTCATATAGATAAAAGCAATACGAAGTAAGGCTCGATAATAGATACGAATAAGGCATATTCGAACTGAAGAGCATACCCGGTTATGGAGCTGCTGCCACTCTGATCGATACAAAGACGATGGATTCGAACTAGATGGATGCAAAGAACTGCAAGCCGATGGATTCAAACTAGATGGATGCGAAGAACTGCAAGCCGATGGATTCAAAGTAGATGGATGCGAGGACGTTGCCACTCCGATTGATACAAAGCTGATGGATTCGAACAGAGGCGTAGATATGGATATGAAAATTGAGCTGTTTCCATCAATTTGTATCGATCATAACTCGAGCATACGAACTCGGATTGACTCAAAATTTGGAATGCAAGCTTTCATGACTTCACTTGTCGTGTCATATCAATTGTAGCTCGATCCGGACTCAGACAAAATTCATCGATATCCATAGCAAACCTGAGTACAACCGATCTTCGGGATGAACTGTATTTGGTTTCTAGTCAATTTCCTGGTGTCACGGCCTTGCCAAAAGGCGGGATAACATCTGGGGACTTAGATTGATCTGTCGATGATTAATCACACCCAATTTGTGTTTATACTCCAGTCCACACTCTGGGGACTTAGAATTAGTCGATGGGTGATCAGTTACACCCATTTTGATGTTTATACTCCAGTTCGCACTCTGGGAATCTGGAGTTGGTCAACAGACAGACGATCACATCTGTTTTGAGTTTTAGGATTTCATTCGCACTCTAAGAACGATAGATTTATCAGGATCGTAGACGATCGGTTCATATCCACCCTGAGTTAACAAGTGAGGTCGTTAGATGGACGGACCAGTCCTCCTTATTCTTGGATTAAACACGGGCGAAGTCGTTAGGTGGACGGATCCACCCACTTCGAGCCTACATTTGTAAGTTTATACTCCAGCTCGCACTGTGGTAATCTGGAGTTAGTTAGAGGATTGTCGTGTATCAATCCTTTTTGGCTTCAGTGTGATGGCTTTCCCCCGAGCTCAGGTTTCACTTAGTGAGTGATCGGTCATACCACAGTCCCTCCCTATTTGAATATGTCCCACCATAGGATGGAACTTAGTTCTCTGTGCATTGTGATGGTCGTATGATACATTTTAAGAATCAATGCTCTGGCTTAAAGAGATGGCATTTTATTGCTGAAATAAGAAAGTATGGCAAAGTCAGTTGCCTTATCACAAATTTAAATTTCAAAATGCATAAAAAAAATTGCAAATGTAAAGCAGATTGAATGAATAAATAAAGCATGTTATGTGTAGTAGCGATGAAGGCTCTCGGCAAAGTGAGACCATCAATGGTCGATAATTTAAATGTGTCGTCTCCGAGTCGTCGTTCAATAAAATACGGTCCCTCCCACGTTGGTTTCATATGCGAAGGGACTGGGTAAATTTTCTTGAGGACGAGATTGCCAAGTTCAAAGGTTCGAGGCCGGACTTTAGCACTGTACAATCGGGCGACTCGACTTCGGTGCACGGCTGCCCTTAAATCAGCCTCTTCATGTTTCTTATCTAGTAAGTCCAGAGATTCGGCAAGCAATATAGCATTTGTCTTCGGATCATAATAAGTGAGACGATGAGAAGGTACTTCCAATTCAACCGGAATGACAGCTTCTGAGCCGTAAGAAAGTGAAAATGGAGTGTAGGCGGTTGCGGACTTGTGGGTTGTTCGGTATGCCCATAGGGCCATAGGAAGTTCATCGACCCATTTTCCCCCGGCTTTTTCCAATCTTTTCTTCAGAATGGACTTTATAACTTTATTAACGGCTTCGACCTGTCCATTCGCTTGAGGGTGTGCAACTTCAGAGAACTTCCTTTTGATACGAAATTGCTGACAGAAATTCTTAAACTCGACATTATCGAACTGGGATCCGTTATAAGTGATGATGGTATGTGGGAGACCAAATCGACAGACAATGTTGCATACCACAAAGTTAATCAATTTCTTCGTTGTGATAGTAGCAAGGGGCTCGGCTTCCACCTATTTGGTAAAGTAATCCACTGCAACGATGGCGTACTTCGCGCCACCTTTAGCTAGAGGTAGAGACCCAATAATATCGATGCCCCATATTGCGAATGGCCATGGACTGACCATCTGAGTTGTTTCGGTAGGCGGGGCTCTTAGAATCTGTGCATGTTTTTGACATCTGTCATATTTCCTAGCGTAATCTGATGCGTCGTGATTTACAGTCGGCCAATAATAACCATATCAGAGTACTTTCTTAGCAAGAGCTTGCTCCCCGGTGTGATCGCCACATTCTCCTTCATGCACATCATGTAATACTCATTTGATTTCATCGTGGGCGATACACCGGAGTAAAGGAACAATGTAAACCCCCTTTTATACATGACTCCATTCTGAATAATGAACCACGAAGCCTTTCGAAGAACTTGTATTTTCTCACTCCTGTGCTCTGTCAAGGTCCCATGCTCAAGATAGTTATAGAACAAAGTTATCCATGATTCCTTATCGGGTACGGCTTCAAGTACCCAGTCGGTCTCCATTTGATCGATACTCGAGGAAGATAGTGTCTCAATGGGAATGAGTCACATTTGTTGTGCCTCACCGGTGCTGGCTAAATTTTCCAAGGAATCGACCTTCTGATTGTGTTCTCGGGGTGTGCAATAGATGGCATAATAATCGAACTGATTCAATATTTCCTGGACTCGAGTAAGATAAGCAGCCAGTCTCCAGTCTTTGGCCTGGTATTCCACTCGAACATGGCACGCGACTAATTGTGAATCGCAGTAAATCTCCACAGCAATAATTCTTAAACCTTTGACAAGCCTTAGTTCGGCGAGCAGCGCTTCGTATTCGGCCTCGTTGTTGGTCGCACGAAAATCAAACTTCAAAGCATAGCATATAGATCAGCCTTCAGGAGTTTCGAGCACAACCCCAGCGCTTGAGCAACGGTCATTTGATGCACCATCAGTATGTAGCTTTCATACATATTTGGGAGATTCACTGGTTTCGGGCAAGTCCTCCGTGATAGTGAATTTGGCGATGAAGTCTGCTAGGACTTGTGCTTGAATAGTTTACCTCGGTGTGTAAGTGATGTCAAACTGACTCAGCTCGATATTCCACTTGAGTAACCTACCAGACATCTTAAGCCGCTTAAGGACCTGTCTTAATGGCTGGTCGGTGTAGATAGTGACAGGATGAGCCTAAAAATACAGGCGGAGCTTCCTCAAGGCAATGACAAGAATGTAAGCTAACTTTCCGACTTCGGATAATTTCTCTCCGCTTCGGTCAGTCGTTTGCCGACGTAATAGATTGGTCGTTTTATCTGGTCCTCCTCCCAAATTAAAGCATCACTGATTGCGTTTTCTGACATCACTAAGTAGATGTACAATCTCTCGTGATCAATAGGCTTTGACAGAATGAGTGGTGTGGATAGGTGTTGAACCAGTGCTCGGAATGCGCCCTCACACTCTGTAGTCAATTGAAAGTTCTGTTTTCCTTTTTTGATTAGATCGAAGAAGGGAATGCATTTGACGGTGGATTTTGAAATGAACCTGCTCAGGGCTGCTACCTTCCCGTTGAGGCTCTAAACTTGCTTTATAGTCCTTCGAGTCTCAAGATTTCTAATTGCCCAGATTTTCTTAGTATTGGCTTCGATTCCCCGAGCATTGATGATGAATCCAAGGAACTTTCCAAACACGACCCAAAGTGACACTTCAACGGATTGAGTTTCATTTTGTACCCTCGGAGGATGTTGAACATCAATTCCAGGTCTTTGATATGATTGGTGAAGAATCATGACTTTACGAGCATGTCGTCCACATATACCTTCATAGTTTTTTCGATCTGGTCAGCAAACATTCGATTAACTAGCCTTTGGTAAGTTGCTCCAGCATTCTTGAGTCCAAAAGGCATGACTTTGTAGCAGTAAAGTCCTAGATCGGTGACGAAGCGGGTATGCTCCTCATCGGGCAGGTGCATGGGAATCTGATTGTAGCCGGAATATGCATCCATGAAGGATAAGAGCTTGTGTTCGGCTGTTGAATCTACAAGTTGATCAATCCGGCGAAGTGGAAAACTATCCTTAGGGCATGCTTTATTCAAGTCCGAGTAATCAACGCAAGTTCTCCATTTCCCGTTAGGTTTTCTAACAAGTATTGGGTTGGACACCCATTCTTGATATAACGCATCTTGGATAAACCCATTCAACCTGAGTTTTTCTACCTCTTGCTTTAGGGCGGCAGATCTCTCTGGATCCATACCATGCCTTTTTTGCTTGACCGAGACATGCAACAGGTCAATATTCAATGTGTGGCTCGCGATGTCCGACGAGATCCCACACATATCGGAGTGCGTCCAGGCAAACACGTCAAGGTTTGCCTAGAGAAATTCAACTAATTCCTCCTTCATCTATTGGCTTAGCTGAGATCCAATCTTTACCATTCTAGAATCGTCATCATTATCGATCGGAACATCAACCTTTAGCTCTATCTGAGAAGCCTGACTGTCTTTGACTTCTTCCTCGCTTTTAGTATCTCTTGGGTCAAGATCTCTTGGGAATTGGTTGTGGTGCCCGGACCTTGGCCCAAGTGTTAACTGTCAATTATCCGCAAAGCTGATGTAGAGAGATTCCTCTACGCCCTTTGCCTTCTCTTTTCGCTGCGCCTCCCGCAGCTCAGCAACATAACAGGCCCGTCCAGCAGCCCTGTCTCCCTGAACGACTCTGACTCCATTATCGGTAGGGAATTTCAAAGTTAGATACCAAGGGGCGATAGCAGCCATGAACTCAGCTAGGGACGGTCGGGCCAATAAAGCGTTGTACGGTGAGTCAATATCCAATACAGTAAACTGCAATATCTGGACTCTCCGGCGCTCTCCAACTCCCAACTCCACTGGTAGCTCCACTATCCCAGTGGGTATAGTCGCACTTCCATTGAAGCCATGAATACAAGACTGACAAGGCTTCAAATTTTTTGCTTCCATCTTCATTTGAACATAGGCTCGCTTAAAGAGTATGTTCACTGAACTTCCACTGTCCACTAAGATCCTCTTCATCCCAGCAGGACCTAGCTGAGCTGAAATGACTAGTGGATCAATGGTAGGGGCTTCGACTCTGTCGGCATTCCTATCTCGGAATATGATGTCGTCTGTCATCGTTTTTTGTAGTTTGGCCGGAGCCCCGTCTTCCAAGTTACTGCAACATTTGAAGCTCGCATGCCTAATAGAGCTTGCATACGACTCCGTTTCCCTCCAGCTTCGATCCATTGAATGAGGACCCACTACAACAAAAATACCCTATTACAACGCCCTTTTTACAATGGGCATTTGCTGCCCGTTGTAATAGAAGGGTATTACAATGGTCCATTCAGGACCGTTGTAATAGATGCATTATACAACACCCTTTTTACAACGGGCATTTGGTGCCCATTGTAATAGAAGGCTATTACAACGGTCCATTCAGGACTGTTGTAATAGATGCCCTATACAACACCCTTTTTACAACGGGTAATGACTGCCCGTTGTAATAGAACATGCATCTCGCTTCTTTAACTGGCCCTTTCGTTAGTAAAATAAAAATAGGAAAACCTAGTTCCCCAATCCAAATCGCTTCGCAACTTCAGATTCCAAATCGACCGATTCCAAGTCATTTTGCAACTTCATCTCCGAAATCGGTCTCTAGATCGTCAATAGCAGGGCTTCAGTTTCCAGTTGGAAGGATCGCCAGATTTCTAAAGGTAGGAAAATACACTGAGAGAGTCGGCATCAGAGCTATTGTCTATATGCTGCGGTGCTCGAGTATCTAGCTGCCGAGGTACTTAATTTCTATAGTCATAGGTTGCTATTTAAATGCCAGCGTTCCATTCCAATTTCACATGTCGGGTAGTTTTATTTCATAAAAGCAACGCCTTTAGGGTTGAGTTTGTTCTTTGGAAATTCAATTCATCAAATTAGGGTTTCCGATTTTAATAATGATCTTGGTCTGGTTAATCTTACATTATTTCTACAGAACTATATAGATTTATAGGTTTTTGTTTTGATCTAGATGACACCTTTTGATTACCTCTGATTGAATTTACTTTTATGCTTGCCAATTTGTATCTTCTGATTAGAATTATTATCATTTAGCTTATGGTTTATAAATATAAGCTTAGCCATTGAATATGCAAAAAAGTTTATCAGAAATGAAGAAAGAATTCTGAATCCATATTATTTTTCCATGTGAACCTAGGAGCCTAGCTCTTAAAATAAACATATTGAAAAGTGTGATATATCTGAAAGAGAGCGTTCGAAGCAAGGAACTAATTTTCTGTAATTTTTTGGTGGAAATCAAAGTATCATTTATTGAAGAGATAGGTATAAAGTTTGCAAAATATTGTGGCCATTCTCAGCTGTTGCTATAACCGTGTAACAGTGTTTGAATCTACTACTCTTTCCTCTGAAAATTCAGTTGCATTGTTTTTTGTACATATATATGGTTGAGATTGACAAAGATGATATACATGAATTGAATCGTGATTCATATGCCTTTTTTTCATTAACCAAATGTTTCAAACTGTTACAACTCACTTTATCAGCATCAGCTTTATACTATTTATAACAGGCTTATGCCACTACAGTATAGAGTACAGACCTTATTGGTAGCTAGTACATGCATGGAGCATTTTTCTCTTAATAAAAAATAAATTACACATTATTATTGATGTAGTTAAGAAGTAGCTAGCCATTGAATTTACGTTTATGCTTGCCAATTTGTATCTTCTGATTAGAATTATTATCATTTAGCTTATGGTTTATGGCTGGAAATGCTGCACCTTAGCCATTGAATATGCAAAAAAGCACAACGTACCAATCACTATTACAAAAAAATCCATCTACAGCCGAGCCCGGAATTTATGGCATCTTAGCCATGAGGTAATTATGTTGTACCTTATTTCTAATTTTGAAAAATGCAAGTACAGAAAACTACCAGTTTGTCTTTCATTGCGTTTTGTTTATCTTCTTTTGAAAAATGCGAGTACAGAAAAGTGCTAGTAAACTAGTGAACAGACAAACAGAAAAGAGACTAGGTTATTCTTTCTTTCGTTGTGTTTTGTGTCAACAGTTGATTTATTCATATTGCTTTGTCTCTTTTATTCTTTGTGTTAAGAAATTAGATGTAACAAGAAGCTACCAGTTTCCTTTTGTTGTTACAGACATCTTTTTGTTGGTGGTAGATGGGTTTACAAGTTTTGCCACTCGGGTTCTGGAAGCAAAGCCAGTTGTTTGCCTCATTTTATTTTCACCTCCACATTTTTCATCAAGCCTTTTATGTGTCTGTGTTTATTATGGGAATGAGGAAGCGAGGTTTCCATTGAGTTCATTTTTTTCCTAAACTGTTAAAGCCGTGATTGTGGTGGTTGAAGGCAGATAAATTTTATGGTTGCAGTATCATTTTGAGGTAATGCTTCTTCGTTTTTGTTGGTGAAACTCATACGATTAAACTATTATATTGATCTTGGTTCTGATTTAAAACAACCTCTCTAATTTTGTCATCTGTAGACTTGGAGTTTTTTGTTCGAGTAATAGAAAAGCCCTACACCGATACTTATTTCTTACTTTTTGCCATATTGCCTCTACTTTGTGCATGGGTAAGAATATCTTTTATGTCTATTTTCCTTAGTCATGACTCATTTTTACTTTTCTATGGAAACAGGCTGTCAAGCATGAGAAGATTGCAAGCTTCATAAATGTAGGACATATTGATTTATCAGAGCGTATAACCAGGAAAACTGTCAAGGTATAATCAAATTTGATTATTGATTGCCTTTTGTGATTTCTGGAGCATACAACTTGATTTTTTCTTAATTGTTTCTACCTTTTTAGTCCTATACCTATAGCCTTACAATTTCATTTCGATAATAACTTCGGTAGATTTTTTTTTGACGCTGAAATCTGCAACTTTAAGCATTAGTGAAAGATCATCCATTTTATATTATTCTGAAGCAATATACTGTTTGCACCAAAAATGGTCACAAACCCCAAGTGTAGTGAAAGCACCAGTGTATGAATACGAATCAACAGTATTCACACACAAATCACAGATCTAAGCAAGTAACAAGCAGTAATCAAGAAATAACGAACAGTGACACACAATTTATAGTGGTTCGGCTATCTCCGACCTACGTCCACTTCAAGGTTTTTATGATTTTATTGCTCGATGCTTGAAGATTACAATTTCGTATGTTGTATTACAACTGATTTGCTGAATTAAGTCTGAATCTAAGGCAGCAATGGTGATCTGGAGTAAATCTGGCAGAATCTGGGTGCTCTTTAGCTCTCAAAATTGTCTGACCTCTTTTCTGAATAGCCAGGGGCTCTATTTATAGGTGTAGGAGGCTGATATTTCGCCTAAATTGAGGGGAGACCAGTTCTGGCATGTGAGGGAGCCCACGTGGCCGAGATCTGGAGATCCGGGCCCACTTTGGGATCGATTCGACCCTTGGTTCGAATCGATCAAGAAATCGTCCAATCAAGCTGAAATTTGGTGTGGACATTCTTCAACATGTGCTCAAGCTTCTGTGAAAATTTCGTAGCATTTGGATGTGTAGATCTCAAGTTATGATCGATTCAAGTTGAAGATTTTCGCTTCCTGGAGTCGTTCGAATCGATACCTTCGAATCCATAGGGTCGACTCCATCTCCTAGCACGTGAAGGCAATGACGTGGTGCGTGTGCTTCGGGTTAATCCCCCTTTTTCTCCGAGTTTTACTGAGTCAAATCCGTGGTTTTAGTCGCGTTTACTTGGTGGATTCGAAGAGAAGGATCTGAAATTATACTCCTTCGATTCGATCAAATGTGCGTTCCTTCGTATCGATCGAGGGACAAGTAGCTCGAATCGATCTCTTGTGCAAGTCCTCGAATCGATGGTTTCGAGTGATGTTGATCGATTCGAAGCTATGCATTGCTCACGGATTCGAACAACCTTTTACTTGATGGATTCGAACCAAGGTTGGGTTTATGGTTTCGAACGTGAGGCTATCTTGTGGATTCGAAGGCGGGAATACTCTGATGGATTCGAAGCAGGGAGAAACCGATGGATTCGAATCGACTAAGACCTCATCGATTCGAAGTAGATCACGTGAGCTTGATGCGTTGGATACGAAGACGATGAAGTCGAAGGCTAAAGCATTTCTCATGGATTCGAAGCCATCAGGGGAACTTTGTTGGAGTCGAGTTTGATGGATTCGACCCTAGGGGATTCGAACCATAGGGAGACGGACCCAAGGCTATGTCCTCCACTTGCGTCGATGATATCCTGGGCGTATGAACTCGGATTGACTCGAGATTTGGAATGTTGCTTCATCTGACCTTACTTGACATGTCTTATCAATTGCAGCCCGATCCGGACTCGGACAAAATTCATCGATATCCGTGGTGCACCAGCGATGCACAATCGATGTTCATGACTAATAATCATTGATTTTAAGTTAATCTTTGGGTATCTCGACTTTTCCAAAAGTTGGGATAACATTTTGCCCCCCAAAACATGCCTTTTTGGTAAAAGGCGTGTTTTGATCAGTCTTAAGTTGGATGCAGTGAGTTCATGTTTTACTCATAGCTTATAGCATTTTCAATCAAGTCCATGGCTGTTCGAAGCCGAATTGTTATCAATTTTTTCCAGTGGAAGTTAAGAATGAAATTCTACGGTCTCTCCGTACTATTGATGGTCACTCCGGACCCTTGTCAAACCCATTCCAGATTTAGCGATTGAATAGAAAGATCCTATTGCACTTCGGCGTTGCTTTCTATCCCTTGCACTCTGGCCCCAACTAGGGCGTATAGCAATGTCTTGGTCGTTCTCGACCGATCATAGCCTCTCCGGGCTCATGCTGGATCCCATCCTGTCACTCTCCGGTAAAGGGGAAACAACGTTAAGTGAGTCAATCCTGTCGCTCTCCGGCGAAGCGACTCACCTCCTGCACTCCGGTTCGGTGTATCTGAACATTAAGCGATGTCATGACCTGAATCGTCGGTCGATCACAGCCTCTCCGGGCTCATGCTGGATCCCATCCTGTCACTCTCCGGTGAAGGGGAAACAACGTTAAGTGAATCAATCCTGTCGCTCTCCGGCGAAGCGACTCACCTCCTGCACTCCGGTTCAGTGTATCTGAACATTAAGCGATGTCATGGCCTAAATCGTGGGCCGATCATAGCCTCTCCGGGCTCTTATCGAATCCTGATCCAATCACTCTCCGGTGAATAGGAAACGATGCTTAAGTGAGTTGATCCTGTCGCTCTCCGGCGAAGCAACTCACTTCTTGCACTCCGGACCCTGCCTCTCCGGGTTGGATCATAAAGCGATCATGTTTATATTGATATTTAATGTTTATCCTTTACTCTCCGGTCAAAGGTTTATTCTAATAAGTGTTTCTTTATTAAATTCAAATCCTAGATGTTCAATCTCAAACACCAGGAAAAACAAGATAATGCCTCTCCGGGCAGAGCGGTCTATTTCCATCTCAGAGCATGCCTAGGGATCTCTCCGGTTCCCGTACATGAGTAAGTGGGATAGCCGTTTTATTTTGGAAATCAAATCTAAGAAAACTAATCGACCAGAGTCCAAATCTTGAACTTGGCCCTTGCCATCACAATCAGTTGATGACGAGTCGTGATCCCGATCCAGGATCATTCCTGTTTGGTTGATGCGGTAGTTGTTCGGGTCTAACCGCCGTCGTACGTTCTCTGACATACTGCGGCAATCTACCACTCCTGGCATGTTCTTCCACCTCATCCTTCAGGTGGCGGCATTCATCGGTAGTGTGCCCATCCAGCTCATGGAATAGGCAGACTTTCCAGTCTTACGTTCCCGCTCCGTGGGATCTCTCCTGGGTGGTTTTCGATAGGGGAGTTGCCCCAGCGTTTCGGTGTAAATTCGTTCCAGTCCTGCCACCAAGTCTGTGTATTGCCTGAATCAAGGCTCTCGGAATTTCTTCCGTTTGTCAGGACCATCATGTGCGTCATCCTGCTTTCTCTTTCCTTTGTCTGCCCTGGACTGTTCCCTGGCGGTTCCTTCGCCTTGTGAAACATTTATTTCCTGCCTCTCGGCTCGTGATTCCTCTAATCGAATGAATTTTTCAGCTTCATGGAAAAACTCTCCAAGATCTTGCGGTGGATCTTTAGTCAAAGAGTCTTTGAATTCGGTGCCTTCTCCAACTCCTGCCACTGCCGCCATCAAAATCATCGATAGGTCCGGGCGATCTACAGAAGTCACCGTCGTATTAAATCGTAACAAAAAATCTTTTATGGACTCTCCGGTCCTTTGTTTTATTGATGCCAAAGTCATCACGCTCTTAGGTCGCGTCACGTGAACCCTAAACTGCTTCATGAAGCAATCCACAAGCTCGCCCCATGTCCTGATTGATCCGGTTTCTAGCTGCCTAAACCAAAGCGCAGCCAAATCTGATAAGAAAGGGGAAACATCGTGCCATCACTTCCTCGGATGCTCCCAGCACTTCCATGTGTCTGATATATCTGGTGATATGCATGGTCAGGTCCGACTTTCCGTCATAAGGATTCAGCGTTGGTAGTTTGAACTTCGGAGGGTTCCTTGCATTCCTGATATTCGGAGCGAACGGACTCCGACTAACTTCTTTCAATCCTCCTCCTGACAACCCTCCTCTCATGAGTCGCCTCACTAGGCCAATCATTCTTCATCTCCATCTAGGGGTTGCCCCCTTGTCATGTCTCTGTCTTGCCCTCCGAGTCTTGTAGGGAATTCTGGTACGTACTCTTCGGGCGGCTCATTAGCGTTTGTGTTGGCCCTAGCTGGTTGAGCTCCTTCCAAAGGTCCTTCTGTGTTGGATCCTGCGGGCCTGCCCCTAAGCCCTTGTTGATTGCCTTCTGGTTCTGTATTCTGTCCTCCGGTGGGTTCCATAGCCCTAGCTCCTTGTTCCACATTCACAGCCGCTGTAGCTGGTCCAGGGTTCTGCGTCCCTGCAGCTCTCATCTGCTCGAAGAAATTCTGCAGCATCTCTTGTTGGCTTTTCATCATTCTTTCCTGCATTAAGTTATTCATCGCTTCCATCTCATCTCTAGTAATGTAGATCGAAGCTTGTCCTTCTCCAGCGCCAGAAGATGCCTCTTGACTTCCTGCCTGTTAGCTCCTCTCAGTTCTTTGTCTAGTTTGTCGAGTCATTGTAGAGTCAGATCTGAATCCTTAAAGTTCCAAATCTAAATTTTGAATTTGGTGTAGCGGGTGCTAGTTCTTCTCAGTGAAAGCACCAAAGTGTTTGCACAAAAAATGGTCACAAACCCCAAGTGTAGTGAAAGCACCAGTGTATGAATACGAATCAACAGTATTCACACACAAATCACAGATCTAAGCAAGTAACAAGCAGTAATCAAGAAATAACGAACAGTCACACACAATTTATAGTGGTTCGGCTATCTCCGGCCTACGTCCACTTCAAGGTTTTTATGATTTTATTGCTCGATGCTTGAAGATTACAATTTCGTATGTTGTATTACAACTGATTTGCTGAATTAAGTCTGAATCTAAGGCAGCAATGGTGATCTGGAGTAAATCTGGCAGAATCTGGGCGCTCTTTAGCTCTCAAAATTGTCTGACCTCTTTTCTGAATGGCCAGGGGCTCTATTTATAGGTGTAGGAGGCTGATATTTCGCCTAAATTGAGGGGAGACCAGTTCTGGCACGTGAGGGAGCCCACGTGGCCGAGATCTGGAGATCCGGGCCCACTTTGGGATCGATTCGACCCTTGGTTCGAATCGATCAAGAAATCGTCCAATCAAGCTGAAATTTGGTGTGGACATTCTTCAACATGTGCTCAAGCTTCTGTGAAAATTTCGTAGCATTTGGATGTGTAGATCTCAAGTTATGATCGATTCAAGTTGAAGATTTTCGCTTCCTGGAGTCGTTCGAATCGATACCTTCGAATCCATAAGGTCGACTCCATCTCCTAGCACATGAAGGCAATGACGTGGTGCGCGTGCTTCGGGTTAATCCCCTTTTTTCTCCGAGTTTTACTGAGTCAAATCCGTGGTTTTAGTCGCGTTTACTTGGTGGATTCGAAGAGAAGGATCTGAAGGTATACTCCTTCGATTCGATCAAATGTGCGTTCCTTCGTATCGATCGAGGGACAAGTAGCTCGAATCGATCTCTTGTGCAAGTCCTCGAATCGATGGTTTCGAGTGATGTTGATCGATTCGAAGCTATGCATTGCTCACGGATTCGAACAACCTTTTACTTGATGGATTCGAACCAAGGTTGGGTTTATGGTTTCGAACGTGAGGCTATCTTGTGGATTCGAAGGCGGGAATACTCTGATGGATTCGAAGCAGGGAGAAACCGATGGATTCGAATCGACTAAGACCTCATCGATTCGAAGTAGATCACGTGAGCTTGATGCGTTGGATACGAAGACGATGAAGTCGAAGGCTAAAGCATTTCTCATGGATTCGAAGCCATCAGGGGAACTTTGTTGGAGTCGAGTTTGATGGATTCGACCCTAGGGGATTCGAACCATAGGGAGACGGACCCAAGGCTATGTCCTCCACTTGCGTCGATGATATCCTGGGCGTATGAACTCGGATTGACTCGAGATTTGGAATGTTGCTTCATCTGACCTTACTTGACATGTCTTATCAATTGCAGCCCGATCCGGACTCGGACAAAATTCATCGATATCCGTGGTGCACCTGCGATGCACAATCGATGTTCATGACTAATAATCATTGATTTTCAGTTAATCTTTGGGTATCTCGACTTTGCCAAAAGTTGGGATAACATATACGGAATTGAGCAAGCTATTTGAATTTGCAGATTAAACACGGTTGTACTTTTACAATTATGAGACAAAAATGATAATTCCACCACAACATTGGCCAGTCAAAATGCAAATTCACCTCATTTTGGGACTACTATAGGGGGTGGGACAAAAAATATCATTGTTAAAAGTTTTTCTTCATGTGTACTAAGTAATGTAGAGTTGTATATATGGTTCCATAGTATTCAATTCGCATATCAGCTACACTGCAGTATTCTCAAGTAACATGTTTACAAGTAACAAACAAGTTATTGCCATGTAGATGCTTCAACTATTGAAATGTTTATTGGGGAACAAAAATTTTCTAATCATATGCATTGAAATTAGGCATAGTTAACGCCTTTACAGTCAAATCCACTATAATTTCTCGAGTGACTATGGGTCATCTCAAGAATAAAGAGATCCTGCAATTCTTGTTTAGGCAAAGAAAAGCTTATATCTTTCCAAAAATGGATTGCGTAGATTCACCATTGTTAGAATTCGCCTTGGTGGAGCCACCTTGAATAATTATTATACATACAATCATGATAACAGCCAAAACCCCCATCGCCAAAATTTTATTATTAGTTTGTTACTTTATCTCCATTATTCATGGTATTAATCTTTTTATTTTCTCTTCTAATTAGTGTGGCCATCAAATATATAATCAAATAATCACCATCCCAAAATCAAAACAACAAACTCCATCATTTCGTCCTTTGATATAGGATTTCACTTCACTTCTTGCTTTTCATTTAAAAAAATAGTCACGGTGCCTTTTCATTTTGTTACACTTTCTTCTTTAATTTCTTTTTCTTAGTAATGCTACCACTTGATTATGACAGTGTGATCAAAGAAAACCAATTAGAAGGTCCAATTCCCGCAACTCTGTTAATAACTTTCTTATTACTGTAATAATGTTGTTGCTACATGTTAATAACTTTCTTTATTTATAAATTAATCTGCAGTGTTATGGATGGAAATCCAATCTCTGGAAAAATTCCTGATTTTATTGGTAATTGGACCCAACTCAATCGATTGTGAGTGTAAACCGTTACTTCATGTAGACTTTCTCCATTATAATTAGTTTCATTTTAGAAGATTATAATTCTCAATTTATTCTTTTACTTTTGCAACGTATTTACAGAGATATGCAAGGAACATCCTTGGAAGGCCCATTTCCTCCTAGTTTTGCTAACTTGAGCTCAGTAACTGAACTGTAAGACCGTTCGTTTGAAAATGACTTGAATTCTGTAGTTAAAACAAATTGTCCTTTTTATACTACCTTTTCTTCTTCTTTTTGTTTTTGTTTTTTTGTTTTTTGTTTTATGTTTTTTTGTTTTTTTGAAGAAATATAGGAGAGTCAGTGATATGAGAGGGATCACGGATTTTACACCACTTCAGAATATGAAAAAGATGCACCATTTGTAAGTTTCCATCAGGTGTAAAACCAAAAATTGCAGGCACATGTCATTATTCTGAGTTTTTATAATGCATGATATGATACAGGGTTTTGAGAAATTTGTTAATATTTGATCGGATCCATGAGTATATAGGTGGATTTTCTAATTTGAAGTCACTGTAAGTTTCTCATTTCACTTTTATTAGAATACATATTTTTACCCATGGTGAATTGCTGAGACGAGAAATTCTTTTTTTATACACCATCTTTCCAGGGACTTGACCTTCAACAATCTCAGTGGAAATATTCCTGTAAGCCTCAGCTTATTGCCAAAAGATAGTTACATGTAATCAACATAATTTCTTCTTTAAAAATAAATAAACAAATATTTTCAACCTTTTCTCTGTACCACTACTGTTTACGATTGATGGAAAAAAAACTGAATTCTTCCCATATTTCATACTTATGTAGTTATCTTAGCAAATTTTCTCATTTACCAAATTTCAGTTTGAACGATTTACAGGAAGAAAATTGGGGATATTCCAGAAGAAAGAAGACCTCGTTTGCTCTCTGTGGTCAAATCTAGGTTGTTTTATTGAATTAACAGTTACTATCTGAATTTTTCTACTTCAATCTTGGACTAATTAAAATAAAATCATGTACAAGCACTAATATCATGTCATCTGAATTTTATTCAAATATCAATTTTCCACTACAGACTCATTTCTCGTATGTGGGAAATTGCTGGGACACGATATGAAGATGCTAAATTAGCAAAGAAATGTACATCAGTTTTGTTATCATTGACAGACGATAGTTTAATACCCGAAGAACTATGGGCCTGTAGAACAAGCAAAGATAGGTGCTTTTTCTTATGGTTGAACTATTAACATTTACAACGTGAATCCAATTAGAACTATGGGACTGCAGAACAGGCAAAGGTAAGTTCTTTTTCTTATGCTAATTAAGCAGTAATTAACATTTACCATAGCAGCTGGAAAGTATTATAGCTCACATTAGAACTATGTGAAACCAATTGGAGTTAATAAAAATACTAGCATTCTTATCTTTTATGCTTATTTTACGACTGGCTGAACCAGCCCTCTCGTAATTCAACCCTGTCCTAGTTAAATCACAAACCCTCTTGATTGTCTCTTGATTACCTGATCTGTGAACTAATGTTGTGAAACAGGACCCCTACCTATTGCTTCTAATTTGATTATTGATTGCCGTGTTGATGTTGAATCCTAAATTTGTTGGTTGTTGCATGCTACTCGTTGGTAAGCGATGATAGAATTGTTATGAACATATCCAACAACCATGCTTTGTTGCACCAATGTTGCTTTTTAGGCACATGTCAGATTTGTCACCATGCAACATATGGTTTATTGTGTTTTAGTCTCCCATCCAAAGAATTATAAAATGTGTGTTTTATTTAAATATAAAAAGACTCCTCTTCACATTGTTACTTTGTTAGTTGGTTTGTAATGGTAAATGGTCGCATAGCGAGCGTAAGTAAAATATCAATGTACAAAATTTATAGGTTTTGGGAAGAGCATGTATGATTGTGAATTTCAAGTAAATTTATATGGTCTGTTAGCTTGATGGTCCAGCTTGAAAGCATAGAGTGTGTCTGATTGTGTGGTTGGTTGGTTGTTCTCCATTGTGGGAAAATGATGCAGAGGTAGGATGCGGAGGGTGGTGGTTCAAGCTACAGTGAAGGTGATTCTTTGATGAATGCAGTGAGGCTGTTGGAGGTATTTCAGAGGGTATTGCTGATGGCGATTGCATTTTGGGTCGCTGAGGGGATTTGCGGTGAATAATGGACCATTGGCGATGGAAGTTTGTGAATGACGAAGCTGGTGGTGATGGAGTTGTTGTGATTATAGGGTGCAGGAAGTGATGTAGTCGTGGTGTATTGCGGTTGTTGAAGGGGAGATGGTTGATGGTTTGAAGCAGTAAGGAGGAGTATATTGTTGATGTAGGTGATTGTGGTTAGGCCGTCGTGATGGGAGGTGGTTGAATTGGACTGATGATTGACGATTTGGATTTAAAGAGGAATGATGATTAATTGGTTGTAGGGTTGAATGTTGGAACTTGATATCCTTAGTCTAGTATGATTGTACTTAGAACTTGATATTTATAGCCGACTGTTATGTATTAATGCTTTATGAATTTGGGAGGTAAACTTATCTGACTTTTTGGAGTGTTGGAATTTTATGACTATCTTTTAGTCTTTTCGCATGTGATTTTTGTTGTTTGTGCGTAATATTTATTACTGTTAAATTATTCATTATTTGTATGGATGTGCTACCTATATGTTGCTGTAATTTTTTTTTAATTTGCATTTTTTCTGCAACGGTCAAAGTGCATTGTATTATACTTTATTACAACGGTCAATAACCGTTGTAAAAAATCATTTTCACAATGGTCATTTGCGCCTTGTATTAAAGTCTATAACAACGGTCGAAAACCGTTGTCAAAATGTTTTTTACAACGGTCAGGGAATGTTGTAAAACATGCTATCCATCTTGTATAATAGTATTTTGCAACGGGCAAACAAGCTTGTATTACAGTCTATTACAACGGTCGGCGACCGTTGTAAAAAAGTTTACTAAAACGGTCTCTACAACATTAACTGCCTGTTGTAAAATATGGGTGACCTATTACAACATCGCCTATTACAACGGTCCGCTGCCCGTTGTGGAACACATATTACAACGGGCATTGCCCGTTGTAAAAAACCTGTTTTGTTGTAGTGACCACCACTAATAGTGTTAATCACTAACCTCCCGCCTGTGCATGCGGGTTCCTCCAGTCTAACTTGACTTGGTATTTGATTTTGATCTGATGGGCCCACACCTCCAGAACCTACGGCGCCCGAACGAACTGCTCCAACTTTCTTTCTCGAATTAACTTCTCGATAATATCCTATAGATGACGACACTCATTTGTGTTGTAGCCATAACTATCGTGAAATCTACAAAACTTCCCAGTTTGAATCTGTTTCTTTAAGGATTGCTTCGGAGCAGGTTTCTTATATTGGACAGTATTACAAGTTTGCAAGTACACATTTTCCAGAAATGTATTTAAAGGAGTATAGGTGTCAAACATTGGAGTTCTACGTCATGGTCCGCTATTGTGATCTCGCTTCTTACCTTGATTTCCATCGCTTTTCTGTTGATTCTGCTTATTCTGTATATTTAACTGCACCTTCCCGGAACTCTCCCTGGTTTGTTTGACAACAACATTGCTTTGGATTCCTTCCATACTGGGCCCTGCGTCATCCTTTTTCCTAGACTGTTTCGCATCCTCTCTTTCTCAAGAACTGAGCTGCCTTGGAATAGAAATGGTCCAATGACGCAGGGGTTTTTTGGGCGAACCAATTGCCAAATTCGGAATAGGGATCGATTCTCTTAGTCAGTGCCATCGGAATGGAATTGTCAGTAGGGTTACTAATCTCAACGCATGCAGTGTGGAACCTCTCCAGGTAACATCTGAGTGTCTCTCTGGGAGCTTGAGTGACACTGGACAAGGTATTAACATCTTTGGGTCTTGTGACATGCATGCGAAACTTCTCGACAAACTTCGTAGCCAACTGGTCCAAATATGAAATAGATCGGGGTTGTAGGCGAGTAAACCACATAGTCATGATGCCCCCTAGCTAGATTGGGAAACTTCGGCATTTGACTGCGTTATCAACCCATGTGCATTCATCAACCATTCATACTTTAAAATGTGCTGGTTAGGGTCAGAGCTTCCTTCATAAATAGGTAGAGTTGGCATTCTGAATCACCGAGGCGGTTCAGCATAGAGGATGTCATCGGTGAAAGGGGTATGACTCTAGCCCCAGTCGTCGTTGGTGAGGCCTTGGATTTCATGGATCATCTGGCGGATCATTGTTGGGATGTCTGGAATTTAGACATTCTGGGCATGTTGGGCCAAGGTGTGGTCGAGTTCCACAATGCAAGGATGGGTCAGGCGTGGTTGACGGTCCATACCTTGCCTCCTTGGCTCTAGGTCTTCAGGAATATAAGGTTTAGGAGTATAATCACGTTGGCGATGGTTCGAATCCGTTCGGTTTCGAGTGTCAGCTCCTAACTTGATGACAGCAGTAGCAGCGTGGTTGTTAGTAATGTGATAAGGAGTCGTTCCTCCTCGGGAGGAGGGTCCGGTCTGGTGGCTAGTTGACGGACCAAATCTCGCTTGCCCAAGGTTCAAAGTGCGCTGATGTCTGATAGCCTGTGTATAGCTTCCATCCAGCCGTGGGCGCATGGATCTGTGATTGTAATCAGAAGAAGCTAAACTTTCAGTAGATGAGTAGGAAGCCTTATCCCTTTTGGATCTCCTTCATCATTTACGGTTCAGCCGATTGGTTGACTCCGCATTGGCACGGAGCTGCTGGGTAAGCTACTGGTAGCTTTGAGTCAGCTCTTGCATCAGTAGCTGGAACTCCTCCCTGGTGATAGGGCCTTGTGGATCAGAAGGTCCAGCAGCGTTCTGGTCTGCAGAGGGAAGTTGTGCGGGGTTCTGCCAATGACGTCCTTTTGGATCTGCAGCGGTTGAGGTAGTCCTAGTAGCGACCATGGTGAATAACGAAGTTCTTTCCTAGACTTGGCGAAAATCTGAATAGGATGGAAGAACTTCTAGGCTTAAGATCTGGATCTTCTCCTTAGATTCTTGCAATCCAATATCGGCAGTAGATCCAATGAGCAAGAGAAAAGCTGGATTTTCTCAGTGAAAGCACCAAAGTGTTGTACCAAAATTGGGAACAACACTCTTCGGATGTGTTTGAAGAGACAAAATGAAGAAATTAAATGTAAAATGAGGCAGATCTAACAAATACACCAATCAACAGATAAGAAAAGGTGCAGAAATACACAAATTTAGAGTGGTTCGGCGTATGGCCTATGTCCACTATGAAATGATTGATGTTTATTGACTATAACTCGCTGGTTACAAGTGGATTACAATAGTACAAGCAAAGTGCAGCAGCAATTTCGGTAGAGTATTGATGTAAAGAAGCCAAAAGTCCCTTTTCTGTAGGTTCAGGGTCACTCTTTATAGGTGTAGGCAGGAAATATCTCACCCAGATCTCGGAGGACTCCTTCTCACACGTGGGCGGGCCCACGTGATCGATCTAGGGTAGATTGGGATCGATTCCTGATCGATACGTGCACATTTTGTATCGATCGGAAACACCTCCATTTGGCCTGAGATCGATCAAGGACATTCTTGAGGTGGTGCGCAAGCTCCTGTGAAAATTTGGTGGTATTTGGACTTGTAGATTTTGAGTTATGATCGATCCCAGTTGGGATTTTCAATTGGCTGGCATCTTCGTATCGATTAACTTCGGATCGATAATAGTTCATATCGATCAGCTGCACAACGTGGAGATACATTCCAAGAGCGATCAATTTTTCATGCCGAACGATCATTTCCTTCATTTGAACGTGCCTTGTTCGTATTGACCTGGAACGCTTCATTTCGTATCGATGACTGAAACCGCTTCGTACCGGTGATCAAAGGACTCCTTCGTATAGATGCTCATTGGATCTTTTTGTATCAATCATTTGTAGCCGATCCATATCGATACGAACTTATATTTTTTGTATCGATGATTTAGAGGCTATTTCATATCGATCATTGTATGTGCTCTTCGTATCGATCATTTTACTAGTGTGTTTCATATCGATCGTTGGCCAATCGATACAAACTGTGTAGAAGGGAGATCGATACAAAGCATGTGTGAATGGAATCGATATGAAACGTTAAGTGTTAATGGATATGATGGGATTGAGAAAGATGGATATGAAGAAGAACTACCTTTGATGGATACGAACTGAGGCTTTCTTCATGATTCTTGATCAATCCATATCTTGAGCATACGAACTCCGATTGACTTGAAATTTGAAATGTTGGCTTCCACAGCTTTGCTTGTCGTGTCATATCAATTGTAGCTCGATCCAGACTTAGGAAAATTTTACCAGTATCCATAGCGAACCTGTGTATAACCGATCTCCGAGACGAACTGCCTTTGGTTTCTAGTTAATTTCTTGGTGTTACGGCCTGGTCAAAAGGCGGGATAACAAATCCAAGCTCTGGTTTGGCTGACTCTCCTCTGTCTACCCTACAATACTTATTTAATTTAGTATAAGTTCAATTACTATAATCTTCAATCAAAGCTATAGCAAAATATGTTAATTGTTATATCTATAAACTTATTACTGAAACTAAAGCGATGTGAAGTTCTTTAGAACTGAAAGATTACTAAATTATTATATCTTGATTTATTATTCATTACCACTTGATTACCAAAGCCATAACACCTGTTCCATGATTGGATCAATGATTGACTTAAAAATGACAACCTCCTCATTCGTAGTCAGCTGCTCTTAACTAGTTACCTCCAGGAGTTTCTACCGTTGTTCCATAAACCTTGCCTTCATGAACAAATAAAAATACAGTTGAAATTAATAGCATGATATCTTAATTCATTATACATTAATAATTAAAACAATTACTAATAGTATATAAACTAAAATATGCTTACATGGCTCTTCCGTGATATATCGTCATGCCCTGTATATGAAACTGCCCCATCTGTATTTACATGTTCGACAACATGAGTACGGGTAAATCCATCCATGTACGATACGGGACCCTACGCCTTAACGTTTTGAAATTGATTATTATGTACTATTAATGTATATTCAAAATTATATTGCACAATAACTGTTTACAATGGACATTTAATAAATTTACTTACTCCTGGTGATATTGTTGGAACGACTTGGACCCTCCTTGATGAGTGACATGATTTTTTCCTATTTGCAAAGTTTCTTTGCGACTCCGCCTATACATTTAATAATCATTACATTATTTACTTACCAAATATTTTTTAAAATTTACATATCAATCAAATAATTAATAAAAGTTTAGTCCATTTATCTTCGCTTCAACACTATCCCAATGCGACAGCCACCCTTCCCACACACTCGCTCCCATCCAGTTCGGCTTCTTCCCTTTATGCTTCACAACCGACATAGAATCCCAATAATTCTTCCTCATCTTCTACATCCAGTAGTGTCGTACCGGTTGTAGGTCATCTGATTGTACAACGATTGCGGCCTGCATTTCATGATAAATAAGCGACAAATAATTAAATAATAAAAGGTGAACAATAAATAAGCGACAAAAAAAAATTAAGAATGGAAAATAGAATTTTATACTTACGATGAAATCCTGCCATATACAGTCCATGATATGGGAAGGGATATTATCCCACATGGCCAACAAGCCGTCATCTTACTCTTGTACGAATCTCTCAAAACTGATAGAACTACAACTGATGGCTGTAAGTGTTTGTACCAAAAATGGGCACAACACTCTTCGAAAGTTTTTGAAGAGATAAACGCGAAGAATGAATATTAAAACTGTGAATTATCTAACAAAAACTCCAAATAACAGAAAGTAAATTGCAAAGACAAGTGATTTAGAGTGGTTCGGCCTTTTGCCTACGTCCACTATGAAGTTTTGATGATTTTATTGCTCGATTACTTGAAGATTACAGTAGTTTATAATGTAATACAACTGAATCTAATTGCTAAATGTCAATCTAAAGCAGCGGCGGTGTTCTGGAGTAGATCTGGTAGAATCTGGGCGCTCTTTAGTGCTTAGAATTATCTGACCCTTTTTATGAATGACCAGGGGCTCTATTTATAGGTGTAGGAGGCTGATATTTCGCCTAAAATGAGGGGAGACCAGTTCTGGTACGTCAGGGGGCCCACATGGCCGAAATATGGAGATCCGGGCCCACTTTGGGATCGATTCGACCCTTGGTTCGAATCGATCAAGAAATCATCCAATCGAGCTGAAATTTGGTGTGAACATTCTTCATCATGTGTTTAAGCTTCTGTGAAAATCTCATGGCATTTGGACTTGTAGAACTCGAGATATGATCGATTCAATGTTGCATTTCTGGAAAACAGGGATACTTCGAATCGATCTTAGTTCGAATCGATTCGGTCGACTCGATGCTTGCTGCGACGTGGCGCGCGTATTTCGCCTCGATCCGTTTTGTACTCCTGTTTGACTGGGTCGAATCCATGGCTTGGATTCGAAGATGGTGGAGTCGAGGACTCTCAGTTGAGTGGATTCGAAGATGGTGGAGTCGAGGCGATGGATTCAAAGGTATGCTCCTTCGAATCGATTGAGTCGTCTGCTTCCCTCGTATCGATCAGGGTTCCCCATAGTCGGTCGATACGAAGACACAATTGCTGAATGGATTCGAAGAAGGGAGTGTTCCAATGGACTCGAGGTAAGGGAGCCGAAGCACTCTTGACTGTATCGATTCGAAGATCCCCTACCTTGTTGGTTTCGAAGAGGGGACACGCATGATGGAGTCGAAGTAAACGTGATCTGCATGGATTCGAAGCAAGGCTATGCTCCATGGATTCGAAGCAACATACGTTTGATGGATTCGACCATGCTGAGGTGATGCCGGTCTGGCTGATACGAACTTCATGGATTCGAACATAGTCTTCGCCTATGGATTCGAACTAAGGACTGTCTACTCCATTTTTCGTCGGTGATATCTTTAGCATACGAACTCGGATTGCCTCGAAATTTGGAACATTCATTTCTACTACTCTGCTTGACGTGCCTTATCGATTGCAGCCCGATCTGGACTCGGACAAATTTCATCGATATCCATCGCGATCCTTGTGTGTAACTGATTTCCGAGACGATCTGTCACCGGTCTCCAGTCAAATCCTTGGTGTCACGGCCTTGCCAAAAGGCGGGATAACATTTGCCCCCCAAAGTATGTCTTGTGTAAACATGACGTGCTTTGAAAAGCTACAGTCCCTTATTGAACAGTTATCACATGCTTTGTCGAAAATTGTCTTCTTTGCTGTTGTAATCAATCGTTGTATGATCATGATTGACTGTTAGGCTTTTGAGTCATGACGAGATGAACATCTGATTCCTGTTGATGATAAAGACCAAAACATTAGTCAAAAAATACATGCATACGTGTATTATCTTGACCTTGGTTAACGTTGCGTGATCGCAAGTTGTTGTCAGTTCGGTTTGCTATCGAAATCTGCATCGGTCCTCTCCTGAACCGATTTGAGATTTGAGTTAAAACATTGCTTTTATGATTGTCTATGATCATCCTCTCGTATTGATCCTCTCCTGAATCGGTACAAGAGTGGACAAGCAATTTTTCATATGGAAACGATTCGTCCATTTGACCGGTGGTATTTGATGGATTCGAAGCTATGTTCCTTGATCCGCTTCGAGTTGAGGGTTTCGAAGTGGGTACTTTGAATCGATGGTTCTCCGAATCAATATTGCGTGGATTCGAAGTTCTCTGAGTTGGTGGATTCGGAATTGATGGATTCGAAAGTGGTCGTTCGAATCGATGGTGTCGTACGTTCCCTTGACTCTTCTGACGTTGTGCTTCGAATCGATAAAGCTTCGCATTGATATTGTATGGATGGATTCGGAGGAATGGATTCGAAGATGATTTGTAACCTACGTACTTTTGGGGTTCGAATCGGTGAAACCATTCTGTCAGCTTCGAATCGATGGATGTTTTTTAGTGATCGATTCGAAGATATTCGTTCGAATCGATAGGCTGGAGCCGTTTTCACCGGTTGCATCTGACCGGGATGCGAATCGTCTCGCAATCCCCTATATATACCAGGATCTTTTTCACTTTCATTTTTTTACTTTTTTACTGTTGCGAGAGCTCTTTCTTCGAATCGATCTTTCAAAGTTCTGCGTTTTGCACGAGTTGATCAAATTCCTTCAAGTTTTTATCTGTAATCGAAATCAACCAGGTAACCAAGGGATCGATTCGAACAATGAAAGATAAAACTGGAACCTTTATCACTAATCTCGACCCCTCTCGAAAATTATGAGGAATAGTGTGGTCGGGAGTGGGTCGACTCGATGGATCTGAGGAACGAGTCCGTTCGCGTCGCATCGATCTTGAGTGCTAATATGGAGGAGCGTCGTTGCTTCGTATCGATCCAGGAGTGCCCAGTTCGAATTGATCTTGAGGGCAAGGCTTTGGATCGATGACTTTTAATGGCTGGGCATCGAATTGATCGATTCGAAGTAATGTTATCCTGATCGATTCGAAGGAATTGACTAAAGATAAATTCGAAGTTACGCGGAGCTTATGGATTCGAAGCGCTCTTCCATCTTAAGGCTTCACTGAGTCGACCTTAATAGAGTCGAGGCGTATGGATTCGAACATCATCGATTCGACTTATGTCGATTCGAATCGATCGATTCGGATGTTCTAACACTTGTTCTTCTGATTTGCTCCAACATCTGAGCTACGACCAATCTCAAGTTGAACCTTGACGAACATAATGGATTTTAGTATACTTGACTCCGACGAGCTTCGGCCTTGCATAATCGAACTTGACAGTAAAGCTTGACCTCCTTTTTGAAGCTCGTCGATGGAACTGTGACTTAACTAAAATCTCAACAGACTTAAACTTGCATTGGTTGGTAGCACTTGGATGGTGTGGAAGTGACGGTCAGCGATGACGGTCGTTTTCATTCTCAAATTCCCAAGATATGTTGTACGAACATCCTGCTTTATTCTGTTAAATTTGCTTAAGTGATGCACTGCACGTCACGTTCATACACACTACACTGGGGAATGCACGGGCTCTTTATGAACTTAACGTTGCTTTCTGATGAGTTAGTTAATTATGGAATCTTCGAGCTCCCAACAACAAGAGGTACAGAGCTTGACTCCTCCGGTTCTTGAGATTCCCGATATCCCTGCCGATGTAATCGATCCAGCTCCAGATGAATTGCCGGAGGCGATATTTATTGAGGACCCTGTTGATTCGGTTCAGTCTAACCTCTCTGAATCCTTATTGGGACGAATATGCTTAAAGCATAACATATCTCTAGGTGACGTATTATTGCCCAGCGCCACTGATAGACCGCATAACCCGCCTGAAGGATATACAGCATTCTACCGTCATGCTTGTGCGGCCGGAACTCTTCCTCCTTTCAACCAATATATCAGAGGGATGCTATCATATTTAGGAATCGCTCCTTCACAACTTCATCCCAACGGGCACGCGTTGCTGAACAGTGCCTTTGTAATATTTATGGACTGTCTTTTTCGCCCGCCGAGGCCCTCCGAGATCAGACACATATTTAACTTCAAGAGTAGGGGTGATAGCCCGTCTTTTACATTTTTGGAGGCAGTTAGAAATTGCCAAGTTGTAGTTGGAGCTTGGACTCGACTGAGCTATTTCAAGAACGAGTGGTTCTATGTTCGGTGCCCTCTGGGTTTCGCTAGGCGATGGTTGTCTAGACGTAAGCGCCTTAACCTGTTTCCTTGACCAATAGCTCTTCGGTGTTAAAATTGACATTTCATTCCTTTTACAGCTATTATCTCTAGGCCCGATGGAGGGCGTTTCAAGGGTACCGTCCGGATTCTTCAAGAAGTCCCAAGCGAGCTGAGGCATATTGACTCGGTGCTGAATGATTACAACTTAAGAGTTCTGGGTTTGATCGACATCAATCAAAGCATAGTTGTTGAGGGATTTGCAAAGTCCGCCTCCAAGAAGGAGGATAAGAAGAAGATCAAGAAGAAAATCAAGAAGAAAAAAGTGAAGAGGTCACTCGGAATCAGAATAATTGAGGCGGGTGACGAAGAAAGAACCCACACAGATTCAGAGCCGATGGCTGATCTCTCGGGAAACTTTGAAGAATTGGGAGAAAAACGGAAAGGCAAGGCCGCTGTTTCCAAAAAACTTAAGTCCAAGGGGGGAAAATCCGTAGATGCGTTTCTTCCCGCTTCCGGGGTTACGATTTCTGAGGCCGCCCCTTCCCATTCGAGAGATTCTTTCAAAGGGCTAGACGATATTCCTATCCCAGATTATATATCGATTTCTCATAATCCTGGGTTGGAGGAATTTCAAGATGTTCTAAACATGAACGAGCCCTTTCCTTTAAGTGCGGTCAACACTTCCGGTCGGTTTTGGGGGTTTACACATTTACACACACTTCCACGGCACTTCATGACTTTTGCATAGTAAACATTGCTTTATGGGATTTTAATCCGTAATTCTTTCTTATCGCAGGTGAGATGTCAGGACGTGGCTCTACTCTAGATAGGCTTCGGAATGTGCGCCAATCTTCTCCATTTTACGATTCCCGTAGGAGAGAGACAGATAGGGATCATGGGCGAGGCTATTCGTGTCAAGAACGTTATGATAGAGATAGAGATTACTCGCGTAGCCGTTCTGGCTATGATTACTCTGACAAAGACCGGGGATACCAGTACCGACCCGGATCTCGCTCTCCTCCACCTCCCAGGGCTCCAGTAGACCTCCCAGGGCCATCTCATCAGCAACAGTTGCCTTCTCAATCTTCTCGGCCTGATGCTCAACGGCCAAGAATGGAACCGACGGCAGCCGTTATAATTGAACAAGCTCCGGCTGAGTTGACAAGCGAGGGAGCTGATAAACTCGCCCAAATGAAAAATGACTACCCTGAAATCTGCATGGATGGCTATATCTTCCCTCCTAACTTTAAAAGAATTCCTCCGGAAGCTGAGACCACCGCTCATAGTTATATCCACGACTTCTACGCTCAGTACAAGGAGTGGTACAAGGCAGCCGTGAAGGCTTCTAGAGTGGCTTTTGACAGGGCGAAGGTCATTGCTGAACGCGATGTTGAAATTGCTAAACAGAAACGCATCATTGAAGTTCTTCAATCTGAAATGGAGACGTCCCGGAATTCTGAACTTCAAGCTCTCCAAAAACACGAGGATGCCGTGGCCAAAATGGCTAGGATGCAACAGGAACATTGCGCCACGGTAGAAGAGATGGGCCACCGCAACACCACTATTGCAGCTGAGCGAGACTTAGCCGTTAAAGAGCTGAATGAGCTCAAGGCCAAATTCGCTGAAATGGTGAAGGAGAAGGATGATGCGAACGCCACTGCTCAAGAGGCTTGCAACCAAGCAGTATCTCTCAGGGCCGAACTTGCTGCGGTGGTGGTCAAGTCCAAGTCTGCGGAAGCAGAAATCCAAGAAAAGATTTTGGAGGAGAGGTCCAGGCTGGACGCTGAGTTTGACGATCTTCTTGTCATGTACAACGCTAATGTGCTGGAATATAGAAATTTAGCGTGGCTGGGAGATGACTCCATGATTTTGTACAATGCCTGGACCCGGCTGGTAAATGAGAAGAGGGCAGCGCATCCAGATGAATCACTTGATGACTTTGAGCTGGAGATGAGTTTGCTCACCAAAGATGAGAGGAAGGTCCTTCACGAGGCGGCGATTTCTATGGCGAAAGAAAAGCTTGGCGTTCAATCTCTAGAGATAGGCGAGGGTTCGGGGACCGCGCATCACGAGGCAAGTGTTGGAGCTGTAATCCCAACATTGCCCGAAACCACTGGTGCGGTAGATCCCCAATCTGTTCCTGCATATAATCCTGACCAACCGTTATTATCTTCCGCCGAAGATTCCACCCACGTTTCGGTCCAGACTAAGGAAGGTATTTGAGTGCTTCTCGTAGTTTAGTTGTGGAGAACTTTAAGCAACACACTTGGCTAACAATCTTCGTTTTGCCGCATTTCAGTGACTGAAGTCGTTGTTTCTGCGCCTCTCGCTCTATCAGTTCCACATCAAACACAAGGGGTTGTTTTTACTGAAGCCATCACGACTTCTACCTTGATCGGCGAAGAGGGGGATGCAAATATGTTTTCTTTCAGTGCTCAAATGATTGAGGAGCTTCTCAATGAACCCACCGATCCCCCTGTCAACCCGTCCGATGTTGTGAGTGGGGCTGCTCCGGCCGTTAGTTCATCCATGCCAGCTATTGGCACATCCGACGCGGCCCAAGCATCCCGTGAGGACGACGTTATGGCTGAGATTGATGCCGAGATGGCAGCAGGGAATGCTGGTATGAATCCACCCGGGCCTGCCCCGTTAATGGTGATTTCACCGGGCGGTACCGTAGTGATTGAAACTGCTCCTGTCCCTCCTCCTGCTACTACTCCCATGCCTCCAGCTCGACCTCCTAGAAGAACTTCCGTCGCCTCTAGTTCTGAGGAAGACGTTGACATCATATCGCTGCCGGAGGGCAAGCCTGAGAAGAGTAAGCGGTTGAGGAGAAAATCGGGCAGCGGATCGGGTGGATCTACCCCGAAGAAGAAGATAAGGAAGAAGAAAGATTGAATTCTTTCTTTAAATCTCTGTTGCGTAGGGTAGCATTTTGTTGATTTTTCTATAGCCGTGTATAGATGTGGATTCGGCTCCCACTAGTAGCAATTTATTGAACCATTTTGTAATCAGATCCTTTTTGTTGATAGTGGAAATGAGAATGTATTCCCTTTTGTCTCCAACTTGTTATGGTTCTGCCCCCAGTATTGGGGATTAGTGTGGAGTTGATGTATGTTTATACTCCGCCTTGCGTACTGGGAGTACGGAGTTAGTTAATGTTTATACTCCAGTTCGCGCTCTTGGAAGCTGGAGTTTGTTGATGTTTATACTCCGGTTCGTGCTCTCGGAATCCGGAGTTAGTTAATATTTATACTCCAGTTCGCGTTCTCGGAAGCTGGAGTTTGTTGGTATTTATACCCAGCTCGCGCTCTCGGAGTACTCTGGGGTTTTAGGAAAATGTTTATACTCCGCCTCGCACTCTGGGAGTACGGAGTTAGTTAAAAAGTTTGTACCCAGCTCGCGCTCTCGGAGTACTCTGGGATTTTGTAAATGTTTATACTCCGTCTCGCGCTTTGGGAGTACGGAGTTGGTTAAAAAGTTTGTACCCAGCTCACGCTCTCGGAGTACTCTGGGGTTTTAGGAAAATGTTTATACTCCGCCTCGCACTCTGGGAGTACGGAGTTAGTTAAAAAGTTTGTACCCAGCTCGCTCTCTCGGAGTACTCTGGGATTTAGGAAAATGTTTATACTCCGCCTCGCACTCTGGGAGTACGGAGTTGGTTAAAAAGTTTGTACCCAGCTCGCGCTCTCGGAGTACTCTGGGATTTAGGAAAATGTTTATACTCCGCCTCGCACTCTGGGAGTACGGAGTTGGTTAAAAAGTTTGTACCCAGCTCGCGCTCTCGTAGTACTCTGGGATTTTGTAAATGTTTATACTCCGTCTCGCGCTCTGGGAGTACGAAGTTGATTGAATGTTTATACTCCGCCTCGCACTTTGGGAGTACGGAGTTAAGGAAAAGGTTGTCGTGTATCAACCCATTTCTGGCCTGATGTGATGGCTTGCCCCCGAGCTCGGGTTTCATTTGGTGAGTGGTTGATTGCTTCATAGCCACTCCCTACTTGAATAAATCCCATTGTGTGATGGAATTTAGCTCTTCGTGCATCGTGATGTTGTACATTGTATTTAATGAATCACAGCTCTGGCTCAAAGAGATGGCATTTTATTGCTGAAATAAGAAAACATGGCAAAGTCAGTTGCCTTATTACAAATTCTAATTTCGAAATGCAGAAACAAATTCTAAAACAGAATTTAAACTAAATAGATAAACATAGCCTGTTATGTGCGATAGCGACGAAGTCTTTCGCTATCCAAGGCCTTTGGCGAAGCTAGACCATCAGCGGTCGTCATCTCATATACATCATCCCCGTGCTCTTGCTTAATCTCATGTGATCCCTTCCATGTTGGTTTCATGTGTAGTAGTGCTGGGTATTCTTTTTTAATGACAATCTCATTGCGTTGAAAAGTTTTAAGTCGGTCCTCGGCATTGCGTAATCGGGCGACTCGTTTTCGGCGTATTACTGTTCTCAAGTCAACCTGATCGCCTTGGACGACTCCAACTCCGTTGACGGTGGGGAACTTTAAGGTTAAGCACCACGGGGCAATTACGGCTCTGAATTCGGTAAGGGCAGGTCGTCCTAAGAAAGCGTTGTATGGCGAGACTATGTTCAACACAGTGAACTGTAATGTCCGAACTCTCCTGTGTTCCTTAGATCCTAGCCTAACTGGCAACTTCACCATCCCAATAGGTACGGTAGTGCTACCGTTGAATCCATGGAGGTGAGTTTGGCAAGGTTCTAAATCCCTGGCTTTCATCCTCATTTGATTATAAGCATGTATGAAAAGGATATTCACAGAGCTCCCGCAGTCAATTAGTATCCTCTTCATCCAAGCTGGACCTACTTGTGCCGATATCACGAGTGGGTCAGTAGTCGGGCTTCCGACATAATCAGTATCGTTGTCTCGGAAAGTGATGTCGTTAATTGTCGCTCTCTTTCGTTTGGTCGAAGGTTTATTGTCCAAGTTATCATCGTACTCAAAGTCTGTTCGTCTAGCCAAGTTGTTATATGATTTCATTTCTCCCCAGCTTCGCTTCGCTGTACGAGGACTATCACTTACAACATTAATTACCAGTCTTCCTCCGACACGACCCGGTTCTTCCTGTCTTTCTGGATCCTGTACATGATTTTGATTTGAGGGGCCCGCCCCTTCAGATTGCGGTGCCCGCACAAACTGGTCTAACTTCCTCTCCCTGATCAACTTCTCAATGAGGTCCTGCAGGTGTCGACATTCGTTGGTGTTGTGGCCATAACTTTCGTGGAATCTACAGAACTTCCCTGTTTGAATCTGCCTCTCCGACGATTGCTTCGGAGCCGGCTTCTTGTATTGCATAGTATTGCAAGTCTGTAGGTACACATTTTCCAACGATGTATTCAATGGTGTGTAATTATCGACCATTGGAGCCTCACGTCGTGGACCCCGATCTGGATCTCTTTTCTTATTCTGACCATTGTTACCTCTTGGCTGCGTTTGCTTGTTCTGTATGTTCAACTGAACTTTTCCGGAATTGTCACCGGACTGTTTTACTGCTACATTGCTTTGTATTCCTTCGCTCCTGGGTTCCTCATCGTCCTGCTTCCTAGACTGTTTCGCGTCCTCTTGCCGTAAGAATTGTGCGGCTTTGGAGTAGAAACGGTCCAACGATGCGGGTGGTTTTCCCGCTAACCAGTTTCCAAATTCAGAATCAGGGTCAATTCCCTTTGTCAATGCAATTAAGATTGAGTTATCGTTGGGATTACTAATCTCCACACATGCCGCATGGAATCTCTTTAAGTAACGCCTTAGCGTTTCCCCACGAGCTTGGGTAACACTGGATAAGGTGTTGACATCTTTGGGTCTAGCGACATGCATGCGAAATTGTTCAACAAATTTCTTAGCCAATTGATCAAATGAAGAGATAGACCTAGGTGGCAATCTTGTGAACCACATCGTTGCAATTCCACCTAGAGAGATGGGGAAACTTCGGCATTTTACTGCATCATCGGCCCTTGCGGCGCTCATCGACCATTCATATTTCAAGATGTGTTGATTGGGATCAGAATTTCCTTCGTACATAGGAAGGGTTGGCATTCTGAATTGCCGAGGAGGTTCAGCATTCAGTATCTCGTCTGTGAAGGGAGTATGACTACGGGAAAGTCCCCAGTCATCGTTGGTAAGGCCTTGGCTTTCGCGGATCATCTGACGTATCATAGTCGAGATGTCTGGCATTGCTACATTTTGAGCTTGCCGAGCTAAGGTGTGGTCGGGTTCCACAGCGCGAGTTCGGACCGGGCGCAGTCGACGGTCCAAATTTTGCCTCCTTGGCTCAGCGTCCTCTAGGACGCACTACACCAGAAATGCCATTTTGCAACGGTTCTGAGCCGTTGCAAACGAGTTTCGCAACCGCTTAGAGCCGTTGCAAAATTGGCAGTGGTAAAAGTTTAGCAACGGCCCTTAGCCGTTGCGAAATTAAAATTAGCAACGGATCAAAGCCGTTACAAAACTTAATTTTACAACGGCTAAGAGCCGTTGCTAAATTTAATTTCGCAACGGCTAAAAGCCGTTGCAAAACCTTGTTGTACATGGTTTGTTAATTTGGTTTTGCAACGGCTCAAAACCGTTGCTAATTTTAATATTTTTTTTGAAAAATATACATTGCTTTTTTTTTGCCCTCTCTCTTACAGTAAGAGTTAATTCATTATCATACTCAATACATACATTTGCAAATTTAACATAATATCACAAAAGAAAGGTCATTAAATCAAATTTTTCATAGATTCAGCACAAAGACCAAACATAACAAATCTTTTAATTATAATGTTCAACAAAATACATTACACTACATAGTTCAGCAGTAACAACAACAATATAACAGTATTCAGTACATAGTTTGGCAACAACAACAAATGATTAGAACAACAATACTACATCATTGCCAACAATACTACATTATCATCTCAATATTGCAGTATACAATACTCAATACAAACAGAGGTATCTTTCAGGACAGAAAAGCTTACTGCAGTAATCAAACCTGGAAACCTTCCACATATATCTTTGAAAATTAGGAACCGAGACTCTTCAACTATGATACATACAATGAAGCGAATTGTTACCTGTAAAAAGTAGCAAGAACAAACAAAATAAGATGACGTGAGTTGGATAAAAAGTTTACGAACAAGCACAAGAAACATAACAAATTCTGTAATTTTCAGACCACAAAATTTAGAACTTCAGTTTGGTCAAGTTAAAATAGTAACATTCCCTGTTGTATAATTTTATTAGGAAACGGTATGACTTTACCTTAACTTAGCAATACTTTCTCCCACATATCAGCTAGCAAATTTACTTGTGAACATTCCTCTTATGTTTACGATGTTCATTGGGTCCATGACTTGCTTGTGTTTCTGAGAATTTTCTCGACCTTTTACTACCATAAGTAGTAAACAATAAGGCTTGTAACAAACGACATTAAAAAGACATTTCAACTCTGCAAGTCAATTATTTTCATATTTTTATGCGAAATGAAAACCTAACTAACCAGAATACAAATCTGAGGATTTTGTATGCAAATATTATGAGCAACGCCAAGAGAGCTGAGGCCTACAGACATACAATATATGATGATATATAGTAGTTAGAGAGGTTATAAGACAAGCAAATGCAGATAATAATTTGACTCTTTGCCAAATTGGAATTCTACATACTCCAAACCAGATGAACTCCTTTGTTGCAAAAGCTGTCAATTTGTGCTTTTTAAGCGTCTCCTGAATTGCACCTTCAACCTACCAAATCGAAATTCACATAGTATGATATTTGCCAGTTGCTACAGTAAGGTTATATTTTTCTTATTAGCAGAGGCTCATCTGTGCCTTGAATGATCAAAAGACTACCACTAGGACAAAAATATTGATGAATAATTCCACTAAAACCAAACTCTTCCTGTGAGAATTTATTTGCATTGAGAATTTAAAGGTAGGCATCTAAGTTATTAAAAAAATGCAAGGTGGTCAAAAGCAGTATAACTTCATAGGATACTCAAACATGGACAAAACTTTGGTAGAATTTAAGCAGAATCATTCATATAGCATGTATAACGTATAATAACAGACCTCACATAGTAACCAATTATTAAATGAATAATGGAAAAAAAAGATAATATAATGTATTTTTTATCCTAATCTTTGAACAAAAAGAACATCATATTATTTTCTACTATATTTGGCATATCACATAATAATATGCAACGGACTGTATAAAGTTTGAGCAACATGAATGCACCAATGGTACTGGTTCTTACCTAACATATAAATCAGGGTTACCTTAACAATATATATTTATGAATACTGATATAATAACCCAAATTGTATTAATGATACAGTTAAGAGTCCGTATCACAGGTATGAATGTCTTTCCTGATAAAGTCACAAACTACAGTAGCCTACATTTCTGATACAATAGCTGCATTGTATCATAGAAACGTAATGTGATTGTTTATCAATGATGATTTTGTCGATAAAATTGTATGTGGAGCAGTCGTGCTTTCTTCCGACGATAGTGGAAGCTGATGGAAGAGTAAAATGAGTCCCGGTAAGAGAGTTTATAACAAGGTAAAGACTTAACTGGTCATATTAATGGTAGATAAGGAATCCCAAGAGCAATACAATACATGCAACAATGACTACCAAAACTAAGTCATATATCATGATTCATTACCATGATACCAGACTATAATTCAGCAGGCTAATGAAATTTAACATAATTATGTAGCATTAGATATGTTCACTTTTTGATCTAAAAGACTAAAGCCTAACAAATAATAGATTTTAATCATCGAAAACGATAAGGTACATTTTAGTTATTAGATAATATCTTTAATATTTTATTAATATATATAATATGTACTGGACTGTGATTTTTTTTTGAGACTCGGGATGGGAAACAAATTTCCCAGCCTATAAATTAGCACTAAACAAAGTTTATACAAAGTTTTGCATCCCAAAACAGAACACAAACCACAACAGACCAGAGAAAATACAATTCCCCTTACAAACATTTCCCCTTACAAGCAAAATACAAACCCACAAATTCATAGCCACTTACAAAAGATACCCCTGATCTTTCCATGACCACAAAACACTATGAATATTTGGTTAACAGTATTGTAAATTGCATATTTGATATCAAATGTCCAAGTTCAATAGGGCAAAGTCTCAGACTTTACCGCTCAAAATTCTATATGCATACTCAAGTAGCAACTACAGACGTTAGTGCAGTAGATTGGAGTTCAAGGTCTACACGATATCAGATAACTGAATCATTAAACATTTGATGCTATGATATACCTAGTCACAACACAAGAAGTAGGACGAAAGAAAACATAGAACATAAGTAAAAACAGTAGGAAAAGACTTACCCGAGCATCTAACAAACTCAACAGCAGGACGCAATCTCTATATCAAAATATGCACACCCCATAAGCATGCGTATATAAAGCAAGTAGTTAACAGAGGCATTTAACGTTAACTTAATATAGCAGTGGAGGGATGAAAATAAACAAAATCTTCTAGCCTCACCGGTAACGTAGATCTGAACTGCATAGATAATCGATGCAGTTCACAAATCATCACCTCTATGTCTACAAATGATAAAACCATTCCAGGAATGTATATTGTCAAAATAAATATGAATTGTACTATTATTTTGTTAATTGGTCAGACCCCATAAAACAGTCACAAGCAGTATACAACATATGAGTGTTGTAGTGCAATATCTATTTCTGAACAGTAGGGATAATTTCCAAATCCCATGTCCTCCTATGCCCAAGTAAATCTCAGCCATTCATTTCAAACATACTAAAAAACCAAAGTTAATAATAGTATGAAGATCAATGGCTGTATTTAACTTAAACAAATAGGAACATGAAATTTGGGATAGAAAATTCATTTCACATCAATTTCTTGCCTTCAGGTTCCTTTTCAAAAATCTGCTTTACTTCAAATAAAATAGAATATGTACTACTTATTATTATTTCTATATATCCCAATCAAATATAAAAAATGCAGAAAATTACAATAACTACACACACTTTCAAAAATAATCAGGTTAGTAAAACTAGAACAAGGTTACAAGTGTGAAAATAAAACCTCGTTCGTTGCAAATGAAGTAGCAATGTTTTCTTGTTTTTAGAATCAAACAGTTGCTTTTCTTTTGTTTGCAACCAAAAAAAGGAAAAAAAGTTTGCTACTTTACATAGTTTTGCACCCAAGAAACGAAACCCTCTCACTCCAATAAAAAGAACCTCTACCATATACTTACTTGCTAATTCATTCATCCAACTCTAAAAAAATGTGTGTAAGCTTAAGTGTCGTTATGCCTCTTATCATATATAAGAAAAAACATCATCATTTGCGCTCTCCTTTTATGGGAAAAGGTGTTGTACAGTTTTATTAGTTTATTAATTCGAGCATTGAATCCTTGTCAGGTTATAAATATATTTGGATCAGATCAATGCTTTATAGTTTATCATTGAATGAATAATACTTACATGAGCATCCTTACCCAATCCTATAGCATTCACATGGATCCCTCCTTTGTACAAACTGTGAATCTTTGTATAACATGATGTATAACAGTTCAGTGCCAATGTGAGTGTCATTCTCATTGAAAAGAATAAAAATTCCATTATTTTGGGTATTTTGACCATTTTTTATATGGTATCAACCAGTGTTTTCTTGCACCACAAAGGCACTACCAATACCGAAATACTATACATTTACTTACACACTCAAAGAGGAACATTCTTATGCTTTAAAATGTCAGGAACAATATGAAAACTGTTATGGTTATGCAAGATTCATTACTGCAGCAGTGACAGTTGACATACAAGATTTTAAAACCTGAGATATATTAGTATTACATTGTCATATTTTCTCATTCAAGACTAGAAATTGCGCTCATACACAACAATTTTCCTAATTCTTTTCTCACGCATTGTTGAATTGCACAATCAATTACAATACATACTTAACCGTTATCATCAAAAAAAATTATCAATGAACAAGTAAATATATAGAATACACACACACACAAAAATTTCAACGATAACATAGTTAGATTCAAATACATTCAAAATAATGACGTGAAAGTTAACTAAAGTTTTGCTGGTTTTTCCTTTCCATTATATTCTATCTACTTTATTTGTCTCTTGTTTTTTATGATTTTTCGTTCAGACAACTTCAATGTTTGTAATCCAATTCATTTTCTTCAATAGGTAGGTGGTTACAACGTAACCATGCCATCTAATTATTTGATATTTTCTAATGATGATGATAACATAAATTAGTCCACTTGTTTTAATTTCAACAGCTATTTGTTTAAATATTAGGAAAAACACCATACTATTAGTATAATAGGGACTTCGTTCACCACTTTTATGTCTGGAACTTAAGGTTAAATTTTTTAAAACTACATTCATGAGTTAATGATTATATCACAACTTAAACTTAAGCTGGGAGAATTACTGCATCTGATTACCATTACAGTTTGTGACCTATAAAAACTACATTAACAGTGACTTCAGTAATTTGCTCTTTTGCGACATTATCAATGACATCAGTAAATCATACAACAAATAATAATTTAGATATTTGTTTTTAATCAAAAGATAATGTAACTCATCTCTTGCTATCTAAAATAGCATCAAACAAATAAGTAGCAGCACCAAAATAAAAGAATCAAAATTGAAATAATAATTCACCTAAGATTCTTTAAAATGATTTTTAAAAAAGCAAGTTCAAATGTTAATTGAAAGAACCTCACCTGAAATTAGTACCGAAACCAAAACACAACTACAACCTATAAATATGGCACAAATCAATACATACAAATTCAAAAACGTCATCCAATCAAAGGGAATTTTAGTACAGCGGATCTATAAACAAAACCATATACACTAAGAAAATACGTTACTCTTATAGTCTTACACGATTATTGTATTTCTAATGACAAAAATCAAAAGAGAACGAACCTTATACCTCAATTTGGAACAGCTGAGGTTTCCAACGCTCGATCTTGATGATGATTTGTAGTCGCTCATTCGACGATGATTTACGTGCGGTTAGGGCACACGGAGGGAAATGGGGGCGCGAAGGAGGGAAATGAAATTAAGGGCGTTTAGTTTTGGGAAAGGGGAATTATGTGTACGCAAGTGTAGTCAACAGATGGAAAAAAAATTAGGAAAACTATACGACGGCTTTGAGCCGTTCTAAAATTACAACGGCAATTAACTGTTCCTAAAGCGTTTACAACGGCTTAAAACCGTTGCTATTTAGCAACGGCTCAGAACCGTTGCGATTCTTCCGCATGGGGTGTTACAAAACTGCCAATATGGTGTAGTGACGTACGGTTCAGGAGTACGTCCACGTTGCCGATTATTTGGCTCTGAAAGATTTCGGGTATCAACCCTTGTTTCTATTGTGGCAGCTGCGGCATGATTGTCCGTGGTATGCTGTGTAGTAGGGCCTCCTTGTGTGGAGGGCCCGACCTGAAAGCTGGTCGACGGTCCTGCCCTCAACTGTCCAACAGTCAAAGCGGGTTGATATCCGGTCGTTTGTGCATGACTCCCATCTAATCGAGGACGGGTAGATCTATGATGATAGTCAGATAAGGCAGAACTTTCAGTGGATGAGCGGGAAACATCATCCCTTCTGGACCTCCTACGGCCCTGGCGGTTCAGTTGATTTGTCAATTCAATATTGGCTCGTAACTGTTCGGCTAACTGCTGCCGACTCTGAGTCAACTCTTGAAGTAACACCTGAAATTCTTGTCTAGTGACTGCCCCAGACGGATCCGAGTGGGCAGTGTTGTCTTGGTTGGATGGCTGCTGTTGAGCAGGATTCTGTCCATCCCTACCTTCTTGTCCTGGAGCTGCAGAAGTGGTTCTCATGCTAACCATTTTGAATGATGAATCCTTTTCCTAGATTTTATGCAAATCTGAGTAGAATGGAAGGATTGTGAATCAAAGATCTGGATCTTCCTCTTGGATTTGTGCAATCCGGTATCGATGGTAGATCCAAGGAGCAGGAGAAAAAAGCTGGTTTTTTCTCAGTGAAAGCACCAAAGTGTTTGTACCAAAAATGGGCACAACACTCTTCGGAAGTTTTTGAAGAGATAAACGCGAAGAATGAAAATTAAAACTGTGAATTATCTAACAAAAACTCCAAATAACAGAAAGTAAATTGCAAAGACAAGTGATTTAGAGTGGTTCGGCCTTTTGCCTACGTCCACTATGAAGTTTTGATGATTTTATTGCTCGATTACTTGAAGATTACAGTAGTTTATAATGTAATACAACTGAATCTAATTGCTAAATGTCAATCTAAAGCAGCGGCGGTGTTCTGGAGTAGATCTGGCAGAATCTGGGCGCTCTTTAGTGCTTAGAATTATCTGACCCTTTTTCTGAATGACCAGGGGCTCTATTTATAGGTGTAGGAGGCTGATATTTTGCCTAAAATGAGGGGAGACCAGTTCTGGTACGTCAGGGGGCCCACATGGCCGAAATATGGAGATCCGGGCCCACTTTGGGATCGATTCGACCCTTGGTTCGAATCGATCAAGAAATCATCCAATCGAGCTGAAATTTGGTGTGAACATTCTTCATCATGTGTTTAAGCTTCTGTGAAAATCTCATGGCATTTGGACTTGTAGAACTCGAGATATGATCGATTCAATGTTGCATTTCTGGAGAACAGGGATACTTCGAATCGATCTTAGTTCGAATCGATTCGGTCGACTCGATGCTTGCTGCGACGTAGCGCGCGTATCTCGCCTCGATCCGTTTTGTACTCCTGTTTGACTGGGTCGAATCCATGGCTTGGATTCGAAGATGGTGGAGTCGAGGACTCTCAGTTGAGTGGATTCGAAGATGGTGGAGTCGAGGCGATGGATTCAAAGGTATGCTCCTTTGAATCGATTGAGTCGTCTGCTTCCCTCGTATCGATCAGGGTTCCCCATAGTCGGTCGATACGAAGACACAATTGCTGAATGGATTCGAAGAAGGGAGTGTTCCAATGGACTCGAGGTAAGGGAGCCGAAGCACTCTTGACTGTATCGATTCGAAGATCCCCTACCTTGTTGGTTTCGAAGAGGGGACACGCATGATGGAGTCGAAGTAAACGTGATCTGCATGGATTCGAAGCAAGGCTATGCTCCATGGATTCGAAGCAACATACGTTTGATGGATTCGACCATGCTGAGGTGATGCCGGTCTGGCGGATACGAACTTCATGGATTCGAACATAGTCTTCGCCTATAGATTCGAACTAAGGACTGTCTACTCCATTTTTCGTCGGTGATATCTTGAGCATACGAACTCGGATTGCCCCGAAATTTGGAACATTGGTTTCTACTACTCTGCTTGACGTGCCTTATCGATTGCAGCCCGATTTGGACTCGGACAAATTTCATCGATATCCATCGCGATCCTTGTGTGTAACTGATTTCCGAGACGATCTGTCACCGGTCTCCAGTCAAATCCTTGGTGTCACGGCCTTGCCAAAAGGCGGGATAACAGTAAGTCAAACCCCATGTATTAAATATGATATAGATTATTATATCATACGCAAAAGATTTAAGATGTTGAAAAAAATTAATACTTACCCCTCTTTTCTAGGTACTAGATACACAGCGGGACGCTGTGGCGGCTGCGATGAGCCGCTGCCATCGCCGCTTGATGAAGGACGACATGATACATGTCACAGACACATCAATTTAAAAGAGAATAATAGTATAACAATGAAATATCATGTATAATAATGACATAAAGTACATAAAACCTGATTCATATTGCATCTCATATTCCAACGATAAGCAGAATGCATTGCATTTTTAACATAAATTTCTAAATAAATGACAGAAACAGTAGTGACATAAATGGCGTAAATGACGATAAGAAGATTCGGTTTCATAAATGACATAAATTATATAACTTGCAAAATAAATCTCATCAATTACATAAATTGCATAATACATAAGAATTCAACATAATATTTATATCAATCCTCATCGTCTTCTGATTCAGATTCGGTCTCACATTCTACATTATTTTCCTCCATACTCTCAAATGCTTCTACCAAAACGTTTGATTCATCGTTCATAGGTCCAAAATTAGTACAATCGTCTGCTGTTATTATTTCGTTGCTTTGCTCAAGATCTGCCTGATAAGATTGATCATCTGGAATATTCTTCCCATCAAACGTAAATCTTGCCTTTGTTTTAAAAATTGCTGACCAATCCGCTTTATATTTTTTTAGAGACTGATAAGGAGCATAATAAACTTGCAATGCTTGTTTGGCTAGTACAAAAGGATCATACTTGTGATAATGCGATGTGTGCTTTATTTCAATAAGATTATAATCCTTGTGCACATTAATTTCAGAATGTACAACATTGTTGAAACAACTACATCTAAACAGAAAAACATCCTCCGCGAATCGTATGCGCTCTATGTGTCGGTTGCAAAATTTGAGTTAAAATGTCATAAAAATCATTTATGTGATTTTCTAGATCATCACTGCCTTTAACAAATACACCTATATTATTAGTTAATTTCAGCATCGTATTCTTTGGTGTTAAATTTATATCAATTGAAGAAATATATTGGATATGGCTTGACAATTCTTTTTGGTTCCAACGCAAGATGTTTCAATCCTTCGTCAACCACATAATTTCTCGGTTTATAAACATACTTTGAAAACCAATCAGAAAATTCTTTACTGAGATCTCAGTGTGGATGCTCACTTTCATAAATACTGCATATATTAATAAAATATTGCATTAAATTCTAACTAAGCATGCATTATTGAAATGAATAAATCAAAAATTATTATTTCATATTACCTAACAAATGATGCAACCTCAGCAAAATTAAGAAGAATATAAGTATGTGCTACATGAAGGTCTCTATCGTCTAACTATACTTCTACACATTTTCCAGAAGGTTGACCATGTTATCTAAAAATAGATAACATCGTTAGAGAGGACTCTTGTTCGTTGCCTTCATCATTACGTGGAACACTTTCAAATGATATGTTCACATGGTTACTGAAATAGTGAGAGAAAAAGAATGAAGCATCTTCTTCGATGTAAGATTTACATATCAAACCTTCAACTCATGCTTTTTGCCTCACTTTTTTCTTCAAATGATTCAAGTATCTATGAAAAATTAATTTACATTAAGTTTAACTTTCGAATGTAATTAAATTAATAGGTAACATATTTCATACCTTTCGAATGGATACATCCATCCATATTGCACAGGACCTCGAAGTCGTGCTTTAGAAGGGAGATGAATAGGTAAATGTTTCCTTACATCAGAAAAACCTAGTGGAAATATTTTCTCCAATTTTCAGAGCAATATAGGAATATCTTCTTCAAGTTTACGTAAACGTTGCACTTTTAACGTAGTTGAACAAAGCTCTTTATAAAACAGACTAAGTTCCGTTATTACCTTCCAAAATTTTAAGGCCAATAGTTCTTTGAATGCAACGGGTAATAAACTTTTCATCATTATGTGAGAGTCATGGCTTTTCATTCCACTCAATCTATCGTTTCTAAAGTCAACACATCTACGAAGATTTGATGAAATCTCACCAGGAATCTAAATCCTTCCATCCATTTTAACACAACTTTAACTTGATTATTATCTAACTCATAACACACTTTGGGTTATTTACTGTCGTTTGGTTTCATATGAAGTCGGGACTTTTCATAATTCTTGTATATCATGTTTTGATTTCAAATCATCCTTAGCCTTTCCCTTGACATTCAAAATTGTGTTAAAACATTATCCAATACATTTTTCTCATTGTGCATCACATCAATGTTATGATGAAGCAGAAGATCTTTCCAATAAGGCAATTCTCAAAATATACTTTGTTTGCACCAATTATGAATAGTCGATTTATCTGCAATTTCTGTTTGCACTCCAGTTTCATGTATCTTTGGATAGTCCCTTAAAAGTTTGTATATGTCTTCGCTTGACCGTTGGTGGTTGTCTGGTTTCTACTCTATTAGCTAAAAAGTTTTTTCTATCTCCTCTGAAGGGAGATTGACATGGAGAAAACATTGATGGCAGTCAAACCATGAAATTTTCTTACCATTCAGTAAATAAAATGCCCGTGTGTTTGGGCCAAAATTGGTCACAAACACCCAATTGCCAATGAAAGCACCAGTTCACAATCACAGATAACAAGTATGTAGAGAATAAAAAATGAAGAACACTCAGAAAATTTAGATGGAAGCAGTAAAGAACACAGGGTTTATAATGGTTTGGTAATTCGGCCTACGTCCACTTTGAAGTTAATATATTTATTGAAGTTTGCTTGCTGATTACAATGACTTATAACTGATTACAACAGCAAAATCCGAGTACATGATGAATCCGGTAGAGTCTGGACGTAGAAGAGCCAAAAGTCACCCTTTTCTGAAGCCATTGGAAGGCTATTTATAGGCATAGGCTGCAAATATCTCGCTTAGATCTCGAGAGACCTCTTCTGGCACGTGGGAGGACCCATGCGATCGATCCCATGTGGTTTGCACTCGATCCGTGATCGATATGAACGAATTTCATATCGATCAAGATTTTGCCCAATCGAGTCGAAATCGAGCATGAACATTCTTCAGGCTGTACGTAAGCTCCAGTGAAAATTTCGTAGCATTTGAACTTGTAGATTGTGAGATATGATCGATGCAAGTTTGTGTTTTTCAAAGGATGTCTCCTTCGTATCGATCAATGTTGCACTGTTCGTACTCGATCGATGTTGCACTGTTCGTACTCGAGCGGTGCACTATTCGTACTCAATCGATGTTGCATTATTCGTACTCCATCGATGTTGCACTGTTCGTACTCGATCGATGTCGCATTGTTCATACTCGATCATTGTTGCACTATTCGTACTTGATCGATGTTGCACTATTCATACTCCATCGATGTTGCACTGTTCGTATCGATCGATGTTGCACTGTTCGTTCTCGATCGTTGTTGCACTGTTCGTATCGATCGATGTTGCACTGTTCGTACTCGATCGATGTTGCACTTGATGGATACGAACAACAGAGGAATGATGGATACGAATAGTAGAGGATTGACGGATACGAGCAGTTGATGATTGATGGATACGAACAGTTAAGGCCTGATGGATAGGAACAGTAGGGGATTGATGGATACGAACAAGACCTTTCAGTTGATTGCTTGAATTGCATCGATCATATATTGAGCATACGAACTGCGATCGACCTGAAATTTGGAACGTTGGCTTTCACGGCTTTGCTTGTCCTGTCTTGTCAATTGTAGCTTGATCCGGACTCGGACAAAATTCATCGATATCCATAGTGAGCTTGCGTATAACCAACCTTCGGGATGAATTGTCATTGATTTCCAGTCAGTTTTTTGGTGTCACAGCCTTGCCAAAAGGCGGGATAACACTTGCCCCCCAAAACATGCCTTACGATAGGAAGGTGTGTTTTGTAATTCGATAGGCTAGATGTTTGTATCCTGTTAATGACCTGCAAAGAAATTGATGATCTTATTTGACTATGAATAGTGAACGTTCACGATCGTACGTCGTTTGGGGCGGTACGTGACCGTTCGCGGTTGGATGCCATTTGTAGCGACTTGTGATCATTCGCGATCGGGCGTCGTTCCAGACGAATTATGACCGTTCGCGATCGAGTGTCATTCTAGATGAATTTTGACCGTTCGCGGTCGAGTTCCGTATGAGGCGAATTGTGATCGTTCGCGATCGAGTGCCATTCGAGGCGAATTGTGATTGTTCACGGTCGAGTGCCATTCGAGCCGAATTATGACCGTTCGCGATCGGGTGCCGTACGAGGTGAATTGTGTGTGCCCGGGGGGGACTTAGTATCATCATTGTTAGATTTCACGTTCGAGTGAGTTTCCGAGTTGTTGGTTATGGTGGTTTATCGCCATCTCAGAGCATGCCTGAGGACCGTTCGCGATCCCTTACATGTGTAAGTGGCTTAGCTGTTATGGAATCACATATAGCATATTTACATTCAAAATAAGTCTTTCAACAGAAATGTCTAACAAAATCAAGTACAAACATGAGAAATAGAAAACAAAAGCAAAACAGGGACGTCAAAGTGCAAACACCTACACTGATGCGATTTATAGTCGTATTAGAGCATGCCTGAGGATCGTTCATGATCCTGTACATGTGTAAAATGACCTTATCGTGTGGGTGTGGAGGTTTCCACTTATTCGTCATTATTTCAATCAGTTGATGATATGACGCCTTGATCCTGAGTCGTCCCCAGTTGGTGCAGGCGGTGGTCGTTCTTGTTCCACCATAGCGGCTCCCCTTCTCACATACCACGATAGCAGACCATTCCAGATATGCCCCTCAACCTCATCCTTCAAGTGTCTGCAATCATTCGTGCTATGACCATTCAGCTCGTGGAATAAGAAATACTTGTCCGATCTTCTTTCATTGCTGGTCGGATCCCTTCTCATTGGCTTTCGATAAGGAATCTGCCCCTGGTATCCTGGTAGATTCGCTCCAAAGTCTCATTCAACTTCGTATAAGAGGTGAATCTTGGTTCCTTTCATGGTCGTGTTGGTCCATCACCATTATCCTCGTCTTTTCATTTTCTTTTATCCTTGCTTGAATCTTTTTCGGGAGGATTTCCGCCTTTGACTGCATAAACTTCTATTCCCTCTCCTTCCTCTCTTTCAACATTTGCGTCTTCTAACCGCAGGAATCCATCGGCCTCATGATAAAATTATCCTAGATCCATAGGTGGATCCCTTGTCAATGAATTTTTGAACTCCGTTCCATCAGCGATGCAAGCTACGGCTGCCATTAAGACCATGGATGGATCTGGGTGATCCACTGATGATGTTGCTACATTAAATCATGTTAGGAAATTCCTAAGAGATTCCCCAGTTTTTTGTTTTAGTGTCGCCAAACTCATCACATTCTTAGGCCTCGAAATGTGAACTCTGAACTGCCTCATGAACTTCTCGGTCAACTCGGTCCACGTTCCAATGGAACCGCTCTCCAATTGTCTAAACCATAGTGTTGTTATGTCTGTCAAATACAATGGGAAGCGCCGGGCCATGACCTCCTCTGATGCCCCCAGTACTTCCATGTGCCTTATATACCTTGTCAGATGAACCGCAGTATCCGTCCTCCCATCATACATTTCCAATGTTGGTAGTTTGAATTCTGGTGGATTTCTAGACATTCTAATCACAGGAGAAAAAGGACTCTTGTTCACATCTTCTATATCTCTGTTTACTAATCCGCCTCTCATGGCTCGTCTGACCATTTCTGCCAAGCTATCACTATCTCCAAGCTGTAATCCTTGTACATTGCCTCCGATCTGCCCCCCGAGTTCGTGAGGGTTTGTTGGAATCTGCTCTTCTGGATGAGCATCTGCTCCTCTGTGAGCTCCTTGCGGTCTAATCTCATCCGGTATCCTGTCTAAGGTTGGATCAACATGCTCCTGAGGGGTGCCCCCTAGTTCAGGGGCTGCCCCTAATGGTCCCGCTCTATCTGGTTCCCGGTTTGTTCCTTCTGGTCTTGCTTCGTTGGTCTGAACTCCAATAGCTCCAGCTGATCCCGCTTGCACAATTCGTCTGAGAATGTTCTACATCATTTCTTCTTGCCTTTTGAATAGCTCCTCATGCATTGCTCCCATCATCATCTCCATCTCATCCTTGGTGATGAAAGCGGAAGTCTGATTAGCTCCTGAGGAGGCTTCTTGACTCCCTTCATGATGACTGCTCTCCGTTCTTTGTCTTCTTGCTGATTGCCTCGTCATAGTTGTCCAGATCTAAGTCCTCAAGCCTTCAAATTTGAAGTCCAAGCGGTAGAATTCCTGAATGCTAGACTTCTCAGTGAAAGCACCAAAATGTTTGCACCAAAATTGGTCACAAACACCCAATTGCCAATGAAAGCACCAGTTCACAATCACAGATAACAAGTATGTAGAGAATAAAAAATGAAGAACACTTAGAAAATTTAGATGGAAGCAGTAAAGAACACAGGGTTTATAGTGGTTCGGCAATCCAGCCTACGTCCACTTTGAAGTTGATAATTTTATTGAAGTTTACTTGCTGATTACAATGAGTTACAACTGATTACAATAGCAAAATCCGAGTACAATGATGAATCCGGCAGAGTCTGGACGTAGAAGAGCCAAAAGTCCCCCTTTTCTGAAGCCATTGGGAGTCTATTTATAGGCATAGGCTGAAAATATCTCACTTAGATCTCGGGAGACCTCTTCTGGCACGTGAGCGGAACCACGCGATCGATCCCATGTGGTTTGCACTCGATCCGTGATCGATACGAACGAATTTCGTATCGATCAAGATTTTGCCTAATCGAGTCGAAATCGAGCATGAACATTCTTTAGGGTGTACGTAAGCTCCAGTAAAAATTTCGTAGCACTTGGACTTGTTGATTATGAGATATGATCGATGCAAGTTTGTATTTTTGTCTCCTTCGTATCGATCGTTGTTGCACTGTTCGTACTCGATCGATGTTGCACTGTTCGTACTCGATCGATGTTGCAATGTTCATACTCGATCTATGTTGCACTGTTCGTACTCTATCGGTGCACTGTTCGTACTCGATCAATGTTGCACTGTTCGTACTCCATCGATGTTGCACTGTTCGTACTCCATCGATGTTGCACTGTTCGTACTCGATCGATGTTGCACTTTTCGTACTCGATCGATGTTGCACTGTTCGTATCGATCGCTGTTGCACTTGATGGATACGAACAACAGAGGAATGATGGATACAAACAGTAGAGGATTGATGGATACAAACAGTTGATAATTGATGGATACGAACAGTTGAGGCCTGATGGATACGAACAGTAGGGAATTGATGGATACGAACAAGACCTTTCAGTTGATTGCTTGAATTGCATCGATCATATCTTGAGCATACAAACTCCGATCGACCAGAAATTTGGAACGTTGGCTTTCACGGCTTTGCTTGTCATGTCTTGTCAATGGTAGCTTGATCAGGACTCAGACAAAATTCATCGATATCCATAGTGAGCCTGCATATAACCGACCTTCGGGACGAATTGTCTTTGATTTCCAGTCAGTTTTTTGGTGTCACGGCCTTGCCAAAAGGCGGGATAACGCCGTGTTTCTTCCATGCAATAAGGACAAGCTAGACGATCAGATATACTCCATCCTGAAAGCATTGCATAGGCAGGAAAATCACTTATAGTCCACAACAAAGAAGCAAACATATGAAATTCTTTCTTTGAAATGTCGTATGTTTCTACTCCTTCGTTCCACGGTGTTTTTAGCTCCTCAATCAATGGTCATAAATAAGCATCGATTCCTTGTGTTGGATCATCAGGGCCAGGAACGACACCAGTAAGAAACATATATTGCATTTTCATACACATCCACGAAGGTAAATTATAAGGTGTGATGATGGACCAAGATGAATATTTAGCACCAAATTGAGAAAATGGTGAAAAACCATCCGTACATAATCCAAGTCTAACATTACGACTCTCCGCTACAAAATTGGGATAAGTTTTTTCGAAATGCTTCCATGCTTCTCCATCGGCTGGATGTGTCAACGTACCTTCTTCCTATGTTCTCACACTATGCAATCTCATATGAGGTGCAGTTACAGAAGATGCGTATAATCTTTGAAGCCTAGAAGTGATGGGAAAATAATGCATACGTTTGTATGGAACTTTCTTTCCCTTCTTTTTTCTTGGTTTGTACCTTTCCTCGTTACATATTCTACACTTCCTAAGAGTGATGTCCTCTTTCCAAAACAACATGCAGTCATTTAAACAAGTATCTATTTTTTGATAAGGTAAACCAAAAGCCGACATAAGTTTTTTAACTTCATATGATTTTCACACATTAAAGTATCGGACGACATATGTCGTTTTGCAGCTTGTACAACAGTTGTAAATCCGGCTTCGACGATGTTATATTTTGACTTCATCGCAATGTATTCTGCGGTTACTAATAGCTGAGTGTCGCTTTTACAACCATCCCAAAGATGTTTCTTAACAACATCCAATAAATCGTAATTTTGTTTTGCTTCAATATTTACATCACCGTCATCAACTTCAACCGTATGGAATATTGATCGTGCTGCATCTTCAACCATATTTTCTATACGGTTCATCATAACAATTCCATTACCAGCAATCTCTAATTTAGACTTTGCAGAATCATGTGCTGCAACTTCTCCATGATGATCCCAAACATAATACTTTTGCACGAAACCGTTTTTGTACAAATGAACTTTCAAAATATCTAGTAACAAATACTTCAAATGTTTACACCTACTACACGGACAAAAAATTTCTACATCGTTTCCGTTACTACTTAAAGTGAATTCAACGAATATGTTTATACTATTATAAAAATTTTCCTTATTGAGCCTCTTAATCCCCTTCTTTGATACATCCATCTTCTCCGATCAACAAAATAATCGATCATTTTTCCCATTTAAAAAAATATGTCACAAATTCAAAAATAAATATTGGCCATTTACGAATTTACATTTTATTTTTCAATGTATCGATACATAAACTTATACACATCAATTTTATCCCACATAAGAATACAATATTGAAATGTTGGTTTATGGTTTTTTTTGCTAATCAGCCATCCTACTTCCCACTACAAACAAAGTAAACATTTAGATTTAGTACATTATTTCATTTTAAACGATTCAACAAAATTTTGGCAGGACTTCCCCTTTTTTCCTGCATTGTACACAAATGCGTGTACACATGAAACAAAAAGGAAAAGTGACGGCGAAATTTTGTGTACCATTTATAATGAAATAATGTACGAAATGTAATTATTTAGTGTGTTTGTAACTTATCCAATACAGAGACAAATCCAGCAAGTATTGTACTAGATTAATATAAATCTCCATTTTATGACAAAAAAATATATTTTTATAACGATCATATACAACACCTGTTGGATGGGGCCAAAATCTCTCTAAGGGACGTAATAAAAAAAGTAATTTATATAAAAATTGGAAGTTTTATAGTTTATCTTCTTATTTATTATGTAATATATTATTGTTTGTAAACAGTTGAAAATTTACTAATTTTATATATTTCAAAAAATTATTAATTTACAATATTATTCCGCGTATTTTATCGAATAAGGTTGCTTAAATATTGTTGTCCTTGTCCAATGCAGTCAATTTCTTTCTGAGACTCATGCATTCATTTTTATACAAGTCAAGATGTTTAAAATCAATGGATATGGATGATTCTAACTCCGACCGAAGTAGAATGTATCTCTGTTTTTTGATAAGTAACTTGTTTTCAAGTTCTATAGCTTATTCTAATTAACACAAAATAATGCTAGAAACAACAATATATAATGGTTTACACATACACAAAAAAATCACAAATTATACATACTCTTTACAATTTCATGCTAATAGGTATACCATGGGATACCATAAACCATTATTAGACTATTAGAAATAAATAGAATCATTAATTAGTCCTAATTTATCAACTTATGCAAATCTACATTTAGGGTAAAAATTATATTTTTGGCAAAAATAAAATATTACACTTAATACTGGAAGTAATAGAGTGTGAATAGGCAGCCGTGGAGGATCCGGAAACTTGAATTTGGGGATTGTAAGCAAGAAATTGGGTTTTAGGGGTTTTACTCTATTGTTTCCATGTTCAGGAATGAGGAAGAAAGTCTCGGCTGAGACCTATAATTCGTGAATTTGTGATGCTTCCGATAGCCATCGACGGCCCATCGAAATCCCATCGGAAAATGGCCGTCGGAAGCCGTCGCCCGTTGCTATCGGTATTTGAGCCTTTTCCAGTTGTGCTTGACACAACCTATATCACTCACCTCTCTACCCTTAACCCTATGCCTTATCATACTGTATACCTGGGTATACCCATCACCTTCTCACGTGTCACTACTATGGTTTATACCCATGTATGAAGCCATTATGTCCAAACTCTGTTCTTGGCCTCGTTCCCTCCTATTACAGGCAGAGAGACTTAACATTATTATCTCTATCGCTATTGGCATGACAAACTATTGGTCTAAAATGTTTTTACTGCAAAAATACTAATAACCATGATCAATTCTGCCCTGAATCATTTCTTGTGGCATGGAGAATGCCACTCCAAAAAGATGATCCCAATTTCATTCAAGAAGATATGCAAGCCCAAAACCTATGGTGGCCTAGGCATCCCTGACCTGGCTACATGGAATAAAGCAGCTGCAACCAAACATATAGATGAAATTCTCAACCATAAAGATACCTTGTTTGTTTAATGGATAACTTCGAACTATCTATAGACCAAACGTTTTTGGACTATGGAACCTCCTTCCACCTCCAGTTGGCTTTTTAGAAGTCTTCTTAAACTAAGATCAAGCATACCACACATTTTCCATAACCCATCCCCAACTTATCCATGCTCTTTTTGGCATGACTCATGGGTGACCTAGTCCTAGAACAAACTTTCAGTCACAACCAAAATATAATGACAGGTATACCTAACAGTGCTATGGTCCGTTCTCTCATTCATGATGGAAAAATCCTTCTTCCTAAATCTAGCAGCACTCAGGTTCAATAGATTTGGAACCATATTATGCAAAAACAATACTGAACCACTGAAAACACAATACTCTGGATTGCTGCGAACAAATTACATTCTATCAAAGATATATACAAAGCCTTGAAACAAACCCCCATCATCTGAAGTATCCATGGGCCAAGCGCACATCTGGTGTCATGCCGACATGCAACGTGATAATCTGTTGCAGTGAAAAATCCTTAATGAGGGCTTATTCACCAAAGACAGACTACTACTTGGTCTCACTCAAAATGCCTTATGTACTTTCTGCCAAAACAACACTGAAACTATATGAACATTTGTTCTTTGAGTGCACTATTATACATGATGCGTGGAGAACTATTCTTCAAGAACGTAGGCTACACTCCCAAGCTAATAACCATGATGACGAATAGCGCATAATATATGACAGTTCTAAAAGGAAGGATGGAAAGTTGAGAATCCTCATATGCCCTGTTAAAATTTTCTTAAAAACCTACTAGAGCGAAAGAAATAATCTTTGAGCTAAAGCAATGAAGCATCCCTGACCTTAATGCTGAACTGACGTTCTCCACTGATAAAATATGAACCAATGGTATTCTGTAAACCCTAATGCTATGCGAGAGACATGGCATGTGCACTAGATCTGGTTTTGACATAATTTTGTTTTCCTACTGTTTTTCCTAGCTTTCTGTTTGTTTTATTTTTCTCTTCCTGTAAATCTCTCTTAATAAAATATCTGGTAGGGCCAGTATAAAACCGCGCTTGCCTATGCCAAAAAAAACACGAATAAAATAATTTTCATAATACAGTTGATTTTATATGATTTATTTATGTAGCATATTGATATAAATAATGTCAAATAATAATACATAATTAAAAATATTATTTTTAAAATTTAATATTACCCTAAATTTACATTTATAAAATTATATCAATTTTAACCATAGTATAATGTTGTAACTAAAAATAAACCATATATATGTAATTAAATTATATATATGTGTGTCTGTATAAATAAAATATTAATTAATATATATTCATGTTGTTGTATTGATGTGATATGAGTAAAAATTGATTTTTATTATTAGTTTGTAAGTATATACATACATATATTCAAACCAATTTATGACAACATTAATTACCAGAATCGTCCCCTAAATAACAATATAACAATATATATATACATAATAAAATATTATTCAGAGAATCATAAACTATAATTAGATAAACCATACCTAAGGGCCAAAGCCTTGAAGAACACGTTGAAAGGATGAACTTTCCCTTTTGAAAACTTTTTCGATTCGGCAGATTGCTTATCTTTGAACCGTTGACCTTCGACTATCGGATAGTGATTGATTTTGAATTGATTTAAACTTGATATGAGGATCACTCATGGAGAAATTTCGGCCAACAAGATATGATGGAGATGGAAGCTAAAAGTCCAGTTTAGGTTTGCTTATACAAATGATAGAAATGAGGAAAAAGTGGGTCTCATCCCATACTAATTCTCCCTTCTTCCGAACCAATCAAAATCTAGCATCTAAACCCTATGTTGAGTCGCCCCCTATGTCATGTTGCTGTCGGAAGTTTCATCGTTCATGATGGGAAAAAAACTCATTTAAGCTCAATGAAAATACTATTTAATTAAATCCAATTTAATCACTTACCGATACCGTATATCGATCGGTATATTTATTGTTAGGAACTGAGATGTTGGTTTTGAAGACAACGACCTTTTTAACTTATCTTATTATAAAATATATACTAACACTATTGTCTAGATAGATATGTATATGCAGGAACTATGCAGGATATATATATATATATATATATATATATATATATATCTTTGTCGGTGGGTGGTTTTCTTTGAGGTGGACTGGCCTACACCTTTGGGTGTAGCGGGATTGTTGGTTGAGCGGTTGCTTATTCAGTCCTTTTAGCTTTGTATTATGTTGCTACTGTTAGCATAGCTTTTTCTTCTATTTTCTGATACTTTGGTCTTCGGGTATGTGGGTCGCATACTCTGAAAGTCTTGCTGTATTTTGTGAGCCGTTGGAGAAAGGCTTGTTTCTCCATTCTATTATAATATTTTGGTTTAAAAAAAAAAGTAAAATGTATGGATGCTAATGTATATACTCTCAAGACGTGTGTATTAATGTCGAGTATTCAATAGCTATTATATTAGTTGGTACAGTTTAAATGTCTGTAATTTAAGAAGGGGACAGACTACATGGAACAAATTTAGTTGTGATAATCTAATAGTGTATAATATTGGGTCAAACTTATATATATGCTGTATAGTTAACCATGGAATATATTTGTTATTAAGAGTAAATATATATATATATATATATATATATGCAGGTACTGATTACTGAAGACTGATCAGTATAAAGACTCAAGACTCAAGATTCATAATAGAGATATCAAGATTGAAGACTCTAGAGTATCAAGATCAAGATTTCAAGATAAGTGTCTAGTTTTTGTTAAAACTTCATAATAGCACAGAAATCTTCATTCCAAATTTCATTTGGGATGGAACCCATTTCTATCTTCTTAGTGGCTTACAAACCCACGACAAGTAGCTTACAAACCTACGACAAGTGGCTTACAAACCCACGAACATCCTGGTTTTGTACAAGTTCTCGAGTCCTGATGTGCTGAGATATTATTCAGGAAGAAGCTTGCAAAACTACTTCAAAATGGGTTTTCAAAATGATTTTCAAAATTGCTTTTCAAAATGTTTTAGTCTTAAATATTATCTTTTCAAATGGTTTTCAAAAAGATGTTTTAGCCTTAAAATATTCTTTGTTTTTGTTTTTAAATAAACTCTTGTTTTAAACTTCGTTTGTTTTTAAAACTATCTTATGATTTTTAAATATTCTTTTATAATATATATATACTTGAGATTTAAAATCAGATTTATATATACATTCTAAAAAATATTTTTCTACTCTTCTTTGTTTTAAAACATAGGAAAATTAGTTTAGTTTACTCCAGAATCATTTCATCTTGTTTTCCTTTCAATACCATTTTCAAAACAAATTTTACATTGTTCTTAACTAAGGGATGCCGATATCATGGGATACCCCATGTCGACATGGTGGCCGTTAAATTCAAAAGTTTCAATTTTCAAAAGAAGCGTCTATTCGTTTAAATCTCTTCACGAATGGTTATCACCGTTACTGGTCTATAAATAGCTTTCATAAACGAATTATTTAACTATCTATTTTCTTATTTTCTTCACTCCTTCTTCTCCACACATCCATATTCTAAAATTTTCATATTTTTAAGATCGTGCCGAAATTCTGCAGAATTCTCAAGTGAATCAAATTAGAATCTCATTCTTGTTTGATTCTCTGCCCTCTCTCGAAGATCAAAGTGCTATTCAGAGTTATAGGATCAATTTGTAATCAAAAGTTTATCGAGTCTCTCTATAAGGTGTGGTTGTGCATGGAAATCAATTGGGTGATCTTGTGTCCCGTAAATCAAGAAAGTTTGCCCCGGACTCGAAGACAGGAGGGTACCTCAAGGCCTTTAGAAATTGAGGATTGTAATCTCGACATTGATATAATAAAAATCTGTACAAGGTGTTTGCCATGGTGCAGGACTGGACGTAGGGTAACTCCGAACCAGTATAAAATTCGGTGTGTTCTTTCCTTTTACTGCTTTTTATTTACTTTCTGCATCTATTTTTGATTCTGTGATTGTTCTATGATTAAGTTCTGCATTTGTTTGTGTCATAATTTTAATTTAGTCCGTATAAGTCTTAGAATCCATTAAACACTATTCACCCCCCCTCTAGTGTTAAATTTGCCTTAAGATCCTTAATCCGCACTCCCTTTCAATTGGTATCAGAGCATAGGTTTTAATAGTTTTCATAATCTGAAACTTGAAAATTGTTTTAATAGTTAACAACACGGGTAATGTCAACTCTGGCACAAGTTCTATTAACACTAATACTAGTTCATTTGTAGAAGGTCAGTCTACTGTTAAACCACCATTTTTCAATGGAAGTAATTATGCATATTGGGCTTGTAGAATGAAAGTTTATTTACAATCAGTAAGATTATTTTGTTCAGTGGACTGCTGAGCAAAAGGGTGTTGCACAAAATAACTCAAAGGCCATGAATATATTATTTTGTTCACTAGATAGGAATGAGTTTAATAGAGTGTTTGTTTGTAAGTCTACATGTGAAATCTGGAAAACTTTGCAAGTTACTCATGAAGGAACAAGCAAAGTTAAACAAACTAAAATTTCCATATTAACTAATCAGTTTCAATTGTTTAAAATGCATGCAAATGAGTCCATTTTCGACATGTATTGTCGATTTTAAGATATTGTTCATTCACTAATTGCACTAGGAAAAAGCTTTTCGGAGGAAGACCAAGTCAGAAAAATTCTAAATTCACTCACTCTAGAATGGGATCAAAAGACACTTGCAATCGAAGAAGCAAATGATATCAGTCTAATGAAAATAGAAGAATTGATTGGGAATCTGATGTCCTATGAAGTTCAACTGCAAGGAAGAATAGAAAATAAGGCTACAGAAAAGAAGTCATTAGCATTCAATGCAACAACTGAAGATTCTGAACCAGACAGTGATGAGGAGATTGCTTTCATGAGAAGAAACTTCTGGAAATTCCTAAAATATAGAAAAATGAATAATTACAAAAGAAATGATCAAAGGAATTCCAGAAATAATACAGTGAACCTCAACAATGATAGATGCTACAATTGCAATAAAGTCGGGCATCATAGGAAAGATTGTCCGTATCCAGATAAACAGTTGTTCCCTCCAAACAATGATTCGTCAAGGAAAAGAAAGAAAGCATACACAGCAACTCTTGATGACTCAGACTCATCATCCAGTGACGATGAAAAGAAGACAGATAATTCAAATCTGTGTTTCACTACTATTCATGAATCAAACGACGATGGGAGTATGGATCTAAAAATAGGTACGCATTTACATTATTTTTAATTTTTCTTGTTTGAATGGATGCTTGTTTGTTTGCTTGAGTTTTTTTTAAATAACTTGAATTTTAAATTAAAATTTATCCCTTGAAATTTGAATTTTAAATTCAAAATTAATATTATTTTAATAATATTTTAAATATTAAATTATTAATATTTAAGTATTATTATATTTAATGTTACCACAGGAATTATATAAGTAGAATATAGGATATAATATATACATTTATTAGAAATTAGGAATAGACACTTGTCCTTTGATTCAATAGGCACATGTCGACATACCTGGATACCCTATGTCGACATGCCCCTCAGAAATTTGATTTCAAAATTTGAATTCAAACTTTTGAATTTCCCTCCACCTTTTCACCAACTTCAATGCTCTGGAAAGATTCCTCTTGACCAGAGAACATGTCTATAGAATCTCTATTTAATTCACTCTCCTTATCATCACTTTTCACTTTTATTTCAAATTTCAAATTTATCTTCATTGTCTTCAACTCCTCTCAAACTTCTTCAATGGCCTCTTCAAGCACTCCTAACACCATTAGGCTTCGAAAAGCTATAAAAAACTTTCTTTTTAATGACCTGGAAGCTATCAAAACATACATCAACTATGTAAACTTTGGTCAAATTCATATGGGGAAATTTGCTATTTTTGAAGATTTTCCTTCTTATGAAATTGAAAATCTTTTTCAACAATGTTCTATTCTTAGTGTATAGATAACAAACAAAATGATTTTGTATGTTATCAAAATCTTGTTAAGATGTTTTATGCGAATTTGAATCGTGGTTTTTATGATGGGCAAGATGGACAAATATGGAGTAGTGTTAAAGGAACACAAATAGTTTTGGATTGAGAAATTTTAGGAAATATTTTGGGATGCAAGTATACTGGAATGAATCTCTCAAAATTTCAAATAAATGAAAATGATCGAGAGACATTTCATCACATCTTTGAAGGGGATGACAATTTTGAATTCAAAAATCGTTATTTTCGTCCAAAAGCAAGAATTGTTAACCTTCTTATTCAACACACCCTTATACCAAGATCGGGAAACTACAACAACCCAACTTTGAAAGTTTGCAAAGCTCTTTTTGCAATTTTTGGAAATTATGATATCAATTGGGCTCAAGTTATTTTGGATGAGCTAAGGCCCAAGAATTTTACTATGGGTGAAAACACATTATATCATGGAGTTTATCTCACTTGGATTTTTAATTACTTTGGAGTAGATTTCAAAAGGGAAGAATTTATAACTAGAAAAGTGTTCAACCATGGAAACATTTCCCTTATGCAAATTCCATTAGTGTTTCAACCATATGAAACACTTAAGGAAAAGGAAGAAAGGCTTGCTCACGAAGAGATGAAAGAAATGGAGGAAGAAGAAGAAGAAGAGGAAGAGGAAGGAATGGAAATTAAAGAGGAGGAAGAGGAAGATCAAAAAACTTCCTTAGAGAGTATTGAATATCCTACTAATCCCACTAATCCATCCAATAAGACCATTCTCAATAATCAAAGAATTATAGTGGAAAATCAAAAGACACTCAAAAGATCAATGAGTAAGAAAATGGATAAGATTTCCACTAAAATCAACAAGTTCTTCGGGAAAGTTAGTAGAAAGCTTGGACTATCATCTTCTTCATCTTCATCTAATTAGTTTTAGTTCATGTTATCTTGTTTGCTTCAAGTTCTATCCATGTATTTTCCTTTATTTTAGTTAATATTATATTATTTTATGTAATGTTGACTAGAATCCTTAATGAAATCTTTTATTTCCTGTTATTCAACTTCACTTGTCTCTGTAATTGCTTGTTTTTATATTATACAAATTTTAGTTGCATAGATTTGTTCATAATATTCAAAACAAAGCAAATTGTCACTTTAGGCAGAGGCATGTCGACATCCCCCATCCCCCCATGTCGACATGCAATGGGAAGAAAGTAGTTACACTTTCAAATTTTAATTTCATGTAACTAATTTGTGTCTATTCATTTTAAACGACTTTCTACCCCTATTTATAACTGTTTCTTCCAGAATAAATTATCAAACTTCATTTCTAATCACTCCCTTTCATATTTCTTCCTATTTCTTGAATTATGGCTTCTTTAATTAAGAATCTAAGTGATAATCTTGAGGAAACTCTCACTTCCTTCAAGAATATCCTTACATTCATACTTCATAATCAGCGCCACTTAGAATTGAGTCAAATGTAGATGATCAAGGAGCAAGAGAGACATTTCGACGCCCTTCGTTGGATGATCTCAGCCCTTAACAAGGACGATCTTGAAGGAAATCCACCAGTCACTCTCGATAACGATAAAGAAGAATGGGATGCCATGAAAGCAGACCCTATCTTTGGAGAAGATGGATGGGTGAAAGTACCAAGAAATGTCTAGTCATTCTGTATGTTATTTGTTTGATTTGAGTGGTGTGTTTTAAACTTGATTGAATTGACTTATTTAAAACATTTGGTGTGGTTTGTATATATGACTGGATTGAATAATTACTGTAAATATGATTGGATGATGATTGATTTACTTCTGGATTACACTTGTGATCACACTCATGATCACATTTCATACTTATGATCACACTTAGCACTTATAACACTTATATATGGATTACTCTATTGTATTATGGTTGATTATCTTATATCAAGTTTAGGGAATTTGTTAGTAAGAAGTTTTTGTTGATGAAAAAGGGGGAGAAGTTATAAACTAGTAGTTGGCTTGGAGTAAAGGGGAGTTCTGATTGGAGTAATGGGGAGTCATGGAGTAAGGGGGAGTTATGATAGCAGTTATGGTATGGTAAGTATATTTTATAAATACAGGTTGTCGTCATCAAAAAGGGGGAGATTGTTAGGAACTGAGATGTTGTTTTTGATGACAACAACCTTTTTAACTTATCTTATTATAAAATATAAACTAACACTATTGTCCAGATAGATATGTATATGCAGGAACTATGCAGGATATATACATATATACATATATATATATATATATATATGCAGATATTGATTACTGAAGATTGATCAGTATAAAGACTCAAGACTCAAGATTCAGAATGGAGATATCAAGATTGAAGACTCTAGAGTATCAAGATCAAGATTTCAAGATAAGTGTCTAGTTTTTGTTAAAACTTCATAATAGCACGGAAATCTTCATTCCAAATTTCATTTGGGATGGAACCCATTTCTATCTTCTTAGTGGCTTACAAACCCACGACAAGTAGCTTACAAACCTACGACAAGTGGCTTACAAACCCACGAACATCCTGGTTTTGTAAAAGTTCTCGAGTGCTGATGTGATGAGATATTCTGCAAGAAGAAGCTTGCAAAACTACTTCAAAATGGTTTTTCAAAATGATTTTCAAAACTGCTTTTCAAAATGTTTTAGCCTTAAAAATTATCTTTTCAAATGATTTTCAAAAAGATGTTTTAGCCTTAAAATATTCTTTTTTTTGTTTTTAAATAAACTCTTGTTTTAAACTTCGTTTGTTTTTAAAACTATATTCTGATATTTAAATATTCTTTTATAATATATATACTTGAGATTTAAAATCAAATTTATATATACATTCTAAAAATATATCTTTCTACTCTTCTTTATTTTATAAAACATAGGAAAATTAGTTTATTTTACTCCAGAATCATTTCATCTTGTTTTCCTTTCAATACCATTTTCAAAACAAATTTTACATTGTTTTTAACTAAGGGATGCCGACATCATGGGATAACCTATATTGCCATGGTGGCCGTTAAATTTAAAAGTTTCAATTTTCAAAAGAAGTGTCTATTAGTTTAAATCTCTTCACGAATGGTTATGACCGTTATTGGTCTATAAATAGCCTTCGCAAACGAATTTTTTAACTAACTATTTTCTTATTTTCTTCACTCCTTCTCCACAAATCCATATTCTAAAATTTTCATATTTTTAAGATCGTGCCGAAATTCTACCGAATTCTCAAGTGAATCAAATTAGAATCTCATTCTTGTTTGATTCTCTGCCCTCTCTCGAAGATCAAAGTGCTATTCAGAGTTATAGGATCAATTTGCAATCAAAAGTTTATCGAGTCTCTCTATAAGGTGTGGTTGTGCCTGGAAATCAATTAGGTGATCTTGTGTCCCGTAAATCAAGAGAGTTTGCCCCGGACTCGAAGACAGGAGGGTACCTCAAGGCCTTTAGAAATTGAGGATTGTAATCTCGACATTGGTATAATAAAAATCTGTACGAGGTGTTTGCCTTGGTGCAAGACTGGACGTAGGGTAACTCCGAACCAGTATAAAATCCGGTGTGTTTTTTCCTTTTACTGCTTTTTATTTACTTTCTGCATCTGTGTTTGATTCTGTGATTAAGTTCTGCATTTGTTTGTGTCATAATTTTAATTTAGTCCGCATAAGTCTTAGAATCCATTAAACACCATTCACCCCCCTCTAGTGTTAAATTAGCCTTAAGATCCTTAATCCGCACTCCCTTTCATTTATAACTATTATAAATATATTTAATAATATTTATTCCTTAAATCATAATCATAATTTTATAAGTAATATTTCATAAATATTAATTGATTTAATTATTTTATAAAAATTATAAGCTAATTAAATCGCTTGGTCAAAGGAGAATTCATCGCTTCGATTGTGTGACTCGTCGGGTGTAAATTTGGTCAGCGATTAGGATCCACTATTCGAATATTAACGTTCACATGTCACTTAGCAGGTGATGTAACATTTTGGCCAAATTTATCACTTAATCAAATTTCACTTTGTTAAGCGTTATCCGGTTATGACTTTTATTTACACCAATTCTCTTCGTCAATACTATATCACTTTGGACGTACGGAACTTGGTAATGGTCGACATTCCAATATCGTCCATATTCAATTTTATAGTCCAAACACAATGTTCTTTGTTTAATAATAACAATCATTATTAACCGAAATGCTCTAGCCAAAGACTTTTACTTTGAGTTGACTTGAGTTGACCGGGATACTAACCCTACATAACTAAGGAGATGAATCCTCTCTTGAATAGTGCTACACTTCCAATACTTCCCAACTATATTCCCTCGATGGACGTCGTGCCATGAATCGACTATAATCAAAATAGAGCTTCCATATTAAAGACTGGCAGTATTCTCAAGTTGAGAGAACTATGTAAATCAGTCACATCGATATTTTCTGTTTGATCTTAGTTATATCAACCAACAGAAAACTATCGAGTGAGTTGCTCCATAATTATACAATAACTATTAATACGTAACTTCTTGGTGCTTCCAGCAGTCATGAGTAATACACTGTCTAATATTTGGAGAGCGTTATGTAATATAATCTCAACTTTTACATGATTATACAGTCTCGATGCATCTTGACGGGGAATATTTAAAATGGTATATTTATTTTTTATTTGATAAATTACTCACGGATACAAGATTTGTGACTACTATCACAAAACATACCATTTATGAATTTTCTATTAGATATATTTTTAATTAAATCAATTAATTAATATACCACATTATATCAAGTATATAATAGAAAGAAAACACCTTTTATTTCGAACAAACTTGGTTATCGAGTTAGATATATGTAAAAAATTACATAATTTCCTCTATGGCATACCTCTACACTACACCAAAAAATATTTTTGGAGGCGTATAGAAAACGCTACCATAACTTATGGTAGTATTTTAGTGGACGCCGCTAAAAACATGCAACTAAAAATCCAAGATTTTCTATTGCGTTTTAGTAAACGCCACTATAAATTATACTAAAAATCTTTATTGTAACATTTGGAAAACACTACCAAAAAGTATCGTTCACTACAACAAAATATTTTAGCAGCGTTTTTGTTTGCCACCATAATATTTTGATAGCATTTAATAAACGTTGCTAAAAATTATTAATTTTTGTGCCGGTTTCCTTCCCTGTGGCGGCTCGTTCAGTTTTCACTTCATTTTATTCACAATGTAAATATATTATATATAGTAATAATTAACATATTTCAGTATGAAACCAACAATCACTCATATAATTATCGCATTCAAACAACCGAAAACACTTTAATCACATAGTGCAATACGATACACAAACACCTCGATACAAGATTTTCTTAAACAAAATAACCACGTTTACATAAAATCCATAATCAAATTAGCACATAAAGAGAGAGGCCCGACTCTTCATCCTCTTCAAGGGAGGAAGCATACACAAAGTAAAGGGCCTAAATGAGTCTGAACACTCCAAGCAAAATGGTTCTCTGCAACATTCCTAGAAACAAACTAGAAAATTATTATAAACGATAAATGATATTATTTAACATATTGTATGAAATGAGAAGCAAAACCAAAATATTACACTTAAAAATTTGAAAGAGGGAGGTCTGCAAGGACATCTATCATGCCAGTAAACTGATTATTTTGCATGTACCTAAATCAAATTGAAACAACTCCAGCTTATAATCTGATTTTAACACATTCAAAGAAGAAACACACATTCGCCCAAACCAGCATATCAATCATATACAACTACATTTAAATCACTTTCCCTCGACATATCATTCTCATATGAACCATCATCCAACCCATCTAAATTGACATCTTCTTCAACACTTCGAACATAAATTTAAAACAAATGTCACATTTTGAATTAGCGTTACCGTGGAAATTGTAATATGTTTGGTGTTTATGATTATTATTATTATTATTATTTATAAAACTCAATTAACTTTTATAAACTTAGTTAATTCATCATCATTATTATTTATAAAACTGTTATAAACTTAGTTAACTTAATTATACTACTACTACTACTACTACTACTATTATTATTACTATTATAAACTTAATTAATTTTTATTAACTTAGTTAATTCATCGTCATCATTATTATTTATAAAACTTTATTAAATTAGTTACATTATTATTATTCGTAAAATTTAGTCAACTTAAACTTAGTTAATTTTATCAAACTTGTTTATTTTTAACAAAACTTAGTTAATTTCTATTAACTTTGTTAACTTAGTTAATTTATTATTATTATTATTATTATTATTATTATTATTATTATAAACTTAGTTGATTTTTATAAACTTAGTTCATTGTTATTATTATTATGCTAAAAAAATCATTTGCGGGTATGTAATTGTGTATCAATATGATAGAATCACGACATATATCAAAACTTATGGGGCACACAACACATAGGTGACTCAAAATGGGAATGTGAACCAAACAATTAATACAATATATGCTAAGTAAATAAACTACTTTAGACAATGCACCTATCTTGCCATGTCCACTATTCAAAACTACCATGTCCACTACTTCAGTCAAACACTCTTCGTTTCATATAAGTTCAACACATGCTCTGCTTGCACAATTTGTCACCTTCAACACATGTTAGATCTACTAGCATAATAAATTTGCTCAGCATATTTAGTTTGTCATCTTCCTTACTCTTGCACTATTCTGCATGTGCAAGTCTATATGACAGGATGGAAATAATTTATTGATTTATATAATATATAGGTAGTTATGATTTATGAAAAAGCAATAAAGTCACATGTACCTATGAATAGGTCAAGAATTCATTGCTCAAACATGGTAACACTGCACAAATAGAACAATAGATTTGAGGATTAGATGCAAAAACATTACCATGTAGAAGCCTAAGAAGCGATCACTTAGTAGCATTTGAATCTTCTCATTGTGAGTTGGGAGTTAACCATGCGAGTTGCTGCATGTGTCTTTGTTATCACGACCTCATTCATAACCAGTTGGCATGAGCTTATATGCAATCATAGAACACGATCCTGGAGTGAAACTGGACGTTAAGATGACACATTACAATGTCATACTAAATTTATTAAACATGCTACAAGTGTGTGATTTGAAATATATAGAAAATAAAAGCAACATATGGATATAGTTGAGGAAGTTCATTTTGTTGTGTATGCATCCAACCCAATGGCTCCAAGTCATTTAGAAAGTCATGCTTAGGATCAGTACATCCCTTTGCAGTTGAGTATTATCTTATCTATAACAATGAATAGGATCGGTACATCCATTTGCAACAGATTGTTTGTTACCATACCCACCTCCATTTTCCAAGTATTGGTAATGCAACTTTTTAGGCTGGTAAAACGTTTTAGCTGCAAGATACTCTTTCACAAGCTTTGATCCATCCACTTCAGGTCGCTTGATTTCAAGTGATTCTTTTGCTATTTTTTCTTGTGCATTGTTGTAGTAGTAAATTCCTACTTAGTACCATGTGCCTACATCCTCGCCCTAACCGATCCACAAAAACACTCATTTAGTACACAGCCTTAAATACTACTTTTCAAATCGGAAATCAATTATCCTTTTTTATTTATTAAAATGGATCATATATCAATTTTGCGTCATTGTAGAACAACATATTAATATCTCTAAACAATTAATGGGCGAATCATTCGGTTTATATAAATTTGTGTCGCAACATAACAAATAGTTTGAGACAAATTCAAAGCAAGTCGATTCTACTGTACAGTTATTAAAAGCAGGAAATCAAGATGGACGTAGATAACTAGTGTGCAATAATAGCATCACTTTGCAAACTAGGAACATTTATTGGTTGAAATAGATCTGCTTGTTATTTAGGATGAATAAATTCAGTAATTGGATTTAAATATTTTTATAACATTTGACTTATTTTAATAATACATGTTTTAAAACTAAGTGGTTAAGTGATTTGACTTTGGTGCGAAAGGTCACAAGTTCGAAACTTGCATAGTGTAATTCGAACATATATTGACATGTGAGTTGTGATATGTTGTCCCAGTGACATGTTGTGTCTAAGTACCATTTCAAAAAAAAAGAATGGTTTTGACTTTCGAGGCACATAGCAGAATTATCATGAGAAATTGATATGGTAGCACTATATGTTATTAGTTCAGATTGATTAATTTTATTAATAAGAAAATGCACATAAGCTACTCACTCTAATATACAAGAAAATAACTTGATTATCAACTGAATGCACAAATCTCATTTCATATTTCAATCTCTCTGTTCTTCTAAAAGTACTTTATCATAAAATTACATCTATAACTGCTTAAATACATATTCAAACCTTAGAAAATCTAGTTCTCATTTTAAAAAATTTGGCACAAAAAAAACAAAATATCTTTACAATTATCTCGGTGACTGTGAGATAATATCAAATAAGATAATATGTCTCGGATATTACATAAATATATGACCATTTTTTAAAACCCTGATATAATTGAATTTTCGCACTAAATGATAATGTCTACTAACTATTGTTGATCATTTTAGTAAGTTAAACAAACCAAACTGATTATATATAAATTGTGCTTATCTATCTTCGAGTTTATATAAATACACGATCATTGTCTTTATTAGAAATTTTGTTAAATGGTAATGTCTACTGTCAATTGATGATCATTTTGAGAAAATTAATGGAACTTTTTTTTAAATGGTAACTGATGTTTAGGGATATAGAACTTTATAAATCTGAATCAAGGTACCAAAGTCTTACCACTTTATTACTAGTTATAGGTTGAACAATATTAAACTAATTATGTACATATAAAATATGATTCATGTATAAGGTATGATTCGTTCACTAGATATCATTTACACAATTTGCTAATTAATTATGACTATATATGTAATTTGCAAGCACAACTTTAAATGTACGTTCATAGTCAAGCATTTTTAATTTGGATACATTTAAAAACCTCATCATATATATCAGGTTAAAATTGACAAAAATAAACCGTTTATATTGCATGACTTAAATGTACTTTCACAGTTAAGCATTTTTAATTTGGACGCATTTAAAGTCAGCTAACCAAATCATCACATATAACATGTTAAAATTGAAAAAATAGACCATTTATATTATCTTTTTTTCATTCAAACAATTTAATTTAGATAGGTATAGCCTCAAGATGAATTTAACTGAAAATAAGACTTAAAACCTAAATATACTGTAAAAAAAACTCACCTTAACAGTGATTTTTAAAATGAGGAAGTGCACACGCGCGCACGCGCGCACACAGATATATATATATATATATATATATATATATATATATATATATATTGATAATAATAAAAATGAAACAACTTACTCATAATATTTAAAACATTGTTTACACTTAACACTTGTAGTATGAAAATCTCATCTAGTTTGGTAAATGCCTAAACGATGGGTTACTAATTAAAAACTAACATGATAATCTATAGCCATTTTCCCCATCTTTGGTTGCATGCTTTCTTATTGCTTCTACTTTAGCTTCTTGCTATCCTCTTTCTTGATATACGCCTAAGGACGATGGTAACATACAAATTCACATGTGGAAGAAAGTAAGAATGTGATCAAGTTACTAAAATATAGAAGTATCTAAATGGCTCAATGGTTAACTATCTATACCAAGTCATAACATTTTTTGGGATTGCCCATCTTATTTTCTCTATTCTAATACATTGAATTTTAGAGGAGAAGAGAGGATATAATGAATAATTAATTTTATTGTAAATTTTTTCTCTGATCATACTAACTCTTTGTACATGATTATATATAGCTTAATTATGCTAGCTGTTGCTTACTTCCTAGTCGTTGCTTATTTCCCAAATTATAATTTTACTAGCCATTGCTTATTTCTTTAATTGTACTTCTGTTATCCCATTTTTGGTCAAAATTGGAATATCAGTGTTGGGTGCGTTTCCTCCACGACTGAACCAAGAAGAAGCAGCCAGCAAGCGTATATAAATCTGGGACTTCACTCATGATTCAAGTATAAAAGTCCATTCGGTATCAAAGGTTTAAAGTTTCATTCGGTAATCAGCATCACCAAGGTCATTCGGCATTCACCTTCCCAATATCATTCGGCATTCAAGATGCCTTGGTTCATCCGGCATTCCCAGTACAATAGCTCATTCGGCACTCCCAATATAGAAGTTCATTCGGCATCTCACTGCCGAACCAGCTGCACCTCCATGAACCACCGAGTCACCTCCACCGGACCAAGAACCACAACTCCAACAACCCAACACCGAACCAACTGCTTCACACCCCTATGCCGAACCAACCTATCACCGGACCACATCCCTACCGAACCCCAACCTTCTCCAAGCACGGCCGAACTAAAGCTTCGCCGAACCGGAACGTTGCCAGGCCAGATTGCTTCAGCCCAGGCCCACCAGCAGCTATATACAACCAAGACCCCTGCCCCCAACCTCACTCTATAAATAGAGGGGCAGGGGTACAACAATGAGAGAGAAGTTTGAGAGCTCAAGCACGGAAGGAACTTTCAAACACTTTTAGATACTTGTACCAAAGCTTTGTACTTGTAATCTGAGATCTAAAGGAGAAATAACATATAAAGTGGACGTAGGCACGTTCTGGCCGAACCACTATAAATCTGCGTGTCTTTTTACAGTTTAGCCCCTGCTTTTCATATATTTGCATAAATCACCCAAATCACTAAGAACAACATAAGATCTACTAAATCATACAACTTTGAGGTGTTTGTCCATTTTTTGTGCAAACATTTTTGGTGCTTTCACTGAGAGTTGAACTCAAGGATTCTACCGCTTGGAAGCTGAATTTAAAAGTCTAAAGATTCAGATTGGGAGAATCATGGCAAGACAATCAAGCAGAAGGCCGAGGCCAGAGCAAAGTCAACAGGAAGGGAGTCAAGAGGCTTCCTCAGGAGCAAACCAAGCTTCAGTCTTCATCACCAGGGATGAGATGGAGGCCATGATGAGAAGACAAGAAGAGATGATACAGAACTTGCTTCAACAGATTGGGCAACGTGGAGCACGGAACCAAGGCGCAACTGGAGTTCAGAACGGAGCAGGACCATCTGGCGTAGCACCAGAGCTAGGGAGCACACGCGCAGAACATGTTGATCCAATCCCGACAAGAGAGACGGGGGCATCCGAACAACCTGGTAACAATAGAAGAATGAACGCTCCGCCAGAGGGGCATACACCTGAAAGCTCCCACGGACTCAGGGGGCAGGTCGAAGGCAGTGAACGAGGACTACAACTTGGAGATAGTGACAGACTGGCGGAGATGGTCAGACGAGCCATGAGAGGCGGACTAGTAAATAGGGACCTGGAGGATGTGAATAGGAGTCCTTTTACCACAACAATCAGGCGAGCTAGGAACCCACCAGATTTTAAGCTACCATCATTGGATATGTATAATGGAAGGACAGACCCCACGGTTCATCTGACAAAATATATAAGGCATATGGAAGTGCTGGGGGCATCAGAGGAGGTTATGGCCCGGTGCTTTCCATTGTACTTGGCAGATATTGCGGCGTTGTGGTTCAGACAACTGGAAAGCGGCTCCATAGGAACGTGGGCAGATTTAACTGAGAGATTCATGAGGCAATTCAGGGTTCATATTGCAAGACCCAAGAATGTGATGACTTTGGCAACCTTGAAGCAGAAAACTGGAGAGACTTTGAGGAGTTTTCTAACACGATTTAATGCGGCAGCAGCATCAGTGGATCGACCAGATCCATCTATGGTCATGATGGCGGCTGTATCTGGAATAGCTGATAGTACGGAGTTCAAGAATTCGTTAACTAAAGATCCACCTATGAATCTGGGAGAGTTCTATCATGAGGCTGAAAAGTTTCTGCGTTTGGAAGACGCTAGTGCAGAAAGAGAGGAAGAAGTTGACGTTTACGCAATCAAGAGCGGAAACCCACCTGGAAGGGGTGCGGAGACGGGTAAAGGAAAGAGAAAGGCTGAGGATAGTGATGACAGGTCAAAGCGGCCACGGAAAGAGTCGCGATTCACCACTTACTCCGAGCTGAATGAGAGTTTGGAGCGAATCTATCAAGATACAAGAGAGCAGGTTCCCTACCGTAGGCCAATGCGAAGGGATCCGACTATTAATGAAAGGAAATCAGACAGATACTGCTTGTTCCACGACCTGAATGGTCATCATACCAACGATTGCAGGCATCTGAAAGATGAGGTGGAGGGGCATATTCGGAATGGTTTGCTATCACAATATGTGAGAAGGAGGGCCACAACGGTGGGACAAGAACAACCACCGCCCGCACCAACTGAAGACGGCTCAGGATCGAGACGTCATCTTATTATCCGTTGATCGAGATAACGACGAACGAGCAGCAAACTCCACACTGATACGGTTAAGTTGTTTACACATGTACAGGACCACGAACGATCCTCAGGCATGCTCTGATACAACTATAAACCACATCGATATAGGCGTTTGCACTCCGACGTCACTGCTTTGCTTTTGTTCTTTATTTCTTAAATTTGGATTTGACTTTGCTGAACATTTCTATTTTAAAATTTCATCAGTTGAATGGATATTTGGTTTTGATAATTCTAAAATGGCTAAGCTACTTACACATGTACGGGATCGCGAACGATCCCTAGGCATGCTCTGAGATAGTGATAAACCGCCGCAACAGACAATCCAGAAACTCACCCGAACGTGAATCTGGTTTGGATGGTATTAAGTCCCCCCCGGGCACACATCAACTCGCCTCGAACGGCACCCCGACCGCGAACGGTCACAACTCGCCTCGAACGGCACCCCGACCACGAACGGTCACAATTCGCCGCGAACGGCACCCGACCTCGAACGGTCACAATTCGCCGCGAACGGCACCCGACTTCGAACAGTCACAAACTCGCCTCGAATGGCACAACTCATCTCGCCACAAGTGGCTCGATCGCGAACGGTCGCCATTTGAGGTCCACCCCCTGACCGCCAACAGTCGCACCTTACCACGAATGGCTCGATCTCGAACGATCGTCATTCGAAGTAAGGCGCTTGACCGCGAACGGTCACATTTCATCCCAAGTGGCTTGATCACGAACGGTCGCCATTCGAGGTCCGCCTTCTGACCGGGCTCGGTCGCACTTTACCTCGAATGACTCGACCCCGAACGGTCGTCATTTGAAGTAAAGCGCTTGACCGTGAACGATCACATTCCACCACAAATGACTCGATCTCGAACGATCGTCGCATGGATTTAGACGCTTGACCGCGAACGGTCGCACTTCACCTCAAATGACTCGATCGCGAACGGTCGTCATTTGAAGTTAGGCGCTTGACCACGAACGGCCGCGCTTCATCCCAAGTAGCTCGATCCCGAACGGTCATCATTTAGGGCCATATAAAACTACCAAGCTCTTTACAGGTTGTTGACAGGATACGAACATCCAACTCATGGCATTACAAAACACGTCTTCCTACCGCAAGTCATGTTTTGGGGGGCAAAGTGTTATCCCATTTTTGGTCAAAATTGAAATATCAGTGTTGGGTGCGTTTCCTCCACGACTGAACCAAGAAGAAGCAGCCAGCAAGCGTATATAAATCTGGGACTTCACTCATGATTCAAGTATAAAAGTCCATTCGGTATCAAAGGTTTAAAGTTTCATTCGGTAATCAGCATCACCAAGGTCATTCGGCATTCACCTTCCCAATATCATTCGGCATTCAAGATGCCTTGGTTCATCCGGCATTCCCAGTACAATAGCTCATTCGGCACTCCCAATATAGAAGTTCATTCGGCATCTCACTGCCGAACCAGCTGCACCTCCATGAACCACCGAGTCACCTCCACCGGACCAAGAACCACAACTCCAACAACCCAACACCGAACCAACTGCTTCACACCCCTATGCCGAACCAACCTATCACCGGACCACATCCCTACCGAACCCCAACCTTCTCCAAGCACGGCCGAACTAAAGCTTCGCCGAACCGGAACGTTGCCAGGCCAGATTGCTTCAGCCCAGGCCCACCAGCAGCTATATACAACCAAGACCCCTGCCCCCAACCTCACTCTATAAATAGAGGGGCAGGGGTACAACAATGAGAGAGAAGTTTGAGAGCTCAAGCACGGAAGGAACTTTCAAACACTTTTAGATACTTGTACCAAAGCTTTGTACTTGTAATCTGAGATCTAAAGGAGAAATAACATATAAAGTGGACGTAGGCACGTTCTGGCCGAACCACTATAAATCTGCGTGTCTTTTTACAGTTTAGCCCCTGCTTTTCATATATTTGCATAAATCACCCAAATCACTAAGAACAACATAAGATCTACTAAATCATACAACTTTGAGGTGTTTGTCCATTTTTTGTGCAAACATTTTTGGTGCTTTCACTGAGAGTTGAACTCAAGGATTCTACCGCTTGGAAGCTGAATTTAAAAGTCTAAAGATTCAGATTGGGAGAATCATGGCAAGACAATCAAGCAGAAGGCCGAGGCCAGAGCAAAGTCAACAGGAAGGGAGTCAAGAGGCTTCCTCAGGAGCAAACCAAGCTTCAGTCTTCATCACCAGGGATGAGATGGAGGCCATGATGAGAAGACAAGAAGAGATGATACAGAACTTGCTTCAACAGATTGGGCAACGTGGAGCACGGAACCAAGGCGCAACTGGAGTTCAGAACGGAGCAGGACCATCTGGCGTAGCACCAGAGCTAGGGAGCACACGCGCAGAACATGTTGATCCAATCCCGACAAGAGAGACGGGGGCATCCGAACAATTGCTGACCACATTCTAGTTATGGAGGGACATACTAAGAAAATTTCCACTCAGGCCAAGACAATCGAGGAGTTGCAGAAGACAATCGTAGGGCTGCAAACTCAAGTCACACAGCTTAATGCCGAAAAGCTGCGATTGAGATCGAGAAAGCTGCAGTGACAGCAAATTATCTAGAACTCTAGCACACTTTTGACCGAAAGATGGAGAAACTTGACTCTACGTGTAACGACCCGTATTTTTAACACTTTAAAAATACGAATTAAAATGAAAATTTTGGATAAAAATCCGAAGGAAATAAAATTTTGTGTTGTTAAAAGTGAATTACAAGTTAAAATACAAAATTGAATTCTGAAATAACTTATTTGTAAATTAAATATGGATGTTAACTTGTAGTGAATGTAAATAATGGATTGAATTTGATTGTAAACCAAATTGGTTATGATTGTAAACGAAGAATAAATAAAATGGTAGAGTTAATAATGGAAGTTTATGTTATTGAAACTAATATAAATAAATGTAACTTAATATTACAGTTGATTGAAAGCAGATAATAACTGAAACTGTAATTCGATAAAGATGTTAACTTGTAATTGAACGTAAGTAAAGATTTAAATTTGAATGTAACAAGTAATTGAATTGAATTGAATTTGATGGTAAACAACGAAATAAATAAAATGTTACATTTAATATTGAAGTTATAATATGGAAATCAACGTAAATGAATGTAATTTAATATTACTGTGAATTTAAATAAGATGATAGCTGAAGAAAATTAAAGTAAATGAATTATAAACTATTGATAACAATGTATAAGTAAATGGTTGATTCAATAATGAAAGTGTAAATCGAAATAAAAGAATTCAATTGGAATTAAATAACTTGAATTTGAATTACAATATAATTGAACGTTGAATCTAATGTAATCTTTTATATTGGATTTATAATGGAAAACCGCATTGTAAAAGAATGTTAATTACTGTGAAATTAAAAAATGAAATTTGTGAACAATTGAAATTTGATTTAAAAGTTAATAATTTAAAATTGGGAATTTTATATTGAAATTAAACAGTAGAAATAGCCATTTTTACAACTGTCTCGGATTTCGACGAAACCAGTTTCATCGGATCCGTAACAATGAATTATTGTATGGTTCTAATTTTCGTAGCAATCGGACTTGTCGTTTGGTCGTGCGAGCTTGAAACGCGTAGAAATTTGACGTCGTTAATTAAAATAATCGACTTCAAAAAGCTATCTTCCACATACGATTGAATTAGGCCTTGGGACTAGTTCCATTGCGTCCGTAACGGGGGTAAAACCTTATAAACGCCTGGCGGCACGTCTCGTTTGGAGTTCGGACGATTTTGGACCTAACTTTATAAATACGCACTCAAAACCGAGACAGTTTTATCATTTTTCATTTCAGAAACCCTAATTTCAAACCTTGGCCGCCACCTATTCCATGGCTGAAATTGCTCGAACTTCTTTCCTTAATATCTCTCAATCCGTTCAACGAAATCGAAAAATTCCAAAAGCAAAAGTGTAGATCTCGGCGAGCTCTTCAAATCCATACGGTTGATTCGTGCTAATTCGTCACGGATTGGTCCAGATCTGGCTTTGAAGTCGTGCGTATTTTCTTGGTTTGCGTGCAAACGGCGGCGACTGGTGATGCGAAACTTCTGGCGTTGGTGGCTCTCCTGGAGGCGCTCGCATGGGGACATCTTGATCGAACTCCGGCTGCCTCGAGTTGCGTGCGTTTTGTGGTGGTTGTTGCGTTCATGGGTTCGGCTGTGCTAATGCGCGTAAAGAAGAAGAAGAAGGTTAAACGATTAATTAATTGCTAATCATGTTTTAAATTATATCGTTATATTAATTTAAGCGTAACTTTTGCATACGAGGTCCGTTCGGGCGAAACAGGTGGCGTTGGAATCGCGGCGACGAGAGCTACGCTGCAGTGCAGATCCGAAGTCATTTGGAGCTTGTTAAAGTTTTAGGTTAAATCGAACGTTGTTCGATTTGATTTAAAAATCGAAACTCAAGGTGAGTGTTTATACGCTCACAATTGACTAAAATAATTTTGTTAGTTAAATTTGATATTATGAAGTGATATGAATTTACTTGTCATTGTTTGATAAAAATTTAAATTGTCATATAGATTGTCATGTGAATTCACCGTTGGAAATTTAAATTGACAGTAGATTGAAATTAGGATTTAATTGAAATCAAATTTCCCGATATTGATAACTATGAAATTGCCGTGAATTGTATTGGCTATTGGATGATTTATTTCGATGGATGCTATTGGTTGATATTTAAATGTTTGGATGTTTATTTGCTTATATATACCCTGTTATACATACATATGACACTGTGATTTGGTTTAAGTAATATATATTCATCCCTGACATTTAATCGAAATAAATAATCACTTGGCCGTAGGTTAGAAAATTATATACGGACACCGGGTTGGTTAAATTAAATGATTTTAAAAGTTGTTTTGAAATTATTTAAATGAATTGCTTTTAAGAATAAAAATCCAATTTATGGAAATTGAATTAATTTGAATTGAAGCTCGAGATGTTGGAATTTAAACTTAGTAAATGAAATTGTTTAATTATTCGAAGTTTAGATTTTTTTTTTAGAAAATTTTTTTTTTGAAATACGGCGAAAATTTTCGAAAGTTGATTTGTTTTAAAAGATTGAACTTTTAATCGAACTATGAATATTTCTAAGAAAATTTATATGAAATGATATTTCAAGTTTGAGTTTGGAATTGAAAATTGATTTGAAATTGAGATTTAATTAATTTGGAATTTAATTGAAATTCAAAGAAATTTGTGGATTGGACTAAATTGAAACTATTGAATTAAATTTGAAGACAAAATTGATTTGAATAGGATTTGAACTGAAATTGATTTGGAATGTAATACTTGAATGAATTCTTGAAATCCGAATGTTAATCTAAGTTTATTGAATTGGAATTGTTCCAGAAATTAAGTAAACTACTTAATACGGATGTTTAATTTGAAGTATATTCTAATTTGAATACGAAATGGTTTTAAAGCGAATCTTATATTCTTATATAAATATATGAACTGTTTGAAATGTGAAATATTTAAAGTTTCGAAATATATTGAAAGTGAAATGGCTTATTTTGTGGTTCAAATATGTATTTGAAGTTGATAATTTGAAATGGTTTATTGAGAAGCTGAATCGAGTTGAAATTGATGATTTGAAATTTGATTAAATTTTAAATTTTGGAATTCGAGTTTATGTGAATCGTTTTGTGAGATTTTGAGGCGAAAAATGATTCTGAAATTCGAAATGAGATATTGAGGCGAAAAATGATTTTGAAATGAAATCGTATATTTGAGTAGATATGATGATTTTGAAATGGATTTGATTTTGAAGCGAATATGATATTTTGATATCAATTATGAATCGATTTGAAATGTAAAAGATCCAACCGGTGTGAAAAATATAACGTAGTTATTAAAGAGACCGGGATCGGATATGGACATACTCTCTGTCGATACCGAAAACCACTTTAATAACTATATTCGTGGAGTGTTGATCCAGAATGAAGTGGATGGTTTGATGAACGTGTTGACTGAAGAAAGAGAACGATTTTGGATGACCCCTGACATGACTAAAACAGGAGCCGCGCCGGGCCATTGAGGATCGCCATCTCTAGCGGACACACTCCTTCGATACCATGTCTATTACTTTTGTGATTCGATTTGGGTGCACCCCGCGATTTGGGAGTGTTGTTTCGCGGTGTTGGGGTAGTAGCTGCTATGCCCAACATCAGTCCGGATCACGCAACTACTAGTATCCTAGTTGGTATTGCCTCATGTACCTTGTCATACTGATTATCCTATTCGCGACCACTACGATTTTGATTTGTACCTTTAGTATATGGATTGCCCTCTGGTGACTTCCGGTTTTGGGGAAACTACGGTCTTGTATGTGCTCTTGGGAATATAAACTGTGTTAAGGGTGGAATGGGCCATGGCTTAACGCTATTTTAATACTTTTACTTTAATGTAGACATATTATAATAGCGTATTGTACTACATAGTAGATAGTTTAACGGATCCTTGAGAGATGGAAAATCCCGTAACATCTCTTAAGTTATTGCACTCACGTTGACACTGGATAGGAGGTGTCTAAAACCCGTAAACATCTCCGACGCCGTCGCACTCATATTTACTTATTCGATTTAACCTACATGAGATATTTTAGTCCTGACTCGAGTGTTTTGTCTTTTCATTACGCTCGGGTCAGCCTGAGCATTTCAGATTAGGTTGAAGGTATATTCTGGAGGACGAAGACGGAGTTTGGTATTACATCATTGTATTCTACTATTGTATTATTTTCCGCTGCATTGTTGTTTTATCTCTGATATGTATGTAACTCTGATTTATGATGTATAATAATAATCAAAAAATTTATTTAACAGCTTCATGAACTGTTATTTTATTATTATATCTTGTTCCTTCCGCTGCAAGATTCTGAGTTTGCTTCTGTTCTTTCTTTCCTTTTCTTATTTAACCCCAATAACCATCTGCCTTTTTGAACGGTTGAGTTGGACATGTGTGGATTATTGTCGACTTGAACGGTCAAAAATGCAGGTCGTTACAGTTGGTATCAGAGCTTTGGTTTAGCGATAAACCTTGGCTCTAGTGGGGAATAACTCATTGAAATAGAGGTAAACTATATGAATGAGTTGAGTGTATATGAGAGAGCGTATTTGTAATTTTGATATAAAAATGATTTTATATTGTGTTAATTTGTTCCGTTGAGTATTTATGAATTCTGGTTGGTACTTGGGACGCCAAGGCATCGATAGGAATTTCTAAACACTCGAATAGGACAGATTGACATAATATTGTTTTGGATTATATTCTATATATAAAAGACTTATCTTGAAAATTTATAAATTTTGATTGTATTGGTTAGAGATGATAATATTAGATTATCATCGTTTATTGTTGATTAGTCAATATTTCTAACTATTGACTATTGATGATTTTAAGAAATGAAACTTATAAATATGATTGACAATGAATATAAATGGTAAATAAAATAAAATAAAAAATGAATTTAAATTAAGATGGAGAATTTAAATTCCGATGTTTTGAAATTTATTAACGAAAATTTGAAATGTATAATATAAGTATTATATGATAGTATATTCGATTAGAAATTGTTTTCAAAGGATTTCAAATGAAGTAAGTGTTATACTCCCCTCTTGACACTAGAGAATGATTTCGGTGATGAGTGCACGCATCATCGACGTTTATTTTCCAGGGTCCAAGTGGGGGAGATCATTTAATAGTTTTTCTAAACCCTGTTTTGATTAAAATTGAGTTTTATTTTGTATTCTCTATAGTATGATTTGATATATAAATTATATAAGTATATATTATTTCAAAACTTGATTTGAAATGAAACCGGGATTGGAATTCTTGAGTTCTTTAATAATTAATGATTTTTTTTAATGGTGGAAATGAATTAATACTTGAATCATTACGGAACTTCTGAATTGCGAAATGAGAAATGAACCTAAGAGCTAAGTGAAATATCAATTGAAGTAGAAATCCTTAGAATTAGGAAATAATGAATTTAAAATAAAATTGAAACTGTAAAACTCGCATAGTATTAAATTTCATTCTATAGCATAGATATAACTTACCAAAATATTTAAGAAGTTCAAAAATGTTATATGAATTGTTAATTGGATAATATACAAGTATAGGTTTGAATAATGAAATATGATTTAATTAATGGTTTGCAAATATAAATAAAATTATTAGTAAATAATTGGAATTTAATTTAACATTTAAAGGTGATTCACAATTATGTTAATATAAAATGGAAATACTATATGTGAATGTAAATGTGAAATTAAATTATAGTGAAATTTAAGTAATGACTTAAGAATTAATTAATTGAAAATTCAACTTTGAATGAAAAGAGGTTGTATGTTGTTTAACTACATTTTATTTGCATAACTATAACTTACCAAATACTTAAAAGGTTTAAAATGCTAATAAGGATAAGTAAAGGAATAATATACCAATGTGAGAGTGAATAATAAAATGTGAAGATCTATTGATAGTTGTAAATATAAAAGAAATTTAAGCTGTAAAATGAATGATATATACAAGTGAATGAATAAAATTTAAAATTAATGAAATATAAAATTTGTAAATGGAAACTAATTAAAGTTGAATATAACTAAATGTCAATAAACTTGAAAGTGTATGAAATAAAAAAATAATTTGACTTGGAAATGTATAATTGATTTAGTGTAGATTTTGGATGGATGTTAATGTTTGATATGCATTGGTTGTTAAATGGGTGGTAATTGATTAAATAGAATTCATTAGTGTAAATGGAATTGAATAAACGGAATAATTTTTTTTAAATAATTAAATTCAAATTTGAAGCAAAGTGAAATTAAATTGAAGCAAATTGACTTGAATTTAAATTAAGAATGAAACAAACTTGAATAAATTGGAAACAAATCGAATGTAAACTTATTTCATGGATATATAAGAAAATAAACGACTTTGTGTTTGTGATTGTTTCTTTAGAAAATTTGAAGATTGATGGTTTGTACTTTGAAATAACAAAAGCAAAATTTGAAAAATCCAAAATACTCAAAGAGAGCTGAAATGAAATAGCCATAACTTTTAAATGGTTGAACGAAATTAGACGATCTTAGACTTTTCAGAAAGCCTAGAAACTGGGCTACATCTTTTGTTTAGAATGTTTTGATAAATACCTTCATCCACTAGGCTTAAAACACCAATATTAGTCGCTGGCCTGTGCGAAGTAGAAATCTGAAGCACCATAGTATTCTCGCCATAACTTTTTACTGGTGTATCGGATTTTGACGATCTTGCACTTTCTGGAAAGCTTAGAACATAAGCTAAAACTTTTGTTTTAAGCATTTGGTGTTTTTCTGTCGTTTAGAAGGTCAAAAATGTGACCAAACGTCGCTGACCTGCGCAATTCATTGTCAGGCTGAGGCGTATCTATTTAGTAAAACTGTCGTAACTTTTGAATGGAAGGTCCGAATTCAATGATTTTGGACATTCCGGAAAGCCTGAAACGAATGCAACAACTTTTATTTAGATTCCGTTGTCAAATTTTATCGTTTAGGGGACCAAAAACCGAGATTCATTTGCTGTCCTGAAATTGGAAATTCAGTTCTGAAGCTAAACATGTATATGTGTGTTGTTTATGATAAGTATATCGATCTATCTTTACATGCATGGTTCTAACTTGGTTATTGAGCATTTTAGTAGGTAGCAAAGGGGTTGCGCTTCGCTTGTGGAGCTCGCTTCTGCGCTTAATGCAAAATGTAAGTTAAAATGCTAATAAACGCTAAATAAAAGGTATGTTCTCGGATTACAGTTTATGTTGTGGTATATTATTGTGTTCCCCATGTTTTGGGATGCCTCATTCTTGTAATGAGATGTATATCATGCAATTATTACCACTGTGAAATTTTTCGGTCCTAGCCGCGCAAAGGAGGTGCTGCCGAAATTTTTCAAAAATCCGGGAGTTAGAAAATTTTGAGATTTTAAAAATCCTATAACTAAATTTTTGCAAATAAATCGAATATTTTGAATGAATTATATCTAAATTATAGTTTCCCCTTCTTCGTTCCTTTTCGAGGACGAAAAGTTTTAAGTGGGGGAGAATGTAACGACCCGTATTTTTAACACTTTAAAAATACGAATTAAAATGAAAATTTTGGATAAAAATCCGAAGGAAATAAAATTTTGTGTTGTTAAAAGTGAATTACAAGTTAAAATACAAAATTGAATTCTGAAATAACTTATTTGTAAATTAAATATGGATGTTAACTTGTAGTGAATGTAAATAATGGATTGAATTTGATTGTAAACCAAATTGGTTATGATTGTAAACGAAGAATAAATAAAATGGTAGAGTTAATAATGGAAGTTTATGTTATTGAAACTAATATAAATAAATGTAACTTAATATTACAGTTGATTGAAAGCAGATAATAACTGAAACTGTAATTCGATAAAGATGTTAACTTGTAATTGAACGTAAATAAAGATTTAAATTTGAATGTAACAAGTAATTGAATTGAATTGAATTTGATGGTAAACAACGAAATAAATAAAATGTTACATTTAATATTGAAGTTATAATATGGAAATCAACGTAAATGAATGTAATTTAATATTACTGTGAATTTAAATAAGATGATAGCTGAAGAAAATGAAAGTAAATGAATTATAAACTATTGATAACAATGTATAAGTAAATGGTTGATTCAATAATGAAAGTGTAAATCGAAATAAAAGAATTCAATTGGAATTAAATAACTTGAATTTGAATTACAATATAATTGAACGCTGAATCTAATGTAATCTTTTATATTGGATTTATAATGGAAAACCGCATTGTAAAAGATTGTTAATTACTGTGAAATTAAAAAATGAAATTTGTGAACAATTGAAATTTGATTTAAAAGTTAATAATTTAAAATTGGGAATTTTATATTGAAATTAAACAGTAGAAATAGCCATTTTTACAACTGTCTCGGATTTCGACGAAACCAGTTTCATCGGATCCGTAACAATGAATTATTGTATGGTTCTAATTTTCGTAGCAATCGGACTTGTCGTTTGGTCGTGCGAGCTTGAAACGCGTAGAAATTTAACGTCGTTAATTAAAATAATCGACTTCAAAAAGCTATCTTCCACATACGATTGAATTAGGCCTTGGGACTAGTTCCATTGCGTCCGGAACGGGGGTAAAACCTTATAAACGCCTGGCGGCACGTCTCGTTTGGAGTTCGGACGATTTTGGACCTAACTTTATAAATACGCACTCAAAACCGAGACAGTTTTATCATTTTTCATTTCAGAAACCCTAATTTCAAACCTTGGCCGCCACCTATTCCATGACTGAAATTGCTCGAACTTCTTTCCTTAATATCTCTCAATCCGTTCAACGAAATCGAAAAATTCCAAAAGCAAAAGTGTAGATCTCGGCGAGCTCTTCAAATCCATACGGTTGATTCGTGCTAATTCGTCACGGATTGGTCCAGATCTGGCTTTGAAGTCGTGCGTATTTTCTTGGTTTGCGTGCAAACGGCGGCGACTGGTGATGCGAAACTTCTGGCGTTGGTGGCTCTCCTGGAGGCGCTCGCATGGGGACATCTTGATCGAACTCCGGCTGCCTCGAGTTGCGTGCGTTTTGTGGTGGTTGTTGCGTTCATGGGTTCGGCTGTGCTAATGCGCGTAAAGAAGAAGAAGAAGGTTAAACGATTAATTAATTGCTAATCATGTTTTAAATTATATCGTTATATTAATTTAAGCGTAACTTTTGCATACGAGGTCCGTTCGGGCGAAACAGGTGGCGTTGGAATCGCGGCGACGAGAGCTACGCTGCAGTGCAGATCCGAAGTCATTTGGAGCTTGTTAAAGTTTTAGGTTAAATCGAACGTTGTTCGATTTGATTTAAAAATCGAAACTCAAGGTGAGTGTTTATACGCTCACAATTGACTAAAATAATTTTGTTAGTTAAATTTGATATTATGAAGTGATATGAATTTACTTGTCGTTGTTTGATAAAAATTTAAATTGTCATATAGATTGTCATGTGAATTCACCGTTGGAAATTTAAATTGACAGTAGATTGAAATTAGGATTTAATTGAAATCAAATTTCCCGATATTGATAACTATGAAATTGCCGTGAATTGTATTGGCTATTGGATGATTTATTTCGATGGATGCTATTGGTTGATATTTAAATGTTTGGATGTTTATTTGCTTATATATACCCTGTTATACATACATATGACACTGTGATTTGGTTTAAGTAATATATATTCATCCCTGACATTTAATCGAAATAAATAATCACTTGGCCGTAGGTTAGAAAATTATATACGGACACCGGGTTGGTTAAATTAAATGATTTTAAAAGTTGTTTTGAAATTATTTAAATGAATTGATTTTAAGAATAAAAATCCAATTTATGGAAATTGAATTAATTTGAATTGAAGCTCGAGATGTTGGAATTTAAACTTAGTAAATGAAATTGTTTAATTATTCGAAGTTTAGATTTTTTTTTTAGAAAATTTTTTTTTTTGAAATACGGCGAAAATTTTCGAAAGTTTATTTGTTTTAAAAGATTGAACTTTTAATCGAACTATGAATATTTCTAAGAAAATTTATATGAAATGATATTTCAAGTTTGAGTTTGGAATTGAAAATTGATTTGAAATTGAGATTTAATTAATTTGGAATTTAATTGAAATTCAAAGAAATTTGTGGATTGGACTAAATTGAAACTATTGAATTAAATTTGAAGACAAAATTGATTTGAATAGGATTTGAACTGAAATTGATTTGGAATGTAATACTTGAATGAATTCTTGAAATCCGAATGTTAATCTAAGTTTATTGAATTGGAATTGTTCCAGAAATTAAGTAAACTACTTAATACGGATGTTTAATTTGAAGTATATTCTAATTTGAATACGAAATGGTTTTAAAGCGAATCTTATATTCTTATATAAATATATGAACTGTTTGAAATGTGAAATATTTAAAGTTTCGAAATATATTGAAAGTGAAATGGCTTATTTTGTGGTTCAAATATGTATTTGAAGTTGATAATTTGAAATGGTTTATTGAGAAGCTGAATCGAGTTGAAATTGATGATTTGAAATTTGATTAAATTTTAAATTTTGGAATTCGAGTTTATGTGAATCGTTTTGTGAGATTTTGAGGCGAAAAATGATTCTGAAATTCGAAATGAGATATTGAGGCGAAAAATGATTTTGAAATGAAATCGTATATTTGAGTAGATATGATGATTTTGAAATGGATTTGATTTTGAAGCGAATATGATATTTTGATATCAATTATGAATCGATTTGAAATGTAAAAGATCCAACCGGTGTGAAAAATATAACGTAGTTATTAAAGAGACCGGGATCGGATATGGACATACTCTCTGTCGATACCGAAAACCACTTTAATAACTATATTCGTGGAGTGTTGATCCAGAATGAAGTGGATGGTTTGATGAACGTGTTGACTGAAGAAAGAGAACGATTTTGGATGACCCCTGACATGACTAAAACAGGAGCCGCGCCGGGCCATTGAGGATCGCCATCTCTAGCGGACACACTCCTTCGATACCATGTCTATTACTTTTGTGATTCGATTTGGGTGCACCCCGCGATTTGGGAGTGTTGTTTCGCGGTGTTGGGGTAGTAGCTGCTATGCCCAACATCAGTCCGGATCACGCAACTACTAGTATCCTAGTTGGTATTGCCTTATGTACCTTGTCATACTGATTATCCTATTCGCGACCACTACGATTTTGATTTGTACCTTTAGTATATGGATTGCCCTCTGGTGACTTCCGGTTTTGGGGAAACTACGGTCTTGTATGTGCTCTTGGGAATATAAACTGTGTTAAGGGTGGAATGGGCCATGGCTTAACGCTATTTTAATACTTTTACTTTAATGTAGACATATTATAATAGCGTATTGTACTACATAGTAGATAGTTTAACGGATCCTTGAAAGATGGAAAATCCCGTAACATCTCTTAAGTTATTGCACTCACGTTGACACTGGATAGGAGGTGTCTAAAACCCGTAAACATCTCCGACGCCGTCGCACTCATATTTACTTATTCGATTTAACCTACATGAGATATTTTAGTCCTGACTCGAGTGTTTTGTCTTTTCATTACGCTCGGGTCAGCCTGAGCATTTCAGATTAGGTTGAAGGTATATTCTGGAGGACGAAGACGGAGTTTGGTATTACATCATTGTATTCTACTATTGTATTATTTTCCGCTGCATTGTTGTTTTATCTCTGATATGTATGTAACTCTGATTTATGATGTATAATAATAATCAAAAAATTTATTTAACAGCTTCATGAACTGTTATTTTATTATTATATCTTGTTCCTTCCGCTGCAAGATTCTGAGTTTGCTTCTGTTCTTTCTTTCCTTTTCTTATTTAACCCCAATAACCATCTGCCTTTTTGAACGGTTGAGTTGGACATGTGTGGATTATTGTCGACTTGAACGGTCAAAAATGCGGGTCGTTACACTACGATCCTAAAATTCTCTGTCCACTGCATATTACATCAAGGGAGTCTCTCCTACCTTGGCACGAAGTTTCCACGCACTCTTGCCCTTGTTTGGGAGGAAATTATTTTTCGTTTCATGAGAGTGGCGATGTATATACAGACCAAGAGTTGCGGGACGCCTACCTTAATGATGAATCCAAAAAGGCGTTGCTCGAAGGCCAGGAAATTCTCCGAGTGGAACGGGAGAAGGAAACCGCCGAAGCGGGTCCGACGGTTGCCTCAGTTATGCCTGCCAAGCCTTCAACTTCTAATGCGGTTGAACCTTTGGGGCATCTTCATGATCAGCCAACTAGTTCTAGGCTCGATATTGCTCCCCACGTGGTAGAGATTTCTAAAGGTGATGAAGGAGACGAGTTCGAAGTTGCTTTCCACGACCCTACTTCCTGTACAGGAAACGATCACCCCTTTCTCAAAATCGGGGGACTTCATCCTAAGCCACAAGAGCAAGAGGAGTTTAATGCTTTTATTTTTGATCTTATAAGTCCCTCTACTCATCCTATTGATGCGCTAGTCACCTCGGCGCTTGTGCGCACGGCTATCTTTACATTTTCAAAAATCATGTCCGTTCCTGCTCCTGTCCCTATATTGACACCGATTTCTCAACCAGGACCGGAGGCTGAAAAAATCGAAGCACTTTATGGCCTGAATGATACCTTGGCTTCTCTTGAAGGCGATATGACTGTTGTTGAGGCCAAAGAGCAGGAAACTCCGACATAGCAGCCACCGAAGACTTCACATGCCTTAGTTGCCATCAAGATAGAAAAAGTGGAGGCGATCAAGGCTTCGAAGAGTTTCCGAAAGCGGAGAAAGCTCAAGGGATCTAGCAGCTCTACTGGGAAGCACTCGGAGGAGGTGGAGATCGCTGAAGAAATTCAAGTCGATATTACTGGCAGCGATACTTCTCTGGAAAAGAAGCCGAAGTTTCCCACTAGAGGCGGGAAAGGGAGTAGTGGTAAAAAGCACCGAGTTATTGTGTGTCATTTTTTGTCTTCATGCCCAAGTGTTTGTATTTTGGGGTCTTTCTTTCGTTGGCCGCTGTTGTGTGGGTACGACCCCCACATTTTGACTCTGTGTTCATGAAATTTGACTTGTAACTTTGTTTTATAACTTTGTCTGTAATAGAATGCAATGATACTTTGACTTGTAACTTTGTCTGTCTTTTCGTATGTATTCTGTGTGCACGCATACATTTCATTTCGTACTTTTACTGAATTGCTTAATTCAGTTTACTCATCTGATAAAATTTCTGAGTTTGTTGTTGTTTGGAGTGACAGGACTTGTGAACTCTTGCATTCAGGCAATTTTATCTTTATGTAAGTATATGCCCTCCAATTCACAAGGCCGTTCATTTAGAACAAACTCCAAGTGCAACATGAGGAGCTAGAAATTCGGGATTCCAAAAAAACTAGGACTTTAAATTTCTAAACATCGCCTATCTCTGAGCGATGCGAAATCCTCGAATCTGGGCTCCTCAGCGCTGCCTATCTTCGGGCGATGCACGAAGCTCGCGTCGAGAGCTCCTCGGCGTCACCTATCTCCGAGAAATGCGAGAAACTTGTATCTGGGACTACTCGGTGTTGCCTATCTTCGGGCAACGCAAGAAGCCTGCATCGAGAGTTCCTCGGTGTTACCTATCTCCAGGAAACGCGAGAAACTTGATTCTGGGGCTACATGGCGTTGCCTATCTCTGGGAAATGTGAGAAGCTTGCGTCAAGAGTTCCTCGGTATTGCCTATCTCCGGGCAACGCGAGAAACTTAAATCTAGGGCTACCCGGCGTTGCCTATCTCTGGGCAACGCGAGAAGCTTGCGTCGAGAGTTCCTCGGCGCTGCCTACTTTCGGGCAACGCGAGAAGCTTGTGTCGAGAGTTCCTCGGTGTTGCCTATCTCCGAGTAACACGAGAAACTTAAATCTAGGGCTACTCGGCGTTGCCTATCTCTGGGCAACGCGAGAAGCCTGCGTCGAGAGTTCCTCGGCGTTACCTATCTCCAGCCAATGTGAGAACTTGAATCTGGGGCTGCTCTTCGTTGCCTATCTTCGGGCAATGCGAGAAGCTTGCGTCGTGAGTTCCTTGGCATTGCCTATCTCCGGGCAATGCAAGAAACTTGAATCTTGAATCCTTGGCGTCGCCTGTTTCTGGGCGATGTGAAAGGCTTGAGATCATGGCCTTCTTGATGCAACCGGGGAAGTATCATTTTTCAATGGGCCATGATTAGGTTCTGTCAATCTGACGGTTTGGGTCGGTTCGCCCCCATTGGATCGTCGGGTAATTACTATGCACACAATTTGAATGATTCAAAAAGCAAAATTTATTAAGAAAAGCATGGCAGATTCTTTGCCTATTTACAATGCCACCAGCATTCCCGTAATGGCTTATTTGCTGGAAATTAAGAAAATACATAAAATTGCTTTTAAATGAAATATCGGCGGAGTGATTCGCTGTTCCAAGCTCTGGAAATTGCGGTCCCTTCGACGATCGTCAGCTTGAATGTTCCATTTCTAAGTTTTTGATGAATGACGAATGGCCCTTCCCAATTTGGTCCGAAGGCTCCCGGAACCGGATAAACTCGCTTGAGCATGAGATCACCAACTTCGAATGTTTGGCCGTGAATTCTAGAGGTAAAGTATCGTGCAACCCTCTTCTGGTGGGCGGTGATTCATAATTATGCTTCCTCTCTCTTTTTGTCGACCATACCAAGTGATTCGAGTAGGAGTTTCTTGTTTTTCCTTTGGTTGAAATTTAGCCTTCAGTGAGAGGGAACTTCCAGATCGACAGGAATCATTGCCTCTGAAACATACGCCAATGCGAATGGGGTGTGGCCTGTAGCAGCTTTGTGTGTTGTTCTGTAAGCCCATACTGCGAGTGGAAGCTCATAAATCCAATTTCCCTTTTCTTTGATCAGTTGTTTCTTGATGGTGGATTTGATGATCTTTTTTATCGCTTCCACTTGCCCGTTTTCCTGTGTATAAGCCACTACGGAAAATATTTTCTCGATTCGAAAGCGCTTGTAGAAGTCTTTGAATTCAGCACTTTCAAAATGTGTTTCGTCGTCGGTGATGATTTTCTATGGCATGCCAAACCTGCAAATGATATTTTTAGTGACAAAGTTAATAATTTCTTAGTGGTTATGGTGGCCAGCGGTTCCGCTTCGGCCCATTTTTTGAAATAGTCTACGGCAACAATTGCATATTTGGCTCCTCCCTTTGCCATTGGAAGAATGCCATCAAGTCAATTCCCCGTATCGCAAATGGCCATGGGCTTACCATTTGTGTTAGCTCTATTAATGGAGTTCTCTTAATCTTGCTGATCTTTTGACAACAATCACACTTTCTTGCATGATCCGTGGCATCGTGGTTTATTGTTGGCCAGAAGTACCCATATCGAAGAACTTTCTTTGCTAGCGTCTGCCCCCAGTGTGGTCTCCTATTCGCCTTCGTGCACTTCTCCTAGGATTCGGTGTGTTTCATCTTCGGTTACACACCTGAGGAGAGGGGTTGAGAATCCCCTTCGATAGAGTATGTCATCTTGTAACATGAATCGCGGTGCCTTTCTGAGTAATTTCTTTTGCTGATTTCGATCTGCCAGAAGAGTTCCTGCCAGAAGATAATCCTTTATTGGTGTCAGCCACGTGTCTGGTTCCACGGTAGTCTCGTGAATCCATTTAACATCCATTTCGTTAATGCTTGGATTGGTTAGGGTTTCAACTGGGACTACTCCCAGCGACTGGGCTTCTTCGGAGCTTGCCAATTTGGCCAAAAAGTATGCCTTTGTGTTTTGCTCCCGTGGGACGTGAGTGATGGTGTAATGCTTGATGTCGATCAGCAGTTCTTGCACTTTTGAGAGATATAGGGCCAGATTCTCGTCGTGCGTCTAATATTCTCCTTTCGCTTGGCATACGACCAGCTAAGAGTCGCTATATATATGGATGGATTTTATTTTGAGTTCCTTTACAACTTTCATCCCTACGATTAGTGCTTCATACTCTACGTCGTTGTTTGTGTTAGGGAATTCCAGTCGTAGAGCGTAACTAATGGCCCGCCCTTCGGGGTTTTCAAGCACTATCCCTGCGCCCGAACAGGAGTTGTTCGATGCTCCATCAACGAAGAGCTTCCATTGCTTATAATCTTGCAATTGGACTTTCTCTTCATCATCCCTTATTTCGAATTCCACGATAAAGTCGGCCAGTGCTTGCCCCTTGATTGCCTTCTGTGGGTGGTAGGTGATATCATATTGACACAATTCTATATTCCACTTAAGTAATCGCCCGGATGTCTCTGGCCGGTATAAGAATGGCTGGTCGGTTAGTACTCTGATTGGGTGAGCCTGGAAGTACGGCTGCAATTTTCGGGATGCGATCAAAAGGCAATATGCCAACTTCTCCAATTTGGGGTAGTTCTTTTTGGCTCTGGTGAATCACTTGCTGATATAATACACGGGCCTCTGGATCCTTGGTTCTTCTCGTATGAGAGCTATGCTCAACGCATGCGGGGAAATTGCTAAGTAAATGAATAAGTCTTCTCCATCGACCGGTTTTGATAAGACCGGAGGAGTTTCCATGTGTCGCAGTAGTTCCTCAAAGGTTGTTTGACAAGCCTCGCTCCACTCAAAGCTTTTCTCTCCCTTCTTCAGTGCGTCGAAGAATGGTATACACTTGTTTGTAGCTTTTGAGATAAAGCAGCTTAGTGTTGCGTCTTTTCCGTTCAAACTTTGAAGCTCTCTCATTCTTAGGTGCTTGGACTTCTCATAATGCCGTTATTTGCTCCGGATTCGCTTCGATGCCCCGAGCACTTACCATGAATCCCAAGAATTTCCCAGAAGCTACCCCGAAATGGCATTTGAGTGGGTTAAGTTTCGTTCCATATTTACGGAGTATTTCGAACATCTCGGCAAGATTGTCTAGATGGTAACACCTACTCGGGATTTGACCAACATGTCGTCCACATAAACTTTCATAGTTTTCCCGATCTGGCCCTTGAACATTGTATTCACCAGTCTTTGGTACGTGGCCCCTACATTCTTTAAACCGAATGGCATTACCTTATAGCAGTATAGTCTTAAGTCAGTGATGAAGCTGGTATTTTCCTGATCCGGTTCGTGCATTTGGATCTAGTTATATCCTGAGTATGCATCCATAAACAACAGTAATTCATGTCCTGCTGTTCCATCCACCAGTTGGTCAATCCTGGGGAGTCGAAAGCTATCTTTCAGACATGCTTTGTTGAGATCTGAAAACTCAATACAGGTTCGCCATTTTCCATTAGATTTCTTGACCGACACCGGATTTGATATCCGTTCGGGATAGGTCGCATCCTGGATGAAGCCATTGGCTATGAGCTTATCCACCTCTTCCCTCAATGCCCTGGATCGTTCAGGGCCCAGACTACGCCTTTTTTGCTTATCTAGAGTGAATTTGGGGTCGATGTTAAGGGCGTGACAAGCAATCTCGGGTGATACTTCGCATATATCAGCATGTGTCTACGCAAATACATCTAAGTTGGCTCGAAGAAATTTGGTTAACTCTGACCGCATCTTGTTTCCAAGCTGCGATCCGATTCTTAGGACCCGCGTGGGGTCATCCATGCTTACTGGGACTGACACCATTAGTTCAGCTAGTGCCGCCCTATCCTCCCCTGAGTTCTTCTTCCTAGGGCCCAAAGCCTTATCGAATCAGCTATGGTCCCTAAGCCAGGGACATTCTGTAATTGCTATTCCGAGGGTTTTTGGATATGGAGTGCTTTCCCCACATCTTTTCCTTTCTCCTTTCCTCTAGATTCACGCAATTCCGCAATGTAGCATTTTTGAACAACACTCTAGTCTCCTTTCACAATCTCAACTTCATGCTCGGTCGTAAATTTATCATGAGGCACCACGGAGCCAGTGCTATCTTAAAGTTGGCTAACGCAGGCCTTCCTAGAAAGACATTATATGCTGACATCTCGTCTACAATCACAAAAGTGTGAATGAAGGTGACTCGTCATTCCCCTTCTCCGATTTCTACAGGTAGGTCAATGGTTCCTACTGGTTGATTAGGTTCTCCGGTAAATCCCTGGATCTTCGTTTGGCATGCGGATACACTTTTCATTCCTATCTTCATTTGATCGAAAGTACGCTTGAAAGTATATTAACCAAGCTACCGCTATTAACCAATACTCGGTGGACAACTGCGGGTATGATTCCTACTGTTATTACCATCGGATCAAGGGTTAGTGCCACAATTCCTTCGGGATCACGGTCACGGAATATTATAACATTGCTCAGCACTCTCTGCTGCTTGATTAAGGTTTCGCCATCTATTGTCAAACATGCTCCTTTAGGGACATGCTTTAACGAACTTGTGTTTCTCTCCATCTCCCCCCAGCTTCTTTGTGTCGGATGCGGTCCACCGGATATAGCCACGATAATGAGCCATTGGTTAGTCCATTTTGACTCTTGGTCACTAGTTCTGGCCCGAACTCTTTGCTCCCTGGTGGTTGAGGGATTATAGCCTGGCTAGGTTTTTGCAATCCTTTAATGTACTACTGGAGCTTGTTGTCGCGGATCAGTCCTTCAATCAGGTCCTTGAGGTGGAGGCATTCATTTGTGCTGTGCCCATCTGTCTCGTGGAAGTGGTAGAATTTCCCTGAGCGGTTTAGCTGTTCTGTTGCCTCCTTCTTGAGGGGTTTCCTATATTCCTCAGTCTCTTGTGTTGCAGGATAAATATTTTCTGGGGTGTCATTCAGGGGAGGTATAATCTCCTGGTCCAAATTCTCTAAATCTTTTGTTACAGCCGCCTCCGTTCTTCTTGTCGGTGCTTTGATTTCTTCTCTCTGGTTCCCATTCTTCCATGCGGCCCCTTGATTATTCCCAGGACTGCATACATTTTGGTTAGAAGCTATGCCATTTTATTCGGCGTTCGTCTGCTATGTCCCAGCAGCCTTTCTTTCCAGTTCATGTGCCTCTTCCAACCTCAAATATTGGCTTACCTTGCGGTTGAAATCTTACCTTCCATGTACCAACTATACTTGAAAAAATAGGGTTTGGGATCTTTAGTCCCATCATAAGAGGGAATGGTAGGCATAGTAAACTTGTCTGGACATCTTCCATTCAGGATCTCGTCGGTAAAAGGAGTCCGGCTTGGGGCAGATCCCCACTCATCATCCTTCTGACTCTTGCTCTCGTCCATCAGCTTCTTAACCATATTTTCTATGTATGCCTCTGATGTCTGGTGGTCCTGGGGGCGGCAGTCAATCACTGTGCCAAGTGTTTGGTTCAGCAAACGATCCTGGTGCGTGGGCTGATGCCTAGGCTCTCCTGTCTTCATGAATGCCATTCCGACGGGACCCCGTTGGCTTGCATTTGGTCCAACTGGGGCAGTCTAGACATTTCCAACTTTATGAAATGCATTGGTATCCTCCTCTACCTGATCACTTTGCTCTCCGCCTTCTGAATCAGAGAGGTTCACAACTACATCCTCCAGTGGGGTTTTAGCTCCATGATTCAAATTTTGATTTGGTTGTCTTCGGTCAAGTGGGGTGTTTTCATTCTCTTCTAAGTTATATGCTGGTGTCACCCTCTCCAACGGTTGTTTTCCACTTCTCCTATGTAAGCCAGAAACAGAGAAGTTTTCTTGTTCCATGGCAACATCTGTTGCGGGGATGATCCTCTGAATAGGATTGGATTGGAGAGTTATTAGGGCATTGATCTTCTCCATTAGAGCTTTTTGACTCTCTTCCATTCTTTGGTTGATCTCTTCAGCCATCTTATTCAACTCGTCTCTGGTAATAATTTCATGCTGGCTAGAGGATCCTGGTATATGATTCCCTAAGCTAGCGGCGTTTACTTCAGCCTGTTGGGTACCAATTCCTTCCACAGCTATTGCTGCCCCTATGGATCTTCCTGAAGCAGTCCTTTTCCTTCCAGGAGCCATTTAACTTTGTAAGACAGCTGGATCTTTAAGCAAAAATTGAAGATCTAACTTCTGGATCTATGCAATCCAAAGTAGATAGCTAGATCTGGATTCAGCGTTAAGAGTGGAGATCTAACTTTGGACTTATGCAATCCAAAGTAGATAGCTAGATCCGAGTCCTGGGTTGCAGTTCTCAGTGAAAGCACCAAAATGTTGACCCAAAAAGTGAATTAACACCCTGGTTTAGATTTGAAAGCAGCAGCTTCGTATTCACAGAGCAATATAAATGATCACAGAAAAAGGGAAAAAGCATTAAAGGAAAGAAGACAGAAGATTTTTATAGTGGTTCGGCTATTAACTAAGCCTACATCCACTTTATATCTTTATTACGAGCTGACAGCTATTACAGAGGTTGTTTGATTATAAGATTTCTGCTAATCCTATGCTGGACTGGATCCATAGAGTTAGAATCCATTGGAGAATCACGGTGTATTCTTTCTCAAATCTCTGGGTAGAAGATTGGAGGTAAAGGAGAATCCCAGCAGAGCTTCAATAGTCAGTTTCCAGAACTCCTTCCTATGTTGCAGGAGGCAAACTATTTATAGAGGTTGGAGGGCTCTTGGGCTAGGCCCACCATTTTCAGACCTCGGGCTAGATGCAGGCGACCTGGCGAGTTTAGCAATCAAGAATTCCACATCTCCATGGGTCGCTGGCGACCCATCGACTTAGCCAATTTTTTGGCTGCTAGACCCCTCCCTCTTCTCTCTTATCTTTAGCTCGTACATTCATAGTCTTCATGGAGTATATCTTCTATTGTTGTTTCGATCACAGAGGTCTATCTTTATTCCGACACTGGAGATTTCCTCTTGTGTGCCTGCCGTTGTAATCACACACTAATGACAAATTGCTGGTTTTCTATGCTTAAACTCTTGTTGTTTTGCAAGGAAGCTGTTCTCTTGGCTTTGTTGACTCAAGTTGTCATCTTAACCGTGTAGCTTGGTCCTTGTTAAACTCTAATCGTAACATCCCCGGTTAACTATTGAGTCATCCTGTGGCTTAAGGTTGTCCCGCCTACTGCCGGTGTCTGCTGGGCTTAAAACCCATATAACAATTTCCTTGTTCACTTGTTTGATAATATGGTTCATTTTCGAAAAAGGAAACATCTCGTGAGATACAAAGTTTATGATTTTTTGGATCATAACATTTGTACCCCTTTTTTGGGATGAATATCCTTGAAATATGGCTTTAACAACATTTTTATCTAGCTTGTCATGTCTTTTTATGTGTACGAAACATGTACACCCAAACTCTTATGTAATCAACATTTATTTTCATATTCTTAAGAATTTCTAAGGGACCCATATTTAAGCATGACACTTGGCAATCTATTCATAAGGTAAGTCGTAGTTAGCATAGCATCTGACCAATAAGATTTTTAAATGTTATTTTAGAAAAGAAGAGATCTAGTGACTTCAAGTAAATGTCGATTTTTCATTCTGAAACTCATTTTTATTTAGATGTATAATACAAGTAGTTTTGTATAAAATTCCTTTTTGTTTAAAAAATTCTATGAAATCTTTGTTTACGCATTTTGTCCCATAATTAGATCGAATTTTTTTTGAATTTTTGCATTATATTGATTTTCTACAAATTGTAAAATTCTTGAAAACATGAAAAAAAAGATTTCCTTTTAAAGGAAACCTAAGTAGTGCGAGAAAAACCATCAGTAAATATGATAGAACATTTTAATTGATCTTAGGAATCAATAGGGGTTGGTCCCTTAACACCAGAATGAATTAAATGTAAGCATTTTTCTGACTTATTAGTAGATAAAGAAAATGGTAATCTAGTTTTTTTTTGAAAGCTTACGTACATCACAATTTTTTGAATTTAATTTATAGCAAAAAAGTTTATTCAAAATTTGATCATATGGATGATAAAATCTCCAATGCAACAATTTATCATGATCTACTAAATTTAATGACACATGACATTTAATGGTGCTTTCATCAAGATAATAGAGGCCATTTTCTAGACATCCCGCATCAATCTTCTTTCCCGATTCTCGATCCTAAAAGGTCATTTTATACGATGAGAATATAACATTGCAATTCAATTCATCGTTTATTTTACTAATTGAAAATAAATTTGAATTAAAATCTGGTAAATATAAAATATTATTCACATCTTTTGTTAGAAACTTTGTTTTACCAAAACCATGAATTTGGAATCTGTCTTCATTAGCAATCTTTACATGTAAAGGGTCTTTATTCTGTGTAATATTGATTATTTTATTTTTGTCCTATGTCATATGATCAGTAGCACCTAAGTCAATTATCATCTATTTGTATTTTGATGCATTTTTTCAATTTCAAAATTGTTGTTGACTTCTGATAAATTAAAAATAGCATTAAAATGTACAAAACATGAAGTTTTTTGCTGCAACAAACTGTTCAATTGAGACAGTAGTTAATTCAGTTGCACCGTTTGAGTCACAGAAGATCTCGCTGAATTGGTGGTGTTATTAGTCCATTGAGCCGATTTAGATCCATTCCCTTCTACCTCCGCTCCTTTTCTAAAACCATCGAATTTTATCTCATTTTTTGTGTCGTCCCATATGCAGCCCTTCTCTCTGACGGGTTGAAGGTAGGGACGGGGTAACAAACAGCCATCGCAGTTACGCCCTGCTTTCTTGTAGTGGTCACACTACTCGGTGCTCGAAGCTCCCTTCCTTCTTATGGTGTCTTTGCAACTAGGGTTTGAGTGTTTTACTTGAAACGCCTTGTTCTCTTGATTTTCCAACTGTCATGGGTTCATGAGGACCCCCGAGCTTTTTCTTGCTCAATTCTTGCGGCTACATCATCAAAACTTGTCATCTTAGCTGATGCCAAGACTTGAGACCTGATCGATTCATAGCTTGGATCAAGAGCCCCTAGGTAGGTGAAGATTAATTCTTGTTCAAGTCTATTTTGGATTTTGACTGGGTCTATTATTGGTGGGAGATAGAAATTGAGCTCTTCCTATTTTGATATAATTTCGATCACCGGTTCGTTATTACTTTAGGCAATTTGTTTAATTTGGTAAGCTCTTGTTTAAGGCTAACAATATAAGAGAGAAATTTTTTTGACCATAGCTTCTTTTGGTTTTCTCCAAACTCTTGTAATATGCTGGAGTACATGAGTATGTTTGAAATTTGGGGTTCCATTGTGCTGAGAAGCCACGACATGATTAATTGGTCGGTTGCCTTCCATTCTTCTATATTTGCTTTCTCTTTGGGACTTGGCTCTGATGCTTTGGGTTTCTACTAGCCATTTCTTATTTCGTAAATTATAATTGCCTAATTACACCGTAATTACAACAAAGTACCAAGTATAGCTAACGATATATAATGGATGCTAGCCTTTTATTTGTTTTCTATTTTCGGCCTAAATGAAATATTCTGATGCTATCATTTCTATTTCTCAACACAGTAGCAACAATAGAATATGGAAGTTGAAATGATTGCTTTTCTTTACCACATTTTCCCTGCATCATAAAGAAAATTCCGATAAGATCTATATAAATGAGAAGAACACTAGGCTTTATTAAGCAGATGCAAGTGGATCCTGCACTAATGAAAACCCATCAAGAAGTTATATCCTAGTTTGACAAAAGTAAGGTGGTTTTATAATTTATTAAACTATTAAAAAAGTTTACCTTCATTTTATGCACATGCAAAATAAACAAATAAACGAGGATGACAAGTGCCATTGTCCAAGTGGTTAAGTGATTCGGCCTTGGTGCGAGAGGTCACAAGTTCGAAACTTGCGTAGCGTGGTTCGAACGTTTATTGACATGTGATATGTTGTCCCAGTGACATGTTGTATATAAAGTACCATTTTCAAAAAGAAATAAATAAACAAACATGGACTAATATCACCGGAGAATGAATTATGTGAACCTCATCGCATATGAAGATTAATTTTTTATTATATGACACAGCCCAAGATCTACATGAACTTTGTGCATTTTTTTGAATTAGGTCACCATGGGATCTAAACATTCCATAGAACGTTAACAAAATATTAAAATGAATTTCAGAAAATACCAGCAGTCCTCACTCCATGGTTTTACAGCTAGTTCCCTGCAAGAAGATCATAATATATGGATACATAAGGCCAAAAATTTTATTAACTACCCTTGTATAACACTTAAAAAGATTATGAAATTCATGCGTGCAAAAAAGAACGATGTTGCATTCCTTAGTAAAGATGTACATTTACAAAGATTACATGTAAAAACTTGCCTTTTTGAGACCAATGCCTCGAATCAGGAATGGTTTTTCGATATGACTTAAGAAAGACAAGCAACTTTGATCTGATGCAGTTGCATCCCACATCTTCAGGCAAAGAAAAACAATGTCAAATTTACACCAGGATAACAAAACAAATTATGCCCTAATTTCAAAAGAAATTGGGGTACATGCAATGGAGAATTTATTTTACAAGTTTATCTAAACTTGGTTTGGCTAGTACTTTCTAGCATCATATTTCAATGACAACCTTAATATTTATATGAATGGCCATTGTTTGACACCAAACACTTTTAAACAATACGTAAAGAAATCATGGAAGAAACTAAACATGAATATTGTATAATCTAAAAAGAACTTCCTAAAGCCCGAAAACACATTTGAACTGTTGAAAAAAATCTTCTGTGAAATGAACATTTGTTATAATCAAACATTCATATTTGTGAATGAGTTTATGTATGTTAGTTGAAATGAATTTCTAATATAACTTCAATTCTTGTGTATAACTTCAATTTATTCGGGAAAGGCATACATACTTCAAACCCAAAGCAAACCCTTCAAATTCGACGAGAGCATCTAAGGCGGTAGGCAGTGGCTTCTTTCAAATGACGTGAGTTCCAAGTAAGCATGGCAACAATGACGCACCTCTAGCGACTCCCCAGACGGCGTGAATTCCAAATTTCGACGGGCAACAACAATCTCTCAAACATCTACGATTCCCCAGGTGACAACAATCTCTCAAGCAGTAGAGGCACTCGATATTGGCGATGACATCTAAAATTTGATGGCAGTAGCACGAACTCCTCCATAGTGGTAGGGAAATCATTCTGTAGATCTTGGTGACAACTCCTCTGTGGTGGTTCTATATTCCGACTGCACTTCAAGTTTAGGCGGCAGCGACGACTTCATCATGTGGTGTTATCTGGTTGATCAATTTAGGGTAACAAAAAGAAGGGGGAAATGATTTAGGGTAGGGGAGATAGAGGAATAATGTTTAAGAAGTGGATATGATTTCCGGGACTTAATATTTGTGTATAACTGAAGTAGCGCAGTGAAATAAAAGATGGGCGGGCAAGTTGAAATTTTTTTGCTGGCATTGAAGCTTAATAAAATATAACCAAAAATCAAATATAGTTGCACTTTAATTTGAATGCCACCAATAAATGCTACAAAAAGCAAGTTTTCTAGAAGTGCTAACTCTAAGCAGGACGTGAGGTGGCCGAGTGTTAGACTCATATCAAGCTATAGTATTATTTTTGTAGTATATGTACATTAAAGTATAGTTCACTCACCAAACCTATATGTGATCCACTCTTATTTTCCCTTTTATTTATATATCATGGTTGATGGAGTTTAGAGCTGAGATGGTATCAGAGAGAGGGATTCATTTGTACATATTGTATATGATGTATATAAGTGTTATGATCTAGATTTGATTATGTGTATGGTTTGGGTCTGACTTGTATTGTATAGACATACGTATTTGACAGATAGACATGTCATAATGATGTGATGTGATAATAATTGTTGTTGTACTTTATTTCCTTTTGGTATGAGACTCTGAAAGTTATTAGCTCGAATTGTATCTGTTTCTTTATCTTACCCCAACTACTCATCCTTTTCGGTTCTCGAGGTGTTGACATCGATTTGACATAGAACCCGAAGGTCGAAAAGGCGGGTTGTTATAGAGTTTATTTATGGACTAATCGAGTTGAATATGGATAGTATTGGAACTTATGCCAAACCAAATTACATACATCTTAAAGTGATATAGTGTTCACAAAGAGAATATGTAATAACCCGTTGTTGAGAAGTAAGCAAATAATAATATTCAATCAAAAGAATGTGGTTTGAGTAAATTAAAATAGGATTATGGGAATAAATTAGGAATTTGATAAAAGGTATGTATTAAAATAATAATTAAATATGAAAGGAACATTGATTTGTTAATTAATTTGGTTATATTGAAATGCGAAGTATAAATTAATTATTTGAAATAAAGCATTAGAATAAATTTATAAAAATTTGAAATTTATTTTAGTGGGAAATATTTTATTAATGAAGTTTGAAATAAGTAGTTAAGGAATTAAAGTTAAAAGGTTAAATAAAATAAATAAAATGTTGGAAAATAATTTTATAAAATAATTAATAATATGGCTGGTTGGTAGAAAATAATATGTTGTATTAGTTGATTTATAATTGGGCTTGAATATGTTGTTTCGTGAACTAAAGAAAATAAAGAAGAATAAATTATATAATAAACAAATCCTATCACTATTTAGTCTAAGCCCAAAATCCTAGTTTTATGATTTCTCCAACTCCACGATTTTCCCTTCTCTGTATGTTTCCACCCCAGTTATAAATATACCGTATACGTTTTCATTTCTCACTTTATAAATCAAGAAAAGGAAAATACTCTCAAATCCTACCACTTCAAAATTCAAATTAAATTCAAAATAAAATCCATAAATTCCTTTAAACAAAATCATAGCTTCTTAGATAATCTCTACACCACATATGAAGCAAAGATTCAAAGGTTAGCTCATCATTTTGAAGAAGAGGTGACTTGCAGTGAGGGAAAAAAGAGGAGCGGGGAGGAGCTAAGAGTGCATTGTGATTTTTCAATCAAAGGTGAGTAACCCACTCACTTCCGTGTCTAATTTTGATGATGAATTGAAGTCCGTAAAGATGTACTTAACTTTATAAGCATATATAATCTTGCTCCTGCTTATGTTTATTTAGTTTTCTATAGAAATTGGGTTAATTGTTGATTACTTGGGGATGACTGAATCTTGATGTGGTTGTGCTAGTTCGCATATACATAATAGAAGAAGGAGACGACAGAGAAGTGGGAGGAAAAGGTCGGTAGACCCGTCAAGTAGGTTGGGTCAGGACAAAATAGGTTGGGTTGATTTTAAGCTAACTCATTTATGTCCAATTCTTTTTGACTCATTTAATACATGATTCAATATGATCCAACCCATTTAATAAGTGAGTTACCTATTTAACCAATTTAAAATTTAAATTAAATTTGGCTAATAAAAAATCAACAAACATACAAAAATTCTAATTGAAAATTTTAATTTTTGAATTTATAAAATAATGGAAATTTCAAGTTCAAATTTTTAGGTTTTAACTCTAATTTTCATCAAAATTCAAATTCTCGTACTTTTGATTCGAAAATTTAAATTTTTTATTATGTATTATCCAAATTTTCCATTATAGTAATTTTTAGTTGATCATTTTTAATTATTTTAATAAATTAATAAATATAAAATTCAAATTTTTGTTATTTAATAAAAACGATATTTTATTTTAGAAATCAATTTATAAAGAAAATTAAAATCTCGTAATTTTCGAATAAAAAAGAAAAAAATTTACAAAATAAAATATAAAAACCTTAAAGGTTCGAATTAGTGTTAGCATCACCTGACAGTATAGTACTACCAAATTCATTTTTCAAACGGCTGTGATAAATTAAGTTTATTTTGGGTATTAGCATCGGTTTTAGAAATCCAATCGAAGAACGGATGAAGCAAAAGCAACAAAATATGTCCCAATGGAGTATCGCTAAAATAACAAAATGAAAAATAAATGAGAACTTGCATTGATTGGATTCATGGATGTACTTATATATGTACTATTTAAACGATAAATACAGATGTTATAGAAGTGAGCACCGATATGTTAATGAAGTTATTCGTAGAGCTCTTACCCTTTATAATTATCCAAAGCACAAAAATATTTTTTTAAATTTATATTTCTAAATTTCATGTTTTTAACAATTGGGTAGATGAGTTACCCATTTATAACATTTTTAATAACGATTCAACCCATTTATGATCCATTTAAAAAGATTCATAAATGAGTTGACCCAACCCGTTTATAAATAGGTAAAATAGGTCTAGTTAATTGGTCGGTTCATATTTTGACGGGTCTAAAAGTCGAAAACGCACTAAAATAGGCATAGGAAATTCACGTGCCCGCTGCCCGATCGATCAGGCGACCGATTGGTGTATTTGAAAAGTATAATTTAAACTAAAATAAATTATAAATATAATATAAACATAATAATATAGTATAACATATAAAATTTACGCTTGGTTATAAATATAATTATACTATGTAATAATTTAATGAAGTTGTTTGATAAGGTTATGTTATTGATTTATTAAGTAAATACAGTGAATTCATATTTTGAAATTATCAAACATTCTTATATTATATACCAACGATTATAAAACCTGCATTATGGACTTATAAAATAATTCTATGGTATTCGAATATTTATTTGGGTATAATTTTTTATAACATAATTTAATATAGTAATTTATTGTAGTAAATATTACTATGCTTTTAAATGAAGTAAACACATTTGCATAAAAATTACTTTGATTATTATTTATGTGTTTCATTTTCGTGTGATGAGAATTTTGAATAAATGGATTAGTGATATCGTCTGATGTGTGACTTTTGGTAACACTTTTCAGGTTATTCATCGGGCTTGTTGCATAGAAATACTTGGTGTGGATTGAGTGTAGTTTATGAGCATGGAATAAACATTTGAATAACACACAATGGTATCAAACATAGTAATGTTATTTATTTAGTTATCATTATAAGTGAATGTCAGTCAAATGAGGATCAGACATATTTTTGGTAGGGCTCACTGTGGTGAATCGCGTATATAGCCATGTGTTAGTAATTGTACAGAACCACGTGTCGGCTAATATATAGAGCCATGTGTCGGCATATATGTAGAGTTATATATTAGCCATTGAGTATAGATACTATGTATGTCTATTTTTGTCCAACTTCCTTTGTGATTCGAGAGTGAATCAAATTAGGCTAGTATCCACCCACTTGGTCTGATTGCGGGATTGCACCCCAAATCATTAACACCTTATATGTGCATTCGCCCCTGTGTCACCTAGGCCAGCAGTCAATTACCTATAGGGGCATATGTCAGGTCGTGACCAAGTTGAGTCCTCGTGTAGACGAGCACATACGTGGATCTTGTCACGATATCGATGGGAGGTAATAGATGACTGCAAGAGACATGTCAAATGGATACACGTATGGCTTCTAGAGCAAGCTGACTTGTTGCTCACCTGGTTCCAGCATGTGTGCTAGATAGAAATACACTATTTATATTCCCTGATGTTAATTATGAACATGCAAGAGATTGTGAGTTTAAAGTATAGTCAGTCTCCGTATTATCCATACTCGCCTTTTTGGTATGATATTTTCTATAGTACGGAAGTACGATTTGACATTATCTACATATGTGATATTTCTGATACTTCCATATATTACTTTAGATTGTATTATAGTCGTTATATCACACTTAAATTGGATTCAAATATAGTATGACTCGTGTGTTTTGTACTTGGGTCAGTTCGAAACTTTGCAGGAACATGAACCATAGTTGGATTTGCTTTCGCTTTTTGGGAAGGCTAGTAGTAGTTATAGAATGATACATTTCCTACATGTTTTTATAGCCTCATTGATGTACTAGTGTTGTATTAAATGAAATATTGTATAGTGGGCTAGAGACCATCATTTTGTAGCCCCTTTGGACTATGTATTATATTTTATCTGTTGCATTCTGCTCTGTGTTCCTTGTTTATACACTGTGATTATGTATTTAACATGTTGATTGATTTGTACTAAGAATGATTACACTTATGGTAAGTAATATATGACACATGATATGTACCAACGTTTATCTAAGGTAATATTCACATGTGTACCTTCATATTGCCTCATTCTTTGTATTACTCTGTAAGGCTCTTAATTAGTATGGGTATAGAGATGAGAGTGTTTCAGAATGTGTGTAAATAACCGTTACTAAAGGTACTACTTAAATTGTAAAATTAGAATTTATCGATAGGATATATAAGCGATGAATTTTGTCATACCACTTGCTAAGATAACGCGTGAACGTTAGTATTTTAATTGTTCAAATACTACTCATTGATTGAGTTCATACATGTGAGTCACACAACTGGATTTATTCAGTCTCCAAATATCATCTAATTTTATTGGTTCATAATCATTAAATAAAATAATATTTATGGAATATTAATTTTTTGTTACAATTGTTGTGTGGGATGTATTTAATAAATTGGGTAATGTCTAGAAAGGTCCCTGGTGCTATAAGTAATTAATTAGATGTGTATATAAAAGTTATATATGCGTATCGATACATGATATCAATATAAATTTTAATTTGATTTAAATATAATTAATTATGAACTGGTTTGAATATTTAGTTGGTCCATCATGGAAGCAATATAAGCTGAAAAAAAAATGGGTAAAATGAGAATGATCTGGATCTTGGTTTGAATTAGTATGAAAGAAATGTAGAGATTTGATCTTATAGTTCTTCATATAACTACAAATCCAAGCCATCATTTTAAAAAAAATACTTTTTTCCTCATCCACCATAGTTTTAGCTGGACATACCTGCTACCCAACTAGTTATTTATCAACCCCATTCGTCTCAAATACAAGGAGCTACATCAATATCCAGTGGTGGAGCATCAATTGCTAGCAACAAGGGTCCAAATATCATACTTTCATCTTATCAGGACTGCTCAATTGTAGAAGATTAGCAAGCAGAGGTGAATGATCACCTATGGAGCAGTTTAGATTATAGAAAGAATCATGCTGAAATGTACTGGAGATTCAATGTTAATAAAAATTCTATTAAGTAAGATGATTTTTACCCCCCTTCCATGTGAAATAATTACCAATAACCGAAGGTTCTTGCAATCCAGCAGTGAGAATACAATTATAAAATTCATCTTCATTGCATAAGCTGCTGCCACCACCTCCAGATCTATCATCTGCAAAAATAACACTGTTTAGATCACCCATTATCAATCTAATATCCTGAGCTTCATTCATCATGTAATGCCACAATAGATTTTCAGTTTTATGGGTAGATATATGTATATATGTCAGCATTAACAACAGTATTTAGATCAAAGTTTGTAGCATTAATGCTAGAAGTTTGCTTCTGCTGTTGAGATATTGTCTAGTTTCATGGGTAGATAGATATCAATGTTCAGTCGTTTCTCTCTTACAACGTAAAAAAAAATCACCCAAGGCTTCAATCTCTAAAGTGCTCAATGCTCCCTATTCAAAGGAGTACTCAAAGCCCCCTATTCAAAAGTAGTGCTCAATGCTCAATGCAACATCTAACATGTATTTAGCACATATAAACTTAACTGGCGCATGTTTAACGACTTTCGATATCCAAACATAGATTTCATAGAGTGACCTTTTTTTCTTAAGGGTACGTGCATGGATATGCATGGATCACATGGCAGCAGATAATTTATACAATATCCCAAACTGTTTGAAGAATGTATCAAAACTATCATCTACGCATATCAAAGAAATAGGGAAATGTTTTGGATTACACGATCAACTATATGTCCAGTGGCTGAAAAAACATGCCAAAACCAAACTAAAATAATAAGATATAGTTGACATTCTTCCACTCAACGGACCATACGTATGCATGAGATACATAAGTCTATATTATATATCATATAGCATTCATATCACTATACCTACCATGCACATATACATCAGGTCCTCCAACCCTTCTACCATCTTCAAAATGCTCAACCTAAAATTGCAGGAAAAATAATAATACATAAGTTATTTAACACAATAGATAAGTTATTCTCACAGCCTGCTTTGGTAGGCATATTAAATATAGAAGCACAACAAGATTCACTGGTCTAGTCCATATGAAATTGATAATGTGAGACCAATATTAGTAAGTGTTAGCACCAAAATTGGTCACTAACACCCTTGAGAAAGATTGTGTAGAGAGAGTAATGAAGAAAGTAAATTAAAATAGAGGACTGTAATCTAAATTAAGTGCAAAAACAAGAACACCGGATTTATAGTGGTTCAGCGTAATTGACTACGTCCACTTTATGTTTTGATCTTTATTGCTTTCACAAGTAGTTGAATACAGATACAATCCGTGCACTAATGACTTTAATACAAGTTTGAACTGAAATAGAATAAGTCTGGAATGCAGCAGAGTCTCCCCAGCGTTCTCAAAAAAAGGTCCATTTCACTATGCCCATGCCCCTCTATTTATAGACGAAGATGGATTGGACTTCCCTCATAGGCCTAGGAGTAAGATGCCTCGGCCCGTAGTAAGTGACTTCTGTACGCCGAGCCATAATTGCGGAACGGCAGTTGCCGAACCACATATCCGGGTCGAACGGCATTCGTATGCCGATCGAGGAAGATATGCCGAACGGTATCTGCATGTCGATCGAGACAGTGTGCTAAGTAAAGAGTGTAGGCCGAACGAGACCTACGCTGATCGAGACTTGACGCCGATCGAGGGGAGATGCCGAACGAGGCTCATGCCGAACGACCTTGCCATGCCGAGTGAGGTGAAATGACGAACGACCTTGCTATGTCGAACGGCCCTTTTGTGCCGAACGAGGCTTGGATGCCGAGCGAGGCCATATACCGAGCATGGCTTGGATGCCGAGCGAGGCTTGATGCCGAACGAGGCTTGGATGCCGAGCAAGGCTTGGATGCCGAACGAGGCCATACGCCGAGCGAGGCTAGATGTCGAACGAGGCCATATGCCGAGCGAGGCTAGATGCCGAACGAGGCTTGGATGCCGAGCGAGGCTTGGATGCCGAACAAGGCCATACGCTGAGTGAGGCTAGATGCCGAGCTGTCTCTTAATGCCGAACGGTGCTTTATGCCGAGCGACCTTTTTACGCCGAGCCTCTTGTTACTTGGTCAAGCCACTGAGTAACACTTGCCCCCCAAAGTGTATCTTGTGAACGAACATGATACGCTTTGAACCATGAGCACTCCGTACATTTCTTTAAGCTCTTGTTTCGTTTCATCAATAGTGATCTCCTGAATGCCGAATGAGACATTGAATGCCGAACAACATATGGATGCCGAACGACATACAGATGCCGAACGACATTGAACGCCGAACCACATTGATGCCGAGCGAGGGTGTTGCCTTGACCGGTTCTACCGGTCACTGTCCATTCGTCTTCCCTCGTCCCTATATAACTCAACACTCCTCTTCTTTTCCATTTTTACTTCCGCTCTACAGAACTTACGAACTCGCCTCCCAACAGACTTCAGCGAATTATTTACCCTTCCCTTCTCTTCTCAAACTCAATACATTGCCTCACCTCCTTCCTCAATCAACGAATCCGATCAGAATCGCGTTTCCTACTCCAGAATCTCCCCAAGCTTCGAGTCATTTCTTAGGTAATGGCCTTTCCTTTAAACACTTCATCCCGACTAGGAAACTTAGCACGAGATTTGAACCCGTGAATCTTCGTAAAACTAAGAACAGTAGGAATCGCGTGGATGAGGACAACGAATTCGAGGTTAGAACATGTTTTAGGGCTAGGCGGAGTGATGGAAGGAAGGAGGTGTCAGAGGTGTTTAGGATATGAGGGAGAAAGGAGAAGAAATGAGGGTTGAGCCTAGATGCCAAGCGATGTGGCTTGGTATGATCATGGCTCGGCATGACTCCATCATGCCGAACGGTGAAGAGGAAGTACTGGAATGAAGTTGGAGTTAGGTTCAGCGTGCTGAGCGATGTGGCTCGGCATGATTTCCTTATGCCGAATGAGGTAGGAAGGAGTGCAGGAGAAAAGTAGGAGTTGGGAAAAATTCCGAGCGATGCGGCTCGGTATGTCTTGCCGAACAACCCATCTGTGCCGGGCGGTAGAGAGGGAGCGTAGGAATGAGGTTGGAGTTAAGGGCAAAGTGCCAAGCGATGCGGCTCGGCATTATTGTGGTTCGGCATGACTCCCTTATGCCGAACAGTGGAGAGTAAAGGTGGGAGAGTGGTGTACATATGACAATTAAAACCATCTCAACTTGAACACAATGCATTGTTGACTTAACACCTTTTTATGCCCGAATATATGACAATGAACAAGGACGGACTTAAACAACTAAACATATCGGACAATCCAGACTGATAACTTTCGTGTTTAGACAACTATAAACCTGAACATAACTTGCTTAAAACAGTTAATAACCTTCTACATACAGTATCGATGCTGAGTCTAAAATAGAGACCATCATACGACAAGCTCTCGGAGACGGTCTGCGATGACGGTCTTCGTAGATGAAAGTTCAAAGCTTAACTTTATCTCATCAACTTTACGTCTTGTAATTCTTTGGCACTTATACTTGGATGATTGCACTAGTTCACACACCACATGGGGGGAGTATTTTTGCTATTAAGTCTAATGTCGATTGTTTTTCAAGTATAGTTCAAACAGGTGCTTCATCAGATTCTACACACATTAGAGATGTCTAGGAAATCTAGTTCTGCCACAATCTCGGACAGACCCGGGCCATCTTCTCAACAAGAAGAAGTTAGAACTTCAAATCCATCGTCTACTCCTGTACAAGACATGCCGAGCCCCGCGATCGCATCTGTCGACTTGGCTCCCGATGCCTTGGATGCAGCGATCTTTTTAGACGATCCGATCGATTCTCAAGCCTCGAAGATTAACGAAAGCACGCTTCGCCGTATATGCTCAGTACACGGGATTCCTTTCGACGACGTGTTGGTTCCATCGGGACAGGATCGTCCTCACTTGCCCCTAGTAGGATATATAGCCTGCAACAGATTCATGTGCTGGGTCAGTAGCGTGCCGCCATTCAACTCCTTTCTTCGAGACCTGTTACAGTATATCGAGATCGCCCCATCGCAATTACATCCAAACAGCCACGCGTTCATATACGGCACTTGCATTCTCTTCATGAGTGTCCTTTTCAGGCTCCCGACTCCTGGCGATATTCGTTATATCTATCGCTTCAAGAGACGGTCAAATAGTCCATCTTTTGTATTCCTTGAGCCGCACAAGTGTCAAATCCTGACTGGGGCATGGAGCAAGTTTGCCCAGTATAAACAGGAGTGGTTCTAGGTGCGCTGTCCTCCCGGCTTCGCGAGGAGATGGGTGGAAGGGAGTAAGTCTTTTTTCTGGATCAATACTCGTGTTTTGCAGAAACTACACCTTTTCTAACTCTTTCTATACTTTTACAGGTATCAACCCACGTCCCGAAGGCTCCGGGTATTCTGAAGCTGTCGAAGCTATCCGAGCTATTCCCGCAGAAGACCGGGACATCAGATCTCTCATTTCAAATGAATCGCTCACGAATTTTGGGCTGCTGGCGGAAGGTCGCCGAATAAACCTCCCTCAAGGCGTCACTATACCCAGGCCTGCTTTGGGAAAAGTAAAAAAACAGGCTGGGTCTTCAACACGTAACGCCCCTGACACACCAGAGGAGAGGGAGATTATAGAAGCCAAAATGCTCGAAGTACAGGGCGAAAATGTTAGCCTTGCTTGGGACCTGATAGTCGAGGTCTACGATATCGAGAAGACGCCTTCCCCTTCGAAGGGAAAGAAGAAATTAACCTACAAATTGAGGAAGAAGACGGTGGGTGGAACCTCTAACGTCACCCTTACTCCAATGGAGAGAGAGCCTCCCCCCAACACTTAGAGAGTTCATTGAGAGGCTTGTCGAACCTCACTATTCCCGACGATTTGCTTAATTATGGCTTCGATGATCCGGAAGCCCTGAAGCTTTGTTCGCCCATGAAAGGCGATGAAGGCGCTCAAGCCCAAAACCAGGGAGAAAAACTTCTATTAGTAGAGATAAAAAAACTGGTCCATCGGGGGGAAACACTAGGACACACATAGACACGTGCACTTTACCTTGCACTTAAATTTCCATCATCACTCTACCCTTCGCTAACTTGTCATTATTTAAATTCTGTGTAGGTGACATGGGACGCACTCACGGACTCGATCGTCTTCGCGGGTCATTTATCTTTCATCATTTTGGCCGGGATTCGAGCCCTGGCAAGCGCCGAGACAGAGACGACTCTGGAGACTGAGATTATCGCCCCCGAGAATCAACTTATCGAAGGAAAACATACAGTCAGTCCTCATATTCTCACGATCATCCTTATTATTCAGAGCAAGGCAGGGAGAAGTCTGCACAGAAGTGATCCCAATCCGATGTCCCCCGTGATCAACACTCTGGTTCATCCAGCACACAGCAGTCTTGGGAACATCACAAGAAGACTGAACTTTCAAAGCCATCTCCCCCTGTTCCCACAACAGATCCGACGATATCGAAGCGGCTAGCTGAGCTTAAGGTTAAGTTCCCCAAAATCTGCTTCGATAGTCTGAAGTTCCTCCCGACGATCCATCACATTCTGGGACATGTAAAATAGAGCGCCATTGCTTGTAACAACAATGTTTATGTTCAACATGACGCATTCATCCATCTAGCTGAAAAAGTCTCAGAAGTCTCCGTTGAGCGTCAACATGAAATCGACCGCCTGAAGCTTGAAGCCATTCACGATAAAGACATTATCAAAGCTCAGGATGAAGAGCTCTCTTCGTACAAGTCCCAACTCGAAGCTGCCCAACAAAGTGCTAAAGATACTACGGAGGCCGTCAATCGTCTTGAGACAACTCATAAGAAAGAAATTGACAAAGCGGTCCAACGCTGCGGGGCCTTGGCTTTAGAAAAGGACTCTGCTAAAAAAGAAAGGTATGCATTTGCCCTGCGAGTAAAAGAGTTGGAAGATCTACTCTACAAAGAGAGAGAAGAAAAATCTGCTGCCTAGGAAGAGTCGCAACGATATTGCGATGAGATTGTTGCTACGCGACTCCTAAAGGAAAAGCTCGACGACGAGCTCTCTAAGGTCGGGATGCTGAAGGATGAAGCCCGTGAAGAGGGCAAGAGAATAGCATCCACGGAGATTGACTCTCACCTTGAGGCGGCTACAGAGGCTGGCAGGGAGGAGGTCTAGTGCTTGTTCGACCCACTTATAGCAGAAAATAATGCACGTGTAACAACCCGCATATTCATCGATTTGATACTTAAATATTTTATTTAAATATTTTATCGTTAATCGGATTTTGGTCCGAAAAGCTACTTTTTGCATACGGTCAAATTAGGACTCGAGACCACCTCCATTGAGATCAAAATGACGTTTGCGATCTTTTTGAGTATAAACTTGGATATGTTTGGAGATAGTGGAATTTTCACCACTTTTTGGCTTGTGGCATTTGTTTGGGCTGAACTCTTTTGCCCTTACTAACTCAGCCCAACCCGCTCCTTCTCTTCATACTTCATTTCTAATTGCTTAATTTTTGAAGCTTCATCAAAAATGGAGGAGGGAATGGAAAATTAAAACTCCAAGCTCAAGTTCTCTTGCAAATCCATCACTCAACTCCAAATTCAAGGAGAAGACATTGATTCAAGCTTGGGACTGTTCTTGCTTTGCTTTCAAGCTTGGTTTACATCAATTTCCGTGAAAAGGTGAGATTTTTATCTCATATTCTTGCCTATAACTGTCATTGGATTGTTGGGAATGATTCCCTATCACTTGTGCACATGCATTTGCATTTGGTTTAGATTGAATTGGTGAAAAATCCAATTTTTAGTGTTTTGGCAAAATTCTGGGCTTAGGTCGTTCGGCCTTGGAGAAGACAAGCCTGCAATTCTGTCACGTCTCGTTAGGTCGTTCGACATCCTTAAGTCGTTCGGCACACTTAGGTCATTCGGCTGTTAGGTCGGTCCTTCTTAGGTCGTTCCTTGCTAAGTCGTTGGCAATGCCAGGTCGCTCGGCCTGCTTTCGTTAGGTCGTAACCCCTAGGTCGCTCGGCCATTGAAAACTCGGTGCAGTTAGGTCGCTCGACTTTTTTACCCTTAGGTCGTTCGCCTCTAGGTCGTTCGGCTACGTGAATCGCGCCAATGTCTTAGGTCGCTAACCCCCTTGGGTCGTTCTATGCTTAAGTCGCTCGGCCTATTTACCTATTAGGTCGCGCACCCTTTTTAGTTCGACTTTGTTAGGTCACGCCACCCTATTAGGTCGCGCAGCTCGATAGGTCGTTTGACCTGTCTTCTTTAGGTCGCTCGGCCACATTTAGTTGCTTAGGTCACTCTGCCTTGATCGTCCTTAGGTCGCTTGACCAGTGAAGCATCTCGAGACCAGTTAGGTCGTTACGGCCTAGGTCGCGCTATCTCCTAGCTCGCATACCTTTAGGTCGTTTGCACCACTAGATCGTAGGTCGCATGACCTCAGTTCTGTTAGGTCGCATGACCCCAATACCATTAGGTCGTTAGGCCTTATTTTCTTTAGGTCGTTAGACCTTACATCTTTTAGGTCACTCGACCTCACCACCTTAGGTCGCTCCACCTTGGGTCGCTCAGCTTTGCTAGCTCATTCCAGTAGGTCGTGACTCACTAGGTCGCTCGGCCTTGTTCAAGGCGCTAGCTCGTTCAACCCTTAGGTTGTTCTCCCTTAGGTCGCTCGGTCTACATAAGACGCACCATGCTACTGCTCTTAGATCGCATTCTGTTTGGTTGTTTGACCCCATTCCTACCTAGGTCGCGTGCTTAGGTCGTTAACCCCTTAGGTCGCTGAACCTTAATTCATTCGACCTATTTTGCTTTAGGTCGTTCCATTGCACTTTAGCCGGCCATGTTAAGACGTTAGGTCGCTCGCCTTTTTATACTTAGGTCGTCTGACCTGTATTTTTGTTAGGTCGCTCAGCATGCTTGGCCGCACCATCAACTTACACTTTGATGCATTTTGAGCTGATTTCCTTGGATTTTATTCACATCTTCGAATGTGAATTTTTATGACCGATTGTTCTACAATCGTTTTGTGACTTGTCGCTTTAAAAATGTGAAGGTTTCAATACTAGTAGTAAATATCAAAACTCTTTCATCAAAACGATTTCAACTCTATTTTATTACAAAGCTCTTTTTCCTAAACCGTTTTCCAATCTATTAGTATATACAAGCCTTTACTTCACTCGGATGAGAAATCTAATTAAACGGCTTAGCAAAACAGGTGGTATGAAACGCTTGCGTTTACTTCGTCGGTTAATTCATGGACTTGTTCGACTGAACCTTTTGTGACAATTTCCTAGTGAAGATCTACAGTTTGTTCGTAAATATTTAAGTTAAGCTAGTGGTTATGGGACATGAAGCTAAACTCATATATTTACTGGCATGGTGTAATTGACACTTCTTGATGATCATGACGATCATTTTTGTGATTTAGACTAGCGATTGAGCGATGTTTCTTTGTCTGCGAGGGAGACTAGACCCCGTTTGTGTGATGTTTCTACTCACATATGTGGGGTAGCGCCCCATGGTCTTCGGGCCATTCGTGTGTCATGGTCTTCGGGCCGTTCGTGTGTCAAAAATTAATGGATAGCTTCCATGAGATAGCTTCTCGTTCGTGTGATACATATGTTGGTGAGCTTTCATGCTCCCATTCTTGTGATAGGCCTCCCCCATTTATGTGATTTCTGGATTTCGTGTGTTGATTTCTGGAATTTGTGCTTCACTATTTTTCATGATTTTCATTGATATATTGATCAATTTTTTGTGCATTGGTGAATTCGTGTGTCATTACTTTTTTTGTGGATTTGAATCTTTGAAAAGATTCTTGTGATATTGATTAATCTCTTGTTGATTATCATTTACATACTTATAGTAGTATGCCATTATGGTTATTATATGTTTATGCCATATCTCTTATTCTATATCATGTCATCTGATATTTATAGCTAGACTGATCCGTTTTTTTTTTATGAAATAATACTCGGGTCAGACCGAGATGTTATAGGTGCTTCTGCTTGACTTCTCTCCAGGGATCTATTACTCTGACTTTTGGCTAACTACTTAGATTAGTAGTTTTTGTTGTATACATTTGAGATACCGACTCATATATGTATTCTTTTGTGTAGCACATGTTGCTATTCTTTTGTATTATCGTGGACCTTTCTGACCACTACTCTGATGTACACTTTCATGTGTTATATATTCATATCTTTTTCCGCCTTTGTGAAATGGATGTTTGTGACTGATTTATGTTATGATTATTTCTACGTTTGTTTCCGAAGATTATATATAGCCACTGTGTGATAGCTTTGAGTTTGTATCGGTATGTCGGATTTCCTCCTTAAATGATATGCATTCTATACTATTTGACATATCGATGCTCGCACAAAGAAGTTACATGGATGGTCGCTCCTCACCAGCCTTATTCTCTGTGCTAATTGACAGCACTACACCGTAGTGTTCTTGGTTAGCGTGGGTATAGAGGTGGGACGTCATAGCCCGTGTCCTCATGCATCAAGATTTGACTTTTCTTGGCGAGGGCTACCTCGAATCTCTAGCCGAGGCATGGGAAACTTTGATAAAGATCAGAAAGGTCGAGTCAAGCACCGAGGAGGTTGACGAGGAGGCTTTAATAAAATAATTTCTCAGGGGGAACGAGCCTTCAGACTTGTCTGCAACGAAGGCTTTTTTTGGCAAAGACTCTTCTCCATCAAAGGAAAAAAGTGACATTGCCAGACCGTTTGGAACCGAATCTCCAGCTCCTCCTCCTACTCAATCGGCTGATCGGCCAGTACTTGATCCATTCGAGCAACACGCTGGTTATGACCCGGAAGACCCTGGCCTCGGTATTCATGTTATATCTCCCATTCCAGAGGGTGAGACTACTCGGATGGTTGAGAGCTAGCAAGAAGCCGGTATATAACTCTTCTTCTTAAAGTTCAAAGAACTGTCACTTTCGGCGAGAGGTTATTGTATTCTAACGTTCATCTCTTGTGATTTTGAGCAAATCGTTTTGATCCTGATCCGTCTCCATGGAGCGATGACGCCAAGGAGAAAAAGGGGAAAGCGAGCGAGGCTAGTCACGCGGGAGTGACCCCCGGTCCAGATGCTCAGGTGATTGAGGCGCTCGACGAGGATAAGTCCGAAACTTCGTCCCCCGTCGAAGAAAGTTATGAAATTGAAATTACCGGCGCTTCCAAACATACCTCAAACCTGAGCATGAAGGAACAGGTCGCTGAAGAGGGGAGAAAGAAAGCCGAAATTAAGGTCGAGCCTCAAGTGGTAGAGCTCGACGATCCACTGAACAGGCCTTTGAAGATTATTCTTCCAGGTAGAACCAGGCCGTCAGGAGTTCCTCCTTCCTTTGGCACCCCTTCTCAAGTGAGTAAAACGTCCAAGAGAAAACGCGGGGGGGGGGGGAGGAGTCATCTGAGAAATCGAAGAAAGAGAAGAAGCCGAAGAAGTAACTATCATGCTCGCTCAACGAGAATCAGTCTGGATTATGTAATCATTTCTTTTTATTTTCGTAGCCGTTGTAAATAGACTTTTGGTCCCGAGTTTGGGAGAAGTTGTAGTAGGACTTTATTTTGAATTGATGAATAAAATTTTGTTCTTTGTCTTTCAAATGACTTCTGTTGTTCAGCTCACTGTATAACTTGTAGTCAAAATCTGAAACCTTGTGAGTTATATAAGCCCAAGTTCACTTCCATGTGACTCGGAGATTTTTTGAATCGTTTATACTCTGATCCGTACTCTAGGATCTAGAAACATTCCAGTCCGCGCTCAAGGGACTTTGGAGATATCGAAGTTGTTTCTACTCTAGTCTGCACTTTGGGGACTCAGAGCACTCTAGTTTGCACTCTGGGGACTTAAAGATTCTTCAGTCGGTTATACTCTAGTCCGCACTCTGGGGACTTAGATATTCTTCAGTCGTTTATACTCTAGTCCGCACTCTGGGGACTCAGAGTACTACAGTCCGCACTCAGGGGACTTGGAGATTTAAGTCGCTTATACTCTAGTCCGCGCTCTGGGGACTTAGAGTACTCCAGTCCGCACTCAGGGGACTTAGAGATTTAAGTCGTTTATACTCTAGTCCGCACTCTGAGGACTTAGAGGACTCCAGTCCACACTCAGGGGATTTGGAGATTTAAGTCGTTTAAACTCGTTCGTACGTCAGACAGAATAATGTAACTCTAGTTGTTTGCCATCGGATTATCATGCATAGAAACATCAGTAATTCATGGAAAAGATGGCTTTAAACCTTTATTAATGAAAACAAGCTAATTTGTCATATTACATGCTGAAAATTAAGAATCAATAAAATAAAAATGTGTTGGAAATAATTGCAACTAAAATATGAAAGAAATAGACTAAGTGTAATAATGTCGCAGATGCTCGCTATTCCATGCTCGGGGAGTATCGCACCATCAACGGTCGTTAGCTTGAAAGTTCCCTCTCTGAGCTTCCGTTCAATGATGTATGGACCTTGCCATGTGGGATTCATATGTGACGGGACTGGAAAAACTCGTTTCAAAACGAGGTCACCCACATCAAAGATTCTCAACCGGACCTTTTCATTATAATATCGAGCGACTCAGTGTTTGTACGTAGCCGCTCTTAAATTAGCTTCTTCACGTTTTTCATCAATGAAGTCCAGTGATTCCAACAAAAGATCCCGATTCGTCTTAGGGTCGTTATGAGTTACCTGGTGTGACGGAACTTCATGTTCTACGGGTAAAACGGCTTCCATGCCATATGCCAATGCGAATGGAGTGTGGCCAGTCGCGGACTTGTGAGTGGTTCTATAAGCCCAAAGTGCCGTTGGAAGTTCATCCACCCACTTGCCTCTAGCCTTTTCCAGACGCTTTTTCAATATGGACTTGATTATTTTGTTCACGGCTTCCACCTACCCATTGGCCTTTGGATGGGTAACTGCTGCAAACCTCTTTTCAATGCCACACTTTTGACAAAATTCTTTGAACTCTCTACTTTCGAATTGAGTTCTGTTGTCTGTTATGATAGTCCGTGGGAGGCCAAAGCGGCATATAATGTTTCGTACAGCGAAATTAATGGCCTTTCTGGTGGTGATTGTGGCTAAGGGCTCTGCTTCTGCCCATTTGGTAAAATAATCAACTGCAACAATTTCATATTTCGCACCATCTTTGGAAATAGGTAACCGATTATATCGATCCCCCAAATCGCAAATGGCCAAGGACTAACCATTTGCGTGATTTTCGTTGGAGGAGCTCTTGGGATTTTTGCAAACTTTTGACATTTGTCGCACTTTCTTACATAGTCTGCAGCATCCCGATTCACAGTTGGCCAATAATACCCATAGCGGAGGATCTTTTTTGCGAGTGTTTGCCCCCAGCATGGTCACTACATTCTCCTTCGTGCACTTCCATCAAAACTCGTTTTATCTCATCATGGGCGATGCACCGGAGTAAGGGAACCGAGAACCCCCTCCGATACATTATTCCATCTTGCATTATATACCTTGAAGCTTTACGAATTACTTGTCGTCTCTCGTTCCTTCTTTCGGGCAAGGTTCCGTGTAATATGTATTGTTTGAATGGGGTCATCCATGATTCTTTCTCGATTTTAGTTTCTAACACGAAATCCGTCTCCATCATATTTATACTCGGAGTATGTAAGGTTTCGACAGGAACCAATCCCATTTGCTGTGCATCACCAGTAATCGAAAATTTCGCCAATGAATCAGCTTTCTCTGTTTTGTTCACGCGGGACATGCGAAATATCATAATATTCTAGATTTGCTAGCAGCTCTTGAACCCGAGCGAGGTATGGGGCAAGTCTCTATCCCTTTGCTTGATAGTCCCCCCGCACTTTGTATACCACTAGTTGTGAGTCACAGAAGATTTCAACCGATTTTACCCCCAGTTCTCTGATAAGTCTCAACCCAGCAATCAATGCTTCATACTCGGCTTTGTTATTTGTCGCTGGGAATTCGAGCTTCAAAGCATAACAAATTGATCGGTTCTCAGGAGTCACAAGAATTATACCAGCTCCCGAGCAACGGTCGTTAGATGCCCCGTCGGTGTACAGCTTCCATCGAACGGGAGGTATGACATCGCTACTACTCGATTCGTCCGACATGGTGAATTCAGCGATAAAATCTGCTAGCGCTTGCCCTTGTATGGCCCTTCGTGGCAGGTAGGTAATATCGAACTGGCTCAACTCGATATTCCATTTTAACATCCTTCTAGAAGTTTCTGGTCGTTGGAGTACCTGTCGCAAGGGTTGATCATTGTAAACACTGATTGAGTGTGCCTGAAAGTATGGACGAAGCTTGCGTGATGCAACCACCAAGCAATAGGCTAGTTTCTCGATCTTAGGATAATTCCTTTCTCCCCCCGTCAAACATTTACTTACATAGTACACTGGCTTTTGAACTTTGTCCTCCTCCCGAACCAGAGCCGTACTGATAGCATGCTGGGATACAGCCAAGTACACTTACAACATCTCATGGTCTACCGGTTTCGATAGCACCAGGGGACTTTCTAAATGCCTTACTAGAGCTCGGAACGCTTCCTCACAGTCGGATGTCCATTCGAAATTTTTCTTTCCTTTCTTTATCACGTCGAAGAAGGGAATACACTTATTTGTGGCTCTGGATATGAATCGACTCAGTGCAGCCACCTTTCCATTCAAGCTTTGTACCTGCTTTATAGTTCTAGGCACTTGTATGTCTCGAATAGCTTGAATCTTCTCCGGGTTAGCTTCGATGCCCCGTGCATTTACAATGAAACCTAAGAACTTCCCTGACGCAACGCCAAAGGAACACTTCAAAGGATTGATTTTCATTCCATAATGTCTGAGTATATCAAACATCTCCACTAAGTCTCGAATGTGGTCGTTTGACTGCCGTGACTTCATGAGCATGTCATCCACATAGACTTCCATTGTTCTAACAATTTGGTCTTTAAACATTTGATTCACCAGACGCTGATAAGTTGCTCCCGCATTTTTCAATCCGAAGGGCATCACTACATAGCAATACAGCCCAACGTCTATAACAAAACTGGTGTATTACTTGTCTGGAATATGCATCAGGATCTGGTTGTATCTCGAGTACGCATCCATAAATGACAGTAACTCATGTCCGGCAGTTGAGTCGACCAGCTGGCGATTCTAGGTAAAGGGAAACTATCCTTCAGGCATGCTTTGTTTAAATCAGAGTAATCTACGCAAGTTCTCGACTTCCCATTTGCTTTCCTCACAAGCACAAGGTTAGACACCCATTCTGGGTAGAGGGTGTCGCGGACGAACCCATTGGCTTTGAGTTTGTCCACCTCCTCTTTGAGGGCCGCGGACCTCTCCGGGTCCATGCCCCTCCTTTTCTGTTTCACAGGAACGTACTTCGGGTCTATGTTCAACATATGACTCGCAATAGCGGGAGAAATCCTGCACATATCAGAATGTGTCCAAGCGAAAACATCCAAATTCGCTCGGAGGAAGTCAGTAAGATCCTCGGCCATCGAGGGGTCGAATTGTGATCCAATCTTAAGTACTCACGACGGATCATCCCGGCTGACTGAATTGTCAATCGTCAGTTCAGCCGGCGCTGCCTTTTCTTCCCTGAGTTCCTCATCATCATCTCTCGGATCTATGTCTTTACAGATCCGATCATGTTGCCCGAGCCAGGGTTCGGGCATTACTTGTCAATTTTCAACAACTCGGTTGCTGACGGAGCTGTCCGCAACCTTTCCTTTCTCTCTCCGCTGGGCCTCTCTCAGCTCAGCCACATAACATGCACGATCGGTCGCCTGGTCGCCATGCACAACACTTACTCCTTTGTCTGTTGGAAATTTCAAAGTCAAACACCATGGAGCCAATGCTGCCCTAAACTCAGCCAGGGCCGGTCGACCCAGAAACACATTGTATGTAGAATCTACATCCAAAACTATAAAAGGTAGGATTCACACCCTCCTACGCTCACCTTGTCCCAGTTCAACTGGCAACTCAACATACCCCACTGTATCAGTCGCTGCGCTATTAAAGCCATGGATACGAGCTTTAGATGGCTTTAAATTCTTCGTCTCCATCTTCATCTGGTCATATGCTTTTTTGAAGATGATATTAACAGAACTTCCACAATCAATCAAAATTCTTTTCACAAATGTCGGCCCGATTGTCGCAGATATGACCATCGGGTCAACGGTAGGAGCCTCCACCTGATCAGCATCTCTGCTCCTGAATATTATATCGTCTGTCATCATGCGCTGCTATTTAGCGGAGGTCCCATCCTCTACATTTGAACAACACTCAAAATCTGCATGCCTCAAGGAGTTAGCATACCGCTCCATTTCTTGCCAATTCTTATCTACAGGGTGAGGTCTGCCTACTATCATGTTTATGACCAGTCTGCCCACGGTCCAAGCAGGCTCCTCAGGGTGACGTGGGGCTGGTGCGTGACCGGGATTGGACGTTCCCTGTCCACCCTCTTGAGGATTATTTACAAACTTCTGTAACTTTTTCTATCTAATCAACTTTTCTATAGCGTCATGTAGGTGCCTACACTCCTCAGTATTGTGCCCGTAAGTCTCATGGAAGCGGCAATACTTCCCAGTCCGCTTTTGCTCTTCAGTAGACTCTTTTGGGCGTGGCTTTCGATACTGGAAAGTATTACAAGTTGACATGTAAATATTTTCCAGAGATGCATTCAGAGGAGTGTACTCGTTGTAAGTTGGGATCCTTGGTTTCCACTTTCCAGCTTCCCTTTTCTTTCCGGGATTTCCCCCACCGGATCCGTTAGATTTTTCAGGCTTGTTCTGAACATTGACTTGTACCTTTCCAGAGTTGTCACCGGATTGTTTTACAGCGATGTTACTCTGCACAGCCTCCTTGCCACGTACCGGTGCATTATCTCGCCTTGTCCACCTAGCTTCCTCTCTTTGTATGAACTGATGAGCCATTGAATAAAAACGCTCTAGCGTAGTCGGAGGCTTTCCTGCCAACCAGTTATTCGAAAGCATTTAAACCAATCGGTAACACTAAGTCGAATATTAGTATTCCCCAAATTATAGAATTAAGATTTTCAAAACAATTTATTTTAACTTTTCTCCAAATCCGAATGTCGCTTAAAATAATAAAACAGTCAAAGGCTAAATTCTATTAAAATCCGATGAAAAGTTATGAATTCTTTTTCTAAAAATAAATATTTTATTTTTATTTTTATTTTAAAATCTAAAGATCACATGAATTGTCCAAATCACATAAAGTCCAACTTTACTTTAAGATCTATTATATTATAGGAAATCATATTTTTAAGAAAATAAAAAAAAATATAGCCAAATTCCAAATCACATGAAATTATTAAAATGAAGCCACACTTCTTAACAATTAACAAAAGGAAACATCAAATAATGAAAGAGTAGTTCACATTTCAAAATAACAAAGGATGTGCAAATCAAACAAGGCAATGCATATGTGAACAAACCGTAAATGCAACAAGCAATATGCGAATGTACCAAACCAACAAAGATTTTGTTACTATTATTCACAATGAAGACATTAGTTTACAGGCATAAACGAAATAATGGTACAAGGAAACAATAGGACAAGTAAATAGTAAGACAAGTAAACAAAGCAACAGACCTTACTAAACAATATAAGAAAACTAAACCATATGACAACTAATAAAGCTACAGACTTTCACTAAAAAAATAAGACAAGCTAGGCACATGGATTGCGTGACTCACCTAGGCAACATGAAAAATAAATAACATATTCTAAGGCCAATTAACTTTTAGCATCGGGGAAATTAATTCAAGCAAAATGCCTTGAAAATATGGACTTGCTCTTTGGTTTTTGTTTGTTTTCCTTCTCCTTTCGTATATACCTGATACTAAAAGTCTATAGTTTAATAATATTGACTTGTTGAACTTCCTTTGTTTTAATTTACATGTACTTTGAAAAAGGGTCATCCACTCAAACCAAACTCTAAATCCGGATCCACTCCTCTCATCACGGCCATTAAAATGGCATGGTCGTTGGGGTTGCTAACTTCAGTTGCGGTAACATGAAATCTCTGTAAGTACTCTTTCAACGACTCCCCTAGAGTTTGAATCACACTGGACAAGGACATCACATCCTTGGGATGAGTGGCATGAATCCTGAATTGTTCCACAAATTTCGTCTCTAACTCATCAAAGTTGGAGATAGTTCGCGGAGGAAGTCGGGTGAACACATGGTAGCGACTCTGGATAAAGTTATTGGAAAACATCTGCACTTGGTCGTATCGTTCGCTCTAGCCGAGTCCATCATCCATTCATACCTCATCACATACTATCGGGGATCAGTCTTTCCTTCATAGGCCGGAATAGTCGGCATGTTGAACTTCCTGGGGTACTCGGCCTGTAAGATAACATCTGTAAACGGATAAGCCTTGATTCTCTTTCATCAACTGTCTGACCATAGCTGACAGGTCTGGGGTTTGTATGGAAGATGGCAAGTTGGTGTTTGTTCAGTGAGACCGTTCTGGTCGGTGTCTTCTCCGTTGGCGATCTACCAAGTGTGTATCCTGGAGACCAGCAGCATTAAGACCTTGGTGTGCCGGCTGTCCGACCTCCACTCGCACTGCAGATCCTAAGTTTCCCGTTCCAGCTTGAGTGTGATTTTCTTGGTGTAAGTGAGGAGCCATTGCTCCAGGTAGAGAAACCGGACCATCCCTGGTTGATCGATCAACAGCACCTGTCTGTGTTGTTTCTGTTCTACGACGTCTACGCCTAGGATGTTCATCAGACGAAGCAGAGCTGTCGGATGAGGAATAAGGAGCGGGGCTTCCTCCAGCATTTTGATGCTGTTGTTGAGTAAGCTGAGTCATGAGGTTAGCGTTTGCTTGAATGTTCTCATTAAGTAGTCTTCTGCTTTCCATGAGTTCTCTCATCAAGTCGTTGAACTCTGTTCTGGTGACAACTTCCATTTGGTTTTGGGTGGTGGTTCCGGCACCCAGATTTGCTTGTTGATTGCTAGGTCCTATTTGTTGTACGCTAGCAGTCTCGTTGACGTCCACGTTATGAGAGGCTGATCGTGTACGTAGTCTTCCCACAGTAGAGCTTTTGATAGGAACTCTGAGTAGAATCAACGGACGTCCTGTGAATTACTTGGATCTCTTTCGGGGGATTTATTCAATCCAATAGCTACAAAGCAGATCCTAGCGGCCTGAGAATTCGATTCTCAGTGAAAGCACCAAAATGTTAGCACCAAAATTGGTCACTAACACCCTTGAGAAAGATTGTGTAGAGAGTGTAATGAAGAAAGTAAATTAAAACAGAGAACTGTAAGCTAAATTAAGTGCAAAAACAAGAACACCGGATTTATAGTGGTTCAGCGTAATTGCATACGTCCACTTTAAGTTTTGATCTTTATTGCTTTCACAAGTAGTTGAATACAGATACAATCCGTGCACTAATGACTTGAATACAAGTTTGAACTGAAATAGAATAAGTCTGGAATGTAGCAGAGTCTCCCCAATGTTCTCGAAAAAAGATCCATTTCACTGTGCCCCTACCTCTCTATTTATAGACGAAGTGTTGAGTCACAGATTCTACGAAGTTTTGATTATCTGACAAAGATATAAAGGCGATCGAAAAAAGAAGACATTTTGGCTAAAGAGGCACAAAAGAGCTCATATGGTACTATAGATCATAGATTGATTATTTGATGTTGTAATAGTATTATACTTGTTAAAATCTATCCTCAAATAATCATGCATCTCAATATAATCGAAATATATACGTTATAATATGCATTGCACATTCATTGTGCAAATTATCAGTGACCGGTCGACCGGTAAGGTTTTGGGCGGTCGACCGTTCCTGTCCAAGTTGCACAATGAACGTGCACACATGCACATAACGTCTATATTTTCAAAAACCTGTCTACCGGCCATTTTTGACCTGTCAACCATTTTTAAACAGAGAGCAACCTTTCCCAAAAGACACTTCTTTCTCCAATGGTTGCATCTCTTACCTTTCATCAATGATCATATCTAGTAATGGCTACTCTTCACAAAGAGTTACAACCATTTATTCTCTATATAAACATGTCTAAATCATTGATTCAAAATAAGAATTCTTGCTCTAATTTCTGATCTTACTTTTTAAATATTCTTGCATTCTAAAAGCTCTCAAACATTTCAATTGCTTATTGAATCATTGAAATTATTTCATATCTTTTGATTCAATAGGTAATATACTTCCTTCAATCTTCACAAACATCATTCACATATTTTGAGGATAAGATTATAGGAAGGGTGTACTACAAGTGACAAATCCGTGTTATCAATAGCACAAGTTGTCAACAGCAATTGTATTTGTTTTTTGTTGAAGTCCTCGGTGTTGTAAGAGGCACGAAATCCCGTTCGGCTGTTCGGGTGTTGTAAACCTGTTCCTCCGGGTGAAGCGAGGTAGTTGGTTGTGAAAATCCAGATAGAAGTCTGGGACTGGACGTAGGACGGGAGGTCCGAACCAGTATAAAAATCCCTGGTGTGATTTTTACAGTTTACTGCATTTACTATTCTATATCTGTGAATTGCTATATAGTTAGTTTATTGAATATTTACTTGTATAGCAATTATAAATAACATTCCGCATATATTGTTAGTCCATATTACACGATCCATAATTAGTGCGCACAAGCGTATACACTTTCATTTGGTATCAAAGCAAGGTCATCATATAATTGTAACACCGTTATTTGATATATTCTTGTAATATGGCAAATAACGCAAGCACTAGCACTAACACTTACACGGAAGGTCAATCAACACAAAGACCTCCATTCTTTAATGGTCTCAACTATAGCTATTGGGCAACACGTATGTCTTTTTTTATGCAATCAAATAGCTATGATGCTTGGAATGCTACCCAAAAAGAAATAGTGAATCCAACAACTGAATATTCAGAATGGACAGCGGCTGAGAAAACTGCAGCAGCCGTAAATGCAAAAGCAATAAATATGTTGTTTTGTGCATTAGACCAAAATGAAAATAACCGTGTTAGCATCTGCACTACTGCATATCAAATTTGGCAAACGCTGAAAATGACTCATGAAGGTACTAACAAGGTTAAACAAGCCAAAATAGCTATGCTGAAAAGTCAGTTTCAAAATTTCAAAATGAAACCGAATGAGACCATCAATGATATGTATTCAAGGTTTCAAACTATCCATCATGCACTTATCGGATTAGGGCAAAAATATTCAGATTTTGATGTTGTTTCAACAGTCCTACATTCTCTGACTAGTGAATGGGAAGGATAAGTATTATCAATTGAAGAAGCTAATGACCTTTCCGTCATGAAGCCAGATGAATTGATAGGAAATCTAATGTCCTATGAAGCAAATTTTCAGGCTAGAAAAGAACAGAAAGAAGAAAAGAAAAATGTAGCATTTCATGCTGAGAAAGATGAAAATGAATCAGATTCTGAAGATGAAGATCTGGCATTCATTGCAAAAAAATTCAAAAAATTCCTAAAATATCGAAAAGCCAGTCGTTACAACAAAAGGAAACCTAGATCAAATAAACCATCTTCATCCGCTATAGAATGTTTCAACTGCCATAAAAAGGGGCACATGCAGAAGGATTGTCCAGAACAAAAGAAGAAGTCAGAAAATGACAAATTCAAATATAAGAAGGACAAGTCAAAGAAACGAGCCTTCTCAGTAACATGGGATGATTCAGACTCATCTTCATCAGAAAGTGAAAGTGATCCGGAGAATGAACAAGCTAATGTTTGTTTTATGGCAACAGAAGATGAGGTACAAATTCCTACATTTGATGAATTACTTGATATTAATGCTGAATTGATAGTCAAATATAAAGACATAAAACGTCAATTAAAAGTAGTCAAAGCAGATTTAAGTAGAGCAGAGTTTGAACGAGATATGTTAAAAGATGAGAAGAAAATATTAGAAGAAGAACTTGAAAAAATTCAAGAATCATCATCTAATGTTGACTCTCAACTATCTCTTTTGAGTTAAGAAATATAAGCTCAAAAAGAGAAAAATAATGCTCTCACTACTGAAAATCATGAGCTTAAGGCAAAAGTCTAAATTCTAGACCTAGAAAAAGCTAGTTTACAAACAAAGTTTGATGACATTACTCAAAATGTTTCTAACTTTAACAAAGGTCGAGAAAATTTGACAAAAATCATTGAAAATTCACAATCTGCATCAAATAAACATGGTTTGGGATATAAGAAACAAGAAATCAAGAAACATCTTGGTAATGAAAAGAAGAAGAAAATACAAAATACTGAAGCTAAGAAAAATCTTAGTTTATTATATTCCAAACCAAAACCAATTGTGAAATTTCAGAAGAAGAAAAATGTCAAGACTATCAAAATATGGGTTCCTAAAACAAATAACAATTTGATTAGGAACAAATACATTCAGCAATTCATGAATACAGTGCATTATAATTCTAATTATGTATATAAAGGGGATACCGGACCCATATGGGTTTGGACTCCTAAGACCTAACTCTTAGGACCCCATAAAAAGTGGGTACCATGGATTTAATTTTATTTTTTGCAGGTCCCACTTAAGAAAAGAGGAAAGTGGATATTGGACAGTGGGTGTTCAAAGCATATGACTGGAGACAAGAGCTTATTGACAAATATTACATACTCAGATGGTGGCTCCGTCACTTTTGGAGATAATTCAAAAGGCTATATCATCGGCAAAGGCGATGTGAGCAGTTGCGGTACATCTAACTTACCTCTTATTACAAATGTCATGCTAGTTAGAAATTTAAAATACAATTTACTTAGTATCAGTCAATTATGTGACAAGGGTTTTATAATTTCTTTTTCGAATAATAAGTGTAGTATCCTAGATAAAGATCATAATTTAATTTTCGAAGGTTATGGAGACAGAAATATATATATTCTGAATATGAATATTAATCATAACTCAGATATGTGTCTTGTGGCTAATGACAATGATCCATGGCTATGGCACACACGCTTCTATCATATAAACTTCAGAACTATTGACAAGCTAGCCAAAAACAATCTAGTTAGAGGACTACCCAAAATGAGTTTTAAGGTTAACAACATCTGTGATGCATGTCAATTAGGAAAATTAACCAAATCATCTTTTAAATCCAAGAAAGTCATATCAACATTACAACCACTTGAGTTACTACATATGGATTTATTCGGACCAACACAGGTTCAGTCAATAAACCATAATCGATATGTATTTGTAATAGTTGATGACTATTCTCGTTTTACATGGACTATTTTCCTGAAAAACAAGAGTGACACTTTTGAACATTTCAAATCTTTCGTCAAAAGAATTCAAAAATCGAAAGGGCTAAAAGTTAAAAACATAAGGAGTGATCATGGTGGTGAATTCGAAAATAACGAATTTGAACATTTTTGTACAAGGAAAGGTATTAATCACAATTTTTCGTTTCCTAGAACTCCACAACAAAACGGAGTTGTAGAACGGAAAAACCGGACTTTACAAGAATGTGCAAGAACATTATTGAATGGAACCACCCTACCAAAATATTTCTGGGCAGAAGCCGTTGCAACTGCGTGTTATGTTTTGAATCGTGTTTCCATAAGACCTCTCACCAAGAATACTTCATATGGATTATTTAACAATAGAAAACCTAAAATCTCATATTTCAAAGTTTTTGGTTCTAAGTGCTTTATTTTAAATACGAAAGACCAGCTCGGAAAATTTGATCCAAAGGCCGATGAAGGAATATTTGTCGGTTATTCAGAACGAAGCAAGGCCTATCGTATATTCAATAAACGAACCAAAACTATCGAAGAATCTCTTCATGTTTCTTTCGATGAATTCTTTCAGCATCCTCAAAATATATCAGATGATGACGAAGTTATAGTCACTAATAATCCTTTCAGCACAAATGTTGATTCTGACTCAGAAAACATTGTTGAGAATATTTCTCAAACTCGTGAAATTCAATCTCCACCGAGAATATTATCACCACCAAGGGTATTAAGAGATCATCCGGTTCAAAATATAATCGGTGAAGTAACATCACAAGTCAGAACAAGGAATCAACTCAACCAAATGGGTCATGTCGCGTTTCTCTCAAATATCAAACCGAAAAATCCAAAGGAAGCTGCTACAGATGATTACTGGATCATTGCCATGCAGGAAGAACTAAATCAGTTCGAGCGCAATGATGTCTGGGAACTTGTTCCAAGACCAACTGATCAGTCAGTAATTGGTACTAAATGGGTCTATAAAAATAAGGCTGATGAACAAGGAAATATCACCAGAAATAAAGCAAGATTAGTAGCACAAGGGTATAATCAGGAAGAAGGTATCGATTATGAAGAAACTTTTGCACCAGTTGCTCGACTAGAAGCTATTAGAATCCTACTATCTTTTGCTTATCACCATAATTTCAAACTTTATCAGATGGATGTCAAAAGTGCATTTCTTAATGGATTTATCAAAGAGAATGTATATGTCGAACAACCTCCTTTGTTCGTACATGAAAAATATCCTGACCATGTGTTCAAACTTAAGAAGGCTCTGTATGGTTTAAAACAAGCACCTCGTGCTTGGTATGAACGATTACATAGCTATCTTATTAACTCAGGATTTCAAATAGGCAGAGTCGATCAAACTTTGTTTATCAAACATTCTCGAAAGGATATTCTAGTTATTCAGATATATGTAGACGACATCATCTTTGGTTCAACAAATGATAAACTCTGTAAGGAATTTGCAAGTATTATGACCAAAGAATTCGAAATGTCTCATATGGGAGAACTGTCATATTTTCTTGGACTTCAAATCAAACAACTTCCGAATGGTATTTTTATTAATCAAGAAAAATACTGCGGAAATCTTATCAAGCGCTTCGGATTAGAAAATACATCTGGTAAACCAACTCCTATGAGTACAACTACACATCTTGAAAAGGATGAAAATGGTAAGAGTGTTGACCAGAAATTATATCGAAGCATGATTGGTTCTCTTCTTTATCTTACAGCTAGTCGTCCAGATATAATAATGAGTATTTGTCTATGTGCTCGATTTCAAGCAAATCCAAAGGAATCGCATTTACGAGCAGTGAAATGTATAATTAGTTATCTTAATAATACAAAAGATTTCGGTCTTTTTTATCCAACAGAATGTCCATTCGAATTAGTTTCATATAGTGATGCTGATTTTGGAGGTTCTCGAACGGATAGAAAGAGTACAAGTGGTACGTGCCATTTTATTGGAAAATCACTTGTCTCTTGGTTTAGTAAGAAACAGAATTGTGTTTCACTATCAACATGTGAAGCTGAATATCTATCAGCGGCTCTCGCTTGTACTCAAGTACTATATATGCAACAAACACTTCAAGATTTTGATATTCATTTATCAAATTCTATTATATACTGTGATAACACAAGTGCTATAAATCTTTCTAAGAATCCAGTGAATCATTCTAGAACCAAACACATTGATATCCGTCATCATTTCCTTAGAGATAATATTGAAAAAGGAAATATATGTCTTGAATATGTCCAAACTGATAATCAATTAGCGGACATCTTTACTAAGCCGCTGCTCGAATCTAATTTCATTAAACTACGAAGAGAGCTTGGCTTAATTTCAAGAAAAGAATTAGACTAGTACTCACTAGTGTTATAAGTTCTTTTCTTATTCAGTTTATATAGCTTTATAAGCTTTTTAAATCAATTGAATATGAGCCTCCCATTATTTCTGTGGACAAATTTCTCTAAAAAGCTATTTTATACTTAAATTACTGTCAACCACAAGTTTAAGTATAGATTCTTCTATTTATTCCTGACAAAACATTCTTTCTTGTTAAAGTCTTCCTTCTTTTTTTATCCGATTATGGCTCATATTTGTGATGAGTGTGCTCAAAAATCACACATTTCCGTTACAAGTTCTGAGCCAGAAGAATATTTTTCTCCTGAAACACCAAAATATAAACCAAAATGCCGTCATCAATGCTCTCATACACCTGGAAGTACGCCTACATCAAAAAAGGCAAAGAAAGTGCTATTCTGTTCCCCTCGTACCAAAGAAAAGATCGATGAAATTCATCATTATCAAAAACATCAAATAGATCTTCAACGTCAGCTTCATTATGGACAACAACAGCTTCATCATGAACAAAAGCAGACTTCGGTACGATTATCTATTTTAGAAAGAATGGCATTCTTCTTCTGTGGAACAAACAAACGAGATATACATGAGCCGATGCCATACGCACCTTCATCTTCTAGAACCCCAAACTCATGGGACAGAAACTATGCTCAGAATGAAGGGGCAACTGAAAAATGGTCACCTTGGAAGGCTCGCATTGATGATATCAACGAAGATTCAACCGATCTTCCTTCTCCCACTCCTCATTAATTTTATTTATATGTTGTATCGTTGTTTATTTTTTTTTAATTACTCATATAATAACATTTAAATATTGTAATACGAGTGATACATGAATTACAGGACATGATATATACATTTTTTTTCCAACAACAGGTTGAACTGTTTTCCAGAACAAATCCGGTCGACAGATCAAATTTGAACCGGTCGACCATTTTACTCTCTGGATGAAAACGGTCGACCGGCCTTATTTTATCGGTCGACCGGTATGCGTAAATTCTTTTTTTATATATAAATTGAGTCCACTTTTGTCCTCCTTCTTCTTCATTTGTTTCATCCGGTCAAATTATTCCCAAATCCCAGAAACCCTATTTCTCAATTACTAATTCCAATCCTCCAAATCTTCTTAAAATGGATCCTCCTCAGAAAAGACACAAAAAAGGATCATCCTCTGAAATCTCTTTAAGAAATGTCACCGCTCAGAAATGGCTTGATGATCCTATTGCTGTCACAAGATGGAATCAAATGACCAACTACAATTTCCATTCGGGTTCCTTCATCAATTTTGATGACTTTACTTCTTATGGAATCCAACGGTTAGCAATTAATTCAAATATTTCACCGTTGATTGATTTTGCGGCTAACAATGTTGAGGTTAATCGATTGATGATAAAATTGTTCTATGCAAACATGAATCTCGACAAGTATAAACCTGATAATCCGGACGGGGTCATTTGGTCTATCGTTTGTGGAAAACAAATCTTTATAACTTTTGAAAGAATGGCGTCTATACTCGGTATACCCAATCGAGGCATTGAGTTCTCATCAGATTTCTGTCAAGTCTTCACTCGTGATACACCAGTCATCATTTCATAGAAGATAATAGTAATGGTACGAAATCAATTGGACTTCGACCCACTGTGAGACTTCTACATCGCGTCTTGATGCTTTCTTTGTTTCCTCGACTTGGAAACTATGATGCAATATACAAAGAGAACTTCAAGGCTCTTTATGCTATTTATGGCAATGTCCAAATTAATTGGGTGCGTATGATATTTGGCGAGATTCTCAAGGTAAATGAATCTACGCGACCTCACCTTTTTTATAATGAATATATCATGCGTATTTTGATAGATTGTGGTATAACTCCTCCTGCCTCTGCCATCTCGAAACCAAAAGTTATTAATTCCGTAACCATCAAACGAATGAAGCTTCCACCTCCTTACTTTAAAATCATGTCGTTTGAAACATGACAACAACGGGGTCCAAAAGAACCACAATCTTCATCTTCTCGATCTCGTCCCGAAGATGTTAAATTGCTGAAATCGAAATCATCAACCAAAGCTTCACTTGAAACCATTGCACGCAATCAGCACTTGCTAGAAGCGCGTCTCAAAAGAATGGATACAAAGATGGATAAGCGCTTCAATAAAATCAAGTCGTTCTTTGGTATATTATGGGATTCTATTTCATGCAACACATCCACCGCTGTTCAAGGCCTGGATCCAGGAAAGCGTCCTGCTTCTCCTACTTTTAATTGGTCATCATCAGAAGAAGCTACGGGTTCTGGATCAAATGAAGGTAACGGTGACGACGATGAAGATGAGGAAGATGAGGATGATGAGGAAGGCGATGATGAAGAAGAAGCTGAAGATACTAGTTCCGACTTTTAGTTTATATTTTCTCATCTTACCTTATTATCTTTTTAGTGAAACTTCTTTTTGTTATTGTATGATATGGTATGTTATGCTACGGTAAATTCTGAACTTGTGGTATGGTGCTGTATGGTATTCATGTTATGTTTGACTCATTATGGTATTGTAATGCATAGTCTTCTCTCAGTCGGTAATTCTATATTATTCCATTATTTATTACTCCTTTTTGTCGATGACAAAGGGGGAGAAAGTGCTAACAATTATTTGCAGGAATATATATATATATATATATATATATATATATATATATTCAGAATACAGACAAAATCTCAGGGGGAGATCACATATTCAAGGGGAGATTCAGAAATTCAGATATATGTTGTCATCAATCAAAATGGGGGAGAATGTTGAGTCATAGATTCTACGAAGTTTTGATTATCTGACAAAGATATAAAGGCGATCGACAAAAGAAGACATTTTGGCTAAAGAGGCACAAAAGAGCTCATATGGTACTATAGATCATAGATTGATTATTTGATGTTGTAATAGTATTATACTTGTTAAAATCTATCCTCAAATAATCATGCATCTCAATATAATCGAAATATATACGTTATAATATGCATTGCACATTCATTGTGCAAATTATCAATGACCGGTCGACCGGTAAGGTTTTGGGCGGTCGACCGTTCCTGTCCAAGTTGCACAATGAACGTGCACACATGCACATAACGTCTATATTTTCGAAAACCTGTCTACCGGCCATTTTTGACCTGTCAACCGTTTTTAAACAGAGAGCAACCTTTCCCAAAAGACACTTCTTTCTCCAATGGTTGCATCTCTTACCTTTCATCAATGATCATATCTAGTAATGGCTACTCTTCACAAAGAGTTACAACCATTTATTCTCTATATAAACACGTCTAAATCATTGATTCAAAATAAGAATTCTTGCTCTAATTTCTGATCTTACTTTTTAAATATTCTTGCATTCTAAAAGCTCTCAAACATTTCAATTGCTTATTGAATCATTGAAATTATTTCATATCTTTTGATTCAATAAGTAATATACTTCCTTCAATCTTCACAAACATCATTCACATATTTTGAGGATAAGATTATAGGAAGGGTGTACTACAAGTGACAAATCCGTGTTATCAAGAGCACAAGTTGTCAACAGCAATTGTATTTGTTTTTTGTTGAAGTCCTCGGTATTGTAAGAGGCACGAAATCCTGTTCGGCTGTTCGGGTGTTGTAAACCTGTTCCTCCGGGTGAAGCGAGGTAGTTGGTTGTGAAAATCTAGATAGAAGTCTGGGATCGGACGTAGGACGGGAGGTCCGAACCAGTATAAAATTCCCTGGTGTGATTTTTACAGTTTACTGCATTTACTATTCTATATCTATGAATTGCTATATAGTTAGTTTATTGAATATTTACTTGTATAGCAATTATAAATAACATTCCGCATATATTGTTAGTCCATATTACACGATCCATAATTAGTGTGCACAAGCGTATACACTTTCACGAAGATGGGTTGGACTTCCCTCATGGGCCTAAGAGTAAGATGCCTCGGCATATAGTAAGTGACTTATGTACGCCGAGCCACAATTGCCGAACGGCAGTTGCCGAACCACATATCCGGACCGAACGACATTCGTATGCCGATCGAGGAAGATATGCCGAACGGTATCTGCATGCCGATCGAGACAATGTGCTAAGTGAAGAGTGTAGGCCGAACGAGATCTGCGCTGATCGAGACTTGATGCCGGTCGAGGGGAGATGCCGAACGAGGCTCATGCCGAACGACATTGCCATGTCGAGCGAGGTGAAATGCCAAACGACCATGCTATGCCGAACGGCCCTTCTGTGTCGAACGAGGCTTGGATGCCGAGCGAGGCCATATGCCGAACGAGGCTTGATGCCGAGCAAGGCTTGGATGCCGAGGGAAGCTTGGATGTCGAACGAGGCTTGGATGCCGAACGAGGCCATATGCCGAGCGAGGCTTGGATGCCGAACGAGGCCATATGCCGTGCGAGGCTAGATGCCGAGCGGCCTCTTGATGCCGAACGGTGTTTTACGCCGAGCGACCTTTTTACGCCGAGCCTCTTGTTACTTGGTCAAGCCACCGGGTAACAGTAAGGTTTCCAAAGAAACTGATTAGTTTGAAGATTCAATCGAATTATAAACATGTGCATCAAACTTAGTTATATATGAAATTAAAATTAGTGATGAAGATAATGTAAACATATGCATGGATTAACTCAAACTAATCAAACGAATACCAAGAGCTAAATAGTATTTCTCCGTACACAATGTTCATATGTATGGATTATTGAACATACAAGAGATGTAAAGTGATGAAAACCAACATACAGTTAATTCACCAATTGAAAATATTTGAGTTCAATACTCAAGTCATAATATAACACAATATAGGATGTGATAGAAGAAGAAGAAGAGATAATATATAAAAAAATAAAATAAAAAGTGAACCAAATTGATTTGGCTAAAATAGCTACCACAGCTTTCAGAACTACACTATACAAAATTAAACAAGACTGATAGTCTATCCGTCCCACACATAAACATGATATACCTTCTACCTGGCTTCCAGTAAGTGCTATGGGAAAATAGTTGGCACTCTCGTATACATCAGCACCTTGTTTACTCTGTGTAAATATGCAGCATGAAACGTAGTTTAACACCAATTTTATATTAAATGATTTCCCCACAACTAAATCCGACGAGATTCGGAAGGAGAAAAAATTATAATTTTCAAATGTAACAAATATGACAATTTTAGATGACTCACGGTTCCGTATAAATTAAAAAGCAACTTCTTCTAATCCAAGAGTACTTCATTGCCTCACTTACCTGTGAAATTCTATTATTTATCAAGTTGATATTCTATTCGCACTTTTGAGAAAACTGATTTCTTTTTAATCATATTTTTCATTTTATTTCTTTGAGTTTTTATAAAGTTTATCGAATCTAGTAATAAATTCTGAACCATTACAAAAATATTTGAATTATTCAAGATTTTGCGATTGACCTCAGGCCTTTTTGAAAATTTTAAACTTTATTGAAAAAGAATCAAAATAAAAATATGAAAAAATAATAATAATCAGTTTAGGATTTGTGGGTGGAAACTTTTTGGAACCCTCCTCGATAACCAAAAATGTTCATCAAATTTACATGGGTGTAAGCATACTACAAAAATATATTAATTTTGAACTGGAATTTGAATCAAAAAACATTCAGTATAAGATACATTACCAAAAGGAATGGTTTTTTAAAAAGGTTCGATTTTCTGAGAATAATAACAAAACAAGGATTATCTTTCAAAGTGGGTGTTTCATCCTGAGCATCAGACTCTGAATCTACTTCTGCCTAAAGTTTAAATTTTATCAAAGATGCAAATTGTTAAAATTATTGTAAAGCGCCTGTTTGGTGATCTACCTAAATTGTTGAAATAAATGAATAAAATGTGCTTGGAATGAGAGATAACCATGGAGCTCTGAATGGAGATGCTAGAAAGAAAGTTATAACGAAATAAAACAGGTATACCTCAGAGGATACATAAATAGAAATACATAAAGTTCATAGTTCATAGTTGATAGTTAAAACTTTTACCTCAGAGGAGTAATCAGTCATCTTCTATTACGTTTAGGCAACAACTCCAGGTATTTATGCTTATCTTCCTTCTGCGAAACTAAATCCACGTATAACTTACCTGTATTGGCTTCAACTATAAAATTCTTCTCAATTATTTTCTTTATAAAGTCAATAGCCCTTATCAATTCACCTTCACGAAGGAAACTTCTAGCAATGATATTAAGCATACGTGAATCTGGAAAGCATTCATCCTTTTCCATGTTCAAAAGTAACTCATTGAACTCGTCCATAGACCCTTCTTTAATAAGACATTGAGCCATTGTTGAAAATGTCACAACATCCAACTTTACACCTTTAGAAACTATAGTGTTGAATAGATGCTTAGCGTCTTTTGTTTTACCAACTCTGTACAGTCCAAACAACAGGATGTTGAAAGTTTGAATATTGGGTTTAAATCCTTTAAGTTGAACGGACTCAAATAGATAGATAGCCTCATCAATGCATAAATTATTACATAATCCATCAAACATTACATTGTATGTACTTACATCCGGAGTTACCCCTGCATTAATAATCGCTTTGTATAGTTCTTCAGCATCATTAATTTTTTTGGCACGAAATAAACCACCTAACATGATGTTATAAGTAACAGTGCTAACCATGAACCCTTTTTTGATCATCTCTTTAAAATATCTTTCTGCCGTATCATTCAATCCATATTTAAAATGCAAGTGAATTAGTGAGTTATAGGTAGACGCAATAGGGGTATGTCCTTCCGAGATCAAAAGATTGAAAGCTTCAACAGCTTTATCTAATTTACCTATTAACCCAAAACCACATATTAAAGTATTATATGTTATAATATTAGGCTTTATACCTTTTCGTTCCATCACTTGCAATACTTGGTTGACATTTTCTACCTTTCCTTCTTTGCATAGTCCATCAACCAATGAATTAAATACGATAGTACCATGAGATATACCTCTTTCATCCATTTCATCAAGAATTTCATATGCTTCTTCCCACCTTTCTAATATACAAAAGACATGTAACAAAGAGTGATACGTATGGGCATTTGGTGATAACCCTTCATGTACCATGCAATTTATAATGCTTCGAGCATCATCCACTCTACCAACCTTACAAAAGCCATCTACAATTGTGCTGTAAGTTACTACACTGGGATGGACTCCTTCCATTTTCATTGCCTTGAGTATTTCGAATGCCTCATCCATCCTTTGATGCTTGACAAATCCATCAATCAGGGAATTATAAGAATAACAATCGGATTTTATGTTTTCATTCTTCATAGAATTAAATAGCTTCCATGCCAAATCAAATTTCCCTTCTAAAGAATATCCATGCAACAGTATATTATATGTCACTATATTCATTTTTTCACCTCTTTGAACCATTGCTTTTGCCAATTTGTGAGCTTCAAAAGTTACCCCTTCCTTGACAAGTGAATCCATTATTGTATTGTACGTAACAATGCTTGGAGAAATACCTCTATCAACCATTTCTTTGAACAATTCAATTGCTGGTTTCACTTGCCCTCTTATGCAATAACCGTGAATAAGAGTATTGTAGGTAATAATGTCTGGATAAATACCTTTATCAACCATTTCTTTGAACAATTGAATTGCTGGTTTCACTTGCCTTCTTATGCAATAACTGTGAATAAGAGTATTGTAGGTAACAATGTTCGGAGAAATACCTTTATCAACCATTTCTTTGAACAATTGAATTGCTGGTTTCACTTGCCCTCTTATGCAATAACCCTGAATAAGAGTAGTGTAGGTAATAACATTCGGCTGAATAGTACCCATTTTGGACAGCAACTCGACAGCTGAAGTGATTCTCCCAACACCGCATAAACCTTTTATAAGCGTGGTGTATGTAATAACGTTAGGCGTGCAATTGTGTTTTACCATTGATCCAAAAATTCCAAAAGCAATATCAACACGTTCCATGAGAATGCAAGAGTTGATGATTATGGTACAAGTGACGGTATTTGGTGATAAACTATGCAAGATCATACGGTGGTAAAAAGAAAAGATTAAAGCATAAAGGGATGGACTTTTCGACTGGACCATACCTGTGAATAGTGTGTTAAAACATCTGATCGAAGGTTGTGGATTTGCACGAAGCAATTGGCCGAACAGCTTGCGTGCATCATCGATTCCAAATTTTGCCGATTTAAATAGATCTTTGACTTGTTTCTGCAAACGAAAACTGGCGTCAGCTGCTGAAATTTTACTGCTGAGTTTTCTTCTTCCATACTCGAAAACCATAATTGGTGATATATAATTTTTCATTATAGGAAGAACCAGCATGAGTTGCATATTCTACGTTTAATTGGAAAAATAGAGGCTTTTTACTGTTTGTTTCTAGTTGAACACCGCTGAGCACTTCAAATATTAAGCGATCAGAAGAAAAAAAATTCTTCCGCTTCTGAATTATTTATCATAATCCAAAACGAGTACTCAGAGACAATTAATACCTTTTTCGCAAATATTAAATTGTCTTTTAGATATCACCACATCAGAGCATCCAAAACTAGCGTGTTGAGAAGATTAACTTTAAAAATATTTTTATGAAATTGATTTATTATGTAATCTACGGTGAATTTGTTAAAATAATGAGTTGATGTATGAAATTTCTTGTCTTAATATATAATTTTGTCATGTGATTTATGTAATTTTATATTCGAATAAAATATTAAATTGTCAATTTTGTAGATAACGAATCCGATATTTTTTTTCGTTATTTATTTTTTGTTAAGAAAATAAATAAAAATTAGTATTCTTAATTATTATAAAAACTAATATTTTTATAAATTTATTAGGCTGTCTATGTACATAGATTTTGAGTTTAACCTATAGCTTTAAATCACTAGTTTTATGCATTTGAAGCTCTTGTAGTTAATATCAACATCAGAAATAAATATATTATATTACCAAAGTGATAAACATTGCATTTTGTAATAACTAAAAGAAATATTCATTGATGAAAATGTCAAAATCATATGACTATTTTAGTTATGTAAAATAATAATTTGGTATTTAAATTATTATTTCATACCTCAACAATTATAATAACAAATTTAAAAAAAATTAACATCTACCTCCAAAAGATAATAAAACACAAAGGAAAATATTTCTAACAAAATATTGTATATTTTTATTCATTAGTTGATGTAAAATATGAATACACATAATTAAAATTTAACATTTTCACAAATTGTATTAACGAAAAATATTCATTATTTTTCAAAAGTACAAATATAATATTCATGACTTATCATTAACTTAATGCCATTCTTAACAAAAATAAGTTTCATTGATGACAAATAATCCACTTAACTTGACAAATTTAAAAAGAGAAAACGTTGAATATATTTGTCATATTATAACTATTTCAGAAATAAAAAATTATGTTTATATCTGTTTGTAATGAAATACTAACTTTAAAAGGTAAATTTTTGTTTATTTTTCTTTGCAACAAATATTAATTTTTAAACTATGTAAACTTGAATCTAGAATAATATAAGAGAACTAAAGATAATTTAGTCTGTAACTAAATATTTTAAAGTTATATGGACATGAATGAAGTATTAATTTTATAGCCTTTGTCAGTATATGTGGTATATGAGGAATAGAATTAAAGTTTTAATAATCTAAATATATGGACTTAGAATGTAAATTAATGCGATAAAACCTAAAAGAAATTTGTAAATAGTTGAAATTTTTTATTAAATTGTGATATTTAAATGTACAATGGTAATCAATTGAAATTTGCAATAAATATAATATTGATAAACCGTAGGGATTTGAAAATAAATGAAGAAAGACTAAAAAATCGTATTTTTTTGAGAAAATAAAAATAAAAATAAAAATAAAACAAATATAATATATAATAAGGTTCATGTATCGTAATGAAAGCGTTGTATATATTATGCTAGTACGATATGTTTGGAGTTTAATGATACATAAATCACAAAGTAAAACCGTAACAATCTATTGTAGTGTTAACGAAAACTTTGTTCTCCAAGTGCAAATGAATAATGCCTTTATTACAACGATCAATTCAGAATTAGAAATACTTAGAATACATGATTATAAGCGATCGTTATGTTGAAAATTAAACTTTGGTTTTGTTCTAAATTATAATTACCTTGGGCTATAATTTAGAACCAAACTATGATTACTTTGGGCTGTTATCATTTGAAATAAGTTACCATAGCGGCGACTTTCTTAGGGAAAGATCTTGAATTTTCCTCCTTTTGATGTAATAATTTTTCTCTTGATTTTCTTCCTATCTTTTAATTTTAGTACTTTCCCTTAATCTCTTTATTTTCTTTGATCTCAATCGCATCAATCTTATAGCATTAGCTGTTAACAATGGTTTAGACGTGTAAGACATGGATGAAGAGGGGTTGAGAAAAGGTGACGAGTAGGAAAAACAAGAGGAAAGTAGTGATGCATTTTGAAGGGGAGCCGAAATAGCAATTTTCGATTAAATCCAAGGTTATGGGCACGAATTTTTCGAGGGGGGGTTGGTTCTAGTAGTGATTTTAAATTCAATGTCACGGAAGGGGTTAAGAAGGTGTTGTATAGTGATGCAATCAAGGACCTGGTCAGATCTGAGATAGGGAATATGAATATGGTTTTCTGCGAATCAGTACTGGTGAGATATGAAAGGGAAAGGTGTAGTGTCTCTATATGCAATTAAAAAAGCCGAGGGAGAATAGAAGTACTATGTGATGTTGTATGTAGTAAGCCCCAGGCCTTATTTCAAAGCCCTAAAAGCATATGCAAAGAGAATGTTGAAAACTTCTGCCAATTTCAAAGTACAATCAAGTCCAAAAATTGTCATCATCGCTCATCATCGCACCTTTTACGAAGCTATTGAATCAAGCACCAACCCATAAGTGCAAAACATTTAAAGAACATGTCCAACTAAGACAATTTTCTAAAGCAACTCAAAACACAACAAAATAATATACTAAAATATTCATCTTCTCTCCACGATCCGGATGCCGCAAGCCGCGCATGAAATGGAGTTACGAGAGATACAAGCGTTTAAAGATGAAGAACGGTATCGTTATTAATTGTTTCATATATATTAATTTATCTATTTTAATTTTAGCATCTATTTCTACTGTAGGAAAAACTTCCTCGACATTGCCAAATATCCCACCAACCCTATGCTCTTGGCCTTGCTGCTGGCACTACGGCCACTCAACCAACAATCCGACATCGCTATAGCACTCTCCATACATTGCTGATCCTAACGCACCCCTTTACTCTTTTCGTGTCGGCCAAATTCTATCGAGTTAGAAAATTAACCGAGCGAATTTATAATAAAAATTACCGCAAGTGCACGGCGTACTATCATAGTAAGTAGTGAGTACGGGTCAATCCGGCACCTTCCGGCACCTCCGAAGGGTTTACATACTGTATAGATGACAAACCTTCCGACAAGGGCAAAAGGTTCCTAAAAACAAATAAAAGAAAAGATTCTTCGGCAGCGTTCAAGGATCCACGACGATGTGTGAAAGGAAAACCTTTCGTTGAAACCAAAAGGTTAGCAATTGTATATAAGAAGGGAACTCTTCAATCCAGCCGAAAGCACACGGATGGAAGCATGGCCGCCGACATTTATAACTAAGACCCAAGGGGTCCTGTTTCGGGGGATTCTCTTTTATTCTCATCTTTTAATCTCTTAATTACAGCTTTGTAACCCAATTGAGTATCGATTTGGGAATTTAATAAGAATGAAAGTTCGTTCGTGGATCTACAGGAAGTCTTCGGTCTTTTAAATTTACTTTGTAGTCTACTTTAATCTCTGCTGGTTAAATTCTATTTTTCAGGAATGGCCTCTCCGAAAGATCTATGTCAACAAAGATAATGATTTTACTTCTTGAATAATCTTTGTAACCCTTCGAAGACCTCAAATCAGTTGCTCAAACCCTTCGGTCACAAGGGAAATTTGCTTGAATCGTACTCTATAAAACCTTTCGAACTATAAAATTTGTAGGCTGAACCTTTCGACAAGAGCCATAATCCATCACATTTGATAACCTTAACAACCTTCCGGACCCAATACAACTATCTGCCAAACCTTCCAGTGAAAGCCCAGTTCAATTGTCTATAGAAGATTAAATAAGGAAATTCCACCTTAGCCTAGAAAATAGCTTTGAGAATAGATTTTATAAAGGTTATACTAAATCAAGAGTCAATCTTCATAAATTCGGTAAACCTGAAAGATCTTTTCGAAACTAGAACCTAGATCCTATTGATGTCCTTGAGAAGTTGAATTCAAAGTCTAGTCCTGAGCGAGGAATCATTAGCGGTTCTATTGGATATCAACCTCTCGGAATAGTTTGGCTTAATCTCATTACTTGAGTCAACTCAGAATTACCAACCGGACATTTAAAAGTCTTTTGAGGAGATTCCACTTCCCACCGTTTCTCGATAACTTCATCTATAGGAACCTTACGGGGTGTTAACCATAAATTTGATTAATATGGGTGTTGACTAAAAATTTGGTCAATATTTTGGTGCTAGAAGAAAGGCCTGAACCTCCAATCTCCGATAACTTTCATCCCCGATCAATTATATAAAGAGCCTTGACTAAAAGAGGAGAATGGACAAAGCTAAAATTAGTAGCGACAATCCAAGCGAAGTGGCTACATCACAGTCAACCTTTAAAGGTCACATGGTCTCAAATTCTAACTTAAGCAAAATAGAAGCTGGGCAACCTTCAACCCTAACAAAATTGGAAAGCAATATGATTAAGGTTCAGAATCAACGGCCACAAAAGATGGTAATAAAGGAGTATTCAGAAAGAACCCCAACCCGGGAATCAATAAAGATTATGGAAATGGAGAACGAAGTTCAACCTCCAATGAGATAGAGGATCAAGGGTTAAACCGAGATAGTCAAGTAAATAAATGTCTTGAGCAATCAAATAGCCTTATCCTGAATACAACAGAAGAAGTTCTAGAAATGAGACCAACCAAAATGACAACCTACACCATATAGTGGTTAATGCACTTAGAGAAAAAGAAATTTATGATCCTGAAGAATATGTTACCCTACAAAAGGCCCCCTTTTTCGAAGAAATAATGGCGACAAATCTTCCTCCACACATTCAAATTCCTTCACTAAAATATAACGGGACAACTGATCCAGATGATCACCTTGTCGTCTTTGAAAACTGGCTGAACTTATACAATGCTTCGAAGGCAGTTCGCTGTAAACTTTTTCTCATTACTTTTCAAGGAGCAGCAATCAAATGGTATAGGAGTTACCGAATGGGAACTATCTATTCTTGAGAACAATTTACTTGTGACTTCGTGGCTTAATTTTCTATATTCAGAGATTCAACTATGGACTTTAGCTTGCTAGCAACCATCATAAAAAAGCCAGGGAGCTACTTGGTGAATATTTGAATAGATTCAGCACAGAAGCATTAAGGGAAGAAAGTACAACTGATAGAGAAAAGCTTATGGCAGTTCGATCAGGGTTAATTGAACAAACCCCATTCTGGAAATATCTTTATATCAATGGGTGCAAAGATCTACAATATTTCTTTCTCCGGGCCGAAAAGTTTATTTAATTGGACGAGATGCACCATGCTAAGAAAAAATTCCACCAGGAATCCAAGGAAGAGAAATCTGATTTTAGGCGCCTTGACAAGAGGCCAAGGGAAAGTGAAAACCCAAAGAGAAGTCGAAGAAAGAGTTCTAAAATGAATTGTGCAGTCCCGAGCAAACCCCTCTCCTACATATATGCTAAGATGAAAAGAAATGAGAATTTTATTGCGCCTCAAAAAGTTCGTAGTGCCCCAGAGCCAAATACAAGAGGAGGTTACTAAGACATGAAACTGATGAATGCCGTGTCTTGTCAGATAAAATTCAAGGCATGGTCAGGTCGGGATTTTTACAGGAGTTCGTCAGAGAAACTTAAAAGACATCTTATTCAAAATAAGAGGAAAATAATTCAGCAACTCCAAAATGCAGATTCCTATCAAATCATGAGGACTCGCGACATTATTTCAACTATGAACTTTCTCTCTTTCTTTTCATAGCTCTTTAACTTGATACTTAAATTTGTATTGTGCATTGATCATGTACTGATTAAAATTTGAGTGCAATTACAGGTAAAAACAAAATCAAACCGAAGCACTCAACAAACTCCCGAATACTTAAAGAGGACGACTCAGACGTCTGACATGGGGCAATTATCAACAGTTCAATCAACACCAAGGATTTCCTATAAGAAATGTTGAATCACTGCTAAAATCAATTCCAATTTAGGAGAAAACCCATATATACCAAATCTATTTTTAGCAAACAATTTCAAAAGGAAACTTCTCCAATTATATCCTCTTAAGAAAACTATTTTCAGTCACCCCATGGCTTGGGGGGAAACAAATACTTACTTATCTCAAAATCAAATTTATGTAACTAATTTGAGATATTATATAACATTAATAAATGCGCATCAAAAGACTTCAAACTGAGCAATAGTAATGTTTCAAAGTATACTAAAATCATGGACAAAGATAAGCCTATTCATACCTTTTCAAGAAAGATTTTGAAAGCATAAAAAGTGTATTGGAACTCAAACTAGAGAACCCTATTCTTGACTAAAAGGCTGTTGGTTCATGAATCATGACATCCTAGTCTGCTATTTGAGATTTGTGTCTCCATTATGAGAACAGCAAGAAAGTTCTTGCAAAAGATTTAAAAGAAAAGGCTCTTTCATAAAAAGGATTCATGAGTCCAAACTATTTTTCAAAAGAAACTCTTCAATATAATAGAAGGGTCCAATTACAAAATTCTTTCTCTCAAAGAAGACTCCATTTTAATCGGTCAAAAATTATTTTCATATACAAATACTCAAGCCTATGATGTTATTCCGTAGCACCTCCTAGCGGGAGGGACATAAGCCCACGATGCTATTCTGTGGCACCTCTTAGTGGGAGGGACATAAGAATATGACACTATTCTATAGCATCTCCTAGAGGGAGAGATAGAGCCCCTAACGTCCATATCACCTCTTATAGGAGGGTCATGATAAGCGCCTATAAAATCAAAAGCCCCTAACGTCTAAATTACCTCTTAAGGGAGGATCCGTTAAAGCGTTCATCAGCGGCCTTCTGGAGAAAGGTCAGCTAAGTATACATCCCTTTGAGACAAGGGAAGCCCAAAGAGAGACTCATCAAATAGTGGACTAAGATGTCTAGTCCAAAGAGAGGCTCTGGCTAATTATAACAAAGTTACATGAAGCTACTATAGTAGTTCATGAAGCTACTATATAAATATAACAAAGTTACATAAGATACAACAGAAGAAATAGAGTACAACAGAAGTCTAATTACAATAACCAAGTACAAGCTGAGTAGAACAACAGAACTGAAATAGATAGGACAAGACAAGCAGAAAATCTCCAGCGATTCAAATCTCCAAGAGAGTGGACATCCAAATCTGTGAATAACTCAGGCTGACCCGAGCGTAAAGCAAAACACAAAACACTCGAGTCAGGACAATATATACTTATATAATGTAAACCAACTCAAGTGAACTGTAATAAAGGTAAAAGTAACTTAAAGAATGCTTGGGATCGCCCATTCTTTAAGGATCCGTTAAACTATTTACTATGTAGTAATATTCGCTATTATAATAATGTCTAATCAGTAAAGTATAATCATATAGAAAATAACGTTAAGGGGATGGAGAACCTTAACGTGGTCGGATCTTAAAATCGTAATCGTAGTAAAGCTCGATATGGTAGGTGACACGGCACAACTAGGCAATGCCAAGGTAGATATACCAATTACGCATCCGGACTAGTGGTGACGCATAGCAGCCACTACCGCCCACCTCGAACAACACTCCCAATCAAGGGTGGCCACCAAATCAATCACAAGTAATAGAATGGTATCGAAGAAGTGTGTCCGATAAGAGGTGCTACCTCCTTGGTCCGTCAATCGCTCCTGTTTTAGCCACCTTATGCCAACTCACGGGAGTTGGGTCCACGTAACATACCTTAAGAACGTCGCCACCATCCTACTTCATTCTGGAATCTCCACCGCGTACACGGTTGTCAAAGTGGTTTTCGGTATCGACAGAGAGTATGTCCATATCCGATCCCGGTCTCTTTGCCAACCAATCGTTATTATAACCCGTGGTTATAACTTTTAAAAACAATACTTTACTTCAAAATAAAATATCATTTCAAACCATATCTTTATAAAAATAAAGATTAAATAAATCCCAAACCATTCCATATATTTAAATTTTCATATCATTTCAAAACTTCATTTCAAATCATTTTAATATAATAAAATATCATATCAATTCAAATCCAAATATTCAACTTTAAATACCTTTTAAATTCAAAGATATCGTTCATTTACTATCATTTCAAATCACCTTTAAATAGTTTATATTCCAATCAAAATAATTCATTTAAACCTTTTAAAAGTGTAATTATTATATTTTCAAATCAAGTATTCAATTTCCAAAGTTTCAAACCATTCTGAGTTCGTTTACTAAGTTAAAAACCCTAATTAAAATTTCAGCATTTCACAGCATTTAAAAACAACTGCTATAAGTTATATTTGAAAACATTTTAATTCAGCAAAGACAGCACTTAAAACTGCTGTTAAAACTCAGTTTTAGTTGAATTATAGTTCAAAAACAGAAAAGACAGCATTTCAGAAGTGCTGCGGTAGTTCAGATTTCAAAACAAGGGTTAAATTTGTTTCAGCAAAGACTGCAGACCATTATAGCATTTCTAGAGAATGTTATAATATGCCTGAGTTCAATATTAGCCTATAAGATCAATTACAACAACTACACATTTCAGAAATGCTGTAATAGCTCTTTTTACACAATTTTAGTTCAAAACATAATCTATAGCATTTCTGAATGCTATTAAAAGTAGATTTCAGGTGTTAGTGTATTTCCAGCAATTAAATAACTTTAATTTAAAACACATAAACATTTTAAAAATCATATTTTAACATTTAAAATGTTCATTTACATATCGTTTAACATATATCTTTTTCACAATAAATTTCTTATAATTAAATCCAATTTTCAACAATTTACTTAATAAGTTTAAGTGTAAAGGTTCCAATTCTTCACATTTCAACAAATAGACTTAACACTTCAAATTTAAATTACCATTTCACAATTTAACAAAATTTCCAATTTTATTTAATTAACTTAAATCTTTAATTAAAACCAAATTTCACATTTCCTAGTCAAGTTATATTTTAAAATATCACTTTTAAACATTCATTTATTTAACTACTTAAATTCCTAGAAAAATCAATAATACTTTAATAAATCACTTAAATTCAAGTTTTATCAAATTATCATATTTACCATTTCCAAATAAAATTTAATATCCATTTTATTTATATAACTTAAATATCATTTTTAACCAAAATTCCAAATTTCCAACTTAAGTTATATTTCAAAAATCCAGTTAAACCATTCATTAATTACATTTTTAACACATAGAAAAAAAATCATAATTTCTTTATTTTAAACATTTCAAAATCTATTTAAATCAAATTTCATAAATTTATAATTTTTAAAAATACTTAAAAATATCCAAAACACTTTATAAAATAACCACGGGCCTGTATATAATTTTCTAACTTAGGTCAAGTGATACGGATATGTATCATTTCAATCCGCAGTTAAAAAGAAAAATCCGGGTTCTATCATTTCAAACCCGCAATCCCAAGTTAAAATAATTTAAATAAAAACCATTCAGGCCTATCTTTTCAGCCCATAATGATTTTTCCCTATTCTAAAGTCCGTTCGGGTATGTATCATTTCAACCCATAGTGATTCTAGTCTACAGGGAACTTGCAATGGTGATAACATATAAATAACAGAATAACACTAAATAACACTAACATATGATATAATAAGTGTAATAACATGAGTGAACATCATATGATAATAATATAAACATATATAACATGATAATATATTTCTACAGATTCACAGGGTGTCAATTTACTAGTTATATAGGTACATATTGTCTGGTGAGAATAACTCACCTTTTTACGCTGGAGTTTGCAAAACAAAATACACAGAATAGACTCCAGAAAGCATGATATAGCATGGCACAGCACGACATTGATTCAAGTGAGAAGAGAGAGCCAAGATATGGTCTTGTAAACAACACCCAAACAAGACAAAACAATATACACATGAATATATTTAACACAAAAACAATGTTGAACAAATTGAAATACAAAGCAACAAAGACAAGACCTTGCCTCAACCATTCAAGTGCTTGGCCATGACATCATTTGGCTCAGCCATGATCAGGTCTAGACCTGAAATGCTCATCCAATGGTCAGCAAAAAGAAGGTAAAACAATGGGATGTGAAGAGGTAGGAGTTACAACATAAAGAATGCAAAGGGACAAGGCAAAAGAGAAGGGTTTTGGTGCATTTTTGGCTCGGTTATGACCACATATAGGTTCGGCCATGGGGTCTTCAGATCTGGACAGAGGTAAGACTGAGAGTAAAAGGTCATATCATGGTGGTGGTGGAGCATGGGGAGGTGGCCAAAGCAATCTAAGGTGACAGTGATGAAGACTAGGCTCAGTTAGGTATGTTTTTTTGGAGTTTTTGACATTGTTTTGTGGAGATGGGTTCAAGGAATGGTCATGGAACTCTATGATCAGAGGAGATGGATTATAGGTCGTGGAAGATGAGGGGAAGGAAGTATTGAAGGAGATGGTGGAGGGTGTGGAGGTGTATGGCCGAACCAAGCAGGAAGAAGCAATGCAAAACAAGGCAAAATGAAGAGGAAAAGAAGAAAAAGAAGGAGAGGCCATTACCTATTTTTGGATGAAGCCATGAGAAATGAGGAGCTGATTTGTTTTCACGTGAAAAGATGAGAAACAAAAATTGGCGGCTACACTAGGGTTTTAGATGGCTAGGGCAAAATTTGAGGAGTTAAAGAAAATGAAGGGTTTGGACAAAAAAGGGCTTAAGTTTCAAAGTGTTTTACAACCTTTCATATTTCTTTTCTTTTTATCTTTATATAAACAAAAATATTCAGAAAAATACTTTACAAACCGAAATCAATTATAAATATGAGAAAACAAATAATAAATTTTGGAAAAATATAAAAAGAATGAAGAAAATTACTTAAAAATACCAAACAGTGTTCAAAAATTATAAATAATCACTGTCAGTCTTGAAAAACTATACACTTCATTATAAAAATATTATGAAGTGAAAATTTGAATTAAAATAATTTATTTATCATTTTCAAAATAAAATAGATAATTAAATTGGAGAAAATAGAAAAAGGATTAAAGAAAATGTTTAAAATTTACAAACAGGGCATGGAAATTTGCAAGAAAAATACTACTAACTCTGGAAAAATTCTTACCTTACCTTAAAAATATTTAAAAGCCAAAATATATTTTATATAACATAAATATACAAATTAGAATAAAATATATCAAATAAAAAAATGTCATTTATATAATTTTAAAATAAAGAATATTGCTGAATAACCCAATATACACACAATATTGAAAACAGTATAACTTTTGCAATTTAAATCCGTTTTCAACGAAACGAAAAGCAGTATTCAAGTTATTAAATATATTTTTATAATAAAAGATAAAATTCATAAATTTCAAACTTTTAAATTTTTAAGTTAAAAGTCGAAGTTTGACTATTTGACCAAAATTCACATTTTCTGGAAATATTAAATTTAGTCATATTTGGAATTCTAATCCACATACAAAATCAAAGTTTTTATATTTACAATAACAAAATTTATTCTTTTCATAAATAAAGCTTTTAAATCTGGAAAAATCAATTTAAAATTAATTGTAAAATATAGGGTTGTTACAAAGCTCTCGGGTTGGTTGGAACTCCTACTGAATACCTTTCGGCGGTGTCAGAGGGTCTATGATGAAAGCAACATTCATAAGTCAGTAGAGAACGTAAAGCAAACTTCCGACAACATTCAAGGAAAGCTCGGCTCTCGGCAACATCCAAGTAAAAAGCAAACTTCCGACCAAGTCGAAGGGTTACAATAGTCAGGAACCTTCCGACACCTCCAAAGGGTACACATACTGTATAGATGACAAACCTTCCAACACGGGCAAAAGGTTTCTAAAAACAAATGAAACAAAAGACCCTTCGGCAGCATTCAAGGATCCACAATGACGTGTGAAAGGAAAACCTTTCGTTGAAACCGAAAGGTTAGCAATTGTATATAAGAAGGGAACTCTTCGATCTAGCCGAAAGCATAGGGACGGAAGCATGGCTGCCGACATTTATAAATAAGACCCAAGGGGTCCTGTTTCGGGGGATTATCTTTCATTCTCATCTTGTAATCTCTTAATTACAGCTTTGTAACCCTAATTGAATACCGATTTAGGAATTTAATAAGAATGAAAGTTCGTTCGTGGATCTACAGGAAGTCTTCAGTCTTTTAAATTTACTTTGTAGTCTACTTTAATCTTTGTTGGTTAAATTTTATTTTTCAGAATGGCCTCTCTGAAAGATCTATGTCAACAAAGATAATGATTTTACTTCTTGAATAATCTTTGTAACCCTTTGGAGATCTCAAATCAGTTGCTCAAACCCTTCGGTCACAAGGGAAATTTGCTTGAATCGTACTCTATAAAACCTTTCGGAACTATAAAATTTGTAGGCCCAACCTTTCGACAAGAGCCATAATCCGTCACATCTGATAACCTTAACAACCTTCCGAACCCTATACAACTATCTGCCAAACCTTCCAGCGAAAGCCCTGTTCAATTGTCTGTAGAAGATTAAATAAGGAAATTCCACCTTAGCCTAGAAAATAGCTTTCAAAATAGATTTTATAAAGTTTATACTAAATCAAGAGTCAATCTTCATAAATTCGGTAAAGCCGGAAGGTCTTTTCGATACTAGAACCTAGATCCTCTTAATGTCCTTGAGAAGTTGAATTCAAAGTCTAGTCCTAATCGAGGATTCATTAGCGGTTCTGCTGGATACCAACCTCTCGGAATAGTTTTGCTTAATCTCATTACTCGAGTCAACTCAGAATTACCAACCGGACATTTAAAAGTCTTTTTGGGAGATTCCACTTCCACCGTTTCTCGATAACTTCATCTACAGGAACCTTTCGAGGTGTTAAACATAAATTTGATTAACAGCGGTGTTAACCAAAAATTTGGTCAACATACATCAAAACACAACAAAATAATATACCAAAATATTCATCTTCTCTCCATGATCCGGATGCCGCAAACCGCGCATGAAATGGAGTCTGCATATGAGAGATACAAGCATTTAAAGATGAAGAGTGGTATCGTTATTTTTAATTTATTTATTTTAATTTTCGCATCCGTTTCTACTGTAGGAAAGACTTCCTCGGCATTGCCAAATACCCCACCAACCACTATGCTCTTGGACTTGCTGCCGACACTACGACAACTTAACCAACAATCAGACATCGCTGTAGCACTCTCCATACATTGCTGACCCTAACGCCCCCTTTACTCCCTTACAGAACGTCCATTTTCATAGTCATTGCCACCTTTGATGGCAAAATCTAGCCATATCAAATCAATCTGGTCGACCGGCGACTAGCACGAGAACCTGCTTGACCTCCTCTAACACCTATGCCTCGCATCATTGGATCATCTTCATTTCAGTATTGGGTCGAAACAGACGGTCCACATTTACCCAGCTTACAACACATTTTATGATCAACCTGTCCGCCCAATTGATGAGCAAACACCACCAATGGATTCTTGATGCCGAGAACCACAATTTTGATATATAATATGTCTGATTTAGAACACTTTTGTAATTCTAGCTCTTAATTAGGGAGTGGTTAACTTTGGCTAATTACAATCAATAAAGATTCACCCTTTTAATTATCCAGCAATGGAATGCTACATTCTAATAATTCGTTAATTTCCAGCCACGTCATTTATAATTTGGTTTAAGATTATAAGAGGTGAATTACTATGTCTTATCAATATAAACACAAATATGATAAGTCTGCAACGACCCACTATTTTTAAAATCTAAAATCAATTATATAAAAAAGTCTTAATACGCTTACAACTAATTTCATATATTAAAAACTTTGAACCACGGGTAGATAAAGTTTAGAAATTCTAAAACAATGAATAAAAAGGGAAAATCTCATAGCGAAATCGAACATCAATAAAAATGAACATTATCTCAATAATATAATTATTTTACAACATTATCTCATCAATTTACATTTTAGTATAGCAGTTATCTGCCACTAATAAATGATATAACCATGGCATGAAAGAATATACCAAATCAGTTATCCATGATATAGCCTGACAATTCATGCTTCCATATGCTCTTCTGCTTATACTTGCAACTTCACAACGACATAGATATATATAAAATAAAAGAAAAAATGTTTCAACTACGTTCGGACCACGCCTAGCCCTATACACTATATCCATAAGCATGATAGTTATTGCATAGGAAAAGACTGCCTATGTACCCTTTTTGAGGAATCAAGTCCACCCTTTTGAGGAATCAAATCCACGTAACTCTATTTCCTACTCTTCTCCTACATCCAATTACTTGTTAGTATATTGCAATCATAACATCCATGCAACCATCATAACCAATGTAATATTGCAACCAATGCAAACAATAGAAGTAGAATATAGTACTACCCCTCATCCATCTCATAAAATCATCAATGCGGTAACCACAACAATAATAGGACACAGTCATCAAACATCGAATATCCAACGTCAACCTCAACCCATCAAATAATAAAATCACACCTCACTACACAATAGTAATACAACATTAATATCATCAAATGTGCACTAAACCAACCAACATTAGTAATGGAACATCCATCATTAAATAATCATGATTAATTACTCATCAACTAGTAGCAATAATGGTAAAATATTACACACTCATCAAAATGCGATACCATCATCAAACATCAAACATATGTGATAATTACAATCAATAATTAATCACACACCCAATAGTCATTAAAAGACATTTGCATTTATTGTTCTCTTAAGTAGAAAATTGTCTTATTATTTTTCATTGTAAAATCACCTATATTTATTTTAAAATATAATTTCAATTATTATTTATGAATTTCCACAAAATTCATTAATTATAAACTTATTTAATTCCATACTTATTTTCAGTAATGTTTTTTAAATCTCCGTTATTTACAGAAACAACCTACTCAAAGAATAAATTTATCTATAATTTACTTAATTGTAGTAAAGTTTCTTAAATCTCCGTTAATTATACATAACATTATCTCTAATTTATTTATTTAATATTTTAGTTATTATTAATTTTATTACGATTAATTACTTTTTAATTCAAATCAACAATAAAATTATAATTGTTAACGAATAAATTCGCCAAACCCAAAAGTGCGTAGAGAGTAGTCTACTCAAAGAAAGGCCTTGTTGAGGCTAGATGAAGTTGTTAGGATGAAGTGCATGTCCACTACGATTCTTGGCATGGTCATTAAAGTCACGTTGAACATCATGTATGGTTCATGTAAGTTAATATACGTTTCAACATTTAAGGCACATGTCCAAGTCAAATTGATATGCAAGTCATAAATTCAAATCAAGTCAATATGCCTACAAGTTTAAATCAAGTAGATATGCTATGCAATTATTCAATATCCATACAATGTTCAAGTATTATAATCGGCAACAATTCCCAAGTTGATTTAGGGTTACAAAGTTGAAAATGCACGAAGTGGGAGGAAAATGGAAATTCATCCCCAAAATGGCACCCATAGGTCTATTTTTATAAGGGATAAAAAGCATAACTTTTGACGTCGGTAAGCTTCAGCATTAGCTTCGGCGACAGTGTAGGTAACGGCTTTAGCGACTTCGATGTTGTTATGCGCTAAGCTTTCTCTTTGTTCCTTTAGAGAAACATGCGGAAGCAACGAGTTATGGCATCGGTGGCTTCTATCATGATAGTCGACGTCTCTTATGAGTGAATGATGACACCAGCTCAAGTTAACACAAGCATGAAGCAATGATAACCATAAGGCAATATTAATGGCTTCATGGATATTGACGGTGTTCAGCACCAACACCACTTCGCATAGACACGCAACGTCCTCCAAATGTCATATGGAAGTTGTCAACACTCTTGTTGTCTTGGGTTCTTGGCCTTTTGATGATATACGATGTTAATGTCGATTATGATCAGCTTCATTGGTGTCGATAACCTCCTGCATTTAAGCCCTCTTAATTGATCGTTGGTGACATTAGTTAGAAGCAGTAATGAACGGCGTCACTTATTATCCCCTCGATGTTGATGATTCTTGGCGTTATTGTAGAGCAATATCCTCGAAGAGCTATGAAGTGCAGTGTTGCTTTAATGTAATGCTAACATCTTTGGTGGTTGTCGACGATGAGCTAGTACAATAGGTAGACAACGATCTCTCCAGAGTATCGCGTTAGTGAGATTCGAAACGGGTTGTATTGACACTCATTGGTGGCTTATGATATTGATCACTTACGATACTGACTAGGTTTGGCATCACTGTCCCATTAGTTACATGCGACATTATCTATTTCCTTATATAGGTGAAATGTGGCACCCTACTCCTTCGATGCCAATCTACCCTTATATTCTCGATGTTGTTCATCGGCACCATTAGCATATCGCTAATCACATGTCTTCGATGATAATGATGGAGTTAACACCTTGGTTGACCTCGACACTATTGTTTTTGGCACTGCTTATTGTCGCTGGTCAAGTTCACTTCGAACTCCTTCGACAACAATTATAGTAGTAACATTTGCCCCCTAGTATAGGAGAGCCATCGACTTTTCAAGTTAATAGTATCGGCATCATCCTTTCCCACTTTTTGGTCTTCTTTCATTGATCGAACTGTTTATTTAAAACTAATCCAACGGTGGTCTTTCATCTTACCTTTTGGCTAGAAATACATGAACCTTCTCCCTACTGTTCTTCTTACCTATGATAAAAACTCGAACAAGAAATCATTGTTCTTAAAGCAGTCCAGAACTCTCTCAAGTTTTTAAGCAACCAAATCATTCAAGTATGCCATCTATTTCAAATTGCCTTTATTATCGAATTAGATCTGGCAATTTTGTACGATGCTTGATGGTTCAATTTAAATTTTATTGATTTCAGATTGAAACTAGGGTTCGATCCTTAAGCCTCAATGCTTATTAACCTCAGCGATGGTTGATTTGGATTAGTTTAACAACTGACCTTTATTCCACTCGCAAGGGTTTTAATGTTAATTGAAGCAGGTATCACGCCTGGTATGTTTTAAGTTAATTGGTGAAGAAGTTGATTTATTAGACCTGAAACTTGTTAGTGACTAACTACAACAACACTCATAACATCATTATGATGATCGATATTGATGATTTTCAACATCGTTATGATATTCGAATTTAATAAAACCCTTTATCACTTTATTAGTCCATCATAAATGATGAAAGTAAAATGCAATGACCTATTTGGAGTTATAAATGTTATTTGATGCAATATTAATATCTTCGATAATAATTTTAAAATGGTGTTGTGATGTTAGCGTGACACTTGGTACCAGTAAAATTCTTGCTACTTTGACAACATCAAACTTTAATTTTGATGAGACGCGACAATTTCTTACTGTTGTGACTGTCGAATATTGTTTAATTAACAACAATAGCTCCGAAGTTATTTCACGTCTTTTCGATTAAGTTGAAGCGCGACAACCCTTACTTGAAAATATAAGGTCATCGACAATATTGGTACTGATTAGTGCGACACTAATAAACTCACCTTTAATTAAGGAGGATGCTATTCATCTTCGACGTTTACTTATAAGCATGGTTCAATAGAAATAACAGTATTGTTTTTCTTTACTTTTCCATGAATATTTTTAGCATTGCAAACAGAGCTCTATGTGACATCGACCTTCTCGCCACCATTGCTTTTAACATGTTATAAATTATCTAACAATTATGATATTTTCAATTCAAACCGTCTTTATTCGTCAGTGTGGATATCCTTATCATTTCGATGTTTATCATGGTTGTGAAGCTTATTAAAATTTTATAACATAAGTTTTATGTCATTATCGGCATGAGCTTATTGGTGCCGCATATACATTCTCATTCAACTTTATATAACTTCCTTACTGGATCTTCTTATTGAAACTTAGGTCTTCCATCAAACTAGACATTCATCATTTAAGAGTTGATATTTTGTGACCATTATATATTTTGTTACTTCGATAATAAATGAATTACTTAGACAGTAATTTTTTTAAATTAGCATGTGCTAGATCTTCTACATAACATAAACAGGATTATTTCTTAAGTTTGGAATGATATCACTTGGCTGGATAATGGAAGGCCAACAATCCAGCAAGATGTCTGTTAAGAAAGCTAGTAAAGAGCCTAAGCTGTGAGGACCCGTTTCTTCAACTCTCAGAAATTGAAACTAATACATCCTCGGTTTTCACATGCCGTAAATCCAAGTGTTGGAGAAGCGGATTCTCAAGAGTAAGAAAGAAAAATAAAGACAGAACAAAATCTTATATATGATTATTTCAGTAAAAGCTTTACAGTGGAAATTAAAATACATTTATCAGAGTTAAACATGAACAGTTATGAATTCATGTCCTTACAAATGTGGAACACTATAGTGCAACAGTGTGGTGGAAATAGACAAAAATCTTCAGAAAAATCTTCTGATTCCATGCTTCGAGCTCCATCCATATGTCTTCCAAACTAAATCTGACTACTAGGCTGCCCAGGGAAAATTAGGGCACCCAGAGTTTAAGGAAGAGGAAAATAAAATCTGAGTCATTCATGAGACTGGTGTGAGAACTTAAAATACATGTTTCTAAAACAAAAGGTTATCTTATAAGACCACACCGCACATAAACACAGAATTGGTTTTTATCTTATGATAACCAAATCATTATTACGTAAAATCACTTGATATTATTTTTAATGACATATCTTTGAAAACATTTGTAGGTAAACTTATTAACCTTAGCCGAAATTGTTACATTGATTAAATTCTAGCATACTAGCCAGAAACGTGGGTTCTATAAACAAAATGGCAGGCACTTATTGGAGAATTGATTTCTATACAAATGATTAGGTGAAGGGACTACCTTCCGACAATACATCTCTATAGGAATGTACCGAGGTCAACAGAACATCTGCACCTCTACCAACACAAGACCGACCTACCTTTCTCACTAGATAGTACCGAACATGTCATCACCCCGGTCCTTACTGACCTATCCAAGGGCCCTTACAGCATACATCCACAATAATTTAAGTCCCGAATGTCATAGCGGGAATAATTATATCTAGAAAGGGATAATCATATCCTAATGGTTGTGAACCATATAGCCTTCCTGCATCTACCCTGTTTCAGCTATTTCCGGGTGCGAGGCTTGAGGTGACGATTACCTTTCACTTTGCACATTCCACTTTGAATGCCACATTGCTATTCCATGGTTACACAACTGATTTCTACAAACGTATAACTCCTGAGCTCGTACGTCTCAGGAAAGGGTGTTAACCTAAGAGAAGTTGCCTTCTCCACCACCAAGCAGATGATATGTTCATAGAGATCACTTATGTAACTAGAACTGCAACGTCATACACTCATCCATACAAGTTCATTCTAGGACTGAACGAAACCTAAAGCACTCTCCTACTACATCCTATCGGGAATCAACCCTAGGATTAGTAGCAAGAAGTCTTTGCAACCCAAAGAGTTTAAGAAATGAAGGAACCACTGCTACTTTAGTATTTGGGAGCTAATCAGAATTACCAACAAGCAGTCCTTTCATCCCGAAGATCTTTGGTCTTCATCCTTCATTTTCTTTATCAGGACTTCGTTTTTTGAACACATACATTAGTTCGAAGTGGTTTTTGGATAGGAATTTCCCAAATCCGACCGCGGTTCCTTTAGACCAGTCATCGATAAAAAGATGTTTTGTGAATAGGGAATCATTCTTTAATTTATTAAGTGCTTTTTATCAAAATCTTTTTGTGAGATATATATTCCTAAAACATTCTTTTCGTTATATGTGGAATCATTAAACCTCTCTTATCAAATCCTTTGAGTACGTAAAACTCTTTTTATATTTGAAATATTCATTTCATTTTTCACTTAGGAAAACATTTCCAAAATCATTCCATTTAAATCTTAATAAAGATTTGTTAATTCAAAATTCTTAATTTTGATTAAATTAAAACCATGTTATCTAGGATGTTAATCCCAAATCCAGTAAATATCAAATGAACAGAATATATAGAAATCATCTAATTCTACTCAATATCAATTCGCGTATTCAACAAATACTATGGGTGGAATAACGACGATATCATCTTTTAAATTCCACAAATAGTACGAGTTCCCTCTTCGGTGTTAACACTAAGCATAAGAAGATCATCTCTATAAAATCAAAGTTGTATTTAATTTAAATTTGGAAAATTTAATCTTTTATATACTTAACTCGTTTCCGACATTTCGACCTTATTCTCTCACCCAGGGAAGATGCCAGGTGAGCTACAACACTGGTTGCTCCTAAACATCTCTATAGTTTAAGCATGTCACATTTGGATCTCACGAATAGAAAAATCCATTCTATTCATTGGCTTTTAGAGCCAAGATTAAACCACTTATTTATAATAGCTTTTCTTTAAACATTTATTTAAACTCTCTTAAATAATCTAGAAAATCTCCAATTATTATTAAAACACTTAATTATCCATTTTAATACATTTACAAAAATTTGGAAAAGAATTGTTATGTTTAAAACTAAAATTTAAAAGTTATAGAAAAGTGTTGTGGAAAAGTACTACGGAAAGTGCTTTTTTAGCTATATTGATCAAAAGGACTTTTTATTTTTTGAAAATTCATTTTTATTACTCAATTCATTTTAAAAATATTTTAAAAGATTTACATGATTTATTCCACATTTTTAAACAATCCTAAACATCATTTTCAAAGAAATCAAATTTTGGATTCCGAACTGCAAAACCGCAATTTTCAAAAAGCCGGTTTTACTCATATTTTAAAATCTACTTATCGAAATCTCGATTTTCATTTTTTGTTGGAAAACTATGGATATAATAGTTCATAAAGTTCTTATCTCAAAGAATTCCGAGCTATGTTCCACTTTATACACTCGTTCGACTTTTATGGCGCGAAATCGCGAACTACCGTTATTGGATGCACCTATTTTTGACTAAATTTTTAATTACCATTCAAACTTCACCAAAACACTTTCAAATGTCAATAAAAAAATTTCAAATTCATTTTCAAACCTTTTTAAGGAGGTTTAACATTCCATGTACACCTATTCATTAATATAGAGGAAAGTGATTTCCTTTGTGCTTATCGACGTGTATTTTCATGACTTGCATATATATATATTCAACATTCATGTGAAACAACCAAACTTGATGATCAAAGCATATTAAACATCCATTATAAACATCATATCATCATTCAAAAATAAAATATAATAGTTTAAGAGTTCTCACCTTCAATTTCCCTTCGAGCTAATATAAAATTGGCTATAGCTCCGCTATCTCGAAATCTACGCTCATGATCACTAGCACTATCGACTTTGAAATGGCTTGGCCTTGCTTAAAGCTCACAGCCTAGGTAGGGATGGAGGAAGGGCTCGGCCTTGGTTGTGTGGGGTGATGGCCGCGGATTTTGGAAGGGTAGAGGAGGTGTTTTGAACTAGTTTTAAAGTGGATTGATATTATAAACTAGTGTATATATTTTCCTCTTTTATCTGAGATATTTTTCCCTAACTTTTCTATAATTTTTTCTATGAATAAGAAGCCATTAGAGATTCTTTTAGAAATCTTGAAAAGAAGGGGAAGAAGAAGTGGAATGGTATTAGGAAATTATGAGAAGGGTGGTATTTGTAGAAAAAACTTGGAATAAAATATTTAAAAGCCAAATTACCAAAAAGCCCCTAGCCCACACCACTCCTACCCCTCTACACGCACGACTCGCCCATAGGCCATGTGATGGTGATGTGAGGTGATGGTGTGGTACAACGAGTTGATGTTTGCTTTTTGGTTACTTAAAGGTTAAGCTATAGGAATTGTTAAATTATTTTTGTAATATACATATAAATATATGTATATATATATATATATGTGTGTGTGTATATTCATGTACACATGTATATGTTATCATGTGAATGTGACATATATATGCATGTACATGTAGGTGCGTAACACTTCAAACGTCTTCGAACAATTTTTGTTTGTTAAATCGTTGAAATCCGAGGAACCGATTATCGGTCACTTTTCACTTATTTATTAACGTACATATATTTGTAAGAAAAATTTAAAAATAAATTTCTTATCATTTTAAATTAATTATAATGATCATATTTGAATTATAAAAGTATATAAATTGATATTAAAAATTATTTACAATAATTGCGATCATACTGATAAAGCGTTATCGATTTTTCCTTATATTTTCAAATCAAACATATCTCTTTATAAAACTATTATAAATGATTTATTATCACTTTATTACTATTCAAAATGAATTATCATCATTAAAAGTAATTATTTGAATAATTAAAATAATTATTAAATCATTAAATCTCAATTTAAATTCATAAATCTATATTTAAATATGATGCCATTTTATCGATATAAATTTATAGGAAAATATTTTTTAAATATTGATTCAAAACAAGATTACTATCACTTAAAACAATATTATTTGTATTACAACCTTTTATTAGCATAAATTTAAAAATAAATATGATTTTTTAAAGCGATAAATTGGCGGGTCAGTACAGACTTCCCTCCTTAAAAGAATTCCGTCCCCGAAATTAACCAAAACAAAAAACCCAAAGGTTTGCCAAAATATTTATTTTTAAACTTATATTAGTATGATGTATATAGATCAGCCGTACACAATATCCGATTCGATCTTCTATTCGAATTCACAAACTTTATTTACGAACTAGTATTGAACTCCTGAACCTCTAGTGCGGATTCTGACCAGGCTTTCTGATCAGAACTTTAGCTTTCCTTGCATAGCTCTCAACTATGATAGAAACTCAAGTATCCAACCAAAAACCCTCATCAATGTTTGTCGTCAAGGATCGAGTGATAAATCCTTTTTCGGATAAGTGTCAAACACGTCAAAGTTCAACATTCGATACTTAGATTAAATCGTGCGACGAAATAATCCACATACTTCATATGTATTTATTAACCTTTCAATTTTTTTTTATTATGAAAATATTTCATAAAACTTTCATTCTTTATTCAAACCTTTTTATAAAGATACTTCTTTATACATAACCATTTTACATTTTTATTTCAGAATATTTCTACTTAAAAACACATTTCTTTTCAAAAGATATATATCCTTTTATTATAATACATTTCTGAACATATCTTAATGGTTTCTAGAAAACTTATTTTCAGAAAAATTCATTAATTTGATAAATCATCATAAACTTCCTTTAACTAATATCAAATGTGAAACCATTCTTTATTTTTCTTTATATATATATATTCTCTTTAGTTAAGCCAGTTTAAATACTTAAAAGTATTTATATACTTATCAAATGTTATAAGTGTATTTAACAAGTTTTTTTTAAAAATCTATACTAATGAGAAGTTAGGACAACATCATATTATAAATTCGCACGTGCTTACATCATTTAAATTCTTTGAAACTTGTGTCCAAAAGGAAAAATTCCCCCCCCTTCCTTACACTAATACAATACAAAATACTAAATCAAAATAAACATCCCATCCAATTTACACATACTAGAACTATCCTCAACTCCCCAAATTTTACTCTTATGCTTCCGAGTCTGAAGATGATAGTGGACTCTAATTACCAAGGTCTATCATAAGTTCACCTTCTCATTCTTCATCACTATCCAGCTCATCATCGGCCTCATTGCCGTCTTCTTTCGGTACCACTCCCATTACCTAGGGTAGCCATGGTTGGTTCCATGGGACATGTCCCATGCCGACTGGTATTCCAGGAATTAACCTGCCCTCTTCTAATTCTTCTAAGCCTTGCACGTTTTCTTCCTAAGGGTTTTTGAATTCTTCGACCCCCTCATCTTCTTTTTCTTCTTCTTCTATTGTTTCTTCGTTATTGCTTTCCATCTCGTTTCAGTTTATGTATGAATTGGATGATCCCTCCTACCATACAACATGCTCCTCATTCATGTACCATATTACATTGCTACACTCTCTCGATATGCTAGCATCAGGGTCCTCCATCGACTCTGATTCTTCCTCAATCGGCTCTATTTCCTCTTCCATGGGTTCTGATTCTTCTTCCATCGGCTCAATCTCTTCTATCGGTTTCAAAATGGACCTAGTAGGATCTGCTATACAATTTCCCTCCGAGGTCTACCAAGGTTCATTGTCGCTAGAGATCATAATTACTTCTAGAGCTGGGGGCGGTATAAGCATTCTGGTCATAAGATATCCATCTTCACCCCTTTGAGTGTATGGGGCATATTCCTCCTCGATCGGAAACCCACCATTGCTAGGTGGATAATCTGGTTGCTTCTCTTCATCGCTAGAGAGAATAATGAGGCTAACCTTCTTGCCCCAATTTGCTCTAGAGGACTCCCCTTTCACATAATTTCCCTCATACATATTCTATAAGGCAAACAATTATTCTTTTAGACATAAGTAGTAGTAAGAAATGGAACTTACCATATTTATCCGATGAGACATGCGAAATAAAAGAAATAATCTCCATGGTGTGAATTTGTTTGATTCCATTTTGCTCTTCGTCTTCCCTTTTGCAAAAATAGAGAAATGAATTTCTTAATTCATAAGATATTGCTAGCGTATTTTGTTTTAGGTAGGGAGGTTTGGTCAGTACTCAAAATATTCTTCAAGATTCATTTCTAAAGATAGCTTTTAAAATTCTTTGTATAAAATATTTATTATTTCTAAAATTCTTTGAAAATTTTACCAAAATATTCTTTTCCTTTTCAAATATATATATATATATAGGTAAAATGATTTCTTATAAAACCAAATTCATTTGTATGTGTATTAACAAATATACACTCATATAATACTCTCAAACTCATTCTAGGGCGTTACTAACCCTATCTCTAATGAGTTACTTATCCTAAGGTGTTACTAACCATATCTCTAATGAGTCTTTTACCTCTATTAGGCTCAGGTATTCGCTCAACCTAAGCTCTGATACCACGTTGTGAGAAGCTTTTCTTCCACTCTAAGAAATCGACACTAATACATCCTCGATATTTACACGGCGTAAATCCAAGTGCCGAAGCGGATTTTCAAGGCTAACAATGAAAAATAAAGTCAGAATAGAATCTCAAATATGATTATTTCAATAAGCATTACACGGAAATTAAAATACATTTATCAGAGTTAAACATGGACAGTTATAAATTCTTGTCCTTAGAAATGCGGAATACTATAGTACAAGAGTGTGGTGGAAATAGGAAAAAATCTTCAGAAAAATCTTCTAATTCCATGCTTCGAGCTTCATCCATATTTCTTATGAACTAAACCTGACTATTAGGCTGCCCGAGGAAAATTTAGGGCACCCAGAGTTTAAGAAAAAGAAAAATAAACTCCGGGTCAGTCATGAGACCTCAAAATACGTGTTTTGAAAACAAAAAAGTATCTCATAAGACCACGCCGCACGTAAACACAGAACGGGTTTTACCTTATGATAACCAAATCATTAGTACATAAAATCATATTATTTTTAATGACATATCTTTGAAAACATTTGCAAGTAAACTTATTAATCTTAGCCGAAATTGTTACAAATGCTGGTTCTACAAACAAAATGGCAGGTACTTATTAGAGAATGGATTTCCATAAAATGACCAGGTGAAGGGACTATCTTTAGGTAGTACATCTCTGGAGGAACGTACCGTGGTCAATAGAACATATGCACCTTAACCAACACAAGACCGATCTACCTTTCTCACTAGATAGTACCGAATATGTCATCACCCCGGTCGTTACTGATCTATCCAAGGGCCCTCACAGCATACATCTACAATAATTTAAGTCCCTAACATCATTGCAAGAATAAATATATCAAGAAAGGGATGATCATATCCTAATAGTTGCGAACCACATAGCCTTGCCGCATCTACCCTATTTCGGCCATTTTAGTGTGCGAGGCTTGAGGTAACGATTAACCTTCACTTTGCACATTCCACTTTGAATGCCACACTGTCATTCCATGATTACACAACTAATTTCTACAAACATATAACTTCTAAGCTGGTACGTTTCATGAAAGAGTGTTAAGCTAGGAGAAGTTGCCTTCTCCACCATGAAGCAAATGATACGTTCATAGAGATTACTTATGTAGCTAGAAATACAACGTCAGACATTCGTCCATACAAGTTCATTCTAGAACCGAATGAAATTGAAGGCACTCTCCTACAATATCCTTTCAAGAATCAACCCTAGGATTAGTAGCGAGAATTCCTTGCAACCCAAAGAGTTTCATAAATGAAATGAAGGAACCACTGCTACTTTAGATTTAGGAGCTAACCAAAATTACCAACAAGCAGTCCTTTCACCCCGAGGATCTCTGGTCTTTATCGTTCATTTTATTTATCAGGACTTCATTTTTCAAACGCATACATTGGTTCAAAGTGGTTTTCAGATAGGAACTTTCCAAATCCAACCCCGGTTCCTTTGAGCCAATCATCGATAAAAAGATGTTTTGTGAATAGGGAATCATTCTTTAATCGATTAAGTCCTTTTTATCAAAATCTCTTTTAGAGATATATTTCTAAAACATTCTTTCCAGTATATGCAGAATCATTAAGCCTCGCTCATCAAAAACTTTTATAACTTAAAACCCATTTTATATTTGGAATAATCATTTCATTTCACTTAGGAAAACATATCCAAAATCATTCCATTTAAATCTTAACAAAAATTTCTTAATTCAAAATTCATAATTTCGATTAAGTTAAATCCATGTTATCTAGGATGTTAATCCCAAATCCACTAAATATTAAATGAGTAGAATATGTAGAAATAATCGAATTCTACTCAATATCAATTCCTGTATTCAACAAATACTATGGGTGGAATAACGGCGAAATCACCTTTTAAATTCCATCAATACTATGAGTTCCCTCTTCGGGTTTTAACACTAAGTATAAGAAGATCATCTCTATAAAATCAAAGTTGTATTTAATTTAAATTTGAAAAATTGAATCTTTTTTTATACTTAACTCGTTTTTTACATTTCGAACTTATATTTCCCTCGCTCAGGGAAGAGGTCAGGTGCGCCAGGGCACTAGTTGCTCCTAAACATCTTCTTAGTTTAAGCACCCCACATCTGGATCTCACGAATAGAAAAATCCAGTCTACTCGTCGGCTTTTATAGCCAAGATTAAACCACTTATTTATTAGAGCTTTTCTTTAAACATTTATTTAAACTCTCTTAAATAAGCTATAAAACCTTTTTTTTTCTTTGATCGTAAGGTCAAATTCTTGGAGTAAAAGGATCCAATGGATCAAGCGAGACTTACCATCTTTTTTAGCAAAAAGGTATTTAAGAGCGGAATGGTCAGTGCAAACAGTAATGTGTGAGTCAATCAAATAAGGTTGGAATTTTTCGAACGCAAAGACTACCGCTAGAAGCTCTTTTTCAGTGGTCGTGTAATCGAGTTGAGCATTGTTTAGAATCAAACTAGCGTAGTAGATAAAATGAAGAATTTTGTTGATGCATTGTCCTAAGACAACACCAACTGCGAAGTTAGAAGCGTCACACATTATTTTGAAAGGAAGGTCCCAATTAGGTGAGGAAATGATGGGAGCAGAAATGAGTTCAATTTTATGTTGTTCTAAAGTAGAAATACAATCAGAATTAAAGTCAAATGGGACGTCTTTTCCAAGCAGAGTCGTCAGAGGTCAAGCAATTTTACTGAAATCTTTCACAAAGCGTGGATAAAAACCAGCATGTCCAAGAAATTAATGAATGACCTTGACAGATTTAGGAATGAGTAGATTAGCAATTACATCAACTTTAGCTTTATCTACCTCAAAGCCTTTGTCTAAAATGACATACCCAAGGACATGCCATGTTTGACCATGAAATGACATTTTTTCCAATATAACGTTAAGTGTTTGTCCTTGCAATGATTAAGAACCAACTGATGGTGTAAAAATTCGAAATAAGTGTTTCCAAAGATGGAAAAATTGTCCATAAACACTTATAGAAAGCGCACAATCATATCGAAAAAGATGTTGACCATGCATCTTTGAAAAGTAGCAGGAGCGTTGCAAAGGCCAAAATGCATACATCGATGTGCAAAAGTTCCAAACAGACACGTTAAAGTCATTTTCTTTTGATCTTCGGGAGCGATTGGAATTTGGTTACAACCGGAATAACCATCAAGAAAGCAATAAAATTCATGGTCGGCTAAACGTTCAAGCATTTAGTTGATGAATGAAAAGGAAAGTGGTCTTTACGTGTTACAACATTTAATTTTCAATAATCAATGCAAACACGCCAACCCGTTTGAGTACGAGTTGGAATGAGTTTGTTAGAATCGTCCTTGATAATTATAAGTCTAGACATTTTTGGCATGACATGAATTGGGCTAACCCATGAACTATCAGAAATGGGATATATGATTCCATTATCGAGGAGTTTGAGAATTTCGTCTCGAACCACATTCTTTATTTTTGGGTTAAGCCTTCGTTGTGCATCATGAACATGCTTACCATCATCAACTAAATGGATACGATGTTGAACGAGAGTGGGACTAATTTCCTTTATATTGGTGATCGACCATCCAATTGCTTCTTTATTTTTTCGATAGAATTAAAAGAAGGGAAGCTTCTTGATCAAGAGAGAGATTAAAGATATTATGATAGGAAACGTGTCGTTGTCACCTAAGTACGCGTACTTAAGGTGATCGGGAAGAGGTTTAAGTTCCAACCTATGGGGTTGCTCAATCAAAGAATTCAGTCAAAGTTCTGACTCAATAGTAAAGCGTTCAAACAAAAGCGCATTTTCAATCTCATGAGGCTTATCTTGAAATAGTTGTTCGTAATTGGTCTCGCGCCCATGGTTTAGGTCAACTGTTTCATTATCAGAATTTTCTTGAATGGAGCTAACTTCCAACGTTTGGTTAAGTGATTCGTTCGATTGATTTTTGAGCTTAAAAACATTGAGATCCAAAGTCATGTTCCTAAAAGAAATTTTCATCGAATCGTTTCGACAATTGATTAGAGCATTTGAAGTATCCAAGAAAGGTCGATCTAAAATCAATGGAATTTGACTCATTAGATTGCTCGCGGGTCGTGTTTCAAGGATGATAAAATCAACATGGAATATGAATCGACCAATTTTGATGAGTACGTCCTCTATTTCTCCCATGGGTTTCTTTATCGAACAATGGCGAATTGAAGAGTTACTTTCATCGGTTTTTGTTCACCCAAGCTAAGTTGCTGGTATACTGAATAAGGAACCAAATCGACACTCGCACCCAAATCTAGTAAGCACTTGTTAATCGTTTGTCTCCTATCGTGCACGAGATTGTAGGACATCCTGGATCTTTATATTTAACGGAAATTGATTGGGACAAGACTTTGCTAAGTCCGACAGCTAAGAAAACTTTCTTGGGTACATGAGTGTTGTTTTTGAGTACACAAGTCCTTGAGAAACTTAGCATAAGTTGGGACTTGTTGAACGATATCAAGAAGAGGAATGTTAACTTTGACTTATTAAAAAATTCCAACATCTTTTCCATTTGATCAGTGTTTCTTGGGTCGAAGGCGATGTGGAAATGGAACACGATGCTCATTAGGTCGGTCTACTTGAGTAGAAGAAGAATTTAGATTGGCATTTCATTCAATGTTTGGCTCAATGTTTTGTTTTGAAGCACTTGTCATTTTTGAAGTGTCAAGAGGAGCTTCCGTTAAATCGTTTGGATTAATAACTTGGTTATCGACTTATTTACCGGAACATAAAGTTGTGATAACATTCATTTGGTTTATATTGTTGTCTTTAATGACATGAGCTTGATATGAGTTCGTGTTTTGATTTCTGGGATTTGGAACAGGTTGACTTGGGAATGTGCTTCATTCACGTTGACTCACAGACGTGGCTAATTGACTCATTTGCATTTCAATTTTAGCAATCGATTGACTCGTATTCTACATGTACGAGGTTAACAAATTTAGCAAAATTGCTTTTTGATTGGAGGCTTTGAGTAGTCGTTTTAGCCAAAGTTTCAAGACTTTTCTCAAGTGAAGTCAATCGTTTATCGTCATGGGGAGCAAAAGGTTGTTGTGGTTGATTTTGAGACGGACCCGTAAAATTTTGTTAAAAATGATTGGGCTAAAAGGAGGATTCAAAGCGTTGTTCGAAAATGCTTGAAAATTGGGACGAACCAAATTCATGTTGGAATTATTTTGGTTCCATGCAAAATTAGGATGATTTCTCTAACCAAGATTGTACGTTGGAGAAAACAGGTCATCCTTAACCTTATTGAAAGCATTGAGTTGTTCTATCGAATTAAGGCACTTATCAGCTATGTGATTCAGATTGTTGCATTTATAACACATTAGTTGGGAAGCTTGGTTCATTTGGTTGGATGAGAAAACGTTGTCGAATTTATTGATCATTCCATCGATTTTAGCCTCCAAAGCCAAAGATGATCCTATCGAGTGTGCACTCGATTGTGAATAAATGGATTTTTCGTTAGAACGTTCCCACTAGGATGACTTTTCAGCCTAGTTTTCAAGGAATTGCAAGCATCGTCGTGATGTTTAGTGAGAAAATTGCCTTGGCACATCGATTCAAGCATGATTTGTGAACTATTCTCAAGTCCATCGTATAAGATTTGGCAAAGAGTCCATTTTTTGAAATTATGGTGTGCACATTTTATCAAAAGCTCTTTAAATCTTTCAAAATGTTTTCTAAAAGGTTCACCGCTGAATTGATGAAGATTACAATTTCATTTCGTATTTTGGTTGTTTTTTCCAAGTGGCGGAACTTTTTTAAGAAAACTTTAACAAATTCTTTCCAAATTTTGATCGAGTTCGATAAAAAACAACCATTTTTCAGCGTAATCGAGAAGGATGAATGGAATTAACCAAAGTTTGATTCCATCATCACATAATTGTTGGAGTTTAATGGTTGCACATACTTGTTCGAATTTTGTTAAGAAGATGTATGGGTCATCGTGTTCAAAATTGCCAAATTTAGGAAGCGTGGCAATGTTATTGGAATGAATTTCGAAATGGTTACCCGTTCGGGTGGGTAATATAATACAAGAAGGAATAGAAACTCTCTCGGGAAAGATTCTATCCATGAGAGTTCGCGGAGCATTTTTGTTTGCTATCGTTGGAGAATTGTTTGTTCGAGTTAAACGATTTGTTGTTGTGTCACGTGTCTAGGTACTCACGCGCAAGTGAAAAAGTGAAGGAGAAAAAGAAGTGAGAATCAAGTTTAAGAGAACGAGACAAGGTTTATAAGATGAAATGAAATAAAGAGAGAAAAAAAATTTAAAGGAAAAATATTTACCAAAAAGAATTTATTTTTCAAAAGGGAGATTTGATTTTTTTTTGTTTTTTTTGGATTTTTGATTTTCAAATTTTTTCTTTTTTTATATGTTTTTTCTTTTTTTTTTAGTTTTTGTTTTTGAAAAGATTTTTTTTGAATTTTTGTTTTTCTAAATAACTAACTTAAGTAAAATGCTTGTTTTTAGATTTTTAATTTTGTTTGATCTTTTTCTTTTACTCTCTTTTAGAAGAAAAAGATTTGAAAAGATCTTTTTTGGATTTTAAAAAAAAACCAAGTTAAGTAAAATGTAAAATTTTTTACTTTTGGATTTTGATTTTTTTTATATGTATAAACTAGCAATTAAGTGAATGCAAGGACTTTAATTACAAATTTTCTATTCTTAGTAGCTCCTAACCCAAAATTGTATAATCACACTTTGTCTTAATCCATCAATGTAATTCTTAGCCAGGAAACAGACAGGAGTCATCAGTGCACCACGATTCATCATAGCAATGCAGCCGAAGGTTAAGTACCTTCAGAGAAAAAATCACTATAATATTTACGAATCACCGTAATAGTTATATATGACTTTGCTCCGCTGTAGCCTAGACACAAAGAAATTAGATTGTCGAAAGAAGACAACTTGTGAAGATACAATTAAGCCCTAGATGAGCTCACGACAACTTAACTTCAATGTCTAACCGTTATTATTAATAAAATTCTACGATGAAATGCAATTTGTGGGCCAAGGTAGGGGTATTGAAATCCCCCACCTTATATGGATTCAGATGTTGCCTTTAGAAAAGAAAATAAGATGATATGAATGCAAAACAGAAATTAAACATGTATTAACAATGCAACTACAAATGAAATTTTATTTTGTTTATGTTTTTGGATTTTGATAATACAAACAACCAACAATGCAATGAAAATAAAAACAAGTGATAAATAGCAAATGTATTTAAAAGCAACAATTTTTTTGGTGCAAACTTAGGAAGAAGAGCAGAGTAGTTATTTAGCAAGCAGAGCAGGGCAATTTGTCTCATTCTGCTTTTGCAACCTGAAAAAGTGTTCGAACAAGATTTTTCTTTATATAAGGATAGAAAAAACACAAAAGAAAATGAATTTACACTAAATAAAGAAATTCCCCTTTTTTTGGTTTTTGTGTTTATTTTTTTTTCTTAAGAACAAAAACAGAGGAAAATGGTTTTTTTTTTGAATGAATCTAAAATAAAGAAAACTAAAAGCTATTTTTTTTTCAAAAAATACTAAAGGGAACTCAACCTCAAATACGAAAGGAATTATTATTTTTAACAAAAACAAAAGAAACTGATAATTTTTTTGATTTTTCTTAAAAGGTGAAGAATAGTTACAGAACAGAAAAGTTAAAAGGTGAAGAATAGTGGCAGATTTTAGATGGATGTATTTCAACAATGGATGTTGCAATAGGTTTGTGAGAAGTTAGTGGTGGGCTGTAGAGGAGTGGCAGTTTGAGTGAGGTTTGTATGTGCTGTGGTTTGTAACTCTCAGTGTGAAGTTGAAGGAGTTTGGGATGTTTGTTTGGTTGATAGGATGTTAAGTGTAGTTGTGGGTTGTAGGTGTGAATGCTGGTTTTTGCAGTGGATTGCAGTTCAGTGTTGTTATGATGGGGGAAGTTTATAAATGAAAAGTTGAGAGGAAGTAATTGTTGGCTACAGAGGAGGATGGAGTAGTATCGATGGTTGTGAAGGTGCTTGGCAATTGATTCATGGATGAAAGGAGAGTGATGTGAATGGCAACTTACAGTTTTTTTTGTTTTTTTGAACAACAGTGGAATGTAGCAATGAAATTTCATAGAAATTGTGTACAAAGAACTGTGTAAAACTATTTTATTATAAAGACCAGTGCAAAGAATGGTGAAAATTGTGAAAACATGAACAAATAACAAGTGAAAATATGAACAAAGAGCTTGTGTTGGTTGAATTTGATGTGCAAGTTGTAAATTGTGAGGAGATGTTGTTGGTGATAATGGAGAAGTATGCAGTAGTGATGTTGAGAGGATGAATACAGTTGAAAACAGAATGAAAACTTAGAGATGAAAATAAAGTGCAAAATTAAAAACAGAACAGTGATAAAAGAAAAGAACATTGAACAAACAAAGAAAGTGAATAGTTTGATTTTCTTAATAACAGAAAACAAAATAAAACAAAAAATAATTCGAAGAGTCAAATAAAAATAAAAATAAAAATCTTTTCCCCTGACAATGGCGCCAACATATTTGTTAATAACAATGGAAATTTCTGTCGACTAGAAGACCGTTGTTGAAAACATAATCGTTATAAAAACCGCAAGCGCAGGGTGTACAATCATGGTACGTATGCGAGTACAGGTTGATCCGCAGGGAAAGGATTAAATTATAATAATACTCAATCAAATTAGCCCATAATTTTGAAGTGATTTCAAACTAGAAAAATTGTAGAAAATAAACTAGAGCAAAGTGGAAAAAACTATGTGATTAAGGAACAACTTAGAGGCAAATCCACTCCCAATCATTCATATAAATCAACAGAAAATTAATATATAATATCTCATCAAAATATTAAATAGAAATGACAGATGTGCTTATTATAAGTATGATCTATTTTTGCTATTAATTAGCACAACTTAAATCATCAAACTCCAACACACCATTCAAATCCACTTATCAAAACTCTTGAAATTGACATGAAATTAAAAATAAAATCTAATTTAAGCACGATCTATTTAGTAGTAATTAGTAACATAGACCATCAAATTTTGATTCTAATTTGACTATTATTATCAAAATCGCTTAGGCAAATGATCAAATAGTTTACGTTAAAAATGGAGTTAAGCATAGCCTATTTGAGATGTCAACATAGGCTATCAAAATTCACTAAAAAAAAGACATAAACCACCATCATTCATAATTTCCGTTAAGGACATAAGAGAGATCACAAATGAAATCATTATTTTGATTTAATACATTTCATGAGAGCTTCATTAGCCCCAAATTGAAGGGGTTTAGCCACTTATATTTGAAAACATGTTAACATAAAATGATTTCAACATTAAAATCAAGAAAAATGAGAGCTTATTAAAATAAAAGAGAGCTAACTACTTGCATTAAATAAAACTAAACTAATTACAAGAATTAAATCTATGCTGCTAACATGAAATAAGAGAAGTGTAAACTAAGTATGAGAGCATGAAATAAAAATAGCATGAAAAGGGAGAATAAAATAAAAATTGCATGAAAGTAAAAACAAGGCTAAGAAGCCATGAAAGAAATTTTTATTTAACTTTGATTTGTGGCTACAATAGTGCATGAAAAGAAGAAGATGATTACATGAAATATAAGGGTATTTATACATGCTTAAAACCCTAATTCATATTTTAGGGGACTACCTAAAATGCCCTTGAGAAAGTGTATCCTCCAACTAATCGTTAGGGAATTAATTAATCCCCACTTACATGTCTTTAAGCCTCCATTAATTGTGCATGTGCTTTTAATTATGGACCAAATGGTAGTGAGTATGTAGGCTCCTCCATGTTACATTAATTCTTTTATTTCAATTCTCCATTTGCCTTCAACATATGTGCATGCTTACATCCATGAAACCTCTTCATATTTGCACTTCATTTCCTATAAATAAAATAAAAAATGTGCAAATAAATTTTCTCAAATTAAATCATACAAAAAATTACCAGTTTACCCCCCCTAAATGAAGATGAGTAAAGATGATTTGAAAACAATTTAAATTTTGGTTAAAACATGTAAAATAACTTAATATGCTCATTTATCTAATTAAAAGAAGATTAAATGTGAAATTAAAAATATACACTTTTACGTGTACATCAACTTATTGGTAATATATGATGTCAACGTCGATTATGGTTTGCATTATTGGTGTTTATAACCTCCTACATTTAAGCTATCTTAATTGATCAATCATTAACGACATTAGACGTCACTAAATGTCCCCTCGACATTGATGATTCTTGGCGTCATTTAAAGCAATATCCTCAAAGAGCTATGAAGTGTAGCATTGCTTTAACGTAATGCCAACATCTTTTGTGGTTGTTGACGACGAGCTTATCTTGGTTACAATAGGTAAACAACGGCGTCATCAAAGTACTGGGTCAATGAGACTCGATATGGGTTGTATCGACACTCACTGATGGCTTACAATAATGATCACTTATGATGCTGACTAGGTTTGGCCTTATTGTCCCTTTTATTACCTGCAACGTTGTCTATGTACTTCTATTGGCAAAATGCGGCACCCTACTCCTTCAATGCTGACCTAACCTTATATTCTGATTGTTGATCTTAGCGCCATTAGTGTATCACTGATCACATGTCTTCGATGATAATGATGGAGATAATACTTTTATTGACATTGACACTATTGGTTTTAGCACTGCTTATTGCAGTTGCCAAGTTGCACTTCGAAATTTTTCGACAACAATTATAGTAGTAACAATAATCAAACATCTAAAAATACTACAATCAGTAATAATTACCTGATTCAAGCATAGTGCATTTAGAATATTGTAATAATTAAACAGTCATCGATAGAACAACATACTTAAACGAATAAGATTTTCATCAATAATCACAGGTTTTAAAATTTAAATTTCAATTAGTTAAATTAAATAATTCATAGCAATGCGCTTTTTCCAACAGTCTCCAAACTCAGCAAACCCAGTTCCATATCATGAGGAAGCCACCACGAATTCAATGGAGGAAACTGCATATGAATCGAAGTTCGTATGCACAAAATATCACGATTATAAGATATGATTTTGCATATAGTTTAATCATAAAAATAAAATACGTATACCATACCAATATGTTTGTATCTCCTCCTCACCCCTTATCACACTCGAACCCAATTTCAAGCCTTCAGCCGACAATATCCCTCCACCCTATATGCCACCACAGGCCACTGTACTCCAGTCGACATTACCACCATAACCCATGCCCTAAACCATGCCACCTCTAACAACCTCAGCACCCACAGCCTCTTCTATGTTGCCACGTCGACCCGTGAACACCATCACTTCACGGTGATATTCTGGCGAATCCAGGCACCTATGACGCAATCTAACCGCTTGGATCATCCTTACTCGACCTGCTCTACAAGCCACTAGCTTCGGATCGTCCCATAATCACTGTTTCACCATCGATCACCAAGGCCTAAAATGGATGGCCAAGGTTTAATAATCGATTTCCAGCTGCATCGAACGTCGTTCCTAGAAATGAATGCTTACCGTATGGTCTATTCGCCACGGGATTTTCAATGATATACAATTCAATGTGGTTTGGACACTTTGATTTTTAAGTCAATTTGTAACTAGAGATAATTACCACCATTAGCAGCTGATTAAGAAATTTCAGGACTAGGAAAGAAAAATGAAGATAGAGGTGACGGCTAGGGTTTTGTAATCTCACTTATATAGTTATTTGGATAGGTTATGGGCGCTGTATCCATTTTGATCCGAAAAAGATACGTCAACTATTTAAACACTATAACGTCTTTAATTTTCAAACCGTAACTCAAATATATCAAAATTATATATCAAACTGATCAGCTTGGAAAGACCTTCACAACAGTTATAAATAAGATCCCCAATTCACTCTTCTATTAAAATTTTATTTTTAATTACTTTAATATTAACAGTGTAGAATTTGCGGGTCGTTACATTCTTCCCCCTTAAAGAATTGCACCCTTGCAATTTCCCATATACAACTTTCAATCAAAATTAATAAGTTATCGGTTTAACCACAAATTATGGGAAATAGACCAATTACAAAGTATTATATAACGACCATATAATATTAAATATGATACAGTCAAATTCGTCTATAAACTGAATCTAAACTTTCGCCCATACACATTATAGTAACACACATGCATACTTTCTCATCCATACAATCCAAACCGTAGTACGTAAAATAAGATTTCATTAATAAAAGTGAAAAAATATCAGATTAATTCATCTCATGCATTTTAACGTACAATTAATAACGTATTACTTGAGCGGTAAATAGGTTATTAATTAGTATTAAATCCCCCTTAAGGAAGAAGCAAGATAATTATGGATAGTACTATTATATAATGCGATGAGGTATATGGTACTATGTTAAGTGAGTGAAAATAATGACTAAGTTATAGGGATGTGAGGTATGTCTAAAGCACACGAAAGACAACCAAGCTAATCTGGCTACCAACAGTGTGACTTTTGGGATGATATGAGACATCACTATAATAAGTACCCACAGAGGACGCGAGCTTAGTCCCAAATTTTATAAAGTAAACCTACGCTAATCTGGCTACCAATACCTATGAATAATCAGACTAATATGAGACATCATAGTTTGTGTTACAAGTCATATACGTAGGACCTGTTTCGGGGTCGGGAGTAGTAAGTGGCTGATTGAGGGCCTGCCTCCTCCTTTTTTAGAAAGTATAAAACGGTCAGGGTTAGCGCAAGCAAGGTAGTGGATATCTTAGGAAGGGTCCGCTTTTGGTTTGAGATATTAAGTAGCTATTCTAGGGTCTGCCTCTCCCATAAAGAAGTATTAAGTGGCATGATGAGATTTCGTGCGATGTCAACTAGATAGTATCAGAGAGGAGCCCACCTTGGGATAAGTAGTAAATGATGTGGATCTGCCTAATTAAGGTATTAAATGGTCAGAATTTTCCTAGTTCCCATTGAAATGGTATTAAGTGACTTGGATACTATCTCTTACAATGTTAGGACATTATTGACGGTAGATGCATAGGACTGGGAATGGCCTTTAGCATATAGTTGAAGATGGATTAGTGAGTTGGATTGGAAATGGTATAGGTTATAGAGTTGGTCTTACATTTGGAGAAAGTTACATATAATATAATTAGGATGTGTATGCCATATTTTTATTTAAGTTATATCGCCCAAGTACTATTATAGAAATGCTTGAGATTTTTATTTGCCAGGCATTATTGTTCTAACTCCCTCCTCATTACAATACATGTTAAAGAAGATGATGCAGATTTCAGAGATGGTGGCGAAGACCGAGACTTATGGCAATTTTTTATCTATCTACTTTTGTTGTTCTTATATTTCTGATGTACCCATTTAGATATAATGATGTATTTTATGATATTACATTACAAATATTTGATGTTGTTATGTAGCATTATGTTGTATGTTTCTGAAAATTGAATTTTTAAATAAATGGGTATTGTTTCTAATATAATATTTTATCCTTCCGCTGTGAGATTCTGAATGTGTAGATAGACAGCTCTATGTATAGTTCTCTATATCAATTTTACCGACCAACAGTTAGCTTTGGAATGGGTCTAAGGTCGATGAGCCTTTTGTGGATATAAAATTACGCCTATTTCGAGGCGGACTGTTACGTTAGGTACTAGAGCTTAGGTTACCTGATCAATGAGGATAGATATACGTTTGAGTGGTGTACTTGTTATTTTTAAAAGTATTTTACAAAAAACCTACTATATATATATATATATTCTTTTTTAACATATGCAAACACACTAAGCAAATCTTTATTTCAGCATATAAATCTATCTTAGGAAATTATAATTAAAAGTTTAACCTACAGATAGTTGATTATGGCTGAAAATCATTGATCTTCTAAGACTAGGAACCCCTCCCAAGAGATACCCACTAATCGAGGGATGCCTAAATGGTTCAAGCAATGCCTGAGGCATGTAGAGCAGGTTCCCATTCCTTAACCTGCTATGCCGGCGGACCCACTGCCCAACCTGCTAAAGCAGCTCCCTTTCCCATAGACTTCTCTAAGATGTGCAAGGATTTCCAAAATACGGGTTGAAAGGCATATATGGGAGTAGAAGGTTTTGTGGAGACAAAGGCTTGGATAAATGAATATGAGGGAATAATTCAAGAGCCTTGTTGTGAGGACTAGATTAAGTGGAGAATGGCAACATGACACCTTAAAGGAGATGCCTTAGAACGATGGATGATTGTGGATGAGGAGAATGTTGATAAAATTATTACTTGGGATGAGTTCAGAATCCGATTTAAGTCGCGATTTATGTCGAGGGCTGAGGTAAATTTGCAGTTGGAGAGATTTATACAGCTTAGGCAGGGCAACTCCACTCTGAAGGAGTATATTAGTAGATTCACAGAACTAGCTAAGTTTGGGATGAGTTTGATTAATACCTCCATGAAAATGGCCATTAAATTTGTCAAAGGCCTAAACCCCCAACTTAGGGAATTACTTTTGACCCCAATACCGACTGGCGCTACATATGAGACATTGGTTGAGGTGGCTCTGCTTCAGATGGTTAGCTCAGAGGAGAAGGAAAAAGAGAAGGAGAATAAAGAACTTACTCAAAGTCAAGGAGGATCTAAGAAGGGAGGTTTGGACGAATAATCAGTCCAAAGGGAAGTTCAAGAAGGAGGGTATAGTATGTCGGAGATGCTAGAAGAAAGGATATATCGCTAAGGATTATAGGGTGAGTCTGTTGAAGGAAGATTTTAAGGGAAAGTGTTACTACTGCCACGAAGAGGGACACTTCAAGACTTAGTGTTCGAAGCTTGTAAACCTCTCCTTAGAGATCAAGAAAAGGCTACAATGGAAGGTAGAACTCTTATTTTTGGGAATACTATTCGTACCCTATTTAACTCCGGAGCATCGCATTCATTCATAGCTACGAATGTGGTTAACTCCTTTAGTCTACAAACCCAAACTTTCACCAGCCTAATAGTAGTATCAAATCCTATTGAGGGGTCGACACATCCTTCTTCAATTTGTAAAGACCTAGTTGTAGACATATGTAACGTCGATTTCATTTGTAACGCGTATGTTTTTAATTTTGAGCGGTATGAACTTATCTTAGGAATGAATTGGTTGTCGTACTACTATGCTATCTTAGATTATGATAGGAGGGGTGTATGGTTAAAGAGTTGTAGTGTATAAGATATTGATGTTCATTGTACTCCCAAAAACTTAATTTAGTTAAGCTATCTATATTCGATGAGCCTATCACAAGAACGAGCTTTAATCTGTAACCATATTTCAAGAATTTTCCAACATCTTTGAAGAAGTCTCTGTTCTCCTACCCTAAAGGGAGATAGAGTTTATGATTAATTTGGAAAAGGATGATTAACCAGTCGCTCTACCATTAAGACACATGGCCCTTAAAGAAAGGCAAGAGTTAGATAAGCAAATATCAAAGCTGTTGTAGAAAGGATTCATTCGTTGGAGTATTTCGAAATGGGGAGCCCCTGTTGTCTTTTCCAGGACTCATTAAAGTTATATGTCGGTTATTGAGAACTCAACAAGTTGACTAAGAAGAATAGGCATCCCTTACCTAGAATAGATGACTTGTTTGATTGGCTTATGGGAGCCAAAATCTTCTTCCAATTGGACTTGGCTACTGGATTTCATTAGCTGAGGATAGCAGAGGATAGCAAACCGAAGACCACATTTCGCACTCTGGATGGATTTTATGAATGGAAAGTGATGCATTTTGGATTGCTTATGCATACTTTGTAGATTTTATGAGTATAGAATTTAGGGAAAAATTAAATAAATGTATCATAGTGTTTGTTGGTGACATCTTAGTATTCTCCAAGGATGAAGGAGAGCATGAAAATCACTTAAGGGAGATACTAGGGACTTTGAGAAGGCACCAACTTAAAACCAAATTCTCGAAGTGTCACTTTTGAAAGAAGAAGGAAAGGTTTCTTGGATACATTGTTTTTGAAGATGGATTATCAGTAGACCCCACAAAGGTAGAAGCTATTCAAATTGGAAGATTTCAAAGAGCACCACGGAGGTTTGGAGTTTTCTCGGGTTAGTGGGTTACTATAGGAAATTCATAAAGGACTTAACCAAATAGCAGTCCCTTTAACTTGCTTAACCAAAAAGAATCTAGTGTTTCAATGGGATGAATGATGCATGCAAGTGTTCAATAAGTTAATGGAATGATTAATATGTGCACTGGTACTTACCATTCCCGATGGGACAAAGCCTTTCACAGTTTACATGGATGCATGTGGCACAAGATTATGAGCAGTTCTTATTAAAAAAGGAAGGGCGATAGCTTATGCTAGTAGGAAATCAAGGAACATATAAAAACACCCAAGTCATAACTTAGATTTAGCGGCTATCATTTTTGCCTTAAAGATGCGGAGGCACTATCCTTCGGGAAAGAGGTTTAAGTTGTTCACCGACCATAAATTGCTCAAATACCTATTTTCCCAAAATGATTAAATCTTAGGTAGCAGAGGTGGATGGAATTTATAGAATCATATGATTTTGGGGTACAGTATACCCTTGGGAAGGGAAATGTCATCGACGCCCTTAGCTGAAGGCATGCCACCTTAGGTGCTATATATAAGTGAAGGCAGTTATAGTTCCTCTCGAATTTCAACTTTCAACCGCCAATGGAACCCACGCAAGTCTATTTAGCAGCAATAAAGGTTAGGCCAGCATTGATGGAATCCATCGGACTTGAGAAAAAGAAGGATGAGGAGATATTAGATATTTTAGGTAAGCTAATTAAAGGAGAACATTTTTCCCACGTAAGTAGATATGCAGTTGATAAAAAGGGATGTTTGGGGAGAGATGGGTGCCTTTGTGTTCCGAAGATTGATAATGTGTTGGAGGAAGTGCTTGCAGAATGTTACCATTCAATGATGGCCATTCACCTTGGAGGAGATAAGATGTATAGGGATATGAAGCAAACTTTCAACTAGCCAGGGATGAAGAAGAGGATTGCTGAATTTGTTTACAAATGTTTAACGTGACAAAGGAGAAAGGCTAAGCAAGGAAATCCCAGAGGATTTTTAGTACCATTGGAGATTCCAACTTGCAAAATGGGATCATATATCGATGATCTCATAAATGGGTTGCCTAGGAGCCAAAGAGGCAATTAAGCAATTTGGGTCATAATAGATAGACTCACCAAAGTGCCCATTTTATTCCCGTTAGAAGCAATAGGACCGTTGTGTCTCTGTTGCAAAATTATATCAAGAAGGTGGTTCGACTTCATGGAATTCCGGTTAGCATTGTTAATGATAGGAATGCCTTATTTACTAGTGGATTTTGGAGGAGTTTGCAGACAACTTTAGGATTCTTGTTGAATCTTAGCACTAATTACCACCCATAGACTGATGAACAAACTGAAAGGGTGAATATGATCTTTGAAGACTTATTGAGAGCTTTCATTATTGACTTTAGAGGGCATTGGGTGCAGCACTTACCTTTAGTCAAATTCGCGTATAATAATAGTTACCAAGCGACGATTGGCTTGACACCCTTTGAGGTGCTTTATGGTAGGCCATGCGAATCGTCCAATAGTTGATGGGAAATCATTGAATTTACTCAGACCATATTTAACTCATGAGACTTCAAAGAAGGTGGAATTATTTAGGTAAATGAAGCCGCACAAGATTGCCAGAAATCCTATGTGGACAAGCAAAGAAAGGAGTTGGAGTTCGAGGTAGGGGACATGGTGTTTGTTAATGTTTCTCCTGTTAGAAAAGTCATGATATTTTGAAAGTTGGAAAAGTTGGCACTAAGATTTGTTGGGCCTTTCCAAATATCGAAAAGAATATGAAGACTTATTTATCTTGTGGAGCTACTAGATAAGTTAGTAGGATTCCATGATGGTTTTCATGTTTCATACATGAAGAGATGTCGTCATAGAATAGCCACCGTGGTAGAGCCTAATCAATTGAGAGACACTGAGATAGAGCTAATAGCATCCTGTGCCATCGCATGCATTGTGGAGCATAGAACTAGGAGCTCTGCAACAAAGATATCAGGTTGGTTCGAGTACAATGGGGAGATAACCGAGTGGAAAGCACATGGTAAAATGAAAAGAAGATAGGAACTTTGCATCCTAAGCTTTTCACCGATAACCTTTCTCTCTCTAAATTGGGTTTTGGTTGCATCATTGTTGCTAGATTAGATAATCGAGTATGGTTGCTACACTTTTTGCTTTCGCTTTTGCACTCATATAGAAAATTTATTGCATTCTAGGATGTTTGAATACATGCCTATATATCACGACCTTGATACACACTAGAATTGAGCTCACCTATAGTATGCTACATTCATAATCATATTGCACTTTTAGTTGAGTAAATGGTTATATAGATAACTTGGTTGTATAACATAGATGCTTAGTGCGTGTTATGCTGTCTGTCCCTTAAGGATTTTGGAGATGAAATATTTTTTACAGGGGGAGAATGTAACACCCTGTAAAAATAAATAAAAAATTAATTAATTAAATAAGATAAGACTAAAAAGGTAAATTTTGCAAGTGTCATAATTTGATAGCGAAAGTTGTGCCATTACGTTAATGACAATGTTTTGATCAAATTTCATATATAAAGTTTTGTAGTCGAAGCTCAAACGAAAAAGTTATTGACATTTGAAGTTTCAGATTCAAATTAGTTTAAGTGAAATTCAAATTTAAATAAATAATTGATACTAAAGTTTCAAATTCAAAAATTAATGGTAGCTAGACTTGGAGTTAAATAAACGTTAAAATAAATATTCCTTCTCAAAATACAATGACTAGTCGACCTCTTCCTAGGGCCGGTTGACCACTAGCGGTCAACTGCTCAGGTAGGAGCGGTCGACCAGTAATTGCGGAGGCGGCTAGGGTTTTTAACATCATGAATGGTTCGGATTATATTATTTTAAACTAACTTAAATTCGACGAATCTGGTGCTTACTAATCACTATAATTAAGAGTCTAGCCTCCTTACTTTTATTTACAAATTATTTGGGAACCAAATGACTTTGTCCGTCTCTCTCTTCTTCAAAGATTCAAAAAATTCTCTAAGGTTTCATGTAAAAAAATTTACGTGTTTAATATTCAATATCTAATTCAATTCTCCACAAAATCCCCAAATTTCTGAATCTAACTCATATATAATTCCCTTATTTTATATTTCTAAAAGGAGAGATCCGTAAGAGATTGAAGCGGACGTAAACAAATCTAAAAGGAAGAGTAAAGGACTTTTATGAGTAGAAATCTTAGTGTTTCTTATTTTGGTAATTATATAGTATAATTTGAATTTGATATATGCCTTGGGGAATATTGTACACAAAAACATCAAATTAAAGCACCAAAACTCCCCTAATTGAAATGTCAGTTCTTATGTTAGGATCTCAATTATTCTATATTAAAATAGTGGAATTGTATAGTTGTTGTAATTTTAATGTTTTACATTCTATTCCACTTCTCATCCTTTTCCTTTAGATGTGATTAAGGATTTTTGAACAGAAATAAGTTAGGAAATGGTGTATAAGGTATGAATTCTCTTTATTCATAGTTTGCACTGCCTATTTATGTAATTTAAATGAAAAATCCTTTTTCATTTTATATGTGGAAGTTGAAGAGCTCAAAGGAATTGAATTGTAAATCCTATTAATGTTGATTCTACAATTTTAGTATAAAATAAGTTTGGTATGAATTCTATTTTTATACAAGTTTGATGTTGAGTTGAGAATGTTGAACATATGGTATATTTGTTGTTTTGGAATTTGACTTGTATAAATTTAAAGTTTGACATTTAAACGATTAGCATAAGGCGCAATCTTCGCATGTTTAGAAATATTTTTAGGCACTTATTTATATGTATATATTAGCCTATAAATAACGTATAATTAATAGACTATCATTTGCATAGTAAATAGGTTATTAATTAGTTTTAGATCCTCCTTAGGGAATAAGAAAGATAATTACGGATTGTAATATTATGGAATGCGGTAAGGTATATGGTAGTATATGAAGTGAGTAAAAATCATCACTAAGTTATAAGGATGTGAGGTCAGTTAAAAGTGCATGAATTATGCCTAGCTACTCTAGCTGCCAACAATGTGACTTTAGGGCTGATGGGAGACATCACTTATAATAAGTACCCACAGAGGATGCGAGGTAAGTCCCAAATTCTATAGGGTAAGCCTATTCAGTTAATCTGGCTACCAGTACTTACGTATAGTCGGACTAATATGAGAAGTCACAGTTTGGGTTATAGGTCATAATACAGAGGAGCTAATTTGGGGTCGGGGGTAGTAAGTGGCTGATTAAGGGCCCGCCTCCTCCCTATTTAGGAAGTATTAGACGGCCAGAGTTAGCGATTAGGCATGGAAGTGGATATCTCGGAAGGATCCACTTTAGGTTTAAGGTATTAAGTAGCTATTATATGGTCCGCCTCTCCCATGAAGAAGTATTTTGTAGCTTGATGAGATTCCATGTAACGTCAATTAGATAGTATCAGAGGGGTGTCCGCCTTGGGATAGGTAGTAAATGAAGGGGACCTACATAAAATGAGGTATTAAATGGTCATAGTTTGCCCAGTTCCCATTGAAAAGGTATTAAGTGACATGGATACTATCTCCTACATCATTAGGACATTATTGATAGTAGATGAATGAGACCGGAAATGGCCTTTGGCCTTCAGTTGAAGATGGGTTAGTGAGTTGGATTGGAATGGGCATAGGTTACAAAGTTGGACTTACAATTGGAGAAATTTACATAAAATATAGTTAGGATTCGTAAGACATATTCTTATTTAAATTATTGTATTACCCAAGTACTATAGAAAAACTCGAGATTTTGTTTAGTAGACATTGTTGTTCTTATTCTCTACTCATTACAGCACATGTTAGAGAAGAAGATGCAGATTTCGCAAGTGGTGGCAGAGATGGTGTCTTTTGGTATTTATTCATATATCTACATTTGTTGTTCTTATATTTTCGATATAGTCATTTAGATATGACAATGTATTTTTTAATATTGCTGTAACACCCCATATATTTTATAACCTTATTAAGACATTTGATTATTTAAGTTAATTAAATGGTGTAAAGGTTAATAGATGGAGATTTAATTAGTTAGAGGTAGGCATGCCATAATGAAGGGGTAAATAAAATGAAATAACACTAAGAAATGTGTTAGGAAATGAGAGGGGTATTTTGGGAAATGTCAAAGCCTTATACCCTAAACCCTTGTGAGATTCACGTTCATTTCCTCATTTCACAAAAATAAAAGTTTGCTAAGGTCGGCCACCATTTCCAATCTCAAGGAGAAGAAAGCTAAGACTCAAGAAGAAAGAAGAAATCAGCTAATTCTACATTCTAAAATCTCATCTATAATCCCTAAAGCCAAGGTGAATAATTACTACATCCATAATGTTTTTAGTTTTCGATTTTTGTTTAGATCCGAGATGATTTTGCTGAAATATTGCCATGTTTGATATTTTATGATATATACGTTTATTATTGGTGAAATTAAAAATGTTTATTCGTGTTTTATGATAATGTTTAACATGAAAACCCCAGTTAATGACATCCAAATACTTTGAGAATTTAAGTATAAGTCGAGAATAATATTTTAGAGATGGGTTTTGATTTTCATAATTTTTTGAGTTAAAATGGATTTTATATGAATTTTCGAATGCAGGGAATTGTTTATTTGGTTTTAAATTATTTTCCGCTGAAATAATAATTATTTGGGTTTGAGATTTTAATATGTTAGGCTACGTATTAAAATATATTTTTGGAATTTTTCCAGAATTTTCCAAAGTCATTTGAGGGATATATAAAATTATTTAAGGTATGGGACTTAAATGTTTTATATATTTATAAAGGAGAAGGGGTGTTTTGCAAAATAAAATGTTTTATAAAATTCTGGTAATTACGGCAGCGAAATTCTGAAAAGTATTTTATTGACCAATGAGAATTTGACAAACAAAGGCGGGTTAGTTGAAAAGTTTCCTTTTTAAGTTTAAAGACAAAAAATCATATTTTTTCCATGTTTCAATCCATACAGCGAAGTACCTTCTGCCCAGACCTTCCGACCCACTCGAAAGGTTAGCTTTTGATAAGATCAGAGTTCAATGCATAAGGTACCAAGTAATTGGTACGTAATGAATTGAATAAGCTGAAAGGTTGAAGAACGAAAGGTTGATGGCCGAAAGGTTGAGACATAACTGTTTTATGTGTAAAAAGCTTTCGCCAGCCTTTCTTTCAAATTGGAGCTCTCGGGTTGGTCACCTCTGACTAGGTCAAGTTATTTAAAGAAAGACTTTAGAACCTTCCGATGAAATTGATAGGTTGTTGTTAACGTTAAAAAGTGAACGCTAACACCCGGTGTGTGTAATAGAATTGTGAAAGCACCACCCGCATGACGGGAACAGAATTTAAGCAGTAAAATAGCAGAAAAGCAGTAAAAGACAGCAATTTATAGTGGTTCGGCTTGAGATTAAGCCTACGTCCACTTTGAATCTCTTTACTATTGAATCCAGTTACAAATCGATACAAATCTCTTATGAAAACAGTACAATTTGATCACAAGAAACAATCTTGACTACTAGCTCAATCTTCGACGATAAAACTCGATGAATCCGTGTTGGATGTAAGGAATTCCTCTCGAAGCTTGTTGTAGCGTCTCGAATGTTTGAAGATCTTTGATTGCTGAATGAATGGAGATTTCGACAGAGTAACGGCGCTTGAAAAAATGAATGGCCAAAAGGTCCCTTCCTTGTTGGAGGTTGGGGGGTATTTATAGGGTAGAATCTGAATAGGAAAAATCCTCTAAGTTCTAAGTCGTAGCCGACTTATACTAAGTCGTAGGTTTTAAGTCGGAGACTTATGTATTTCGTAGACTTTTAAGTCGGAGCTTTCTTAAGTCGGAGCTTACTTCAAGTGGGTGTGTTTTAGGTCGGTCCTATGGTTAAGTCGGAGCTGTAGCTAAGTCGGAGCTTTCTTTAACAGTTAGGTTGGTATGGCTTTAGGTCGGAGCCTTTCCTTAACTCGCGAACTGTTAAGTCGGAGCCCCACTTAACTCGGAGCCTCCCTTAAGTCGGTAACCTGTTAAGCCGGCACACTTGTTAAGTCGGCACACTTGTTAAGTCGGCACACTCTATAAGTCGTATGCTCCCTTAAATCGGCTGCTGTTAAGTCGGTCTTCCTCTTAAGTCGGTCACATTTTTAACTCGTTATGTCGCGAATCAAAGAGGATTAACATTTGCCCCTCGAAGTACACGCCTAAGTCGTAGGTCGTGTGCTTCGATTCCCCTAGCTTGCTCTGTGAACGACTTAAGATGAGTCGTAGGTCGTAAGTTGTTCGTACCGATTCATCTTCTACTGCCCCAGTATATAAATAGTTTAAGTCGTCCCTTCTTTTCCTTCATCTGCTCTCGTTACTTCATTCCGCCATTAACAAGCATTCGAAATCCTTGAAGACGAAATCAATTACTCGATTACCAGTTACTCTCGTCATTATATTGCGTAAGTGAAATCGGCTTCCCCATTCAATCTTTGACTGTCACTGAATCGCAAATCCCATTTCTGACCTATTCTTCTTATGTCATGCTCCATTGCAATCTTTGTTTCAATTGATTATTGATGGATTCGAGACGATTTGTCTTGGACTTGGACAATTTGTATGAACGAGGCGACAGATTGCAGCGATTCAGCTTGTCTGACTCGTGGTTCGTGATGAAATAACATCATACCAATTTTATGGCGACTCTGTTGATTAAATGTGTTGAGGGAACGAGAGTTTTGGTTGAAGAAGAGGTTAATGGATTAACGGGTTAATGGGTTAGGAGAGTGTTGAATTGGTGTATTGAAAAGACGGACGACTTAAGGCCTTTGTGATAAACAGAAATTGCCTCTTAACGCTTGACGACTTAACGTAGGTCGTAAGTCGAAAGTCGGTCAACGACCTGGGACGTGATTTTTGCATTCTGTCCTGAAATCCTTTATTACAGCACGACTTAAAGGACTGATGTCTTGACTTAACTCGTATCTCGTTCCTTAAGCCATAGACGAGATAGGACTTAGTGAAATATTTGAACTTGCATTCTTTAACTTGGGCCATACTTTTGATATGAATTTGTTGACTTGAAATGCTGGAACAGACTGTCTAATTTTAACTGTTTGAACCTTCCCATATGCCACATTTATCTTACAAATCAACAACCTGTTAATCACAACATTTGCAGAACACGGGGACGAATATACTGCCATTGACTGTCTACATCGAATGACAGATTAGTTGATAAAGAAAAAATCAAATTAGAACTGCATGAACAAAATGTTATACAATAACCAATTCAAGTGAAGTATTAAAGCAAAATCGTAATAGTCAAATAAAACTAACTTGTTTGCATTAACACTATACTTTAAATGTTAACAAGTTCTGAAATTTCATAATCGACCGGTTATCGACTAGTTTAATTCCAGTTGTGTTTACTTGTTATTTTCATTAGTTCTGCACAACACTTCACATTTTTTAGGAAACGTGCACCTTAATATTTGATCATCCAGTTCCTTGTGTAGAATGACATCTCAACACGAAGATTTGGAACCAGCTGAAGGAGTTTTTCCAATCGCTACTCCATTAAACGATCCTCCAGAAAGGACTCCTACCACTCTGAGCCGTAAAGTCTTTCGTCAATTATGCATCCAGTTTGGCATCGCCGAAGCTGACGCTTTGCTACTTGGAATAAATGATACCGCTGATAGGCTGCCCCATGGCTTTGTCGCAGTTAACCGCCAAATGTGTTTGAGTGGAGCTATCCCCCCATTTAACGACTGTCTTCGAGAACTTCTCCTCCGACTATCTATTTCCCCTTTTCAACTACACCCCAACGGCTATTCCATCTTGCTGGGACTGTGTGTGCTTTTTAGGAGAACGCTGGACCGTTTTCCCAGTTTTGCAGAAATTCGCTATCTGTGCACTTTCGCTAAAAACCAAGATCATCCTTCTATCACAATCGTGAGGAGTGCTAGAAATCGTAAATTGATCACCGGTCTCCCTGAGAGTGTTCATAGTTTCCTAAGCCAGTTTTTCTATGTTCGCTGTCCCCCGGGATTTTACGCTATCTGGAGAGTAGGAAGTAAGATCACTTGCCTCTGTTTTTCATGTTCTTTCAAACTTACCGAGGTCCGAGTTATCAAGTGCTAACTTTTCCTTTTTTCTTTTCAGCACTTCCTCCTCCTTCTAGAGATCCTGGTCACAAAGTGACTTTTGAGAGGCTTATGGCGGTGCCGGTTGAGGAGAGGAGTATCCAGTTGCTATTGACAGACGAATTTTTACATCAATTCGGCCTTTTACACTCTTCTCACTTTACCCAGCCTCGTGAAGTTTCTAATCTTCCAGCACAGACATCAGATGCCCCAGCTTCAACGGAAGAGATGGCTACAAAGGAGCCAACTGTAGACACTGCATTAGTAAAGTGTTCTACTTCTATTGGTGTTGCGAGAATGTCCAGCAAACTGGCACTTGCTCCAATTATTGAAGAGGAAGAAAATCCTCGAATTTCTGAAAAATCTGCCGATGTGGAAGTTGAGAAGGAGAATTCTGTTGAGTATCATAATGATGACACCTTTGATGACTTGAGTGACATAATGATAACTTCTCAAGAGCTTTTCAAGGATAATATTCCAAAAGCGAACTCTCCTGTCGTTGAAGCGACTTCCTCTTTGAAACAAACTTCGACGCCTTCTACACCTGTCGTCTCCGTTCCCGCACTAAAGCGTGGTTTGTAGTTTGACGCACGTAGTTCGCACGCCGCACACACTTAGGATTTTTCAGCACTTATAAGCATTTATCCTCTTTTTCTAGAAATTTCTAAACTTTACTTCTTTTTCGGTTTTTAGATTCTCCGATGGGGCGTACCGGCTCATACTATGACTCATTTCAGCGCCATGGAGGCCGTGGATCTTATGACTTTAGGAGATATCTTGGTGACCAGAGAGAGACAGACGCCGAAAGGGCTCAAAGGAAGGCTCAAGAAAAATGGGATTATGAGCAGCGGCAGAGAAGAAGAGATGCTGATCGATATGATTCTTCTTACAGAAGTTACGATTCTCATAAGCGAAAGTCTTATGATGACAAAGAGAAGACTCTTATTACTGACAAATCAAGCAAACGGTCCAAGCCAAGTGACGCATCTGTAATTTCTGAGAAAACTAATGCTCCTATCCCTTCTGATACTCCGGCCGGCTCTCCTCCTTTAAAGAAAACCGATATCCAAACGATCATCAGCAGGCCCTAATATCAGGTTAAAGACGGCCCTCCAACACTTAAAAGCCGGTTTCCGAACTGGTCCTTAAAAGGAGTGCGTTTTGACCTGGATTTGGTCCCAATCGATAAGCAAGACATGCTTAAAAGTCTTGATGCAGTTAGGCTTAACATTGAGAGGATGTCGCAATGGCAGAAACTTATTGATGAACTCCAGAGAGTCAACCATATGAATCTTGAAAACATGCTGACTCTGGAGAATGATAAAGCTGAATGGGATAAGTGGTGCAAGCAGCATGACATGGGGATGACGAATATCGCGGATGACAATGCAAGGCTTGAATCTGAAGTCAAGCAGCTTAAGGAAAATCTCGCCTCTTCTTCTGCATCACATACTCAAAAAGAAGAAGTCTTTCAGAAGCAAGTGCGGGATGCACATGCTGCACAAAGAGATGTCGAAATGAAGCTTGCCGTCGAACAGCACATTGTTGAGAAATATCGCATAGAAAATGCTGAACTGCAGGAAAAAGTCACCTCCCAGAACGTGGAGATTGAATTATTAAAGTCTCGGCTCGCTAAAGCTGAGACAGAGCGTGATGAGGCTATTGCTGGTCGAGTTGCTGCCGTTGCCGAAAAAGAAGCGGCTGAGCAATCACATGAGGTAACGAAAGCAAACACCAGCTCTACCTTATTCGACTTTTATTTACACAGCGTTCTGGGTCGTGGAAGACTTTCTTTTCTGGGTCCTGACTATGAGGTTACCCTGGCCGAAGTGTGGGAAGTAGCGGTTGACATGCTTGGCGGGGCTGGCTATGATGAAGCGGAACTTGAGGCACGCTACCTTGACGAAGAAGCTCATGCTGCCCTTGCCATGGGAAAAGAGCAACTTGCCCGAGTGCGAGCTGAAGCCACGGGGGAGAAGCATTCCGAAAAAGAAATACTTCTTGCTGCCCCTGTTCATACTTCATTCTCAGCTGATGTTGATATCATTGGTTCTAGTTCTCACTCTTCACTCCCTGCCAAAGATATTGTTACGACTCCCACAGAAGAAGAAGCGCTGGAAGATATTGCGGCTCAGAAATTTGAAACTGATCTCGCCAAGTCGACTTGTCCAGGTAACTTTGACGTCGACCCAGTCCCGGTGAACCATTTATTTGATTTCACTAGGCTTGATGATCTTCTTACTTATTACTTTAGCCTTGACGAATCAATATCTCATTCTGAAGAGTACTGATTTTAACTTCTTTTATTATGCAGCGGACGCGTCGGAAACTGCACCAATTTCTCCTTCTTCAGCTGTCGTTCCTCCTCCTTCTCAAGTTACTCCTCTTCCAGCTTCTCAACCAGGTTCGCAGGAAGAACAGATAGCAGCCCTTCAAGGCTTGGACGAACCACCTGCTTCCGAGGAGCAGAAAGCAGAAGATCTGGAAGATAGTGAGAAGACCCCGGAGCAGTCTTTTGACTATGACACAAAGCTTTCTACATTTCTTACTCCGGGGAGTGAGTCTTCTTCCAAGAAGAAGGGGAAACGTGTGGTTTCGAAGAAAGGAAAGAAAAGTTCTTCTGCTGCTGGAGATGAAGCAGAAGTCGATCCAGCTGAGTCTCTTTCTCCTTCTTCTCCGATACGGCCTCTGGAACTAATTACCAGGCCGGGTAAAGGCTCCAAGGGTGGGAAGAAGGAGAAATGAGTTTGATTTTTTCTTTTCTGCTTTTTGCATGTATTGACCGGAAGTTGTGCGGATACCGGTCTCCGCTTCTTTTTGTGATCTGCACAATGTAAATTTTTTTATAGTATTGAATAAAATAGCTATTTTACTTGTGTACAAATTCTTGTATATGTGAGAACGCATCTGTTTCTCATTTTTAGTGTAGAATAAACGATCTATTTTTCGTGATATTGCAATGAACTTGTGGTATGTTGCTTGCATGTTACTTTTATTAATATAATTGAATTGTATAGTATTGCCCCCATACCGTAAGTGCATTGCAATATTTCTAGCTTTTTCAAGACTGATACTCTTATTTCAGAGAATAATTACTCCACTTTTAAGGGAAGGATCATTCTGCTTTTAATAGAGTATATCTCGTCTTTAGAGAAGTTTTTACTTTCTCTTTCTTTCTGAAGAACACTTCAACTTTTGGGGATGATCATTTTTATTTGTTAAAAAGTGAATTTTCCTATGCAGTGAAGTGAACTTTCTGAAGAATTTTTTTTTGGTTTAGCGCTTCCGCAGAAGGCTTTGTTTTTGTGCCTCTGAAGAGGGCTTATGTCTGGTACTTCAAGCATGGTGAAGTGTGCCTCCAAAGAGGTCTTTTGGATCTCCGAAGAGAAGCGATTTTGCTCTCCGAAGAGAGGCAATTTTTGGTCTCCGAAGAGAAGCAATTTGGCATTTCATCTCTGGTGAAGTGGGCCTCTGAAGAGGAGCATTTTGCACTTCTACACTGGTGAAATGTGCCTCCGAAGAGGGCTTGTTAGAATTTCATCTCTGGTGAAGTGGGCTTCCGAAGAAGAGCAATTTACACTTCTACACGGGTGAAATGTGCCTCCGAAGAGGGCTTTTGCCTCCGAAGAGGTCTTGTAATTGCCTGGAAGTTACTTTATCATGGTTGAGTGGATCCACGGGGCGGACGCAAGTTGCTTGATTGGATGTTCGTTTGCACAAACGACCGCAATCAATTAACAAGGGCCCTGTTCCTTCAGCTTGGGAAGGTGCCCCTCCGGTGGTTCCACCAATCTTTTTATTGAGAGAAGCACTTTCATTTGTTGGCGTGCCTCGTTAGAGGGCTTTGTTGACCTTTGGGAAGGAGCATCGGTTGGTTGGTGTGCCAGGAAGGTTGCTTCTCAGGGGTGAGTAGATTCATAGGACGGACGCAAGCTGCCTGATCGGATGCATCACGATCAGTTAGCAAGGGCCCTGTTCCTTCTGCTTGGGAAGGTGTCCCTTCGGTGGTTCTACCGGCCCTTTTATTGAATGGCATACCTCCTTTTGGCTGCTTTTGTGTTTGCCTGGCCATCTTCTCCCATCATCTGCTCATTAGCGATCTTTTATTATCATTTCCAAGCGTATCTTCTTTCCTTTTGCAAGTAAATTGCCTTATCCGAAGAAGTGGACTTCACTGTTGAACAACTTCACGGGACAAACGCGAGTTACCTAGTTGGATGTCTGTTCATATTGACAATCACAATCGGTTAACGAAGGCTTGCCCCAGTGGAGTTGCCAACTTTTTATGTGAAGTTCTTCTTGTATAGGATTTGAATATGGAATTTTTGCTGCTTAAATAAATGATTTGTAGGGCTCGCTTGGCTTTGCGATGGGTGAGCTTCGCTTTAATGACCTGCAATATTAGATCGACATTTTAGCAATACATTTAGAGTATTTATATATCGAAATATAATAGGCATTTTATAATAGAAAACACAGAATTCATAGTTTTTCATTATTCAGTCACATTGATTTCTCAACGGTTTACAATGCAGAAGTTACATATCCATTATCATTTTTACAAATTTAAGCAATGCTGTTAAGTAAAAAATGGACGCTAGTGATTGTTGTTTCAGAATCTCCGGACTGATTTTCCATTTGCACTAGATTCGCAGCTTCGGATTTATATGCCAGAGAAAGTGAAAGATGTTCCAGTTGCAGTTTTGTGGACAATTAGCAGTCGTCCCAACTTCTGCCTGCTGGGTGTGGACCTCCTGTGACAACATTAATGACAAGCTTTTCTGAATCTTGCACTGCAGTGTTGTCGCGAGAATCGGATTGATGGGTAGGACGTTGTTGATCCCGAGTGGATGAGGTTGGATCGACTCCGCCTCTCTTAACGTATTGTTGGAGTTTACCCTGCTCCAGCAATTCTTCAATCACATTCTTTAATTGGCGACATTGGTTAGTGTCATGGCCAGGTTGATTGTGAAATTGGCAGAATTTTCCATTACGCACTGCACCTCTCTTCATCTCAGGTGGCTTAGGATACCTGACAACGTCCTTTGTTGCAAAAAAGATATTTCTTGGTGTATCAGTTAAAGGAGTAAAATCTGAAAGATCGAAGCGGCGGAGTTTCCTCTCATTCCCCTGATTCTTTTCTCCGTCGTTTTCCCTTTTCTGACTTTCAGATTCTCTTTTATTAGATGGGACATTGTTATTATTAGCTTGGGCAACAACTACTTTTGATGTCGTAGAAAGGCTTTCAAGGCGAATGAACTCGTCGGCCTTTTTAAAAATTTTCAAGCGAGTTCGGTTCTTTCATCTTTAGCCATATTCCAAATTTGCTCGATTTATCAATGGCTCGCATCAAATAAGTCAGGATCATGCGTGGCTCTGCATTTTCTACTTCGGCTAGAGCTATATTGAAACGGCTCAAGAAAGATTTGATTGATTCTCCGGGTGCTTGTTCAAGGTTAGACAGTGACATTATATCCTTAGCTTTTGAAGCATACAATCTGAACTGTTCTTTGAACTTTTGCATTAAGTCGGAGAACTTATCTACAGACCGAACTGGAAGCTTTGTGAACCAAAGTAAAGCCACACCTTCCAAGTATACTGGAAAGTATCGACACTTAATCTCGTCTGATGCTCTTGCACCGGTCATATGCCAATCGTACTTGTATAGGAAATGATTAGGGTCACTCGTTCCCCTATAGGCTTGGATAGTAGGAGGTGCAAATTTCCTTGGAAATTCCGCTTTCAGGATCCTTTCCGTAAACGGAGTTCTGCTCGGTGCAAATCCCCAGTCGTTCTCATTCTCTTCCCTTTGCATGCTCTCTTTCATGATGCGGCTAACCATTTCGGACAGGTACTCTTTATTGTTCAAAGACATCTCCGGGCAGGCATCAGTCCTTCCCTCGGAAGCTTGCCTGGGCACATGTTCACGATCAGTTGGCTGCGGCATAGAACCCTCAGTTTGGAAAGGTGGCATTTGAGGAAAGGCTGTTTGATGGTTTTCTGGTTGACGATTTTCCCCGAGCAGAGCAGTTAATCTATCCATCATCAAAGCGTTTTGGGTTTCAATCTGTTGGTACAATCCAGAAACTGCGTCATCCAATTCAGCCCTGGTGACTCCAATGGTAGGAGTTGCTTGGTCTGCGGTTGGGGAGGCGGAAGTTCCTTCATGAGCATTTCTGGATCTGACCGGTCTACCTCTTCTTCCAGGAGCCATCATTTCAAATCAACTTCTGGTTCTTAAGAGAAGTTCTTTTTATGAGTTTCTTGCGAAGCAACGGTGAAAATCTTCCTGAGTTCAATTCTCAGTGAAAGCACCAAAATGTTAACGTTAAAAAGTGAACGCTAACACCCGGTGTGTGTAATAGAATTGTGAAAGCACCACCCGCGTGACGGGAACATAATTTAAGTAGTAAAATAGCAGAAAAGCAGTAAAAGACAGCAATTTATAGTGGTTCGGCTTGAGATTAAGCCTACGTCCACTTTGAATCTCTTTACTATTGAATCCAGTTACAAATCGATACAAATCTCTTATGAAAACAGTACAATTTGATCACAAGAAACAATCTTGACTACTAGCTCAATCTTCGACGATAAAACTCGATGAATCCGTGTTGGATGTAAGGAATTCCTCTCGAAGCTTGTTGTAGCGTCTCGAATGTTTGAAAATCTTTGATTGCTGAATGAATGGAGATTTCGACAGAGTAACGGCGCTTGAAAAAATGAATGGCCAAAAGGTCCCTTCCTTGTTGGAGGTTGGGGGGTATTTATAGGGTAGAATCTGAATAGGAAAAATCCTCTAAGTTCTAAGTCGTAGCCGACTTATACTAAGTCGTAGGTTTTAAGTCGGAGACTTATGTATTTCGTAGACTTTTAAGTGGGAGCTTTCTTAAGTGGGAGCTTACTTCAAGTGGGTGTGTTTTAGGTCGGTCCTGTGGTTAAGTCGGAGCTGTAGCTAAGTCGGAGCTTTCTTTAACAGTTAGGTCGGTATGGCTTTAGGTCGGAGCCTTTCCTTAACTCGCAAACTGTTAAGTCGGAGCCCCACTTAACTCGGAGCCTCCCTTAACTCGGAGCCTCCCTTAAGTCGGTAACCTGTTAAGCCGGCACACTTGTTAAGTCGGCACACTTGTTAAGTCGGCACACTCTATAAGTCGTATGCTCCCTTAAATCGGCTGCTGTTAAGTCGGTCTTCCTCTTAAGTCGGTCACATTTTTAACTCGTTATGTCGCGAATCAAAGAGGATTAACAGTTGTAGTTGCTACCGCCATTAACTAAGTTTTGAACCTTCTAGCACACCCGAAGGGTTACCTTTGTTATGAATCTTGTGGCACAGCCGAAAGGTTTACTCTGTTTTATAATGGTTTTACTTTGAACCTTCTGACTCAGTCGAAATATTTACCTGTTTTAAAAATAAACCGTTTCTCCAAGGCTTTCGATGGAAAGCTTTCGACTTAGGTGCTTACCCACGTTTGTGAAATATGACCAAAGGCTTTCGAAAGGTTGTTTGGATATCCTCGAAAGGTTATAAGTATATTTTCGAAAGGCTGTTTTAATAAAAACGAAAGGTTTTAAAAGAGTTTCTAGATTGTTTTAAAGTTGAACCCATCATACCTTCGAAAGGTTTATGTTTTAAAAGATTTTAAGAATCCGAAGGGTTATTCTCAGATATGTTACGAAAGGTTATTTAAGGGTTTCCGAAAGGTTTTGAAGGAAAGGCTTTCCGAGGATTTTTCAAGACAATGTCTTAAAATGATTTAAAAAAAAGATGTCTAAAGCTTATAACTTCCGAAAGGTTGTTTTGAATGAATTCGAACGTTTTTAGAGATAATTTTTGAAGGGTTTAAACATTGAATTTAAATGGGATAATTTCAAGGTAAAGGAAGAGGTTCTTTCAAATGGTAAAGTGTTTTCATCAACTAAGTTTTTAATAAAAGGGTATATATCTGACATGGTAATATGTTTTGAGTAAAATATAAAGACTTGTTTCTTTTCCTTGTTTAAAGATTGATTTAAAGGCTTAAGTCGTTTTGAAATTGTTTTCAAGGAAAATTATGGAAGGGGATCCTTAGATATAAATGACTCAGATAGTAGTTAAACCAGATGGGACTAGTATGGAGTCACGCCCTATACATTAGCTTGTAGCTCCAGCTAATTGTTGTCCAGAATTCTAGTGTATAGGGCTTGGTCACAGGTAGACTAAAATTATGTTTACACACTGAAAGGAATATGTGTTGTATACAAATAATTTATTGGTAAGCCCAAAAAACCACTAGGCTCGGGAGAACCTGGAAGATGATTAAGTTAGGGACACATCGTCCAGAAGGAAGATATTTAAGCGATAGTTTAAAACAGACCGTCCTAATGAGAGAAGTTAAATAGATAAACAAGGATAGACAATCCTTAATATAAGTATCTAACAGGGGTTAGGTAAACTTTGGTTATGATTGTAATTATGTTATCTGGTAGGCCCGAGTCAGGCAAAGGATTGAATGATAATTATGTTTGGACAGGTAGTTCATTGTTACCTAATATTTATGTTTGTTTACATAATGATTATTTTGTGAGATTAACCATTGTGAATGCACGTGCGTAGTATATGGTTGGATGATAAGATTTCTAATGATATATTTTACAAAGAATGTTAGTGAGGGCAAACCTGTTCCGCTAAGCGGCGTGGTCTCACTTAACTAAATTAAACCAGAATGTATAGTATTATTCATACCAGGCTTTATGTCTGACTCGAAGTTTATGTTTTTCCCTTTAAACTCTCGGGTACTCAAAACCAATTTGAGTAGATTGAGAGTTAGAGATATTTTCAAGTTTTAGGTTGTTTGACGAATAAGCTATCAGAGAATGCAGGAGGCAATGGATAACTATCTAGGAATTGCTACTTCTTATTTATGCTTAGTAAATTTCTGCTGTGTTATGATGTAATAGGTCTTATATGACTACTTGCCTCTGATTAATCGAGGGGGTATCATCATATACCACTCTCGACGTAATTTGTAATAACTATATTTATTCAGTGCCTGGGAAAATGATTGGGTTATGTGACATGAATATGGAACAAGATTTATTTGAAAATGTTAAAGAGGTAAGTGTTTTTAAAATCTGTGTTTTGTTTCATATTCAAGTGCTTCTAATATTATCTATACCATTAACATAGTCGTATTTAGTCGCTGGAAGCTAATACTATAGATGACTGCAGCATCTGTAGAGCTTAGTTTTTGGCCTCTAGATAGGGGATGTTACAATTGCACTATGGATATTTGATGTTGTTATGTAGTATTATGTTGCATGTTTCTGATAATTGAATTTTTAAATAAATGGGTACTGTTTCTAATATTGTACTCTATCGTTCCAGTATGAGATTCTGAATGTGTAGATAGATAGCTTTGTATATTGTTTTTTGTATCAATTTTACCAACCAACAGCCAGCTTTAGAATAGATTTAAGGTTTGATGGGCCTTTTCAGGGTCGAAAATTAGGCCTGTTTCGAGATGGGTTGTTATGGTTTTCCATTTTCTAGATTTTTTCTAAGATTTGTATCATCTTCCTTTTCATGAAAGATGATATGTGATACTTTTTTATCTATCATTTTCAACTTCTAGTTTTAGAAAATCAGGAAATCCACTTTTCCTTAACCATTCTAAAATTAATAAATTCCAATAAATTGCTAAATTCAAATATATATATATATATATATATGCAATTTGACATTACGTGGAATCTATTGCTAAGAAGAGAATTAAAGTTTTGATAGAGGTTAGGAGTATAGTAAGCTTATAGTAAATGAAAACGAAGAAGAATGGTAGTAGGAAGCAAGGTGAGTCTACGCACTCACAGTTCTATGTTTAGATCATCTTATTCTTGGTATGTGTTGTGTTTACTATTGGAACTGGGCCAACCTGCAATGGAAGAAATGGGTGAATTAATTTTTTTTCTATTTTGATTCTATTTTGAATATTTTGGGCCTATAAAGCTAAAGGTATATTAGATCCAATCTAACAAAGATATTAAATAAAATAATATTTTATTTAAAAATTGATCAAAAGAAGTTTTGAATTAATTTAAACTTAAATGTATAGTGTATCAAATACACCCAACAAATACTCATAAGAGTAAATTTAGAGAAAGAAACCTTTCATTTTTTCTCCACAAGTTATGTAATTTAGAGAAGGAAACTTCTCATTTCCTTCTCTTAGCTTATTCAATTAATGAGAGGATACTTTATTTATATGGAGGGAGAAAAAAATTCATTTCTCTCTCTTTAATTAAATTGATTGATTATTTGATTGTCATTAATTAGCAACATATACATATAACCAAATATATTATAGTTTAAATTATGTAAGTACAACATATGTTAGGTGCTTTCAATTGACGACAAGGTGTTGACATATAGATAGAAATAAATGTATGGCTAATCACATAAAAGAAAAAAGAAAAAAAATAAAGAGTAACAAGGATGATTGATTCAACTTCCATTTGGTAAACTCAATTAATGCAGCCACAATTACTAGGTGTCAAGAATATGAACTATTAACAATTATATATATATATATGCCTTATTTTAAATTATTTTATTTGGAAAGAAATATAATTCATACTTTGACAATATAAAATACACATAATAAATTTTATACATACAAACATACATATAAAATTAATTGTATGTATATAAGATTAAATCAAATCTTCTAATTAATACAAATTAAAGATTTATAACAATTAATTCAAAAAAAGATTTATTGTCAAAACATTAATTGGGTGTATTTAAGATTCACTCAAATCTCTCTAATTAATACAAAATTAGAGATTTATAATAATGAAATTAAAATTTTGATTTATTGTCAAAACATCTTCCCTTTTCTTCAATTTCTAATATAATACGAACACAAAATACTTTCATATAAACTTTCAAATCTAAAATTAAAGTTTGTTTTGTATGATTTAAAATATAAATCTTCAATAAAACATTATGCTATTCATATACAAATTTTAGCTTAATTTTTAAAGTAAAATCCAATCAAAATAATATGAAAATACAAAGTTTTAGATCTGAATGGTTATACTTTAAGTTGAATATTTACAATATAGATCTATAATAAAGCATTGTCCATATACAAATTTTAATTTTAATTTAAAAAAATAAGAACCCAATTAATAAATTGAACATACAAAATTTCAAAATTAAAAATTAGACCTTAAATTGAGTGTTTAGAACATAGTTCTAAACATTATATTTTGAACATATACAAATTTTAGTTTTGATTTATTAAATTAAAAATCCAATCAGTTCATTCAACAAACAATTCAAACTGTATAAATAATTTTCAAATTAAATGAGGCAATAATATGTACAGATAAATTAAGGTAATTAAATTTATATTTAATCAGACATTACAACAAATGTCATTATCTATAAAATAAAAATAATACCTTATTACCGAAGCCTTAAAGCACACCATGAAAATAAGTTCTCTATAGGATGCTGCCAAAAAGTCATACATTGAATGATGGTATCTTCTCAGATCTTCAAGATCGTTATCCTATCCTTGCAGGAGATTAATGAACCACTTTTGTTTTATTTGATGTTTTTTAGAGTTGAAAACACTTTTGGAAAATTGATTTTTATTTTCTGCTATGAAAAGAATGATAAAGAATGAGTTGTACGTATAGAATGAATTAGAGAATATGTTTTATTTGAAAGAATGAAACATTTCACATTCTTTAATTAAAACTTCCCTAATTAATTCCCTTGGTTGACTCTCTCTCCCCCCCAATCCTTTCTTTCACATGATAATGCTGAAATTATTTGCCATCAGATAACATAAAATTTCCATAAATCTCTACATGCAATTATTATTTTTTATCTTAATTGCATCGATAAGGTATATCAATGCGCGCAAATATAAATTTTATAAATGCATTCAAATTACAAACAACCAAACATCATCAACTAAATTACATAATAATTAATATTTCTCAAATATTAATTTACTTAGTAAATTTATGACATTTTATAAATTAATTAAACGTGTGGTTTTTTAGAGAATTCATCATTACGGTTGTGCGACTCAAATTCATCATCGCTTGCTCTACCCAACTATAGTATTTTGATGGATGTCATGCTATGATTTAACTATAATCATAGCGGAGCTTCCATATTGAAGATCAACAGTATTCTTAAGTTGAGAAACTGTATAAATTAGTCACATCGACATTTTCTACTTGACCTTAGTTATAATAACTAATAGAAAACAATTGAGTGAGTCATTCCATAGTTATCCAATAACTGTCAGTACGTAACCCCTTGATGCCTTTGACAACCATGAGTAACCCACTGTCTAATATTTGGAATGTGCTACGTACTCTAGGCTCAACAGATATGTCAATATCCAATCTCGATACACCTTGATTAGGAATATTTAAAATGGTATATTTATTTTCATTTGATAAATTACTCGCAGTTGCAAACTTTATAACTACTATCACAAAACATACCATTTATGAATTTTATAGTAAATATATTTTTAATTAAATTAATTAATTAATGTAATACATTATATCAAGTATATAATATAAACAATTTTTTTTGTTTTGAACAAGATTGGCTATCAAGTTAGATATATGTAAGAAATTACATAATTGGCCTTAAGGCATACCCCTAACTCTATCAATCTCCCAGTTGCGCTTGGGGTCAATTATGGAATCTTATCCCAACTTCTACAATCGGTTTCCTCAAAACCTATTGGGTTAGTCGTTTAGTGAATAAGTATGCAATTACGTTTCAATTATCCACTCTGTCAATCAACTCTCTTCGATAGTGATAAACTGTTTTATCATATAGAACAATTCAGAGTATGTCTCTCGACTTTTAATGATATCTAAGTTCTATTACAAACTATATCGCGACATTGTTGTCATATAACAATGTTTTGAGATTCCCAATATTCGACTTAGTTATAAATTTGTGTACTTATATATTTATATACATTGCTTTTATTGCAGAGTTTTTCAAGGCGATGTACTTAGCCTTTTCATTGAATTCACCAGAGTCTTCCATTTGGAACATTTCAAACTTAGAGATTCTTAACTTTAATTTATTATTGACATATTATACTCAATATCACTTATGAAAATTTGAGTCTGAACACTCCTTCATAAGAAGTTTGTTGTTTCTGTAAACAATTATGTAGTATTTCATAAATACTCAAGAAAAACTCAAATATACATTTAGTGATATCAATTTGGATCTCATATTTTCTCAACGTGTCAAACAAATATCATAGGCAACATAACATGTATGATAATTCCTTTTGCTAATACATAAGGAATCCTTCTTATATGTTACTTATTAAACATTTTAGTAAGGTGTCTTCGCATATCGTTTGGGATATTCCTAATATCTTTTATACTTACTATAAAAGACATCATTTACAAATCCAATGTGGAGTATCAAAACAACTAAAGGCTGAATTTAACATAAACGTGTTGTTTATTCATAGTATAGAAATATCAATGTACACTACGCCATAGATTGCATACTGCAACACCAAAGAAGTGATGCAGGAAGTGCCAAAAAATGTTGCTATAGGCTAAAAAATGGCAAAGGCAACACTTTCTCGGTGATGCATTTTGCCGCGTTGCCGCAGACCTCAAAGGCAACATTTTGACTATCTAAGGCAACATAAGAAATATTGTTGCAATAGAACCCTATTTGAGTCTATAGCAACATCCATAGGTGTCTGTACCAACATTCCAAAATGTTGCTATAGATATTAACTTTCTGAATTTTATGGGGCCCACAATGTAGAGCATATTTGATTTTTTAATAGAAATAAATATTTATTTAATAAAACGCTATTGCACAGAATTTGATATTCAAACAGTAATTTATTTAAATAAATATTTTATTTCAACATTTAAAATAGTACAAATTCCTGACTCCACTATTTTACAATTCAATGATATATAACACTGATATTCACATATACAGATATTCCTCACTACATCACTCAGTTTACTCATTACATATGCAGTTTCAATTTATACAGACACCGACACTGACAAATATATGACGAGCCGAAGGCGAGCCGAGTGCCGAGCCGAAGGCGAGCCGAGAAGCGGGTCCGGGCGCAGCGCCGGCGGGGGTCCGGGGCACCGCAGTCCCGGCGGGGATCGACCTTTAGTTCGAACAAGTGGGCACCGCCCGATTCATCCGATTTCGGAAGATCGAGCCTTCTTTGAAACGACGTAAAATGATGCGCCACACATACTTCTAAACCACCAGCCTCCATCCTCTAATTGCCTACCAACAAACTATTTCAGTTGCCAAATCTCTAATCACCTAATCACAATCGCTGATTACCCATTCCGACAACCCAAACATCTTCAAACTTTCACACTGTAAATTCACAACAAAACCAAGCACCACCCTTGGCTGATAGCAAACAACATTGCTTCTCACTGCAAGCTATATATCTACAGATTTGAACCATCAACTCTAAGCAAACTGCTTTGCCTTTCATCAACAAGAGAATCAAAGGTCAGTTCATACATGTACATTAGTTCAAAGCACCAAGCTATATATCTTCAGATTTGGACCATCATTAGCCTACAAAAGAAAAACCAAACTCGTTTACTCAATATCAAATGAACTCAATATCAAATGAACTCAATATCAAATGAATGGGGAACATATTCACCCGCATTCCTTGGCATTATACTAAAAAGAGAAGACTATTTGGTACCGGGCATATGAGAAGGACCTGGATCAATTTCAGGCTTAAGGGAAGTAAAAACTGCAGTAGTTCGAGGCATATGAGTTGTTGGTGCTGAGCCGCAATGACTTGAGCTTTGATATGAAGCTTTGAAATGGTACTTAGATTTTCAGTGCAAAACCTTTGAAATGAACCCTTGGAAGCCTCTGTTTTAGGCACGAATGTGAAGGTTGGCTTAGACATCGATTGCCTCATTTTACACCATCTGCTGCCGTCCTTCAATATTGGTTACTCACAACATCGATTATCTTCGACACTGGTTATTTTCCACTTCACCTATTACGACACTACTTGACTTCGACATTTATCCTGACCAGCGATGTCATACACCAAGTGTCATTACTTTTCTCGACATCAAAGATCACGGTTTCACCATTTCCATCTATAAATACAAGTTTCCTCTGAACCTCCAAGCTTGTCACCGTTCAGATCTAAGAACTCACTATCACTTGATTCCATAAGCTTGGATCTAAGAAGTAAACTCAGATTGTCGATATAAAGTTCAAATCGGTTTTGAAATCGTTTGAATCAGCTTCGAGTTTTCCTAAATCTATAAATTCGACCTCTTTCTTTTAGATGGAAGAGGATGATGATTAGTGGATCAATGCTAAAGAGCGATGAGATTGAGCAAAAGGTTTATTTATGGTGCTGTGATGTAACAGAGCCTCCTAGCAGCGGGAAATCATTGTCAGAAGCTAAGAAATCAGGCGGTAGCATGGTTGGTCGAGAAGAATGAGGCATTGAAAGCTCGATTAGGGAAAACAAAATTAGGGATCTGGAAATTGGGGGTGAGAACGAAATGATATGAAAAGTAAAGCGGGAAAACGAAAATTTGGGGCAAATTGTAGCGGTGATCCGGTTTAACAATCAGATTAAATGTAGACCGTTGGATCGTATTCACGCGGATTGCTAATTTTATTAATTTTTTAATTTGAATACATCTATAGCAACACTATATAAAAATGTTGCATCGTGTTACACTTGTTTAGCTAGAGCAACACATTTTTATGGCTAAGGTAACACCATAAATACAACGTTGCAGTAGGACCAAAATTTTATATCTATCGCAACATTTTAGCTGGCAACACCTTGCAAAAATATTGCAGAATGTCATCTATGGCGTAGTGGTACCTTTTATCGCTCTTTCTTATGAACACATACTTCCTCTACATTTTGATCGATAATCAAATTATTTGATATTTCTGTTAAAACACTTGTTCAACTTTGATGCTTTTCTGAATGGTGCTTTCATATCCATTCTCAGATCATATCCAAAAACTCACAAACTTAATATCATTGCCATTGACTTCGAGACACTTTGGTAATTTTGTGTAAATAATATACTCTAAATCATTATTTAGAATTTTCTATTTCAACACATACATACCAAAACATAAAGTCATCTATGCGATAATTTTGTGAGTGAAATCCCACTTGCTAGAGCACATTGAAAGATGAATCTGTTAAGTTAATCTCAACAATCCAGATTTAAGATATTATTCTTATTAGTGTGGCTCGCTATATTTCAATTGCATTTGTCTTTCTCTTAAGCACATATGTGTGGCTAATGAATCATATCCCTTTGGGTACAACTTTCAAAATCATATTTTGATAATGTACTTGGAATCTAATTTGGATTTGCGTATCATACCATATCATAAAGTGAATACTCTAAATGGTATGATTAAACAATCGAGGAATATTCATTCTTGACATTGACATGAAACTCACAGTTTCCCTTTTATGTACAAGAATACTCATGAGGCATTCTAATGTATTTTTTTCATTTAGGTTTGGTTAATTTCATTTCGTCCTTTGTAATAAGCTTACCATTCGATCATATCCAAATCCCTTTCTATATAAATAATTTCTTAAAGAAATTCCTTCGTTATGAAGTTGGTATTTCTTGAAACAATAATTGCTTCTCTATGCAGTGGAATGGGCGTTCATAAACATTTCATGTGTTGAATTATATAAAACTGAATTTTAATTATTTCACAATATATTATTGCTCACAACATAAATTATTCATCTAATGACTATCGTTTATAAAATTCTCTTCGGATGATTCATACATGATCCCTTACGTACAATTATTACGTGCAGTCTTTCGATTCGCACATCTCGCCAACTCCTTAGTTTAGGATATGTAGGAGTTTATTGTAGAACTTTATCTTATACAGTTTTGTAAACTATTCTTTGGATGACATTAATTCTAACCTTATGTACTACTCTTAAGTACACACCTTATAGAAGGAATTTAACTTAACTTTACTCACCAGTAATCGTGCATTGTCCAACAAAGTTCGAATACTCCTTATCAATACTTCGTTATGTACTATAGGGAGGAATGACCTTTGAGATTGAATCTTTATTCATTTTTAGGCACAGAACCTTTTCCAATATACTCACTCATTCGATCAAATCGAGTTAGTTCTATCGTATGTTATATTATTTACTTCCATTGTATATTCTGTGAGTTTACGTAGACAAGCTGCACTGTATCAAATATACATGTCCATTTCAATGATAAGTCATCAATTTATATGACGAACTACATGGAACCATTTTAGTATTAATAGATCTACAATTGCATACACCATATGTATCAATCTAAAAAGTTCATCAACTCTTATGATACTCCCACTAAATGGGTGCATAATCCTTATCTATTTGAGATATAATTAATCAATATCATATGGTTCATAATCATATAATAAAATTATTTCTCAAAACTAAGGCTTAGTCTAAAATTCCAAAATAATTGTAAATAATTTTAGATACTTCTGTATTTACCAATGCATCATTTTTGTTATGAAAACAAATTCCATATTGTAGTTTTATTTCATTATGAATATTCATAACATTCACACTAAAATATAACTATGTCTGTTTTCAGTCGACACCGAAAAATAGTCATTATTTCATAAACAATGTTCTGTATGCTTTATGAAAACAATTTTCATAACTTGATGCAATCAATAAGTGCTATGCGTCATACTCCCACTATTTCCGCCATTACTATAATATCATACTAAATTTGGAGGTCCATGATTCACTTAATATAGTTTATTTATTTCATGTTCTGTGATTAATTTATAGTGGAGAGTTCTTTGATCAAATATCCTTATAACATCCTCCTACTTAGAGGCCCAAAACAAACGGCTACGGATACTGCACTCATCCATAGTTATTAATCCTCGTGACCAAATATGGCGATATTAGATGCATTGATACACAGAAACACAAGAATATGAAAAAAATTAACAGCAACAAATTTCACATTCCATTTCAAAATATTACAAATTAATTACATAATCCCAGTACGCAGACCATGTTCAGATAACATATATTTAATACAAAATACACCAAGAGCGACATATGAAGATGCCCCCTTGTTTGATCAGAGTATATAACAAGGCAATAAAATAGATTTTCCTTTACAATCAAAACACATAGCGGAAATGAAAGAACTCAAATAGCAAGCTTGCCTCTTGCACGTCTTTAGAAGCTTTATTCATCTTAAAAGAAACATGTAAACCTTAACTCTCAACCTACTCAAAATCAATTAAGTACCCGAGAGTTTTAGTGGAAAACATAAACTTTGAGTCAGACATAAAGCCTGGCATGAATAATAATCTATCATCTCAAATTATTTGGATAACTAGTGAGACCATGCCGCTTAGCGGAACGGGTTTTCCCCTCACTAATATCCTAAAACATTTACAAAACCATATACTGTGCTCCTGCGTCCACAATAGTTAAAACATAGTATTTTAAAATATTATGATGATATGCAAAATAAGTAAATCAAATCTGGATTACTCATCCCCATTCATTCTGACTATCTGTCTCAATTATAGTTTCTAGGGTTACTATTAACCTATTAGTTTTCATGGGCTAACTAATAACCTATTAAATGCTTATGGACTATCTGTTCGACTTCATAGTTTTCTTGGGATCACTAAGAAACTATTGGTATCTCCAATATCTTCCTGTTTATCCTAGTTTTCATGGGCTAACTAGGAACCTATTGACTATCTGTCAATATCTTAATCCGGATATTGTTTTCAGGGGCTAACTATAAACCTATTGGCTCCTACCGATATCAAACCATTGTTTTCATGGGCTAACTATGAACGTATTGTCCCCTGTCAATATATTTTGTTATACACAGTTTTCATGGGCTTACTATGAACTAATTGGCCCCTGCCAATATCTTTAATTAAGATTTTAGCATTTCTTAAGTTATATTCACTACTAGGTCAACAGAGCTAGTTATTCTGCCCTTCTCCAAGTACCGTTATGGGTTAATTACAATGTGAATAAATATATGAAGAAGTAATCATAACAACAAATTAATACCAATACCTGTGGTTTAATATCCTTGAAATCATCTTTTTTATATATACCCTGGTTAAACCCTTTAACCTGTTAATCATGGAATACTTCTCTAAAAACTTCATTTCAAAACTCTTTATGTATTTGTGCCATGGTTTTTCCATTAAAGTGAGACTGGGTTATATGTTTTGAAAATCTTAAAACATCTCTTTCAAAACCTCTAGATAACCTCCTTCGAAAGCAAAGAAAAATTCTTTTCAAAACACAAAGAATATACCTTTCGAAGTCCTTGTTAAAATAATCTCTTTTGAAACCAAATATACCTTTCGATGATATTAAACCATTCTTTAAAACATAGCTTTAAAATCAATGAAAGTACCCCTTCCGAAAATATTGGGTTCTACTTATAAAACATCGTTTGGCTCAAAGTGGTTATATACGAAAGTATCTCTTTCAAATCCCTTAATAAAATTATTTAGGGAAAGTTTGATGGTGTCGGAACCATCTATTCGAAAGCTCAAAACCTTTGAATTAATACTTTGAAGGGTAGCGTCGAAATCCCCTTTTGACCCCATTGCCTTTGGAACCCTCAGCCCCTTTCGAAAACATTTAGGATGTGACTTATCTTATTTTAAAAGAAAGATAACCCTTCGAAAGTATTGATGTCTTCAATACACTTGAAAGGTAAAGAATAGCGCCTAGGTTTTGACTAGGTCGGAACCACTACTTTCGAAAGCACTTATTCAAACAAAAAGGAACCCATTCGAAAGCTAATACTTTAAATATAATATGGCAACCGTTCTCAAAAGCTACTTATAAAACTGCTTTTGAAAGCATATGTTTTGACTATGTCAAAAACTCTAAGTAAAACACAGCAATAACTTAACTGTAGTAAACAAAACAGGATTTCGACCCTGTCGGAAGCATTCCTTTCGATACCATGGCTTCCGCCATTCCTCCAATGCACCATGTACCATCTAAGTAATACCTTGTGTATTGGTTTCGACTGGGGTAGTTTAGACTAAAATGGAGTGGAGTCAATGGAGCTGAAAGGTTATGCTAAATGAGGCGGAACCATCTTTTCTGAAAAAAGGATGAAATTTAGCTACTTTTAGTAATTACTTTATAACTACTTGCCTATTTGTAATTCTTTGATTGGTTGAAATACTCGGAATAAATTTTAAACCCAATTATATCATATTTTCCTTTAGAAATTCATAATAAATTTTCCATAGTTTAGAAAATTATGAAAATTAAAAATCATCTCCAAAATTGTGTATTACTTAGCATATAATTTTTTCGGTGGCATTCTAAAATCAATAACCCTTGGTTTTGCCCTAAAACCGTGCATATATACATGTAAACAAATTGTTTAAATAAAACAAATAATAGTTCAAGCATATCATCATCCACAACATCATAAAAGCGAATTTAATCTTAAATCCGAAAATATATGATTATAAAAACAAAATAGAGACGGAATGAATTATTATTCACCTTAGATATGCTAAGGAATTTGATTTTTTGTTGATTAATCCCTCCTAGCTTTGATCCTTAGCTTTAGATTAAAATTTTCTCTTTTCTTTCTTGTTAATGGACATCTTTAGGTTTTTGATTTGCGTTTATAGAAAATGAAAAAATAAAACATCAATGGGAAAGGGTGAGAAGTATATAGCCGTGTATAATGAGATGGATATTTACTAATATGCCCATGTATAAATCAATTAGCTTATACACCATTTTAAGCCCATCCATTTTTTTTTCAGCACGAACCTATATGATTTATTCAAATCTCAATCCCCTTATCATCATTAATCTATTTAATTTATCTAATTAAATCTCTTGAATAATGTTATCAAAAATTAAGGGTGTTAAAGGCTCCCCCTTAAAGAATTTCGTCCTCGAAATTAAGTAAGGACTAAACATTAAACATAGCAATCATTTGTAACAACTCCTAACAACCATACTAGCCTATTTGACTAGAAACCATCTATATAAATCTAATATAGACATACCCTCAAAGCAGATCAAGATAAGTATCTCTAATCCTGTCTTATGTTCCCCAAGTACAGTCCTTCTCTTTGTCACTCCACTGAACTTTCACCAATTTGACTGCCTTGTTTCTTAATCTTTTCTCATTTCTCGCTACAACCCGAACTGGCTATTTAACAAAAGTCAAATTAGGCTCTACCACCAAGTGTTCCAACCCTGTAGGAGGAATAATGGTCTCTAGATCATGCACATACTTACGAAGATGAGACACATGAAATATATTATGGACACCTGCCATACTGCTCGATAACTCTACTCTGTATGCGAGCTTTCCAATCCTCCCTATAATATGGAATGGACCTACATATCTCGGGGCTAACTTCCCTGACTTTCCAAATCGCACCACACCCTTCATAGGTGATACCTTAATGGAAACCTTATCTCCAACTAAGAACTACGATCTTTATGCCTCTTATCCGCGTAACTCTTCTTTCTGGACCGAGCTTCCTTCATCCTTCCTCGGATCAACTCAATCTTTTCTGACGCCTCTCTAACCAAGTCTGGGCCTAAGATTAATCTATTTGTAGTCTCTAATCAACATGCTGGTTATTTGCATGGCCTTCCAAATGAAGCTTCAAATGGCGCCATTCCTGTACTAGTCTTATAACTATTATTATAGGAAAACTCAACCAAATGTAGGTGATCCTCCCAAGTTCCACCAAAGTCCAATACACAAGCTCTCAATAAATCCTTAACTACCTTATTAATTCTCTCTTTCTGCCCATCTGTCTGAAGGTGATATGCAGTACTCATATTAAGCTTGGTGCCTAATACCACCTGTAGACTCTTTCAGAATTCTCTAGTGAACAAAGCATCTCTGTCACCGACTATACTACTAGGAACTCCATGCAGTCTAACTATGTTCTTCATGAAAAACTTAGCTAAAACATGTGCCGTCCTGGTTGACTTAACCGGAATGAAATGAGAACTTTTGGTCAATCTGTCCACTATAACCTATATACTTTCATTTCCCCTATTTGACCTTGGCAACCCGTCTATAAAATCCATAGATATCGAATCCCATTTCCAAACTAGAATCTCTTAAGTTAGAAGCAACCCACTTGGTTTTTGATCTTCGACTTTCACTTGTTTACAGTTTACACACTGCTTAACCCACAAGCCAACTTCCCGGTTCATACCTTCCCAATAGAAGCTTCTCTTCATATCCTGATACATATTGGTCCCTCCAAGATGAATCGTAAACTTGGACCAATGAAATTCTCCAAGAATTTCTTTCCTCAAGTCCTCAACATTCGGAACACACAACCGTTCCTTCTTTCTTAACCATCCTTTTTGGTCAAAGCAAACATTGTTTAGATCATCGATCTCAGTTCCAACCTCAAGTCGCCTAATCTTCTATGCTAATAGTGGGTCCTCTTTCTTCTTAGAAGCAAACTTGTCAATCAATATTGGTCGGACTTCTAAACAGGATAGCATGGGGATACTCTGACTGGAACTAGCAAACGGCCTTAACTGCACACCACAACTGGCCAAAGCTTCTAAATCCTTCCACTCCGCCAACATAGCTAACACCACATTCTGATGTTTTCTGCTAAGAGCATCTGCTACCTTATTTCCTTTCCCTAGTGTGAATTCTATATTCCAAAATCATAAATAGCCAAAAACTCAAGCCACCTTTGCTGTCTCATATTCAACTCTTTCTGAGATAATAATTACCATAAAGACTTATGGTCGGTATAAAGCTCAAATCTCTCCCCTAAGAGATAATGTATCCAAATCATCAATACGAAGATCACTACTGCCAACTCCAAATCGTGAGTAGGATATCTCACTTCATGCGGTCTAAGCTATTGTGCAGTGTAGGTAGTAACTTTACTCTTCTACAGCAACACTACTCCAATCCTGTTCCGCATGCTTCAGTAAACACTACCAACCCCCGGTTTTCGTTTGGGACTACTAACATTGGTGCATCGGTCAATAAAAGCTTTAACTTAAGGAAAGCTTCCTCACATTTGTCAGACCAAGCAAGCTTCACCTCCTTCCTGGTTAACTTAGTTAAAGGTGCTGCTATCCGCGAGAAATCCTTAATGAATCTCCGTTGATAGCCAGCAAGTCCAAGAAAACTTCTGATCTCAGTCACCATCTCTATTCTCTTCCAATTATTCACAGCTTTGATCTTATCTAGATCGATTGACAAGCCTTTCTCTTAAACCACGCGACCAAGAAACTTAACCTCTTTTTTCCAAAAATGACATTTGGTAAACTTCGCCTTTAGCCGATTCTGCCTCACATCTCAAGCACGACTCTAAGACGAACTTCATGCTCTCTCTCATTCTTAGAGTATACTAAAATGTCATCTATAAATACCAAAACAAACCTATCCAATTATTCTCGGAAAACTCGGTTCATCAAATCCATAACGGAAGCAGGTGCATTCGTTAATCCAAATGGCATTACTAACCATTCATATGAACCATATCTAGTCCGGAATGCTATCCTTCGCCACTCTTAACTGATGTAAACTTGTCACTAAACCCAACTAGGAAAACACTCTGGCTCCACTCAACTAATCGAACAGATCATCTATTCTGGGCCGAGGATACTTATTCTTGATCGTCCTTTCGTTCAGCTTACGATAGTCGATACACATCCTCAACGACCCATCTGGTTTTTTCACGAACACTACAGCAGCTCCCCAAGGCAAATTACTTGGTCTAATAAAACTCCTTCCTTCAAGATCCACTAGCTGCACCTTCAATTCCTTCATCTCAGTTAGTGTCATCCTAATACGTGGTTTACTCACAGGTTCAGCACTGGGCACAAGATCTATCCGAAACTCAACAGCTCTTTTTGTTGGTAGTCTACTGATTGTCTCAAAGACATCTACAAACTCTCTTGCTACCCGAACCTGACTTAATTCATCTCCTATCTCCATAGTACTAAGCAAGGTACTAACACTCCGGTCGGAATTCTCCACTGAGAATATCACTCGGTTATAACTACCAGGTTGTCTTAGTGATATTTCTCTATATTGGCAAAATATTCTAGCATCATGCCTACTTAACCAATCCATATCCAAAATGATCCTAAAATCTACAAAATCAATAACATACAAACTGCATGCAAACTTATGACCTAACAAATCAAGTTTTATCTTGTCACATCTCAACCTAGAGTTGCATATCCTCCTATTGGATTCGCAACCCTTAAGGAAGTAACAAGGTAGGTGGGTTCTAAGCATAATCTGTCAACCAACCACTGAGATATAAATGATTGTGATGCACCGATATCAAAAAGTACCCTAACTGGAATACTCCGTACTTTCCATCACAGTCTTTCCCCAATCTGCTATAGTAGGCCTAACTGGTACAATAGCAAAAACTTTTCCTTTATCCACCCTGACTGGCTCTGGACACTAATTTTGTAATGCCCAACTTGATCACAGTTGAATCACTTTACATTCTTCTTATTAGCAGCTTTCTTACCATTTCCTAACCGGCACTCGTTCCCACAGTCGCCCTTCTTGTCACACTTATAGCAAACTAACTCAACCTTTGACTTCTTAGCAGTATCGCACGTCTGGGCTCCCTTCTTCTTAAAGAATTTTCTCTTCTTCCTTTGAGAACCCTGAGTTTCCACTGGCTTCTCCTTAGCATAATCAGCAAGTAACTACTCATGGCGAATGACCATCTCCACCCACCACATTATAAGGATCACAGACATGTGTCATAATTAGGCCTGTCAATGGACCAGGTTCGGTCTGGGTATTATAAAACCCGGACCCGAGTCCGATTACAATAAATAAAATCCGAGCCCAGCCTGCCCCGGCCCGAACCCGCAGGGTATTTCAACCCAATATCCAAGCCCGACCCATAAGGCTTTTTAGGCCCTTTGGGCAATAACCGTATACCTAACTCAGAATTTTATGTTAAATCCATATTTTAAAACTACAACTTTGCTAAAATTTGTATATAAACAATGTTGACATATAAAGTGGACGGTGATGTAGTCAAGTTAAAAACAAAAGTACGCAAAAATATGTACATGTAAACAAACAAAATGGTAAATAAATAACATACACACTCATGATTTGATACGATGAAAACTAATAGTCGGATCGGGCCCTAACCGGGCCGGGTTTTGATAAAACCGTACCCGACACGGGTCGGGCCCGTGTCGGGCTTAGGTAGTAAAACGAAAACCCTTACCCGCATTAATAGGGTGGGTTCGGGTCGGTCTCGGGTTGAAACCCGTACCATTGACAGGCCTAGTCATAATCGCTCTAGCAAGCTCGGGCCTCAATCCCCTAATGAACCTCTCATTCCTTCTGATGTCGGTTTCTCTAGTAGCATATCCATATCGAGACAGATCTTCAAACTTAGCAGCATACTCGGCTACTGACATCTTTCCCTTAACTAAATCCATGAACTTCCACATCAGCTACGATTTAGCAAACTCAAAAACAAACTTCTGCTCAAATCTCCTTTTAAAATCAGCCCAAGTCAAATGCCCTTCCAAAACTCTGGCAGTAACACTATTCCACCAGTGTAGCACTGACCCCTACAACTGTCTAGAGGCCAACCTACTCTTTTTCTCATCATTTAGACCCAAATCAGTAAATATACGCTCATAATGTAACAACCAATTATCAACCGCTATGGCACTCTCCGTCCCCAAAAATGGCTTCCCACCCAAACTAGCATAGTCTCTACTCAGCAAGGCATAAGTATTCCCAACTAGAGCCACATGATTAGCTCCTCCTACATTTCCAGAACACAAGCAGCAGCTCCTTTTTGCATCAAACCAACGAAGAATATTGCCCCCATATCTACTGGTGGATTTATAGCAATTACATTGGCATCAGCATTTTGATTATTAGCATTAGCCGGTCGACACGGGTTCCTCCTGGTATTGGGTCGAGCATTTCCATTAGTTATGGTACTTCCTCCACCGAGATTTCCTCTTCCTTTCCTTCTTCCATATCTCCTTTCTCGTAAATCTACATACGAGCCATAGTAAGATACAGAAGAACAGTCTAAGAGAGCGGGGAATACGTACGTATGTATATGACTATATATCAAATACAAGTACGTTACTATAATGTTAACCCAAATCCCGATCATATTATTTGATTAACTGGATCATGTTTGAAAATTCTTTTAGGTTTAACTTTCTTTTAAAGTTTCATAAACCTATGCTCTGATACCAACTTGTAATAACCCCCTACTTGGAGGCCCAAAACTAATCGCTACGGATGCTGTAGTCATCCATAGTTATTAATCCTTGGTGACCAAATATGGCGATATTAGATGCATTGATACACAGAAACACAAGAATATGGAAAAAAATTAACAGCGAAAGATTCCACATTCCATTTCAAAATATTCCAAATTAATTACATAATCGCAGTATGTAGACCATGTTCAAATAACATATATTTAATACAAAATACGCCAAGAGCAACATATGGAGATGCCCCCTTGGTTGATCAGAGTATATAATAAGGCAATAAAATAGATTTTCCTCTACAATCAAAACACACAGCGAAAATGAAAGAACTCAAACAACAAGCTTGCCTCCTGCACATCTTCGGATGCTTTATTCGTCTAAAAAGAAACTTATAAACCTTAACTCTCAACCTACTGATAATCAATTGAGTACCCAAGAGTTTAAGGGAAATTTTTTTTCGAGTCAGATAGAAATCCATGTATGAATAATAATCTACCTTCTCAAACCATTTGGATAACTAGTGAGACCACACCGCTTAGCGGAATGGGATTTCCCCTCACTAATATCCTAAAACATTTATAAAAATATATACTATGCTCCTGCATCCACAATGGTTAAAACATAATATTTTAAAATATTATGATGATATGCAAAACAAGTAAATCAAATCTGGATTACCCATCCCCATTCATTGTGACTATCTGTCTCAATTATTGTTTCTAGGGTTACTATTAACCTATTAGTTTTCATGGGCTAATCAATAACCTGTTAAATGTTTATAGACTATCTATCTGACTTCGTAGTTTTCATGGGATCACTAAGAACCTATTGGTAACTACAATATCTTCTTGTTTATCCTAGTTTTCGTGGGCTGACTAGGAACCTACTGACTATCTATAAATATCTTAATCCGAATATAGTTTTCATGGGCTAACTATAAACCTATTGGCCCCTACCAATATCAAATCATAGTTTTCATGGGCTGACTATGAACCTATTGGCCTTGCCAATATCTTTTGGTGTACACAGTTTTCATGCTCTTACCGTGAACCTATTGGCCCCTGCCAATATCTTTAATTAAGATTTTAGCATTTCTTAAGTTATATTAACTACGAGGTCGACCTAGCTAGTTATTCTGCCCTTCCCCAAAGTACTGTTATGAGTTAATTACGATGTGAATCAATATATGAAGAAGTAATCATAACAATAAAATAGTACCAACACCTATGGTTTAATATCCTTGATTTTTTTATATATACCCTGGTTAATTCCTTTAACCTGTTATTTAAGGAAAACTTCTCCAAAGACTTCATTTCAAAACTCTTTATTTATTTATATCATGGTTTTTCCCTTAAAGTGAGATTGGGTTATATGTTTGGAAAATCTTAAAACATCTCTTTCGAAACCTTTGGATAGCCTCCTTCAAAAGAAAAGAAAACTTCTTTTCAAAACATAAAGAATATACCTTTCGAAGCCCTTGTTAAAATAATCTCTTTCGAAACCAAATACATCTTTCGATGATTGTTTGTACCAAAAATGGTCACAAACCCCGAATGTTGTGAAAGCACCAATGTATGAATACAATTCAGCAATATTCAAACACAAATCTCAGATCTAAACAAGCAACAAACAACAATCCAGAAATAATGAACAAAAACACGAGATTTATAGTGGTTCGGCTATCTCCGGCCTACGTCCACTCCAAAGTTTTTATCTTTTATTGATCAATGCTTGAAGATTACAATTTCATGTGTTGTATTACAACTGATTTTCTGAGCTAAGTCTGAATCTAAGGCAGCAATGGTGATCTGGAGTAAATCTGGCAGAGTCTGGGCGCTCTTTAGCTCTCAAAATTGTCCGACCCCTTTTCTGAATGACCTGGGGGTCTATTTATAGGTGTAGGAGGCTGATATTTTGCCTAAACTGAAGGGAGACCAGTTCTGGCACGTGAGGGGGCCCACATGCCCGCTTTCTGGAAATCCGGGCCCACTTTGGGATCGATTCGAAGCTATGTTCGAATCGATCAAGAAATTGTCCAATCGAGCTGAAATTTGGCGTGAACATTCTTCAGCATGTGCTCAAGCTACTGTGAAAATTTCATAGCATTTGGACTTGTAGATCTCAAGTTATGATCGATTCAAATTGACGTTCTTCGCCCTATGGATTCGTTCGAATCGATATGGTTCGAATCCATAGGGTCGAATCCATGCTTCTGCACGTGAAGACGGTGACGTGGCGCGCAATCTACGAGTTGATACTCCTTTTTCTCCGAGTTTACTGGGTCGACTCCATCATTTTCGCTGCCTGGACTTAGTGGATTCGAAGATAGTTTCCAAATGGAGTCGAAGCTTCTACAACTTATATCGATTCGAAGGATCTCTCCTCGATGGATTCGAAGTAAGTACTAGCTTCGATGGATTCGAAGTGTGATCCGTTCTAATCGATTCGAGGCAGAGGCTTGCGTTAGATGGATACGAACGATGGCCTCGTCCCTATCGATTCGAAGCGAGGCTTAAGACCAGTTCGAAGTATAGTGACATCTATGGATTCGAACTAAAGCTTGTTCCATTGGGTCCGCTCTGATGGGTATGAAGCAGATGGAGTCGAACTTGTTGGAGTCGAAGGTGATGGATTCGAAGTGAGGTGTGGGTATGGAGATGATGGATTCGAACAGTACCTTCTTCCTACCTTGTGTCGATCGTATCTCCTCCGTACAAACTCCGATTAACCTGAAACTTGAAACGTAGCCTCTCCTAGTCCTCATCATCATCTCCAATCGATTCCGTCCTGATCGGAGCTCGGCCAAATTTTGACGATATCCATTGCAGCCTTGTTTCCAAGTGAACTCCAATCCTGATATCCATCCTTTCTTGTCGATTTGTTTGGTATTCCGGCTTTGACCAAAATGCGGGATAACATTTGCCCCCCAAAACATGCCTTGTGATAAGAAGACGTGTTTTGAATAGTTCCGTATCTAATATTCAAAGTCCATAGCCACATCATCCAAGTGCATCATCCTTGACTGCTCGGAGTCGATGCCCAACTCCAAACCCAATAACCAAAGCCTTAGACAAATCCATATCCGTTTGAACCTGACGACCAAATCCTAATCCATCCTTATCAAATAGCCAATAACCGAATCCAGGACCTCTCCGGGTCGATATCCAAATCCATAACCTCTCTGGGCTCTTGCCAAGCGCAATCCACACCTGACGACCGTGGTCCAGTGTCCCTGGACGTAAGTAATGCCATGGCTTAAGTCCTAAGCCGAATCCTGGTCACTCCGGACCCTTGTTGAGCATAGTCCATACTCAACGACCTGAAACAATAATCGATAGTAGGGGGCCTAAGTCCTAGGCCGAATCCTGGTCACTACGGACCCTTGCCGAGCATGGTTCATACTCGACGACCTGAATGAGTCACTTTACCGCGTTCGGGCAGAACGACTCACCCCTTGCCAGGCATAATCCATACCTGACGACCGCTTATCAAAAACCAAAAAGAATCCAATCAAGATCCAATCCAAAATCCAAATCAAATCAGAAAACCAGAAATCAAAATCATCATCCAAAACGGAGAACAATCATCCGAATGAATGCCAAAACTAGAAAAACAAACAAAATCAGGAGTTCAATCCAAACTCCAAAAACCAAACCAGAAAACTAAGTATCCAATCCAAAAACAAAAGATAGATTTCGCAAACCATGGCTTTGCGGTTTATCACCATTCAGAGCATGCCTAGGGGCTATCTCCGTCCCCATACATGTGTAAATGACTTGGTTGCTCGCCAATGGTTTGTTACTTATTTCATATTATCCTGGTCAATGGATAACCAATCGACCATCATTCCTGGGCCTCATGCCTTCATGGCTTGAGGTGGGCGGCGGTTGCTCCTGCTCCACCGCTGCATTCCGGGCCCCAACATACTGCCTCAATTGTCCATTCCTTACATGCTCCTCAATTATGTCCTTTAAATGCCTGCAGCTGTTGGTATCATGCCCGTCCAAATCGTGGAAGAGACAATGCTTTCCTGATGCCCTCTCCCGCTCGGACGGTTCTCTCCTAGCCAGCCTCCGGTAAGGAAGGCGATTCCGAGTTTCCATGTATATCCGCTCCTGCGTCTCGTTTAATTCTGTGTATGTGGAAAACTTTGGATCCTTCCATTGCTTCCTGGTTTTTCCTGAATCGTCATCTAGCTTCCTTTTTCCTTTATCTTTATCCGAGCTTCCGTTGGATGGTCCTCCACTCCCAGTCACATTCACCTCCTTTAACTTTAAGTCCATACATGCATCTTCTTGCCGAAGGAACCTTTCAGCTTCATGGAAGAATTCCCCGAGATCTAGTGGTGGGTCTCGTACTAAAGATACCTTAAAATCTGAATCCTCTCTAACTCCCGACACTACCGCCATCAAAACCATCGATGGATCCGGCCGATCCACCGAAGAAACCGCCGCATTAAATCGAGTTAAAAATGTTCTAAGCGATTCATCCGTTCTTTGCTTTATCGATGTTAACGTCATCACGTTCTTAGGTCTTTTGATATGAACCCGAAACTGTCCCAAAAACCGGTCCACCAATTCCCTCCAATTCCTGATAGATCCTTCCTCCAGCTGCCTAAACCACATTGCCGCTAGATCTGTTAAGTATAAAGGGAAACATCTGGCCATCACTTCCTCCGATGCCCCCAGCACTTCCATGTGTCTAGTGTATCTCATCAAATGATCAGTTGGATCAGCCTTGCCATTATATACTTCCACGCTAGGTAACTTGAACTTAGGTGGATTCTGAGCTATCCTGATTTCCCGAGCGAACGGACTCCTGTTCACTCCTTCCAAGTCTCTATTGGTTGAACCTCCACGCATAGTCTTCCTAATGATTTCCATTAATCCAGCGTTGCCTGTTAGGGGCTGCCCCCCATGCTCCCGAGGGAACTCCGACACATATTCTTCATGTGGCTCATTAGCCGCAACGTTGGCTCTAGCCTGCTGAACTCCTTCCAAAGGTCCTTCTGCGTTGGATCCGGCGGGCCTGCCCCCAAGCCCTTGCTGATTGCCTTCCGGTTCTGTATTCTATCCTCCATTAGGTTCCGCAACCCTAGTTCCTTGTTCCACATTTGCAGTCGCTATGGTTGGTCCAAGATTCTGTGTTCCTGCAGCTCTCATCTGCTCGAAGAAAGTCTACATCATATCCTGTTGACTCTTCAGTAACCTCTCGTGCAATGAATTCGCCATAGCTTCCATCTCGTCTCTGGTAATGTAAATCGAAGCTTGTCCCTCTCCAGCTCCGGAGGATGCCTCCTGACTTCCTCCCTGTTGGCTTCTCTCAGCTCTTTGTCTTGTTTGTCGAGTCATTGTTGAGTCAATCTGAATCCTTCAAACTTTCAAATCTAAACTTTGAATCTGATGTAGCGGGTGCTAGTTCCTCTCAGTGAAAGCGCCAAAGTGTTTGTACCAAAAATGGTCACAAACCCCGAATGTTGTGAAAGCACCAGTGTATGAATACAAATCAGCAATATTCAAACACAAATCTCAGATCTAAACAAGCAACAAACAGCAATCCAGAAATAATGAACAAAAACACGAGATTTATAGTGGTTCGGCTATCTCCGGCCTACGTCCACTCCAAAGTTTTTATCTTTTATTGATCAATGCTTGAAGATTACAATTTCATGTGTTGTATTACAACTGATTTTCTGAGCTAAGTCTGAATCTAAGGCAGCAATGGTGATCTGGAGTAAATCTGACAGAGTCTGGGCGCTCTTTAGCTCTCAAAATTGTCCGACCCCTTTTCTGAATGACCTGGGGGTCTATTTATAGGTGTAGGAGGCTGATATTTCGCCTAAACTGAAGGGAGACCAGTTCTGGCACGTGAGGGGGCCCACATGCCCGCTTTCTGGAAATCCGGGCCCACTTTGGGATCGATTCGCAGCTATGTTCGAATCGATCAAGAAATTGTCCAATCGAGCTGAAATTTGGCGTGAACATTCTTCAACATGTGCTCAAGCTACTGTGAAAATTTCATAGCATTTGGACTTGTAGATCTCAAGTTATGATCGATTCAAATTGACGTTCTTCGCCCTATGGATTCGTTCGAATCGATATGGTTCGAATCCATAGGGTCGAATCCATGCTTCTGCACGTGAAGACGGTGATGTGGCGCACAATCTACGAGTTGATACTCCTTTTTCTCTGAGTTTACTGGGTCGACTCCATCATTTTCGCTGCCTGGACTTAGTGGATTCGAAGATAGTTTCCAAATGGAGTCGAAGCTTCTACAACTTATATCGATTCGAAGGATCTCTCCTCGATGGATTCGAAGTAAGTACTGGCTTCGATGGATTCGAAGTGTGATCCGTTCTAATCGATTCGAGGCAGAGGCTTGCGTTAGATGGATATGAACGATGGCCTCGTCCCTATTGATTCGAAGCGAGGCTTAAGACCAGTTCGAAGTATAGTGACATCTATGGATTCGAACTAAAGCTTGTTCCATTGGGTCCGCTCTGATGGGTACGAAGCAGATGGAGTCGAACTTGTTGGAGTCGAAGGTGATGGATTCGATGTGAGGTGTGGGTATGGAGATGATGGATTCGAACAGTACCTTCTTCCTACCTTGTGTCGATCGTATCTCCTCCGTACAAACTCCGATTAACCTGAAACTTGAAACGTAGCCTCTCCTAGTCCTCATCATCATCTCCAATCGATTTGGTCCTGATCGGAGCTCGGCCAAATTTTGACGATATCCATTGCAGCCTTGTTTCCAAGTGAACTCCAATCCTGATATCCATCCTTTCTTGTCGATTTGTTTGGTATTCCGGCTTTGACCAAAATGCGGGATAACAATGATATCCAAGCATTCTTTAAAACATAGCTTTGAAATCAATGGAACCTTCCGAAAATATCGGGTTCTACTTATAAAATATCATTTGGGTCAAAGTGGTTATATACGAAAGTATCTCTTTCGATACCCTTAATAAAATTGTTTGGGGAAAGTTTGAAGGCGTCGGACCATCTATTCGAAAGCTCAAAACCTTTGAATTAAAAATTTGAAGGGCAGCATCGAAACCCCATTTCAACCCCATTGCCTTCGGAACCCTCAAACCCTTTCGAAAGCATTTAGGAAGTGGCTTATCTTAGGTTAAAACAAAGATAAACCTTCAAAAGTATCGATGTCTTCAATATACTCGGAAGGTAAAGAATAGCTGCTAGGTCGACTAGTCGGAACCACTACTTTCGAAAGCACTTACGCAAGACAAAAAGGAACCCATTCGAAAGCTAATACTTTAAATATAATATGGCAGCCGTCTTCGAAAGCAACTTATAAAACCCCTTTTGAAAGCATATGTTTCGACTATGTCGAAAGCTCCAAGTAAAACAAAGCAAGAACTTATCTTTTGAAAACAAAACAGGGTTTCGACCCTGTCGGAAGCATTCCTTTCGACACAATGGCTTTTGCCTTTCCTCCAATCCTCTATGTACCATCTAAGTGATACCTTGTGTATTAGTTTCGATTAGGTGGATTTTAGCTAGGGTGGTTTCGGTTGAGATGGAGCGGAGTTAATGGAGTCAAAAGGTTCTGCTCTATGAGGCAGAACCATCTTTTCTGAACAAAGGCTAAAATTACCTACTTTTAGTAATTGCTTTATAACTACTCTCCTATTTGTAATCCTTTGATTGGTTGCCTTAAAACTTTTCATATACTTTACAATTAAAACTGCTACATTTATCTGATCTAAATCAAAGGAAAATCTAACTTTTAAGCCCTTCGATTTAGCAAAACCAATATTTGCAAATAAGTCCTTCTTTTAAAATAATTTATTTTTCTTAGCAAATCAATTAGGAAAAATCCCCAAAAAATATAGAAATTATGTAATCAAACATATGAAAATTTCAAACGCAATTTCTTCTTGAAATACTCGAAATAAATTTTAAACCCAATTATATCATATTTTCCTTTTGAAATTCATAATAAATTTTCCATAGTTTAGAAAATTCTATCTTGTGAACTCAAAGAAATAAATCTCATAGAAAGCAATTTTCTATAACTAATAATACATTTTGGAATAGAAACTTATTTCTTATTCCAATTTAAGCATCTTTCATTATTACTACAATTCTCGCTTCTGATGTTTCATTATGAAGCAGAAGTGATTATTCACTCTTTTCATCCCAAATGTACCTTAAATCTTATTAACTCTAATACACTTGTTTTTCTTTCTATACGGTCAAACCATTCAAAAGAAACCCTTACTGCAATATCATAATAAACTCTTTGCAATAGCCCATTTAATTATTCTTAACAGTTAAGGACATCAAATATGTTGCATCTTGCATAAACTGGTCGAACTGACATTTCAACGATTGAATTCTTATCTCGCGGTTTTTGTCTAGTGTTACATTTAACACAATATGATCCTTTTGTAATCAATTAAATTGAATACTCGATCTCATAGTATTATTTATTGGCTTATTTTGAATGAACTATATTCATCGAAGTATCATACATTACGAACTGTGATCATTCACCATATAACATTTATATGTGATAGTATATGGATCAAATATCCATCATCTTGTATTGCTTTACAGTTTGAAACTCAAAGAATGCAACACACTGTTTGAACTAAAAAAAATATGTAAGTGATCATTTTATGAATGTATTAAGTAGTTATAAAATTAGGCACTTGCATGGGTATAGAAAACAATAACATGCAATAGGCATTTAATAGTGAGTATATGTTATATTTCTATTTATCAATTTTCAATTCAGTTCATTTGTATATATTAATCGATAAACATTTTAACAATCATATTAAATGCACAAATTTATCAATGTAGATTATTATAATATTAAATAGCATATGTTCTTACAATATTAGGTAGGTTAAATGTATCATTTTATTTTTCTAATAAGGCTCCCACTAGTCTTTTGTGTTTCTCCAAACCCTAAGAGAAACATAGAAGCCTTTTAACTCCAATAGTGAGTGTTAAGACTCATATGCCTTTGGATTCTGACCTTGAGGAAAGCTCAACAAATCATAAGCCCACATACGATGGATAACTCCTTATTAGTTGTATCACATACAACTCCTAACCTACAGTTCCTTGACCTAATTCTGCCTTTACCTTGAGGAAAGCTCAACAAGTAAAGTAGGACTATTCACTCGGACCTATCATTTCGTGATGACATAAGTATAAGGCATGTACCTTGAGAAAAGCTCAATAAATATATGCATTTATCTTACCTCGTCTATTCAATATATTAATAGTACTACACATAACATCCAAGCTTGAGGAAGATCAATAACTAAAGAGTAAGCAAGTAATCTATTAACATATAAATGATAGAGGACAACTATATTAAAGATTGAGGGAATCAATTTAAAGGACAAAAATTTGTATATTTTTAGCCTCAAGGACACGACCTCAATATTTTAACCACAAGGACAAACATTCTCCTAAAAATTATCCATAAGGACAAACATTCTTTCAAAATTATTCATAAGGACAAACATTCTTCCAAAAATGCTACCTAACTAAAAACTGATACCTAAAAACTACTACCGATAACTACAAACTGATACCTAAAAAATGTATAAACTGATACCTAAATAAAGTTGTCCTTCAGACTAAAATAACGAAGGTCTGTCCTTGAGGCTAAAATGCTGAGAAATTTTGTCCTTGACAATAATTTCCTGTTAAAGATTCATAATCTTTAATATATCAAATCAATTGATATCAACTTATGGAATAATGTATTTCTTAAATATACCCGTGATTCAAGTGCCGAACACATCTGACATCATGATATACATACTTATGTATGTATTTATTCCTTAAGTCTACATAAGGTTTCTTAATGTTCCACCTTTAGTTTATACATTTATGTCATATAACTTTTATTATTATATGACTTTTATATTTCATATTACTTATATAATAGTCTTATGTATAATATTTTATTAATTAAACCTTATTTAATTATTAAGTAATTAATTTTATATTATTATTCCAATACAGCTTTTATATTGGACATATCTACTGTAACCTTATAGTGTATAGTATAACCTTTATAATATAATACATATATCTAATATATATGTATTTCTATTTAATTAATTAAATTTTAATTAATTTATTCAATTAAACAATTTTAATTAAATAAATTTACTTGATAAATTATTAATTAATAACTAATTTAAATATATATATATATATATATTGATATATGTAAACAAAACGATAAAGGTTATAGTTTAATAAGTAAAAATGTTTTAAGAAATCAAAATGAATAAACTTTTGAAATTCATTAAATATTTAATTAAAATGTATAATTGAATAATTAATCAATTAGATAATATATATGTGTGCATGTGTGTATTTGATATATATGAAAATATAAAATATAAAATTAAATGTTTTTCTTAAATAGTTTAAAATGAATAAATTAAAATTAATGAAATTTAAAATAAATTTTTATTGAATTAGTTAATTAAATTAAGAATTAAAATTAATTAAATATGGTTTAATTAATAAGATACATATAAATTTGCACTAGTTGTTAAGCAAACTAAAGCTAGAGCTGTTATGTTAGTATTATTAATATCTTGCCTAGACGAAGTAAGGTACTGCACGTATTTGTTGAGTAAACTCAAATTATATGCATTATACTTAGGCCGTCGAGAAATAGTATGTAAGAGTGAATAATCTTGCTGGATTTGTTGAGAACACTCAGGTTCAAGGTCAAGATTAGGGTAAAGACCACAATCAGACATTGTTAATGATACAATTGATAAAGATTTATCCAATGCTTGTAGGCCTACGATTTATTAAGCAAACTCAAGGTCAGAATCTCAAGGCAAGCAAGTCTTAGCATTCACTAGAGAAATTGAAATATTTCTATATTTCTCTGAGGATTTTAAGGAATATATTAATCTATTGGAGCCTTACTGAAAAAATGAAATGATTATGCGTAACTTTCTAATATTGTAAGAAAATATGCTATAAAAATTAAAGTTATATACTCAATAAATTTATGCAACTAGTTTAATTAATAAATGTGTTCGTTAATTGAAATATACTAATGAACTGAATTAAGATTAACGAAGAAGTATAAAGTATGCTAACCAATATATCCTTTCACATGTTGTCACTTCAACACCTATACAAGAGTCGAATTATACAACTACTAAATACATTCATACCTTCGTCACATGTTTATTTTCCCAAGATATTATATTGTTCTTCTGAATTTTGTATCTTCAAGCACTATTGGAATATGGATATCCGATCCATATTATATCACATACATAAGTTGTATAGTAAATAGTCACTTTCGTAATATATGAAATCTCGATGAAATTAGTTCATTCGACTTGAGCAAGTAAACCATAATGCAAGATCATGTGTTCAATATAATGAATACAATGAGAATCTTAATGTGTTGAAAACAACATTAGATCAAGGACTGTAAGCCTAATCTAGGAATTCGATCACTAAAATGTCAGTCATGATCAAATTGCTAGGTGCAATCAAATGATACCCTGAAAATGTTATGGATGTCCAAATTTGGATTTGTAAAGAATTTGATGTGGTCATGTAGTTAGAGTTTCCTTTTGAATACTTCTACCATTTAGAAAGGAAAGAAAATTTATGAGAGTGGATGTAACCTAAGTACAGTTAGGATGAAGAGGGTGAATGGTCTAAAGAAACATCATAATGAGAATTGTTTGAAATGATAGTAGGTTTAACATGGAATAAGAAATCTCATTTATATTCCAAGTTTATTTTTATAGAAAATTGTATTTATAAAAGTTATTTATGGTCAAAATGTTTGATCTGAAACTCTCAACTATACACTAGTTATACTAGATGAAAAAAATAGCTCATATTAAGTGGTAGAAGAAGGTTCACATTTCATGCACCGTTCCAATAATATATGATTTGGTGGAAGCGTACCATATGGCACTTATTAGTGGATGCATCAAATGATAGATTGCCTTCGTATATATACTAAGTATTATTTATGAAATAATAAATGTTTTTGGTATTGACTGAAAATATATGTATTTTTATTTTATTATGAATATTATGAATAGATGAGCATATATTGGAAATAGTTCCAAAAGTACCTAAAATGAATAAGATTTAATCTCAGAGTCACTCCTCCATATGATACATAATGATATATCAGTAAGGATTAATCAACAATTGTTAGACAAAGAACAATGGATGATGAGTGAGGTTAGGTTAAAATCTTTTACGAGGATATGTAATTACAAGTAAGTACATAAATTAAATTAAATTTCATCTAAACAGAAGTTTATGGGATCATATAAGATATGAGTTGGTAAGAAATCCTGAACTTATATACTTTAAAATGTGTGGTTCTCTAATTTATGTTATGAACATAAGTTTCATAAACTCAAAACTGAATAAGTCCATGTAAGTGTAATGGAAGTTCATAAAATGTTTTTGAGTGCTTGTCCGTTGCACTAAGAAAGAACTATTGTTTCAAGAAATAAAACATTATGTGAGTCGAGGGGCTGCACATAAGATTCACTCATGAGTGACCTTGTGTGGCTACCCCAATAGAGTTTGGAACAAACCAATAATATGAATAAGTGGAATTATAATGAACTTGTATATGATTCAAAACTCTAACATGGAAACTGATTACATGGGATGAAATAAAATCAACCAAGCCTAAAACAGACATTACTCATTAGAATGTCTAAAACATTAAAAGAGAAATAATAAGTTTCTTATTAATGTCGAGAATAAGAACTATTAGCAATAATAATTTCCTTATTTGTTAGTAAGGCATGGAGAGAATACACACTCCCTTGTGGCACGATCCTTTAAGTCCGAATGTATTCCAAATAAATTATCAAAATATGATCTTAACAGTTGTACATGAACGGATATGATGCACTAGTTGTAGGCATGTCTTCAAAGAAAGAATGATGTAGTTGGAATATAGTAAACATTATTGATGAGAATAACCTCATAAATTTCAATTGCTGAAATTAACATAGTAGATTCTTTAATCAACGTGCTTGATGTAATAACTTGCAGGATCATAAAGTATTATTTTTAAATTCATATTGGTCGCATGATGCTATAACATCAAGGAATGTTGAGCAGTGAAATTTTTGACCCTTAGAAAATTTATTGGATAATTTTAACGAAAAAACCTTATAAGACCTATAACTTTTGGTAGGAGCCGAATTAGAGATTGAAACAACTTTTAAATGAAAGATATTATGGTTTCTCTTTCCATAGAGTAGTTGTAATAGCTTTTTGGACTTACCAACTAGGAGATACGGTTGTTTAAGGTTGATAGTTTTTAAAGGCAGATTAGTAGATAATTAATTAGGCTCGAATTCGGCCCATTAACCCATTTTGGATCTATGCCTAAAGGGAAGATGGGACAGTACCTAATCACTTTCCCACTTCCCAAAATTGAACCAAACCTCCATTAATTAGTTTTTGTCCAGAAAGAAATTATAAACCTTACTTTTTCTTAGCCAAATCACATCATTAAGGAGCAACTAGCAAAGTGATTAGTACATTCACTTTATGGGCTTATAGTAAAAACCTAAAGATTACTGTTCATCATGAATACACATTGGGATTTGTGCTTGGTTTGACTTAGGTGAGTGATTTTACATATCTCACTATTGTATGCATGTTGATATAGTAAAATTATGATTTTTAAGATGCTTTAAAAGGTAAAATGCTTTTGAAATTAGGTATAAAGCTAATAACACCTTTAATATGGTTTTAAGAAGACAAATGTGTATTTTGATCATTTTGTCAAACTGCTCATCATTTTGTGTAGAGTTGTAACTAAAATGATGTAAATGCTTTGAATATGATTTGCCTGCTTTGTAATGATGTATGAATTTTGTGCATTGCTTTGTAAAAAATGATCGTCATTTGTTAAAATTGACGAGAAAAAGTGTTTGAAATGTGACATAATCGATGTATAGTGTTTGTGAAAGCCTAAGAAGGCTATAGTTTTGGTCGCATAAAGCTAGGACGAGAAATGATGGAGTTTTGGTAAAGTTGCAAATAACTCAAGGATGATGCATTAAATAATTCACTGATAGGGGAAATTCATGAATCTTGATGCATTACTTCGGGGTTTTAGCATTGGAGCTTCGGATGAGGTTTAGGATGTGGAATTTAGAGATCTAGTGGAAAAGTGGTTAATTATTTTCACCGCTGAAAGCTTTTTTCTGAGATGCTTTGGGGGTTGCTTCAAGACAGTGATGCTAAAACTTCAGGGCATCGGCACTACCACTTTGCGTCAACATGGGAAGATGAGAGATTTTACATTTTATACTTAGAAAAAATTGTCTATGGAAATAACTTGGCATCGACTTGATGTACTTCGAGGCGGGAATGCGGTAGCTTTAAGGAAATGGAAGTTCGGGGTGAACTTGGGTTTTGAGCCCTGACTAACTTAGTTGATTTTCAACTAAGTAAACAAGTCATAAACGGACTTATATGGTCGATACCTACTATCATATGGTCGGTGGTGACAATATAGGGTCCAAGTGGTTTGGAGGTGTAGATTTCGGTGTTCGTGCCAAGTTCATTTGTTCATCCTTTCAACGTGCGATTTTGATGTTACGACTCCACGATGAGTGATTTTAATGGTGAAGCAATCACGTAATGCTTCGATGTGATGACTTCAGAAATTTGGAGAGATGATTCTACGATGTATGATGGGTATCTAGATAGACCCCGATGACGAGGACTCGATGATTGAAGTCATCATGATGATCCATAAGGACGTATTCAATGATGGGAACCTGTATGTGGAACTATGAATTTTCTACTGTGGAAAATGGAGTTGAACATTGATTATTTTCTATTATGAAGGCAATTGCAAAGTTATTGTCAAGACTTATGGATTTCCAATGTGCTCATATAGAGAGTATGTCAAGATGCCCACATGGATAATCATTTTTCAAGATCTCGTGTCTTTGGATTACCCTAGAATTTATGATTGTGTGTCTGGCTCTTTAACACCACTAATTTTAAATAGCATTATTAAAATGTTTTAATTAGATAAATAAATAGAATAATGTAGAGACTAGAGTGATAAGGGAATTTAGATTTAAAAACTAATAAAGATCGTGCCTTAACTAAATTAATTAATGAAAAAAAATTATGACTTAGAAGCCTAAGAGAATAAGGTAATGATAAAATGGGCCCTTACCACATTCTCATTCTCATTTACATTCTTACAAAATAACAAAAACAAAAAAACATGGCCAGCCATAACCCTAGGAGGAGAGGAGCTCAAAAATAAATTAGAGGCTAAGATTCAAGCTAAGAAGATCAAAGTGTAGAACAAATCTCAATTTTCTTATCCAAACAAGGTGAATAATGATCTAAACCATCATACATAAGTCCCCTTGATTGTTTTAATTTGGATTTGAGGTTTAAAACCGTATGATCGGATGAATAACGATATGTTTTGATTTAAAAGCCATATTGGAATTTAAACAAGGGTTTTGCGGAATAATATAGTTTAGTTTTAAGGCTAAAATTGTGCAAAATTATTTCCAAATGCCATGATTTTTGAATATGTTATGTAAAACATTATTTTGGAGATGGGTTTAAATTTTCATAATATTCCAAGATATGGTTAATTTATTATGAATTTTCAAGTGAAAAATAGATATTTTGAGTTTTAATTAATTTAATGAATGAATTAATTATTTTTGGATTGAAAATTTTATATGATAAAGATAGTATCATTTTGGAATTTATGTAATTTCTGAGATTTTTCTCAAGATATACGGGTGAAATTTGGATTTAATTAGAAAGATTAGTATTTAATGATTAATTAAATACAAAGGGTTAGTTAATAATTTTTAATTGAGTATTGGAACATTGAGAATTACATGCGGCATTAAATTCTAAAAAATTTTTTATAAAGGTTTTGTTATCCAATAGAAAATTTACAATGTAAGGGGTTAGGTAATAAGAAATTGCTTTATTAAGTTAGAAATTAGTTTTTACGAAATTGCTTTTTAAAGTTAATATAGCCTTGTCTAGGATGAAGGCGGAAGGGTCTTTCTACACTAATCAATAGCGTCGAAGTGGTCCCTCCACATACGTACACTTTAACAAGTGGGTACCGCCGCATTAATTGATCCAACTATCACAGAAAGGACCTTCCGCACTAGTAGATAGTGTCGAAGGGGTTCCTTCCACTCTTATATGCTCCGCAAGTATGTTTGTCAATGAGGACGGAAGGGGTGTGCTACACTAATCAATTGTGTTAACGACATACCTTCCGCGCCTTTATACTTGATTAAGTCCAATCATTTACGGAAGGTACCTTCCACACTAGTTGATAGTGTCGAAAGGGTCCTTCTGCACGCATGTTTAACTATAGAAATGGAAATGTTGTGCTGCACCCAATCAATGGTGTCGACAGGGTCCTTCCGCACGGTTTCAAAGAAGTAGTGAAAGGGACCTTCCGCATTACCTAAGCAATGATTTCGAAAAGTCTTGCCACTAGAGTACAGTAGCGAAAGGAGCATAACCGCTTGTTTCAAAGTTATTAGTTAAACGGAAGGGGACAAAGGCCTTGTTTGCTCCATGGTGATGAAAGAGAGTGACGAAGGGTAACTCATGATGTCACAATGATCCAAAGGATATAATTGAAAGCCTTAGTTTTCAAATTAGAGAACCAAATCTCATTTTTAAGGTAAATGCATGGCAATGTAAAATAGTTTTGAAATGGCATTTAACTTTGAAATTTTAGAGGATATTAACCATATTTCATTAGAAAATGATTACAAAGAATTAAACCATGAATGTTTATATTGTTGTGTTATATGATCAGTTATAATGTATGCTTGAATAATCATATTCACTTCATTTATAACCCATAACTGCATTTTGGGATGCTATGGGTTGAATACCAGACTAGGTAGACCCAGTAGTGAATATACATTGAATTAACTCCTATATGAGTAGAATTGCATCCAGGAGATCAGACAGACCAAAATATAGGATGCCCAAGGCTGATCAAAAGATTATGGTTTAGACAAGTTCTTAGTTAGCCCATGAAAACTATACCTTGGGAAAGTTAATTATAGAGGCTAATAAGTTCTTAGTGATCCCATGAAAAATATGTTTATAGTCAACCCATGAAAACTATAACATGAGAGAGTTGTTGGGGAATCCATAGGTTCATAATGACCCCATGAAAATAATGATTGGATGATGTTATTGGTAGACACCAATAGGTTCTTAGTGATACCATAAAAACTATTAAACCATATAGATAGTCCGTAAGCTTGGAATAGGTTATTAGTCAGGCCATAAATACTAATAGGTTATTAGTGACCCTAGAAACTATAACTTGAGATAGATAGTCAGGTGAATGGGGATGGGAAATCCAGAGCGTATTGCATGTTTGCATATCATCTTGATACATTTTATTATGTTATGTCTTAACCACTGTGGATGCAGGTGCACAATATATGGTTATTACAAATTGGGTTAAGATACTAGTAAAGGGAAAAGCCATTCCGCTAAGCGGCATGGTCTCACTTGATATCTCTATGGTACGAGATGGTAGTTTATTATTCATACCAGACTTTTTGTCTGATCGAAGTTTATGTTTTTCCCTTATACTCTCGGATGCTTATTGATTTTGAGTAGTTTGAGATTTAAGGTTTTCGAGTTCTCCTTTAGACGACTAAGCTTCTTGAGACGTGTAGGAGGCAAGTAGCTATTAGGAGTTCTTTCTATTTGATTCTGCTGTGTAATTGCATGTAATGGCAAAGTCATCCAATGCCTATGTTTAGACTCTGATCAACCTAAGGGGCATCTTCATATGTCGCTCTTGGCGTAAGTTTAATAATTATGTTTCTTTGAACGTGGTTTACGAAATTGGATTATGTAATTAATCTGAAATGCAATTTGAAATGGAACGAGAAATTTGTTTTAAAATTAAGTTTAAATTTTTTCATATCCATGAGTTCTAGTATATTAATATATCTAACATTACTACATTTGGTCACCGAATAACAATAACTATAGATGATTGCAGCATCTGTAGCGGTTAGTTTTGGGCCTCCAAATGGGGGATGTTACAAGTTGATATCAAAGCGTAGGTTTATTTAAATTTAAAATAAATTTGAACCTATAAGATTATCAAAACATAACCCAATGAATCAGAGAATGAGACTTGGGTTTGGATTAACGCTATAGTGACGTACTTGCATTTATTAAATATATCTATACGTACGTATTCCCTTTTTCTCTTAGACCGTTCTTATGTATCTTACTAAGCCTCGTATATGAGATACGAGAAAGTAAGATATGGAGGCAAGAAATGGAAGAGGAAATCTAAGTGGAGGAATCACCACAACTAATGGAAAGGCTCAACCCAATACCAGGAGGAATCCGAGTCGACATGCAAATTCTAATTCAAACACAAATGCCAATGTAGGTGCTGGAACCGCACCAGTAGATATGGGGATGATATATCTGTTCTTCATCAATCTAATGCAAGGTGGAGAAGCTGCAGGAGTAGCTGGGGAAAATGCTGTGAATGCTGGGGGAGCAAATCCTATGGCCCCAGTTGGCAATAACTATGCCAAGGTGAGCAGAGATTACACCAGTCTTAGTGGGAAGCCGTTTTTGGGAACAAAGGATGTCGTTGAAGTAGAAACTAGTTATTGCACTATGAAAGTATTTTCGCTGACTTGGGATTAGATGATGAGCAGAAGAGGAGACTTGCTTATAGGCAGTTGTAGGGACTAGCACTCTTTTGGTGGAATGGTATTACGTGGGAATTCTTGAGGAAGAGTTGACATGGGCAAAGTTTTGAAGGAGATTCGAAGAGAGATTTTCGTCTGAAGTTGCCAAGTAAGTATTGCTAAGAAAGTTCATGGACTTAGTGCAAGGTGAGATGTTGGTGATTGAGTATGCTATGAAGTTTGATGAGCTATCCAGATATAGATATGCTATCATTGACATCGTCATCAAAATAAACAAGAAGTTTATTCGAGGGTTAAGAACCGAGATTGCTAGGGTGACTATGCCACATCTTTGCGATCAAAGTACAATTGTAGTGGAGATGGCAATCAGGAATGAAGAGATGCTTTCTACTTTTGGGAAAGAGAAGTGGTTGAAAACCAGGATTCTAAGGATAAGAAGAGGAAATTATTTAAGAAGAAAGGAGCTCAGAAAGGGAGCTGCAAAGAAGGCAAAAGCTGATCTGGTTTGCTTTAATTATGATAAGAAGGGACATATTGCTCACGAGTGTCAGGAAGGCAAAGCAAAGATGGCTGCTGACAAGAAATGAGTGAAATGCTTCAATTGTGATAAGAAGGGGCACTACAAGAATCAGTTTTCCAGAACTAGTCAGAGCTGACAAAGGAAAGGTTTTTTCTTTAGAACCATCATCTTTTAGACCAACCGCTGCTGTGAAGGGAAAGATGTGGTAGAAGGTATGATTTTGATTCAATATATACTAGTTAGGGTACTATTTGATACTAGTGCATTGCATTCATTTATATCTCAGTGTTTGGTAGATAAGTTATGTTTAGAACCTCATACCTTATTACTTCCTTAAGGGTTGTGAATCAGATAGAAGGGTATGCAACTCTGGGGATGAGATGTGACTAGTTAGAACTTGATTTGTTAGGTCATAAGCTTGCATGTAGTTTGTATGTTTTTAATTTCGTAGGCTTCGAGATCATTTTGGGTATGGATTGGTTTGATAGATATGATGCTAGGATATTTTTCCAAGATAAGGAAATATCGCTAAGACACCCTAATAGTCATGACCGAACTATATACCTAGTAGAGAATTCAGATCTGAATGGTTGTGCATGTTGGGTGCTATGGAAGTAGAAGAAGAGTTGAATTTGGTTTTGCTAGCTAAAGAGTTTACATATATTTTTTCGCTAGCCACAGGACTGCAATTGAAGCGAGCCATTGAGTTTTGGATAAGTAGACCACCTAATAGGATGACACCTACCGATATGAAGGAGTTAAAGGTGCAACTAGTGGACTTAGAAGAACGAATTTTATCTGGCCAGCACTTCACCTTGTGGAGCGGCTGCGGTGTTCGTGAAGAAATCAGATGCGTCGTTAAGGATGTGCATTCGACTACCATAAGTTGAATCAAAGGACCATCAAGAATCGGTACCCTTTACCGAGAATCGATGATTTATTTGATCAGTTGAGTAGAGCCAAAGTATTTTTCAACAGGATTTGGCGACAGGTTTCCATCAACTAACAATGGCAGAGGACAGTATTCCATTGACGGTGTTTCGGACTAGGTATGGTTCGTATGAGTGGTTAGTGATGCCATTCGGGTTAACCAATGCACTAGCTTTCTTCGTGGATTTAATGAATAGGGTTTTTCGAAGCACTTGGATAGTTTCGTATTGGTATTTGATGTGCACGTAAATGTACATATATTTAATCTATTTTTAATTAAATAAATGAGCATATAGGGTAATTTAACATGTTTAAACCAAAATTCAAATTATTTTCAAATCATCATTTATCCATCTTCATATAGGGGCAAAATGGTCATTTTTGTGCATATATTAATTTGAGAAAATTTACTTGGACATTTTTATGTTATTTTATAGGAATTTGAATGGAATTAAGATGAAGGCTTCATGGAAAATATGCATGCACAAGAGAAGACAAGCAAATGAAGATGTAAATAAATCATTTCATGCAACATGGAGGATCCCATCTACCCACTTATCATGATGTACAATTAGGAGCTACTGCACATGCTAATGAAGATTAATGTTACATTTAATGGTGGATTATGCTCATGCTAATGAAAACTTGGAGACCCCACTTCCTCAAGGGTATTTTGGGTAGTCCCCAAAAATAAGATTAGGTATTTAGGCTTGTGTAAATACCCCATATGTTCATGTAATTAAGCTCTTAGCCTCCTCCTTAGTTAGTTTAGTTTTAGGATAAAAAATAAACAAAAACTCTCTATGTTTTTAATGGCTTCTTAGCCATTTCTCTTATGTAATTTCATTTATGCAATTTTAATTCATGTTCTTTTCTTTTATGTTAGTACAATAGATTAATTATTGCAAGTAGTTTAGCTCTCTTTTTATTCTAATTATCTTGCATTTTCCTCTTGTTTTTTGTTTCATATTGAACCTACTTTGTTTGAAATGTTAACAATTATGAGAAGCTAAAGCCCTTCAATTTAGGGGTAGTGAAACTCTCGTAATCATGTAGATTCAATATTTTGCTAATCTATGATCTTTTTTTGTGCTTAATGGAAATATTTAATGTGGTTTAACTTTTTTTTAGCTTTGAATTTGGTAGCCTATGTTGTTGACACCGAATAGGCTATGCTTTAACAAACAAAAAAACAAATTACCTCTTCATCTACATATGATTATGGTAATGAAGTGAATTTTAAATCAAGTTTTGATGGTCTATATTACTAATCATTAGTGAATAGATGATACTTAGAATAGATTTTATTTTCAAGTTCATCAACACTTTAATGAGAGTTAAAAAGTGTTTTAGTGTGTAAGTTAAAGTTTGATGGTTTATGTTGGGCTAATTAATAGCACAAATAGGCCATACTTATGATAAACATATCAACTAAATTCATTTATGACCAAAAGAGAAATCATAATTTCATTTTGTTGATTTATGTGATCATGAGATGGGATTTGCCACTAAATTGCCTTCAAACTCTCATATTTTTATTCATTTTAGCTTTTGTTAGTTTTTACATTTTTTTAGCTTAACACAATCTCAAATTCTTGGTTAATTTTGATTGAGTAGAAATTTTAAAATCAATACAATTTTCTGCAGATTGACCCGTACTCGCCACGTACTAGAATTGTCCGTCGTGCACTTGCGGTTATTTTTAATTTAATTTTTTTGGCTATTTTCTAATCCTATAGAAAGTCATCCGTTGAACAAGTTTTTGGCACCATTGCTGGGGAATTAATTTGATTTTAATTTCTATTCTTTGAATTATTTTAGTTTGATTTTTGTGTGTTAACTTACATTAATTTTTTTTTGTGAGTGTTTGTTGTTTGATTTTTGTTTTCAATTTGTTGTGTGCTTGTTGTTTTATTTGCATTTGCATTTGCCTTTCTATTTATAAAAAAGGAAAAATAATATATATACACACAATTTCATTTGAAAAGGAATTTTTTTATTCCATTCCATTTTCATTTACATTTGCATTTACATTTTCTTCTTTTGTTTACAGTTTACAAAATTAAAAAAAAATTGTATTCATCATTGACTACAACACTGCTGTGCACTATACCACCAATCCTCCACCCGACTACCTCCTTATTGCTGTGCAAAACTGCACATTCACCTCTGTCTTTCCTCGACCATCAACTTCATCATTCAAATTCAATAACCAAATCACCAACCTACCTTGCTGCCTTCCCATCTCCATCCACATCACCACAATGCCACACAAACTACAACCACCTTAACGCAGTCACTGCTTCAGACCCCCCAACATCATCCTCTCTTTTGCCATCATTCTGCAGCCTCCACATCCACCACCATTTTCACCAATACTACACCCATCCCCTACTATCATACATAATAGCTCATAACAATCATCCTTCTTCGTTGCAGTTACACATAACTACCATAACTTCCTACTGGCATCTATCAATACTTCACAAACCAACAACACCTCCATACATCAAAACAACTGCATCATTCTTCCAACCGCTGACAAACAACTACTGCTGTCTTCTTATACCACATTCCCTCAATCATACTCCATTACTGCATATCAGTGCACAAGCTTCAACCACTGCTTTGTGCATATCAGTTCTTGTACACTTCACTACTCTAAACCATCTCCACCCACTACTACCCACGATAATACCTCAAACACCCTCTACAACCCAACCTCCTCACTACAACTTCATCCACATATCCACAGTTAATTCACAGTACAAACATCACCAGTTCAACACGTACAAATACACCACTGTACCTACCATTTCAGTTCACCATTGCATACAAAATCCACTACATCACATACAAAAAACTCCTTGCTCACCTCAATCACCCCTACCTGTCACAAACACTCCATCACAAACAAAATCCACTGCAAAATCCATCACACATACACCCTTACCTGCCCTCTTCAACAAACTTCCGCCTGAAATCTTCTGATAGCAGCCACCACACTTCATTGATACTGTCAATCACACTTTACATACACCAGTCCACCATGTCCTGCCTTCAAACATCACATCAGCAGCCTGTATCACCTCCAACTTCCCACTACCTACATATATACAACCGCCCTCTGCCCCTGTACAAACTGCCTGTATCACCTCACAATCTTCCATCTCCTATCAATCTTCCATCTCCTCATAATCTTCCATCTCTTGTCAATAGACCCACTTCACGCCAACATATCATATCCATCCTCGCTACCTTGCTACTTTGCTACCTTTCTACCTTGCTGCTTCATATCATCACTACCACTGTTAACTTCATATAACAATCCTCTGACCAAACCCCCTCGGCCATACTGGGCACAAAAACCCACCATCCTTTCAATCACACTTCATATAAGCTGCACTCAAACACCTTGCCTGTACTACATCCATCCATATGTTGTGTCAATATATGCACTCAAACCCCTTGCCTGTACTACATCCATCCATTTGTTGTGTCAATATATGCACTCAAACCCCTTACTTGTACGGTCAATATATGCACTCAAACTGTTGCATAGCACCTGAGCACTTCCAATCCCCTCCATCTGCCTGTGCTTCAACCAACTACCACTGCTACACTTCCTTCAACCTTCCATAGTAACAAACTTGATCACAACCTCTCTTACATCGTCAAACAAACACATCAATAGTTTTGTGTTCATAAACATTCATTACCTTGTTCCTCCATTCACTGTGCATACACACCAAATCAATAACAACTTCATTTCCAACAACCTTGCTTGCCACCTCTACAGCAACCTCGGAAATTACAGAGCGACCGTCACCCACATTCTCTTCAATCCACAGCCCATCTCCTCAGCACCGCGACTTGCCTCACGAACCTCCTACAAATTCATTCAAGTAAAGCCATCACCACGACCACCTCTGTCTGAAATTCGTGATTTTTATTTCGCCATAATTTTTTTTCTTTCTAAATGCCTCTTCCTGTTGCTAATTTCGATTTTTTTACGAAGAGAGAACTGAGGGGGGGGGGAGTAAGTTTTGTTTAAGTCAATTGAAGTTGTTTAGTTTTGTTTGCTTATGGACATTTGGGCTAGGCTTTGATAGTTGTGGAATTATTTTACTATAATTCTTCTTTAGTTAAAAAAAGTGAGTTTGTTTTATTTTGTTTATAAATTCATTTCTACTTAAAAAATCATTTTGATTTTGTTTGTTTTAGTTCATGATGGTTTGATGAATTGGTTTAGATTCATTTGTTTTTAATTCTTACAAAGAAAAAGAAAAAGAAAAAAGAACCTTTTTCAATTTTGTTTGGCAATTCAAGTTTTAGTTCAATTTCTTTTTATTTATGTTTTCTTTTAAACAACGTTCTTTACGAAAAAAGAGGGTTTTGTTTGATTTAAATAATTGGATTGGGTTAAAATTTTTGTTTTAAGTTTATTTTTTTTAATTTGTTGTTCGTATTCAACTCTCTTTTTCAGATTGCAAAGGCAGAAGGATTAGCATGATAAAAAAAATTTGCTTTGCTTGCTTGCTTATAAAAAAATCGACGCTAAAAAAATTAAAATAAAAATAAACTGATAATAATTCTACACGATCTAGTATCATGCTCTTATCTATTGTTTTTATTTGTTTTGCATTGTTGGTGGCTTGCATTATAAAAAAAATTCAAAAATTCAAAAACAGAAACAAATTTCATTGTAGTTGCATTGTTAATTCACGTTTAATTTTTGTTTTGCGTTTATACCATCTCATTTTTTAAGGCCAATACCAAAATCCACGTAAGGTGGGAGATTTATCACCCCTTTCTTAGCTCACAAATTTTATTTCATATTAGAATTTTGACTAATAATAATGGTTAGACACTTGACTTAAGGGTGTCACGAGCTCACCTAGGGCTTAATTGTATACTGACAAGTTGTCTTCTTTGAACAATTTATATTCTTGTTGTCTAGGCTATGGCAGAGCAATAACCATTTATAAATAGTATGATGATTGTAAATATTATAGTGGTTGTTTCTCTAAAGGTACTTAAATCTTTAGTTGCATTGCTACGGTGATTCATGGTGCACTGATAACTCCTGCCCGTTACCTGGCTGAGAACTATCTTGTTGATTTAAGACAAAGTGTGATTGTATAATTTTGGGTTAGCATCTACTTAGGATAATTTTTTTTTTCATTAAGCCCTTGCATTCAATTAGTTGCATTAGTTCATGCATATTTAAAAAAAACAAAAAAAAAATTTCAAAATCCAATACTAAAAAAATTGTAAATATTCCTTAACTTGGCTTTTAAATCTTTTCATTTGAAATTTTTAATAAAAATCAAAAATCAATTTTTTTTAAGTTAGTTCTTTTTTAGAAAAGACAAAAAATCCAAAAAAATAATATAAAATCTTTTCAAAAAAATATTAAAAAAAAGTCAAATTTCCCTTTTGAAAAATAAATTCCTTTTGGTAAATAGTTTTCCTTTATAAAAAATAAAAAAATGAAAAAAAAAACTTTTGAAAATGCCTAAATTTCCCTACTTACTTGAATTTTACGATAGTCGTGAAAATCAATATAATCCATATAATTTCACATCAAATTCTTACGGATAATTTAGTAACAACCATTGTATAAATAATTTGGATTTTGAACAACAAAATTTTCAAAATGATGACCAACCCTTAACTCTTGAAAAAAGCATTGAACCTATTTTGTCTTTGCTTGAACTCTCTACACAAAATGATCAAAGGATAAATGATTTATGTAATTCGTATTTGTGTAATAACTCAATTCAAGGATGTCAAAATAATCAAAATTTGAATTCACTTCAAAATTCAAATGATTTCGATTATAATTCATGCCAATTCAATTTCGAACTCCAAAATGAACTTCAAAATCAAAATGGAAACAACTGTTTAAATGATTTTGGAAATGGAAATAATTTTGACTATGATGCGATTGATAATTTTCATTTTCAACAAGTCCAAATTTTCAAATTAAGAATTATAAATTTGACTTTGTTGAACGAATGGACGAAATTCACAAAGATCACATGGAGTGTTGTTTGAAACATATATGAAACAACGTGAAAAAAAACCAAATCCTAACGTGTGACGAGTCAAGTGATAATCCATCTTTTACCAAAATTGACGATTTTCAAATCACAATTTTCGAATCTAAAAATGACAATCTAATAAAGTTGTTGAAAGTAAGGTAATTGATTTGATTTCAATTCTTTTGAGGGTGAGAAACCAACTTTAAAATTCGATCTTCCTTTTTCCGATTTTGCAAAATTGAATACAATAGGTTTGGATTTTCAACATGATATATGCAATAAAGTTATGAACAATTCAACCAAGGAAGATGAATATAGTGATCACAATTTTTTTGGACTTTTCGAAGATGAGTTGTTGATTTCTGAAGGGGAATATTTAACCATTTTGACATTGAAATCAATAATTTTGAAGAAGTTTTCAATGATAAGATTGAATTTCAATTTGGTGAAAATAAACTTGAACTTCAACCAATTGTTCTATCTACCCCAAAAATCATTGAAAATAAAACAACTCACACGATTTTTTATAAAAACACATTCGTTTTTCCAAATCAACATTAAACTTTGAAATCTTTTATGGTTTGTTTTTCTATGCTTAAGCTGTGTCTCTTATACTTGACGAGACAAATGAATTGGTCTTTGAAAGACCATTTCATTTACTCTTTAACTGTATATTTTCTAATGTTATAATGATCGTTTCATTTTCATGTAAATATAGGTCATATTTTTTTTTTGGTTTTCTCCTTTCACTTGGTTTAACTGTGGGACACAGTTAAAATCAAGTGAGGGGGGATTCTCATCTTCATTTTTCATGGTTTATTTTTCGCAATTTTTTCCAGAACTTAAAAAAAATTTAAAAAATCCAAAAACAAATTTTTGTTCTAATAACTTTTGAAGAAACACTATAGGATAAATATATGGTTTTAGTTATTTAATTGAAATTTTTAAAAATTTATTTGTCTTAAAAAAAATAAAGTTTGATTACAAGTAACTATTGTTTGTACCAAAATTGGGCAAAACACTCTTCGGATGTAATCGAAGAGACTAGAATGAAGAAATTAAATGGAAAAGGAGGCTAATCTAACAATCACACCAATAAAAGTAAGTGGAAATAGATAGAGACAAGAGTTTACAGTGGTTCGGCGTTGTAGCCTACGTCCACTTTGAATAGTTTGCTGTTTATTAATGATTCTCAAATGAGTTACAACAGTATGAAAGCTAACACTCGAGTTACAATGGAGTTTCAGCAGAGTAACAGCATAGAAGCTTCAAAAGTCCTTTTTCAGTAGGCGTATGGGTGTTATTTATAGGAGTAGATCTGGAAATATCTGCCTTAGAACTTGGAATACTTTATTTCACACGTGGGTGGGCCCACCAGATCGATTTAGGGTTGCTTGGGATCGATCCCTATTGTCTTCGTATCGATAAAGTTTGGCTCCATTTGAGCTGCGATCGATTAGTGGAGCTCTTGAGTTGATATGCTAGCTCTTGTGAAAATTTCATAGCATTTGGACTTGTAATTTGAGAGATATGATTGATCCAAGGTTGAGCTACAAGTAGGGCTGAAGACTTCGTATTGATGCTTGCGTATCGATGGATTTCGTCTCGATGGCGTGGCTCGAGTATTTTGTGGAGATCCATATTTCATGCTTGTAGACCATTTCCTTTGGTTCAACCTATTCCTTTATATCCATCCGAGGCCATACCCTTCGTATCGATGTTCTACCATTGCTTTCATATCGATGCTTCATGTGTGGTTTCGTATCGATGCCGAAGTCCCTCCTTCATATCGATCTCTGGTTTTCCTCTTCGTATCGATCAAGTGGGAGATCGATATGAAGCATGCCGCAATGGTCCATGGGATGTTGATGGATACGAAATGGATGGATGCTGAGTGATGGACTTGTGCTTGTTTCGTATCGATTTGGATGGATACAAAATGATGGATCTTGATGGATGGATATGAAATGATGTGTTCCACATGGATCTTGATCGATCCATAACATGAGCATACGAACTCCGATTGACCTAAAATTTGGAACGTTGCCTTTTATAGCTTTGCTTGTCATACCATGCAAATTGTAGCTCGATCCGGACTCAGACCAAGTTTGCCTATATCCATCGTGAACCTGTAGATCTCCAAGGCGGATTGCCTTCGGTCGCTAGTAAAGTCCTTTGTGTCATAGCCTTGCCAAAAGACAGGATAACATTTGCTCCCCAAAGTACGTTCTGTGTGAAAATGATGTGCTTTGAAAAACTGCAATCTTTATTCTGAAAAAGTTTTATCCGATTCGTTGAACAGCTGTTGTCTTTTCATCAAGAGATGTAACCTTTGATTAATTTCTAGTAATATAAATGTTGAATTGTAGACTGCCACTGATTATGTAGTTTTATGTTGTAACTGAAGGTCGAGTGCTAGCAATTTGTTGTTCATTGTTCTGGTTGTCACTAGGTAAGCATTCAGTTCCTATAACTTTGAAGATCAAATATTAGTTTATCATACATGTACGTATGTTAACCTGACTCATGTTCATGTTTGCACGTTTATAGGTCGTTGTCAAGTTCCCTTTTCATTTGGATCGAGTTTCATATCGATCCTCTCCTGGATCGATGTGAAATCCGAGTTGTAGCAATGATGATGGTTGCTTTGATTCATTCCTTTGTATTGATCCTCTCCTAGATCAATCTGTGATGTTTGAAGACAAGCTTCGTATCGATGGTTATCGATACGAGATGGTATGACTTTGGAGTGCTTGCTTTGTATCGATGGATATGAAACATTGAGCAAGGAATTGATCTGCATCGATGGGTGTGAAGTAGCTCATTGATGGATACGAAATGCTAGGTTCTGGATTGCTTTGAGTTGATGAATACGAAGGTCATTTTCGTATCGATGGATACAAATGATCCAGATATACTTGTGCAGCACCCTTCGTATCGACAGTATTTTGACCGCTTCTATCGGTTTTTGCCACTATGATACGAAACGTCATTCTTTCGGATACGATGGCATATATATAGTTTTTGTACTTAGAAAAATTTAACTTGCTTTTGTTTTCACTTTCACTTCGTATTGATCCCAGAAGAAAAAGAATTGCAGAACTATCGTCCTCCAAACAACCAATTTTTACTTTTAAGTCCAGACTTCTCGAACTAGGTAATCGATTGAATAAAACCATTTTAAAATGATGAGATTCTAGTTTAACACCACTTCATCCAAGGTTATGGCTAACTCCGGCATTGTTGATGCTGGGATGGGGCTAAGGTTAGGTCGAGGGAGCAGTAATGGCATCTTGGAGGCTTGGGGAAGGAGGAGAGGAATCGACTTAGTCACTGACTCCAAGTTTCTCCCTCGAACTCATATTGATACGAGACATGTATCGATCAGAATGTTGTGAAGTAGTTTGTAGATAGCCTTTATGATCGAGGTGGAAAGGTAGTAGTTTGCTAATCGATTAAGGATAAAGCAATTTGTATCAATAGAGGAGGCATGGCGATCAATCCGAAGTCAGGGTCTTTCGATACAAAGAGCATCGATGCTTGGAGTGATCGATACGAAGCCAAGACCTTTAGATCGATACGAAACCTAACTCCTTGGATCGATACAAACACAAGCTTTAGGGGAACGATCCAAGTTGAACCATGATGGATACGAGACCAATTTCCTTTTGCATACTCGAACACTTAACTCCGACGAGCTTTAGCCTTGCATACCTGGACTTGACTGTAAAACTACACATATGACCATCCTTCAAAGCTCGTCGATGGAACTGTGACTTGATAAACATAACCAACCTTAACATGGATCGTTCTTCAAAGTCAGGATGGCATAGTTGATATAGTCGGTGATGATGGTCACTCCGGTCGAATCTCGAAGTCTTGTCATTTTACCACCTTCCAAACACTTAGAAATTTAAAGTATTCTATAACACTTCACTACACAACACGGTCACTCACTTTACACCGGGGGGGGGGGACACGGGTTTCTTTCCATCTAATAATGGTTTTCACTAAGTTCAATAGCTATGGAACCCGGAAGCTCCGAGCAGCAGGAAGTTCAGAGTCCTCCACTTCCTAGGATAGAAAGGCCAGACATTGCGGCCGAAGTAATAAGTCCTGCTACGGATGAACTGCCGAGTGCAGTGTTGGTTTTGACTCTAGGGGACTCGGTCCGTTCCAAGATTTCTTAAGATATGCAAGGCAGAATTTGTCTCAGGCATGGACTATCTCTGGAAGATGTTCTATTACCGCGGCTGGAAGACAGAGCGCACAATCCCCCGAAAGGGTTTACTGCATGTAGCAGATTCATGTGCGTGGTTGGAATGTTGCCCCCGTTCAACCAATTCATCAGGGATGTGTTATTCTTCTTGAGCATTGTACCTTCTCAACTGCACCCCGATGGTTACGCACTTCTCAATAGCTTATATATCATCTTCATGGAGCACCTTCTCCGACCACCGACCATTGATGAAATCAGATACTTGTTCAACGTCAAGAGTCGTGGGGATAATCTTTGTTTACTTTCCTAGAAGCTGTTAGAAACTTTCAAGTAGTGGCAGGTGCTTGGAGTAAGTTGAGCTACTTCAAGAATGAATGGTTCTTCGTGAGATGCCCACCCAGGTTTGCTAGGCGATGGTTGGTCAGACGTAAGTGCTTTAACTTCTTCATCAATTAACTGTGTAAAATAAATCAATGCTGAAACCATTACTACATTTCTTTTACAGCTTCAATCCCACGGCCCGAAGGAGCGCAATTCAAGGAGATAGTAAAGACTCTCCAATCGGTGCCTGCTGAACTTAGAGAAATAGATGAAGTCCTTAATGATGAAAACTTGATCACCTTGGAGCTTATAGAGAGAGGCCAAAGAATTGGGCTAACAGGAGTTCCTAGGGTGGCTCTGGTGAGGCAAGGAGGAAGAAGAGCTCCTATCATGCCCCCATTCGGGGGAGCCCAGAGTGCTCTTGGAGTTATAATCATCGAACGGGGCGATGATGAGAGTGCGACAGCTAAACACGAGCCTGATGTTGTACTTTCGTAGGCCTTCGATCGTCAAAATCGAAAATAAAGGGCAAAACTCTCGCCCACAAAGCCAAGAGGTAAAAGACCGTTGTAATAACTCAACCCGCTGTAACTCCTATAGATCCGAAGACCTCTTCTCCACAAATAGAAGGTTCATTGAGAGGATTGTCGGACCTTCCTATCTCAGACGACATATCTTCGTTCCAGGATCTTGGGATAGAGGGGGTCCACTCCCCATCACAAACTGGCGCGGGCCTAACTTCTTTAGACATAGGGGAGCCGACTTCAACAAGTAAGGTTACCAAAATCGGTCGGTTGTGAGGTTTGCACATGCATACACACACTTCATGACACCACATAATTTCTAATCACATGCTTCTTAATCTCTGGAGATAACCAATTCTGCTTCTCTTTTCATTTTACAGACACAATGGTGAAACAAGGATCTATGCTTAGCAAGCTTCGCTCTTCACGTCATTCTTCCAGTTTATAATCTGAATCACATAGGCATGAAGGTGAAAGAGACTACAGTCGCGGCTATCACTCTAGCCAAGAGCGCGAACGCCATGAAAGGAAGAAAGAAAGGTTACATCAAATTAGGCGCCGCTCTCGGTCGCCATCTCCACCATCTAAAGGACCCACAAAACCAACCAGCTCGAGTAAGTCATCTTACGAAACTGCACTCCAAATAACTCCACCTCACACTTCAAAATCCGACGATCAACGTCGTAGAACTGAAACAGAAGCTCCCGTCATCATAGAGAAAACCGCTATTAAGCCCACAGGGGAGGGAGCCATTCGAACCGCCATTGATGTGCACATAAATATGCATATATTTAATCTATTTTTAATTAAATAACACTACGCCATAGATGACCTTCTGCAACATTTTTGCAAGGTGTTGCCAGCTAAAATGTTGAGATAGATATAAAATTTTGGTCCTACTGCAACGTTGTATTTATGGTGTTACCTTAGCCATAAAAATGTGTTGCTCTAGCTAAACAAGTGTAACACGATGCAACATTTTTATATAGTGTTGCTATAGATGTATTCAAATTAAAAAATTAATAAAATTAGCAATCCGCGTGAATACGATCCAACGGTCTACATTTAATCTGATTGTTAAACTGGATCACCGCTACAATTTGCCCCAAATTTTCATTTTCCCGCTTTACTTTTCATATCATTTTCGTTCTCACCCCCAATTTCCAAATCCTTAATTTCCAAATCATATTTTCGTTTCTTTTTTTTTTCTTCCAAAAACAAAATCTCGTCCTTTTTTCAAAGTTTGGTAGTGATCTCAAACAAGCTTCGTTCCCATTTCGTTCTCACCTCCAATTTCGCTACTGTTTGCCTACATGTCGAGCGCCGTTTGCTTTGTTGCCGAGATATGGAAATGTCTGTTTGGGTTGTCGGAATGGGTAACCAGCGATTGTGATTAGGTGATTAGGCGATTAGGCGATTTGGCAACCTGAAGTCGAATTTGGCAACTGAAATAGTTTGTTGGTGAGGCAATTAGAGGATGGAGGCTGGTGGTTTAGAAGTATGTGTGGGTTTGGGTGAAGATTTGGAACTGTGAGATTTTAGTTGGCAGTGGAAGCGGGTTGGTAATGAGGTTTGGTGATTATTTTGGCATAGGTTAAGGGCTGTAGGGGATGTAAGTTGCAGCAGTTTGGGGAGTGGATGGTGGTAGTGTAGAGGTTCGTGCTGCCGAAGTCCGTGAGCTCATTCAGAAGCTTTCTCGTGATTCCAATTTAGAAGGGTAATGTATTACTTATTAACACGCAACCTGTTCGATGAAATGTCAATTTTTATTTATCATGGTTTCAGGTCTTTTACCAAGGCAGAGCTAAAAGCAAGGTTATTTCAGTTTTCACTGAACAATTTGCTAAGAATGATGGCTGGAAAAAGGTCGGATGATTCAGAAGAAGCTATGAAAGAGTTGCAAAAGTCAACCGAGGAGGTGTTTAAATTCGTAGGAGCATCCAATCTTGGAGATTTCATACCGTTCTTAGGAAGGATTGATTTTCAAGGAGTGCAAAAAAAGATGAGAAAGTGTACAGATTATAGAAATGGCATACTGCAAAAATTGCTTGATGAACTTAAACTTAAGATGGCAAATGCTAATAATGGAGTCCAAGTAGAGATTTGGATGAGTGAACCGTGGTTTGGATGAGGCGGTGATTGTCGGTGATGGAGGATGGTATGCCGATGCTGCTTCCAAGCGGTGTTGTTGATGATGTAATTTGATGAGGCAGTGAGTGGATGTTTTGTAAAAGAGGTTGGGAGTGCGGTCAGTGTTTGGTAGATGGTCAGTGTTTCAGGTAAGTGGTAGATGGGAAGTAGTTCCGATCGGTGATGAAGTTGCTGAGGATGGGGTTTGTGGGTTTGCTAAGTTCAGTCTTCATTTGTGCATCATTTTACGTCGTTTCAAAGAAGGCTCGATCTTTCGAAATCGGATGAATCGGGCGGTGCCCACTTGTTCGAACTAAAGGTCGATCCCCGCCGGGACTGCGGTGCCCCGGACCCCCGCCGGCGCTGCGCCCGGACTCGCTACTCAGCTCGCCTTCGGCTCGGCACTCAGCTCGTCATATATTTGTCAGTGTCGGTGTCAGTATAAATTGAGACTGCATATGTAAAGAGTGAACTGAGTGATGTAGTGAGGAATATCTGTATATGTGAATATTAGTGTTATATATCATTGAATTGTAAAATAGTGGAGTTAGGAATTTGTACTATTTCAAATGTTGAAATAAAATATTTATTTAAATAAATTACTGTTTAAATATCAAATTCTATGCGATAGCATTTTATTAAATAAATATTTATTTTTATTAAAAAATCAAATATGCTCTACATTGTGGGCCCCACAAATTCAGAAAGTTAATATCTATAGCAACATTTTGGAATGTTGCTACAGATACCTATGGGTGTTGCCATAGACCCAAATAGGGTTCTATTGCAACAATATTACTTATGTTGCCTTAGATAGTCAAAATGTTGCCTTTGAGGTCTAAGGCGATGACAAAAATTGCATCACCCTAAAAGTGTTGCCACAGACCAATGGCAACATTTTTCGGGCCTGAGCCAACATTTTTTTTGTGTTGCAGAAGGTCATCTATGGCGTAGTGTAAATGAACATATAGGGTATTTTAACACGTTTAAACCAAAATTAAAACTATTTTCAAATCATCATTTATTCATCTTCATATAGGGGCAAAATGGTCATTTTTGTGCATATATTAATTTGAGAAAATTTACTTGGACATATTTATGTTATTTTATAGGAATTTGAATGGAACTAGGATGAACGCTTCATTGAAAATATGCATGAACAAGAGAAGACAAGCAAATGAAGATGGAAATAAATCATTTCATGCAACATGGAGGACACCACCTACCTACTTACCATGATGTACAATTAGGAGCTAATGCACATGCTAATGAAGATTAAAGTAACATGCACATGTAATGGTGGATTATCCTCGTTCCAATGACAACTTGGAGGTCAAACTTCCTCACGGGAATTTCGAGTAGTCCCTAAAAATATGATTAGGGGTTTCGGCTTGTATAAATACCCCATATGTTCATGTAATTAAACTCTTAGCCTCCTCTTTAGTTAGTTTAGTTTTTGGCTCAAAAATAAACAAAATATTTTCTTTTTCATGGCTTCTTAGCCATTTCTCTTATGTAATTTCATTTATGCAATGTTAATTCATGCTATTTTATTTCATGATCTTTTCTTTTATGTTAGTAGCATAGATTAATTACTGCAAGTAGTTTAGCTCTCTTTTTATTCTAATTAGCTTGCATTTTCCTCTTGTTTTTTGTTTCATGTTGAATTCTACATTTGTTGAAATCATAAAAAATATGAGAAGCTAAACTCTTTCAATTTAGGGCTAATGAAGCTCTCTTAATCATGTAGATTCAATATTTTTCTAATCTATGATCTCTTTTTTTGCTTAATGGCAATATTTAATGTGGTTTAACTTTGTTATTTTGGCTTTGAATTTGATAGCCTATGTTGTTGACACCAAATAGGCTATGCTTAAACAAATAAAAACACAAATTACCTCTTCATCTACATATTATTATGGTAGTGAAGTGAATTTTAAAATCAAAATTTGATGGTCTATATTACTAATCAATAGTGAATAGATCATGCTTAGAATAGATTTTATTTTCAAGTTCATTAACATTTTCATGAGAGTTAACAAATGGTTTAGTCGATATGTTAAAGTTTGATGGTTTATGTTGGGCTAATTAATAGCAAAAATATGTCATACTTATGATAAACATATAAACTAAATTCACTAATGACCAAAAGAGAGATTATAATTTAATTTTGTTGATTTATGTGATCATGAGATGGGATTTGCCTTCAAACTCTCATATTTTTATCCATTTTATCTTTTATTACTTTTTACATTTTTTAGCTTAACGCAATCTTGAATTCTTGGTTTAATTTGATTGAGTAGAAATTTTAAATTCAATACAATTCCCTGCGGATCGACCCGTACTCGCAATGTACTAGAATTGTACACTATGCACTTGCGGTTATTTTTAATTTAAATTTTTTTGGCTATTTTCTAATCCGATGGAAAGTCATTCATTGAACAGTATTCGTATATGACATCTTAATAGACTCTAAGGATGAACGAGCGCATGAAGTCCATCTTAGAGTGGTGATTGAGACACTGAGGCAACATCAACTGAAAGTGAAGTTTTCCAAGTTTCATTTTTCGAAGAAAGAAGTTAAGTTTCTTGGTCAGGTGGTTTCAAGGAAGGGTTTGACAGTTGATCCGGATAAGATCGAAGCTGTTAATAACTGTAAGAGACCAAATATGGTGACTGAGATCAAAAGTTTCCTTGGGCTTGCTGGTTACTACCGGAGGTTTATTAATGATTTCTCATGAATAGCAGCACCTTTGGCTAAGCTATCCAGGAAGGACATGAAGTTTATTTGGTCTGACAAATGTGAGGAAGCATTCCTTAAGTTAAAGCACTTATTGACCAATGCGCCTGTGTTAGTAGTTCCAGATGGGAATCAGGGATTAGTGGTGTGTACCGATGCATATAAAACTGGATTAAGAGCTGTATTGATGCAGAAAGGTAAAGTTATTGCTTAAGCTTCACGATAGCTTAGACCGCATGAAGTGAGATATCCTACTCATGATTTAGACTTGGCAGCGGTGATCTTCGCATTGAAAGTATAATGACATTATCTCTTAGGGGAGAGATTTGAGTTATACATAGATCATAAGTCCTTAAAGTACTTATTCTCTTAGAAGGAGTTGAATATGAGACAACAAAGGTCGATGGAGTTTTTGACTGATTTTCGTATAGAGTATACACCTAGAAAAGGAAATAAAGTAGCAGATGCACTCTGCAAAAAACATCATAATATGGTGTTAGCTATGTCAGCAGAGTGGAAGGGCCAAGAGGCTTTGACTACTTGTAGTGTGCAGTTAAGATCGACTGCTAGTTCTAATCAGAGCACTATCACGTTATCCTACTTGGAAGTCCATCCAGTTCTGACCACAAGGATTGCTTCTAAGCAAAAAGAGACTCCATTGTTGGTCAAAAAGATTAGAAGGTTTAAGGTTGGACTGGAGATCGATGATCTAAAATATTTAAGTCTTGAATGGAGGGGATGGTTGAGAAAGAAGGGACAGTTGTGTGTTCCGAATGTTGAAGACCTAAAGGGAGAAGTTCATAGGGTATGTCATCAATCGAAGTTTACAATTCATCTTGGGGGAACCAAGATGCATCAGGATATAAAGAGGAGTTTGTACTGGGAAGGTACGAAGAGAGATGTTGGCTTGTAGGTAATGCAATGTGTAAACTATCAATAAGTGAAGGCCGAAAATCAGAAGCCGAATGAGTTGCTGCAATCTTTGGAGATACCAGTTTGGAAATGGGATTCGATATCCATGGATTTTATAGACGAGTTGCCAAGGTTGAATCGAGAAAATGAAAGTATATGGGTTATAGTGGATAGGTTGACCAAGTGTTTCCATTTCATTCCAACTAAATCAACCAGGACGACACCTATTTTAGCTAAGTTGTTTGTGAAGAACATAGTTAGATTGCATGGAATACCTAGTAGTATAGTCAGTGAGAGAGATACTTTGTTTACTAGCGAGCTCTGAATGATCCTAAAGGATGTGTTAGGCACCAAGCTCAAGACGAGTACTGCTTATCACCCTCAGACAAATGGGCAGACGGAGAGAGTCAACAAGGTACTCAAGAATTTGTTGAGAGCTTGTGTGCTAGATTTTGGTGGATCATGGGAAGACCACATACATTTAGTTGAGTTTTCCTATAATAACAGTTATTAGAGTAGTATAAGAATGGTGCCTTTTAAAGCTTTGTATGGAATGCCATGCAAGTCACCAGCATGTTGGTTGGAAATCAAAGGTAGGTTAGTCTTAGGTCTAGATCTAGTAAGAGAGGCAGTATATAAGATTGAGTTGATCTGAGGTAGGATGAAGGAAGCTCAGTCTAGACAAAAGAGTTACATAGATAAGAGGCGTAAGGATCTAGATATCTCAGTTGGAGATAGGGTTTCATTAAAGTATCGGCGGTGAAGGATGTGGTACGATTTGGAAAGTCATAGAAACTAACATCGAATATGTTGAACACCCCAGTTATAAAGATGATCGAAAAGCCTGCATATAGAGTAGAGTTGCCGAGCGGTTTAGCAGTGTCCATAATGTGTTTCATGTGTCTCATCTTCGTAAGTATGTGCATGATCCAAAGATTGCCATCCCACCGACCACATTGGAAGACTTAATAGTAGAACCGGAAGGCAACCAGTTCGGGTTTTAGCGAGAGACGAGAAGAGGTTAAGAAACATAGTTGTCAAGTTGGTGAATGTTCAGTGGAGCGACGCCGAGAAGGACTGTATTTGGGAAACCAAAGATAGGATTAGGGATACTTATCCTAATCTGCTTTAAGGGTATAATTTATATTTATTTTATACAGACTGTTTGCTAGTCAGCTAGGCTAGTATGGTAGTTAGGAAATGTTACAGATGATTTCATGGATACTATGCTTAGTATATAGTCCTTGCTGAATTTCGAGGATGAAATTCTTTAAGGAGGGGAGCATGTAACTCCCTTAATTTTAAATAGCATTATTTAGGAGATTTAATTAGATAAATTAAATATAATAATATAGAGACTAGAGTGATAAGGGAATTGGGATTTGAAAACTAATTAAGGTCGTGCCTTAGCTAAATTAATTAATGAGAAATTGTTATGACTTAGAAACCTAAGAGAATAAGGTAATGATAAAATGAGTATAGCCGAACTCCATAACCACTAAAACCCCTACCACATTTTCATTCTCATTTACATTCTTACAAAACAAAAATAGAAACAAAAGAGAAACAAGGTCGACCATAACCCTAAGAGAAGAGGAGCTCAAAAATTAATTAGAGCCTAAGATTCAAGCCAGGAAGATTAAAGTGTAGAACAAATCTCAAGTTCCTTATCCAAACAAGGTGAATACTGATCTAAAGCATCTCATATAAGTCATCTTGAATGTTTTAATTTCATTTTGTGGTTTAAAACCGTATGATTGGATGAATGATGATATGTTTTGATTTAAATGCCATGTTATAATTTAAATAAGTGTTTTGTGGAATAATATAGTTTTGATTTAAGTCTAAAATCATGAAAAATGATTTCCAAATGCCCTGATTTTTGAATATGTTATGTAAATCATTATTAATGAGATAGGTTTAAATTTTCATAATATTTCAAGCTATGGATAATTTATTATGAATTTTCTAGTGAAAAAATGGATATTTTGAGTTTTAATTAATTTATGGAATTAATTAATTATTTCGAGCCGAGCATTTTATATAATAAAGATATTATCATTTTGGAATTTATGTGAATTTATGAGATTTTCTCAAGAGATTTGGGTGATTTTTTGATTTAATTAGAAAGATTAATATTTAATGATTAATTAAATAAAAAGGGGTTAGTTAATAATTTTTAATTAAATATTGGTGGGAATTACATGCGGCAGCAAATTCTGAAAAGAATTTTATAAAGTTTTTATTATCCAATAGAATATCTACAACATAATGGGTTAGGTAAAAAGAAATTGCTTTACTTAGTTAAAAATCAGTTTTTATAATAATTATAACAACGCCACTTACCTTCAAAAGCATTGATGCCTTCAAAAGCATTGATCCTTCGAAGGCATACAATGCCGCTTTTCTTTAAACACTAAGGCGATTGGGGTGTCGCTACATTTAATATAGCCTTGTCTAGGATGAAGGCGAAAGGGTCTTTTGCACTTGTTTGTACCAAAATTGGGCACAACACTCTTCGGAAGTATCTGAAGAGATAAAATGTAGAAATTAAATGGAAAAAGAGGATTATCTAACAAACACTTCAAAAACAAACAAGAAAGTACGTAGAAACACAGGGATTTAGAGTGGTTCGGCGTGTTGCCTACGTCCACTATGAAATGATTGATCTTTATTAACTTTGCTTGTTGGTTACAGCGGATTACAACAATAAATCTCGAGTACAACAATGAAATTTGAGTACAATGATGAATTCGGTAGAGTCTGGGCATCAGAGAGCCAAAAGATCCCTTTTCTGTAGGTTCTGAGCTGCTATTTATAGGTGTAGGCTGCAAATATCTTGCTCAGATCTCGGGAGACCTCTTCTAGCATGTGGGTGGGCCCACGCGATCGATCCCACGCGATTTTGCACTTGGTCCGTGATCGATACGAACGAATTTTGTATCGATCAAGATTTGACCCAATCGACTTGAAATTGGGCATGAGCATTCCTTATGTTGTACGCAAGCTTCTGTGAAAATTTCGTAGCATTTGGACTTGTAGATTGTGAGTTATGATCGATGCAAGCTTGTGTTGTTCGTATGCTGTTCTCCTCGTATCGATGCTGTTTGAATCGATCATTTCGTATCGATGATCATGCATGTGATGCCAATTGCCGCTTGCTTTCAGGATTGATCCGAAGTTCATGCCGAATCGATCGAGTCACCCCAACATGCGTGCCTTGTTCATATCGATTTGACCTAGTCCCGTTTGCATCGATCGAAGCTGCTTTGTTCGTATCGATTATCGTGGCATTGTTCGTATTGATATTCATGGGCCATTTCATACCGATAGACGAGGGCCATTTTATTCGTATCGATCATTGATTGATCGATATAAACTGCGCGATTGAGATCGATGCGAATTAACCCCAACTGATCGATACAAAGTTGAACTAATTTGGTGGATACGAACAACTGACGCGATGGATATGAACAGATGGATAGCGTGATCGATACGAACAAATGGATGTGAAACAATATCGATTGATGGATATGAACAAGGCCTTTCAGCGATGGATACGAAGAGTGCAATTCTCCTGATCGATACGAAGACGAGTGCATCCGATGGATTCGAACCAGACGGATACGAAGAAAGGCTTTCTTCGGTTGCTTGATGGATACGAACAAAGTGATTGCTTGAATTGCATCGATCATATCTTGAGCATATGAACTCCGATTGACTTGAAATTTGGAACAGTGGCTTTCATAGCTTTGCTTGTCATGTCTTGTCGATTGTAGCTCGATCTGGACTCGGACAAAATTCATCGATATCCATAGTGAGTCTGCGTATAACCGATCTTCGGGACGGATTGTCCTTGGTTTCCAGTTAAGTTCCTGGTATCACGGCCTTGCCAAAAGGCGGGATAACATTTGCCCCCCAAAGTACGTCTTGTGAGAACATGACGTGCTTTGAAAAGATGCAATCTTCATTCTGAAAAGTTCCGTCTGACTTGTTAAATAGTTATTGTCTTTTCGTTGAAAGCCGTGACCTTTGATTGATCCATAGATACATAAATTGTGAACCGTAGACTGCCAATTGTTGTAATGTGTACTGTTGTAATCGATCGACGTATGATAGTAATTTGTCGCTCGTTGTTGTAATTGTCACCACACAAGTATTCAATTCCTACAAATTTTAAAGATTAGATGTTAGTTCATTATACATGAATGTATGTTAGCCTAACTCCCGCTAACGTTTGTACATTCACGAGTCGTTGTCAGTTTTTTAGTTTTTGTATCGAATTCCATATCGATCCTGTCCTGAATTGACGTGGAATTCGAGTCATAATGAATCTTGGTGGTCATTTTGGAGTATCCCTTCGTATCGATCCTCTTCTGTATCGATTCGGGATGAATGAACATGAATCTTGTATCGATGGAGTTGAATTATTCAAATATTAATCTGTGATGATCTTCGCATCGATGGCTGTGAATCCCTGCAACTCTTAAAATGATGGATACGAAGTTGCGACTCTGTATCGATAGGCTAATGAGGGTTACGAACAGTGCAACTGGTCCCTCATGTACTATTCGTATCAATGGATTCGAGCCTTTATGGGTTGTGTGTTGATGGATACGAACAGTACAGTTCGCATCGATGCGCCTTGGATGGAGTCGAAAACAGTGGATACGAATAAGTGTTTCGTATCGATGGAATCTGATTGTTCAGAAAAATCTTTGTTGCAAATTTCATAGCGATAAAGTTTGAGCCGATGGATACGAATAACTAATACGTATCGATCTGGGGGGAAACCGGTTGAAATCGGTCGCAACGACTAGGAGAGGAATCGTTTTCCTTTACTTCTTGGGTCCATATATAAATGTTTGTACTTAGCCAAATTTCTCACTTGTCACTATTTTTTTCTGGCCTTCGTATCGATAAAGAATGCGAGAAAGAAGAAAACTGTTATTTGCCTTCGAATCGAACCAAACCTCCAACCCCTTGAACTAATTGTTGAAATCAGGTAACTAGCCGGCGAACTCGCGTTAAGAATGATAAGACTTGAATCCAATTGCTAATCCATTCATATACATGGTCGACTTTAGGCGATGTTGAGGTCGAAGCTGGTTCGGAGTATGGTCGAGGGAGTAGCCATGGCGCTTTAAAACGCTTAGGGAAGAAGAGGTGAAAAGAGACGCATAGCTCTAACTTCGAGTCTATAGAAGATAAGAAGAAAATTGGCTTCGTATCGATCCCGACCACGAGACCTACGTTGATGATCGATCGTTCGATGAAATCCACGAACTTCGTATCGATCCCCTTTCGCGGATTTGGTTTCCTCAATTTCATGGTTTGAGATCGATAGGAAACCAACAAACTTTTGACCAATTCGAACTTCATGGCGAATTTTAGACCGATACGAACTTTGTGGGGACTCGACCGATGTAATGTCAGTGTGAATTGATCAATGCGAAACCAAAAGCACAGTGACCGATATGAAATGAGAGCTTCGGATCGATGCGAAATTAGAGTGTCGATCGATGTGAAGTTAGAGCTTTGAGCGATGCGAAGTGAGTGTTCTGAGACCGATACAAAGCTAATGCCCTTGCAATGAATGATCTGAACTTTCTGATCTTTAATACAAATTTCACGTAAATTCAAATATTTGACTCTGATGAGCTTCATCTTTGCATAACCAGACTTGACCTTTTCTCTGCATACTTGACGCCTTTCGAAGCTCGTCGATGGAACCATAACTTAACAAACTTTTTAATAAACTTTAGCTTGGATCGGTCTCTAAAGTCTGGATGGCACGGTTGTGACGGTCAGCGATTACGTCACTTCCAGTTGAATTTCGAAGTCTCGTCGTTTGGACATTTTCTCTAACTCTGTATACTATCTTAAGCAACATGTAGCACTACACTACACAACACATTCATACACTTCACACTGGGGAATGCATGGGCTTATTATCATCTAATGACAGTTTTTGATAAGTCTACTAGTTATGGAATCCACAAGTTCACCGCAACAGGAGACACCGAGTTCGCCTCCTTTGGTGACAGAGGTACCAGATATCGCAGCCAAAATTGTAAACTCGGCTCCGGATGAGCTTCTTGGAGCCACTGTAATTTTGAATCTGCAAGATTCTATTCCGTCGAACATCTTCGAATATATGCTAAGCAGAATCTATCAATGCCATGGGCTGTCATTCAATGACATACTGCTTCCAGGGCCAAATGACAGGCCATATGCTCCCTCGGAGGGGTATACAGCCTTCAATCGACATTATTACACCGCCGGGACACTTCCCCATTTAATCAGTATATACGGGAAGTGTTGGCCTTTTTAGGGATCGCCCTCATTGCAATTGCATCCCAATGGATATTCATTGCTGAACAACACCTTTATTGTCTTCATGGAGCATCTTCTGCAGCCCCCAACTCCGAAGGAAATCAGATACATATTCAATATCAAAATTCGGGGAGATAGTCCCTCTTTTACATTCTTGGAGGCGGTTAGGAACTGAATGGTTACTTTAAAATTGAATGGTTCTACGTCCGATGTCCACAGGGCTTCGCTAGGCGATGGATAACTAGACGCAAGTGCTTCAACTTTACATGACTTGACTGTGTGACGTCACTTGACATCCACTCTAACATCTGATGTCTTTTGCAGGCTCGATTCCACGGCCAGAGGGCGCCCACTTTAAAGAGATGGTTCGAACTTTTCAAGAAGTGCCGATTGAGATGAGAGAAATCAAGTCGGTACTCACAGTTGAGAACTTGAGAATCGTTGGGATGATCGATCAAGATCAAAGCATTAGACCTGAAGGATCGATCAGAACAGTCTCGACAAAACGGGCTAAACGTAGAGCGCCCAAACTTGTGATTGCCGAGGAGGGCGATGATGAAAGTACGCCCACAGATGATGAACTCGTTGCTGGGCCTTCTGCCAGATTTCAAGTGACAGAAGGAAGGAGAAAAGGCAAGGCCGCTGCTCATAAATGCCCTAAGTCTTTGAGGTGGAAATCAGTTATAGTTTCTTTACAGGCCTCCGGCGTTAGAATCTCAAAGGCTCCTCCCTCGCTAATAGAGAGTCCTTTTGAAGGGCTTGCTGATATTTCGATTCCGGACTTTGTGTCACTTCCATATGATACCGGATTGGAGGAGCTTCAAAATGCTCTAGATTTAAGCGAGTCTCTACCCATCAATGCGGCCGACATTACCGGTTGGTCGGGAGGTTGCACACACATATACACTTCACGGCACCACACGGTTTCCAACCTTAAATTGCCTATTTCAAAAATTCACTAACTCCGTTTTTCTTTTACTTTACAGATACGATGAACATGCGAGATTCTATGCTCAGTAGTCTTCATTCAGCACGCCAATCGTCAAGCTCGTATTATGAGTCCCGTCGGAGGGAGGATGACAGAAACTGCGATTGCGGTTATTCTAGTCAGGAGCGTTACAAGCGGGAAATAGATAGAGATTATAGAGAACAAAGATATCGATCCCGATCGCGTTCTCCACCCCCTCGATTCCCCCACACAACCTTCAGGCCAGGGAAAACAGCCGGTAGAGCCCCCTCGCCACAAACCATCTTCGCAAACTTCTCGGCCTGAATCGCAATGCCATAGCACTGAGGTTGAGCCTCTAGTCGCCGTTGAACAAGCTATCACTGAGCCCACTGGGGAAGGGGATATTAGAATTGCTCAGTTAAAGAAAGATTTTCCAAATATATGCTTTGACGACTACATCTTCCCTCCTCACTTAAAGAGAATCCCGTCGGAGGCAGAGAACACAATGCATGATTACATTCACGACATCTATACCTAGTATAAAGAGTGGGCGAAAGCTGCAGAGAAAGCATCGAAGGTGGCCTTCGAGCGGGCTAAAATAATCAAAAAGTTAGAATCTGATCTCGCCTAGAAGGACTGCATCGTCCAAGTGCTTAATGATGAAGCCGAGTCCTCTCGGAAATCAGAGATAGAGGCCACCAAAAAGGCCGATGAGGTGAACTTGGCCATGGAGAGGATGAGGTAGACACACTTTGCCTTGGTGGAGCAGATGGGCCACCGAAACGCCACTGTCATAGCTGAACGAGACGCAGCTCTGAAAGAACTCGCTGAGCTTAAGGCTAAATTTTCTGAAATCATCAAAGAAAAGGATGATGCCAATAGAGCAGCTCAGGAAGCATGGGAACAGGCCAGCTTCGGAGCGAGCGGGATGCAGCAACGGCTAAGGTTCGGAAGGTGGAGACTAAGGTCAAGGAGGAAGTCCAAAGGGTGGAGTCTAGGCTAGAAGCTGATATTGAGGATATCCTCATTGTTTATAATGCTAACATCTTGAAACATAGAAATCTAGCCTGGCTCGACAATTACCCGACACATCTACACAACGCTTGGGGCCGATTAGTAGAAGATGAAAAGGCTGCACATCAGGGCGAATCAGTTGACGAATTTGAGCTTGAAAGCCGAGTGCTGAATGAAGACGAGCAAAAAGTTCTTCACGATGCAATGATTTCACATGAGAAGGAGAAGCTCGGTGCTTAGCATTTGAAAGTTGGAGAAGGTTCTGGTGTCGAGCACCGCGTTACAAGTCTTGAAACTCTTGTGCCGACCAAGTGCGAACCGACTTCCGCGGCTGATTCTCAATCCGTTCCCGCTTACAACCCGGATCAGCCGCGGTTATCTCAAGCTAGCTAGCAAATTTCTGAGGCTGTTCAGCTGCCCACAAGTCAAACCGAGGAAGGTACTCTGAACATTCCCTATGCTTGTCCGAAATTGAAATCGTCACTTGAAGTAGTTATTAACAGTTCTTCTTTTGTTTTTATCCAGTGATTGATGATACACCGGTCATGCCTCCTTCAACTCAAGAACCACGTCATATGCAGGAGGCCATTATAACTGAAGCAACCACTACAACAACCACGGCAACGACTGATGGAGCGTAGGGGAGCACACTTATTTTTGATGAGCAGATGATGGAGGAACTCCTCGGTCAGCACAATGATCCTTTCGCAGACTTGCCATTCGTTATGGGTGGAAGTGCACCAGTGACAAGTTCTTCGGCTCCAACCGCGAGAATTCCCGACGATGCACAAACGCTTCATGAGGAGGAAATTATAGCTGAAATCAAGGTCGAAATGGAGGCAGCCGTGTGGGGCAGCGGTTTTGGCGGTGGAATGGCTGGACCTAGCCCAGCTCCTTTGTGGATGATATCTCCGGGTGGAACGGTCATTGAGACGAGCGCGCCTACCCCACCTCCTTCTGTTGACCCTGTTCCTCCGACTCCGCCTGCAGGAAGCATCCCAATGCACTTGAGTTCGGAGGAGGATGTCGATATAATGCCCACGGCTGGAGATCGGCCGTTGAAAGGCAAGGGATGAAAGAGAAAACTAAGCGGAAGCTCCAACGGGTTTACACCGAAGGGGAAACCGAAGAAGAAGAAAGAATAGACATGCTTCTTTGGTGAAATTTTGAGTATATAGGAATTTCTTTTGTTCTTTTTTGCTAGCTGTGTATAGATGCGGGTTCAGCCCCTGCTAGTAGAATTTTTTGGATAAACTTGTACTTAATTTCCTTCTACAAACAGTTGAAATGAAATTCCATTTTGTTTTTAACTCAATTTTCGTCTATTTGCTTAAGTATTTCAGCGTTCAAACTCTACTCCAGTGTACTTGTCGAGTTTCGACCTTTGGATTGGACCAAAGTTTAGTCGTTAAGTCCTGAAATCATGACCGTAAGTGATGACTGAATGTTGAACTGGACTCTGATGCTGCATTGTCTCAATCAGTGATCGACGCTTAAGTTCTGCCCCCAATTTCAAGGACGAATTATAGAGATCAAGTGGCGATCACACTTCGCTTTCAACTCATCAAGTGTAATGTCGTCGAAATGATGCTGGACTAAAGAAATTCGAGTGTTCGAACTGATGCTGGAATAAAGAAATTCGATCATTTATCATCGATTGCATCCACACTCCGAGGATTTGCATTCGTACGTCGGCGGTCAGACATGCCTGCTTGAGTTTCAAGGATACGTCCACACTCCGGGGACTTAAGTCATTTTCACGGGTGGTCAATCACACCCGCTTAATGTTTGCAATGATGTCCACACTCTGAGGACTTTAGATGGATTCGTGGGCGCTCAGCAACACTCGATTTGCAATTACACTCTAACCACGCTCCGTGGACATAGAGTTGTTTTACGGACGGTGAATCCCAATCCGGTATGTGTTCAAACTCTAATCCACTCTCTGGGGATTTTGAGTCAACGCTTATACTCCAATTCACGCTTTGGGAATTTGGAGTCGGTGTTTATGTTGATACTCCGGTTCACACTCTGGGAATCCGGAGTTAGTTAATGTTATACTCCAGTTCGCGCTCTAGGAACTCGGAGTTAACCAAAAGATGGTCAATCACATCTGTTTAGGCTTTAGGATTTCGTTCGCACTTCGGAAACGACGAATTTATTAGGATCGTGGATGGTCAGTTCACATCCACCCTGAGTTAACAAGCGAGGTCGTTAGATGGAAGGACTGGTCAAGGTATGGGCGAAGTCGTTAGGTGGACGGATCCACCTTCTTCGGAACCAAATTCGTAAGTTTGTACTCCAGTTCACGCTCTGGAAATCTGGAGTTAGTTAAAGGATTGTCGTGTATCAATCCTTTTGTTGGCTTAATTGTGATGGCTTGTCCCCGAGCTCGGGTTTCAGTTAGTGAGTGACCGGTCGTACCACAGTCACTCCCTATTTGAATAAATTCCACCGTATGATGGAACTTAGCTCTCCGTGCATAGTGATGTTCATATGAAGTATTTCAAGTAAATCACAGCTCTGGTTCGAAGAGATTGCACTTTATTGCTGAAATAAGAAAATATGGCAAAATCAGTTGCCTTATTACAAATTCAAATTTCGAAGTGCATAAACAAATTGCAAATGAAAAATAGATTGAATAAATAAACAGAGCCTGTTATGTGTAGTAGACGAAGACTCTCGCTGTTCCAGACTCTCGGAAGAGTGAGACCATCAACGGTTGATAATTTGAATGTGCCATCTCCGAGCTTTTGTTTAATAACATACGGCCCTTCCTAAGTTGGCTTCATATGAGAAGGGACCTGGTAAATTCTCTTGAGGACGAGATCGCCAAGTTCAAAGGTTCGAGGTCGGACCTTGGCATTGTATAATCGGGCGACTCGACTTCGATATGCGGCTGCCTTCAAATCAGCTTCTTCACGCTTCTCATCCAATAAATCGAGAGACTCAACAAGTAATATAGGATTTGTCTTTGGATCATAGTATGTCACACGATGAGAAGGTACTTCTAATTCGACTGGAATAATAGCTTCTGAACCATAAGAGAGAGAGAGAGAGAATGGACTGTGGCCGGTCGTGGACTTGTGGGTTGTTCGGTAGGCCTATAAGCCATAGGAAGTTCATCGACCCATTTGCCCCCGGCTTTTTCCAATCGTTTCTTCAGAATAGACTTTATAACTTTATTAACAGCTTCGACCTGTCAATTCGCTTGAGGGTGTGCAACTACGGAGAATTTCTTCTGAATGTGGAATCGTTGACAGAAATCCTTAAATTTGATACTGTCGAATTGGGTCCCGTTGTCAGTGATGATAGTACGTGGGAGACCAAATCGACAAATGATGTTGCGCACTACAAAGTTGATCACCTTCTTCGTTGTGATTGTAGCGAGGGGTTCAGCTTCCGCCCACTTGGTAAAGTAATCTACTGCTATGATGGCCTTCGCACCACCTTTGGCTAGAGGTAAAGAGCCAATAATATCGATGCCTCATACCGCAAATGGCCATGGGCTGACCATCTGTGTTATCTTGGTAGGTGGGGCTCCGACCTTGCTTCTGACACTTATCACATTTTTTGGCATAATCCGATGCATCATTATTTACAGCCGGCCAATAATATCCATATCGAAGTACTTTCTTGGCAAGAGCTTGCCCCCGGTGTGATCGCCACATTCTCCTTCATGTACATCATGCAATACTCGTTTGATTTCATCGTGAGCGATACACCGGAGCAAAGGCACAGAGTATCCTATTCTATACATAACTCCTTTTTTGAATAGTGAATCGTGAAGCTTTTTCGAAGAATCTGTCTCTTTTCACTCCTGCGCTCTGGAAGGGTCCCATGCTCGAGATAATTCCTGAATGGAGTCATCCATAACTCCTTATCACAAACAACCTCAACTATCCAATTTGTCTCCATCCGATCGATACTCGGGGAAGCTAATGTTTCCACGGGAACGAGTCCCATTTGTTGTGCCTCACCTGTGCTGGCTAACTTTGCTAATGAATCATCTTTTTGATTGCGCTCTCGGGGAATACAGTAGATGGCATAATAATCAAACTGATTTAATATCTCCTGGACCTGAACAAGGTAAGCAACCAGTCTTCGGTCTTTGGCTTGATACTCCCCCTGAACTTGACATACGACCAACTGTGAATCACAATAAATTTCCACAGCGATGATTGTTAAATCTCTGGCCAATTTCAATCCTGCCAATAGGGCTTCTTATTCAGCTTCGTTGTTGGTTGCACGGAAATTGAACTTTAGAGCATAACATATAGATCGACCTTTAGGGGTTTCAAGTACAACCCCTGCACCTGAGCAACGGTCATTGGATGCACCATCTGTTTGCAGCTTCTAGATATACTTAGGAGACTCACTTTTTTCGAGCAAGTCCTTTGGGATGGTAAATTCAGGTATGAAATCTGCTAGGACTTGTCCTTGAATGGCTCGCCTTAGGGTGTAAATAAGGTCAAACTGACTTAACTCGATATTCCATTTGAGTAACCTACCAGACGTCTCAGGATGTGTAAGGACCTGTCGTAACGGTTGGTCAGTGTAAACGGTGATTGGGTGAGCCTGGAAATATGGACGGAGCTTCCTCGAGGCAATAACAAGACAACAAGCCAACTTCTCTAGCTTCAGGTAATTTCTCTCAGCTTCGGTTAGCCGCTTGCTTATGTAGTAGATCGGCTTTTGTATTCGGTCTTCCTCCTGAATTAGGGCAGCATTGATTGCATTTTCTGATACCACCAAGCAAATGTACAATTTCTCATAATCGATAGGCTTTGACAAAATTGGTGGTGTGAAGAGATGTTGAATTAGTGCTCGGAATGCTCCCCCACATTCCGTAGTCCATTCAAAGTTTCGTTTTCGTTTTCGGATTAGATCGAAGAAGGGAATGCATTTGTCAGTAGATTTTGAAATGAACCTACTCAGTGCTGCTAATTTCCCATTGAGATCTGGACTTGCTTGATAGTTTTCGGGGTTTCAAGATTTCTGATCGCCCAGATCTTTTTAGGATTGGCTTCGATTCCTCAAGCGTTGACGATAAACCCAAAGAATTTTCCGGATGCGACCCCGAAGTGACATTTCAATGGGTTGAGCTTCATTTTGTATTCTCGGAGGATATTAAACATTGACTCTTGGTCTCTGGTGTGATCAGTGGAAAATTGTGATTTGACTAGCATGTTGTCCACATACACCTCCATAGTTTTTCCAATCTGGTTAGCGAACATTCGATTAACTAACTGTTGATAAGTTGCCCCAGCATTCCTGAGTCCAAAAGGCAAACATTATTGCAATAGAGTCCCATATTGGTTACGAAGCTGGTATGCTCCTGGTCGGGCAAGTGCATGGGTATTTGATTATAGCCAGAGTACGCATCCATGAAGGGTAAAAGTTCATGTCTAGCCGTTGAGTCTACAAGTTGATCAATTCGAGGAAGTGGAAAACTATCTTTTGGGCAAGCTTTATTCAAGTCAGAGTAGTCAACACATGTTCTCCATTTCCCATTTGGCTTTCGGACAAGTACAGGATTGAATACCCATTCCGGGTATAATGCATCTCAAATGAATCCATTCGTTTTACGCTTATCTACCTCTTCTTTAAGGGCGGCAGATCTCTCTGGATCCATACCATGCCTTTTTTGCTTGACCGGGACGTGCAACGGGTCAATATTCAATGTGTGGCTTGCGATGTCCGACGAGATCCCACACATATCAGAGTGCGTCCAGGCAAACACATCAAGGTTTACCCGGAGAAATTCAACCTATTCCTCTTGCATTTGTTGGCTTAGCTGAGATCCAATCTTTATCATTTTTGAATCGTCATTATCGTCGATTGGAACATCGATTGTCACTTTGGCCGGAGAAGCTTGACTGTCTTTACTTTCATCTTCACTTTCAGTATCTCTCGGGTCAAGATCTCTTTGGAATTAGTTGAGGTGCCCGGGCCCGGGCCCAGGCGTTAATTGTCAATTATCAGCAAAGCGGACGTAGAGAGATTCCTCTACGCCCTTTCCTTTTTCTTTTCGCTGCGCCTCACGCAGCTCAGCAACATAACAGAGTCGTCCTGCGGCCTGATCCCCTTGAACAACTCTAACACCATAGTCGTTAGGGAATTTCAAAGTCAAACACCATGGGGCAATGGCAGCCCTGAACTTAGCTAGGGCCAGTCGGCCCAAGAAAGCATTATATGGGGAGTTTATATCCAAAAAAACAAACTGCAGTATTCAGACTCTCCGTCGTTCACCAATTCCTAACTCCACTGGCAATTCCACCACTCCAGTGGGTATAGTTGCACTCCCGTTGAAGCCATGAATACATGATCGACATGGCTTCAAGTCTTTAGTGTCCATTCTCATCTGGTCATAGGCTCGTTTAAACAAGATATTCACAGAACTTCCGTTGTCTACCAAGATCCTCTTCATCCAAGCAGGACCTACTTGGGCTGATACGACAAGTGGATCAATAGTGGGGGCTTCAATCATGTCGGCATCCCGACCTCGAAATATGATGTCATATGCCATCGTTCTTTCTTGCTTGGCCGGAGCCCCATCTTCGGAATTACTACAACATTCAAAGTCTGCATGCCTGATAGAGCTGGCATACGACTCCATTTCCTTCCAGCTTCGGTCTGTTGGATGAGGACCACCACAAATAGTGTTTATCACCAACCTCCCGTTAGTACGAGCGGTTCTTCCTGTCTAGCCGGATTCGGTACATGATTTTGATTCGATGGGCCTGCACCTCCAGACTGCGGCGCCCGCACAAACTGTTCTAACTTTCTCTCTCTTATCAACTATTCGATGAGATCCTGCAAGCTACGGCATTCATTTTTGTTATGGCCGTAGCTCTCGTGGAATCTACAAAACTACCCCGTCTAAATTTGCTTCTCCGATGACTGTTTCGAAGCAGGCTTCTTGTACTGAATGGTATTGCAGGTTTGTAGATATACGTTCTCCAACGACGTATTCAGAGGAGTATAATTATCAAACATAGGAGCCCTATGTCGTGGACCACAATTTTGATCCCGTTTCCTATTCTGATTACCATTGCCTTTCTGTTGATCTTGTTTATTCTGAATATTCAATAGCACTTTCCCAGAGCTCTCCCCGGATTGTTTAACAACAATATTACTCTAAATCCCTTCCATGCTAGGCCCCGCATCATCCTTCTTCCTAGACTGTTTCGCATCCTCCCTTCTCAAGAATTGGGCTGCCTTGGAATAGAAACGGTCCAATGATGCAGGGGGTTTTCTGGCCAACCAGTTGTCGAACTCAGAATCGGGGTCGATCCCCTTAGTCAGCGCCATAAGATTAGAGTTGTCATTAGGGTTGTTGATCTCAGTGCATGTAGCATGAAATCTCTTTAAATAACGCCTGAGTGTCTCTCCAGGAGCTTGATTGACACTAGATAAAGTATTAACATCCTTCGGCCTTGCGACATGTATACAGAATTGCTTGATAAACTTTGTTGCCAACTGATCAAAACAAGAGATAGATCGAGGTGGCAGTCGAGTAAACCACATAGTCGCTATGCCCCCAGAGAGATTGGGAAGCTTCGGCACTTAATTGCGTCACCAGCTCGTGCATCAGCATTTATCAACCATTCATATTTCAAGATATGCTGATTAGGATCTGAGCTTCCTTCATAAACGGGTAAAGTCGGCATTCTGAATCACCGAGGTGGTTCAGCATAGGGTATCTCATCAGTAAAAGGGGTATGATTCCAAGAGATTCCCTAGTCGTCATTGCTAAGACTCTAACTTTCATAGATCATTTGACGGATCATTGTCGACAGGTCAGGCACCTGGACATTTTGAGCATGTTGGGCCAAGGTGTGGTCGGGTTCCACAATGTGAGGAGGAGCCGGTCACTGTCGACGGTCCATGTCTCGCCTCCTTGGTTCTATGTCCTCGGGGACGTAAGGCTCAGGAGTATGGTCGCGTTGATGGTGGGTCAGATCCATTCGTTTCCGAGCATCAACTCCTAAATCAGTAGCTGCTGCAGTATGGTTATCAGAAATATGGTGTGGGGTAGTGCCTCCTCGGGAGGAGGGTCCAGTCTGATGGCTGGTTAACGGGCCAACTCTCGGTTGCCCAAGACTCAATGTATGCTGACGTCTAGTGGCCTGAGTGTAACTCCCATCTAGCCTTGGGGGCGTAGATCTATTGTTTGTATCAAAAATGGGCACAACACTCTTCAAAAGTTTTTGAAGAGATAAAAGTGAAGAAAGCAAATTGAAAATGAGGATTATCTAACAAAAACTCCAAATAACAGAAAGTAAATTGCACATAAGACAACAATTTAGAGTGGTTCGGCGTTTTGCATACGTCCACTATGAAGTTTGATGATTTTATTGCTTGATACTTGAAGATTACAATTTCTTATGGTGTAGTACAACAGATTTTATGATTATAGACTGAATTTAAGGCCGTAATGGTGATCTGGAGTAAATCTGGCATGGTCTGGGCGCTCTTTAGCTCTTAAAATTGTCCGATCCCCTTTTATGAATGACTAGGGGCTCTATTTATAGGCGTAGGAGGCTGATATTTCGCCTAAATTTTCGGAGACTACTTCTGTCACGTGAGGGGGCCCATGCACCTGTCTTTAGGAAATCTGGGCCCACTTCAGGATCGATTCGTACTCCGTTTGAATCGATCAAGAAAACGTCCAATCGAGCTGAAATTTGGTGTGGACATTCTTCAACATGCGCGTAAGCTTCTGTGAAAATTTCATACCATTTGGACTTGTAGATCTCCAGATATTGTCGATACGAAGTTGTACTTTCGGTGCGGTTACCCTGTTCGAATCGATTTCCTTCGAATCGATAGCCTTGACTCGATGACGGAGCGCGTGAGGAAGTTGACGTGTCGCGCGCTTTTCGTGTCGATCCGCTTTTTACTCCGAGTCGACTGGGTCGACTCCATGATTTTTGCCACTTTGACCTAATGGATTCGAGGGCTTCATTCACATATGGATTCGAACAGAAGCTTGTTCAGATCGATCGTGATGTGCTATAGTCGATCGATACGAAGCTGTTGCAGCAGGATGGATTCGAACATATTGTTGTCCTTGTATTCGAAGTGAAGTGCTCTGGTGGATACGAACGTATCATTGTTTATGGAGTTGGTGCATAGCTTTGTTCGCATTGATCTCGATGGTCTCCGGTTGATCGATACGAACTCGAAGCACATGGATAGCTCAGCCTAGGATCGATTCGAATCTGATGGGTTCGAACAGATCAATCAGATTGATTCGAGCATCATTTTTCTTCTAAATTGCGTCGATCATAACTTGAGCATACGAACTTGGATCGACTTGAAACTTGGAATGCTGGCTTTCCTGGCATCGCTTGTCATGTCTTATCAATCGTGGCTCAATCCGGACTCGGACAAAATTCATAGGTATCCATACTGAACCTGTCGTTATCCGATACTGGGGATGTGTGATCCTTTTTTCATCTGTCGATTTCTTGGTATCTCAGCCTTGCCAAAAGGCGGGATAACATTTGCCCCCCAAAGTACGTCTTGTGTGAACATGACGTGCTTTGAAAAGATGCAATCTTCTGTTCTCAGTATTCTTGTCCAACCAGTTGCTTGGTAGTTGTTGTTTTGTAGAAGACTACAGTTTCTGATCGTCTCTTTAGACTCATGGGTTGTTGATTGTCTGGACGTATTAATGTGTGCTGCTGTTATCGATTTTGATGGAATCGAAGTGATGGATTCAAAACGTGGCTCTATGCAGATGCTCGCTCCCATTCGAATTGATTATGGTGCTTAAGCATATGGATTCGAACTTGATGCTTCAAATTGTTCAATGGTTTAACCGGTTGCTACCGGTTTCGTCTACCGGGATACTAATCGCCACGATATCCTTATAAATACTGAGGCTTCATTCACTTTTCACTTTTTACTTTTTACCTTCACCTTCCTGCTTTTTCGAACCTGCTCTGATTCTCCAAGAACGAATCTTTTGAATCAAAGAACTACTCTCCTTCCTTCAAATCGAAGCTACATCCAACTCTTTTGAATCGATTAACACATTCAGGTAAATGACTCTCTAAGGATTCGAAGATCCAAGAAGAAATCTTTCCCTTGTGTTTGTTCGTGTCGATCTTGAATGAGTCGGAGTTGAAGTCGAAACCAATAACAGCTAGTTGGAGAAGGAATATGGACGAGTCCTTCCTGTCGATCTGGGAAACAAAAATTTTGCCCTTGCCATTCGTATCGATCAATATATTCGAAGCGAGGATTTTTGGTTGACTTGGTCGCGTGTATGGGGTCAATGTATCGATCTCTCACGATCGATATGATGGGATTGTCCCCATTTACGATCGATTCGAACGCTCTACCTACGCGATCGATACGAGCCTTGGGCTTTTCAACTATTTGTGAACTTATGTTGCCGGAGATCGATTCGAAATCTCCATTGATGATGGTGTGAAGCCTGAGTCGCCGATCGATACGAAGGATCTGGTCATTATCGGTACGAACTGTGTTGGTTCGAACGAGATCGATTCGAAGTGCTGTCTCTTCGATCGATTCAAAAACTTCTACTTTGGCCTTGATCGATTCAAGCAAACTTCTGTGGATATGAAACTTTCACACATTTAACGGCATGATTCCGACGAGCTTCATCTCTGCATATGTGGCCTGAACTTTTATACTGCATACTTGACTGTCCTTCGAAGCTCGTCGATGGAACTGTACTTTGACAAATAAAACATGAACTAATCGCCCTGGATTTCGGACAATATGGTTTGTGACGGTCAGCGATGACGGTCATTTTAACCAAACTTCATAATTTCTGAAGTTTTCATCTTGTCTTTGGTTTTGTTGAGTTCACTAAGTATTAGCTGCATTGCACTTCACATCACTTGCACACACCTCACACTGGGAAATGAACGGGTTTTTCATTTGATTAACGTTACTTTCTGATGAGTTAGTCAGCGATGGAATCTTCGAGCTCTCAGCAGCAAGAGATTCAGAGTTCTCCCCCTCCGGTCCTTGAAATTCCAGACATCCCGGCGGAGATGGTAGGTCCAGCTCCTGATGAGCTGCAAGATGCTATATTTATTGAGGACCCTATAGACTCCGTCCAATCCAATATTTCTGAAACCTTGTTGGGCAGGATATGCACAAGACACAACATTTCTTCGGACGATGTGCTATTGCCAGGATCAACTGACAGACGTCACCGTCCGCCCGAAGGGTACACTGCCTTTTATCGCCATGCTTGTGCGGCTGGAACACTCCCCCCATTCAATCAATATATTAGGGAGATGTTATCATTTCTTGGAATTGCTCCCTCTCAATTACACCCCAACGGGAACGCGCTACTGAACAGTGCGTTCATCGTATTTATGGACCATCTCTTCCGTCCACCAAGGCCAACGGAAATCAGATACATATTTAATTTCAAGAGTAGAGGTGATAGTCCATCCTTTATGTTTTTGGAGGCAGTCAGGAACTGCCAGGTTATAACCGGAGCCTGGACCAGACTCAGCTACTTTAAGAACGAATGGTTTTATATCTGGTGTCCTCCAGGTTTTGCCAGGCGGTGGCTGTGTAGGCATAAGTGTCGTAACCTGTCGATGATTTTCTTGACTAATGGTTTTTAGCATTGGTATTGACATCCTACTTTTCTTTTACAAGGGCATAGTTCAGAGCCTTCAAGAGATCCCGAGCGATTTGAGACACATCGACTTGGTGTTGACTGACTATAACTTAAGATCTCTTGGCTTGATTGAAGTAAATCAAAGCATAGTCACCGAGGGGATGTTGAGGCCTGTTCCAAAAAAGAAGAAGAATAAGAAGAAGAAGAAAATGGCGAAGAAAATGCTCGGAGTCGTGATAACCGAAGTGAGCGATGAAGAACGGACTCACACAGACGTCGAGCCGATGGCTGATTTTTCGGGCAATTTTGAAGAATTGGGAGAGAGACGGAAAAGCAAGGCTGTCGTTTCCAAAAAACTTAAATCTAAGGGATGGAAGTCTGTAGTTGTGTCTCCTCCCACTTCCAAAATCATAATTTCTGAGGCCGCCCCTTCTCAATCGAGAGATATTTTCAAAGGGCTTAGTGATATTCCCATCCCGGATTATATATCAATTCATCACAATCCCGGGTTGGAAGAACTCCGAGATGTTTTAGATATGAGCGAGCTCTTTCCTATTAGTGCGGTCGACACTTCCGGTTGGTCAGTGGGTTTACACATTTACACACACTTCCACAGCACTACATGATTTCTGCATATTGGACATTATTTTTATAGGGTGCTTAACTGCAGTTTCTTCTTATCGCAGGTGAGATGTCAGGTCGCGGATCCACACTAGATAGGCTCCGCAATGTTCGCCGAGCTTCCTCATATTATGAGTCCTGTAGGAGGGAATCAGACAGGGATTACGGACGTGGCTATACCAGCCATGAGCGTTATGACAGAGATCGAGAATACTGGCGTGGCCTTTCTGGTCAAGAGCGTTCTGATAGAGACAGAGGCCATCAATATTGATCACGATCTCGTTCTTCTCCGCCTCCTAGGGCCCCTGTAGATCCCTCTGAGTCTTTGCAGCAACAACAGCCTTCCCAATCTTCAAGGCCCGAAACTCAGCGGCAAAGAGTTGAACCACAGACAACCGCCATTGTTGAACAGGCTCCGACAGAACTGACTGGTGAAGGAGCCATCAAGCTTGCTCAGATGAGAAAGGATTTTCTAGAAATTTGTCTTGATGCATACGTCTTCCCTCCTCATCTCAAAAGGATTCCTCCGAAAGCCAAGAATATCGCGCATGACTATATTCGTGATTTTTAAGCTCAATACAAAGAGTGGTATAAGGCAGTCGCGAAAGCCTCGAAAGTAGCCTTTGACCGGGCAAAAATCATTGAGAAACTCAAGGCTGACCTTGCCCAGAAAGATCGCATCATCCAGGTTCTTCAATCAGAGCTTGAGTCGCCTCGAAGTTCAGAAACTCAGGCGCTCAAAAAGGTTGACGAGGCCACGGTGAAGATGGCAAGGATGCAGCAGGCACAATGTGCCTTAGTAGAAGAGATGGGCCATCGCTATACCACCGTATCAGCTGAGCGGGATGTCGCCGTTAAAGAGCTGAATGAGCTTAAAGCCAAGTTCACTGAAATGGTGAAGGAAAAGAATGATGCAAACACCGCCGCTCAGGAGGCATGGAAGCAGAAGCCGAGGAAAAAATTAAGGTGGAGCAGTCCAGGATGGAGGCTGATTTTGATGATCTCCTGGTCACATATAACGCCAACGTGTTGGAGCACAGAAATTTATCATGGCTTGGGGATTACTCTATGCTTTTGTACAATGCCTGGACTAGGCTGATGGCGGAAAAGAAAGCAGTGCGTCCGGACGAAGCACTGGATGATTTTGTACTTGAGACGCGCTGGCTCACTGAGGAGGAGAGGAAGGTTCTCCACGAGGCTTCTGTGGAAGAGGAGAGGCTTGGTGTTCGGCAGATGGAGACCGGCGAGGGCTCGGGGGTCGAACATCATGAAACAAGTGATGAAGTTTTAATTCCGACACTGCCGGAAGCCACTGCCGCGGTTGATCTCCAGCCTGTCCCTGCTTATAATCCGAATCAGCCGCAGTTGTCTCCCATCGGAGCATCTGTCTCCATACCTGCCCACACTTCGGGTCATGCTAAGGAAGGTATTTGAACATCCCTCGCATATACTTAGAGTGGTGAATCTGAAGCAATACATTCAGCTAACAATCTTTGCTTTTTCTCATTCAGTGACCGAGGCTGTTATCTCTACGCCTCCTTTACCTCAAGTCCTTTATCAAGCGCAGGAGGCCATTGTTACCGAGGCGATTATGACAACTACCGTGGTCGGCGAAGGGGGAGAAACAAGCATGTTATCTTTCGATGCTCAGATGATTGAGGAACTTCTTAGTCAATCCAGCGACCCCTTTGCAGATCTATCTTTCGCCATGAGCGGGGTTACTCCAGCAATAAGCTCCTTCATGCCAGCCACTAGTTCGTCCGGCGCGGCCCAAGCACCTCGTGAGGATGAGATTTTTGCCGAGATCAATGCTGAGATGGTGGCTACGACAGCAGGTAGTATTTCTGAGGGTGGTATGGCTCCGTCTGGCCCAACTCCATTAATGATGATATCGCTGGGCGGCACTGTGGTTATCACAAGTGCTCTTGCTCCACTTCCTGTTATAGCTCCCATGCCTCCAATTCTATCCTCCAAAAGAATTTCTGTCGCCTCGAGCTCCAAGGAGGACGTTGACATCATGCCACAACCGGGAGACAAACTGGAGAAGAGCAAAAAATTGCGGAGGAAGTCGGGTAGCGGATCCAGCGAGACTAGCCCGAAAAAGAAACCGAGGAAGAAGAAAGATTGAGCGCTTCTTTAGTTTGCTCTGTTGTATTTGGGGGTAGCGTTTTTTTTTGTCTTTTTGATTTTCTATAGCCGTGTATAGATGCGGGCTCGGCCTTCGCTAGTAGGAATTTTTTGAATTAGCTTGTAATTAGGTTCCTTTTGTGGATAATTGAAATGAAAACATATTCTCTTTTGTCTTCAATTCAATATTTGTTTTGGTTCTGCCCCCAGCCTTGGGGATAAGCCGTAATAGGCGTTGTGTGAAATTATCCACGGTTTAGTGTTAACATCCATACTTTGGGGATTTATATATCTGTGTCAGTTGTTGATCATGCATCTTCATGTGTTCAGTTTGTGTCCACGCTCTGAGGGTTTAGAGTTGTTTCTTTTTTTTGGTTAATAACTTAGTTCATGAACATGCGATGCAACTCAGTTGAGGTGTGGTGAAGTCGTTTGGTGGACGGATCCTCCTTCCTCGAGACTGCATTTGGTTATTTATTCTCCGGATCATACTCTTAGACTCCGGAGTTTGTTAACGCTTATACCCAGCTCGCGCTCTCGGAGTACTCTGGGGTTTGTTTTATGTTTATACTCCGTCTCGTGCTCTGGGAGTACGGAGTTGATGTATGTTTATACTCTGTCTCGCACTCTGGGAGTACGGAGTTGGTGTATGTTTATACTCCGTCTCGCACTCTGGGAGTACGGAGTTGGTGTATGTTTATACTCCATCTCGCACTCTAGGAGTACGGAGTTGACGTATGTTTATACTCCGTCTCGCACTCTGGGAGTACGGAGTTGACGTATGTTTATACTCCGTCTCGCACTCTGGGAGTACGGAGTTGATGTATGTTTATAATCCGTCTCCCACTCTGGGAGTACGGAGTTGATGTATGTTTATGCACCGTCTCGCGCTCTGTGAGTATGGAGTTGAGTGAGGGATTGTTGTGTATCAGCCCATTTTTAGCCTTGATGTGATGGCTTGCCCCCGTGCTCGGGTTTCACTTAGCGAGTGGCTGGTCATATCACAGCCACTCCCTACTTGAATAAATTCCACTGCATGATGGAATTTAGCTCTCCGTGCATCGTGATGTTGTGCATTGTATTCAATGAATCACAGCTCTGGCTCGAAGAAATGGCATTTTATTGCTGAAATAAGAAAATATGGCAAAGTCAGTTGCCTTATTACAAGTTCTAATTTCGAATTGCAGAAACAAAATTGCAAAATGGAAAGATATAATGAAACAAATAAAGCCTGTCATGTGTAATAGCGACGGAGACTCTCGCTGTTCCAGGCCCTTGGCAAATCAAGACCGTCAACTGTCGATAGTTTGAATGTGCCATCTCCGAGTCTTTGTGTAATCACGTATGGTCCTTCCCAATTAGGTTTCATGTGTGAAGAGACCGGATAGATTCTCATGAGAACGAGATCGTCGAGTTCGAATGTTCGAGGTCGAACTTTGGCATTGTACAATCGGGCAACTCGACTTCGATGTGAGGCAGCTCTCAAATCAGCCTCTTCCCATTTCTCATCGAGTAGGTCCAAAGATTCAGCAAGCAATATAGCGTTCGTTTTCGGATCATAGTAAGTCACGCGATTGGAAAACACCTCCATCTCGACTGGAATAACGGCTTCTGAGCTATAAGATAGGGAAAACGGGGTGTGTTCGGTCGCAGTCTTGTGAGTCGTCCGATAAGCCCATAAAGCCATAGGCAATTCGTCAACCCATTTTCCCCCGGCCTTTTCCAGTCGTTTCTTTAGAATGGATTTTATGACTTTATTGACGGCTTTGACCTAGCCGTTTGCCTGAGGATGTGCGACTGTTGAGAATTTTTTATGAATATGAAACCGTTGACAGAAATTCTTGAATTCTGCACTACTGAATTTGGCTCCGTTATCGGTGATGATAGTATGCGGGAGTCCAAATCGATAGATAATGTTGCGAACCACGAAATTGATTACTTTCTTTGTCGTAATGGTTGTAAGGGGTTCCGCTTCAGCCCACTTGGTGAAGTAATCAACTTCAACGATGGCATATCTTGCCCCACCTTTGGCCAGAGGTAGCGTGCCGATGATATCGATGCCCCACATTGCAAATGGTTTGGGACTGACCATTTGGGTTATCTCAGTAGGTGGGGCTCTTAGAATTCGGGGGTGTTTCTGGCACCTATCGCATTTCCTGGCATAGTTCGCTGCATCTCGGTTTACAGTCGGCCAGTAGTATCTGTATCGTAGTATCTTCTTAGCGAGAGCTTGTCCACCGGTGTGATTGCCACATTCTCCTTTGTGTACGTCATGTAACACTCGTTTGATTTCATCGTGCGCGATACATCGGAGGAGAGGAACAGAATACCCTCTTCTATACATGACTCCGTTCTGAATGACGAAACGTGAAGCTTTTCATAGAATTTGTCTTTTCTCATTCCTACGCTCAATCAACGTCCCATTCTCGATGTAATTTCGGTACGGAGTCATCCACGATTCTCTACTGGGAGCGGTTTCATACACAAAATTCATTTCTATTTGATCAATGCTTGGGGAGGACAAAGTTTCGATGGGGACAAGTCCCATTTGCTGTGCTTCACCTGTACTTGCCAGCTTTGGTAATGAGTCAGCCTTCTGATTACGTTCTCGGGGTATATGGTAAATAGCATAGTAATCAAATTGACTTAGTGCTTCTTGAACTTAGGCTAGATAGGCAGCTAGTCGTCGATCCTTGGCCTGATATTCGCCCCGAACTAGATATACAACTAACTGGGAATCGCAGTAGATTTCCACAACAACAATCTTCTGATCACAAGCAAGTTTTAACCCGACAAGCAAAGCTTCGTATTCGGCTTCATTGTTGGTTGCACGAAATTCGAACCTCAGAGCGTAGCATATGGATCGGCCTTCGAGAATTTCAAGTACTATTCCGGCACCCGAACACTGATCGTTCGATGCACCATCGGTGTGCAGCTTCCAAATGCATTTAGGAGGTATAGTGGTTTCTGGCAGATCCTCTGAAACAGTAAATTCGGCTATAAAATCCGCTAGGACTTGTCCTTGAATGACTCTTCACGGAGCATAAGTGATATCAAATTGACTCAGTTCGATGTTCCACTTGAGTAGCCTACCAGACGTCTCAGGCCGCGTGAGGACCTGTCGTAACGGCTGATCGGTGTACACAGTAAGGGAATGAGCTTGGAAATAAGGGCGAAGCTTTCTTAAGGCAATGATCAGGCAATAAGCCAATTTCTCTAGTCTTGGGTAATTTCTTTTAGCTCCTGTTAGCCGTTTACTAACATAGTAGACTGGTTTCTGTATTCGGTCTTCTTCCCGAACTAAAGCAGCGCTGATTGCATGCTCTGATACTACCAGATAAAGGTACAATTGCTCGTGGTCAACCGGCTTTGACAAGATCGGTGGTGTGGAAAGAAGTTGAACCAGCGATCGGAATGCGTCTTCACACTCCATGGTCCATTCAAAGTTTCGCTTCCCTTTCCAGATCAGATCGAAGAAAGGAATGCATTTATCTGTGGATTTTGAAATGAACCTGCTCAATGCTTCTACTTTCCCGTTGAGACTCTAGACTTGTTTTATGGTTCTTGGAGTTTGTAGGTTCCTTATTGCCCAGATCTTTTTGAGATTGGCTTCTATCCCTCGAGCGTTAACGATGAACCCGAGGAACTTTCCAGAGGCGACACTAAAGTGACACTTTAAAGGATTGAGCTTCATCCCATACTCCCGAAGGATGCAGAACATCGAAACTAAATCTCTGACATGATCTGTGGAGAATCAAGACTTCACTAGCATGTCATCCACATAAACTTCCATGGTTTTCCCGATCTGGTCGACGAACATCCGGCTGACCAAGCGTTGGTATGTTGCTCCGGCGTTTTTTAGACCAAAGGGCATGACTCTGTAGCAATAAAGTCCCAGATCGGTCATGAAACTGGTATGTTCTTGATTAGGTAAATGCATGGGTATTTGATTGTAGCCAGAATAAGCATGCATGAAAGATAATAATTCATGCCCAGCTGTCAAATCTACGAGCTGGCCAATTCGAGGAAGTGGAAAACTATCCTTTGGACAAGCCTTGTTTAAGTTAGAGTAGTCAATGCAAGTTCTCCATTTCCCATTCAGTTTTCGAACCAGAACGGGATTGGACACCCATTCTAGATACAAAGCATCTCGGATGAACCCATTTGATCGTAACTTATCAACCTCCTCTTTAAGGGCGGCAGATCTCTCTGGATCCATACCACGCCTTTTCTGCTTGACCGTGACATACCGCGGATCAATATTTAGGGAGTGACTTGCGATGTCCGGCGAGATCCCCCATATATCAGAGTGTGTCCAGGAGAAAATGTCAAGATTCGCCTGGAGAAATTCAACCAATTCCTGTTGTGTCTGTTTGCCCAGTTGAGATCCAACTTTTAGCATCCTCGAATCATCACCCTCACTTATTGGGACGTCCATAGTCAGTTCGGCCGGGGAAGATTTCTTTTCTTTAGATTAGTCTTTATCTTCATTGTCTCTAGGGTCAAGGTCTTTATGGAATTGGTCGTGGTGCCCGGGCCGGGGCCCAGGCACTAATTGTCAATTATCAGCAAAACGGACGCAGAGAGATTCCTCTACGCCCTTTCCTTTCTCCTTTCGTTGTACTCCTCGTAGTTCAGCAACATAGCAGGCCCTCCCCGCTGCCTGATCTCCTTGAATGACTCCGACCCCGTGATCGGTGGGGAATTTCAGAGTCAAGCACCACGGCGCAATGGCTGCCCTGAACTCAGCGAGGGCCGGTCGGCCCAAAAATGCATTATAAGGTGAATCAATATCCAAAACGACAAACTGCAACATCCGGACTCTCCGCCGTTCTACAACTCCCAACTCCGCTGGTAGCTCCGTCACTCCAATGGGTATTATAGCACTTCCGTTGAAGCCGTGGACTCAAGATTGGCAGGGTTTTAAGTCCTTCGCTTCCATTTTCATTAAATCATAACCTCGTTTAAGTAGGATGTTTACGGAGCTCCCACTGTCAACCAGGATCCTCTTCATCCAAGCAGGACCTACCTGGGCAGATATGACCAGTGGGTCGATTGTGTGGGCTTCGACCTTATCAGCATCTCGGTTTCTAAATATGATATCATCAGACATTATCTTTTGTTGTTTGGCCGGAGCCCCATCTTCACAATTAATATAGCATTCGAAGTCCGCATGCCTGATAGAGCTAGCATACGACTCCATTTCCCTCCAGCTTCTGTTTGCTGGGTGGAGACCACCACTTATTGGTTTATAACTAGCCTTCCGCCCGTACGAGCGGTTTCTTCCTGTCTTTCTTGATTTTGCACACGATTTTGATTTGAAGGGCCCGCACCACCAGACTGCGGCGCCCGCACAAACTGATCTAACTTTCTCTCTTTGATCAACTTTTCGATGAGGTCCTGCAAATGTCGACACTCACTGGTATTGTGGCCGTAACTCTCATGGAATCTACAAAACTTCCCTGTTTGAACCTGCCTCTCCGACGAGGGCTTCGGAGCAGGCTTCTTATATTGCACAGTGTTGCAAGTTTGCAGGTACACGTTTTCCAATAACGTATTCAACGGCGTGTAATTATCAAACATTGGAGCCCTACGTCTTGGGCCTCGGTTCTGATCTCTTTTCTTATCCTGACCATTGTTGCCTCTCGACTGAGTTTGTTTGTTATGTATATTTAACTGAACTTTTCCGAAACTCTCACCGGACTACTTAACTGCTACGTTACCTTGTATCCCTTCACTTCTGGGCCTCGCATCGTCCTGCTTCCTAGACTATTTCGCGTCCTCTTGTCGTAAGAATTGAGCGGCTTTGGAGTAGAAACGGTCCAACGATGCGGGCGGTTTCCCAGCTAACCAATTTCCAAAATCAGAATCGGGATCGATCCCTTTGGTTAATGCCATCAAGATCGAGTTATCGTTGGGATTACTAATCTCCACACATGCTGTGTGGAATCTTTCTAAATAACGCCTGAGTGTCTCTCCATGAGCTTGGGTGACACTAGATAGGGTGTTAACGTCTTTAGGTCTAGCGACATGCATACGAAACTGTTCGACAAATTTCTTAGCCAGTTGATTGAACGAAGAGATAGATCTTGGTGGCAACCTTGTAAACCACATCGTTGTGATTCCCCCCAGAGATATGGGGAAACTTCGGCACTTCACTGCATCATCAGCTCTTGCAGCGCTCATTGACCATTCATATTTCAAAATATGTTGATTGGGGTCACTACTTCCTTCGTACATTAGGAGAGTTGGCATTCTGAATCTACGAGGAGAATTAGCGTATAATATCTCGTCTGTGAAAGGAGTATGACTACAGGAGATTCCCCAGTCGTCATTGGTAAGCCCCTGACTTTCGCGAATCATCTGACGTATTATGGTTGAAATATCGAGCATCGTCGCATTCTGTGCATGCTGAGCTAAGGTGTGGCCGGGTTCCACAGCGCGAGTTTGGACTGGACGCAATCGACGGTCCATGTCTCGCCTCCTTGGCTCGGCATCTTTTGGGATGTATGGTTCAGGAGTACGCCCACGTTGCTGATTATTTGGATCGGACAGATTTCGGGTATCAACCCTTGTTTCTACCGTGGCGGTTGTAGTGCGATTGTCCATGGTATAATGTGGAACAGTACCTCTTCGTGATGAGGGCCCAGTCTGGAAGCTGGTTGACAGTCCAACTCTCAATTGTCCAACGGTTAAGGTAGGTTGATATCCGATAGCTTGCGTGTGACTCCCGTCTAATCGGGGACGGGTAGATCTGCCGTGATAGTCAGATGAGGCGGAACATTCAGTGGACGAGTGGGAAACATCATCCCTCCTGGTCCTCCTGCGCCTTCGACGGTTTAATTTGTTGGTCAATTCAGCGTTAGCGCGCAACTGTTCAGTCAACTGTTGCCGACTCTGAGTCAGTTCTTGGAGCAACACTTGGAACTCTTGTCTGGTGACTGGTCCTGACGGATCTGAGTGAGCAGTGTTGTCTTGATTGGATGGCGTTGCTGTGTAGGATTCTGTCTATCCCGACCTTCTTGATCAGCAGCTGTAGATGCAGTTCTTGTGCTAACCATCTTGAGTGGTGGAGTCCTTTCCTAGACTTTACGCAAATCTGAATAGGATGGAAGGATTCCGGATTAGAGATCTGGATCTTCCTCTTCGATTTATGCAATCCGGTGTCGATGGTAGATCCAAGGAGCAGGAGAAAAAACTGGTTTTTTCTCAGTGAAAGCACCAAAGTGTTTGTACCAAAAATGGGCACAACACTCTTCGGAAGTTTTTGAAGAGATAAAAGTGAAGAAAGAAAATTGAAAATGAGGATTATCTAACAAAAACTCCAAATAACAGAAAGTAAATTGTATAGAAGACAACAATTTAGAATGGTTTGACGTTTTGCCTACGTCCTGTAACAACCCTTATATTTGGACCATTTAAATTGACAATAATCCACACATGTCAACTTAAATAATACAAAACACAAATCATTATGGGATTATAAATACATAAATGTAAAATGAGAATCAATACAACATCACAGACACAGAACAGTCACAGAATAATGCAGCGGAAAATACATCGTCATAATAGCAGTTCATGAAGCTACTACATAAATACAACAATGTCTTAACATAAAGTGACTAAAAGAAATACATAAATGTCCAACAGACTAGGACATCAATACAGGAATAGAAATAGGCTAATAAAGATAAATGCTAAGCCTTCAGCATCTTCAACCAACCTTGATCAGCAACTGGATAGCTTCAGACTGACCCGAGCATATACAAAAAGAAACACTCGAGTCAGGACTCAAAATCTTATACAAGAAAATCAAGTGCAAGGGAAAAAGTCCATAACTTAAAGATGAATAGAATAAACATCTCTAAGGATCCGATAAACTATATATATATAAAATAGAATACGATATGTAGATAATGTCTAATCAGTAAAGTACGATATTAAAATAGTGTTAAGGCGTTACCATAATTCCCCTTAACACATTTTTATATCCCCAAGAGCATATGCAAGACCGTAGTTTCCCCAAAACCGGAAGTCACCAGAGGGCAATCCATATACTAGAGGTACAAATCAAAACGTAGTGGTTGCGAATAGGATAATCAGTATGACAAGGTACATGAGGCGTTACCAACTAGGATACTAGTAGTTGCATGATCCGGACTGATGTTGAGCATAGCAGCTACTACCTCAACACCGCGAAACAACACTCCCAAATCACGGGGTGCACCCAAATCGAATCACAAAAGTAATAGATATGGTATCGAAGAAGTGTGTCCGCTAGAGGTGGCGAACCTCAATGGCCCGGCGCGGCTCCTGTTTTAGTCATGTCAGGGGTCATCCAATATCGTTCTCTTTCTTCAGTCAACGCGTTCACCAAACCATCCACTTCGTTCTGGATCAACACTTCGCGTATAATAGTTATTAAAGTGGTTTTCGGTTTCGACAAAGAGTATGTCCATATCCGATCCCGGTCTCCTTAATAACTACGTATTTATTACCCGATGGTCATTTAAGTTATAGTTTAAACAAATCAAAGTCCAAAAGTCAAGGTGCAAATTTAACTTCCAAAATTTGACATTTCACGATTCAATTTATTTCAGATATTTAAAATCATATTTCCCGATGAAATTTGTAGTCTAAACATTTGAGTTACAAATATAGTTAAGTATTCAAATTCAATTTAATAAATCTCACTTATTAAATTTAGTTAATACTCCAATTAATTCGGTTTAATGGTAAATTTTAGTTCACATCATTTAAACCAAATTCTATTCATTTCAATTCGTATTTACATTCATCGATACATTAACCATAATCATAAATTTGATTAAATCAATTTTATTAAATTTAAAATCAATTTAAATTTAAATTACCACTAAATTAAATCCCTAAACTTAAGTTAGTTTCGTATTCCACTTAAGTCAAATTTTCTAAATCTCAAACTTAATTTACGACAAGTTCAAATCTATTTAATTAAAATCGATTTCAAGTCTAAAATCTAACAAATCTAATAAAATTTCAAATTGTTAAATTCTAAAACTTCCTTGTTTTAAATCCAATTTCAAATAAATTTGCCAATTCATTTTATTTAATTAAATAGGTTTATTAACCCGTTTCAATTAAACTCCATTAATTTATTTCGATTTAATCCATTAATTAAATCCATTAAGTTCGTTACCCAATTGTCAAACAAATTGTTAAGTTCATTCCTTAATTTCAAATAGATTTCAATTTCAAAAATAATTTGTGTTGACCAATCGGGTTTCTTATTTTTAATTATCTATCCTAGGCCAAGTTGTTTAATTGGGTATTAATCATTTCAACCCGATATCATTCAATATAAAACAAAGCATAGTAAAGGGAACTTGCAGTGTGATAACTGGGATGGTGTCAAAGTAAATAAACAAGCAATAGCAAACATACATAAAAATTTAACAATTTATTTAAATAATCCCGAAATAATCATATTAACTTACATTTGTTATTTATGCAAATTAATATAATTATTCCTAGAATCCACACCATTGTCTCATGCGGATTAAAGATCATGGTTTCACTTGGTGTCTATTATCATATTTCTACATCAATCATACGTTCAATGGTTCAAAGTGTAGTCACCGCTATTTCTACGCGACGATTTATTTAACGTCAAAAGGGGTCAAGTTCAACATATATAATCCATTTTTAAATTGTGGCTATCCTATACCAATTTCAATTTCATATTTATATTAACAACTACATTCACATCACATAACAATTTTAGTGTCACAACTATTAGTCGTAAACTAACAATATTCAAATTTAACTTGCATGGCGATTTACAATTTTATTTTTAACAATTTTAACAGTCAACAATTTAATATCCAATTTAATATTCATAACAATTATCACTTGATTATCATAGCATAATAGATTGAGTCGTGAATAAAATATTCACCTTGCGAGGTTAGAGAAGATGACGAAGCACGAAGACGAATAGATAAAATAGACCCTACTAAGCACGACGCAAAACGAGCACAAACTGCAATCAACAAATAATTAATCAATAATTTGTTTATTGCAATATATATCGATTTGAATATATACAAACCATACCCAAACAAGGAACTAGATGCAAAATAAGGTAGATGGAAGCCTAGGCCTGAGATCCAGAATCAGCTACAACTGTCAAGCAAGCGAAACAACATCTAAGATACTGTAACCCATATAATAAAATCAAACTTCTCTATACTTTGCAAACTAATACATTGTATATATTTTATGTATTCAAAGGAAGCATGGTGGTCGGGGTCGGGACTGTGGTGACGAGGGGCGGAGGTGAACGGCGGAGAGGGTAATGGGCAGAGGAGCAGGCGGGGTAGGGCGGACTGGGCTGGCTGGGGACGGGAGGCAGGGCTGGGTTGGGCGGACTGGGCTGGCAGGGACGGGAGGGCAGGGTTGGGCTGGGCGGACTGGGTGGCAGGGGACGGGAGGCAGGGCTGGGCTGGGTGGAGGCTGGCAGGGACGGGAGGGCAGGGATGGGCACAGGCGGGCTGGCTGGCAGGGGATGGGAGGCAGTGCTGGGCACAGGCGGGCTGGCTGGCAGGGGACGGGAGGCAGAGTATGGGAGGGCTGGGCAGGGGACGGGAGGCTGGGCTGGGCTGGGTGGAGGCTTGCAGGGACGGGAGGGCAGGGGATTGGAGGGCAGGGGACGGGCTGGGGCAGGGGACTGGAGGGCAGGGGACGGGCTGGAGCAGGGGACTGGAGGGCAGGGACAGGCTGGGCAGGGGACTGGAGGGTAGGGGACTGGACGGCAGGGGACGAGAGGCAGGGCTGGGCTGGGTGGAGGCTGGCAGGGACGGGAGGGTAGGGGACGGGCTGGGGACGGGAGGGCAGGGATGGGCTGGGGCAGGCGAAGGCGGAGGGGACGGGCGAGGCTGCTGAGGGCAGTGGGCTGGAAGGCTTCATTTGTTGCTTGAGAAGAAAGAAAATGAAAAAATATGAAAGAGAAGAGGAAGGCAGAGAAGTCACGTACCAGAGATGTGAAAATGCAAACGAGTGAATAGTGGGATGATAGCTTATTATATAACCTAGTACAGAAATTGAAAGGTCTCCAATTTATTTGTCTTGGTAACTGAATGGTTGTTGGCTTTCCAAGGCAATTGAATAGTCAAAGGACCCCTAGAATTCTGAACTGAGTAGGTAATTGGGTACCGGTTTGGGCTGCGTAACGGACCAGTTTATACTCCGTTAAACAATTGTAATTTGCACCGCCGAACTCCGATTGATACAAATAAATATACCATTTTGATCAGCGCGACGAGGTGAACGCAACGGTATACAGATATCAGTGGTACGATTAAATTATAAAATTCGAAATTTTCTATTGTGGAAAAATGCTGCAAAAACGTCGAAGAATATGATCGACGGATTTAAAGATGTCCGAAATTTGAAAAACGAAAAATGACGTCTTGATCAGAAGATGGTTTAGAATTTTTCCATGTAAAAATATTCCGGTTCAGAAGATAAAAATTTTCGCGTTTAAAATGAACTGATACGAAATAAACGCGAACGAAATTTACTGCGGTATTTTTCGACGAACTTTTCCCATATCTATAACCATCTAGGCGCAATTTATGAACAAAGTATGGACGCTAATTGAAATCGTATGAAAGTTCCATATTTTATATTAAAATAATGGGTTCAAAATTTTAAAATTGGGTCGGAATTTCAGGGTTGTTACATTCTCCCCTACTCAAAACTTTTCGTCCTCGAAAAGGAACAAAGTAAAGAGTGAAAGAACAGATAACAGAGATACAATGGATTCAGAATGGATTATTGAATATAGTAAAGAATATAGAATGGCATTTACCTTCAACAAACAATTCTGGATTAGAATCTCGGATACTCTCCTCGGTTTCCCAAGTACAATCACGATCATCGGGACTCCATTGGACTTTGACTAGGCTAACCGACTTCCTTCTAAGTTGCCTTGTTTCCCGATCGACTATTCGAAGTGGTCTTCTTTCGATAGTCAAATCTGGCTCGATATCTACTTCATCTAACTGAGCAATTGGAATGGTCATGGATGGATCACGCACGACTTTCCGGAGATGTGAAACATGGAATACGTTGTGCACACCCTCAAACTTTTCTGGTAATGCAACTCTATAAGCTAATGTGCCAATTCTCTCGGTGATAGTAAATGGTCCAACAAATCTTGGAGCAAGCTTCCCTCTACGACCAAATCGAATAACATTCCTCAAAGGTGATACTTTCAAAAATACCTCATCCCCAACTTGGAATTCCAAATCTCTTCTACGCCTATCTGCATAGCTCTTCTGCCTATCCTGTGCTGTCTTCATCTTCCTTCTGATCTCATTAACCTTCTCGGATGCTTCCATAATCATATCTGGGCCAAGAATTAATCGATCACCAGGCTTAATCCAACAAGCTGGTGATTTGCATGGCCGCCCATATAAAGCTTCGAATGGTGCCATATCGATACTCGCCTGAATATAAGGTGGTTAAATTTCAATTCAAATTTACTTATTCAACTGAAATTTTTGATTTACCTGATAACTGTTATTATAAGTGAATTCAACCAAATGGAGATGGTCTTCCCAAGATCCACCGAAATCAATAATGCAGGCTCGGAGCAGATCCTCCAAAATCTGATTCACCCTTTCAGTTTGGCCATCTGTTTGGGGATGATAAGCTGTGCTCAGATTCAGTTTAGTGCCTAAGACGTCCTGAAACGCCTTCAAGAATTTACTAGTGAAAATAGGGTCTCGATCGCATACAATACTAGATGGAACCCCATGAAGTCTAACAATCTCTCTCATATAAATATCTGCCAAACTTGAAGCAGTACGAGTGGTCTTAACAGGAATAAAGTGAGCAGATTTTGTCAACCTATCAACGATCACCCATATACTCTCGTTGCCTTTTCTGGTCCTTGGTAATCCATCGATGAAGTCCATAGAAATCTGATCCCATTTCCAACAAGGAATCTCTAGGGGTTGAAGTAAGCCGGCAGTCTTCTGGTGATCGGCCTTGACTTGTTGGCAAGTGGTGCATCTACTGACATATATAGAAATATCTCTCTTCATCCCACTCCACCAATATAAACGCTTCATATTACGATACATCTTAGTGACACCAGGATGAAATGAAAGTGATGACTGATGATTCTCCCTAAGTACTTCTTGTCTCAATCCATCGACATTAGGAACACAAATACGGTTGTCGATCCTTAGGATTCCATTACTATCAATCTGCGCTCCTATTTTTCCGTCAACATTTCCGACTCTACCAAGAACTAACTCCTTCATACGATAGAGCAAAGTGTCCTCATATTGTTCAGCTTTTATGCGATCCATAAGAGAGGGAGAGATGACAACCTGAAATAACATGCCTTCAACAATATTACAGCAAGACAATGCTTTGCTACGACTCAATGCATCGGCTACAACGTTTGCTTTCCCAGGAGTATAAGTGATGTCAAGATCATATACAGCTAAAAATTCGAGCCATCAGACTTGCCTCTGGTTCAAATCCTTCTAGGAAAAGATATATCTCAAGGACTTATGATCAGTGAATAATTCGAATTTTGTTCCCAAAAGATGATGCCTCCATAGTTTCAGAGCAAATACAACGGCCAGAAGCTCTAGGTCATGTGTGGCATAGTTTAATTCATGGGTCTTCAATTAACGGGCCGCATAGGCAATAACCTTTCCATTTTGCATAAGAACAGCGCCTAAACCTTATCGGCAAGCATCTGTATAGACGGTTAATCCTTCACTTCCATCGATTACCGCAAGAACAGGGGCTGAAGTTAACCTACGCTTCAACTCATTAAAAGCTGATTCGCACTTCTCACTCCAAATAAACTTAACATCCTTCCGAGTTAAAGCAGTAAGTGGGGCAGAAATCTGGGCAAAGTGCTCAATAAATCTGCGATAATAACCGGCTAAACCCAAGAAACTACGAATATCTGTAGGAGTTTTAAGAGTCTCCCAATCCTGTAGATAAATTTCAAATTAGAAAGGGATGAGGGGATTGAATAGAAATAGCGAATAGGATAGAACTTACATTGATTACGGCAATCTTAGCTGGATCGACCGAAATCCCATTTTAAGAAACTATGTGGCCCAGGAATCTCACTTCGTCTCGCCAGAAGTGGCATTTAGAGAATTTGGCCTTAAGTTGATGATTTCGGAGAGTTTCCAGAACATAAGCAAGATGTGTCTCATGCTCCTTCTTGTCTTTGGAGAAGACGAGAATATCATCAATGAAAACAAGAACAAATTTGTTAAGCCCATCACGAAAGACTGGATTCATCAAATCGACGAAATAAGCAGGTGCGTTGGTCAAACCGAATGGCATAACCAACCATTCATAGAATCCATTTTTGGTACGGAAAGCTGTCTTATGGATACTATCTTCAGCAACTCTGAGTTGGTGGAACCCAGTGGCTAGATCAAGTTGTGAGAAAATTTTAGCTCCATGGAGCTGATCGAATAAATCGTTGATGCGAGGCATCGGATAACGATTCTTAAGAGTGCGTTTGTTCAGTTCTCGGTAATCAACACACATGCGAAGAGATCCATCTGATTTGGTGACAAATACAACTGCGGCGCCCCATTCAGAGCAACTTCTCCTAATCAAGCCTTTAGCAAATAGATCATTAATTTGGGTTTTTAGTTCAGCTTTTTCTTTAGGAGCCATCCTTCGGTGTGGGAGAACTACGGGAGTAGCTCCAGGAATAAGATCAATACGGAAATCGATTTCCCATTTAGGTGGTAGAGAGTTGACCTCTCCAAATACATCGGGAAATTTCTGAACAATAGGGGTAGTACTAAGATCATCCAGGTGAGCATCAAGAGAGAATATGAAGCTTCCGGCATATTTCTGCGGTGATTTGCATTCAATGACAAGCGGTAGGCCCTTGTCATTGACTAGAGAAACAGAACGAGCCTTGCAAGAAATAACAGCATCGAATTTCCTTAACCAATCAACACCTAACAAGATGTCAAACGTTGCGAAGCCAAGCACATAAAGATCCCAAGTGAATCGATATCTTCCATACAAGAGCACAACCTCTTTACAAATTCTACTGAGGTTGGCAAGTCCTCCAATAGGGTTGGAGATGCATAAGGAAGTAGTAGCAAGAGTAGGTTCTAATTTGAGCTTATTACAAAGATCAATAGATATGAAGCTATGAGAAGCACCGGTATCTAATAATACCCTAATAGGTAAACCATGTAATGAAAAAGTACTTCGTAAGGTACCTTGGTCATCCTGAGCAGGCGGTGTAGGAGTGGTGATAGCAAATACTCCAGATGGTGTGCCCCGCTTATACAGTGGGCAGTCTTTCTTGAAATGACCCGGCTGAAGGCAGACATAGCATAAATCTTTCCTAGTCGTAGAAGGTGGTGGAACAACATCTCCGGTAGATGGACAACTATTAGCATAATGGCCCTTCTTATCGCATTTGAAGCAAGTGATATTAGCAAGGTCGATTGGGCTTTTCTGAGCATATCCCAACCCTGTAGTCTTCTGCCAAGCTTTCTTTTGTTGATCAAAGTTCATCTTCCTCTTCCCGGGCTGGCTAGAGGAGGGCTGAGTAGGAGTGGCCTTGGCAGTAGGTCCCTTAGGCTTTGCCTCATATCTAAGAGCATAATCAACAAGCTCTGTGAAGGTGCAGTGGGTATGGCCAGTAAGCAAGTCATAATACTCTGGTCTTGCTCCCAAAATGAACTTCTCATTCTTTAGAAGGGGTGTATCAATCAATCCCGGGCCGAACTTGGAGAGTTCGTTGAATTTCCTCTCATACTCTGAAAAAGTCATACTACCTTGCTTAAGATCCATGAATGCTCTATAAAGTTGGGTTTTCCCAGCAGCTGGCATCCATTGTGCCGAGAAAGTATCCCTAATCAAAAGACAGACTAGATAAATAACATTCCAAAGATTGAAAAAAAATTTATGCTACGAAAACCAAACGAGTTTATACCTAAACTGGGCCCAAGTGATGGTGTTCTCCTCGATACGAGAAGTAACAGATTCCCACCAATCTTGCGCGGCATCCTGAAGTTGCCAGGCAGCAAGCTGACGCTTCTGAGCATCAGTGATCTCTAGACCAGAAAATATCTTCTCTAAGCCTTTAAGCCATTGCTGAGCCTCGATAATGTTCTCGGATCCAGAAAACTTAATACCTCCCAGCTGTGTATACTCCTTACTAAGAATGGTGAATTTGACAGGAGCTGGAGCGGCAGGTGCAGCCTGAGCAGGACCAATGCCTCTTCCACCCCTATTGTTTCTTCTGACACTCATCCTAAAATACCAAAAGAAATTTAGAACCAAGGATAAATCATAGAACTCAAAGGAAAATTCAATCGACGAATCAAAGAAGTTCGAATAGAAAGGATTTGGATATTGAATCGATTCTCCTCATTCTAGGGTATTGCTACCCTATCTCTAATGAGTTTCATAATCCCGAACTAAGGTTTTTAGGGAAACCGAAGCTCTGATACCAACTGTAACAACCCGTATATTTGGACCATTTAAATTGACAATAATCCACACATGTCAACTTAAATAATACAAAACACGAATCATTATGGGATTATAAATACATAAATGTAAAATGCGAATCAATACAACATCACAGACACAGAACAGTCACAGAGTAATGCAGCGGAAAATACATCGTCATAATAGCAGTTCATGAAGCTACTACATAAAATACAACAATGTCTTAACATAAAGTGACTAAAAGAAATACATAAATGTCTAACAGACTAGGACATCAATACAGGAATAGAAATAGACTGATAAAGATAAATGCTAAGCTTTCAGCATCTTCAACCAACCTTGATCAGCAACTGGATAGCTTCAGACTGACCCGAGCATATACAAAAAGAAACACTCGAGTCAGGACTCAAAATCTTATACAAGAAAATCAAGTGCAAGGGAAAAAGTCCATAACTTAAAGATGAATAGAATAAACATCTCTAAGGATCCGATAAACTATCTATATATACAATAGAATACGATATGTAGATAATGTCTAATCAGTAAAGTACGATATTAAAATAGTGTTAAGGCGTTACCATAATTCCCCTTAACACATTTTTATATTCCCAAGAGCATATGCAAGACCGTAGTTTCCCCAAAACCGGAAGTCACCAGAGGGCAATCAATATACTAGAGGTACAAATCAAAACGTAGTGGTCGCGAATAGGATAATCAGTATGACAAGGTACATGAGGCGATACCAACTAGGATACTAGTAGTTGCGTGATCCGGACTGATGTTGAGCATAGCAGCTACTACCTCAACACCGCGAAACAACACTCCCAAATCAAGGGGTGCACCCAAATCGAATCACAAAAGTAATAGATATGGTATCGAAGAAGTGTGTCCGCTAGAGGTGGCGAACCTCAATGGCCCAGCGCGGCTCCTGTTTTAGTCATGTCAGGGGTCATCCAATATCGTTCTCTTTCTTAAGTCAACGCGTTCACCAAACCATCCACTTCGTTCTGGATCAACACTTCGCGTATAATAGTTATTAAAGTCGTTTTCGGTATCGATAGAGAGTATGTCCATATCCGATCCTGGTCTCCTTAATAACTACGTATTTATTACCCGATGGTCATTTAAGTTAAAGTTTAAACAAATCAAAGTCCAAAAGTCAAGGTGCAAATTTAACTTCCAAAATTTGACATTTCACGATTCAATTTATTTCAGATATTTAAAATCATATTACCCGATGAAATTTGTAGTCTAAACATTTGAGTTAACAATATAGTTAAGTATTCAAATTCAATTTAATAAATCTCACTTATTAAATTTAGTTAATACTCCAATTAATTCGGTTTAATGGTAAATTTTAGTTCACATCATTTAAACCAAATTCTATTCATTTCAATTCGTATTTACATTCATCGATACATTAACCATAATCATAAATTTGATTAAATCAATTTTATTAAATTTAAAATCAATTTAAATTTAAATTACCACTAAATTAAATCCCTAAACTTAAGTTAGTTTCGTATTCCACTTAAGTCAAATTTTCTAAATCTCAAACTTAATTTACGACAAGTTCAAGTCTATTTAATTAAAATCGATTTCAAGTCTAAAATATAACAAATCTAATAAAATTTCAAATTGTTAAATTCTAAAACTTCCTTGTTTTAAATCCAATTTCAAATAAATTTGCCAATTCATTTTATTCAATTAAATAGGTTTATTAATCCGTTTCAATTAAACTCCATTAATTTATTTCGATTTAATCCATTAATTAAATCCATTAAGTTTGTTACCCAATTTTCAAACAAATTGTTAAGTTCATTCCTTAATTTCAAATAGATTTCAATTTCAAAAATAATTTTTGTTGACCAATCGGGTTTCTTATTTTTAATTATCTATCCTAGGCCAAGTTGTTTAATTGGGTATTTATCATTTCAACCCGATATCATTCAATATAAAACAAAGCATAGCAAAGGGAACTTGCAGTGTGATAACTGGGATGGTGTCAAAGTAAATAAACAAGCAATAGCAAACATACATAACAATTTAAAAATTTATTTAAATAATCCCGAAATAATCATATTAACTTACATTTGTTATTTATGCAAATTAATATAATTATTCCTAGAATCCACACCATTGTCTCATGCGGATTAAAGATCATGGTTTCACTTGGTGTCTATTATCAAATTTCTACATCAATCATACGTTCAATGGTTCAAAGTGTAGTCACCGCTATTTCTACGCGACGATTTATTTAACGTCAAAAGGGGTCAAGTTCAACATATATAATCCATTTTTAAATTGTTGGCTATCCTATACCAATTTCAATTTCATATTTATATTAACAACCACATTCACATCACATAACAATTTTAGTGTCACAACTATTAGTCGTAAACTAACAATATTCAAATTTAACTTGCATGGCGATTTACAATTTTATTTTTAACAATTTTAACAATCAACAATTTAATATCCAATTTAATATTCATAACAATTATCACTTGATTATCATAGCATAATAGATTGAGTCGTGAATAAAATATTCACCTTGCGAGGTTAGAGAAGGTGACGAAGCATGAAGACGAATAGATAAAATAGACCCTACTAAGCACGACGCAAAACGAGCACAAACTGCAATCAACAAATAATTAATCAATAATTTGTTTATTGCAATATATATCGATTTGAATATATACAAACCATACCCAAACAAGGAACTAGATGCAAAATAAGGTAGATGGAAGCCTAGGCCTGAGATCCAGAATCAGCTACAACTGTCAAGCAAGCGAAACAACATCTGAGATACTGTAACCCATATAATAAAATCAAACTTCTCTATACTTTGCAAACTAATACATTGTATATATTTTATGTATTCAAAGGAAGCATGGTGGTCGGGGTCGGGATTGTGGTGACGAGGGGCGGAGGTGAACGGCGGAGAGGGTAATGGGTAGAGGAGCAGGCGGGGTAGGGCGGTCTGGGCTGGCTGGGGACGGGAGGCAGGGCTGGGTTGGGCGGACTGGGCTGGCAGGGACGGGAGGGCAGGCTGGGCTGGGCGGACTGGCTGGCAGGGGACGGGAGGCAGGGCTGGGCTGGGTGGAGGCTGGCAGGGACGGGAGGGCAGGGCTGGGCACAGGCGGGCTGGCTGGCAGGGGACGGGAGGCAGGGCTGGGCACAGGCGGGCTGGCTAGCAGGGGACGGGAGGCAGAGTACGGGAGGGTTGGGCAGGGGATGGGAGGCAGGGCTGGGCTGGGTGGAGGCTGGCAGGGACGGGAGGGCAGGGTACTGGAGGGCAGAGGACGGGCTGGGGCAGGGGACTGGAGGGCAGGGGACGGGCTAGGGCAGGGGACTGGAGGGCAGGGATGGGCTGGGCAGGGGACTGGCGGGCAGGGGACTGGAGGGCAGGGGACGGGAGGCAGGGCTGGGCTGGGTGGAGGCTGGCAGGGACGGGAGGGTAGGGAACGGGTTGGGGCAGGGGACTGGAGGGCAGTGACTGGCTGGGGCAGGCGAAGGCGGAGGGGACGGGCGAGGCTGCTGAGGGCAGTGGGCTGGAAGGCTTCATTTGTTGCTTGAGAAGAATGAAAATGGAAAAATATGAAAGAGAAGAGGAAGGCAGAGAAGTCACGTACCAGAGATGTGAAAATGCAAACGAGTGAATAGTGGGATGATAGCTTATTATATAACCTAGTACAGAAATTGAAAGGTCTCCAATTTATTTGTCTTGGTAACCGAATGGCTGTTGGCATTCCAAGGCAATTGAATAGTCAAAGGACCCCTAGAATTCTGAACTGAGTAGGTAATTGGGTACCGGTTTGGGCTGCGTAACGGACCAGTTTATACTCCGTTAAACAATTGTAATTTGCACCGCCGAACTCCGATTGACACAAATAAATATACCATTTTGATCAGCGCGACGAGGCGAACGCAACGGTATACAGATATCAGTGGTACGATTAAATTATAAAATTCAAAATTTTCTATTGTGGAAAATGCAGCAAAAATGCCGAAGAATAAGATCGATGGAGTTGAAGATGTCCGAAATTTGAAAAACGAAAAATGATGCCTTGATCAGAAGATGGTTTAGAATTTTTCCATGTAAAAATATTCCGGTTCAGAAGATAAAAATTTTCGCGTTTAAAATGAACTGATACGAAATAAACGCGAACGAAATTTACTGCGGTATTTTCCGACGAACTTTTCCCATATCTATAACCATCTGGGCGCAATTTATGAACAAAGTTTGGACGCTAATTGAAATCGTATGAAAGTTCCATATTTTATATTAAAATAATGGGTTCAAAATTTTAAAATTGGGTCGGAATTTCAGGGTCGTTACACGCCCACTATGAAGTTTGATGATTTTATTGCTCGATACTTGAAGATTACAATTTCTTATAGTGTAGTACAATAGATTTTATGATTATAGACTAAATTTAAGGCAGCAATGGTGATCTGGAGTAAATCTGGCAGGGTCTGGGTGCTCTTTAGCTCTTAAAATTGTCCGATCCCCTTTTCTGAATGACCAGGGGCTCTACTTATAGGCGTAGGAGGCTGATATTTCTCCTAAATTTCGGGAGACTACTTCTGGCACGTGAGGGTGCCCACGCACCCGTCTTCAGGAAATCTGGGCCTACTTCGGGATCAATTCGAACTCCGTTCGAATCGATCAAGAAAACGTCCAATCGAGCTGAAATTTGGTGTGGACATTCGTCAACATGCGCGTAAGCTTCTGTGAAAATTTCATACCATTTGGACTTGTAGATCTCCAGATATTATCGATAAGAAGTTGTACTTCCGGTGCGGTTACCTTATTCGAATCGATTTCCTTCGAATCGATAGCCTTGACTCGATGACGGAGCGCGTGAGGAAGTTGATGTGTCGCGCGCTATTTGTGTCGATCTGCTTTTCACTCCGAGTCGACTGGGTCGACTCCATGATTTTCGCCACTTTGACCTAATGGATTCGAGGGCTTCATTCATATATGGATTCGAACAGAAGCTTGTTCGTATCGATCGTGATGTGCTATAGTCGATCGATACGAAGCTGTTGCAGTAGGATGGATTTGAACATATTGTTGTCCCTGGATTCGAAGTGAAGTGCTCTGGTGGATACGAACGTATCATTGTTTATGGAGTCGGTGCATAGCTTTGTTCGCATTGATCTCGATGGTCTCCAGTTGATCGATACGAACTCGAAGCACATGGATAGCTCAGCCTAGGATCGATTCGAACCTGATGGGTTCGAACAGATCAATCAGATTGATTCGAGCATCATTTTTCTTCTAACTTGCGTCGATCATAACTTGAGCATACGAACTCGGATCGACTTGAAACTTGGAATGCTGGCTTTCCTGGCTTCGCATGTCATGTCTTATCAATCATGGCTCAATCCGAACTCGGACAAAATTCATCGATATCCATACTGAACCCGTCGTTATCTGATACTGGGGATGTGTGATCCTTTTTTCATCTGTCGATTTCTTGGTATCTCGGCCTTGCCAAAAGGAGGGATAACATCTATAATGGTAATCTGAAGAAGCTGAACTCTCTGTGGAGGAATAGGAAGCTTGATCCCTCCTGGATCTCCTTCATTGTTGACGGTTCAGTTGGTTGGTTAGTTCCGCATTAGCATGAAGCTATTGAGTGAGCTGTTGGCTGCTCTAAGTAAATTCTTGCATTAACATCTGAAATTCTTCCCTGGTGACAGGGCCTTGCGGATCTGATGATCTGGCAGCATTCTGGTCAGCTGGAAGTGGTTGTACGGGATTCCGTCTGTCCCGTCCTTCTGGATCTGCAGCTGTAGAAGTAGTCCTTGTATTAACCATGATGAGTAGTGAAGCTCTTTCCTAGACTTGATGCAAATTCTATTGAAGGTAAAACCCAAAGGTTTCGAAAGAGATAGTTTTAAATGGTTTCTAAAGGTTTCCACATGTTTTACTTAAATCCAAATGCTTTCGAAAGGTTTGAGTTTGTAAAGGGTTTTAATGCTTTCGAAAGGTTTAAGATAAAGGGTTCAAAGGGGTGGTTCCCCAAAGGTTTCGAAAGGTTTTAAAAGGAAGGATTCTAATGTTTCCAAAAGACAATACTTATAATGTTTTGATAAGAGGATGTCTAAGGTTTTAAAGCTTTCGAAGGGAATGTTTTTCAATGTTTTCGAAAGGCTTATTATGAATGGTTGCAAAAGGGTATGTTTTGGCCTTCGGCCTAAGGTTACGAATCAAAGAAGTTTACTTGGTTTCGAAAGAGATACTTTCAATAGTTTCGAAAGGGGTACTTTCAAAGAATTCGGAAGTTTTCATCAACAATATTTTGGGTAAAGTATATAGCATGGCAAGTTGATTTGAGTAAATCATAGAATATATTTTCCTTGTTTAAGTATGATTTAAAGGTTTAAATCAATTTGAGAGAAAAGGTTTTTTCAAAGAAATTTTAAAGGAAGATTACTCTAAGTAAAATAACTCACATATTAGAATACCAGATAGGACTGGTATGAGGTCCAAAATTCCAATGTGTAAGGCTTTGTCACAGGTAAGACTAAAATGATGTTACACATAGAAATGAATCTATAGTGGAGAGATAGCTTATTGGTGATCCCTCAAAACCATTAGGATCAATTGACCCTAGAGAAGTAAGTTAGGGACAAACCGTCCAGAAGAGGAGTATCGTAACATCCCATATTTTTATAACATTATTTAAGATATTTAATTGGATAAATTAAATAAAATAATGTGAAGATTAAAAGGTTTTGATTTGATTAAACTAAGGGTAGTTGTGCCATGTTAATGTGCAGATTAAAATGAGATAACATAAACTAATGTGTTAGGAAATGAGTAAGGGAAATATAGAAAATAGGAGAGACTTATACCCTAAACCCTTAGGAAAGGAAACTCACGTTAATTTCATTTTAGAAAACTAAAAACATCTAAGGCATGCCACAATTTTCATTCTCAATGAAAGATTAAATCTAGTATTTAAGAGAAGGAAGTTAATCAACTAGTTCAACACCAAATCTCACATCTTGTAATCCTAAAGCTAAGGTGAATAATTACTACATCCTATGCTTTCGAAAGGAAGCTTTCGACTTAGATGCTTTACCCTTGTTTTTTAATGGAAGTATAACCCAAGCTTTCAAAGGAGATGTTTTAAAGGCTGAAGCCTATAGTTTTAAAAGTTAAGCTTTAAGCTTTCGAAGGGGTTGAAAGCTAAACTTTGGACAAAGTCGAAGGTTTTAAAAGAGGATTTTTCACATGTTTAAAATTGAACCCAAATAGCTTTCGAAAGGTATATGTTTTAAAGGGTTAATGCTTTCAAAAGGTTTTATTTTTTTGAATAATTTCAAAGGGGTCAAAAGCCAAGCTTTCGAAGGGGTTGAAAGCAAAGCTTTCGAAGGGGTCGAAAGGTAGCTTTCGAAGGGGTCGAAAGGTAGCTTCCGACAAGGTCGAAGGGTCCTATTTTTGAATGGTTTCAGACGGTTTAAATGGAAGGTTTTCTAAGGAAATATTTTAAAGTGTTATTAAAGTTGGATGTCAAAAGTTTATTGCTTTCGAAAGGTTTGAAGTATGGTTTCGAAAGGAAAGGTTTGGGCCTCTTGGTCTACGTAAATAAAGAATTTTACTTGGCTTTGAAAGAGATGCTTTCAAATGTTTAGGAAGAGGTACTTTCAAATATTTAAATGTTTTCACCAACTAATGTTTGAATAAAGAAGATATATATATATATATATATAACATGGTAATGTGATTTTGAGTAAAGCATAAAGATTATATATTTTCCTGGTGTAAGTTTGATTTAAAGGATTTAAATCATTTTGAAAATGTTTTCAAGGAAAATTATGGGAGGGGATCCCTAAGTGAAAATGACTTAAATATTAGAATACCAAATGGGACTGGTATAGGGTCGCACCATATACATTAGCTATTAGCCCAAGCAAACTGTTGTCCAGAATTCCAATGTATTGGGCTTGGTCGCAGGTAGACTAAAATTATGTTTACACACCGAAGGGAATATATGTTTGTATATAGATAGGTTATTGGTGAGACCGAAAAACCATTAGGATCGGGAAGACTTGGGAGATGATTAAGCTAGGGACTAACCTTCCATAAGCAAAATATTTAACATATAGTTAAGGATAGACCGTTCGGAAGAGGAGTGTCTGGCAGGTGTTAGATAAATTTTGTTTATATTGTCTAGTAGGCCCAAGTCACCCAAAGGTTAAAGTTAGCCAAACAAAACTTATGTGTTTGAACAAATAGTTCACTATTACCTGATATTTATGTATGTTTACATAATGATGCTTTGCAATGTTTAATCAATTTTGTTGCAGGAAAAAGGTTTTGCAAAGATATGTTTTAAAAGGATGTTAGTGAGGGGAAACCCGTTTCGCTAAGCGGCGTGCTCCCACTTAATATATTAAACATGGATGTATAGTATTATTCACACCAGGCTTATGTCTGACTCGAAGTTTACGTTTTCCCCTGAAACTCTCCGGTGCTCAAAATTAATTTGAGTAGGTTGAGGGGTTAAGGTATTTTTAGATTTTAGTAGGATGACAAATATGACTATCGGAGGCATGCAGTAGGCAAACGAATAGCTATTCCTAAATTGCAGTTCATGTTTCATGTTTTGTTGAATTTCTACTGTATTTGTATTAAGTCCATTATGACTATATGACTCTGATCATCCAAGAGGGTATCTTCATATACCGCTCTTAGCGTATTTTGTAATCTGTATATTTTATCTATGCATGGGATCATATTGGGATTATGTGTTGAGAATGTGAAACGTCTGGTTTTGAAATGTAATGAAGTAAAAGTTGTTTTGAAATCTGTGTTTTGTTTCATATTCATGTGCTTCTGATGTTGTAGATACCATTAACAAAGCTGTATTTAGTCGCTGAAATCTAATACTATAGATGACTGCGGCATCTGTAGCGCTTAGTTTTAGGCCTCTAGATAGGGGATGTTACAGCTTGGTATCATAGCATGGTTTATGAAATACTTTAACTAAAAAATGGTTTTTGAAAACATAATCCTTTATAATCAAAGTAAGAACGGTGTATGGGATAACGATATAGTAACATACTTGTATTTGCTATATATAAGTATACACTATATCTCTAGACTCCTATCTTAGTTAGGCTATTCATCTATATCTCACAAGATTTGAATACAAATATGGAAGGAAGAAGAGGCAGAGTTAATCTTGGAGGAGATAGCACCACCACTAATGGGAATGCCCAACCAAATGCTAGAAGTGGTCCAGGTCAGGCTCAAGCTGAAAATATTGGTGCTCGGGTTCCCCAAGTGCATATGGGAGCCATGTATCAGTTCTTCGAAAACATGATGCAAGTTGGAGTTGCAGCTGGAGTTGATGGAGGGAATGCTGCTGGAGGAGGAGTTCAAGAAGCTCTGATAATCAACCATTATGCTAACTTGAGTAGAGACTGTGCCAGGCTTATAGGGAAGCCGTTCATTGGAACTGAAGATGCGATTGAGGTAGAAAACTGGTTGTTGCATTGCGAGAGGATTTTTGCTGACTTAAGTTGAATGATGAGCATAAAAGGAGATTAGCTTCAAGACAGCTTCAGGGAGCTGCTCTGTTTTGGAGGAATACTGTTGTAGTGGGATTTGATGAAGAAACTATAACTTGGGCGGAGTTTAAGAGAAGGTTTCAAGAAAGGTTTATGTCGGTGATGGCGCAGTCGGCATTGGTTAGGAAGTTTGCTGAACTAGAACAAGGGGAGATGTCTATTTTAGAGTATGTAAGAAGATTTGAAGAGTTGGCCCGGTACGGGTATGCCTTGGTTGATATGGTGATCAAGAGGAATGAGAAGTTTATAAGAGGCTTGAAGCCGGAGTTGATAAGTGCTACGTTGCCGCACCTAAGAGTCCAAGTGATGTAGTGGTAGGAATGGCGCTGAGGTAGGAAGAGGCATTAGCTTGTTTGAAGAAGAAAATGAAGGAGGTCCTGGGGGACAAGGCCAAAAAAGAAAGTTTTTCCAAAAGATGAATGCTCAGAAGGGAGGAGCACAGAATAAGGGAAAAGCTAATGCGGTTTGTTATAAATGTGATAAGAATGGACACTACTCTAATGAGTTTAGGACCGGAAAGGGAAAAGGAAAGAAGCAGTTGGAAAAAAGAATATCTGATGTTTTAATTGTGATAAGATCGGCCATTATAAGAACAAATGCCCAGAGCCTGCTGATGGAAAGGGGCCAGTTTATGCAATGGAGCCCACAATTTCAATGCCAGTTGTGCAGGAGAAAAGGAAGGCTCTTCTGGGAGGCTCATTATAGATTCACGGTATGTCTGTTAGCGTTCTGTTTGATACTGGTGCATCGCATTCTTTTATTTCTCGATGTTTGGTAGATAAGCCTAACCTAGAACCCTCATATTTAGTTACTTCCTTAAAGGTTGCAAATCCGATAGGAGGGTATGCGACACTTGGGGTGTGGTGTGACCATTCGGAGTTTGACTTGTTAGGTCATACTTTTGATTGCTGTTTGCATGTGTTTGATTTTATGGGGTTTGGGATTATTCTTGGGATGGATTGGTTAAGTAAATATGATGCTCGGATATTTTCCCATGATAGGAAAATATCATTTAAACATCCGGACTGTAGTGGCCGGATAGTTTATACCGTAGAGAGCCCTAGTTGCGAAGTGAATGCTTTATTGGGTATTGTGGAGTTGGAGGATGAGTTGCATCGAGTCCTTATAGTTAGAGAATTTACAGATGTGTTTAAGATGGCTGTTGGATTACCACCGAAATGAGCCGCCGAGTTTTGGATTGATTTAGTACATGGAGCAGAACTATTGAGTAGGCCGCCAAATAGGATGACACCTACAGAGATGAAAGAGTTGAAAGTGCGGTTGGTGGATTTGGAAGGCGAGAGTTTTATCCGACCGAGTAGTTCACCATGGGGAGCTGCCGTAGTGTTTTCTAAGAAGATGGATGGATCGTTAAGGCTATGTACCGATTATCGTAAGTTGAATGAGAAGACGATAAAGAACCAATATCCATTGTTGAGAATTGTCAATTTGTTCAATCAATTAAGCGGAGCCAAGGTATTCTCTCAACTGGATTTAGCAACAGGATTTCATCAGCTTAGAGTGGCATCAGATAGTATTTCTTTAATGGTGTGTAGGATAAGGTATGGATCGTACGAAGGGCTAGTTATGCTGTTCAAACTAACTAATGCACCGGCGTTCTTTGTGGATTTGATGAAACGAATTTTCCAAGAGCACTTGAATGGTTTTGTGTTAGTCTTCATAGATGATATTTTGATATACTCTAAGGATGAGAAGGAGCACGAAGTTCATCTTAGAGTTGTGCTTAATACATTGAGGACGCATCAATTGAAGGCTAAGTTTTCGAAGTGTCATATTTGGAAGAAGGAAGTGAAGTTCCTTGTTCATGTAGTCTCAGAAAAAGGGTTGTCCGTGGATCCGATTAAGATTGAGGCTGTGAATAATTGGAAGAGACCCGAGATGGTGACCGAGATAAAGAGTTTTCTTAGATTGGTTGTATGTTATCGAAGGTTTATAAAGGATTTTTCACGAATAGCTGCACCAATGACTAAGCTTATGCGAAAAGATGTGAACTTTGTATGGATTGATAAGTGTGAAGAAGCATTCCAGAGCTTGAAACACTTACTGACCCATGCACCGGTTTTGTTGATTCCTAAGGGGAATCAAGATTTGGTTGTTTATACTGGTGCATGTGGAACTAGATTAGGAGTTGTGTTGATGCGAAGAGGTAAAGTGATTGCTTATGCTTCTACACAGATCAGACCACATGAAGTTAGGTATCCTATGCATGATTTGGAGTTAGCTGCCGTTATATTTGCTTTGAAGGTGTGGAGACATTACCTTTTGGGAGAGCGATTTAAGCTTTATACGGATCATAAGTCGCTGACGTACTTGTTCTCTCAGAAGGAGCTGAACATGAGACAACAGAGATGGTTGGAGTTTATTGTTGCCTATGATTTTGGAATTGAGTCCACACCTGGGAAAGGAAATAAGATAGCAGATGTACTTAGCAGGAAACATTAGAATGTAGTATTGACTATGATTGCCGAGTGGAAAGATTTAGAAGCATTTTCAGCTTGTAGAATGAAGTATAGATCCGAGGCAGGTTCTAGTATAGGAAGTGCTGGATTGTCTTGTTTGGAAGTTCGACCAGTAATGATTGAGAAGATAGCTTCTAAACAGGAGGAGGATCCAGTTTTGGCTGAATGGATCAGAATGTTAAGGGAAGGAACAGAGAGAGATGACTTAAAGGATTTCTGTCTTGATTAGAAAGGCTGGTTAGGAAAGAAAGGAAGGTTGTGTGTTCCGAATATAGGAAACATGAGGAAAGAAGTTTTTGATGAATGCCATCATTCGAATTTCGCTATCCATCCAGGAGGAATGAAGATGTATCAGGATTTGAAGAGAAGTTTCTTCTGGGAAGGTAAAGCGGGACATTGGTTTATGGGTTAAGCAGTGCTTGAATTGCTAGTAGGCAAAGGCTGAACACCAGAAGCCAAGTGGATTGCTTCAACCGTTGGAAGTTCCATTATGGAAGTGGGATTCTATCTCTATGGACTTTATCGATGGGTTGCCAAAGTCTAGTAGAGGAAATGAAAGCATATGGGTCATAGTAGATAGACTGACTGAGAGTGACCATTTCATTCTAGTAAGTCAACTAGGACGATACTTATTTTGGCGAAATTATTTATGAAGAACGTGGTTAGACTGGACGGGATTCCTAGTAGTATTGTTAGTGATAGAGATTCTTTGTTTACTAGTGAGTTCTGGAATAGTCTACAGGAAACTTTAGGAACCAAGCTCCACATGAGTAACACTTACCATCCACAGACTGATGGGCAAACAAAAAGAGTTAACAAAGTCTTAGAGGATTTGTTAAGAGCTTGTGTATTGGATTTCGGGGGATCATGGGAAGACCATCTTAATTTAGTCGAGTTCTCGTATAACAATAGTTATCAGACTAGTATTGGGATGGCACCGTTTGAAGCTTTGTATGGAAGACCATGCAAATCTTTCGTATGTTGGTTAGAGACCGGGTATATATTGGTTCTTGGTCCGGATTTAGTAAAGGAAGCCGCAAAGAAGATTAAGTTGATTTGAGCTAGGGTGAAGGATGCTCAGTCTAGGCAGAAAAGTGATGCTGATAGAAGAAGGAAAGACTTGGAATTCTCTGTTGGGGACTATTTGTTTATTAAGGTTCCACCGATGAAGGGTGTGATTAGATTTGGAAAGTTAGGAAAATTAGCACCTAGATTCGTTGGACCTTTTCGAATTGTTGAAAGGATCGAGAAACTCGCTTATAAAGTGGACTTTTCATATTTCTCATCTTAGAAAGTGTATTAGAGACCCGGAGACTACTATAGCACATACAGTGTTAGAAGATTTAGTTGTAGAGCCAGTTTTGACTATAGTTAGGAAGCCGATTTAGATTGTGGCTAGAGATGAGAAGATGTTGAGGAACAAGACAGTTCGGTTAGTAAAGGTCCAGTGAAGTGACGATGCTAGAGACTGTACTTGGGAGATTGAGAGCAGGATTAGAGGCTCTTATCCTGATTTTTTTGATGGTATGTTTCACCTTTGATTGTTTTGTTGTGTGCCTTATATTAAGTTCGAGGACGAAATTCTTTAAGGTGGGGAGTCTGTAACACCCCATATTTTTATAACATTATTTAGGATATTTAATTAGTTAAATTAAATAAAATAATATGAAGGTTATAGTTTGAGATTTGATTAAACTAAGGGTAGTCGTGCCATGTTAACGCGCAAATTAAAATGAGATAACAGAAACTAATATGTTAGGAAATGAGTGAGGGCAATATGGGAAATAAGAGAGACTTATACCCTAAACCCTTAGGAATGGAAACCCACGTTCATTTCATTTCAGCAAACTAAAACATCTAAGGTCGGCCACCATTTTCATTCTGAAGGAAAGATTAAAGCTAGGATTCAAGAGAAGGAAGTTAATCAACTAATTCAACATCAAATCTCACATCTTGTAATCTCAAAGCTAAGGTGAATAATTACTACATCCCATTTTCTTATGGTTATTGGTTTTAAGATTAGATCCGAAACAATTTTGCAAGTATATGCCGTGTTTTTAATGATTAAAGTTATATATATGCATGTTGATGGATTATATACGTTCATGTTAGTTTTTTTATGATATGTTTGACATAGAGACCCTATTAGATGACAGTCAAATTCCTTGAAAATTTAAATATAGGTCAGAAAGGATATTTCGGAGATGGGTTCCAATTTTCATAATTTTCTAAATTAATGTGGATTTTATATTAATAATGATTTATTGGGTTATAAATTATTTACGGCTAAATAAGTAATTATTTGGATTTGAAATTTTTATATGTTGGAAAAAATGTTAAGATAGATTTTATGGAATTTTTCCAAATTTTTCCTAAGTGATTTGATGAATATACAAAATTATTTAAGGTATGGGACTTAAATGTTTTAGATATTTAATTAAGGAGAATGGGCATTTTATAAAATAAAATCATTATATAATTCTGAAATTAGTGGCAGTGCTTTTCTGAAAAGTATTTTACTAACTAATAAGAATTTGACAAACAAAGGCAGGTTAGTTGAAAAGTTATCCCTTTTAAGTTAAAAACAAGAAAAACATGCTTTTAGCATGTTTCAGTCATTTCGGCATCAAACTTTCTGACCCAGACCTTTCGACAAGGTCGAAAGGTTGTAGATTTCGACAAGGTCAAAGACCAATGTGTATGGTATCAAGTAGCTTGGTACGTAATGAATTGGACAAGGTCGAAGGGTACTTAGTTGAAAGGTTAGTTGCCAAAGTAGTTGGAGTATTTTTCTTTTATAAGCCAAAAGAATCGCCTGCTTTGCTTTCGAAAAGAAGCTTTCGACTTGGTTGCTTTCGGCCATGTCAAATATTTAAAATGAAGGTTTAAACCTTTCGACGAAGTCGAAAGGTTACTGCTACCCTCAACCTTTCGAAGTCATTGCTTTCGACAAAGTCGAAGGGTTTACTTGTTTTGAAAAACCACCCGCTTCTCTCATGCTTTGGAAAGCAATATTTCGAGTTAGATGCTTTACCCTTTTTTTCTAATAGAAGTATAATCCAAGCTTTCGAAGGAGATGTTTTAAAGGCCGAAGCCTATTGTTTTGAAAGTTAAGTTTTAAGCTTTCGAAGGGGTTGAAAGCTAAGCTTTTGACAAAGTTGAAAGATTTTAAAAGAGGATTTTCCACATGTTTTAAATTGAACCCAAAGAGCATTCGAAAGGTTTATGTTTCAAAGGGTTAATGCTTTCGAAAGGTTTTATTTTCTGAATGATTTCAAAGGGACCGAAAGCTAAGCTTTCGAAGGGATCGAAATCAAAGCTTTCATTGGAGTCAAAAGGTAGCTTTCGAAGGGGTCGAATGGAACTTCCGATAAGGTCGAAGGGTCCTATTTTTAACAGTTTTAGAAGGTTTAAATAGAAGGTTTTCTAAAGGTTTTCTAAGGCAATGTTTTAAAGTGTTATTAAAGTAGGATGTCTAATGTTTTATAGCTTTTGAAAGTTTGAAGTATGGTTTCGAAAGGAAAGATTTTGGGCCTCTTGGTCTAGGTAATTAAAGAATTTTACTTAGCTTCGAAAGAGATGCTTTCAAATGTTTAGAAAGAGGTACTTTTAAATATTTAAATGTTTTCATCGACTAATGTTTGAGTAAAGAAGATATATATATATATATATATATATATAACATGGTAATGTGATTTTGAGTAAAGCATAAAGATTATATATTTTCCTGGTGTAATTTTGATTTAAAGGATTTAAATCATTTTGAAAATGTTTTCAAGGGAAATTATGGGAGGGGATCCCTAAGTGAAAATGACTTAAATATTAGAATACCAAATTGGACTGGTATAGGGTCGCGCCCTATAAATTAGCTATTAGCCCCAGCAAATTGTTGTCCAGAATTCCAGTGTATAGGGCTTGGTCGCAGGTAGACAAAAATTATGTTTACACACCGAGGGGAATATATATTTGTATATAGATAGGTTATTGGTGAGCCCGAAAAACCATTATGATCAGGAAGACCTGGGAGATGATTAAGCTAGGGACTGACCGTCAAGAAGCAAAGTATTTAACATATAGTTAAGGATAGACTGTTCGAAAGAGGAGTGTCTGGAAGGTGTTAGATAAATTTTTTTTATATTGTCTAGTTGGCCCGAGTCAACCAAAGGTTAAAAGTTAGCCAAATAAAACTTATGTGTTTGAACAGATAGTTCACTATTGCCTGATATTTATGTATGTTTACATAATGATGCTTTGCAAATTTTAATCAATTTTGTTGCAGGAAAAAGGTTTTGCAAAGATATGTTTCAAAAGGATATTAGTGAGGGAAAACCCGTTCCGCTAAGCGGCGTGGTCTCAGTTAACATATTAAACCAGGATGTATAAAATTATTCACACCAGGCTTATGTTTGACTCGAAGTTTATGTTTTCCCCTTTAACTCTCAGGTGCTCAAAGTTAATTTGAGTAGGCTGAGGGGTTAAGGTCTTTTCAGGTTTTAGTAGGATGACAAACAAGGCTACTGGAAGCATGCAGGAGGCAAACAGATAGCGATTTAGAAATTGCAGTTCATGTTTTATGTTTGGTTGAATTTCGGCTGTGTTTCTATTAAATCCATTATGACTATATGACTCTGATCATTCAAGGGGGTATCTTCATATATCGCTCTTGGAGTATTTTGTAATAAATATATTTTATCTGTGCCTGGGAACGTATTGGGATTATGTATTGAGAATGTGAAACATCTGGTTTTGAAATGTAATGAAGTAAAAGTTGTTTTGAAATCTATGTTTCGTTTCATATTCAAGTGCTTCTGATATTGTAGATACCATTAAGTTGTATTTAGTCGTTGGAAGCTAATACTATAGATGACTGCAACATCTGTAGTGCTTAGTTTTGGGCTTCTAGATAGGGGATGTTTCAAGTATCTAACATAAGTTAGATTATTTGTTTATATTGTTTGGAAGGCCCGAGTCATCTAAAGGTTAGTAGTTAGCCAAACAAAACTATAGTGTTCGGATAGATAGTCCATTCATTACGTGATTTGTATGCATACATGATATTGCTTAACTGTTTTAACCAATTTTGGTTGTAGGATTATGATTTGCAAAAGATATGTTTTTGAAAGGATATTAGCGAGGACAGACCCGTTCCGCTAAGCGGCGTAGTCTCACTTAATATCAAATAACCGTGATGTATAGTATTATTCACACGAGGTTTTATGTCTGACTTGAAGTTTATGTTTCTCCCCTTAAACTCTCGGGTGCTCAAAATCAATTTGAGTAGGCTACAGGTTTTAGTAGGTTGGCGAATAAAGCTTCAAGAGACAAGTAGGAGGCGGACAGATAGCTATTTAGGAGTTATTTTTTTATTTTGTTTTATTCCACCGTGTCGTATTAAGTCGTTATGACTATATAGTACTCTGGTCAACCAGGGGGTATCTCATATGTTGCTCTTAGCGTATTTATGTAATAATTATATTTGATCAGAACTTGGGAAACGATATGGGATTATGTAATTTGGATATGAAATATGTTTGAAATGTAATCAGAAATGTTTGTTATTGAATTCTATGATTTTGTTTCATATTCATATACTTCTGATATTATACCATTAACATAGCCATATTTTGTCGCCGGAAGTTAATACTATAGATGACTGTAGCATCTGTAGCGCTTAGATTTGGGCCTCAAGATAGGAGACGTTACAACTTCGTATTAGAGCATAGGTTTATGGAAAAATTTAAACTAAAGTGATTCTTGAAAACATAATCCTAAGGAATTAGAGGTAAGATCGGGTATGGAATAATGCTATAGTAACGTAATTTTATTTGCTATATATAAGTATACACGATGTCTCTATTCTCCTATCTCTCTTAGGTTATCCTTCTGTATCTTATGAGGCATGAATACAAATATGAATGCTAGAAGTCGAAGAGTCAACCTTGGGGGAAGCATCACTACAAATGGAAATTCCCGACCAAATACGAGAAGGAACCAAGGTTAGGCACAAGTTGGAAATGTGGGTGCTGGAGTCCCGCAAGGTGACATGGAGCCATGTATCGGTTCTTTGTCAACATGATGTAGGCAAGTGTTGCTGTTGGAGTAGTTGTAGGAAATGATGGAGGAGGAGTTCAGGGAGCTCCAGTAGTCATCAATTATGTTCTTTTGAGTAGTGGCTATGCTAGGTTAGGAGAAAAGCCATTCATTGGAACTAAAAATGCTATCGAAGTAGAGAACTGGTTAATACATTGTGAGAGGATCTTTGCAGATTTGGGGCTTAATGACGAGCAGAGGAGAAGGATTACTTCGAGACAGCTTCAAGGAGCAACATTATAGGTGGTGGAATCGTGTGACAGTTGGAGTTAATGAAGATACGATGACATGGGCTGAGTTTAAGAGGAGGTTCGAGGAGAGATTTATGTGTAAGATTGTGAAATCTACTGTGCTCAAAATTTTTGCTGAGTTAGAGTAGGAGGAGATGACTATGTTGGAGTATGTGACGAAGTTCTAGGAGCTGGCGAGGTATGGGTATGCTACTGTTGATATTGATACAGTGATTAAAAGGAACGTGAAGTTCATCATGGTGTTGAAGCCTGAGTTGGCAAAGGCTACATTACCTCATATAAGGGATCCTTGTGATGTTGTAGTTGAGATGGCGTTGAGACATGAGGCGATGCTTGCTTTTCCAAAATGGAATAAGGCAAAGGAATCCCAGGTGGGGTAGGGTCAGAAAAGAAAGTTTTTCCATAAGATAGGTGCTCAGAAGTGTGGAGCCGCAAAGAAAGGAAAGTCGGAGCTCGTCTGCTTTAAGTGTGATAAAAAATGGTATTTTGCGAATAAATGTCATCCTGGAGATGTGAAGAAAGTGATTGGGAAGAAGAATATCAGATACTTCAACTGCGATCAAATTGGCCATTACAAGAACTAGTGCAAAGAGCTTGCTAAGGATGGAAGAGGCAAAGTGTTTGCATTGGAGCTAGCTACTTCGAGGCCAATGGTAGAGGAAAATGGAAAGGATGTGCTGGGAGGTACGCTTTTGATTCATGGCATGTCAATTAGCGTTCTATTTGATACTGGTGAATCGCGTTCTTCTGTATCTCTTTGTTTTGTAGATAAGCTTAACCTAGAACCCTCATACTTATTTACTTCCTTAAGGGTTGAAAATATGGTAAGAGGATATGCGACACTTGGGATGAAGTGTGACCACTTAGAGTTTGATTTGTTAGGTCATACCAGTGTTTGCAGTTTGCATGTGTTTGATTACGTAGGGTTCAGAGTTATTTTCGGTATGGATTGGTTAAGTAAGTATGATTCCAGGGTATTTTCCCATGATAGGAAAATTTCGCTTAGACACTTTGACTATAGTGATCGGATTGGATACACCGTAGAAAGCCCTAGTAGTGAGATTAATTCTTTGTTAGGTATTATGGACATAGAAGATGGGTTGAATCGATTTTTCATGGTTAGAGAATTCATAGATGTCTTTGAATCTGTAGTAGGATTGCCACCGAAAGTCATTGAGTTTTTGATAGATTTGGTGCCAGGAGCAAAACAGTGAGTAAACCGCCAAGCAGAATGACACCTACAGAGATGAGGGAGCTAAAGGTGCAGTTGGTAGATTTGGAAGGCAAGAATTTTATTAGACCAAGTAGTTCACCTTGGAGAGCAGCCACAGTGTTTGCCAAGAAGACGGACGTATCGTTAAGGTTATGTATCGATTACCGTAAGTTAAATGAGAAGATGATAAAGGATCGATATCTATTGCCTAGAATTGATGGTTTATTCAACTAGTTGAGTGGAGCCAAGGTATTTTCTCAGTTGGATTCAACGATAGGGTTCCAACAGCTTAGAGCAGCATATGTTAATATTCCTTTGACGGCATTTAGAACAAAATATGGACCATACGATGGTTAGTAATGCCATTAGGACTAACTAATGTGCCGACATTCTTTGTAGATTTGATGAAACGAGTTTTTTGAGAGCACTTGGACAGGTTTGTGTAGGTATGTATAGATGAAATTTTGATATATTCTAGAGATGAAAGAGAGCATGAAGTTCGTCTTAGAGTGGTGCAGGGGACATTGAGGCAGCATAAGCTTAAGGCGAAGTTTTTGAATTGCTGTGTCTGGAAGAAGGAAGTGAAGTTTCTTGGTCATGTAGTCTCAGAGAAATGGTTGTCTGTAGATCCAACTAAGAATGAGGCGGTGAATAATTGGAGAGACTCAAGATAGTGATTGAGATAAAGAGTTTTCTTGGATTAGCTGGGTATTAACAGAGGTTCATTAAGGATTTCTCGCTGGTAGCAGCACCGATGACCAAGCTAACGCAGTTTGTATGGACCGATAAGTGCGCAGAAGCATTTCAGAGATTTAAACACTTATTGACCCATGCCCCTGTGTTGGTTGTTGCAGAAGGGAATCAGGATTTAGTAGTATATACATATGCTTATGGAACTGGGTTATGAGCTGTGTTAATGCAAAGAGGTAAAGTGAATGCCTATGCTTCTCAATAGTTTAGACTGCATGAGGTGAGATATCCAACGTATGATTTGGAATTAGATGGGGTGATTTTTGCATTGAAGGTGTGGAGACATTACCTTTTGGGAGAGCGATTTGAGCTATATATGGATCACAAATCGCTAAAGTATTTATTCTCTCAGAAAAAGCTGAACATGATACAGCAGAGGTGGTTGGAGTTTATAGCCTCTTATGAATTTGGAATTGAGTGAACACCAGGGAAAGGCAATAAGGTGGTGGATGCACTCAGCAAAAGACATCAGAATGCAGTTTTGGCTATGATAGCTGAGTGGAAAGATTTGGAAGCGTTAACGACATGTAGAGTGCAGTGGAGATCCGAAGTTGGGTCTAGTGGGGAAACGGTCATGTTGTCATGTTTAGAATTTCGACAAGTAATGCTTCTAAATAGGAGGAGAATCCGGTATTTGTTGAACGGATCAAAAAGTTAAGAATGGAATAGAGTGTGATGACTTAAAGGATTTTAGTCTTGACCAGAAGGGTGGTTAAGAAAGAAAGGAAGGTTGTGTGTACCAAATATGGATGGCATTAGGAAGGAAGTTTTGGAGGAATGCCATCGTTCAAAGTTCACTATTCATCTGGGAGGAACTAAGATGTATTGGGACGAGAAGAGGAGTTTCTTCGGGGAAGGAATGAAGAGGAATGTAGGCTTATGGGTAAAGCAGTGTTTGAACTGCCAACAGGTAAAAGCTGAACATCAAAAGCCAAGTAGGTTTCTTCAACCATTAGATATTTCGGTTTGGAAATGGGATTTTATTTCTATGGATTTTATAGACCGGTTGCCAAGATCTAGTAAAGGAAATGAAAGTATATGGGTCGTAGTGGATAGTTTGACCAAGCATGCCTATTTCATTCCAATTAAGTCAACGAGGACGACACCTGTGTTGGCTAAGTTATTTATGAAGAATGTAGTTAGACTACATGGGATTCCTAGTAGTATAGTGAGTGATAGAGATTCTTTATTCACTAGTCAGTTCTGGAAGAGTCTACAGAAGATTTTAGGAACCAAGCTCAAGATGAGTACCGCTTACCATCCACGGACTGATGGGCAAATGGAAAGAGTTAATAAAGTCTTGGAAGATTTGTTACGAGCTTGAGTGTTAGATTTTGGAGGATCATAGAAAGACCAACTACACTTAGTTGAGTTTTCGTATAACAACAGTTATCAGCAAGTATAGGGATGGCACCGTTTAAAGCTTTGTATGGAAGGCAATGCAAATCTCCCATTTGTTGGTTAGAGGTCGGGGATAGGTTGGTTCTTGGTCCAGATTTGGTTAGAGAAGCTACAGAGAAGATTGAGTTAATTTGGGCTAGGATGAAGAGGCTCAGTCTAGGAAGAAGAGTTATGCAGATAGAGGACGGAAAGACTTGGAGTTCTTAGTTGGAGATCACGTTTTCATTAAGGTATCACAACTGAAAGATGTGATTTGATTCGGGAAATTAGGGAAGTTGGCACCAAGATTCGTAGAACCATTTCATATTGTAAAGTGGATCAGGAAACTCGCATATAGAGTAGAGTTACCGAATAGTTTGCCAGGATTCCACACTGTGTTTCATGTTTCTCATCCGAGGAAGTGTGTTAGAGACCCTGAGACTACTATAGCACCGACTGTGTTAGATGACTTAGTAGTAGAACCGGATTTGACTATAGTTAGAAAGCCAGTCCGTATAGTCGCAAGAGATGAGAAGAGGTTAAGGAACAAGATAGTCAGATTAGTTAAATCCAGTGGAGCGACGATGAGAATGACTATACTTAGGAGACTGAGAGCGGGATTAAAGATGCTTATCCTAATTTGTTTGATGGCATGTTTTAACTTTTTGATTGATTTGTTATGTACCTTATCGTAATTTCGAGGACGAAATTCTTTAAGAAGGGAAGTCTATAACGACCCTATTTTTGGAATAACATTATTTAGGACATTTAATTGGTTAAATTAAATTAAATAATGTAATGATTAGGGGAATGAGATTTGTGTAAACTAAGGGGTAGCCATGCCATATAACAAATGAACTAAAGGGGAACTAAAATAAAATTGGTAAGGAAAATAGATAAGGGGTAAAATAGGAAAAAGTATATTCTTATACCCTAGGCCCTTACACATTCGGTTCATACGGTCATTTGCAAAAATCAAACATAAGAGGCCAAACACCATTAGAAGAAACAAGAGGAAGATAAGCTAAAGGAAAAAGCTAAATCGACTTAATCCATTCTCAAATCTCAACTCCTTAATCACAAAGCTAAGATGAATAATGACTGCATCTCATGTTTTATATTGTTTTCGGTTGTAGGATGAACCGATCTGTTTTGCAAGTGTTTTGCCATGTCTTTTAATATTAAAATGGATATTTATATATTCTTGTTGATGATCTATTCTATTTCATATGGATTGTATTATATGTTTTAATATGAAAACCCTATTGAATGACCTAGCTCCAAATGCCTTGTGGTTTTAGACTAAGGTCAGAAATGATATTTTAGAGACGAGTTTCAATTTTCATAATTTTTTGAATTAATGTGGATTTAATATTAATTTTCTAGTGATGAAAATGGTTATTTGGGTTTAATATTAACTACGGCTAAATTATATTGTTTTTGGGATTGAAAGTTATATATGTTAGAAAACATATTAAAAATGATTTATGAGAATTTTGTAGAATTTTCCTAAGTGTTTTAATAAGTATATAAAATTATTTAAGGTATGGGCTTAAATATTTTATATATTTATAAAAGGAGAAAGGGCATTTTGCAAATAATTTAATTTTCTTACTTTTGAAATTTTGGTAGTACTTTTAGAAAAGAAATTAGCAACCAATCATATTTTGAAAATCAAGGTAGGTTAGTTGAAAAGAATTACTTTAAAAAGTTAAAAAACAATTTATACATGCTTTTTACATGTTTCACCACTTTCGGCACCTTCCTCTCGATAACTTACTTCCGCCTCCATCTCCATCGAAACCAATGCACATAGTATCAAAGACTTAGTACATAGTGAAATGGGCATGGGCGAAAGGTACTAGGCCGAAACAATGGGTTCCGAAGGGCTCGAAGCCTTACTTTGCTTTTAAATGAAAATGCGCATGCTTTGCTTTCGAAAGGAATGCTTTTGACTTAGTTGGCTTTTGACTAGGTCAAAATGTTTTAAATGTGGTTTCAAAAGAGGTTGCGCCTTTTGTTTTAAGTAAATGCTTTTGAAGGGGTCGAAAACGCTTTGCTGTCGGTTCCTACCTTTCGAAGCAAACAGTTTCAAAAGGGATACTTTGTTTTTAATACTTAGTTGCTTATCCTATACTTTCAAAGGGTTGGTTTTGACACCATCACTTTTTTACTTATGAAATAGCTTTCGAAAGTGTGCTTTTGACTTAGTTATTTTGACCCTTTTGTTTTGTTGAAGGTAAAACCTAAAGGTTTCGAAAGAGATAGTTGAAAAAGGTTGTGAAAGCTTTCCACATGTTTTACTTGAACCCAAATTCTTTCGAAAGGTTTGATGTTTGTAAAGGATTTTAATGCTTGCGAAAGGTTTAAGATAAAGGTTTCGAAGGGGTGGTTCTCCAATGGTTTGGAAAGGTTTTAAAAGGAAGGATTTCAATGTTTTCAAAAGGAAATATTTATAATGTTTTGATAAAAGGATTTATAGCTTTCAAAGGAATGGGTTTTCAATATTTCGGAAGGCTTATTATGAATGGTTTCGAAAGGGTATGTTTTGGCCTTCAGCCTAAGGTTATGAATTAAAGAAGTTAATTGTTTCGAAAGGGCTACTTTCAATGGTTTCGAAAGCCATACTTTCCAAGGATTCGAATGTTTTCATCAACAATGTTTAGGGTAAAGATATATAACATGGCAATGTGATTTAAATAAAGCATAGAATATATTTTCCTATTTAAATATGGTTTATAGGTTTAAATCAATTTGAGAGAAAAGGTGTTTCAAGGAAAATTTTAAGGGTACCATAAGTAAATGACACAGATATTAGAATACCGGATGGGATTGGTATAGGGTCGTGCCCTATATTTAGCTAGTAGCCCCTAGCTAATATAAGTCCAAAATTCCAGTTTGTAGGACTTTGTCAGAGGTAAGACTAAAATGATGTTACATACAAAAGGAATCTATAGAGGAGAGATAGGTTATTGGTGAGCTAGAAAAACCATTAGGATCAATTGAACCTAAAGAAGTAAGTTAGGTACAGACTATCCAGAAGTGGAGTATCTAACAAAAATTAGATTATTCGTTTATATTTTCTAGCAGGCCCGAGTCAGCCAAAGGTTAATAGTTAGCTAAACAAAACTATAGTGTTCGGACAAATAGTCCATTGATTACCTGATTTGTATGCATACATGATATTGCTTTACTGTTTTAACCAGTTTTGGTTGCAGGATTATGATTTGCAAAAGATATGTTTTTGAGAGGATATATTGTGGGGAAACCCGTTTCGCTAAGCGGCTGATCTCACTTAATATCAAATAACCGAGATGTTAATATTATTCACATGAGGCTTTATGTCTGATTCGAAATTTATGTTTTCCCTCTTAAACTCTCGGGTGCTCAAAATTAATTTGAGTAGGCTGTGGGTTGAGGATTTACAGGTTTTAGTTGGTTGGCGAATAAAGCTTCCGAAGATGATCAATATGCTAACGGATAGCTATTTAGGAGTTTCTATTTTATTTTATTCCGCTGCATCGTATTAAGTCAGTTATGACTATATAGTACTCTGGTCAACCAAGGGGGCATCTTTATATGTCGCTCTTGGCATATTTATGTAATTATTATATTTGATCTAAACTTGGGAAACGATACTGGATTATGTAATTTGGATATGAAACATGTTTTGAAATGTAATAAAAAATGTTTGTTTTTGAAATCTATGATTTTGTTTCATATTCATGTACTTTTGATATGATGGATATCATTAACATAGCTGTATTTTGTCATTGGAAGTTAATACTATAAATGACTACGACATCTGTAGTGCTTAGCTTTGGGCCTCAAGATGGGGGACGTTATAGTGGATTTCTCTACTGTCTTAATTTTCTTATTCATCTTGGTATGATTTGTGGCATTGCATTGTTTTATTTTGTGGCACTACCTTTTTCAATTTGTGCCTTGTTCAATTTGTGACATTTGCTGTTTTAATTTGTGTCACTTGCTATTTCAATTCCCTTGCTGTTTCTATTTGTGGCAAGGCAGTGCACACTAGTAATGCCTTGTTTGTGCACTTAGATGGTCCATTTTGCTTTTGATGTCATGGTTCATCCATACATGTTGTTGAGTTGCCTTTCTACTCACTATGTATATATATACATGTACTTACATATGTGTATATATGTATATTAGTGTGCCTGGTTATGTCGAAGTGTGTGTGCTTGGTTATATCAGAAACTATCCCTTGTTTATTGCATTTGCACTGGAACTTGTATATACATATGTGTATATATGTATATGTATGTTTATATCTACATATCACTACATATTTATATATCAGTACATATGTGTGTGTATATGTGTGAGCTACCATGTATTTACATACATTTGTATGTATATATGTATGAATGTTCTTATATCTGCATATATATATATATATATATTTTTAATTTGTGGTAATTGCTTCTGCACTATGATTTCGTGTTACACTTTCAATTTGTTATTTTAATGTGTGTATGCTTGAACCATTTTGAGGTTTAGTTGAATTTATTTTTAGTTCTTAACCATTTGGAATTGCAATTGAGTCAATGTGTGTGCTTGGATTTGCTGCCTGGTTGCAACACCCTAAATTTTTGGTAACATTATTTAGGACATTTAGTTAGTCAAACTAAGTTAAATAATGTGTTGATTAGGGGATTGAGATTTGATTTTAATTACGGTAGTCGTGCCATTAAAACAAATGAATTAAAAGAAGGGTTTTAAAATGAATTAGAGGAGGGGTAAATTGGGAAAGAAGCCATTCCTATCTCTATTCTCTTAAGCCGTGTATAATCTACACGTTCATTTTCATTTCAAAATTTTATAAAACAAGGCTGGCCACCATTAACAAGGAAAGAGGAAGAAGAATTAAGGAAAGCTAAAGGAAAATTTAAATTCAAATCAAATTCATCCAAATCTCAAGCTCCTTTAATCTCTAAAGCTAAGGTGAATAATGTTTACATCTCAATTTTTTACTGGTTTCGGTTTTAAGATTAAATCCGAATATTTTGCAATTGATTTGCCATGGTTTTGAATGATAGAATGATTATTTTTTTTGATGATTTATGAATGTCCATATAGATTTTATGACATGTTTTATGATGAAAACCCTATTATATGACATCTTATTGCCTTGTGAGTTTTAATGAAGATCTAGAAAGGTATTTTAGAGATGGGTTTCAATTTTCAGATTTTTCTGAATTTTCGTGGATTTAATATGAACTTTCTAATAAAGAAAATGGTATTTTGGATTATAAATTATTTATGGGAAAATAATTAACTGTTTGGATTTGACATTTTTATATGTTAGAGAACACACATACACACATATATAAAGTGATTTTCTGGAATTTTTCTAGATTTTTACTAAGTGTTTTAATGGTTATATAAAATTATTTAAGGTATGGGACTTAAACATTTTATATAATTAAAGAGGAGAAGGGGTTTTTTACAAAAGTGTTTAAATTGATAAATATAGAAAGTCGGCAGCACTTTTGAAAAGAAAATCCGGCAACCAATCGGATTTAGACAAACAATGCAGGTTAGGTATAAAAGCATAGTTTTAAAGTACAAATAAACAGCCTTTTTACTATTTCGTCTCCTTCGGCACCTAGGTTCCGCATCTATCCCTCCCCTTCTGACACAGTTGAAACCAGTGCATGTGGTATCAAGCAACTGATACGTAATGAATTGGAAGAGGGTGAAATATATGGGGTCGAAACCATAGGGTTCCGAGAGAGGGGAAGCATTGTTAAGTTTCAAAGGAAAGAGCGACTGCTTGCTTTCGACAAAGGTGCTTTTGACCTCAATGCTTTCGGCTAAGTCAAATGGTTTAAAAATGATGGTTTCGATTGGGTTGCTCTTTTGTTTTCAAATAAGTGCTTTTGACATGGTCGAAGCCTTTAGCCACCACTTCCTACCTTTCGATCTAGGCGGTTTCGAAGGGGTTCTTTTGTTTTTTAAAATCCGCCTCCTCCCTAATGCTTTCGAAGGGGTGGTTTCGACACCATCACTTCTTTGTTTAAGAAATGGATTCAAAGCAGATTCTTTTGACTGTATTGGTTTTATGATCCTTTTGCTCTACTTGAAGGCATAATTCAAATGTTTTTGATCGAAATGTTTTCAAAAGGGGTTTCGAAGTAGTTAACTTCGAATGTTTTTTAAAGGTATCCACATATTTTAAATTGAACCCAAAGTGCTTTCGAAAGAATTGCTTTGACTATTTCGAAAGGTTTTCATTGAATGCTATCGAAAGGAGTGTTCCCTAGGGTTTCGACAAGGTTGAAAGGATGGTTTTTCCTAAGTTTTTGAAAGATAATATTTTAAAGGTTTTAAAAGGAAGATGTCTGATATTTTGAAGATTTTGGAGAAAAGAAAGGAAAGCCTTTTCCAATATTTTCGAAAAGCAATGTTTAATGGTTTCGAAAGGGTCTTTCAATGGTTTCGAAGGAGTTACCTTCAATGGTTCAAAACAGTTGTTTAAAGATTTTAAACAAAGGTTTCGAATATAATAGGTAGAATAGCCTAAGTGAATTCAAGTTATAATGGACTTTAACTTATTTTAAAGGATAGGTAATCCTTATTGAATATCATCAACATTATTTTGAGTAAAGTATATATAACATGACAAAAGTAGCTTAGAGTAAAGCTAAAGATATATATTTTCCTTGTATATGTATGATTTGGTGGACTAAATCAGTTTGAAAAGGTTTTCAAGTAAAATTTAAAGCGTAGTTAACCCAATGAAAATTCGGACAGTCAGTCCATCTAAATTCGGACAGTTAGTCCATTTTGAGAGGACAGTTAGTCCTATTTAGGGTAGTCAGCCCAGATTATGAATAGTTAGTTCATTTGTTAGCATAACGGACCTTGCTACTTTACCAGATATAGCCCACCTATTACTTGTTTTATGGACAGATTGTCCATTTATTAGCATAAAGGATATTGCTATTTTGATATAATCAGTTGAGGGTAGTTAGCTCAGAGATTTAAGACAGATAGTCCATTTATTTCCTATTTTTAGCATAATGGATCTTGCTATATTATTATTATAATCTGTTTGATTAACTAGTTTAGTTGCAGGAAAGGATTTGCAAAATATATGTTTTGAAAAAGGATATTAATTATGGGAAACCCGTTTCTCTAAGTTGCATGGTCTCACTCAATATCAGAAAACAGAATAGAATTATTCACACCATGCTTTTTGTCCGACTCGAATTTTTTGTCCCTCCTTAAACTCTTGGGTACTCAAAATTGATTTCAGTAGGCTGAAGGTTTAGGTTTTCAGGTCTTTTCAGTTTTGGTGAATAAAACTTCCCGAGACGAGCAGGTGGTTGACGGATAGCTATTTTAGGAATTCATTTGTTTTGTTTCCACTATGTAATAAGTCAGTTATGACTATATTGCTTTGATCATCCAAGGGGGCATCATCATATGTCTCTCTTGGCGTATTATTGTAAAATCATATTTGATCATTGCTGGGATACGTTTTGGGGATTTTGTAATTTGGATATGACTTTGTTTGAAATGTAATCACTATAAATGTTTTTTTTTGAAATCAGTGATTTTGTTCATATTCAAGTGCTTCGGATATTATGGATACCATTAACATTACCTTATTTTGTCAGCCGAAGTTAATACTATGGATGACTGCAGCATCTGTAGCGCTAGCTTTTGGCCTCTAGATACGGGATGTTACAACTATGTATCAGATTATAGGTTTATGAATTTTTTTTAACTAAAATGGTTTTGAAAAAAAATCCAAAGGAATTAGAGAAAGATTGGGTTTGGGATAACAATATAGTAACGTACTTGTATTTGCTATATATAAGTATGCGCTTTATTCTAGTCTCCTATCTTTGATTAGGTTATCTTTTTGTAGCTAATAAGGTTTAAATATAGATATGGATTGTAGAAGAGGAAGAGTTAACCCAGGAAGGGGAAGCACCGAAAGGAATGTCGTACCTAATGCGGGGAGAGGTCAAGGTCAAGTCTAAGCTGAGAATGTTGGTGCTGAGGTACCACAGGTCGGAATGGAAGCTATGTATCAGTTTTTCCGGAATATAATGCAGGCGGGAGCTGAAGCCAGAGTGTTAGGAGTAAATCCTGCAGAAGCAGGGGTTCCAGAAGTTCCAAGGGTTAACCACTTTGCTAAGCTGAGTGGAGATTATGTTAAGCTTGGAGGGAAGCCATTTGTGGGAGCGGAGGATGCCATTGAGGTGGCAAATTGGTTAATGCACTGCGAAAGGATTTTTGCAGATTTAGGGCTCAATGATGAGCAGAGAAGGAGGTTGTCATCTAGACAGCTTGAGTGAGCTGCTTTGTACTGGTGGAATAGTGTGACTATAAAAGTTGATGTGGAGACAATGACCTGGAAGGATTTCAAGAGGAGATTCCAGGAGAGGTTCATGTTCATTATGGCACAGTCAGCTCAGATCAGGCAGTTTGCTGAATTAGAGCAGGAAGAGATGTCAGTTAAAGAGTATGCCAGGAAGTTTGAAGAGTTTCCCATATGGGTATGCTTCGATGAATACAGTGATGAAGAGGAATGAGAAGTTCATCAAAGGATCGAAGCCTGAGTTAGCCAGGGCTACTTTGTCTCACCTTAGGGATCCTTCTGATATTGTCATGGAGACCGCCATGAGTCATGGAGACCGCCATGGGGCAAGAAGAGGTTCTTGATTCCCTAGAGAAGAGTATGGCTAAGGAGGTTCAGGTTGGGCAGGGCCAGAAGAGGAAGATCTTTCCCAAGAAAGGTGCTAAGAAGGGCGGAGCAGCCAAGAAAGGGAAGTCTGAGATTGTCTGCTATAAGTGCGACAAGAAGGGGCACTTTGCTAATGAGTGTTGTGTTGGCAAGGCAAAGGATGTGGCTAGAGGATAGAATGGCAGGTGCTTCAAATGTGACGAGTTGGTCATTATAAGAACCAGTGCAAGGAGCCAGTTAGAGATGGTATGGGCAAGGTGTATGCATTGGAGCCTGCTGCATCTTAGCCAACAGCCCAGGAGAAGGGAAAGGCAGGTTTTGGAGGTATGCTTTAGATTCTTGTTATGTCTATTAGCGTTTTAATTGATATTGGTGCATCACATTCTTTTATATCTAGATGTTTGATAGATAAGCTTAACCTTGAACCCACATATTTAGTTACTTCCTTTCGGGTTGCAAACCCAATAGAAGGGTATGGAACACTAGGGTTGAGATGTAACCAGTTAGAGTTTGACCTTTTAGGTCATACATTTGTTTGTTGTTTGCATGTGTTTGATTTTGTAGGGATCTGGATTATCCTTGGGATGGATTGGTTAAGTGAGTACAATGCTAGGATATTATAGGAAGATATCTTTTAGACACCCTAATTGTAGCGACAGTATTATTTCTATCGTAGAAGGTTATTGTGGTGAGGTGTATGCTTTGTTGGGTGCTATGGAATCAGATGATGAGTTGAGTCGAGTTTTCCTGATTAGAGAATTCACAGATGTTTTTGAGCCTTTATTTGGATTGTCACCGAAACATGCCATTGAGTTTCAGATAGATTTTGCTCCGGGAGCAGAACCAGTGAGTAGGCCGCTGAGCAGGATGACCCCTGCAGAGATGAGGGATTTTAAAGTGCAGTTGGTGGATCTGGAAGGCTAGAGTTTTATCAGGCCAAGTAGTTCACCCTGGGGTGCAGCAACAGTGTTTGCTAAGAAGCTAGATGGATTATTGAAGCTTTGTATCGATTATCGTAAGTTGAATAAGACGACGATAAAAAATCGATATCCGTTGACTAGTATAGATGATTTGTTCGACCAATTGAGTGGAGCTAAGATATTTTCCATGTTGGATTTTGCAACTGGGTTTCATCATCTCAGGGTAGCAGAGGATAGTATACCTTTGACGGAGTTCAGGACCAGGTACGAATCGTACAAATGGTTAGATATGTCATTTGGACTGACGAATGCACAAGCTTTCTTTGTGGATTTGATGAACCGGATTTTTCGAGAGCACTTAAATAAGTTGGTACTAGTTTTCATAGATGATATCTTGATTTGCTCTAAGGATGAGAGAGAGCATGAAGTTCATCTTAGAGTGGTGCTTGAGACGCTGAGCCAGCATCAACTGAAAGCAAAGTTTTCGAAGTCACTTCTGGAAGAAGGAAGTAAAGTTTCTTGGTCATATAGTCTTAGAGAGAGGGTTGTCAGTAGATCCGACTAAGATTGATGTAGTGAATAGTTGGAAAAGACCCGAGACAACAACCGAGATAAAGAGTTTTCTTAGGTTGGCTGGTTATTATTAGAGATCCATTAAGGATTTTTCACGGATAGCAGCACCGATGACCAAGCTAGTGAGGAATGATGTGAAATTTGTGTGGACCGATAAGTGTGAGGAAGCATTCCAGAGTTTGAAACGCTTATTAACCCATGCACCTGGTTTAGTTGTTCTAGAAGGGAATCGGGATTTGGTGGTTTATACCGATGCGTGTGGAATAGGATTAGGAGCAATGCTGATGTAGAGAGGTAAAATGATTGCCTATGCTTCTAGGCAGCTTAAACCATATGACGTCAGATATCCGATGCATGATTTGGAATTCGTTGCAGTGAATTTTTCTTTGAAGGTGTGGAGACATTACCTTTTGGGAGAAAGGTTTGAGTTATATACTGATCCTAATTCGCTGAAGTATTTGTTCTATCAGAGGGAGCTGAACATGAGACAAAAGAGATGGTTAGAGTTTATAGCCGCTTATGATTTTGGGATTGAGTACACACCACCGAAAGGCAACAAGGTTGCAGATGCACTTAGCAGGAAACATCATAATGCAGTGATAGCGATGATTGCTAAGTGGAAAGACTTGGAATCATCATCAGATTGCACAGTGCAGTGGAGATCCGAGGCTAGGTCTTGTGGGGATACAGTTGTATTATCTTGCTTGGAAGTTCAACAACTGTTAATCGATGGATTGCTTCCAAGCAGATGGAAGATGTAGTTTTATCCGAGTGGATCAAAAAGCTAGGGAAGGAACCAAGAGCGATGACTTGAGAGATTTCAATCATGACAAGAATGGGTGGTTGAGAAAGAAAGGAAGATTATGTGTTCCGAGTGTAGGAACACTACGCCATAAATGGCCTACTGCAACACAAAAAAAATGTTGGCTCAGGCCCGAAAAATGTTGCCATAGGTCTATGGCAACACTTTTAGGGTGATGCAATTTTTGCCGTTGCCTTAGACCTCAAAGGCAACATTTTGACTATCTAAGGCAACATAAGTAAAATTGTTGCAATAGAACCCTATTTGGGTCTATGGCAACACCCATAGGTATCTGTAGCAACATTCCAAAATGTTGCTATAGATATGAACTTTTTGAATTTGTGGGGCCCACAATATAGAGCATATTTGATTTTTTAATAAAAATAAATATTTATTTAATAAAATGCTATTGCACAGAATTTGATATTTAAACAGTAATTTATTTAAATAAATATTTTATTTCAACATTTGAAATAGTACAAATTCCTGACTCCACTATTTTACAATTCAATGATATATAACACTGATATTCACATATACAGATATTCCTCACTACATCACTCAGTTCACTCATTACATGTGCAGTTTCAATTTATACAAACACCGACACTGACAAATATATGCCGAGCCGAAGGCGAGCCGAGTGCCGAGCCGAAGGCGAGCCGAGAAGCGGGTCCGGGCGCAGCGCCGGCGGGGGTCCGGGGCACCGCAGTCCCGGTTAGGTCGAACAAGTGGGCACCGCCCGATTCATCCGATTTCGAAAGATCGAGCCTTCTTTGAAACCTGTCTTCAAGCTCATGCACATTTGATTTGACTCTGTCTTCAAGCTTATATCCAGCTGTCCAGTCTTTAATACCTGTCACATATAATTCAAAAGCAGTAATCTGGAAAATAATATTTAACTCGAACAGAAAATGAAAATATTTTTGTTATATTATTTGCCTCAGGTATTTGGGTTGTTTCTTTTCATAAGTGCATAAGCCAAACATGAATGCAACACATGGATACAAGGCAGTATGGAAGACAGCAAGCAACAGTTCAAGCAAAAATGCACAAAGAAGAAGCCAAGTGCACAAAGTAGTACTCAACACAGCAAGCAACATAACATGACCAAGAAATGCATGTACATGGATGAACATACATGCATCATAAGGCTTGGTACAAGAAACTACTCAAGTGCAACTACTCAAGTGCAAGTTCATACTCAAGTGCAGCCAGATATGTAGACAAGCCAAAAAAACGGACACGGCACAAGGTCAAACCCGAGTCATCGACTGGATTCAACTCAGGGCCAAGCAACCAACAAAACAAACAAGAACCAGGTTCAGCAAAATATAGACAAGCCAGTGCAAGAAACACAGCAGTACACATAGGCAGCCCATCAAGCAAAAACAGTGAATGCATCAGGCATGTACAAGAGAAACCTAGGCAGTAACATGATATACAGAGGACTTGGAGCATCAGTTCATGTTAAAGAACAAGGTTAGCATGGTACCAGTTCAGTCCAGACCAAGCAAAACCAACAAAGCTCAACACACATATGTTTGTATTCATCATTGCAATCCAACATACCAGATTTCTCAAAGTCCAACAGAAAGATTAAACACGAGATTATAGGAAATAAAGCCTATAAATAAATCCCAATTCATCATCGGCAAAAGCGTGCGAGTGTAACCAAAATCAAGAATATTCAAGTAAACCAGAAGGCAGAAAACATACCAAATAATATCACATCGCACCCGACGACGAAGTCAAAGCAATTCGAGCAATCAATCAAGGAGAACGAAGGAGCAAGCTACCAGGAACGTTTCTCACACTAGATTCGATCAATTAGAGCATCAAAGAAACTGGAATCGCGTGCCCTAGTTTTCACCGAAACCAATTCGACTACCCCCTGCCACTCTGACATCAGGCCCCAACCACGAAATTGCGACCAAATCAGCAACTCCTTGAACCATCGCAATCCCACAGCCTTACCTCGAATCACCAGAATCGCCAAAAACCTGAACAAAATCGCAAATCCGGAAGTAGTGAGGAAAACTGACGCGAGGCGAAAGAAAATAACGGAAATTGATATGGCCGACAAGGGATAAAATCAAAGCCAGTTATTCTCCAGATCGAAGAAACAAGGAGGAGCGGCGTCATTTTTTTTAAAGTTGGAGGAATAAAAATTAGGGATTGGAAATTTGGGGGTGAGAAACGAAAGCGGATGAGTGAAAAGTAAAGCGGGAAATGGAAATTGGTAAGGTGTGGATCGATGGTGTGAATCGACGGTTGAGATTTTGTTTTAAATGGTGGTGTGGATCGCTGAGGTGTAATTTTTTTTTTAATTTTTTAATCTGATAACATCTATGGCAACACTATATAAAAATGTTGCATCGTGTTACACTTGTTTAGCTAGAGCAACACATTTCTATGGCTAAGGTAACACCAAAAATACAACGTTGCAGTAGGACCAAAATTCTATAGCTATCGCAACATTTTAGCTGGCAACACCTTGCAAAAATGTTGCAGAAGGTCATTTATGGCGTAGTGGAAACATAAGGAAGGATGCCTTCCTAGAATGCCAACGTTCGAATTTTACCATACAACCCGAAGGTACCAAGATGTATCAGAATATGAAGATGAGGTTCTTCTGGGTAGGTATGAAGCGGGATATTGGTTTGTGTGTAAAGCAGTGCTTGAATTGCCAGCAGGCAAAGGCCGAACACCAAAAGCCAAGTGGTTTGCTTTAGTCGTTAGATATTCTAGTTTGGAAGTGGGATTCTGTTTCTACAGACTCCATTGACGGGTTTCCAAGGTCGAACAGAGGAAATGAAAGTAAATGGGTCATAGTGGACAGACTGACCAAGAGTGCCCATTTCATTCCAGTTAGGTCAACTAGGACGACACCTATTTTAGTGAGGTTGTTCATGAAGAATGTGGTTAGACTTTATGGTATTCCTAGCAATACAGTTAGTGATAGAGATTCCTTGTTCACTAGCGAGTTTTTGAAGAGTCTGTAGGAAGTTTTGGGAACCAAGCTTAAGATGAGTACCACTTATCATCTGCAGACAGATGAAAAAACGGAAAGAGTTAAAAAGATCTTGGAAGATTTGTTAAGAGCTTGTGTTCTAGATTTTGGGGGATCATAGGAGGACCAACTGCATCTAGTCGAGTTTTTGTATAACAACAATTTTCAGACTAGTATTGGGATGGCACCGTTTGAAGCTTTGTATGGAAAGCCATGCAAATCTCCCGTATGGTTGTTGGAGATCGAGGATAGATTGATTCTTGGCCCAGATTTAGTTAGACAAGCTGCAGAAAAGATTCAGGTCATTCGGGCTAAAATGAAGGAGGCTCACTCTAGGCAAAAAAGTTATGCATATAAGAGACGGAATGATTTAGAGTTCTCAATTGAAGACCAGGTTTTCCTCAAGGTCTCACCAATGAACGGTGTGATTAGATTTAGGAAATCGGGGAAGTTATCACCAAGATTTGTTGGACCTTTTCCTATTCTTGAGAGGGTTGGGAAGCTCGCGTATTGAGTTGAGTTACCATGCAGTTTGGTAGGTGTCCATTATGTTTTTCATGTTTCTCATTTCAGAAAGTGTGTTAGAGACCCGGAGGCTGCTATTGCACCGACTGTGCAAGATGATTTAGTGGTAGAACCGGATTTGATCATAGTAAGGAAGCCAATTCGCATTGTTGCGAGAGATGAGAAGAGGCTTAGAACCAAGATGGTCAGACTAGTCAAAGTCCAGTGGAGTGACAATGACAGAGACTGTACTTGGGAGATTTTTAGAGCAGGATTAGGGATACTTATCTTGACTTGTTTGATGGTATGTTTTACCTTCTTGTTTGATTTATTGTGTGCCTTATCTTAATTTCGAAGATGAAATTCGTTAAGGAGGGGGAGTCTGTATCACCCTAGATATTTGGTAACATTATTTAGGAAATTTAGTTAGTCAAACTAAATAAAATAATGTGTTGATTAGGGGATTGAGATTTGATTTTAACTAAGGTAGCCATGCCGTCAAAATAAATGAATTAAAAGAAGGGTTTTAAAATGAATTAGAGGAGGGGTAAATTGAGAAAGAGGTTATTCCTACATCTGTTCCCTTAGGCCGTGTATAATCTACATGTTCATTTTCATTTCAATATTTTATAAAATAAGGCCGGCCACCATTAACAAGGAAAGAAGAAGAAGAATTAAGGAAAGCTAAAGGAAAAGTTAAATTCAACTCAAATTCATCCAAATCTCCAGCTCCTTTAACCTCTAAAGCTATGGTGAATAATGTTTACATCTCAAATTTTTATTGGTTTCGGTTTTAAGATTAAATCTGAATATTTTGCAATTGATTTGCCATGTTTTTGAATAATAGAATGATTATATACACTTGATGATTTATAAACATTCATATAGATTATATGACATGTTTTTAGATGAAAACCCTATTAAATGACATTTTATTGCCTTGTGAATTTTAGTGAAGATCTAAAATGGTATTTTAGAGATAGGTTTCAATTTTCAATTTTTTTTGAATTTTTGTAGATTTAATATGAACTTCCTAATAAATAAAATGGCATTTTGGATTATAAATTACTTATGGGAAAATAATTAATTGTTTGGATCTGAAATTTTTATATGTTAGAGAACATATATATAAAGTGGTTTTCTGGAATTTTTCCAGATTTTTCCTAAGTGTTTTAATGGTTATATAAAATTATTTAATGTATGAGACTTAAATGTTTTATATAATTAAAGAGGAGAAGGGGCTTTTTCTAAAAGTGTTTAAATTGATAAATATAGATAGTCGGCAACACTTTTGAAAAGAAAATCTAGCAACCAATGAGATTTAGACAAACAAGGCAGATTAGGTACAAAAGCATAGTTTTAAAGTACAATTAAACTGCATTTTTACTGTTTTGTCTCCTTCAACACCTATGTTCCATCTCTATCCCTCCCCTTCTGACACAGTCGAAACCAATTCATATGGTATCAGGCAACTGCTATGGAACGGATTTGAAGAGGGCGAAAGGTATTGGGTCGAAACCATGAGGTTTCGAAAGAGGTGAAGCATTGTTAGGTTTCAAAGGAAAGAGCACCTGCTTACTTTTGACAATGATGCTTTCAACCTTAAGGCTTTCAGCTAAGTCAAATGGTTTAAAATGATGGTTTCGATTGGGTTGCCCTTTTGTTTTAAAATAAGTGCTTTTGACGTGGTTGAAGCCTTTAGCTACCGCTTCCTACCTTTCGATACAGACGGTTTCGAAGTGTTTCTTTTGTTTTCTAAAATCTACCTCCTCCCTAATGCTTTCGAAGGGATGGTTTCGACACCATTACTTCTTTGTTTAAGAAATGGATTCGAAGCAGATTCTTTCGACTCTACTGGTTTTCTGATCCTTTTGCTCTACTTCAATGCACAATCCAAATTGTTTGATCGAAATGTTTTCAAAAGGGGTTTCAAAGTAGTTAACTTTAAATGGGTTCGAAAGGCATCCACATGTTTTAAATTAAACCCAAAGTGCTTTCGAAAGGATTGATTTGACATTTTTTGAAAGGTTTTCATTGAATGGTTTTGAAAAGGGTGGTTCCCCAAGGTTGAAAATGAAGGTTTTTCTTATGTTTTCGAAAGACAATATTTTAAAGGTTTTAAAAGGAGGGTGTCTGATATTTTGAAGCTTTTTTGGAGAAAAGAAAGGGAAGGCTTTTCCTATTTTGGAAAAGCAACGTTTAATGGTTTCGAAAGAGTCTTTCAATGGTTTTGAAGGAGTTACCTTCAATGGTTTCGAAAGGGTTGTTTAAAGGATTTAAACAAAGGTTTCGAATATAATAGGCAGAATAGCCTAAGTGATTTCAAGTTATAATGGATTTTAACTTATTTAAAGCATAGGTAATCCTTATTGAATATCATCAACATTATTTTGAGTAAAGTACATATAACATGGAAAAAGTAGCTTAGAGTAAAGTTAAAGATACTTTTCCTTGTATATGTATGATTTGATGAACTAAATCATTTTGAAAAGGTTTTCAAGGAAAATTTAAAGGGTAGTTAACCCAAAGAAAATTCGGACAGTCAGTCCATTTAAATTCGGACAGTTAGTCCATTTTGAGAGGACAGATAGTCCAGAGAACAGTTAGTCTAGTTTAGGGCAGTCAGCCCAAATTATGAACAATTAGTTCATTTGTTAGCATAACGGACCTTGCTACTTTTTCCGAAAAGATAGTCCACCTATTACTTGTTTTATGGACAGATTGCCCATTTATTAGCACAAAGGATATTGCTATTTTGAAATAATTAGTTTAGGGCGGTTAGCCCAGAGATTTAGGACAGATAGTCCATTTATTTCCTGTTTTTAGCATATTGAATCTTGCTATATTATTATTATAATCAGTTTGATTAACCAGTTTGATTACAGGAAAGGATTTGCATAATATATGTTTTGAAAAAGGATATTGGTGAGGGGAAACACGTTCCGCTAAGCGGCGTGGTCTCACTCAATATCAAAAAACAGAGATTTAATAGAATTATTCACACCAGGCTTTTTGTTTGACTCAAAGTTTTTGTTTCCCGTTAAACTCTCGGGTGCCCAAAATTGATTTCAGTTGGATAAAGGTTTAGGTTTTTAGGTCTTTATAGTTTTAGCGAATATAGCTTCCGGAGACGAGTAGGTGGCTGATGGATAGCTATTTTAGGAATTCTTTTGTTTTGTTTCTGCTTTGTATTAAGTCAGTTATGACTATATTGCTTTGATCATCCAAGGGGTCATCGTCATATGTCGCTCTTGAAGTATTATTGTAAAATTATATTTGATCATTGCTTGGGATACGTTTTGGGGCTTTTGTAACTTGGATATGACTTTGTTTGAAATGTAATCACTATAAATGTTTTTTTTGAAATAAGTGATTTTGTTCATGTTCAAGAGCTTCTGATATTATGGATATCATTAACATTACCATATTTCATTACCAGAAGTTAATACTACGGATGGCTGCAACATCTGTAGTGCTTAGCTTTTAGCCTCTAGATACGGGATGTTAAAACTTGGTATCAGAGCATAGGTTTATGAATTTTTTTAACTAAAAATGGTTTTGAAAAATAATCCAAAGGAATTAGAGAAAGATTGGGTTTGGGATAATGATATAGTAACGTACTTGTATTTGTTATACATAAGTATGTGCTTTATCTCTAGTCTCCTATCTTTGATTAGGTTATCTTTCTATATCTCATGAGGTTTGAATACAGATATGGATGGTAGAAGAGGAAGAGTTAACCCAGGAAAGGGAAGCACCGAAGGGAATGCCATACCTAATGTGGGGAGAGGTCAAGGTCCAGCCCAAGCTGAGAATGTTAGTGATGTGGTCCCACAGGACAGAATGGAAGATATGTATCAGTTTTTCCGGAATATGATGTAGGCGGGAGTTGCACCCGAAGCGTTAGAGGAAATGTTGCAGACAGGGGTTCCGAAAGTTCCAGTGGTTAACCATTTTCCTAAGCTGAGTAGAGATTATGTTAAGCTTAGAAGGAAGCCGTTTATGGGAATGGAGGATGCTAATGAGATGGAGAATTGGTTATTGCACTGTGGAAGGATTTTTGCAGATTTGGGGCTCAATGATGAGCAGAGGAGGAGGTTGGCATCTAGACAGCTTCAGGGGGCTACTTTGTACAGGTGGAATTGTGTGACCGTAACAGTTGATGATGAGATAATGACCTGGGAGGATTTCAAGAGGAGATTCCAGGAGTGGTTCATGTCTGTTATGGCATAGTCAGCTCAGATCAGGCAGTTTGCTGAATTAGAGTAGGGAGAGATGTTTGTTGCAGAGTATGCCAGGAAGTTTGAAGAGTTTCTCGGTATGGGTATGCTTCAGTGAATAAAGTGATGAAGAGGAATGAGAAGTTCAACAGAGGATTGAAGCCTGAGTTGGTCAGGGCTACTTTGTCTCACCTTATGGATCCTTTTGATATTGTCGTGGAGACGGCCATGAGGCAAGAAGAGGGTCGTGATTCCCTAGAGAAGAGTATGGATAAAGAAGTCCAGGTTGGGCAGGGTCAGAAGAGGAAGATCTTTCCCAAGGAAGGTTCTCAGAAGGGTGGAGCAGCCAAGAAAGGGAAGTCTGAGATTGACTGCTATAACTGCGACAAGAAGGGGCACTTTGCTAATGAGTGTCATGCTGGGAAGGCAAAGGATGTGGCTATAGGGGAGAATGTCAGGTGCTTCAACTGTGACCAGATTGGCCATTATAAGAACCAGTGCAAGGAGCCCGTTAGAGATGGTAAGGGCAAGGTGTATGCATTGGAGCATGCTGCTTCTAAGCAAACAACCCATAACATGGGACATGCAGTTTTGGGAAGTGCTTCAGATTCTTTGTATGTATGTTATCATTTTGTTTGATACTGGTGCATCACATTCTATTATATCTAGATGTTTGATAGATAAGCTTAACCTTGAACCCATATATTTAGTTACTTCCGTACGGTTTGTGAACCCAATAGAAGGGTATGCAACTCTAGGGTTGAGATGTGACATGTTAGAGTTTGACCTGTTAGGTCATGCTTTTGTTTGCAGTTTGCATGTGTTTGATTTTGTGGGTTTCGGGATTATCCTTGGGATGGATTAGTTTAGTGAGTACAATGCTAGGGTATTTTCCCAAGATACGAAGATATCTTTTAGACACCTTGATTGTAGCGACTGGATTATTTATACCAAAGTAGGTTCTGACGGTGAGGTGTTTGCTTTGTTGGGTGTTATGGAATTAGTTGATGAGTTGAGTCGAGTTTTCGTGGTTAGAGAATTCAAAGATGTTTTTGAGCCTGTAGTTGGATTTCTACCGAAACGAGCGAATAGATTTGGTTTCAGGAGCAGAACCAGTGAGTAAGCCGCTGACCAGGATGAGCCCTACAGAGATGAGGGAGTTGAAAGTGCAGTTGGTGGATCTGGAAGCCCAGAGTTTTATCAGGCCAAGTAGTTCACCCTGGAGTGCAGCAGTAGTATTTTCTAAGAAGCAGGACGAATCGTTGAGGCTATGTATCGATTATCATAAGTTGAATGAGAGGACGATAAAGAACCATTGCCCAGGATTGACGATTTGTTCAACCGGTTGACTGAATCCAAGGTATTTCCCCAGTCGGATTTAGCAACAGGGTTTCATTAGCTCAGGGTGGCTGAGGATAGTATATCTCTGACAATGTTCAGGACTACGTATGGTTCGTACGAAATGTTAGTTATGTCGTTCGGACTGATGAATGCGCCAGCTGTCTTTATGGATTTGATGAACCGGATTTTCCAAGACTACTTGGATAGGTTCGTATTGGTGTTTATAGATGATATCTTGATTTATTCTAAGGATGAGCGAGAGCATGAAGTTTATCTTAGAGTGGTGCTTGAGATACTGTGCCAGCAACAGCTGAAAGCAAAATTTTTGAAGTTTCACTTCTGGAAGAAGGAAGCGAAGTTTCTTGGTCATGTAGTCTCGGAGAGTGGGTTGTCATCAGATCCGACTAAGATCGAGGCAGTGAATAGTTGGAAGAGAACCAAGATAGTAACCGAGATAAAGAGTTTTCTTTGGTTGGCTGATTATTATCGCAGATTCATTAAGGATTTTTCACGGATAGCGGCAGCGATAACCAAGCTAACGAGGAAGAATGTGAAGTTCGTGTGGACCAATAAGTGTGAGTAAGCATTCTAGAGTTTGAAACGCTTGTTAACCCATGCACCTGTGTTAGTTGTTTCGGAAGGGAATCAGGATTTAGTGGTTTATACCGATGCATGTGGAACGGGATTAGGAGCTTTGCTAATGCAGAGAGGTTAAGTGATTGCCTATGCTTCTAGGCAGCTTAGACCTCATGAGGTCAGATATCCGACGCATGATTTGGAATGGGCTGCAGTGATTATTGATTTGAAGGTGTGGAGACATTACATTTTAGGAGAAAGGTTTGAGTTATATACTGATCATAAGTCGCTGAAGTATTTGTTCTCTTAGAAGGAGCTAAACATAAGACATCAGAGATGGTTAGAATTTATAGCCGCTTATGATTTTGGGATTGAGTACACACGAGGGAAAGGAAACAAGGTTGCAGATGCACTTAGAAGGAAACATTAGAATGCAGTGATAGGGGAGATTACCGAATGAAAAGACTTGGAAGCATTAGCAGTTTGCACAGTGCAGTGGAGATCCGAGGCTTGGTTTAGTCAGGATACAGTTGTATTATCTTGCTCGGAAGTTCGACTAGTGTTAATCGATCGAATTGCTTCTAAGCAGTTGGAAGATCCAGTTTTAGCTAAGCGGATCAGAAAGCTTTGGAAAGGAACCAAGTGCGATGACTTGAGAGATTTCGGTCTTGACCAGAATGGGTGGTTGAGAAAGAAAGGAAGATTATGTGTTCCGAGTGTAGGAAAATAAGGAAGGATGTTTTAGCAGAATGCCATCGTTCGAAGTTTCGCATACATCCAAGAGGTACCAAGATGCATTATGATATGAAGAGGAGTTTCTTCTGGGAATGCATGAAGCGGGATATTGGCTTATGTGTAAAGCATCACTTGAATTGCTAGCAGGCAAAGGGCGAACACCAAAGGTCTAGTGGTTTGCTTCAGTCACTTGATATTCTAGTTTGGAAGTGGGATTTTATTTCTATGAACTTCATTGACGGGTTGCCAAGGTCGAACAGAGGAAATGAAAGTATATGGGTCATAGTGGACAGATTGACCATGACTGCCCATTTCATTCTAGTTAGGTCAACCAAGACAGCACATATTTTAGTGAGGTTGTTGATGAAGAATGTGTTTACACTTTATGGGATTCCTAGCAGTATAGTTAGTGATAGAGATTCCTTGTTCACTAGTGAGTTTTGGAAGAGTCTGTAGGATGTTTTGGGAACCAAGCTTAAGATGAGTACCGCTTACCATCTGCAGACATATGGACAAACGGAAAGGGCTAACAAGACCTTGGAAGATTTGTTAAGAGCTTTTGTTCTAGATTTTGGGGGATCATGGGAGGACCATCTGCATTTAGTCGATTTTTTAGATAACAACAGTTATCACACTAGTACTGGGATGGCACTGTTTGAAGCTTTGTATGGAAGGCCATGCAAATCTCCTGTATGGTTGTTGGATACCAGGGATAGATTGATTCTTGGTCCAGATTTAGTTAGAGAAGCTGCAGAAAAGATTGAGGTCATTCGGGCTAAAATGAAGGAGGCTCAGTCTAGGCAGAAAAGTTATGCAGATAAGAGACAGAAAGATATAGAGTTCTCAGTTGGAGACCGGGTTTTCGTCAAGGTCTCACTGATGAATGGTGTGATTAGATTTGGGAAATCAGGGAAGTTATCACCGAGAATTTTTGGACCTTTTCCTATTCTTGAGAGGATTGGGAAGCTCGCGTACAGAGTTGAGTTACTGAGCAGTTTGGCAGGTGTCCACAATGTTTTTCATATTTCTCATCTCAGAAAGTGTGTTAGAGACCCGGAGGTTGCTATTACACCGACTGTGCAAGATTATTTAGTGGCAGAACTGGACTTGACCATAGTAAGGAAGCCAATTCGTATTGTTGCAAGAGATGATAAGAGGCTTAGAACCAAGACGCTCAGATTAATCAAATTCCAATGGAGTGACGATGACTGTACTTGGGAGGTTGAGAGCAGGATTAGAGAAACTTATCCAGACTTGTTTGATGGTATGTTTTACCTTCCTGTTTGATTTATTGTTTGCCGTATCGTAATTTCGAGGACGAAATAATTTAAGGACGGGAGTCTGTAACACCCCAGATTTTTGGTAACATTATTGAGGACATTTAGTTAGTCAAACTAAATAAAATAATGTGTTGATTTGGGATATTTGATTTTAATTAAGGTAGCCATGCCATTAAAACAAATGAATTAAAAGAAGGGTTTTAAAATGAATTAGAGGAGGGGTAAATTGGAAAAGTGGCCATTCCTATATTTATTCCCTTAGGTCGTGTATAATCTACACGTTCGTTTTCATTTCAAAATTTTATAAAACAAGGCCAGCCACCATTAACAAGGAAAAAGGAAGAAGAATTAAGGAAAGCTAAAGGAAAAGTTAAATTCAAATCAAATTCATCCAAATCTCAAGCTCCTTTAATGTCTAAAGCTAAGGTCAATAATGTTTACATCTCAAATTTTTATTGGTTTCAGTTTTAAGATTAAATCTAAATATTTTGCAATTGATTTGCCATGTTTTTGAATGATAGAATGAATATATACACTTGTTGATGATTTATGAATGTTCATATTGATTTTATGACATGTTTTGAGATGAAATCCCTATTAGATGACATCTTATTTCCTTGTGAATTTTTATAAAGATCTAAAAAGGTATTTAGAGATGGGTTTCAATTTTCAAAATTTTCTGAATTTTTGTGGATTTAATATGAATTTTCTAGTAAAGGAAATGGTATTTTGGTTTATAAATTATTTACGGGAAAATAATTAATTGTTTGGATTTGAAATTTTTATATGTTAGAGAACATATATATAAAGTGATTTTCTGGAATTTTTACAAATTTTTCCTAAGTGTTTTAATGGTTATATAAAATTATTTAAGGTATAAGACTTAAATGTTCTATATAAGGCTTTTTATAAAAGTGTTTAAATTGATAAATGTAGAAAGTCGACAGCACTTTTGAAAAGATAATCTAACAACCAATCAGATTTAGACAAACAAGGCAGGTTAGCTACAAAAGCATAGTTGTAAAGTACAAATAAACAGTCTTTTTATTGTTTCGTCTCATTCGGTACCTAAGTTACGCCTCTATCCCTCCCCTTCCGTCACAGTCGAAATCAATGCATATGGTATCAGGCAACTAATACATAATGAATTGGAAGAGGGAAAAAGGTACGGGGTCGAAACCATGGGATTCCGAAAGAGGTGAAGCATTGTTTGATTTCAAAGGAAAGAGTGCCTGCTTCCTTTCAACAAAGATGCTTTTGACCTAAATGCTTTCGAATAAATCAAATGGTTTAAAAATGATGATTTTGGTTGGGTTGCTCTTTTGTTTTAAAATAAGTTCTTTTGACATGGTCGAAGCTTTTAGCTGCCGCTTCCTACCTTTCGATCCAGATAGTTTCGAAGGGGTACTTTTGTTTTCTAAAATCTGCCTCCTCTCTAATGCTTTTGAAGGAGTGGTTTCGACACCATACTTCATTGTTTAAGAAATGGATTCGAAGCAGATGCTTTCGGCTCTATTGGTTTTCTGATCCTTTTGCTCTACTTGAAGGCATAATCCAATTGTTTTGATCGAAACATTTTTAAAAGGGGTTTCGAAGTAGTTAACTTCGAATGGTTTCGAAAGGTATCCACGTGTTTCAAATTGAACCCAAAGTGCTTTCGAAAGGATTGTATTGTCTGTTTCGAAATGTTTTCATTGAATAGTTTCGAAAGGGTGGTTCCCCACAGTTTCGACAAGATTGAAAAGGAAGGTTTTTCCTATGTTTTCAAAAGACAATATTTTAAAGGTTTTAAAAGGAGGATGTCTGATATTTTGAAGCTTTCAGAGAAAAGAAAGGAAAGGCTTCTCCAATATTTTCGAAAAGAAATGCTTAATGGTTTCGAAAGGGTCTATCAATGGTTTCAAAGGAGTTACCTTCAATGGTTTCGAAAGGGTATTTTAAAGGTTTTAAACAAAGTTTTCGAATATAATATGCAGAATATACCAAGTGATTTCAAGTTATAATTGACTTTAACTTATTTTAAAGGATAGGTAATCCTTATTGAATATCATCAACATTATTTTGAGTAAAGTATATAAAACATGACAAAATTAGCTTAGAGTAAAGCTAAAGATATATTTTCCTTGTATATGTATGATTTGATGAACTAAATCATTTTGAAAAGGTTTTCAAGGGATATTTAAAGGGTAGTTAACCCAAAGAAAATTTGGACAGTCGGCCCATATAAATTTGGACAGTTAGTCCATTTTGAGAGGACAGTTAGTCCAGTTTAGGGCAGTCAGCCCTGATTATGAACAGTTAGTTCATTTGTTAGCATAATGGACCTTGCTACTTTTTCCGGAGAGATAGTCCACCTATTACTTTTTTTATGGACAGGTAATCCATTTATTAGCATAAAGGATATTGCTATTTTGATATAATCAGTCAAGGGCAGTCAGCCCAGAGATTTAGGATAGATAGTCCATTTATTTCCTGTTTTTAGCATAATGGATCTTACTATATTATTATTATAACCAGTTTGATTAACCAGTTTGGTTGCAGGAAAGGATTTGGAAAATATATGTTTTGAAAAAAAATATTAGTGAGGGGAAACCCATTCTGCTATGCGACATGGTCTCACTCATTATCGGAAAACAGAGATGTAATAGAATTTTTCACACTAGGATTTTTGTCCGACTCGAAGTTTTCATTTTCTCTTAAACTCTCGGGTGCTCAAAATTGATTTGAGTAGGCTGAAGGTTTGGGTTTTCAGGTCTTCGCATTTTGGCGAATAAAGCTTCGTGAGACGAGCAGGTGGTTGATGGATAGCTATTTTAGGAATTCATTTGTTTTGTTTCCGCTGTGTATTAAGTCTGTTATGACTATATTTATTTGATCATCCAAGGAGGCGTCGTCTTATTTGCACTTGGCGTATTATTGTAAAATTATGTCTGGGATATGTTTTAGGGATTTTGTATCTTAGATATGACTTTGTTTGAAATGTAATCATTATAAATGTTTTTTTTGAAATCGGTGATTTTTTTCATATTTAAGTGCTTTTGATATTATGGATACCATTAACATATCGTATTTCGTCATCAGAAGTTAATACTAGGGATGCCTGCAGTAATTGTAGTGCTTAGCTTTTGGCCTCTAGGTACGGGATGTTACATTGGTTCATGGCAATGTTGAGATACTTTTGATACTTTTAAGCCAAACCAATTTTGAATAACTTGACCTTGAACCATTTTGAGTATGTACATATAAACATGTATATACATATGCGTATATATGTATATTACCTGAGCTCTGAAGCTTGCTGTTTAGTTTGCTTGAACTTGTACTTTTATATGTGCCTAGTTTGTTCTGAGTTGTTGAATTGTTGAAACTATTCTTATGATATATGCACCTGAGTTGGACCCGAGGATACTTAGGCTTGACCTTGTGCACATTTGCACTATGTTGAGCCTTTGAGCTTGACCTTTGCAATAGTCTACGAGATTTAATCGATGCCTGGCCTTGTGATATTCCCAGAGATACATTGTGCATATCATAAGTTATTTGTGTGTATATATATATATATATTTGTCCCGGTCTAAAACATAAAAAGGAAACAAACCCATAAGCTGAGGCAATATTATTATTAATATTAATATTAATATTCAATTTTATTTTTGCAATTTATGTCTGTTTCCTTTTCCATTTTATTGCGTTGTTTATTTGATAGGTACAAGAGATGGCTGGACACAAGCTGCAACAAGCAAATCAACATCAACATCAAAAATAAGCTCAAATGAGTGTGACAGAGCACTAGTAAAAAAAAGTTATACATGAGAGTGTATAGAAAAGTTGTATATATGAGAGTGATAGTGAAATTTGTATTATATTTGAAAATGTAAGTATAGTGAAAGTTTTATTGTATTTGAATTTGACATGAAATAAAATATTTGTTTAAATAAAATTGTGAATTTTTTCCATTCTGCAAATATAACATAAGTGTAACTAGTATGCATATTAGTTAATATATATATGTTATTTAATAGGAAATTCTAGAAATGATACTATAAAATTAGACAACATATGGTTTTTTTATTTTTGTTCTGTTAGTGCATATCAGATGACGGGGCATAACTGTGGTCCGATGTGCAATGAGACGGTACAAAATTTAACGACAGATAGATATGCAATCAGACAATGGTGTATTTATCGTCCGATGCGTTTCCCCCATAATGGAGCGGGAAGAATTGATTTTGGGAGAGAAGGTCATTAAGGTGATTAATATTTAATCGAGTAACTAATTTATTTAATCAACTCAGTTTCTTATAAATTCAATATTTTCTCCATACGAGGTCGAATCTAGACGCGGTCATTTGCATTGGACTCGTATCGATATTATTTATGCATTGGAGTTGGAATTTTTGAATTTGAAGCAAGTGGAATTTTGGGTTAAAATTGAATGTTGTTTAATTTTAGACCAAACTGGAACGCGAAAGCGTCAACTGGAATTTCAGTGAGTTTACTCACCTCTAAATAAACTATATGATATGTGTGTTGCTATAAATTATTGTTGAATGCTTTAATGATAATTTATATTGTTGTTCGGTTGCTTGTTTGGATTAAATTCCCGCTTGAAAAGCAGATGACAGAAATAACCATTATGTTTTAAGTAGTTTTTGTAGAATAAAAGTCGAAGTGTATACGTACGAATAAATCACTATGAAACACTTCAACAATACACATTCATTTGTGTGATTTACACGAGAACCTTTTAGGGAGACCTTAAGGAGTTCCTCGCCATATTAATTTACTTATATTCTAATATTTCTTATATTGTTGTTTGGTTGAATTATTTATGACATATGGTTTGATTTATGTAAGTGTCATTATAGCGATTATCGCTATAGCATCACTTATGAAATATCAACTCCTTAAACCCTTGTTATGTGTTGAACATCAGCTTGTATTTTTACAAAATAAATGTTTGGTCATGTTTTTACAATTTGAAAATATTTTAAACTATATTTTCAATTATTTTGAGAAATTTTGAAAATAAAGGATAAGTGTTGATTACAATTTATAAAATGAGTTATAAATTTAATTAACCATGTTTCAGAATAATTAGCGCTGTTTTAAATTTATAAAGAGATTATAAAATTTGAATAATTATCTTTCGAGATAATTAATGTTGTTTTAAATTTATAAAAGATTATACTTTGGATTTAATTGTCTTTCATGATAACTAATGTTGTTTAAATATATAAAGGTTATTTACCTTAAATATTTTGTAAATTCTTTTCAAATGGGTTTGTAAGGATTGTATAAACATTTTTAAAGGACTGGAGGTTTAAATTTATTCTTAATTATTATTTAACTATAATAAAGTTAATAACAAATCTAGTAATGATGTTTAAAGTTAATTAACAGATTTAATAAAAGTGTTTTAAAGGTTAATTAACTGATTTAATAAAAGCGATTAAAGTTAATTAACTGATGTTAACCGGTACCTTGGCCCGGCTACACAAAGGTGATTACGAGGACCAAACTTGACTATTGATGGGAAAGATGACCACGATATCAATACGACCAGAGTATGATATCAAAACAATTATATCTAGCCCAGGTTAAATAAGGTCGATAAATGGATAGCATTGGATGTTGAAGTCTTAGAATTTAGTTTGGTTGAATTGGGAAACAGAGTGGATGATTTGGCAAATTCAATGAAACTCGGAGGGATTGGCATAGTGGAGGTTGGGTCGACAAAGCATATGAAATGGCTGGGGTCGGCAAAGTATATAATATGATGGGCTCGACTTAGTGTATGGAATGGACCGGGTCGGCATAAGATGCGAAGGCAACGTGATCGGCATAGGATATGAATGCTATGGGATCGACATGCCAATATTGACAGGGTCGGCATAATGTATGGCATTCACCGGGTCAGCATTGTAAGTGTAATGGATCGGATCGGCATGATAATTTCGATCAACATAATGTGTTGGGCTGAGCTTTTCTTATGGGGGCCAAAGTGGTCAGAAGGGTCTAGGCTTGGAGATGTCAGTTAGACTGAAGTCTACCTTCATCTATAAATATAGGGGCGGGGGCCATTTTTGGGACCTCTCTTTTTGGGACTTCATCTTCATCTTCTTCCTACTCCAGATACTTTGCCATGGCTATTCTTCTTATAAACTTGTAACAATGGATTTTAGCTAATCCAACAGCTCATGTAATTGTAATCAAGTGAAATATTAAAAAAATGTGAAGTGGACATAGGCCAAGGTTGCCGAACCACTATAAAATATTCGTGTCTACTTACTTTTATGCTTTGTTGTTTAGATTCCATTAATTTTCTGATATCCATGAAATTCTACGGGTGTTGATGCCCATTTTTGGTGTCAACAACTGATTTAATAACAATATTTAAAATCAATTAATTGATTTATAAAAGGAGTTATAAGTTTGATTAACTGTCTCTTGGGATAATTAATGTGGTTTTAAATTCATAAACGAATTATACCAATTATCTTTTAAGATGATAAACATTATTAGAAAAGCATATTAATTAACTTATTATCTTTCAGGATAATAAATGTTGTTTGAAATTTATAAATGATAGTTTATAAATGAGAAAATCTTTTAAAAGGAATTGTTTTTAAAAATAGGGCTAGGTGTAAATAGTTTTTGGTTTATAGTAAACAATGTTTTAATAACATTTCTATTTTGACCCTTCTTTTTAATACGCTTAAAAATATAATTCGCTCTATAAAAAGAATATTTTAAAGAATGTTTTTAAAGTGTATCAAAAATATTTATGATGTGAAAACCGAACACAACTTTAGTTTTAAAAGTTTAAAAGGTTTGATTCGGTTACGGAAACGATAAGAAATTTAATTTCTGTAAATGATATCGCTTATATGGAATCATACTCTTAGCAATAAATGTTAAGACATGGAAACTTGCTTCAATCTCGAAGTTTAAAATTGTCGCCACGGCAATGCCTAGAGGTTACACTACCTTAACCTGCCCGGCTTCATTTTCAAATGAGGGATTGTACAAGCTTGAAATCGATGAGTAGTGCTAAGGGTATGTGATTTAATTTCCATATACGATCATTATGATTATTCCCGATAGTTGATTTATTGACTATCGATTCAGCTTTCTTCCTTTTGTATTGTCAATTTAAGACGATTTGTTGCTCATTTGAGCATTGATATCCTTTGTCAAAAATGATTGAAACCAATGAATAAGTGGGGGCCAAGCTTTGTGGTTTGTTCCCATTAGGGTATTATCACATCTACTTTACATCTGTTTCGGTGGTATGCGCATGGAGATGCAAAATACTCGAATACTCGGTAAGATTGGCGGAGTTCGGCTTTGAAGTTTCCGAGAGGCTTCCAGAATATAAGACTCTCTCAAGTATATTTTCTAGAGGTATACTTTCAGCGTAGGGGTGCACTCTCCTAGTCATTGTTGGAAAATTTCAACTTTTTTTGTTGATTCAAATCTTTGAATGTTCCCATTGTTGCATTAAGAACTAGCTGGAGCTCTACTCGATGTTTAATTACTTATATCCATTCCTTATGTTTCGATTTTGACCTTGTTTATAGCCATTCTTTCAAGTTTGGGTTTCGTTCTAATTTTCTTCCATTCTTTCATGTAAGGATGTTGTTCTTGTGAGGTAAACCTGTTCAGTGTTTTGCGGCATGGTATGACAAATTATTATATGTTCTCCTTATTTCTTGAGTTTTCTCACATTGCTTTTCTAGATTGATCGGGTGTTATTTTATTATAATGCTTGAGTCAGCCCGAGTGATTTTTCCAAGTTGTTATTGGTAGGACATAGAACTATTGGAGTAGAGCTGGATGTTCACTGGCCCGTAGTATTTTTATTTTCCACCGTATTATTATATATACCTATCAACAATTGTAAGGTCATGAAGTTACAACTACCCAAGCTGATGAGGTTTGTGTTATCCAAGTTTTTAACCCAGTAGAATTTAAAGGATGTCTGGGCAACTTGGTCGACTTAGAATAGCTCAAGAGTCAACCAAAAGGAACAGAATAGTAAGCAAAGAGAAGTCAGAGGAAAAGAAAACAAAAAAGGCTAAGGACATGGATCGCCAGCGATCCATGGCCAATGAGTTGCTAGCGCTACATGGTATTTACTCGTGGTTTCATCGATCTTCTTGCATCATGATCCAATCTGTTTTCTAAAACAATGGATAAGTTTAATAAGATTCCAAGCTAGTTATACCAAGAGACAAGCATTCATCTAATTCAATCAGCATTCTACTGCAACTGTTTGTATCAAAAATGGGCACAACACTCTTCGGAAGTTTTTGAAGAGATAAAAGTGAAGAATGAATATTGAAAATGAGGATTATCTAACAAAAACTCCAAATAACGGAAAGTAAATTGCACAGAAGACAACAATTTAGAGAGGTTCGGCGTTTGGCCTATGTCCACTATGAAATTTGAAGATTTTATTGCTCGGTACTTGAAGATTACAATTTCTTATAGTGTAATACAATAGATTTTATGATTAAAGTCTGAATCTAAAGCAGCGATGGTGATCTGGAGTAAATCTGGCGGAGTCTGGGCGCTCTTTAGCTCTTAAAATTATCCGACCCCTTTTCTGAATGACCAGGGGCTCTATTTATAGGTGTAGGAGGCTGATATTTCGCTTACATTTCGGGAGACCACTTCTGGCACGTGAGGGGGCCCACATGCCCGGCCTCAGGAAAGTTGGGCCCACTTCGGGATCGATTCGAAATCCATTCGAATCGATCAAGAAAACGTCCAATCGAGCTGAAATTTGGTGTGGACGTTCTTCAACATGTGCGCAAGCTTCTACGAAAATTTCATAGTATTTGGACTTATGGATCTCGAGATACGGTCGATTCAAGATGATGATCTTCGCTAGACTATTTCATTCGAATCGATTCATTCGAATCGATTGCTTCAAATCGATGGCGTTGTGAGCCTTCGTGATAACGTGGAGCGCAATCTTCGTATCGATCCACCTTTCTCGCCGAGTGGATCGAGTCGTTCCGTGGACTTCGCTGCTTTGACTCGATGGATTCGAAGGCATCTATAATACCTGGATTCGAACAGGACTTCGCTCGTATCGATCGTGATATGCTTCGATCGATACAAAGTCAAGGTAGCTTGATGGATTCGAAGTGGGATGCTCTAGTGGATACGAACATATCTTTGTGCATGGAGTCGAGACGGAGCTTTGTTCGTATCGATCATGATGGGATCCAGTTGATCGATACGAACTGGTGGTTGCCGGATGGATTCGAACGACCTCAAGTTTGATGGATACGAAATAGATGGAGGTGAGGCTATCTCCCTCCCGATCGATTCAAATGCTATGGATTCGTACAGGGGCAACACTGTTGGATTCGAACAGGGGTAACTTGGTGGATTCGAACATAGCTCCTTCAATTTGTATCAATCATAACTTGAGCATACGAACTCGGATCGACTTGAAATTTGAAATGCTGGCTTTCTTGGCTTCGATTGTCATGTCTTATCATTTGTGGCCCAATCCGGGCTCGGACAAAATCCGTCGATATCCATACTGAACCTGTCGTTACCCGACACTAGGAATGTGTGATCCTTTTTTCATCTGTTGATTCCTTGGTATCTCGGCCTTGCCAAAGGGCGGGATAACATTTGCCCCCTAAAGTACGTCCTATGGAAACATGGCGTGCTTTGTAATGCTGCATCCTTTATCCCGAAAAAGCTCTATCTAATTCATTGAGTAGTTGCTATCTTTTCGTCAAAAGATGTAACCTTCAATTGATTTCCAGTAATATGAATGCTGATTTGCTGACTGCCAATGATTATGTAGTGCATTGTTGTAGTCGAGTGCCTAGCGCTAACGATTTGTTGTTCACTATGTCCATGTTGCACACTTACAAATTGTTGTCAGGGTATGGAACCAAATGTTGTATCGATCGTCTTTTGGACGGATGTAGAAGTTCGATAGATTGTTCTCGAATTAAGGTGCACTGCTATGATGGATACGAAATTCCGGTTCATATCGATGAATTCTTGTTGTTGTTGGTCAAGCACTTATGGACTCGAATCGATGGGTGGTTTCAACCTGGTGGGCGCAAGTGTCTGTTTCGTCTCGGTCAAATGCTCAGGTCGATGGATTCGAATAAGGCACTTCGAATCGATGCAGTCGAACGATCTCTGGATCTCTCTAACATTGTACTTCGTATCGTTTTGATGGAGTCGAAGAGATGGTTTCGAAACGTGGCTCTATGCAGATGTTTGCTTCCATTCGAAATGATTACGGTGCTTTAGTCTATGGATTCGAATTTTATGCTTCGAATCGTCCAATGGTTTCACCGGCTGCCACCGGTTTCATCTACTGGGATACGAATCGCCACAAAGTCCCTATAAATACTGAGGCGTCATTCACTTTTCACTTTTTACTTTTGCCTTCGTCTTCCTACGTCTTCGAATCCATCCTGGTTCTTCGAGTACAAAGTCGAACCGCTTCCCTTCTTTCGAATTGAAGCGATCATCTCCCTTTCGTATCAGTTAACATATTCAGGTAGATGATTCTTACATGGATTCGAAGCCCCAAGATACAAAATTTCCATCGTTATTGTTCATGTCAATCTTGAGATAGTCGAAGTCGAGATCGAAACCAAGAACGACTGGTTGGAGAAGAAAGATGAACGGGTCCTTCGTGCCGATCTGGGGTAGTAGCGCTTGAATCGGTCTGGGGAACGAAGATTTGTCCTTGATGCTCGTATCGATCCACTTGTTCGAAGCGTTAGTCTTTGGGTTGAATTGGTCATAGGAGTCGGGTAGTCGTATCGATCTCTTGCGATCGATACGATATAATTTGCCTCCTTGCGATTGATTCGAACATTCTGCCTATGTGATCGATACGAACCTCGAGCCTCTTAACTGTTTGCAAACTTCTGTTGCTGAAGAATGATTCGAGAGCTCTGTCAAAAATGGATGCGAAGCTTGATTCGCTGATTGGTACGAAAGCTCCAGTTATAATCGATACGCACCATGTCGATTCGAACGAGATCGTTTTAAAATGACGTTTGTTCGATCGATTCGAATTTCTCTTCTCCAGCCTTGGTCGATACGAACAAGCTTCCATGGATACGAAATTTTCACACATCTAACGACAAGATTCCGACGAGCTTCATCTCTGCATATTTGGACTGAACTTTTATACTGCATACTTGACTGCCCTTCGAAGCTCGTCGATGGAACTGTATTTTGACAAATAAAACGTGAACTGATCATCATGAATTACGAACAATATGGTTTTTGACGATCAACGATGACGATAATTTTAACCAAACTTCATAATTTCCGAAGTTTTCATCTTGTCTTCGGTTTCGTTGAATTCGCTAAGTATTAACTGCATTGCACTGCACAACACACACTTTACATGGTGAAATGAACGGGTTTTTCATTTGCTTAATGTTACTTTCTGATGAGTTAGTCAGTGATGGAATCCTCGAGCTCTCAGCAGCAAGAGATTCAGAGTTCTCCCCCTTCGGTCCTCGAAATTCCAGACATCCCAGCGGAGATAGTAGATCCAGCTCCTGACGAGCTGCAAGATGCTATATTTATTGAGGACCCCATAGACTCCGTTCAATCCAATATTTCTGAAAACTTGTTGGGCAGGATATGCACAAGACACAACATTTCTTCGGATGATGTGTTATTGCCGGGATCTAGTGACAGACCTCACTGTCCGCCCGAAGGGTACACCGCCTTTTATCGCCATGCGTGTGTGGCTGGAACACTCCCTCCATTTAATCAATATATTAGGGAGATGTTCTCATTTCTTGGAATTGCTCCCTCTCAATTACACCCCAACGGGCATGCGCTACTGAACAGTGCGTTCATCGTATTTATGGACCATCTCTTCCATCCACCAAGGCCAACGGAATTCAGATATCTATTTAATTTCAAGAGTAGAGGTGATAGTCCATCCTTTACGTTTTAAGAGGCAGTCAGGAACTGCCAAGTCATAACCGGAGCCTCGACCAGACTCAGCTACTTCAAGAATGAATGGTTTTATATCCGATGTCCTCCAGGTTTTGCCAGGCGGTGGCTGTCTAGGCGTAAGTGTTGTAACCCGTCAATGATTTCCTTGATTAATGGTTTTTTAGCACTGGTATTGACATCTTACTTTTCTTACAACCATTATTTCCAGACCCGACGACAGGTATTACAAGGGCATGGTTCGGAGCCTTCAAGAGATCTCGAGCAATTTGAGACACATTAACTTGGTGTTGACTGACTATAACTTAAGAGCTCTTGGCTTGATTGAAGTGAATCAAAGCATAGCCACCGAAGGGATGTTAAGGCCCGTTCCAAAGAAGAAGACAAAGAAAAAGAAGAAGAAAATGAAGAAAGTGGTGAAGAATACGCTCGGAGTCGTGATAACTGAAGTGAGTGACGAAGAACGGACTCACACAGACGTCGAGCTGATGGCTGATTTTTCAGGCAATTTTGAAGAATTGGGAGAGAGACGGAAAAGCAAGGCTGTCGTTTCCAAAAAACTTAAATCTAAGGGGTGGAAGTCTGTAGATGTGTCTCCTCCCACTTCCGGAGTCATAATTTCCGAGGCCGCCCCTTCTCAATCGAGAGATATTTTCAAAGGGCTTGGTGATATTCCCATCCCGGATTATATATCGATTCATCACGATCCCGGGTTGGAAGAATTCCGAGATGTTTTAAATATGAGCGAGCCCTTTCCTTTTAGTGCGGTCAACACTTTTGGTTGGTCAGGGGGTTTACACATTTACACACACTTCCAAAGTACTACACGATTTTCGCATATTGGACATTATTTTTATAGGATGCTTAACTGTAGTTTCTTCTTATCGTAGGTGAAATGTCAGGTTGTGGATCTACACTAGATAGGCTCCGCAATGTTCGCCGATCTTCCTCATATTATGAGTCCTGTAGGAGGGAATCAGAAAGGGATTACGCACGTGGCTACACCAGCCAGGAGCGTTATGACAGAGATCGAGATTATTGGCACGGCCTTTCTGGTCAAGAGCGTTTTGATAGAGACAGCGGCCATCAATATCGATCATGGTCTCATTCTCCTCCGCCTCCTAGGGCCCCTATAGAACCCCCTGAGTCTTCGCAGCAACAACAGCCTTCTCAATCTTCAAGGCCCGAAACTCAACGGCAAAGAGTTGAACCACAAACAGCTGCCATTGTTGAACAGGCTCCGACAGAACTGACGAGTGAAGGAGCCATCAAGCTTGCTCAGATGAAAAAGGATTTTCCAGAAATTTGTCTGGATGCATACGTCTTCCCTCCCCATCTCAAGAGGATTCCTCCGGATGCCGAGAATATCGCGCATGATTACATTCGTGATTTTTACGCTCAATACAAAGAGTGGTACAAGGCAGCTGTGAAAGCTTCAAAAGTAGCTTTTGATCGGGCAAAAATTATTGAGAAACGTGATGCTGACCTTGCTTAGAAAGATCGCATCATCTAGGTTCTTCAATCAGAGACCGAGTCGTCCCGAAGTTCGGAAATTCAAGCGCTAAAAAAGGCTGAAGAGGCCGTGGCGAAGATGGAAAGGATGCAACAGGCACATTGTGCCTTAGTAGAAGGGATGGGCCATCGCTATACCACCGTCTTAGCTGAACGGGACACCGCCGTTAAAGAGTTGAATGAGCTTAAAGCCAAATTCGCTGAAATGGTGAAAGAAAAAGATGATGTAAACACCGCTGCTCAGGATGCATGCGATCAAGCTGTATCACTTCGAGCTGAACTTGATGCGGCGGTGCCAAAGGCTAAATCCGTGGAAGTAGAAGCCGAGGAAAAAATCACAGCGGAGCAGTCCAGGATGGAAGCTGATTTTGATGATCTCATGGTCAAATATAACGCCAACGTGCTGGAGCACAAAAATTTATCTTGGCTCGGAGACTATTCTATGCTTTTGTACAATGCCTGGACTAGGCTGGTAGAGGAAAAGAAAGCAGCACGTCCGGACGAAGCACTGGATGATTTTGAACTCGAGATGCGCTATCTTTTTGAGGAGGAGAGGAAGGTTCTCCACGAGGCGATGATTTCCGTGGAGAAGGAAAGGCTTGGTGCTCGGCAGATGGAGACCAGTGAGGGCTCGGGGGTCGAGCATCATGAAACAAGTGCTGAAGTTTTAATTCTGACAATGCCCGAAGCCACTGCCGCGATGGATCTCCAGCCTGTCCCCGCTTATAACCCGGATCAGCCGCAGTTGTCTCCCATCGGAGCATCTATCTCTGCACCTGCCTACACTCCGGGTCATACCAAGGAAGGTATTTGAACGCCTCCCGTATATACTTAGTGTGGAGAGTCTAAAGCAATACATTTAGCTAACAATCTTCACTTTTTCACATTCAGTGACCGAGGCCGTTATCTCTGCGCCTCCTGCATCTTAAATCCTTTATCAAGCGTAGGAGGCTATTGTTACCGAGGCGATTATGACAACTGCTATGGTCGGGGAAGGAGGAGAAACAAGCATGTTATCTTTCGATGCTCAGATGATTGAGGAACTTCTTAGTCAACCCAACGATCCCTTCGTAGATCCATCTTTCGCCATGAGTGGGGCTACTCCAGCTATTAGCTCCTTCATGCCAGCCACCAGTACGTCCAGCGCAGCCCAAGCACCTCGTGAGGATGATATTCTTGCCGAGATCGATGTTGAGATGGCAGCTGTGACAGCAGGTAGTATTTCTGGGGGTGGCATGGCATCGTCTGGCCCAGCTCCATTGATGATGATATCGCCAGGTGTCACCGTGGTTATTGCAAGTGCTCCTGCTCCACTTCCTGTTACAGCTCCCATGCCTCCAATTCCATCCTCCAAGAGAATTTCTGTCGCCTCAAGCTCCGAGGAGGATGTTGAAATTATGCCGCAATCGGAGGAAAAAATGGAGAAGAGCAAAAGATTGCGGAGGAAGTCGGGTAGCGAATCCAGCGGGACTACCCCGAAAAAGAAACCGAGGAAGAAGAAAAATTAACCGCTTCTTTAGTTTGCTCTGTCATATTCGGGGGTAGCATTTTGTTTTGTCTTTTTGGTTTTCTGTAGTCGTGTATAGATGCAGGCTCGGCCCCCGCTAGTAGGAATTTTTTGAATTAGCTTGTAATTGAATTCCTTTTGTTGATAATTGAAATGAAAACATATCCTCTTTTGTCTTCAATTCAATATTTGCTTTGGTTCTGCCCCCAGCTTTGGGGATAAGTCGTGATAGGCATTGTGCGAAATTATCCACGGTTTAGTGTTAACATCCATACTTCGGGGATTTTGTAAAGTTTATACTCCGTCTCGCACTCTGGGAGGACGGAGTTGAGTAAAGTTTATACTCCGTCTCGCACTCTGGGACTGCGGAGTTGACGTATGTTTATACTCCATCTCGCACTCTGGGAGTACGGAGTTGAGTAAAGTTTATACTCTGTCTCGCACTCTGGGAATACGGAGTTGACGAATGTTTATACTCCGTCTCGCACTCTGGGAGTACGGAGTTGACGTATGTTTATACTCCGTCTCGCACTCTGGGAGTACGGAGTTGACGTATGTTTATACTCCATCTCGCACTCTGGGAGTACTGAGTTGATGTATGTTTATAATCTATCTCACACTCTGGGAGTACGGAGTTGATGTATGTTTATGCACCGTCTCGTGCTCTGTGAGTATGGAGTTGAGTGAGGGATTGTTGTGTATCAGCCCATTTTCAGCCTTGATGTGATGGCTTGCCCCCGAGCTCGGGTTTCACTTAGTGAGTGGCCGATCGTATCACAACCACTCCCTACTAGAATAAATTCCACTGCACGATGGAATTTAACTCTCCGTGCATCGTGATGTTGTGCATTGTATTCAATGAATCACAGCTCTGGCTCGAAGAAATGGCATTTTATTGCTGTCATAGGAAAATATGGCAAAGTCAGTTGCCTTATTACAAGTTCTAATTTCTAAATGCAGAAACAAAATTGAAAAATGGAAAGATATAATAAAACAAATAAAGCCTGTCATGTGTAATAGCGACGGAGACTCTCGCTGTTCCAGGCCCTTGGCAAGTCAAGACCGTCAACTGTCGATAGTTTGAATGTGCCATCTCCGAGTCTTTGTGTAATCATGTATGGTCCTTCCCAGTTGGGTTTCATGTGTGAAGGGACCGGATAGATTCTCTTGAGGACGAGATCGCCGAGTTCAAAGGTTCAAGGTCGAACTTTGGCATTGTACAACCAGGCGACTCGACTTCGATGTGCAGCCGCTCTCAAATCAGCCTCTTCCCGTTTCTCATCCAGTAGGTCCAAAGATTCAGCAAGAAATATAGCGTTCGTTTTTGGATCATAGTAAGTCACGCGATGGGAAAACACCTCCATCTCGACTGGAATAACAGCTTCTGAGCCATAAGATAGGGAAAACGGGGTGTGTCTGGTCGTAGTCTTGTGAGTCGTCTGATAAGCCCATAAAGCCATAGTCAGCTCGTCAACCTATTTGCCCCCGGCCTTTTCCAGTCGTTTCTTTAGAATGGATTTTATGACTTTATTGACAGCTTCAACCTGGCCGTTTTCCTGAGGATGTGCGACTGCTGAGAATTTTTTATGAATATGAAACCGTTGGCAGAAATTCTTGAATTTTGCACTACTGAATTGGGCTCCGTTATCGGTGATGATAGTATGCGGGAGTCCAAATCGACAGATAATGTTGCGAACTACGAAATTGATTACTTTCTTTGTCGTAATGGTCGCAAGGGGTTCCGCTTCAGCCCACTTGGTGAAGTAATCAACTGCAACGATGGCATACCTTGCCCCACCGTTGGCTAGAGGTAGCGTATCGATGATATCGATGCCCCACATTGCAAATGGCTAGGGACTGACCATTTGGGTTATCTCATTAGGTGGGGCTCTTAGAATTCGGGCGTGTTTCTGGCACCTATCGCATTTCCTGGCATAGTTCGCTGCATCTCGGTTTACAGTCGGCCAGTAATATCCGTATCGGAGTATCTTCTTAGAGAGAGCTTGTCCACCGGTGTGATTGCCATATTCTCCTTCGTGTACGTTATATGTAACACTCGATTGATTTCATCGTGCGCGATACATCGGAGAAGAGGAACAGAATACCCTCTTCTATACATGACTCCGTTCTGAATGACGAAACGTGAAGCTTTTCGTAGAATTTGTCTTTTCTCATTTCTATCCTCTGGCAACGTCCCATTCTTGATGTAATTTCAGTACGGAGTCATCCACGATTCTCTACTAGGAGCTATTTCAAACACAAAATTCGTTTCTATTTGATCAATGCTTGGGGAGGACAAAATTTCGACGGGGACAAGTCCCATTTGATGCGCTTCACCTGTACTTGCTAGCTTAGCTAATGAGCTAGCCTTCTGATTATGTTCTCGAGGTATATGGTAAATAGCATAGTAATCGAATTGACTTAGTGCTTCTTGAACTCGGGTTAGATAGGCAGCTAGTCGTCGATCCTTGGCCTGATATTCGTCCGAACTTGATATACAACTAACTGGGAATCCCAATAGATTTCCACAGCAACAATCTTCAAATCACAAGCAAGTTTTAAACCGGCAAGCAAAGCTTCGTATTCGGCTTCATTGTTGGTTGCACGAAATTCGAACCTCAAAGCGTAGCATATGGATCGCCCTTCGGGAGTTTCAAGTACTATTTCGGCACCCGAACACTGATCGTTCGATGCACCATCAGTGTGCAGCTTCCAAATACATTTAGGAGGTATAGTGGTTTCAGGCAGATCCTCTGAAACAGTAAATTCGGCTATAAAATCCGCTAGGACTTGTCCTTGAATGGCTCTTCGCGGAGCATAAGCGATATCAAATTGACTCAGTTCAGTGTTCCACTTGAGTAGCCTGCCAGACGTCTCAGGCCGCGTGAGGACCTGTCGTAATGGCTGATTGGTGCACACAGTAAGGGAATGAGCTTGGAAATAAGGGCGAAGCTTTCTTGAGGCAATGACCAGGCAATAAGCCAGTTTCTCTTGTCTTGGGTAATTTCTTTCAGCTCCTGTTAGCCGTTTACTAACATAGTAGACTGGTATCTACACTCGGTCTTCTTCCCGAACCAAAGCAGCGCTGATTGCATGCTTTGATACTGCCAGATAAAGGTACAATTGTTCGTGGTCAATCGGCTTTGACAGGATCGGTGGTGTGGAAAGATGTTGAACCAGTGATCGGAATGCGTCTTCACACTCCATGGTCCATTCAAAGTTTCGCTTCCCTTTCCTGATCAGATCGAAGAAAGGAATGCATTTATCGGTGGATTTTGAAATGAACCTGCTCAATGCTGCTACCTTCTCGTTGAGACTCTGGACTTGTTTTATGGTTCTTGGAGTTTGTAAGTTCCTTATTGCCCAGATATTTTCGGGATTTGCTTCTATCCCTCGAGCGTTAACGATGAACCCGAGGAACTTTCCAGAGGCGACACCGAAGTGACACTTTAATGGATTGAGCTTCATTCCATATTCTCGAAGGATGCATAACATCAAATCTAAATCTCTGACGTGATCTGTGGAGAATCGAGACTTTACTAGCATGTCATCCACATAAACCTCCATGGTCTTCCCGATCTGGTCGGCGAACATCCGGTTGACCAAGCATTGATATGTTGCTCCGGCATTTTTTAAACCAAAAGGCATGACTCTGTAGCAGTAGAGTCCCAGATCGGTCACTGTTTGTACCAAAAATGGGCACAACACTCTTCGGAAGTTTTTGAAGAGATAAAGGTGATCAAGAATGAAAATTAAAACTGAGGAATATCTAACAAAAACTCCAAATAACAGAAAGTAAATTGCAAAGACAAGCGATTTAGAGTGGTTCGGCGTTTGCCTACGTCCACTATGAAGTTTGATGATTTTATTGCTCGATACTTGAAGATTACAATTCTTTATACTGTATTACAACTGAATTTATATGCTAAGTGTCAATCTAAAGCAGCGGTGGTGTTCTGGAGTAAATCTGGCAGAATCTGGGCGCTCTTTAGTACTTAGAATTGTCCGACCCCTTTTCTGAATGACCAGGGGCCCTATTTATAGGTGTAGGAGGATGATATTTCGCCTAAAATCCGGGAAGACTGCTTCTGGCACGTGAGGGGGCCCACATGGCCGAAATCTGGAAATCCGGGCCCACTTTGGGATCGATTCGACCGTTCGTTCGAATCGATCAGGATCTGCTTCGATTGAGCTGAAATTTGGCATGAACATTCTTCAGATCATATGAAAGCTCCTCTGAAAATTTCATAACATTTGGATTTGTAGAACTCGAGTTATGACCGATTCAATATGGTGTTTTTTGCTTCCTGGAGTCGTTCGAATCGACACGTTCGAATCGATTCGTTCGAATCGATTTTCCTTCACGTGAAGACAACGGCGTGGTGCGCATACTACGGGTCAACCCTCTTTTACCTCCGAGTTTTACTGAGTCATAACCGAGGTTTTAGTTGCGTGGACATTGTGGATTCGAAGTTATCGATTCGAAGACGTGCTTCCTTCGAATCGATTGGACCAACGTTAGTTCGAATCGATCAGGGTATGCCACTATTGATCGATTCGAACTCACTTCAACAGGGTGGACTCGAAGGCAGTTATCGGATGGAGTCGAAGTGACTAGCCTTTGTTGATTCGAAGGAAGGGATGCTCAATGGATTCGAACTATCGGGTTCGAAATAAGCCTTGCGCGAGGGAGTCGAAGCAAGGCATACTCTGATGGGTTTGAAGCAAGGTCTGTCATGATCGATTCGAGGTAGAGGTTTGCTCGATGGATTCGAAGCTATGATTCTTTTCATGGATTCGAAGGATCTTTCCTTGGGGGATTCGAGGACAGGAGTACTTTGATCGATTCAAACTTATACCTCCTCATTCATCTTCTATTGGCGATATCTTGAGTATACGAACTCGGATTGTCCTGAAACTTGGAACGCGGGTTCCCACGGCTTTCCTCGACGTGCCTTATCAATTGTAGCCCGATCCGGACTTGGACAAATTTCATCGATATCCATAGCGATCCTGGCGTGTAGCTGGTCTTCGAGACAATCTGTCACTGGTTTCTAGTTAAGTCCTTGGTGTCACGGCCTTGCCAAAAGGCGGGATAACATTTGCCCCCTAAAGTACGTCTTGTGTAAACATGACGTGCTTTGAAAAGCTGCAGTCTCTCCTTGGACAGCTACGACGTGCTTTACCGAATATTGTATTCTGTATCGCTGTAATTGACCACTGAATGACCGTGATTGGCTGTTTGTCTGTCTTTAATTGACGTTGCGTGATCGCAAGTCGCTGCCAGTTCGGTCTGTTATCGAATTCTGCATCGATCCTCTCCTGAATCGATTTGAGATTCGGGCCTAATCAGTGTATTGATGGTTGTCTATGACTACTCCTTGGTATCGATCCTCTCCTGAACCGTTGTACAATGTAGTTAAGTAATAATTTTATATTCAAAGCAATGTGTTTATCCCCATTCGATCGTTTTCGATGGATTCGAGAGGATTATTCGAATCTATGTTTCTCAATCCGCTTCGAGCCGATGGTCTCGAAGTAGGCACTTCGAATCGATAGGGCACAGTGATCTAGATTCATCCTCTGTTGACTGCTTCGAATCGATGGTTTGAGGGACCTCGTGCTTCGAATCGATATGAATCTTAATCCAGCCTCTGTTTGGCTACTCCTTCGAATCGATGATGCTTCGCATCGATACTGCATGAATGGATTCGACGTTGTAAAGGGTTTGAAACCGGATGGATTCGAACTAAGGGATGGATTCGAAGCAGTGGAACGACTCTGTGTCGTGATGGATTCGAAGGTAATGGGTAATTGAGCAATCGTTCGAATCGTTGGGGCTGTGACCTGTTGTGAGCGGTCATCATGACCGGGAGACGAAGAGCCTCGAGTCGCCCTTGGAACCCATATAAATACGCGAGGCTAATTTCACTTTTACTTTTTACTTTTTATTGTTGCAATTGCTGCTCCTTCGAATCGATCCTTCAGAGCTCCACGTCTTGCACGAATCAATCAGATTACACCGAGTCTTGATTCATAATCGAACCCAATCGGGTACCTAAGGGATCGATTCGAGTGTAGAACGATGAAACTGGGATTATATCATTGATTTCAATCCTTTCTTTTGAGAAACATGAGGAGTAGTAGAAACTGAAATGGGTCGACTCGATGGATTCGAAGGAAAAAGCTTTTTCGACTCGTATTGATTCGGGGACAAGTAGCCCGAATCGATCGAAGATGCAAGATTTCGAATCGATGCAGGGCTAAGTAGTTCGAATCGATGAATAATATAAGACTTCGAATCGATGCAGGGCTAAGTAGTTCGAATCGATGAAGAATATAAGACTTCGAATTGATTCAGGAATAGGTAGCCCGAATTGATGCGAGACTTCGTATCGATGGTTTCGAAAGATCGTATCGGTCGATTCGAAGTAGCAATATCCCAATCGATTCGAAGGTGCCGAGCATTGATCGATTCGAGGTTATGCATAGCTCATGGATTCGAAGTGCTTCTTCACCCCCAGATTTCATCGAGTCGAACTATGCGAAGTTGAAGCATATCGATTCGAGTCGAAGCATGCGGAGTCGAAGCATATCGATTCGAGTCGAAGCATGCGGAGTCGAAGCATATCGATTCGAGTCGATCGATTCGAACACCCTTGCTTCAGAGGCTTCTACTCTTCTGATTTGTTTCAACATCTGGACTGCGGCCATTTTCAAGTTTGAACTTTGACGAACTTAACGAACTTTAGCATACTCGACTCCGACGAGCTTCGGCCTTGCATAACTGAACTTGACTGAAAGATTATACTTGAATTTCCTTTGAGGCTCGTCGATGGAACTACGACTTAACCAATAATACAACTGATTTATACTTGAAGTGGTCAGTAGCCTCTGGATGGTGTGGAAGTGACGGTCAGCGATGACGGTCATCTTTGTTCTCAAATCCCCAAGTTTTTGTCGTACGGACATCTTGCTTTAATCTGTAGAATCTTCTTAAGTATTGCATAGCACTTGCACTGTACGACACGTTCACACACTTCACACTGGGGAATGCACGGGCTCTTTATGTACTTAACGTTTCTTTATGATGAGTTAGTTAGTTATGGAATCTTCGAGCTCCCAACAACAAGAGGTACAGAGCTTGACTCCTCCGGTGCTTGAGATTCCCGATATTCCTGCCGACGTAATCGACCCGGCTCCAGACGAGTTACCGGAGGCGATATTTATCGAGGACCCCTTTGACTCTGTCCAATCTAACATCTCCGAATCCTTATTGGGCCGAATTTTCTTGAAACATAACATATCTCGGGACGATGTGTTATTACCCAGTGCTGATGATAGACCGCACAATCCGCCCGAAGGATATACAGCTTTCTATCGCTATGCTTGCGCGGCCGGAACTCTCCCTCCTTTCAATCAATATATCAGAGGGATGCTATCATATTTAGGAATCGCTCCTTCGCAACTTCATCCCAACGGGCACGCGTTGCTGAACAGTGCCTTTGTCATATTTATGGACTGTCTCTTTCGCCCTCCAAGGCCAACCGAGATTAGACATATATTTAACTTCAAGAGTAGGGGTGATAGCCGTCTTTTACATTTCTGGAGGCAGTTAGAAATTGCCAAGTTGTTGTTGGAGCCTGGACCCGACTGAGTTATTTCAAGAATGAATGGTTCTATGTTCGGTGCCCTCCGGGTTTCGCTAGATGATGGTTGTCTAGACGTAAGCGCCTTAACCTGTTTTCTTGACCAATAGCTCTTTGGTATTAAAATTGACATTTCACTTCCTTTACAGCCATTATCTCCAGACCCGACGGTGGGTACTTTAGGGGCATAGTCCGAAGTCTTCAAGAAGTTCCGAGCGAGCTGAGACATATCGACTCGGTGCTGAATGACTATAACTTAAGAACTCTTAGTTTGATTGAAATCAATCAAAGTATAGTTATCGAAGGGTTGGCAAAGCCCGCCTCCAAGAAGGAAAATAAGAAGAAAACCAAGAAGAAAAAGGCGAAGAAACCGCTCGGAATCACCATAACCGAAGCGAGTGATGAAGAAAGAACCCACATAGATTCTGAGCCGATGGCAGATCTCTCGGGAAACTTCGAAGAATCGGGAAAAAGACGGAAAGGCAAGGCCGCCGTTTCCAAAAAAACTTAAGTCCAAGGGGTGGAAATCTGTAGATGTGTCTCCTCCCACTTCTGGAGTCATGATTTCTGAGGCCGCCCCTTCTCATTCGAGAGATTCTTTCAAAGGGCTTAACGATATTCCCATCCCAGATTATATATCGATTTCTCATAATCCTGGGTTGGAGGAATTTCAAGATGCCCTAAACATAAGCGAGCCCTTTCCTCTTAGTGCGGTCAACCCTTCCGGTCGGTTTGGGGGTTTACACATTTACACACACTTCCATAGCACTTCATGACTTTTGCATAGTAAACATTGCTTTATCGGATCTTAATCCGTAATTCTTTCTTATCGCAGGTGAAATGTCAGGCAGAGGCTCTACTCTGGATAGGCTCCGGAATGTGCGCCAATCTTCTCCATATTATGATTCCCGCAGAAGAGAGTCAGATAGGGACCGTGGGCATGGCTACACTAGCCAGGAACGCTATGATAGAGATAGAGATTATTCGCGTGGCCACTCTGGCCATGATTATTCCGACAGAGATCGGGGATACCAGCACCGATCCCAATCTCGTTCTCCTCCGCCTCCTAGGGCCCCAATAGACCTTCCAGGGCCTTCTCATCAGCAGCAGCCGCCTTCTCAATCCTCTCGACCTGATACTCAGCGGCCAAGAGTGGAACCGACAACAGCCGCTATAATAGAACAAGCTCCGGCTGAGTTGACAAGTGAGGGAGCCATCAAACTTGCGCAAATGAAAAAAGATTTCCCTGAAATTTGCATGGATGGCTATGTCTTCCCTCCTAACCTTAAAAGAATTCCCTCGGATGCTGAGACTACTGCTCATAGTTATATCCGCGACTTCTATGCCCAGTATAAGGAATGGTACAAAGCGGCAGCGAAAGCATCGAAGGTAGCTTTTGACCGAGCGAGGGTCATTGAGAAACGTGATGCTGACATTGTTAAACAGAAACGCATTATTCAGGTTCTTCAATCCGAAATGGAGACGTCCCGGAAGTCAGAGCTTGAAGCACTTCAGAAACACGAAGAGGCCGTGGCTAAAATGGCGAGGATACAACAGGAACACTGCGCCACGGTAGAAGAGATGGGCCACCGCAACACCACCATTGCAGCTGAGCGAGACTTAGCCGTTAAAGTGCTGAACGAGCTCAAGGCCAAATTTGCTGAAATGGTGAAGGAGAAGGACGATGCAAACGCCACTGCACAAGAGGCTTGCGACCAAGCAGTATCTCTAAGGGCCGAACTTGCTGCGGTGGCGGTCAAACTAAGTCTACGGAAGCAGAAATTCAAGAAAAGATTTTGGAGGAGAGGTCCAGGCTGGATGCTGAGTTAGACGATCTCTTGGTCACGTACAACGCAAATGTGCTGGAGCACAGAAACTTAGTGTGGCTGGGAGACGACTCCATGATTCTATACAACGCCTGGATCCGGCTGGTGGACGAGAAGAGAGCAGCGCATCCAGATGAATCACTTGATGACTTTGAGCTGGAGATGCGTTTGCTCACCGAGGATGAGAGGAAGGTCCTTCATTAGGCGGTGATTTCTTTGGCAAAAGAGAGGCTTGGTGTTCAACCTTTAGAGACAGGCGAAGGCTCGGGGATCGCGCATCACGAGGCAAGTGTTGAAGCTGTAATTTCAACACTGCCCGAAACCACTGGTGCGGTAGATCCCAAGTCCGTTCCTGCATATAACCCCGACCAGCCGCTATTATCTTCCGACGATGCTTCTGCCCATGTTCCTGTCAAGACTAAGGAAGGTATTTGAATGCTTCCCGCATTTTAGTTGTGAAGAACCTTAAGCAACGCACTTGGCTAACAATCTTCGTTTTGTCGCATTTCAGTGACTGAAGTCGTCGTTTCTGCGCCTCTTGCACTATCAGTTCCATATCAAACGCAAGGGGCTGTTGTTACTGAAGCCATCATGACTTCTACCTTGGTTGGCGAAGAGGGAGATGCAAACATGTTTTCTTTCAGCGCTCAAATGATCGAGGAGCTTCTTAATGAACCCATCGATCCCTCCGTCAACCCGTCCGATGCTATGAGTGGGGCTGCTCCGGCCGTTAGTTCATCTATGCCAGCTACTGGCGCATCCGATGCGGCCAAAGCATCCCGTGAGGACGAAATTGTTGCTGAGATTGATGCCGAGATGGCAGCAGGGAATGCTGGTATGAATCCGCCCGGGCCTGCCCCGTTAATGGTGATTTCACCGGGCGGTACTGTAGTGATCGAAGCTGCTCCTGTCCCACTTCCTGCTACTACTCCTATGCCTCCAGCTCGACCTCCTAGAAGAATCTCCGTCGCCTCAAGCTCTAAGGAAGACGTTGATATTATGTCGCTGCCGGAGGACAAGCCTGAAAAGAGTAAACGGTTTAGGGGAAAATCGGGCAGCGGATCTGGTGGAGCTACCCCGAAGAAGAAAATACGGAAGAAGAAAGATTGAACTCTTTCTTTAACTTTCTGTTGTGCGGGGTAGTAATTTGTTGATTTTTCTATAGCCGTGTATAGATGTGGATTCGGCTCCCACTAGCAGAAATTTTTTGAAACACTTTATAGTCAGATTCTTTTTGTTGATAGTGGAAATGAAAATTTATTCCTTTTTATCTTCAGCTTGTTATGTGTTATGATTTTGCCCCCAGTATCAAGGATAAGCGTGGAGTTGACGTATGTTTATACTCCGTCTCGCGCTCTGGGAGTACGGAGTTAAGTAAATGTTTATACTCCGCCTCGCACTCTGGGAGGATGGAGTTAAGTAAATGTTTATACTCCGCCTCGCACTCTGGGAGTACGGAGTTAGGTAAATGTTTATACTCCGCCTCGCACTCTGGGAGTACGGAGTTAGGTAAATGTTTATACTCCGCCTCGCACTCTGGGAGTACGCAGTTAGGTAAATGTTTATACTCCGCCTCGCACTCTGGGAGTACGGAGTTAGGAAAATGTTTTTACTCCGCCTCGCACTCTGGGAGTACGGAGTTAGGAAAATGTTTATACTCCGCCTCGCACTTTGGGAGTACAGAGTTAGGAAAATGTTTATACTCCGCCTCGCACTCTGGGAGTACGGAGTTAGGTAAATGTTTATATTCCGCCTCGCACTGTGGGAGTACGGAGTTAGGAAAATGTTTATACTCCGCCTCGCACTCTGGGAGTACGGAGTTAAGTGAAGGGTTGTCGTGTATCAACCCGTTTCTGGCCTGATGTGATGGCTTGCCCCCGAGCTCGGGTTTCATTTAGCGAGTGGTTGATTGCTTCATAGCCACTCTCTACTTGAATAAATTCCACTATGTGATGGAATTTAGCTCTTCGTGCATCGTGATGTTGTACATTGTATTTAATGAATCACAGCTCTGGCTCGAAGAGATGACATTTTATTGCTGAAATACGAAAATATGGCAAAGTCAGTTGCCTTATTACAAATTCTAATTTCGAAATGCAAAAGTAAATTGCTGAATGAAAAACATAATGAAATAAATAAAGCCTATCATATGTAGTAGCGACGGAGACTCTCGCTGTTCCAGGCCCTTGGTAAAACTAGACCGTCCACGGTTGATAGTTTGAATGTGCCATCTCCAAGTCTTTGTGTAATCACGTACGGTCCTTCCCAATTTGGTTTCATGTGTGAAGGAACCGGATAGATTCTCTTGAGGACAAGATCGCCGAGTTCAAAGGTTCGGGGTCGAACTTTGGTATTATACAACCGGGCGACCCAACTTCGGTATGCGGCCGCTCTCAAATCAGCCTCTTCCCGCTTCTCATCCAATAGATCCAAAGATTCAGCGAGTAGTATAGCATTTGTTTTCGGATCATAATAAGTCACGCGGTGAGAAAATACTTCTGTCTCGACTGGAATAACGACCTCCGAGCCATAAGATAAGGAAAATGGGGTGTGTCCGGTTGTGGTCTTATGAGTTGTTCGATAAGCCCATAATGCCATAGGGAGTTCGTCAACCCATTTGCCCCCAGCCTTTTCCAGTCGTTTCTTTAAGATGGATTTTATAACTTTTTTAACAGCTTCGACCTGACCGTTTGTTTGTGGATGCGCGACCGCTGAGAACTTTTTATGGATATGAAACCGTTGACAGAAATTCTTGAACTCCGAACTCTCGAATTGGGTCCCATTATCGGTGATGATGGTACGTGGGAGTCAAAATCAACAGATGATATTGCGAACAACAAAGTTTATTACTTTCTTCGTCGTAATCATTGCGAGAGCTTCGGCTTCGGCCCATTTCGTAAAGTAGTCAACAACGACGATGGCGTACTTCGCACCACCTTTTGCCAGAGGTAAAGCGCCGATGATATCGATACCCCACATAGCGAATGGCCAGGGACTGACCATTTGAGTTATCTCAGTAGGTGGGGCTCTTGGAATTCGAGCGTGTTTCTGGCACTTGTCGCACTTTCTGGCATAGTTGGCTGCATCTCGGTTCACTGTCGGCCAGTAATATCCATATCGGAGTATTTTCTTAGCAAGCGCTTGTCCACCGGTGTGATCGCCACATTCTCCTTCATGCACGTCATGTAACACTCGTTTGACTTCGTCGAGAGCGATACACCGGAGGAGTGGAACAGAATAACCTTTTCTATACATGATCCCGCCCTAAATGACGAACCGCGAAGCTTTTCGTAGAATTTGCCTTTTCTCATTTCGGTGCTCAGGAAATATCCCATTCTCAATGTAATTTCGATATGGAGTCATCCATGATTCTCTGCTGGGAGAGGTTTCTAACACATCATTCATTTTTATTCGATCGATGCTTGGGGAGGACAAAGTTTCGACCGGGACAAGTCCCATTTGCTGTGCTTCACCTGTGCTGGCCAGCTTTGCCAAGGAGTCGGCCTTTTGATTGTGATCTCGAGGTATGTAGTAAATGGCGTAGTAGTCAAATTGATCCAGTATTTCTAGAACTCGAACCAAGTAAGCTGCTAATCTTCGGTCTCTTGCTTGATACTCTCCCTGCACCTGACACACAACCAACTGTGAATCACAATAAATTTCCACAGCGATAATTCTCAAATCTCGGGCAAGTTTTAACCCAGTCAATAGGGCTTCATATTCCGCTTCATTGTTGGTTGCGGGAAAATCAAACTTCAAAGCATAACATATGGATCGGCCTTCGGGGGTTTCAAGTACAACACCAGCACCCGAACACCGATCGTTTGATGCACCATCTGTATAAAGTTTCCAGACATATTCAGGAGATTCGCTGGTTTCGGGTAAGTCGTCTGGAACACTAAATTCAGCTATGAAGTCAGCTAGGACTTGCCCTTGAATGGCTTTCCGCGGAGCATAAGTAATGTCAAATTGACTTATTTCGATATTCCACTTGAGTAACCTACCAGACGTCTCAGGCCGCGTGAGGACCTGTCGTAACGGCTGATCGGTATACACAGTAAGCGGATGAGCTTGGAAATAAGGACGAAGCTTCCTTGAGGCAATGACTAGGCAATAAGCCAGTTTCTCCCACCTGGGGTAATTTCTTTCAGCTTCGGTCAATCGTTTACTAACATAATAGACCGGTTTCTGCACTCGATCTTCTTCTCGGACCAGAGCAGCACTGATCACATGCTCTGATACTGCCAGATAAAGGTATAATTGTTCGTGATCAACCGGCTTTGACAAGATCGGTGGTGTAGAGAGATGTTGAACCAGCGATCAGAATGCGCCTTCACACTCCATGGTCCATTCAAAGTTTCGCTTTCCCTTCCGGATTAGATCAAAGAAAGGAATACATTTATCAGTGGATTTTGAAATGAACCTGCTTAACGCTGTTACCTTCCCGTTGAGACTCTGGACTTGTTTTATGGTTCTTGGGGTTTGCAAATTCCTTATTGCCCAGATCTTTTCGGGATTCGCCTCTATTCCACGAGCGTTGACGATGAAATCGAGGAACTTTCCGGATGCAACGCCGAAGTGGCACTTCAATGGGTTGAGCTTCATCCTGTATTCTCGTAAGATGCGGAACATTGAATTTAAATCTCTGACGTGATCTGTGGAAAATCGGGATTTTACTAACATGTCATCCACATAAACTTCCATGGTCTTCCCGATCTGGTCAGCGAACATTCGATTAACCAAACGTTGGTAAGTTGCTCCGGCATTCTTTAAACCAAAAGGCATGACTCTGTAATAGTAGTCCCAGATCGGTGACGAAACTGGTATGTTCTTGATCGGGCAAATGCATAGGTATTTGATTATAACCGGAATAAGCATCCATAAATGATAACAATTCATGGCCTGCCGTCGAGTCTACGAGTTGGTCAATTCGAGGAAGTGGGAAACTATCTTTTGGACAAGCTTTGTTTAAGTCGAAGTAGTCGACACAAGTTCTCCATTTCCCATTCGGTTTTCGAACCAACACCGGATTTGACACCCACTCCGGGTATAGAGCATCTCGGATGAACCCATTTGATTGCAACTTGTCAATCTCTTCTTAAGGGCGGCAGATCTCTCCGGATCCATACCACGCCTTTTTTGCTTGACCGGAACATGTCGTGGATCAATATTCAAGGAGTGACTTGCAATGTTTGGTGAGATTCTGCACATATCAGAGTGCGTCCAGGCGAAAACATCGAGATTCTCTTGGAGAAATTCAACCAATTCCTGTTGTATCTGTTTTCCCAGTTGAGATCCAACTTTTAGTACTTTTGAGTCGTCATCCTCACTGACTGGGACGTCCACAGTAAGTTCGGCTGGAGACGCTTGATTCTCTTTAACTTCATCTTTATCTTCGTTATCTCTAGGGTCAAGATCTTTAAGGAATTGGTAGTGGTGCCCGGGCCGGGGCCCAGGCGTTAGTTGTCAATTATCAGTAAAACGGACGCAGAGAGATTCCTCTACGCCCTTTCCTTTCTCCTTTCTCTACGCCTCACGCAGTTCAGCAACATAGCAGGCTCTTCCTGCTGCCTGATCTCCTTGAATGATTCCAATCCCATGATCAGTTGGGAATTTTAAAGTCAAACACCACGGGGCAATGGCTGCCCTGAATTCAGCAAGGGCTGGTCGGCCCAAGAATGCATTATACGGTGAAGCGATGTCAAGAACAACAAATTGCAGCAGTCGGACTCTCCTGCGTTCTCCAATCCCCAGTTCCACTGGTAGTTCCACTATCCCAGTGGGTATTGTTGCACTCCCATTGAAGCCGTGAACTCGAGATTGGCAGGGTTTCAAGTCTTTTGCTTCCATCTTCATTAAATCATAAGCTCGTTTGAATAGAATGTTTACAGAACTCCCACTGTCAACCAAGATCCTCTTCATCCAAGCAAGACCAACCTGGGCAGATATGACTAGTGGGTCGATTGTTGGAGCTTCGATTTTGTCGGCATCTCTGCTTCTAAATATGATGTCATCAGACATTGTCTTTTGTTGTTTAGCCGGAGTTCCATCCTCACAATTACTGCAGCATTCGAAGCTCGCATGCCTGATAGAGCTAGCATACGACTCCATTTCCCTCCAGCTTCTATCTGCTGGATGAGGACCACCACTTATGGTATTGATAACTAGCCTCCCGCCTGTATGAGCGGGTTCCTCTTGTCTTTCTTGGTCTTGCGCACGGTTTGGGTTCGATGGGCCAGCACCACCAGACTGCGGTGCCCGCACGAATTGATCTAACTTTCTCTCCCTGATCAACTTTTCTATGAGGTCCTGCAAATGTCGACAGTCATTTGTATTGTGGCGATAACTCTCGTGAAATCTACAAAACTTTCCTGTCTGAATCTGCCTCTCTGATGACTGCTTCAGAGCGGGTTTCTTATACTGTTCAGTGTTGCAAGTTTGTAGGTACACATTTTCCAGCGATGTATTTAATGGTGTATAATTTTCAAACATCGGAGCCCTACGCCGTGGGCCTGGATTTGGATCTCTTTTCTTATTCTGACCATTGTTACCTCTTGGCTGAGTTTGCTTGTTCTGTATGTTCAACTGAACTTTTCCGGAATTGTCACCGGACTGCTTAACTGCTACATTACTTTGTATTCCTTCACTTCCGGGCTTCGCATCGTCCTGCTTCCTAGACTGTTTCGCGTCCTCTTGCCGTAAGAATTGAGCGGCTTTGGAGTAGAAACGGTCCAACGATGAGGGTGGTTTTCCAGCTAACCAGTTTCCAAAATCAGAATCGGGGTCGATTCCCTTTGTCAATGCCATTAAAATTGAGTTATCGTTGGGATTACTAATCTCCACACATGCCGCATGGAATCTCTCCAAGTAACGCCTTAACATTTCCCCACGAGCTTGGGTAACATTGGACAGGGTGTTAACATCTTTGGGTCTAGCGACATGCATGCGAAATTGTTCAACAAATTTCTTAGCCAATTGATCAAATGAAGAGATAGATCTAGGAGGTAATCTTGTAAACCACATTGTTGCAATTCCTCCCAGTGAGATGGGGAAACTTCGACATTTCACTGCATCGTCGGCCCTTGCGGCACTCATTGACCATTCATATTTCAATATGTGCTGATTGGGATCAGAATTTCCTTCGTACATAGGGAGAGTTGGCATTCTAAATCACCGAGGAGGTTCAGCGTACAATATCTCGTCCGTGAAAGGAGTATGACTTCGAGAAATCCCCCAATCGTCGTTGGTAAGACCTTGGCTTTCACGGATCATCTGATGTATCATAGTCGAAATGTCGGGCATTGCTACATTTTGGGCCTGCTGAGCTAAGGTGTGGTCGGGTTCCACAGCGCGAGTTCGGACCGGGCGCTGTTGACGGTCCAAATTTCGCCTCCTTGGCTTAGCGTCTTCTAGGACGTATGGTTCAGGAGTACGCCCATGTTGCTGATTATTTGGCTCTGAAAGATTTCGGGTATCAACCCTTGTTTCTATTGTGGCAGCTGCGGCATGATTGTCCGTGGTATGCTGTGTAGTATGGCCTCCTTGTACCGAAGGCCCGGCCTGAAAGCTGGTCGACGGTCCTGCCCTCAACTGTCCAACAGTCAAGGCGGGTTGATATCCGGTCGTTTGTGCATGACTCCAGTCTAATCGAGGACGGGTAGATCTGTGATAATGGTCCGATGAGGCGGAACTTTCAGTAGATGATCGGGAGATATCATCCCGTCTGGACCTTCTGCGGCCTTGGCGGTTCAGTTGGTTTGTTAATTCAATATTAGCACGCAACTGTTCGGCCAATTGTTGCCGACTTTGAGTCAGTTCTTGAAGCAACACATGGAACTCCTGTTTGGTGACTGGTCCAGACGGATCTGAATGAGCAACGTTGTCTTGGTTGGATGGCTGCTGTTGAGTAGGATTCTGTCCATCCCTACCTTCTTGTCCAGCAGCTGTAGAAGTGGTTCTTGTGCTAACCATTATGAATGATGAATCCTTTTCCTAGACTTTATGCAAATCTGAATAGAATGGAAGGATTATGAATTAGAGATCTGGATCTTCCTCTTGGATTTATGCAATCCGGTATCGATGGTAGATCCAAGGAGCAGGAGAAAAAAGCAGGTTTTTTTCTCAGTGAAAGCACCAAAGTGTTTGTACCAAAAATGGGCACAACACTCTTTGGAAGTTTTTGAAGAGATAAAGGTGAAGAATGAAAATTAAAACTGAGGAATATCTAACAAAAACTCCAAATAACAGAAAGTAAATTGCAAAGACAAGCGATTTAGAGTGGTTCGGCGTTTGCCTATGTCCACTATGAAGTTTGATGATTTTATTGCTCGATACTTGAAGATTACAATTCTTTATACTGTAGTACAACTGAATTTATATGCTAAGTGTCAATCTAAAGCAGCGGTGGTGTTCTGGAGTAAATCTGGCAGAATATGGGCGCTCTTTAGTACTTAGAATTGTCCGACCCCTTTTTTGAATGACCAGGGGCTCTATTTATAGGTGTAGGAGGCTGATATTTCACCTAAAATCTGGGAAGACCGCTTCTGGCACGCGAGGGGGCCCACATGGCCGAAATCTGGAAATCCGGGCCCACTTTGGAATCGATTCGACCGTTCGTTCGAATCGATCAGGATCTGCTCCGATTGAGCTGAAATTTGGCATGAACATTCTTCAGATCATATGAAAGCTCCTCTGAAAATTTCATAACATTTGGATTTGTAGAACTCGAGTTATGACCGATTCAATATGGTGTTTTTTGCTTCCTGGAGTCGTTCGAATCGAGACGTTCGAATCGATTTTCCTTCACGTAAAGACAACGGCGTGGTGCGCATACTTCGGGTCAACCCTCTTTTACCTCCGAATTTTACTGAGTCGTACCCGAGGTTTTAGTTGCGTGGACATTGTGGATTCGAAGTTATCGATTCGAAGACGTGCTTCCTTCGAATCGATTGGACCAACGTTAGTTCGAATCGATCAGGGTATGCCACTTTTGATCGATTCGAACTCACTTCAACAGGGTGGACTCAAAGGCAGTTATCGGATGGAGTCGAAGTGACTAGCCTTTGTGGATTCGAAGGAAGGGATGCTCAATGGATTCGAACTATCGGGTTCGAAATAAGCCTTGCGCGAGGGAGTCGAAGCAAGGCATACTCTGATGGGTTTGAAGCAAGGTCTGTCGTGATCGATTCGAGGTAGAGGTTTGCTCGATGGAGTCGAAGCTATGATTCTTTTCATGGATTCAAAGGATCTTTCCTTGGGGGATTCGAGGACAGGAGTACTTTGATCGATTCGAACTTATACCTCCTCATTCATCTTCTATTGGCGGTATCTTGAGCATACGAACTCGGATTGTCCTGAAACTTGGAACGTGGGTTCCCACGGCTTTCCTCGACGTGCCTTATCAATTGTAGCCCGATCCGGACTCGGACAAATTTCATCGATATCCATAGCAATCCTGGCGTGTAGCTGGACTTCGAGACAATCTGTCACTGGTTTCTAGTTAAGTCCTTGGTGTCACGGCCTTACCAAAAGGCGGGATAACAGTCACAAAATTGGTATGTTCTTGATCAGGCAAATGCATATGTATTTGATTGTAACCAGAATAAGCATCCATGCAAGATAATAATTCATGCCCAGTTGTTGAATCCACGAGCTGGTCAATTCGAGGAAGTGGAAAACTATCCTTTGGAGAGGCCTTGTTTAAATCAGAGTAGTCGATGCAAGTTCTCCATTTCCCATTCGGTTTTCGAACCAATACGGGATTTGACACCCATTCTGGATACAAAGCATCTCGGATGAACCCATTTGATTGTAACTTATCAACCTCCTCTTTAAGGGCGGCAGATCTCTTTGGATCCAGACCACACCTTTTCTGCTTGACCGGGACATGCCGCGAATCAATATTCAGGGAGTGACTTGCGATGTCCGGTGAGATCCCGCACATATCAGAGTGTGTCCAGGCGAAAACATCGAGATTTTCCCGGAGAAATTCAACCAATTCCTGTTGTGTCTGTTTGCCCAGTTGAGATCCAACTTTTAGCATCCTCGAATCATCGCCCTCACTGATTGGGACGTCCATAGTCAGTTCGGCTAGGGAAGCTTTATTCTCTTTAGATTCGTCTTTATCTTCATTGTCTCTAGGATCAAGGTCTTTATGGAATTGGTTGTGGTGCCCGCGCCGGGGCCCAGGCACTAATTGTCAATTATCAGCAAAACGGATGCAGAGAGATTCCTCTACGCCCTTTCCTTTCTCCTTTCGTTGTACTCCTCGTAGTTCAGCAATATAGCAGGCCCTCCCCGCTGCCTGATCTCCTTGAATGACTCTGACACCGTGATCAGTTGGGAATTTCAGAGTCAAGCACCATAGGGCAATGGCTACCCTGAACTCAGCAAGGGCCGGTCGGCCCAAAAATGCATTATAAAGTGAATCAATGTCTAAAACGACAAACTGCAACATCCGGACTCTCCGGCGTTCTCCAACTCCCAACTCCACTGGTAGCTCCGTCACTCCAGTGGGTATTGTAGCACTTCCATTGAAGTCGTGGACTCGAGATAGGCAAGGTTTTAAGTCCTTCGCTTCCATTTTCATTAAATCATAAGCCCGTTTAAGTAAGATGTTTACGGAGCTCCCACTGTCAACCAGGATCCTCTTCATCCAAGCAGGACCTACCTGGGCAGATATGACCAGTGGGTCGATTGTGGGGGCTTCAACCTTATCAGCGTCTTGGCTTCTAAATATGATATCATCAGACATTGTCTTTTGTTGCTTGGCCGAAGCCCCATCTTCACAATTACTGCAGCATTTGAAGTCCGCATGCATGATAGAGCTAGCATACGACTCCATTTCCCTCCAGCTTTTGTCTGCTGGGTGGGGGCCACCACTTATTATGTTTATAACTAGCCTTCCACCCGTACAAGCCCGTTCTTCCTGTCTTTCTTGATTTTTCACACGGTTTTGATTTGAAGGGCCCACACCACCAGACTGCGGCGCCCACACAAACTGATTTAACTTTCTCTCCCTGATCAACTTCTCGATGAGGTCCTGCAAATGTCGACACTCATTGGTATTGTGGCCGTAACTCTCATGGAATCTACAAAACTTCCCTGTTTGAACCTGCCTCTCCGATGAGGGCTTCGGAGCAGGCTTCTTATATTGCACAGTGTTGCAAGTTTGTAGGTACACGTTTTCCAATGATGTATTCAACGACGTGTAATTATCGAACATTGGAGCACTACGTCGTGGGCCTCGGTTCTGATCTCTTTTCTTATCTTGACCATTGTTGCCTCTCGGCTGGGTTTGTTTGTTCTGTATATTCAACTGAACTTTTCCAGAATTCTCACCGGACTGCTTAACTGCTACGTTACTTTGTATTCCTTCACTTCTGGGACTCACATCGTCCTGCTTCCTAGACTGTTTCGCATCCTCTTGCCGTTAGAATTGAGAGGCTTTGGAGTAGAAACGGTCCAACGATCCGGGTGGTTTCCCAGCTAACCAATTTCCAAACTAAGAATCAGGATCGATTCCTTTGGTTAATTCCATCAAGATCGAGTTATCGTTAGGATTACTAATCTCCACACATGCTGCATGGAATCTCTCTAAATAACGTCTTAGTGCCTCTCCATGAGCTTGGGTGACACTAGATAGGGTGTTAACGTCTTTAGGTCTAGAGACATGCATACGAAACTGTTCAACAAATTTCTTAGCCAGTTGGTCGAACGAAGAGATAGATCTAGGTGGCAACCTTGTAAACCACATTGTTGCGATTCCTCCCAAAGAGATGGGGAAACTTTGGCACTTCACTGCATCATCAGCCCTTGCAGCGCTCATTGACCATTCATATTTCAAAATATGTTGATTGGGGTCACTATTTCCTTCGTACATTGGGAGAGTTGGCATTCTGAATCGTCGAGGAGGTTCAGCGTATAATATCTCGTCTGTGAAAGGAGTATGACTACGAAAGATTCCCCAGTCGTCATTGGTAAGCCCTTGACTTTCGCGAATCATCTGACGTATCATGGTGGAAATATCGGGCATCGTCACATTCTGTGCATGCTGAGCTAAGGTGTGGTCGGGTTTCACAGTGCGAGTTTGAACCGGACGCTGTCGACGGTCCAAGTCTCGCCTCCTTGGTTCGGCATCTTCCGGGACGTATGGTTCAGGAGTACGCCCACGTTGCTGATTATTCGGATATGACAGATTTCGGGTATCAACCCTTGTTTCTACCGCGGCAGTTGTAGTGAGATTATCCGTGGTATACTGTGGAACAGTACCTCTTCGTGATGAGGGCCCGGTTTAGAGGCTAGTTGACGGTCCAACCCTCAATTGTCCTACGGTCAAGGCAGGTTGATATCCGGTAGCTTGCGTGTGACTCACGTCTAATCGGGGACGTGTAGATCTACCGTGATAGTCAGATGAAGCAGAACTTTCAGTGGATGAGTGGGAAACATCATCTCTCCTGGTCCTCCTACGCCTTCGGCGGTTTAATTGGTTGGTCAATTCATCGTTAGCGCGCAACTGTTCAGTTAATTGTTGCCGACTTTGAGTTAGTTCTTGGAGCAACACTTGGAACTCTTGCCTGGTGACTGGTCCTGACGGATCTGAGTGAGCAGTGTTGTCTTGATTGGATGGAGGCAGCTGCGTAGGATTCTGTTTATCCCGACCTTCTTGATCAGCAGCTGTAGAAGCAGTTCTTGTGCTAACCATCTTGAGTGGTGGAGTCCTTTCCTAGACTTTACGAAAAACTGAATAGGATGGAAGGATTCCGGATTAGAGGTCTGGATCTTCCTCTTGGATTTATGCAATCCGGTGTCGATGGGAGATCCAAGGAGTAGGAGAAAAAATTGGTTTTTCTCAGTGAAAGCACCAAAGTGTTTGTACCAAAAATGGGCACAACACTCTTCGGAAGTTTTTGAAGAGATAAAAGTGAAGAATGAAAATTGAAAATGAGGATTATCTAACAAAAACTCCAAATAACGGAAAGTAAATTGCATAGAAGACAACAATTTAGAGTGGTTCGGCGTTTGGCCTACGTCCACTATGAAATTTGATGATTTTATTGCTCGGTACTTGAAGATTACAATTTCTTATAGTGTAATACAACAGATTTTATGATTAAAGTCTGAATCTAAAGCAGCGATGTTGATCTGGAGTAAATCTGGCGGAGTCTGGGCGCTCTTTAGCTCTTAAAATTATCCGACCCCTTTTCTGAATGACCAGGGGCTCTATTTATAGGTGTAGGAGGCTGATATTTCGCCTAAATTTCGGGAGACCACTTCTGGCACGTGAGGGGGCCCACATGCCCGGCCTCAGGAAAGTTGGGCCCACTTCGGGATCGATTCGAAATCCATTCGAATCGATCAAGAAAACGTCCAATCGAGCTAAAATTTGGTGTGGATGTTCTTCAACATGTGCGCAAGCTTCTGTGAAAATTTCATAGCATTTGGACTTATGGATCTCGAGATATGGTCGATTTAAGATGATGATCTTCGCTAGACTGTTTCGTTCGAATCGATTCATTCGAATCGATTGCTTCGAATCGATGGCGTTACGAGCCTTCGTGATAACGTGGAGCGCAATCTTCGTATCGATCCACCTTTCTCGCCAAGTGGACCGAGTCGTTCCATGGACTTCGCTGCTTTGACTTGATGGATTCGAAGGCATCTATAATACCTGGATTCGAACAGGACTTCGCTCATATCGATCGTGATATGCTTCGATCGATACAAAGTCAAGGTAGCTGGATGGATTCGAAGTGGGACGCTCTAGTGGAAACGAACATATCTTTGTGCATGGAGTCAAGACGGAGCTTTGTTCGTATCGATCATGATGGGAACAAGTTGATCGATACGAACTGGCGGTTGCCGGATGGATTCGAACGACCTCAAGTTTGGTGGATACGAAACAGATGGAGGCGAGGCTATCTCCCTCCCGATCGATTCGAATGCTATGGATTCGTACATCGGCAACACTGATGGATTCGAACAGGGGTTACTTGGTGGATTCGAACAAAGCTCCTTCAATTTGTATTAATCATAACTTGAGCATACGAACTCGGATCGACTTGAAATTTGAAATGCTGGCATTCCTGGCTTCGCTTGTCATGTCTTATCATTTGTGGCCCAATCCGGGCTCGGACAAAATTCGTCGATATCCATACTGAACCTGTCGTTACCCGACACTAGGAATGTGTTATCCTTTTTTCATCTGTTGATTCCTTGGTATCTCGGCCTTGCCAAAGGGCGGGATAACAGCAACCAGTATGCAAACCATCATCAAAACAAGGAAACATGCTACGAGATTACATGTACAATATCAACACGAGACAACAAATGCTATCCAGAAGACAAAATCGAAAAAGCGGTTAAGTATATGGATCGCTAGCGATCCATAAAATTTGGATCACTGGCGATCCATACATTTTCATCAGGTTGCTACTACCTTCATGGAACAAAGCAAGGGAAATGTACGAAGGCATTGGATCACTTTCGAGCCTAATCTATGGATCGTTGGTGATCCATAGCCTATAGATCTCTGGTGATCCATCATTTTTACTCGGACCACGGTGAAATTTCTAGTGTGCCTTCCTAGGATTATCTCCAAGCATCTGGTAAACAAGCTTGGCCTAGTAGCTCTCTAACCATCTAAATACCTCCTATCTGCAACATACAGGGGGATCCTCTGGACTGGTTGCTGGAACTCTACATAAAGCTTTCTTTACTCTTATACTCCCTCACAATAGTCATCCAATAAGTTTACTGTGATTCTCCAGTGGACACCAAAACCGAGAACTTAGTCTAACTAAGGATATTCAAGAACTTTGTAATCCAATTCTCCTTGTAACAGCAATTAGTCAATAATAAAAGCTATAAAGTGGACGTAGGCTTCACTAACAACGGAACCACTATAAAAATATTCCTGTCTTTTTTCTATTTCTGCTTTTTAGATCTTTATTTTCTATATTATCGCTATGTAAGAATAGGGTTGGTGCTTTCACACTCAACTGAGGTTGTTGATTCATTTTTTGGGTTAACATTTTGGTGCTTTCACCGAGAACCCAACTCAGGGTTTATATCAAGCTATCTACTTTGGATCAGATAGGTTCATAAGTTAGATCCTCAATCTTGGCTTCAAAAATATGTTGCTTAGAATCAATGGCTCCGAGAAGGAAGAGAACTGCCTCTGGAAGGTCCATATGGGCAATAATAGTAGGAGAAGAGATGAATCATCGAAAAGCCGATGTAAATGGTGCCAACATAGGAGATCAGGTGCCAGGATCCTCCAATCAACGAGAAATCGTTATAAGAGATGAGTTTTGAATAAAATGGTGGACGAAACCAACCAAAAAATGGAAAGCAGTCAGAGAGCTCTGATGGATAAGCTTAATGCTATCTTAATCTTGCAATCAAATCCCACTCCAGGAACTATGGCTGAACCCACGGCTGCCGTAGAACAAGAAAATTCTTCCCTTTCTAGTCTAAGCAGAAGAAACGGAAAGCAGCCACAAAGAAGGGTGATAGCAGGAAGCATGGGAATCAACACAAAAGGAAAGACAAGTACTCCACTTGCCACAAGGTAATTAGCTTTGTACTTGAATCAAGGGGCGAAGACCCCACAAGAGGATATAGAATGCCAATGCATTCTATAATGCTAGGAATATCCGAGCTGTCCCAGTTAGGCCAATTGCAAGCTAAAAAGATCTCGAGAGAGTGGCTCTCCCAAAGACAGGAGAGCTTAGGCTTCAGCCCACTCAACAAGACCGTTTACAAGGCCAAACACTATGTGTAGTTACTGACAGCTGCCCCTAGGACTATCGGACATCAGAGGCATTTATCGCGAATAAGGTCAAGGGGTTGATGGACAAGAATAAGAATAGGAGAGATGATGAATGGGGATCCATGCCAAGCCAGACTCCCTTTACTGATGAAATCTTGAATGAGCGATATCCAAAGAAGTTCACAATGCCAACTGTTTCATCCAATGACGAGACAAAAGATCCAAAACCCCATTTATACAATTATAGTTGGTACATGGACGAAACAAATGCTTTGGATGTTGTTCGATGTAGATGTTTTCCCATTTTTTGGAAGGAATTGCTTCCATATGGTTCACTAGGCTTCCGTCGAAATCTATCTACACTTTCGACCAATTAGCAGCAAAATTCCTTGATCAGTTCAGGCTTCACACCTCGCAGCCTAAGGATGTGATGTCCCTGTACGAACTATTTCAGGGATGAAATGAATCGTTGAAATCTTTCATGTACCAGTTCAATACTACAGTGACAGAAGTAAGCAATCCAAATGAGGACATGGTTTTTATGGCTTTGGTTCGTGCTATCCACCCCAAAACTAAATTTGGAAAGTGAATCAAAATGAATCAATTTACTACAAGGAAGGACTTCAATCGCAAAGCAAGTCAATACTTGAGATTGGAAGAATCGCATGAGCTAGAAAGGAAGTCAACTAGCGTGCAACCGATGAACGTCGAGCAGAGAAACATGGTAATGAACCAAAACTCATACGCGTCCGGGACTACCGAAGTAATCACAGAGAAAGACGGAAATCAAAAGAGGAAGAACCAAAACACTAATAAATGAAATGGTAACAATAAACGGCTTAAAGGCTTTAGGCCCGAAGATTACAACCCTCTCAACGATACTCCGGAAAACATTTATCGCGAAACACAAGGGATGGAGGAATATAAAAAAACCCCAAGAAGGAAGAAACTAAACAACAAAAGCGCTCAGGAAAGTTTTGTCGCTTCCATGAGATGCATGGTCACAACACCAACGAATGCCGCCATCTTAAGAACTTTATTGAAGAGCTGATGCGTGAAATCAAGCTTCAGCAATATGTGAGAAAATCACAGAATCCTGACCAGCCCATGGCTCCTCAAGCTCCTAGAGATCGAAGAAACTAAGCAGGAATTGGTGAAGAGGGATCAAAGCGAACTGGCTAGGGACTCATTATTGAACGATATCTGAAGGACCACATCCCGCGTCGAGAAGTTGGCGAGAGATGGAGCGGTATGCGAGTTCATTAAAGCACGCTCCGAAGGAGTCGTGTCTCACAATCGAAGATGGGGCTTCATCCAAGCAGCATAAGATTTTGAATGATGATATAGTGTTTCAAGACCGGGATATCGAAGTGACCGAGGCTCCAACTCTCAATCCAATGGTGGTGATGATGGGGATCAAGCCTGCTGTGGTTCGGTGAGTGTTGGTTGATAGTGGTAGTTCTGTGAATATTCTCTTTAATCACACCTTCGACCAGATGAAGATCGACATGAAAAGCGTATCTGCATGCCAAACAAAAATCCAAGGTTTCACTAGCGAATACAAACAACCCGTGGGGACGATCGACTTACTGGTAGAACTTAGGAAGGGTGACCAAAGAGTCACCTCATTCAGACTTTCGTAATTGTTGATGAAATTTCCGAACGCCTTCTTAGGAGGATCTGCGTTGGAATATTTTAGAATTGCTCTAGCCCTGTTGTAATACCCCAAATTTATTGTAACATTTTTTAGGATATCTAATTAGTTAAATTAAATAAAATAATGTGTTGGTTAGGGGATTGAGATTTGATTTTAATTAAGGGTAGTCATGCCATTTAAAACCAATGAATTAAGAAAGATTTAAAATGAAATACGAAGGGTAAAATGGGAAAGAGGCCATTCCTATATTTATTCCCTTAGGTCGTTTATCTCTACACGTTCATTTCATTCTTATCAAAAAAATTAAACTAAGGTCGGCCGCCAATAACAAGGAAAAGGGGAAGAAGAGAAAGAAAATATAAGGGGAAAGCTAATTCAAATCAAATCCATTCACATCTCAATATCCATAATCTCTAAAGCTAAGGCTAACAATGTTAACATCTCAAATTTTTTTAATTTCGGTTTTAAGATGGAATTTGAAGTATTTTGCATAGATTTTCCATGTTTTTGAATGATAGAATGATTATATATACTTGTTGATGATTTATGTTTGTTCATATAGGTTATATGATATGTTTTGAAATGAAAACCCAATTAAATAACATCTAAATGCCTTGCAAATTTTTATGAAGATCTAAAATGATATTTTAGAGACGGGTTTCAATTTTCAGATTTTTCAAAATTTTCGTGGAATTAATATGAATTTTCTAGTGATAAAAATGGCAATTTGGAATATAAATTATTTACGGTTAAATTATTAATTGTTTGAACCGGAAATTTACGTATGTTAGAAAATATATAAAATGTTATTTTCTAGAATTTTTGGAGATTTTTCCTAAGTGTTTTAATGGTTATATAAAATTATTTGAGTTATGGGACTTAAATGTTTTATATAATTAAGGAGGAGAAGGGGCTTTTTGTAAATAAGTTTAAATTTCTAAATCTGGAAAGTTGGTCGCATTTTTGAAAAGAGAAAATGGAAACCAATCAGATTTAGACAAACAAGGCAAGTTAGGTACAAAAGAATAGTTTAAAAGTACAAATAAACAGGGTTTTCCCTGTTTCGAAGCTTTCGACACTAGGTAGCCTCCATTCCTTAGCCTTTGACACAGTCAAAACTAATGCATATGGTATCAAGGAACTGGTACGTAGTGAATTGGACTAGGGCGAAAGGTATCGGCTTGAAACCAGGGGGTTCCGAAGAGGTTGAAGCATTACTTTGGTTTTAAAGGAAAATGCGCCTGCTTGCTTTCAACTAAGATGTTTTCGACTAGGTCATCTTTTGACCAAGTAAAATGGTTTTGAAGGTATTATTTATATTGGGTTGTGCTTCTGTTTTAAATGATTGCTTTCGACTGAGTCGAAGCCTTAGCTACCGCTTCCTACCTTTAAATCTAGATGGTTTTGAAGGGGCTGTTTTGTTTTCTAAAATTTGGCCACCTCTCCAATGCTTTCAAAGGGATGGTTTCGACACCATCACTTCATTACTTAGGAAATGGTTTCGAAACAGGTGCTCTCAACTTAAATGATTTAAAGACCCTTTTTCTGTTATTGAAGTATAACCCAATGGTTTCGAAAGAGATAGGCCTTCATGATTTTAAAAGATGTTTCCGCATGTTTTAGAATGAACCCTAGTGCTTTCGAAGGAGTTGAGTTTTGATGCTTGCGAAAGGTTTTAACGAATGGTTTTGAAAGCGGTGGTTCCCTAGGGTTTCGAAAAAGTTGAAAAGTAATGTTTTTCCTATGATTTCGAAAGGCAAGGTTTAAAAGGTTTTAAAGAGGGATGTCTAATGTTTTAAAGCTTTCGAAGGAAAGGCTTTTATTGGTTTCGAAAGAGTTACTTCAATGGTTTTGAAAGGGTTACTTTCAAGGGTTTCGAATGAGTTGTTTAAAGGTTTTAAACAAAGGTTTCAAATATGTTAAATAGGCAGAAGAGCTTAAGTGTTTTCAAGTTAAAAAAGACTTTAACATATTTTAAAAGGATAGGTAATTCTTATTGAATATCATTAACATTTTGAGTAAATTATATACAACATGGAAAAATAGCTTAGAGTAAAGCTAAAGATGTATTTTCGTTGTATATGTATGATTTAAAGGACTAAATCATTTTGAAAAGGTTTTTAAAAGAAAATTTAAAGGGTAGTTAACCCTCAGGTAATGACTTAGATTAAAAGACCAGATAGGACTTGTGTAGAGTCGTGCCCTATTCTCATTAGCAATTAGCCCCAAGCTAATTTAGTCTAGAATTCTAGTATGTAGCTCTTGGTCACAGGTAAGACTAAAATGATGGTTACACACAGAAAAAATATTTATGTACAGAGGTAGTTTATTGGTAAGCCAAAAAAACATTAGGATCATTGATCTTTGGAGATGTAAGTTAAGGATAGACCATCTAGAAGTTTTGTCTAACAGTTGCGTAGACTATTTGGTACAGTATCTGGTAGGCTCGAGTCAACCAAAGGGCAGTTAGCCTAATTAGAGGACAGTTAGTCCAGAATGCGGACAGCTTGTCAGTTTGAGGGTAGTCAGCATAGATTTTGGATAAATAGTCCATTTATTACCTCTTATCGCATAACAGATCTTGCTATTTATTATTATTATTATTATTAGTGTGATTAACCAGTTTGGTTGCAGGAAAGAATTAGCAAAATATATGTTTTGAAAAGGACATTAGTGAGGGGAAACCCGTTCCGCTAAGCGGCGTGGTCTCACTTATTATTAGTAAACAGAGATGTAGTAGAATTATTCACTCCAGGCTTTATGTATGACTCGAAGTTTTTGTTTCCCCTTAAACTCTCGGGTGCTCAAAATTTGATTTGAGTAGGCTGAGGGTTGAGGTTTTCAGGTTTTCGCATTTTTTGGCGAATAAAGCTTCCGGAGACGAGCAGGTGGCTAACGGATAGCTAATTAGGAATTATAGATTATTTCTGTTTATTTTTCCGCTTTGTGTATTAAGTCAGTATGACTATATTTCTCTAATCAACCAAGGGAGCATCATCATATGTCGCTCTTGGTGTATTATTGTAAATTATTTTGATCATTACTTGGGAACGGTTATTGGATTATGTGACTAGGGTATGAATATTGTTCCGAAATTTAATCAGAAAAATGTTGTTTTCTGAAATCTTTGATTTTGTTCATATTCAAGTGCTTCTGATATTATGGATACCATTAGAATATTGTATTTTGTCACCAGGTGTTAATACTATAAATGACTGCAGCATCTATAGCACTTAGCTTTTGGCCTCAAGATACGGGATGTTACAACTTGGTATCGAGCATAGGTTTATGAAAAACTTTAAGCTAAAAATGGTTTTGAAAACATAATCCAAATGACATAGAGTAAGATTGGGTATGGGATAATGCTATAGTAACGTACTTGTATTTTCTATATATAAGTATACGCTTTATGTCTAGTCTCCTATCTTTGATTAGGTTATTCTTCTATATCTCATAAGATTTGAATATTGATATGGATGGTAGAAGAGGAAGAGTTAACCTAGGAGGGGAAAGCACCAAAGGGAATGCCATACCTAATGCTAGGAGAACCCAAGTTCAGGCATAAGTAGGGAATATTGGTGCTGAAGTCTAGCAAGTTGGAATTGAAGCTATTTATCAGTTTTTTAGGAATATGATGCCGGCAGGGTTGCAGTTGGAGTGTTAGGAGGAAATGCTGCAGGTGCATGGGTTCCGGTAGTTAACCTTTTGCAAAGCTCAGTGGAGATTACACTAAGCTTAGAGGGAAGCCATTTATTGGAATGGAGGATGCCATTGAGGTGGAGAATTGGTTGCTGCACTGTGAGAGCATCTTCGTAGATTTGGGGCTCAATGATGATCAAAAGAGGAGGTTGGCATTTAGACAGCTTCAGTGAGCTACTTTGTTTTGGTGGAATAGTGTGACCATGGTAGTGGATGAGGATAATATGACTTAGGAAGATTTCAAAAGAAGGTTCCAGGAGGGGTTCATGTCTGCTATGTCACAGTCGGCTCTAATCATAATGTTTACTGGGTTAGAGCAGGGGAGATGTGTGTTTGGGAGTACTCCAGAAGGTTCGAGGAGTTGGCCAGATATAGGTATGCTTTAGTGGATACAATGATGAAGAGGAAGGAGAAGTTCATCAGGGGGTTTAAGCATGAGTCGGCTAGGGCTACATTGCCTCATATTAGAGATCCTTCTGATGTTGTTGTGGAGATCGCCTTGAGGCATGAAGAAATTTTTGATTCTCTAGAAAAGAGTAGGGCTAAGGAGGTCCAGGTTGAGCAGGGCCAGAAGATGAAGTTCTTTCCTAAGAAGGGTGCTCAGAAGGGTGGAGCAGCTAAGAAAGGGAAGTCGGAGATTGTTTGCTTCAAGTGCGACAAGAAGGGGCATTTGCAAATGAGTGTCGTGCTGGGAAAGCAAAAGAAATGGCTAGAGGAAGAATGTATGATGCTTCAGCTGTGACCAGATGGGCTAAGAACTAGTGCAAGGAGCCCGCTAAGGATGGTAAGGGCAAGGTGTATGCATTAGAGCCTACTACTTCGAAGCCAACAGCTCAGGAGAAGGGAAAGGCAGTTTTGGAAGGTACGGTTCAAATTCATGGTATGTCTGTTAGCATTTTATTTGATACCGTTGCATTGCATTCTTTTATATCTAGATGTTTATAGATAATCTTGACCTTGAACCCACATATTTAGTTACTTCCTTACGAGTTGTGAATCCAATAGGAGGGTAGCAACACTAGGGTTGATCGGTTAGAGTTTGACTTGTTTGGTCATCCTTTTGTTTGCAGTTTTCATGTGTTTAATTTTGTTGGGTTTGGGATTATTCTTGGTATGGATTGGTTAAGTGAGTACGATGCTAGGATATTTTACCAAGATAGTAAGATTTCTCTTAGGCACCCAGATTGTAGCAATAGGATTGTTTATACTGTAGAAGGTTCTAGCGGTGAGATGTATGCTTTGTTGGGTGTTATGAAATCGGAAGATGAGTTGAGTCGAGTTTTCGTTGTTTGAGAATTCGCAGATGTTTTTAAGCCTGTAGTTGGATTTCCATCGAAATGAGCCATTGAATTTCGGATAGATTTGGTTCCGGAAGAAGAACCAGTGAGTAGGCCACTAAGCAAGATGATCCCTAAAGAGATGAGGAAGATGAAAGTGCATTTGGTGGATCTGGAAGGCAAGATTTTTATCAAGTCGGGTAGTTCACCTTGTGGTGCAGCAGCAAGGTTTGCTAAGAAGCCGGATGGGTAGTTAAGGCTATGTATCGATTATCTTAAATTGAATGAGAGGAGATAAAGAATCGATATCCATTGCCCATGATTGAAAATTTGTTCTTCTAGTTGACTGGAGCCAATTTATTTTCCCAGTTGGATTTGGCAATAGGTTTCCATCAGCTCGGGGTAGCAGAGGATAGTATACCTTTGATGGCATTCAGGAGCAGATATGGGTCGTACGAATGGTTGGTTATGCCGCTCAGACCGACGAATGCGGCAGCTTTCTTTATGGATTTGATAAATCGTATTTTCCGAGAGCACTTGGATATGTTCGTATTGGTTTACATAGATGATACCTTGATATACTTTAAGGATGAAAGAGAGCATGAAGTTCATCTTAGAGAGGTGCTCGAAACGCCGAGGCAACATCAGCTGAAGGCGAAGTTTTCGAAGTGTCACTTCTGGAAGAAGGAAGTGAAGTTTCTTGGTCATGTATTCTCAAAGAAAGGGTTGTTATTGGATCTGACTAAGATTGAAGCAGTGAATAGTTGGAAGAGACCCGAGACAGTCACTGAGATAAAGAGTTTCCTTGGGCTGGCTGGTTAATATTGGAGATTCATTAAGGATTTTTCGCAAATAGCAGCACTGATGACCAAGCTAACAAGAAAAGATGTGAAGTTTGTGTGGACCGATAAGTACGAGAAAGCGTTCTAGAGTTTGACACACTTATTGATCTATGCACCTGTGTTGGTTGTTCCAGAAGGGAATCAGGATTTGTGGTTTATATCGATGCGTGTGGAATAGGATTAGGATGCTGATGTAGAAAGGTAAAGTGATTGCCTATGCTTCTAGACAGCTTAGACCGCATGAGGTCAGATATCCGACGCATGATTTGGAATTGGCTGCAATGATTTTTTCTTTGAAGGTATGGAGACATTACCTTTTGGGAGAGAGGTTTGAGTTATATATAGATAATAAGTCGCTGAACTATTTGTTCTCTTAGAAGGAGCTGAACGCTAGCCAACGGAGGTGGTTAGAGTTCATAGTCGCTTAAGATTTTAGGATTGAGTACACACTAGGGAAAGACAACAAGGTTGCAGATACACTTAGCAGGAAGCATCAGAATGCAGTATTAGCCATGATTACCGAGTGGATAGATTTGGAAGCTTTGGCAGATTGCAAAGTGCAGTGGAGGTCCAAGGCTGGATCTAGTGGGGACATAGTTGTATTTGAAGGTGAGTAAGCTATAGGATCGAAATGGCCAACAGTTGTAAACAATGTAAATTCAGTGGTAGTGCGATATAAACTAATTTATCTGCTAATGCGGAATATGAGTATAAAAAATAAATAGTAAAGTAAATGACACCGGGGATTTTTATACTGGTTCGAACTTCCCGTTCTACGTCCACTCCCAGACTACACTCTGGATTTAAACTCTATAAACCCCTCTCTTAACCCGGAGGAATAGGTATACAACACCTGAGAACCCGAATAGGATTTTTCCGTCTCAAACAACCAAAGCGGACTTTTACCGCCTGAACAACAGAACATGACTTGACCGCCTGAGCAACCGAACATGACTTTGATTACAAAGTAGATTGTCTTGGCCTTGTGTGTTATAATAACACGGATTTGTCACTTGTAGTACACCCTTCCTACAATCTTTTCCTTAAGTATGATGTGTATAGTTGTGTGTATATGAAGATTAGGAAGTTTCAAATTGCTTTAGAAATATAGAATTGTGATTATAAGCAATGAATGTATGAATTCAAGAGAGTAGTCGATTCAGAAAATATTATTCAAGTATAAGAAAGTAAGTGAAGTAATTTGATCTTGAAATTCATGCAAATATATAGTAGTTAAGGAGTTGCAACTGCTGTGAAGAGTTCTCAACGAATAGCAATGGTTTCAACTCTTCGCGAGGAAGAAGGCTATTCAAAAAGGAAGTGTCTTTTCAAAAAAATAGCAGTTGGAACCAGGTCAGTCGACTGGTATATGAACTTCGGTCGACTGAATTTGAAAATATAAACGTGTATACATATGTGCACAAGTTCAATGGGCTGTTTATAGATATTCAGTCGACTGAATGACCTTGTTCAGTCGACTGAATTCTGTTGATAATCAAAACTCACCATAGCTCATTTGTTTAGAGCACTTGCCTTCTAAACTAGTGACACGGGTTCGAGCCCCGCTCCATGCATTTTTTGAAAACATATGCATGCAAGTTTATTTGAATGTGAATGATGATTCTTGAGAAAAGATTTTAACAAAGCACTAAACTAGACTCTATATACATATTTGATGACTCTTGTTAAAATATATAACTATATAAACCATACTTTGAGTCATTGAGTTCGGATGTTGTCATAGTCCTAGATTCGTGAATTGTTGTATCCTGTCAGCAATAAAAATCTATGATCCAACATTCTCCCCCTTTTTGATGATGACAACTCCATTTGCTACGGACGAATCTTCGACAAGCTTTGTTGAGTTATCTCTCCCCCTAAATATATTCATGTAATTGTGCTATAGATTTCTCCCCCTTGAATCTATGCTATATATTCCTGTAAATAATTAATCTTTTCTCCCCCTTAATCTGTGCTTGCTTCGTTTATTCCTGCAAATAGTGTTAGAGCAATATCTTTCTCCCCCTTTGTCACCGACAAAAAGGAGAGTTTATATGATGACATAAATTATATTCTACATAAGTGTTAACATAGAACAATATAAAACAAAATAACTACTACTTATAATGTAAGGTATAAAAAAAATTTAACATTTAAAGCATGCGATACCCAAGGTTCTTATAATTTCCTAATTTTTAGGAAACCATACCCATTTGGGTGTGGTTGAACCTTTAAAAATATAATTTTCATTATTAACTTCCATATCAAAATAATCATTAATGTATTTTTCTCTATTTTTCCTATTAACAGGAACCCAAATACTTAGATAATTTTTATTCATATTTTTCATCAATGATTTTGTACTTCTAGAGAAATTATAAACATTATTGGTCATAACAGTATTTGAATTTCTATAAAAATTTGATTTAGACTTTACTCGAAATTTAGTACTAGCACTAACATTTTTACTATACATGAAAGCGTATCTAGTGCTATTTCTACGATTAGTTTTATTATATCCTAAACCACTTTTATCATGTAAAGGTATAGAACTAGATAAAATCATGTTTAAATCGTTTTGACCTTTATTAAATTTTGTGGCTTCAGTGTTAAGTTTATCAAATTTAGCTTTAAAGTCACAATTATTATTTTCAGAAGAAATATTACTAGTATTCAAAATATCAATTTTCTCATTTAATTCAGAATTCTCATTTTTTAACGTACAGTTCTCATTTTTGAGAAGAAATTTTGAGATTCTGAATTATCTAAAGAGGATTGGAATAAATCATTTTGTCTTTTCAAATCAAAATTTTCTTTTGAAAATTTTTCTCTCCCCTTTTCAAATATGGTGTTTTGTTCATCTTGAAAATCTTTAACGGTTATAAAATTATTCTTTAAAACACCAAGTTGATTTTCTAAATTTAACTTCTCGTTTTTCAATTTCTCATTTTCAAGTTCAACAGATTTCATCTTTTCTAAAAATAAAAAAATTAAGCTTTGAAATCTTATTGCTTATTCTAACTAATTCATTATTATCTTTTACTGAAATTTTTAAATTAGAAAGTACCTTTTTGTAGTCCTCACTGGTGGCTTTGACAGGGATTTTGCCTGTTGTATTTCGACTGGATCGTTTTCTGGCCATTATTTTATGATGTTTTGACGATTGATAGAAAACCAGGCTCTGATACCAAATGAAAGTGTGTAAGCTGTGTGACTAGTTAACACTTAGGATCGTGTAATATGGAATATTATCTAATTTGGAAGTTTGACCAGTGTTGATCGAAAGGATTTCTTCTAAACAGATGGAGGATCCAGTGTTAACAAACGGATAAGGAAGTTAAGAGATGGAACCAAGAGCGATGACTTGAAGGACTTCAGTCTTGACCGAAATGGGTGGCTGAGAAAGAAAGGAAGATTTGTGTTCCGATTGTAATAAACATAAGGAAAGAAGTCTTAGAGGAATGCCATGTTTGAAGTTCTCTATTCATCTAGGAGAAACTAAGATGTATCAGGATATAAAGAGGAGTTTCTTCTGGGAAGGTATGAAGTGGGATATTGGCTTATGTATGAAGCGATGCTAGGTGGATTGCTTCAGCCGTTACATATTCCAGTATGGAAGTGGGATTTTATATCTATGGAATTCATTGACGGGTTGCTAAGGTTGAGCAGAGGAAATGAAAGTAAATGGATCATAGTGGACAGATTGACCGAGAGTGCCCATTTCACTCCAGTTAGGTCAACCAGGATGGCATCTATTTTAGTGAAGTTGTTTATGAAGAATATGGTTAGGCTGTGTGGAGTTCCTAGTAGTATAGTTAGTGATATAGGTCCCTTATTCACTAGCGCGTTTTGGAAGATTCTGCAGGAAGTTTTAGGAACTAAGTTCAAGATGAGTACCGCTTACCATCTACAGACAGATGGAAAAACGGAAAGAGTTAACAAGATCTTGGAAGATTTGTTAAGAGCTTGTGTTTTAGATTTCAGGGGATCATAGGAAGACCATCTGCATCTAGTCCAGTTTTCGTATAACAACAATTATCAGAGTAGTATTGGGATGGCACCGTTTGGAGCTTTGTATGAAAGGCCATGCAAATCTTATGTTTTTTGGTTAGAGATCGGGGACAGGTTGATTCTTTGTCCAAATTTGGTTAGAGATGCTGCAGAAATGATTGAGGTCATTCGAGCTAGAATGAAGGAGGCTTAGTTCTAGGCAAAAGGGTTATGCAGATAAGTGATGGAAATTCTCAATTGGAGATCAGGTTTTCGTCAAGGTGTCACCGATGAAAGGTGTGACCAAATTTGGAAGATAAGGAAAGTTGGTACCAAGATTCGTTGGACCTTTTCCTATTGTTGAGAGGATCAGGAAACTCCGATATAGAGTTCAACTACCGAGCAGTTTGGTAGGTGTCCATGATGTTTTTCATGTTTCTCATCTCAGGAAGTGTGTTAGAGACCCGAAGACTACTATTGCACAGACTATGCTTGAGGACTTAGAGGTACGTAGAACTGGATTTGACTATAGTAAGATAGCGAGTTCGCATTGTTGCAAGAGATGAGAATAGATTTAGAACCAAGACTGTCAGATTAGTCAAAGTCTAGTGGAGTGATGATGACATGGACTGTACTTGGGAGGTTGAGAGCAGGATGAGAGATACTTATCCTAACTTGTTTGATGGTATGTTTTACCTTCTTATTTGATGTATTGTGTGCCTTATCGTAATTTCGAGGATGAAATTCTTTAAGGAGGAAAGTTTGTAACACCACAAAATTTTTGTTAACATTATTTAGGATATTTAATTAGTTAATTAAAATAAAATAATGTGTTGATTAGAGGATTAAGATTTGATTTTAATTAAGCGCAACCGTGCCATTTAAAACCAATGAATTAAGAAAGATTTAAAATGAAATAGGGATGGGTAAAATGGGAAAGAGGTCATTCCTATATCTATTCCCTTAGGCCGTGTATCTCTACACATTCATTTCATTCTTATCAAAAAATTTAAAGTAACATCGGCTACTGTTAACAAGGAAAATGGGAAGAAGAGTAAGAAAAGCAAAGGGAAAAGCTAATTCAAATCAAATCCATTCACATCCTAATCTCCATAATCTCTAAAGCTAAGGTGAATAATGTTTACATCTCAAATTTGTTTTGTTTCGGTTTTAAGATGAACTCGAAATATTATGCATAGATTTGCCATGTTTTTGAATGATGGAATGATTATATATACTTATTGATTATTTATGTTTGTTCATATAGGTTATATGATATGTTTTGACATGAAAATACTATTAAATGACATCCAAATGCCTTGTGAATATTTATGAAGATCTAAAATAATATTCTAGAGATGGATTTCAATTTTTGGATTTTTCTAAATTTTCGTGGAATTAATGTGAAATTTCTAGTGAAGAAAATGGTATTTTGGTTTATAAATTATTTACGGTTAAATAATTAATTATTTGGGTCTGAAATTCATATATGTTACAAAACATATAAAATGTGATTTTTTTGGAATTTTTAGAGATTTTTCCTAAATGTTTTAATGGTTATATAAAATTATTTAAGGTATGAGACTTAAATGTTTTATATAATTAAGGAGGAGAATGAGCTTTTTGTAAATAAGTCCAAATTGCTAAATCTGGAAAGTCAGCAGCATTTTTGAAAAGAAAAAATAGAAACCATTTAGATTTAGACAAAAAAGGCAGGTTAGATAGAAAAGAATAGTTTTAAAGTAAAAATAAATAGGTTTTTCACTACTTCGAATCTTTCGACACCAGGTTCCACCTCCATCCTTTAGCCTTAGACACATTCGAAACCAATGCACATGGTATCAGGCAACTGGTACATAGTAAATTGGACATGGTTGAAAGGATAGGTTCAAAACCAGGGGGTTCCAAAGGGGTTGAAGCATTACTTTGGTTTTAAAGGAAAATGCGCCTGCTTGCTTTCGACTAAGATGCTTTCGACTAGGTCATCTTTCGACTAAGTCAAATGGTTTTAAAGATATAGTTTCGATTGGGGTATGCTTTAGTTTTAAATGATTGCTTTCAATTGAGTCGAAGCATTTAGCTGCCGCTTCCACCTTTCAATCCAGATGGTTTCGAAGGGGCTATTTTGTTTTCCAAAATTTAGCCACCTCTCCAATGCTTTTGAAGGGATGGTTTCGACACCATCACTTCATTGCTTATGAAATTGTTTCAAAATAGGTGCTTTCGACTTAAATGATTTAAAGACCCTTTTTCTTTTATTGAAGTATAACCCAATGGTTTCAAAAGAGAGGTTTTCATGGTTTCGAAAGGTGCTTCCACACGTTTTAGATTGAACCCAAGTGCTTTCGAAGGAGTTGATTTTTGATGCTTTCAAAAGATTTTAATGAATGGTTTCGAAAGGGGTAGTTCCCCAGGATTTCGATAAAGTTGAAAAGGAATTTTTTCCTATGTTTTTGAAAGGCAAGGTTTAAAAGGTTTTAAAGAGGGATGTCTAATGTTTTAAAGCTTTTGAAGGAAATACTTTTATTGGTTTCGAAAGGGTCACTTTCAATGGTTTCGAAAGAGTTACTTTCAATGGTTTCGAAAGAGTTACTTTCAAGGATTTCAAATGAGTTGTTTAAGGGTTTGAAACAAAGGTTTCAAATATGTTAAATAGGCAGAAGAGCCTAAGTGTTGTCCAGTTAAAAAGGACTTTAACTTATTTTAAATGGATAGGTAATTCTTATTGAATATCATCAACATTATTTTGAGTAAAGTATATATTTACATGGCAAAATAGCTTAGAGTAAAGCTAATGATATATTTTCCTTATATATGTATGATTTAAAGGACTAAATCATTTTGAAAAGGTTTTTCAAGGAAAATTTAAAGGGTAGTTAACCCTCAGGTTATGACTCAGTTAAAAGACCAGATATGAGTTGTGCAGGGTCGCACACTATGCTCATTAGCTATAAGCCCCTAGCTAATTTACTCCAGAATTCCAGTGTGTACGGCTTAGTCATAGGCAAGACAAAAATGATGGTTGCACACCAAACGAACTATTTATGCCAGAGGTAGGTTATTGGTAAGCCACAAGACCATTATGAACAGTTGACCTTTGGAGACGTAAGTTAAGGACAGACCGTCCAGAAGTTGTCTAAAAGTTGCTTAGTATAACACCCCATATTTTTATAACCTTAATTAAGATATTTAATTGGTTAAATTAAATTAAGTAATGTTAGGATTTATAGGTTGAGATTTGATTTGTAAAAGGTAGCCGTGCCATGTTAAGTGGGATTAACTAAAATAAAATAACACTAGATAATATGTTAGAAAATGAGATGGGCATTATGGAAAATAGTAAAACCTTATATCCTAAACCCTAAGGAAATGGGTAACTCACATTCATTCATTCTCATTTCACTAAAACGAAAATTGCTAAGGCCGACCACCATTTTCCATTCTCAAGAGAAGAAGAAAAGCTAAGATTCAAGAGAAGAGAAGTAATCAACTACTTCAATAATCAAAAATCTCATCTGTAATCTCAAAAGCTAAGTTGAATAATTACTACATCCCTAATACTTTTAGTTTTCGGTTTTGTGGTTAGATCCGAAATATTTTTTCTATAATATTGCCATGTTTGATGTTTAAGATATATATTTAGTGTTGGTGAAATTATATATGTTTGTTTGTGTTTTATGAAATGTTTAGCATGAAAACCCTATTTATTGACATCCGAATACGTTGGAAATTTAAATATAGATCTGGAATAATATTTTAGAGATAGGTTTTGATTTTCATAATTTTTCGATTTATCATGGATTTTATATGGATTTTCGAATGAAGGAAATTGTTTATTTGGTTAATAATTATTTTTAGCTAAAATAATAATCGTTTCGGTTTGAGATTTTAATAAATTAGGCAATATATTAAAATAAATTTTTAGGGATTTTTCTAGATTTTTCCAAAGTCCTTTGATGGATATATAAAATTATTTAAGGTATGGAAATGTTTTATATATTTATAAAAGAGAAGGGGCATTTTGTAAAATAAAATGATTTATAAATTTAGGTAATTACGGCAGTACATTTCTGAAAAGTTTTTATTGACCAATGAAAATTTGACAAACGAAGGCAATTTAGTTGAAAAGTTTCTTTTTTATGTTTAAAAAACAAAAGTCACACTTTTTCCATGTTTCAGCCTAAACGGCAGCATACCTTTCGCCCTAGAACTTCCAATACAGTCGTAAGGTTAGATTTCGACAAGGTCAAAGTTCAATGCATAAGATATCAAGTAATTGGTGCGTGATGAATTGATTATAGCCAAAAGGTTCTAAGCCGAAAGGTAAATGGACTAAAAGTTGGAATATAATTGTTTTATAAGAGAAAAGCTTTCGCCTGCTTTGCTTTCAAATTTGAGCTTTTGACTTGGTACTTCCGGCCAGGTCAAATTATTTAAAAGAAAGTCATTAAACCTTCCGACGTAGTCAATAGGTTATTTCTGCTTCCGCCATTACTTTGTTTTGAAACCTTCCGACATGCGAAGGGTTTCTACTGCTTTTTATAAAAGTTTTACTTTGAACCTTCCAACCCAGTCGAAAGGTTTACTTGTTTTTAAAACAAGCCGTTTCTTCAATGCTTTAAGAAGCAAGCTTCCGACTAAGGTGGTTACCCTTGTTTTGTAAACTATAACCCAAGGCTTTCGAAAGGTTGCTTCAATAAAGACAAAAGGTTTTAAAAAGAAGGTTTCTAGACTGTTTTAAGCTGAACCCGACATACCTTCGAAAGGTTTATGTTTTAAAAGGTTTTAAGCATTCGACGGGTCTATTCATTGATCTGTTTCGAAAGGTTTATTAGATGTTTTCGAAAGGTTTTCGAAGGAAGGATTTCCAAAGGTTTATCTGAGGCAATGACTTAAAGTGATTTTAAAGAAGGATGTCTAAAGTTTATGACTTTTGAAAGGTTTGTTTTGAATGAATTCGAAAGGTTTGAGAAATGATTCTGAAAGGTTTAAACATTGATTTTGAAGGAAATAATTTAAAAGTATGAAAAGATGTTCTTTCAAATGGTAAAGTGTTTTTATTAACTAAATTTGGAGGAAAAGTTATATATATATTTGATATGGCAATATGATTTGAGTAAAGTATAAAGATTATATTCTTTTTCCTTGTTTAAAGTTTGGTTTAAAGGTTTAAATCATTTTGTAAGTGTTTTCAAGGAAAATTATGGCAGGGGATCCTTAAGTATAAATGACTAAGATATTAGAAAACAAAAAGGTACTAGTATTGGGTCGCGCCCTATACATTAGCTTGTAGCCCCAGCTAATTGTTGTCCAAAATTCCAGTGTGTAGGGCTTGGTCACAGGTAGACTAAAATTATGATTCCACATCGAAAGGAATATATATTGTGTACAGATAGGTTATTGGTTAGCCCAAAAACCTTTATGCTCAGGAAGACCTGGGAGATGATTAAGTTAGGGACAGACCGTCCATAAGTGAGATATTTTAACAGATAGTTTAAGACAGACCGTCCTGATGGGAAATGTTAAACTGATAGATAAGGATAGATAATCCTAAATATGAATATCTAACAAGTGTTAGGTTAATTTTGATTATATTGTTTGGTAGGCCCGAGTTAGCCAAAGGTTGAAAGTTATTCAAACAAGACTTTTGTGTTTGAATTGCTAGTTTATTATTACCTGATATTTATGTTTGTTTACATAATGATTATTTTGTTGAGATTAACCATTGTGGATGCAAGAGCATAATATATGGTTATATGAAAGGATTTGCAAAGAAATGATTTAAAAAGATGTTAGTGAGAGGAAACCTGTTCCGCTAAGCGACGTGGTCTCACTTAACATAATTAAACCAGGATGTATAGTATTATTCATACCAGGCTTTATGTTTGAATCGAAGTTTATGTTTCCCCTCAAACTCTCGGGTGCTCAAAATTATTTTGAATAGGTTGAGAGGTTAAGGACCTTTTCAGGTTTTAGAATATTGACGAATAAGCTACCGGAGGATGCAGGAGGCAACAGATAGCTACTTAGGATTTGCTGCTTTTATTTATGTTATGATGGATTTTGCGTTGTGATGTTATGTACTAGGTCTAGTATGACCATATGACTCTGATCAATCGAGGGGGTATCTTCATATAGCACTCTCGGCATAATTTGTAATAACTATATTTAATCTGTACATAGGAAAATGATTTGGGTTATGTGATGTGAATGTGAAACAATTTATTTTAGGAAATGTAATGAAGTAACTTTTGGTTTTTGAAATCTGTGTTTGTTTTATATTCAAGTGCTTCTGATATTATTGATACCATTAACATAGCCGTATTTAGTCGCCGAAAGCTAATACTATGGATGACTATAGCATTTGTAGCGCTTAGTTTTGGACCTCTAGATAGCGGATGTTACAGCTTGGTATCAGAGCATGGTTTAAGAAAAACTTCAACTAAAAATGCTTTTTGAAAACATAATCCATAGGAATTAGAGTTAAGATCGGGGTATGGAATAATGCTATAGTAACGTACTTGTATATATATATATATATATAAGTATACGCTATATCTTTAGACTCCTGTCTTAGTTAGTCCATTCATCTGTATCTCACGGGGTTTGAATACAGATATGGAGGGAAAAAGAAGCAGAGTAAATATTGGAGGAGACAACACCACTACCTATGGAAACGCCCGACCAAACGCATAGAGAGGTCCTGGTCAAGCACAAGTTGAGACTGCTGGTGCAGGAGTTCCCCAAGTGGATATGGGAGCGATGTATCAGATCTTTATAAATATGGTGCAAGCTGGAGTAGCAGCAGGTGTTGTTGGAGGTAACGCTGTGGGAGGTGGAGCTCAAAAAGTTCCTGCACTCAATCAATATGCCAACTTGAGTAGGGATTACATCAGGCTTGGAGGTAAGTTGTTCATTGGTACCGAAGATGTGATTGATGTGGAAAACTGGCTAGTGCATTGTGAAAAAATCTTTGCTGATTTAGGTTTAAATGATGCGTAGAAAAGGAGGTTAGGCTCAAGGCAGCTATAGGGAGCTGCACTATTTTGGTGGAACAATGTCACCGCCGAAGTTGATGAAGAGAGCATGATTTGGGACGAATTCAGGAGAAGGTTTTCTAAGAGATTTGTGCACTATTCAGGAGGAGGTTTGTAGAATTGGAACAGGGAGATATGACTATGTTTGAGCACACAAGGAAGTTTGAGAAACTAGCTCGATATGGGTATGCCTTGGTTGATACCGTGATTGGTAGGAATGAGAAGTATATCAGTGGATTACTGCCAGAACTGATAAGTGCAACCTGCCGCACTTGAGAGACCCAAGTGATGTGGTTGTTGAGATAGCATTGAGGCAAGAAGAGGCATTGGCTTGCTTAAGGAGGAAAGTGAAAGAGGCCCAAATGGGACATGCCCAGAAGAAGAAATTCTTCCAGAAAAAGACAGCTCGGAAAAAAGGAGCACAAATGAAAGATAAGGCTGAAGTGGTTTACTACAACCGCCACAAGAAAGGACACTATGCCAATGAGTGTCGAGACAACAAGGGAAAAGGAAAGGAGGCTGGTGGAAAGAAGAATGTCAGATGCTTTAATTGCGATCAAGTGGATCATTACAAGAACAAGTGCCCAGAGCCAGCAAAGGAAAGAAAGGGGCGAGTTTATGCTTTAGAGCCCATAACCGCAAAACCAGTTGCTTAGAAAAAGGGAAAAGTTGTTTTAGGAGGCTCGCTGCAGATCCACGGTATGTCTGTAAGCGTCCTATTTGATACTGGGGCATCCCATTATTTTATTTCTCGATGTCTGGAATATAGGCTTAAACTAGAACCCTCTTACTTAGGTACTTCCTTAAGGGTTGCAAATCCAATAGGAGGTTATGCAACACTTGGGATGAGGTGTGACCACTTAGAATTTGATTTTCTAGGCTATACCTTTGATTGTTGTTTGCATTTGTTTGACTTTGTGGGATTTGGGATTATCCTTTGGATGGATTAGTTAAGTAGATATGATGCTAGGATATTTTGCCAAGATAGGAAAATATCACTTAGTCACCCGGATTGTAGTGATCAGATAGTTTATGCCGTAGAAAACCCTAGTTGTGAGGTGAACGGTTTATTGGGTGTTATGGAGTTGGAGGATGAATTGTATCAAGTATTTGTAGTTAGAGAATTCGCCGATGTGTTTGAACCAGTTATTGGACTGCCACCGAAACGAGCTATTGAGTTTCGGATCGATTTGGTGCCTGGAGCTAAACTAGTAAGTAGACCGCCGAGTAGGATGACAACTACAGAGATGAAAGAGTTGAAGGTGCAGTTAGTAGATCTGGAAGGCAAGAGTTTTATAAGGCTGAGTAGTTCGCCATGGGGAGCTACTTCTGTGTTTGCTAAGAAGCCGGACGAATCGTTAAGGCTATGTATCGATCATCGTAAGTTGAATGAGAAGACGATAAAGAACCGATATCCATTGCCGAGAATAGACGATTTGTTCGCTCGGTTGAGTGCAGAAAAGTTATTCTCTCAATTAGATTTGGTGATGGGATTTCATTAGCTTAGAGTGGCAGAGGATAACATTCCTCTGACGGCGTTTAAAAAGAGATATGGATCGTACGAATGGTTAGTTATGCCATTCGGACTAACTAATGCTTCGGCATTCTTTGTGGATCCGATGAATAGAGTTTTTCAAGAGCACTTGGATAGGTTTGTGTTGGTTTTCATTGATGACATTTTGACATACTCTAAGGATGAGAAGGAGCATGAGATTCATCTTAGGGACGTGCTCGAGACATTGAGGGAGCATCAGTTGAAGGCTAAGTTTTCGAAGGGTCATTTTTGGAAGAAAGAAGTAAAGTTCCTTAGTCATGTCATCTCAAAGAAAGGGTAGTCTGTAGATCCGGCTAAGATTGAAGCGGTGAATAATTGGAAGAGACCCAAGATGGTGATTGAGATAAAGAGTTTCCTTGGATTGGCTGGATATTATCGAAGATTTATAAAAGATTTTTCGCGAATAGCAGCACCGATGACCGGGCTTACGCAAAAAGATGTGAAGTTCGTATGAACCGATAAGTGTGAGGAAGCATTCCAAAGCTTGAAACACTTATTGTCCCATGCACCGGTGCTAGTAGTTTCGGAGGGGAATCAAGATTTGGTTATTTATACAGATGTGTGTGGAACTGGACTGGGAGCTGTGTTGATGTAAAGGGGTAAAGTAATTACTTATGCTTCTAGATAGCTCAGACCACATGATGTTAGGTATCCAATGCATGATTTGGAGTTAGCTGCCGTTATATTTGCTTTGAAGGTGTGGAGGCATTATCTTTTTGGAGAGCTATTTGAGCAATATACTGATCGTAAATCGTTGAAGTACTTGTTCTCTCAAAAGGAGAGATGGTTGGAGTTTATTGCTGCCTACGATATTTGGAATTGAATACACACCTGGAAAAGGAAACAAGGTAACAGATGCACTCAGTCGGAAAAATTAGAATGTAGTGTTGGCTATGATTACTGAGTGGAAAGACTTGGAAGCATTATCAGTTTGTAATGTGCGGGTTAGGTCCGAGGTAGGATCGAGTGCAGGAAGTACTATATTGTCATGTTTAGATATCTGACCAGTAATGATTGAGAAGATAGCTTCTAAGCAAGAGGAGGATCCTATATTGGCTGAGCGGATCAGAAGGTTGAAGGAAGGAACGGAGAGCGATGACCTAAAAGATTTCAACCTTGACCAAAATGGGTGGTTGAGAAAGAAAGGAAGGTTATGTGTTTCGAATATAGGAGATATAAGGAAGGAGGTTTTGGATGAGTGCCATTGTTCGAAGTTCATTGTCCATCCAGGAGAAACGAAAATGTAACAGGATATGAAAAGAAGTTTCTTCTGGGAAGGTATGAAATGGGACATTGGATTGTGTGTTAAGCAGTGCTTGAATTGCAAACAAGCAAAGGCTGAACACCCGAAGCTGAGTGGATTGCTTCAACCGTTAGAGGTTCCGTTATGGAAATGGGATTCAATCTTAATGTATTATATTGATGGGTTGCCAAGATCTAGTATAGGAAACAAAAGCATATGGGTCATAGTGGATAAACTGAGTAAGAGTGTCCATTTTATTCTGGTAAAGTCAACTAGGATGGCACCTAATTTGACGAAGCTATATATGAAGAATGTAGTTAGGCTGCACTGGATTCCTAGTAGTATTATCAGTGATAGAGATTCTTTATTTACTAGTGAGTTTTGGAAAAGTCTATAATAAGAATTAGGAACCAAGCTCAACATGAGTACCGCTTACCATCCACAGACTGATGGATAAACGAAAAGAGTTAACAAAATCTTAGAAGGTTTGTTAAGAGCTTGTATATTGGATTTCGGGGGATCATGGGAGAACCATCTTCATCTAGTTTTGTATAACAACAGTTATCAGACTAGTATTGGGATGGCACCGTTTGAAGCATTGTATGGAAGACCTTGCAAGTCTCCCGTATGTTGGTTGGAGATCGGGGATAGATTGGTTGTTAGTCCGTATTTAGTGATGGAAGCTGCAGAGAAGATTGAGTTGATTCGAGCAAGAATGATGGGGGCTCGTTCTAGGCAGAAAATTTATGCTGGTAGAATAAGGAAGGATTTGGAATTTTTTGTCGGAGATTATGTGTTTATTAAGGTTTCACCAATGAAAGGTGTAATTAGATTTGGGAATCCAGGGAAGTTAGCACCGATGTTTATTGGTCCATTCTGTATTATTGAGAGGATCAGGAAACTCTCTTATAGAGTAGAGTTACCGAGTAGTTTGGCTGGAGTCCATGATGTTTCTCATCTTAGGAAATGTGTTTGAGACCCGAAGACTGCCATAGTACCTATAGGGTTAGAAGACTTATTAGTAGAACCGGATTTGACTATAGTTAGAAAGCCGATTCGGATTGTGGCTAGAGATGAGAAGTAGTAGGGGAACAAGACAGTCAAGTTAGTAAAAGTTCAGTGGGGCAACGATACTAGAGCCTGTGTTTGGGAAGTGGAGAGCAGGATTAGAGACTCTTACCCTGATTTATTTTATGGTATGTTTTACATTTGATTGTTTAGCTGTGTACCTTATCAAAATTTCGAGGACAAAATTCCTTTAGGTGGGGAGTTTGGAACACGCCATATTTTTATAACCTTAATTGAGATATTTAATTAGTTAAATAAAATTAATAATGTAAGTATTAATAAGTTGAGATTTGATTTGTTAAAGGTAGCCGTGCCATGTTAAGTAGGATTAACTAAAATAAATAACACTAGATAATGTGTTAGGAAATAAGAAGGGCATTATGGGAAACAGTAAAACCTTATACCCTAAACCCTTAGGAAATGGGTAACTCATGTTCATTCATTCTCATTTCACTAAAATGAAAATTGCTAATGCCGGCCACCAATTCCCATTCTCAAGAGAAGAAGAAAAGTTATGATTAAAGAGAAGAGAAGTAATCAACTAATTCAACAATCAAAAATATCATCTATAATCTCAAAAGCTAAGGTGAATAATTACTACATCCCTAATACCTTTAATTTTTGGTTTTGTGGTTAGATCCAAAATGTTTTTGATATAATATTGCCATGTTTGATGTTTAAAGATATATATTTATTGTTGGTGAAATTATATATGTTTATTCCATTTTTATGAAATGTTTATCATGAAAACCCTATTTATTGACATCCAAGCACCTTGGAAATTTAAATATAGGTCTGGAATAATATTTTATAGATGAGTTTTGAGTTTCATAATTTTCTGATTTATTATGGATTTTATTTGGATTTTCGAGTAAAGAAAATTGTTTGTTGGGTTAGTAATTATTTTCGGCTAAAATAATAATCGTTTCGGTTTGAGATTTTAATATGTTAGGCAATATATTAAAATAGATTTTCTAGGATTTTTCCAGATTTTTCCAAAGTCATTTTATGGATATATAAAATTATTTTTAAGGTATGGGACTTATATTTATAAAGGAAAAGGGGCATTTTGCAAAATAAAATGATTTATAAATTCTGGTAATTACAGCAACACATTTCTGAAAAGTTTTAATTGACCAATGAAAATTTGAAAAATAAAGGTAGGGTAGTTGAAAAGTTTCTTTTTTAAGTTTAAAAAATAAAAGTCACACTTTTTCCATGTTTTAGCCCAAACAGCAGCATACCTTCCGCCATAGACCTTCCGACACAGTCGAAAGGTTAACTTTCAACAAGGTCAAAGTTCAATGCATAAGGTATCAAGTAATTGGTATGTAATGAATTGAATATAGCCGAAAGGTTGATGGCCTAAAAGGTGGGAATACAATCGTTTAATAAGAGAAAAGCTTTCGCTTGCTTTGCTTTCGAATTTGAGCTGACTTGGTACTTCTGGCAAGGTCAAATTATTTAAAAGAAAGACTTTAAACCTTCCGACGTAGTCGATAGGTTGTTGCTGCTTCCGCCATTGCTTTGTTTTTAAACCTTCCGACATCGCCAAAGGGTTTCTACTACTTTTTATAAAGGTTATACTTTGAACCTTCCAACCTAGTCGAAATGTTTACCTATTTTTAAAACTAGCCTTTTCTCTAATGCTCTCGGAAGGAAGCTTCCGACTTAGGTGGTTACCCTTGTTTCGAAAGTATAACCCAAGGCTTCCGAAAGGTTGTTTTAATAAAGACGAAAGGTTTTAAAAATAAGATTTCCGTATTGTTTTAAGTTGAACCCAGCATACCTTTGAACGGTTTATGTTTTAAAAGGTTTTGAGAATTCAAAGTGTTCATTCATTGATCTATTTCGAAAGGTTTATTAGATTTTTTCGAAAGGTTTTCGAAGGAAAGTTTTCCAAAGGTTTTTCGGAGTAAATGACTTAAAGTGATTTTAAAAAAGGATGTCTAAAGTTTATAACTTATGAAGGTTTTGAAACACCCCCATCCCTTAGTATTCCAAAAAAAGGCATACCAAAGGATGTGGTGCGTGTTAACGTAAAAATCGAACGCTAACACCCCGGTGTGAGTATTAATAAAGTGAAAGCACCACCTGTTGGTACAGGAACTAAAACAAGCAGATAATTGCAGTAAAAGTAAAGAGACGCAGATTTTATAGTGGTTCGGCTCAAAATCAAGCCTACGTCCACTTTATCTTATTTATCACAAGTTCGATTACAAGTTTTACAAGAATTCCTTCGATTATTCAACAATCGATATAAGTAATTATCACTACAATGCAAAAGAGATTCTAGAATCCATCTTGAACGTAGTTGATCTTCTCTTTAGGTAGTTTTGAAATGTTTTTGGTAGTAGAGGAGTAGTAGAGGTCGTGAATGCAGCAGAGTTTCGGCACTTCAAAGTCTGGAAAAAGACCCCCCACAATGTGGAGTAGGCAGGGTATTTATAGGGAAAATCTGAAGGTAGGTCGTAGGTCGTGGACGACTTAAGGGTTAGGTCGTAGGTCGTAAGCGACCTAAGGGTCATCCCGAGTTAGCTTAAGTCGTTGGCGACTTAATGGAGCCATTCTGGGTGAGATACTGGGTGTGAGCGACCTAACGTAATGAATTCTGAAGTTATCTCGGCAAGGTTAGGTCGTGAGCGACCTAACAGAAGAGGTAGGTCGTGTGGCTTTACTCCGGAGCAGGTTAAGTCGATCCTTTTTCCTGAATTACTAGGTCGCTAGGTCGCTAACTCGTTAGGTCGCTAGGTCGCTTTCTGAAGTTAGGTCGCCGGGTCTCTTTCTGGAGTTAGGTCGCTGGGTCGCTTTCTGGAGTTAGGTCGCAGCCTTCTTATCTCGTTAGGTCGCTAGGTTTCTGGCTCACTTAGTCGCTCAGTTTCTTAGGTTGTTAAGTCGTAAGTTGTTGGGTCGCTAAGTCGTCGAAAAAGAGGTGTTAATACTTGCCCCTCGAAGTATACGCCTAGGGACTAGGTCGTGTGCTTCGACACCTTTTAACTCGTGCCATCTGAATTGCTAAGTCGTGAGTCGCTCGAGTTGTTAGGTCGTGTAAGCCGATTCGAATTCCACCTTTCCTGCCTATAAATTGCTTAGCTTCTCCTTCCTCCTCCACACTTGCTCTATTATCTGAAACCGTCATTGACGAATCTCTGAGCGCCGGAACTTCAAAGCGAAATTCCATTCCTCGTTATTTCGATCATCATTTCTAACAGCGAATTTAGGTAACGCTGATCTTCCATCTATTGCGCCTTCCATCGATCCTCTTATCATCAGTTCTATGCAATTTCTGTTACCATATTGTAAAGTTGTACTCCATTTCACCATCTGATTATTGTCGAATCGTTAGTAATTGCTTTAAAAAGTGAATCGGCAAATTTGGAGAAGGCGATGAGGTTTTAGATGTTTGGAGGAGATGATGAGGTTTTAGGCGTTTGGATAGTGGGCTATGTTGCGGTGTTTCTGAAGAGGTAAGGGGGATGGATACACGGCAACATGCGAGTAGAGGCAGGACTTAAAAGAATCTGAACGACTTAAGAACTTGCGACTTAAAAGAATCTGAACGACTTAAGAACTTGCGACTTAAGAAGTGTAGCATATTTCTTCGGACGAGATAACTCTCCTTATGACCTATCTTTGGATCGCAGTACGATCTGGGCAACTTAACTTCTTACGACATAACTTTTAAGTCGCGGGCGTACTTGGACGAGTTAACACTTAAACAAATTTACCTTGTCCTGGCTTAAAGCCTTATGCCTTAACTTGCAGTGTAGCTTTAACTCGTAGGAGCATGACTAATGAATTCCATAACTCAAGCAGAGTGAATTAAGGAAGGCTGACTTATGTTAGGTCATTGAACATGATTTGGACGACCTAAGCAATCCCGAGCTAGTCTTAAGTCGTTCTTGCGACTTAAGGACTTGAACACTTGCAAAATTTTCATAGAACTTGACTGAACTGCAAATTTGAACTGCTTGAACTTGTACTTTTTTCACAGATTGTATTGACTTGATTGCTAATAACCTGTTAAATACAACATTTGCAGAAAACTTGGACGAATATACTCATCATTGACTGCCCACATCGAATGATGGATTAAATCAAGAGACAATATTCTACTTAAGTAAAATAAACTGAATTTAATCGAGTGTGAAATGTTGCAAATCAACTAATTTGAATGAAGTGTCAACACAAAATTCTCACAGTTAGAACAGCTTACTATCGAATGTTATTTGCATTGACACTACTCTCAGTTTTAATTTAATAACAAGTATTGAATTTTCCTGAATTGACGTATGCCAACCAATGTTATTATTTTTATTTACTTGTTATTTTATTAGCTTTGCACAACACTTCACACGCTTTTATGAAACGTGCCCCTTCATATTTGAACATCCAGTTCCTTGTGTAGAATGACTTCTCATCAAGCACAAGAAGTAACAGTAGAACAGATTGAAGAAGTCTTCCCTATAGCTGACCCTCTGGAGAACCCTCCGGAGACAGTCTCAACCACTCTAACCCAACGGGCTTTTAGCCAGCTTTGCGTCCAATTTTGCATTGCTGAAACCGAAGCTTTACTTCCTGGAGTAAATGATACCGCCGACAGGCCTGGCTTTATTGCGGTCAACCGTCAGATGTGCTTGAGCGGAGCTATTCCTCCTTTCAATGACTTTCTCAGAAAGCTGCTTCTTCGGTTGACTATCTCTCCATTTCAGTTGCACCCCAATGGCTACGCCGTTCTGATTGGGTTGTGTGTGTTGTTCGAGAGAACACTTAATTGCCTTCCGAGCTTCGACGAAATTTGCTACTTGTGTTCGTTCGGGAGGAATAAAGATCATCCTTCCATCACACTTATAAGGAGCACAAGAAATCATAAACTAATTACAGACTTGCCCGACAACGCTCACGGGTTCTTAAATTAGTTTTTCTTCGTTCGTTGCCCTTCAGAATTCTATGGCTTCTGGAGAGTAGGAAGTAAGATTGTTTATCTCCATTTACTCCATTTCTGAGCCTTTCAGAATTCGGGTTGTCAAGTATTAACTTCATTTTTACTCTTGTAGCACTTCCTTCCCTTTCTAAAGACTCCAGTCACAAGTCAGCTTTTGAAAGGCTAAATGATGTAGCCGTCGAGGAAAGGAGTATCAAATTTCTTTGGAAAGATGAATTTCTACATCAATTTGTCCTTTTACATCCTTCAAGATCCCTTCAGCTTCGCGATGCCCCTGCTCCTCAACCGGAAACATCTGATGCCCCAACCCCCGCAAAAGAACTTGCGTTGAAAGAACTAGTTGCAGAAGCTTCATTGATAAAATGCTCCGGTTCTACTGAGGGTGCAGAGTTTTCCGGCAAGTCTAAGTTTCTTCCGGTTATCGAAAAAGAGGAACTTCAACAATGTCCTGGAAAGACCGCCACGGAAGCTGATGAGGGGACGGAGAAGGAAAGTTCTGCGATAAAAAATGATGAACATGCTGAAGAAGGAACTACTGGTGTGACTCACTCGGCTGGGCATGACGGTGACGACATCTTCGAGGGGTTAAGCGATTTTATGGTGACTTCTCAAGAGCTTTTTAAAGACGATATCACCGCTCCTAAGCTTGTCTCTCCATCGGTTGAAGCAACATCTGCCTTGCGATCACTTCCATCAACCCAAGAGTTGACCCCTATTGTAAAAGCCGACATCACTCCTAGGCTGAAGAGTGATTTGTAGCTTGACGCGCGTAGTTTGCACGCCACACACACTTAGGATTTTTAGCAGTTACTCGCACTTAACTTCCTTTTTCTGGAGATTTCTAAATTCTATCTCTTTTTCATTTTCAGATTTTCCAATGGGACGAAGCAGCTCGTATTATGATGATTTTATACGCTACGGAAGGCGTGACTTCTATAATCCCCGGCGTTATCTCTCTGCCCCCAGGGAAACTGATGAGGAATGAGTGGCTAGGAAAGCTCGTGAGAGGCAGGCAGACAAGGAGCGGTATGGAAGAAAGGATGACCGCCATGAATCCTACCAAAGAGATGACGATTCTCACAAAAGAAAATCTCACGATGACAGGGGTAAGAGTCACATAACCGAAGAGCCAAGCAAGCGGGCCAAACTCGATGACAAGTCTTCATCTGAAATCTCTAAAGTGCCCGCTGCTTCTATCTCTTTAGACATTCCTCCTAGCTCTCCTACCCTCAAAAGAACCGATATCCAATCAATCATCAATAGGGCTCCATATCAAGTCGAGAAGCCTCCGCCTACACTCCATAGCCGATTCCCAAACTGGTGTCTGAAAGGAGTGCGTTTTGATTTGGATTTGGTACCGATCGAAAAACAAGCCATGCTGCGAAATCTGGATGCTGTAAAGCTCGATATCGAAAGAATGTCCAGCTGGCAAAAACTGGTCGATGAACTCCAAAGAGTAAACTGCCTAAATCTTAAGGCTATGCTGACTATGGAAAATGATAAGTCTAAGTGGAAGAAAATTCTTGATCAGCATGATGCGGAAATAAAGAGCATCACTGTTTTCAACGAGGAGCTTGAGGCTGAAGTTAAGAAACTCAAGGAGGACCTTGCTACCTCTTCCACTTCCCATTCTCAAAAGGAAGAGGTTTTTCAAAAGCAAGTGAGAGATGCCGAGATCAAAATTGAGGCGGAACAACATGTTGTTGAAAAATACCGCAACGATACCGTCCAGTTGCGGGAAAAAGTCAGCTCCCAAGACTTGGAGATTACCATGTTAAAAGCTCAACTTTCAGAAGCAGAAAAGGAGCGTGATGAGGCCATTGCCGGAAAAGCGGCTGCTGAAGAATCGCACGAAACAACCAAGGCCACCATCAGCTCCAAACTTTTTGAGTTTTACGTTCTCAGTGTCTTAGGGAAAGGCAGCCTCTCTTTCTTGGGCCCGAAATATGAGATTACATTGGCTGAAGTGTGCAAAGCAGCGGTTGAAGCGTTCAAAGATGCCGGCTATACCGAAGAGGATTTTGGGGCTAACTACTTGGACGACAAGAGCCGTGCCGCCCTCGCGAGAGGGAAAGAACAACTTGCTAATCAATGAGTCGAAGTAACGGAAGGAGAGCGTCCAGGGAAGGCACCTTTGACCGACCCAGCCCGTCCTTCGTCTTCGGTCGACGTTGACATTATTGGCTCAAGTTCCTATTCTATGCCTCCTGCTAAAGCCTAAATTGAAATTAAAACTGCTCACACTGAAGAAGAGGCCCAATAAAGTACTGAAGCCCAGGATTATGAAATCGAAGTGATCAAACCAAGCTCTCCAGGTAGATTCAATTCCGATCTGGCTCAAGTGGACTGCTCGTTTGCTTCACATGAGCTTGATGAACTTTTTGCCTATTACTTAAGCTTTGACGTGCCACTATCTCCTCTCTTTGCGGGAAATACTGATGATTTTAACTTTTCTTCTTCTGTAGCGAAATCAACAAGTGCCGCACAAGCTTCGCCTCCCCCAGCTGCTGCTCCTCCACCTCTTCAAGTTACTCCTCCTTCTGGTTCTCAACCGTGGTCGCAAGAGGAACAAATAGAAGCTCTCCAAGGTTTAGACGACCCGGTGGCTTCTCAAGGGCAAAAAGTCAAGGAACTTGAGGTGGGCGAGAGGACCCCGGAGAGACTCACCGCCGATGATACAAAACTTTCTGATCTTATCTCTCTGAGTAGCAAATATTCCTCGAAGAAGAGGGTAAAGCGTGGAACTTCGAAGAAAAAGAAAGGCGCTTCTGCTGATGATGAAAAAGCGGACACTTCCGCTGGTGACCAGAAAACAGAAGATGACCCAATTGCACCTCTTTCTCCTTCTTCCGCAACTCGTCCAGGCCGGCCTGCGAAGTTAGTCATTAAGCCAAGTGAAGGCTCCAAAGGCGGCTTGAGGAAGAAGAAATGAGTTTGGTTTCATCTTTCTTGTTTTGCTATTTGCTTTTTGTCTAAAGACTTGTATCGACCGGAGATTGTGCGGGTACCGGCCCCCGCTTTTTGAAACCTGTACATGTATAAAAAATTTGATAGTATGGAATAAAAATGACTCATTTTACTTGTACAATCTCTTTTCATTATTTGTGAATGCATTTATTCCTTGTTCTTGCACAAGTTTCTTTATTTTCTTTGTAAGATATTGCAGCGAGCTCGTGGTATGCTGTTTGAGCGTTGTTTTTATTATTAATATAGCTATATGCCCCCATACCATGGCTCATTGCAATATTCTAAAATGACTTGTTCTCTTATTCTAGAGAATAATTCTTTCGTTTTGAGGAAATATTATTCTGCTTTTAATAGAGCGTGTCTTGAATCAGTGAAGTTCACTTCAACTTTCGGAGATGGTCACTTTTTATCTTTTGAAAAGTGGATTTCCCTACGCAGTGAAGCGAGCTTCCGAAGAAAGCTTTGATCTGTTTGTCGGAAAGTTATGTTTCATCGTTCAATGGGCCCACGGGACAGACATCAGCTGTTTTATCAGATATTTGTTTGCACAAATGATCACGAGTATTTAGCTGCGGCCTAGAACCTTCTTCTTGAGAAGGTTCCCCTTCGGTGGTTCCATCAACGAAGTTTCTGGATGTGCCTCGTCAGAAGGCTTTACTTGTTTAATGCTTCCGAAGAAGGCTTTGTGCCTCCGAAGAGGGCTTCTTGATTTGTGCCTCGGGAGAGGGCTTGTTTGATATGCCTTTGGGAAGGGATTTTTTGATATGCCTTTGGGAAGGGCTTTGTGCCTCCGAAGAGGGCTTGTGCCTCCGAAGAGGTCTTTTGCCTCCGAAGAGGTATTTTGCTTCCGAAGAGGTCTTTTTGCCTCCGAGGAGGTCTTTTGCCTCCGAGGAGGTCTTTGTTTGTGTGCCTCTGAAGAGGGCTTGTGCCTCCGAAGAGGTCTTTTGCCTCGTTGGAGGTCTTTGTTTGTGTGCCTCCAAAGAGGGCTTGTGTCTCCGAAGAGGGCTTTGTTTGGTTTGCCAGGAAGGTTGCATTTCATAGTTAAATGGGTCCACTTGGCAAACGCAAGCTACCCGATTGGATGTTCGTTTGCACAAACGATCACAATCAAGTAACAAGGGCCTGGAACCTTCTATCTTGGGAAGGTGCCCACTTGGGTGGTCCCACCAACATTCTCGGGTGAGAGACAAGATTCCACTTCAGCTGTTTTTGTCTGCTTATCCACGTCTTTTCATCAACTGCCGCTTAGCGATTCCTTGTTATCATTCTCAAATGCATATTTCGTTCTTTGGTAAGCTGTTTGATTTTTCCAAGGAAGTGTACTTCATGGTTTAGCGAATCCACGGGCAGACGCAAGCCACTTAACTGGATGTCTGTTTGCACAAACGATCACAGTCAGTTAGCAAGGGCCTGGTGCCTTCCTTTGGGAAGGTGCCCCTTTGGTGGAATCACCAACCATTTGTGTGAAGTCCTTCTTGTGTAGGAATTGAGTCTGAAATTTTTGTGGCTTGACATTTGTTTGTTGAGTGATTTATGGGAATCGCTTGGGTTTGTGACGTGTTGAATAGGTAAGCTTTGCTTTGATTGCCTGGAATATTAAATCGATATTTTAGAAACATATTTAAGATATTTGCACATCGAAATGAGACAAGCATTTTATAGTAGTAAAAGACACAAGATTTATAGTGGTTCGGCCAAGAATTGGGCCTACATCCACCTTATAGTTCTTATTGCTGAGTCACACTGATTTTACAATGGCTTATAATACAAGAATGATACATCCAGAATTATTTTACAAATTTAAGCATAGCTTTTAAGTAAATATGGACGCAAGTGATTGCTGTTCCAAGCTCTCGGGAATTGATCTCCTTCGACAGTTGTGAGTTTGAAAGTGCCATCAAGAAGTTTTTTGCCTATGACATATGACCCTTCCCAGTTTGGCCCAAACACTCTTGTTGATGTCATGATCCTTTTCAAAACTAGATCCCCAATTTCAAAGCTGCGTTGACGAACTTTGGAATTGAAGTGCCTTGCTATCCTTTGCTGTTGAGCTGCAACTCTGAGTTCAGCTTCTTTCCTTCTTTCATCAAGCAAGTCAAGTGCTTCAAGTTGCAGCTTTTCATTTTCAGCTTGGTTGAAATGAATTCTCCTGTGTGAGGGGACTTCTATTTCCACTGGAATCATTGCTTCTGATCCATATGCTAATGAGAAGGGAGTGTGCCCAGTCCCAGTTTTGTGGGTTGTCCTATATGCCCATAATGCTAGTGGCAGCTTATCAACCCAACCACCTTTTGCTTTTTCCAGTTGCTTTTTGATGGTTGATTTAATGATTTTGTTTACTGCTTCCACTTGCCCGTTTGCCTGCGGATGAGCCACTGCTGAGAAGCTTTTTCAGATTTTGAATCGCCTGCAAAATTCTTGGAATTCTTCGCTTTCGAATTGAGTACCATTGTCTGTTATTATCTTCTGAGGCACACCATACCTGCAAATGATATTTTTAGTCACAAAATTTATCATCTTTTTAGAGGTAATAGTAGCCAACGGTTCAGCTTCAGCCCATTTTGTGAAATAATCAACAGCAACAATGGCATATTTGATTCCGGATCTGGCAATCGGCATATGACCAATGAGATCTATTCCCCAAATGGCGAATGGCCACGGACTGACCATTTGTGTTAGCACGGTGGAAGGTGCTCTTGGGATTTTTGCAAATCTCTGGCATCTGTCACACTTTCAGGAGTAACTAGCAACATCTCGATTAATATCCGGCCAAAAATACCCATAGCGGAGAATTTTCTTTGCAAGAGTTTGGCCACCTGAATGATCCCCACACTCTCCTCCATGAACTTCAGTCAAAATTGTCTTAGCCTCTTCTTTGGTTACACATCGGAGTAATGGCATCGAGAATCCTTGTCTGTACAAATGGTTGCCTTAAATTACATATCTCGGGGCTTTTCTTAACAGCTTCTGGCGTTCTTTTGAGTTTTCTGGCAAGGAGTCGTTGAGTAGATATTCCTTGATCGCGGTCATCCATGATTCTTGTTCTTGAGACACAGCCATGATCCAGTCAATATCCATCTCATCAATACTTGGAGCTGCCAAGACTTCTACAGGGACCAATCCCAATAATTGAGCTTCGCTAGAGCTTGAGTATTTCACGAGAGAATCTGCCTTCATGTTCTCTTCCCGGGGTATATGGTTGATTGTATAATGATCAAAATCATCGAGAAGTTCACAGGCTTTTGATAAGTAAGTAGGCATATTTCCTCCTTTAGTTTGAAACTCTTTCTTGACTTGGCATACAATAAGCTGGGAATCACTGAAGATCTGCAACACTTTAATGTTTAGTTCCTTAGCAATCCTCAAACCGGCAATAAGAGCTTCATATTCGGCTTCATTATTTGTCAAAGGAAATTCTAATCTCAATGCATAACACAACGACCGTCCTTCGGGAGTTTCAAGCACAACCCTAGCTCCGAAACAGTAGTCATTTCTTGCACCATCAACATATAATTTCCATCGGATCGGAATGTCATCAGTTACCTCTTCCTCACTGCCACCTTTATCTATGTATTCTGCAATGAAATCTGCTAAAGCTTGTCCATTAATTGCTCTTCGGGGATGGTAGGTGATATCCTATTGACTGAGTTCGATATTCCATTTCAGAAGACAACCCGAAGTTTCAGGGCGGAATAGGACTTGCTTTAGAGGTTGATCAGTGAGGACTTTAATAGGATGAGCCAGGAAGTATGGCCTCAACTTTCTGGACGCGATCAATAGAAATAGGCAAGCTTTTCTAACTTCGAATAATTCATCTTTGCCCCAGTAAATCTTTTGCTGATGTAATAAACTGGACGCTGAACTTTTGCGTCCTCTCGTACCAACGCTGCACTGAGAGCATGAGATGAAACTGCTAAGTATATGAATAGATCTTCACCATCGTTGGGCTTAGAAAGTAATGGAGGCGTTTCCATATGATGAATCAGCTCATCAAAAGCTTTTTGACACTCAGGATTCCATTCGAAATTCTTTCTTCCTTTCTTCAGAGCATCAAAGAAGGGAATGCATTTATCTATGGCCTTGGAAAAAAATTGACTCAAAGCAGCGACTTTCCCGTTGAGGCTTTGCAATTCCTTCTTTGTTCTAGGGGGTTTGACTTCTCTTAAGGCAGTGATCTGAGCAGGATTAGCTTCAATGCCCCTAGCACTCACAATGAAACCTAAGAATTTTCCGGACTCAACTCTGAATGAACATTTTAGAGGATTCAACTTCATCCCATACTTTCGGAGGATCGCGAACATTTCTGCCAGATGGTCTATGTGGTCTACTGCCTTCTTGGATTTCACTAACATATCATCAACGTATACTTCCATAGTCTTTCCGATCTGAGGCTTGAACATGGCATTAACAAGTCTCTGATAAGTTGCCCCCACGTTCTTTAGTCCGAAGGGCATGACTTTATAGTAGTAAAGACCGACATCAGCGATGAAGCTCGTGTCCTCCTGATCTGGCTCATGCATCATGATTTGATTGTATCCTGAGTAAGCATCCATAAAAGATAATAATTCATGCCCGGCTATTCCATCCACCAACTGATCGATTCTGGGCAACGGGAAACAGTCTTTGGGACATGCTTTGTTCAAGTCTGAAAAGTCGATGCATACTCTCCACTTCCCATTTGCTTTTTTAACCAACACCGAATTAGAAACCAATTTGGATAAGTGGATTCTCTGTTGAAGCCATTCTCCATAAGCCGATCTAATTCTTCTTTCAATGCTGTTGACCTTTCAGGACCATGGGTTCTTTTTTTTGCTTTATGGGTGCGAACTTCGGATCAATATTTAAAGCATGCACTGCGATTTCTGGAGATATTCCACACATGTCGGCATGACTCCAAGCGAAAACATCCCGGTTTGCTTTCAAGAACACTATTAGTATATTCTGAACCGTCATACCAAGTTGTGAACCCACATTCAGCACCTTGTTTGGGTCACTCGGGTCAACAGGTATTGGTACCGTCACTTCTACCGACACCACTCTATTCTCCCCTGCACCGGTCTTTCTGGGATCAATTTCTTTTCGTGCACCACTATGATCACCAGTGCAGGGTCCACCCCGTAATTGCTACAAGTTGGGTTCTTTGATGCGGAGCGGAGCTGCCGCACCCTTTCCCATTTCTTTCTTCTTCTCCTCCCGCAACTCTGTGAGATAACATTCCCGCCCAGCATCCTGGTCTCCCTTCAAAACCCCAATGCCGTTATCAGTGGGGAATTTCATAGTTAGGCACCACGGGGCGAGAATAGCTTTGAATGCAGCAAGAGTTGGTCGTCCCAAGAAGGCGTTATAAGTAGAAAATTCATCAACAATAACAAAAGTTTGCTTACGAACCACTTTTCTTTCCCCTTCACCAAGTTCTACAAATAAGTCGACGGTTCTGATGGGCTGTTTTGGTTCCCCAGTGAACCCAACAATTTTTTGCGAAGAAGCTTGAACATCAGCCATCGGAATTTTCATTTGATCAAAGGTCTTTTTGAAGAGGATATTACAAGAAGTGCCGCAATCAACAAGCACTCTTCTCACAATAGTTGGTCCAATACCGGCAGTTATTACCAAAGGATCCGTGGTGGGAGCCTCAACTCCCACAGAATCTCTAGCTCTGAATACGATGTCATCGTGAAAAGTTCTTTGCTGTTTTAAAGGCATAGCTTCTTCCAAGACAAAAATAGTTTCTTCTTTCGGGGCATGTCTTAGAGCATGAGCGTACCTCTCTATCTCTCCCCAACTTCTGCCTACTGGGTGAGGACCCCCTATGATTACATTAATAACAGGCCTTTCAGATTCCTGCACCACAGCCTTTTCACCTGAGCCAGATTGATGAGCAGGAAGTTGCTGCCCCTGAGTAGATGAGGCCGGATCTCCTTTGTTTCTCTTGACATCCTGTTGTAGTTTATTCTGTCGCAGCAGCTCTTCAATTAAATTCTTCAAATGGCGACACTCATTAGTGTCATGGCCAGGCTGATTATGAAATCGACAAAATCTTCCATTAGGCACAAAATTTTCCCAAGCTTCATCTTAGGTGGCTCAGGGTACTCGATAGCATCCTTGGTTGCGAAGAAGATGTTCTCTAGAGTCTCAGTCAAAGGAGTAAAATCCGGAAAGCGGCGAGGTTTCTTCATATCTTTCTGCTTTTTCCCACCATTATTTTCCCTCTTCTGACCACCAAATTCTTTCTTATTAGAAGCTTCAGCCACATTGTTGTTTTGAATTTCAGCCACAACCACCTTTGCTGGTGCAGGAAGATTCTCCAGATGCATAAATTCGTCAGCCTTCTTATAAAATTTCTCAAGTGAATTTGGTTTCTTCATCTTCAACCATTTTCCGAACTCACTTGTTTTATCGATGGCTCGCATCAAGTAAGTTAGAATCATTCGAGGCTCAGCATTATCCACTTCAGCCAAGGCTATATTGAAGCGGTTCAAGAATGATTTGATAGATTCTCCAGGAGCTTGTTCGAGGCTGGACAGCGACATTATGTCCTTGGCCTTTGAAGCATACAACCTAAACTGATCCTTGAATTTACGAGTTAAGTCAGAGAATTGATCCACAGATCGGACCGGTAGCTTTGTAAACCAAAGTAGAGCCACCCCCTCCAAATAGACAGGAAAATATCTGCATTTAATCTCATCTGTTGCCCTGACACCTGTCATATGCCAGTCATATTTGTACAAGAACTGATTTGGGTCACTTGTCCCCCAATAGGATGGGATAGTAGGGGGAACAAATTTCTTTGGAAATTCAGCTTTTAGAATTCTCTCGGTAAACGGAGTCCTGCTTGGAGCAAATCCCCAGTCATTTTCATCTTCATCCCTTTGCATGCTTTCTTTCATAATTTGGCGAACCATTCCTGATAGGTATTCCTCATCGTTCAGAGGCCTTGCGGGGCAGACGTCAGCCACTTTTTCGGAAGTTTGCCTGAACAAACGTTCACGAAGAGGTGGCTGCGGCCTTGAACCTCCAGGTTGGGAAGGTGCCCCTTCCGCGGTGCCAGCTATACTTGGAGGAATACTTTTCTCTTGGGAGTCATGAGCATCTTCAGCAAAGGTTGGTTCATTATTTTCCGGTTGTCGGTTCACCCCAAGTAGAGAGTTTAACCTTTCCATCATCAAAGCATTTTGAGTTTCCATTTGTTGGTATAACCCAGACACAACATCATCAAGTTCGGCCCTTGTGACTCCAACAGTATGAGTCGCCTGATTTGGCGCTGGAGAAGAGGCAGCCCTGTCATAAGCATCTCTGGATCTAGTGGATCGACTCTTTCTTCCAGGAGCCATGACTTCAGATAGACTTCTGGTTTTTAAGGAGAGTCTTTCAACAAATTTTGTGAAGCAATGGTGAGAACACGCCTGAGTTCGATGTTCTCAGTGAAAGTACCAAAAATGTTAACGTAAAAATCAAACGCTATTACCCCGGTGTGAGTATTAGTAAAGTGAAAGTACCACCCGTTGGTACGGGAACTAAAACAAGTAGATAATTGCAGTAAAAGTAAAGAGACAGTAGATTTTATAGTGGTTCGGCTCAAAATCAAGCCTACGTCCACTTTATCTTCTTTATCACAAGTTCGATTACAAGTTTTACAAGAATTCCTTCGATTATTCAACAATCGATACAAGTAATCAGCACTACAATGCAAAAGAGATTCTGGAATCCATCTTGAATGTAGTTGATCTTCTCTTTAGGTAGTTTTGAAATGTTTTTGGTAGTAGAGGAGTTGTAGAGGTCATGAATGCAGCAGAGTTTCGGCGCTTCAAAGTCTGGAAAAAGTCCCCCCACAATGTGGAGTAGGCGGGGTATTTATAGGGAAAATCTGAAGGTAGGTCGTAGGTCATGGACGACTTAAGGGTTAGGTCGTAGGTCGTAAGCGACCTAAGGATCATCCCGAGTTAGCTTAAGTCGTTGGCGACTTAATGGAGCCATTCTGGGTGAGATACTGGGTGTTAGTGACCTAACGTAGTGAATTTGGAAGTTATCTCGGCAAGGTTAGGTCGTGAGCGACCTAACAGAAGAGGTAGGTCGTGTGGCTTTACTCCGGAGCATGTTAATTCGTTCCTTTTTCCTGAATTGCTAGGTCGCTAGGTCGCTAACTCATTAGGTTGCTAGGTCGCTAACTCGTTAGGTCGCTTTCTGAAGTTAGGTCGCTGGGTCGCTTTCTGGAGTTAGGTCGCTGGGTCGCTTTCTGGAGTTAGGTCGCAGCCTTCTTATCTTGTTAGGTCGCTGTGTTTCTGGATCACTGAGTCGCTCAGTTTCTTAGGTTGTTAAGTCGTAAGTCGTTGGGTCGCTAAGTCGTCGAAAAAGAGGTGTTAACAGTGCGTTATAGGTATAGCTAAAGCATCATAGAGACTAAGATACACAAGGTAAATAAGTAAAAACAGCGGAAACATTTAAATGATAACTTGACATTCATTATTAAACTTCATCCCAAAATAAGTCATAAAAACATAACATGTCTCAAAAACTCAAAATATCTCGTGTCTCATGAAACTACATCTCAGTCTAATAATCAGAGTACAAAAACAATAATAACCCCTCTCACAAGTGCCAATCCATCATAAGCCAAATGAAAAGGATGAAAAGTAGAAGAATACATTTGACATGAGAAAACTCCCGGAATGAATCTCCAAGTAACCAGAATCAACTCAACTCTGCTGGCTTATTGGGGGGAAAAGGGGGGAACTAGAGGAGTGGATCAGACAATAAGTCTGGTGAGTGAAAATAATTACTTGCATTTCTAAGCAAGATAAAGATAATATACTAAGCAATTGTTCTAGCATGGAAGGAAAATACAGATAAGATAAAACTGGGATAAAATACTGTTTCTGATTCTGTTTGACTATTTGCTTTGGTTGTTTGATTGTTTACACTTGTCTTAAACTGCAGTGATTAGGCTGAAACCCTAATCCTATCTCAACTGCTATCTCGATTAGGGTGAAATCCTAATCCTACCCTTTGATCGGCCTATCCTATCTCTGTTGTGCCAGTGTGAATTAATCTTGTTGGTCACAGCAAAAGACACCTCTTTTACACTTAGGATGCAGTAGCGAATTATTTACCGTAATCAATGTCGCACGCTCGGTCATTGCCGGTACACACTAATTATCGCCCCTATTTGACCCTTTATTTACCCTAATCAGCATAAGCGTGCCCAGCCCCACCCAAGTGTGAGACCATTTGTCCTTGACCTGAAAGGGAATACTTCCGGTACTGGTCCTAACAAACAAATCTTCTAGCTTTGCACCACTTGCCCAAATCCCCAGATTTGAGCCTCTCTCTATTTGCCACTTATTTACCCTAATCAGCAAAAGCGGGCCCAGCCCCACCCACGTGTGAGATCATCAGTCCTAGACCTAAAAGGGAATGCTGCCGGTACGACCACTACTTCTATATTTGCTTATTAACTTAATCCAAGATCTAAGTTTTAGAATAAGCCTCTTATGTTATCTCTTCTTTCTAATTATAACCTATGTGTTATAATTGTTCTTGCAACTATTACTCTTCTATTTTCTTTTTTTAGTTATAACTACTTGTTATAATCCTACTTGCAAATATCTTAAATTTTCCTATTTCAGTCCATCTCTATTTTATTTTAGTTTTTCTCATTTTACATCTGATTTCTGTAAATTTAGCTTTTTCTATTTTAATCCATATTTGCGAATTCTTCTTGATCCAGGCCAAGTGCTAAGTCGTCACCGACTTAAGGAAAATGAAGCTATAAGTCGCGACCGACTTAACATGATGGAAATGAGTCGTGACCGACTTAACAAAGTTCAAGGCATGAGTCGTGACCGACTCAAGGAAGCAGAAGACATAAGCGTAAGTCGTGACCGACTTAACATAATGGGGGACTTAAGTCGTGACCGACTTAAGAGAGTGGAAGACCTAACTCGTGAAGAGGTACGGGTTATCAAAGAACTTAAGTCGCCACGATGACCTACCGAGTTACTCAGAGAGAAGGCAAAGCAAACTGTTGAAGTAATAGGTCGTAAACGACTTAACGAGTCAAACGATAAGTCGGAACCGAGTTACGACTTAGTTAAGTCGTACCATCTTAGGTTGCAGAAACCTGAGCCGTTGATTCCTCTGTCGAGTTAATCTCTATCGTGGATTTCTTAAGTCGTAAATCTGGGATGCCGCATGTTTTAAATCGCTGAAGCTGTTGCCATTGATCTTTATGCCGAGTTAATCTGGACCGCTATTCCTAAGTCGTTACTAGTTGGGTCGCGTAGAGTTGTTAAGTCGGCAACGACTTAAGTGGTTCTGTTTGTAATAAGTCGTATGCTTTGGAGGTGTCATAAGTCGGAGTATTTTAAGTCGCAACTGTTATAAGTCGTAAGTCGTCTGTTTCCATATGTCGTCTGTTGTAAGTCGTATGGTCTGTATTCTGTAGAGTTGTAAGTCGTGTACGACTTATGTTGAGTCGGAGTCTTTGATAAGTCGGAACCGACTTAGGAGATGTAAATTTTTGTTATAATTTCGTGTGAGTTGTAAAACGCCTATAAATAGGCCGTGAGTCTCATTTGTAAAAGGTTGTTGATTTTTGAATAAAATTCTCTTTTGATTGCTTTGTGCTTTCATTACAAATTGGTAGTTGAGTGTAATCTCCTATCTCCTCTTTCGGATAATCGAGTGCGCTCGATTCAACGATTGTAGAAGCCGATTCGCGGAATCAAGTGCGCTTGATCAACGCTTGAAGAATTGAAGATCTTCGAACCCGGTATCGTGCGCAATCAACGAGTTCGGGATAGCTAGAGTTCGGTATCTTCGGATCAACGAATTCGGGCATTTCAGCATCTTCTAATCCACCGATTGCTACAATCAACGATCTACATTGTTTTTGTAATATCCGCTGCGTCAGTTTTGGTATCAGATCTTGTTCTAGCCAATCATAGCTAGATCGAGACTTGGAGCCTATTCATTTAGAAGTTGAAGTGGTTTGGCCGAGAAGTTTGAAGTTGAGCCATGAGCAAGTGAAGTTGTTCATCATTGTTCGAAGTTGTTTGATCGAATTTGAATTGGAGGCCGAAACTTTGTCCATCGTGTTCAACGCGATTTGCTACAAAGTGGAAGTTTTCGATCCATTTCATTTTGGATCAAAGTCCGAATTGTGTTTGAATTTTGAATTTTGTGAAATTTTCAAGTATGCCGCCAAGAAGAGCTAATCGCCACCAAAACGTAGAAGCTTTGTATCGAAGAGAAGAAGCAGATGAGATGGAGCAAAGAATCAATGAAAACTTTAGTGAAAAGCTTAACGAAGGGATTGGACGATTAGAGAAGATGATGTTAGAGATGAATCAGAATCAGAGAAGGGTTTCACCTGAATCTAATCATGGAGGTAGTAGAGTCTCACCACATTCAAATCGAGACAGAAGTGTTGAAAATGATCAAGGGCGTGGGAGGAACGTGAATGATCGTGAACGGAGGAATGTAGATAGAAGGGATGATGGTGGTAGACGAGAAGGTAGTAGAGATGTGGGTGGACGGGATAGACAACGATATACATCTGATTTTGAAGAGGAGTATGATGGTGGTAGTGTTCGAGGACAAGGACGAGGACAAGGAAGAAATCACTCTGAGTATGATCACAAGTGGGAGTCGGGGATGAAGACTGAAATTCCTGAATTCAAAGGTGGTATGCAAGCAGAGGAGTTTCTAGATTTGGTGGCTAATGTTGAGGAGATTTTTGACTTCAAGGAAGTTCCACAACAGCGTAGAGTGAAGTTGGTTGCTACGAGGCTGAGGGGTAGAGCTTTGGCATGGTGGCAACAAACCAAGCTTACACGTGATCGGATGGGAAAGTCAAAAATTGAATCTTGGGAGAAGATGAAGAAATTGATGAAAGCAATGTTCTTACCTTACAATTATCAATCTTTGATGTATCAACGTTCGCAGAACTTGAGACAAGGGACGAAATCTGTGAATGACTATGCTGATGAATTCTATCAACTTATTGCAAGGAATGATATTATGGAAACGGAAGAACAACTGACATCTAGATTCATTGGGGGATTGAGAATGCAGATCCAGGATATGGTGAATATGTTCGATCCAAGATCTGTAGCGGAAGCACATCAGAAAGCGTTGGCTTGGGAGAAACAGGGACGACGAGGAAGTGGTGTGTTTACTAATTCTAACAATCAAGCGAAGAGTGTTGGTGGAAGTTCTAATGTTTCTAAACCTATCAGTAGACCAGTGGTGAAGGAGGTTGAGAAGACAAGGGTTAACAATGGTTTCAAATGTTACAATTGTCAGGAATTTGGTCACAAAAGTAGCGAATGTCCAAAGCCAAAGAAGAGAGCTATGATTGCAGAAGTTGAGGATGAGGATGAAGAAGCTGAATGCTCTAATTCTTTACCAGTTGAGGAGGAAGACTTACTGTCGGGAGATGACGGGTACGCATTGATGATGAGGAGAAGTTGTTTAACACCAAAGCAAGAGGAGGAAAGTAGTTGGTTGAGGAACAATATCTTTCAATCTACATGCACTATTCTGGGAAGAGTTTGTAAATTTGTTATTGATGCTGGGAGTTGTGATAATATTATCTCTACAGAAGCGGTGAAGAAGTTGGAGTTGAAAACCGAGAAACATCCTAAACCGTACAAGTTAGCTTGGTTGAGGAAGGGTGGTGAAGTGAAAGTTGGACGTAGAGCTTGTGTGAAGTTTTCAATTGGGAAGAAATACAAGGATGAGGTTTGGTGTGATGTAGTAGACATGGATGTGTGTCATCTATTGTTGGGCAGACCATGGCAGTTTGATAGAGCAGTACAACATGATGGTCGTGCTAACAGTTACAGTTTCATGTTTGAGGGTACTAAAATCACTCTGATTCCCAAGAAGCAACAACAGAAAGAGAGTAAGTTGGAGGAGATTGAAGAGCTCAAAACTTTGTTATCATTGAAAGAGTTTGTGAAGGAAGTAGAGGAGGAGCCTGAGGTGTTCTTATTGATTGGACGGGAGAGTCAGGAAGTGGTTGAGATTCCAGAAGAAGTTAAACCAGTTTTGAAAGAATTTGACGATGTATTTCCAGAGGAGTTACCAACGGAGTTGCCACCGTTGAGGGATATACAACATCAGATAGATCTTGTTCCAGGTGCTGTGTTGCCACACAGACCACATTATCGAATGAGTCCGAAGGAACATGAAGAGTTGCGGAGGCAGGTAGAGGAATTGCTTGAGTAGGGGCGTGTGCAGGAGAGTTTAAGTCCTTGTGCTGTACCAGCTTTATTGGTACCCAAAAAGGATGGAACGTGGAGGATGTGCACTGACAGTCGAGCACTGAATAAGATTACTGTGAGATATAGATTTCCAATGCCGAGGTTGGATGACTTGTTAGATCAAATAAGCGGAGCTACTATCTTTTCTAAGATTGACTTGAAGAGCGGTTATCATCAGATTCGCATTAGACCAGGGGATGAATGGAAGATAGCATTCAAGACGAGGGAAGGATTGTATGAATGGCTGGTAATGCCGTTTGGTCTATCGAATGCACCAAGTACTTTTATGAGGGTGATGAATCAAATTTTTCGACCGTTCATTGGGAAATTTGTAGTGGTGTATTTTGATGATATTCTGATTTACAGTGGGAGTCCAGAGGAACATCTGAATCATCTTAGAGAAGTGCTGATGGTACTGCGACAAGAAAAATTTTATGCTGCTACAAAGAAATGCGTGTTCATGACGCACAGTGTTTTATTTCTGGGGTATGTTGTTTCAGAGAAAGGAATACAGGTTGACCAATGTAAAGTTGAGGCGATCAGAGATTGGCCACAGCCCAAGACGATAACGGAAGTTCGTAGTTTTCACGGGTTGGCTTCATTTTATCGAAGGTTTATTCCACACTTTAGTAGTGTGATGGCACCTGTTACAGATTGCATGAAAGGTAAACAGTTTGCATGGACAGAGGAAGGAGGGAGTGCTTTTGGGAAGATCAAGGAATTGCTGACGTCTGCACCAATTCTAGTATTACCTGATTTTCAGTTAGTGTTTGAACTACATACTGATGCATCCAAAGTTGGAATTGGAGGAGTGTTGAGTCAGAAAGGACGTCCAATTGCATATTTCAGTGAAAAGTTGTCAGGGGCGAAGATGAGATACAGTACATATGATGTGGAATTCTATGCTGTTGTACAATCTATTAAACACTGGAGACACTATCTATTTCAGAAGGAGTTTGTTCTGTATACTGATCATGAAGCATTGAAGCATTTGCAAGGGCAAGACAAGATTTCAGCGAGACATGCATCGTGGATTGCATATCTGCAACAGTTTACTTTCGTTGTTAAACACAAGTCAGGGGTGACGAATCGAGTGGCTGATGCTTTGAGTAGGAGGAATCATTTGTTGAATACCATGAAGGTTGAAGTGACGGGGTTTGAAATATTGCCAGAATTATTCACCGATGATCCTTACTTTGCAAAGTTTGTTGATAATGTCAAGGATGGGGAGACGGATGAGTTCATAATGACAGATGGTTTTCTGTTCAAAGGAAATCGATTGTGTATACCAGAGGGTAGTCTGAGAATGAAGATTATCAAGGAATTACACGAAGAGGGACATGTTGGGAGAGACCGAACCTTACAGTTGATTTCACAGTCCTACTTTTGGCCATCGATGAGGAAAGAGGTGGAGAGGTTTGTGGAGCGTTGTCATATTTGTCAAGTTTCGAAAGGAACTGCGACTAATGCTGGTTTATATATGCCGTTACCCGTGCCTGTAAAGCCATGGGTGGATGTCAGTATGGACTTTGTGTTGGGGTTGCCGAGAACGCAGCGTGGTAATGATTCCATTTATGTGGTAGTTGACCGATTCTCGAAAATGGCACATTTTATTGCTTGTAAAAAGACGGCAGATGCTGTTCATGTTGCTCAATTGTTTTTCAAGGAGATCTATCGACTTCATGGATTGCCAGAATCTATTGTGTCGGATAGAGATACTCGATTTCTGAGTCATTTTTGGTTGAGTTTGTGGAAAATGGTCGGGACGAAGTTGAAGTTTAGTAGTGCCTATCATCCGCAAACTGATGGACAAACAGAGGTGGTTAATAGATCATTGGGAAATTTGTTAAGGTGTCTTGTTCAAGATAATTTGAAGAGTTGGGATGTGAAGCTATGCCAGGCAGAGTTTGCTCATAATCATGCTGCAAATCGAAGTACTGGGTTCAGTCCATTCCAGATTGTTTATTCGAGCTTACCAAAGGGGCCGTTGGATTTAACGGTAATCTCACACTCGAAGGGAACAATTAAGAAAGCCGCTGATTTTGTCGAGGGGTTGACGGAATGTCATAAAATCATTCAGGAGCGATTGGAGAAAGCAAATGAGAAGTATAAACAATCTGCAGATTTGAAACGAAGGAGTGTTGAATTTCATGAAGGAGATATGGTTTATGCAGTGTTAACAAAAGATCGTTTTCCAGTAGGCGCTTACAATAAATTGAAAGCACGAAAGATTGGTCCAGTGGAAATTTTAAAGAGAATCAATGAAAATGCTTATAAATTGAAACTACCAGATGGTGTGTATACGTCTGACGTATTCAATGTTAAGCATCTCGTACCATATCACAGGGATGAGAGTATTACGGGGGAAGAAAGTGCAAATTCGAGGACGAATTTTTCTCAACCTGGGGAGGATGATGCAGGCCAAGTGCTAAGTCGTCACCGACTTAAGGAAAATGAAGCTATAAGTCGCGACCGACTTAACATGATGGAAATGAGTCGTGACCGACTTAACAAAGTTCAAGGCATGAGTCGTGACCGACTCAAGGAAGCAGAAGACATAAGCGTAAGTCGTGACCGACTTAACATAATGGGGGACTTAAGTCGTGACCGACTTAAGAGAGTGGAAGACCTAACTCGTGAAGAGGTACGGGTTATCAAAGAACTTAAGTCGCCACGACGACCTACCGAGTTACTCAGAGAGAAGGCAAAGCAAACTGTTGAAGTAATAGGTCGTAAACGACTTAACGAGTCAAACGATAAGTCGGAACCGAGTTACGACTTAGTTAAGTCGTACCATCTTAGGTTGCAGAAACCTGAGCCGTTGATTCCTCTGTCGAGTTAATCTCTATCGTGGATTTCTTAAGTCGTAAATCTGGGATGCCACATGTTTTAAATCGCTGAAGCTGTTGCCGTTGATCTTTATGCCGAGTTAATCTGGACCGCTATTCCTAAGTCGTTACTAGTTGGGTCGCGTAGAGTTGTTAAGTCGGCAACGACTTAAGTGGTTCTGTTTGTAATAAGTCGTATGCTTTGGAGGTGTCATAAGTCGGAGTATTTTAAGTCGCAACTGTTATAAGTCGTAAGTCGCCTGTTTCCATATGTCGTCTGTTGTAAGTCGTATGGTCAGTATTCTGTAGAGTTGTAAGTCGTGTACGACTTATGTTGAGTCGGAGTCTTTGATAAGTCGGAACCGACTTAGGAGATGTAAATTTTTGTTATAATTTCGTGTGAGTTGTAAAACGCCTATAAATAGGCCGTGAGTCTCATTTGTAAAAGGTTGTTGATTTTTGAATAAAATTCTCTTTCGATTGCTTTGTGCTTTCATTACAAATTGGTAGTTGAGTGTAATATCCTATCTCCTCTTTCGGATAATCGAGTGCGCTCGATTCAACGATTGTAGAAGCCGATTCGCGGAATCAAGTGCGCTTGATCAACGCTTGAAGAATTGAAGATCTTCGAACCCGGTATCGTGCGCAATCAACGAGTTCGGGATAGCTAGAGTTCGGTATCTTCGGATCAACGAATTCGGGCATTTCAACATCTTCTAATCCACCGATTTCTACAATCAACGATCTACATTGTTTTTGTAATATCCGCTGCGTCACTTCTTCTTTTAATATTTTATTCGCGTCAAAAAGGATTAAATCTCTATAAAAAGAAACTAACATTTAAAGGTTTAATTCCAACTTAAAACTGATGTAAATAACTGAATAAAATAGCTGAATAAAATAGACTGAAAAGAACTTTTGAAATTTACTTAAAAACTGTCTGTAAATATACTTACATAAAAACTGTCTCAAAATTGTAGAAAAACTACAACTATTGAGAACCCTATTATTTTAAATTGCTTACAAATCTAAAATAATTACAAAACACTCACCTGTGATCCTTAGCTCTAGTCTTTGGCCTTCCTAGATCCACTTCTAGGGTGTAGAATATTTTTATTAAAAAGATCTTCTCCCCAGAGAAATTTTCTATTTAGGGTTCAGCCTTAGGCAATGAACCAAATTGGGAGAAAATTTGAATGAGAAAAATAGCTAGGCTTAGGGTTCTATTTATAGTGTGGCATAGGGATCTTAGGCCGTTGGATTTGAAGATTAAATCTGGTGCAACCATGCCATTGGCTCACTAGAAATCGTCGGATGCAACTATGGATGCACAAGATTGCTCAAAAATCAAAATTTGAAGTGTTTGGCTCGTACCTGGACGTTTTCATGTCCAGGAAGGAAGGCGGGTCGACCCAAACTCATTGGGAGTCGACCCATAGGTCGACCTGACCCTAGTGCGGGTCGACCTATAGATGCTTATATATATTTTTTCGTTTTTCGTTTATAAAATTCTGATTTCTTATTTCTCTTGTAACTTCTCCATACTAGCTCGGATTTCGACAAGTCATATATGGAAATTGATCAGAAAATTGCCACGGACCCAATGGTTCAACTCTCATAGCTCGATTCTGACAATTTCACAAACTTACTTTATTGTTTAATTAATTCGTTAATTAATTATTATAGCTCAAATTTTTAGGTTGTTACATCCTCCCCTCCTTAAAGGATTTCGTCCTCGAAATCTCCAAGGACAGAAGAATGAAATAAATATTTTCATCCAAATTCTATAACCACATATTCAACCATCATCCATTAAATCCATTGTCTTTAAGTTTTCTAATGTAACTTATGTTATATGCAATAGTGTAGTGTCATTGTCCCTAGCTAATGCAAAAGATTAGGCGGTCTACTAATTCAGTCGACCTCCTTTTATGAAATCATGTCCGTGCCATGTATCCAAATGAATGAAAATTCCATAATGACAACTGATAGTTCTATATGCGTGCTACAATCATCATCCAAATGCAACAATCATATGATAATCACCCATTCATAGCAACCATGAAATAAAAATGCAAGTGCACACACATCCATATGCATATGCTTTAGTGTCCTTGTTAGGCCGATCTCTAAGAGATAATAGTGCCTAGTGTGTATATATGCGTCCATTAGCATCCACTAGAAAACACTTGCAACCACTAGCGTCCATTATACATATCTTGCTTAGAACCGTCTATGGCCGTCGGAAATGTATACGGCAGCGTCCGTCGGAAACCGTCGGAAATACTGCTTCCCGACAACGCCATTTCCGACGGTTATTTCCGACGGCGGTCGACGGCTTCCGACGGCCGCCGACGGCTTTTGGCCGTCGGAAATTGCGTTTCCCCTTGTAGTGTAAGATTTACCCTCCTAAAGGATACTAAAGGAAAGAACCTATTCAAAACTAAAGATGGAAATAGGAAATTCCATACATACTATCGAAGAGATGCGAATAAGAGGTATGTATTCTCTCCTCAGCCTCCCACATAGCGTCTTCAATACTATCTCTCCACTGCACCTTAACCAAAAAGACTTCCTTATTCCTAAGCTTCTTAATATCATGTCCAACGGTCTTGGTAGGAATGCGACGAACCGATGTTTCTCTCTATACTTCAACTTCCTCAAGATGGCTAGATTCCACTACCTCTGTTGAATCATGTAAGCACTTCCTCAAGTGCGAAATATGAAAAAAATCATGAACTCCCACAAGCCTCTCTGGTAGCTTTATCTTATACGCCATCTTCCCTACCCTTTCCACAATAGGGAATGGTCGTACGAATCTGGGAGCAAGTTTCACACTTGATCCAAACCTCACTGCCTTTCTTAGCGGAGACACCTTAATGAAAACCAAATCTCCTACCTCGAACTCAATATCCCTTCTTCGCTTATCTTCATAGGATTTCTATCTATATTGGGCCATCCTCATTCTCCTTCTAATCAAATCAATCTTTTTTAAAGTCCCTATAACCATGTCGGGTCCAAATAGCAATCTTTCTGTAGACTCCAACCAACACGAAGGCGACTTGCAAGGTCTCCATTAAAGGGCTTCAAAAGGAGCCATCCCAATGCTAGCCTGAAAACTATTATTATATGCGAATTCCACTAAAGGAAGGTGCTCTTCCCAAGTCCCTCCAAAATCAAGAATGCACATCCTCAACAAATTCTCAAGAACTCTATTAACTCTCTCCGTTTGGCCATCCGTTGAGGGTGATAGGTTGAACTCAATCTAAGCTGTGTCCCTAAAGCCTCTTCCAAGCTCATCCAAAACTCATTATTAAAGATAGGGTCTCTGTCACTCACTATGCTAAAGGGAACTCCATGATGTCGGACTATCTCACGAACGTATAAGGATGCCAAATAAGGTGTTGTCCTCTTACTCTTGACCGGAATGAAGTGGGCAGTCTTAGTCAATTGGTCTACAATCACCCAAATACGATTATTCCCCTTCCTAGATCGGGGTAAACCATCTATGAAGTCCATCGAAACACTATCCCACTTCAATTCGGGTACATCCAATGGTTGAACCAATCCTCCAGGTCTCTGCTGCTCCGTCTTAACTCTTTGGCATATAAAACAGTTAACCACGAACTCTGCTACATCCTTCTTCATGCCACTCCAATAAAACACTCTCTTTATGTCCCTATACATCTTATCACCACCCGGATGAATAGTTATTCAAGAATGGTGTGCTTATGCTAGAACTGCTCTCATCAAATCACTAGTGCAGGGGACACAAAGTCTTTCATCTCTCCTTATCCATCCTTTACTATCGATGGAATAGCGTTGGAGATGTCTAGAGACCACTCCTCTACTAATCCTTTCCAGAATATCCACAAGCTCTGAATCCTCTGGCTGCCTTGAGCCATTCTGATCCATGAGGTTAGGCTTAACCTCAAGTGCTGCCAATAATATAGGAGTAATGTCTATAGAGGGTTTAAAATCAAAGGTGGAAATAAACTCTAGGCTTTTCCACTCCATGAACATTGGACTAAGGGTTGCTCTTCCTACTTAACGCATCCGCAAGAACATTCCCTTTACCAGGGGTATAAGCTATCTCAAAGTCATATGATGCCAGAAAATCCATCCAACACTATTGCCTCAAGTTTAAATCATTTTGTGAGAACAGGTACTTCAATGATTTATAGTCAGTGAAAAGATCGAACCTCTCTCCTAGCAAGTAATTTCTCCAAGAATTGAGCGCGAAAACAATAGCAGCCAACTCAAAATCATGAGTGGAGTAGTTCTTCTCGTGAATTCTCAACTGTCTATTCCCATAGCATACTACCCTCCCCTCCTACATCAATACTGCCCCAAGGCCAGTCGCACATGCATCAGTGTGTACCGTAAAAGGCTTAGCTCTGTCAGGTAAAACTAACACTGGTGCACTAGTAAGGGCTCACTTTAGCATCCTGAAGGAATCGTCACAATCTACGTCCTACACGAATGTCGCATTCTTCTTAGTGATGAAATCCTAGAAAAATCTTTGATAAACTTCCTATAATAACCAACCAAACCTAGGAAGCTTTTAACTTCGGTAGCATTCTTGGGGGCCTTCCAATCCTGTTCTGCTACTATCTTAGTGGGATCCACAGCTAACCCCTCTCTTGAGACTACATGCCCCAAGAAACACACCTCCTCACGCCAAAAGTGACATTTCGAGAACTTTGCTTTCAATTGATGATCACGAAGTGTACGTAGAACCTCCTAAAGATGAATTACATGCTCTTCCATACTCTTGGAAAACACCAGAATGTCGTCCACAAACACTACAACAAACTTATTTAGGACATCTCGAAAAACACGGCTCATCAAATCTACAAAATAGGATGGGGCATTGGTCAGCCCAAACGGCATAACCAACCACTCAAAGAATCCATCGGGTGTCCTAAATGCGGTCTTATCGATGTTATCGTCAGCGACCCTAAGCTGATGAAATCCAATGGCTAAATCAACCTGAGAAAATACTGAAGAGCCAACCAACTGATCGAAAAGATCGTCTATCCTAACAAGTGGGTAACGGTTCTTCTTCAGGAGCTTATTCAACTCTCTATAGTCTACACAAAGTCGAAGGGAACCATCTGCCTTTGTAGCGAAGACGACTGGCGCTTTCCACTCAGATATGCTCCGTCTGATGAAGCCTTTCTCCAATAGCTCACCAATATGCTTACTTAACTCCTCCTCTCCCTAAGAGCCATATGTCTCATAGGTAATGCCAGTGGCTTAGCATTGTCATTCAAATAGATCCTAAAGTCGATCTCTCTTAGGGGGTAGTTCCCTGACCTCCTTAAAAACGTCTGGGAAATCTCCAACAACTGGAACTGAATCTAACTCTCCTAGTGATGAATCATGGGAATAAAGGAAGCTCAACATGATTGACCCCTATGGGTCGCAAGAAACCTCGAGAGTCTGTTCACTACATGTGTCTAGTCTAACGACTCTCCTCTCGCAGTCCAATATCGCACCATAAGTGGATAACCAGTCCATCCCCAAAATCATCCCATATCCCAAAAATTCTAGTACATAGGCATCACAATCAAACTCTATGCCTAGTATAAAAATTTTCAAACCCCTACAACTCATGGATAATGGTGCTGATCCTCCTTTGGGATTTGAAACAACTATTGGGTCTACTACTATAGAAATATCTAAGTGCAAACAATCAACCAAGGAACTAGAAATGAAAGAATGTGATGCTCCAGAGTCAAAAAGAGTCCGAAAAGGAAAATTTGAAATAGAGATCAAACCTTTTATAGAGACTTTCCTACCTCGATCTGGTCCATTACTAGAAGGTGCTGCATCCAAAGCCTGTACTTGCGCCGTAGGTGCGCCTGCTCTCTATCCCGTCTTTTGAGGACAAGCTCTACTAAGGTGTCCAGGTTGCCCACAGTTGTAACATCTCCCCTTCATCGTGTCCTTCTTACAGTCCTTTGAGTAATGCCCAACTAATCCATAATTATGACATTTCTCACCCTTCTTGATCTATCCCTTTTGAGGTCCTCCTCCTTTCTTCTTGTCCTTATCCTTCTTGTTCTTCCACTACTGCTTCTTAGAGACTTCTGATTTAGGAACCACCTTAACCTCTTCTTTCTTCACAACATCTGACATGAGAGCCATTTCCACAAGTGACTTATACGTTACTCCCATAGGTACATGTGTCAATGCCAACCCTTGAAGGGGCTAGTTCAAACCCTTAGCAAAGTTGGTGGCCTTCTTATGCGGTGTGTTAATAAGCTCCATCTCGAACCACGACAACTCATTAAACTGATTTATATACTCTTTCACCGAAAGACTCTCCTGCTTCAGACTAATGAACTTCTCCAACTGCATGCTTTCCTCGGCTTGCGATACGAACTTTCTCTCAAACCTTTCTCGAAATCCAAACCAACCAATGTCTTTACCCTCCATCTCTATGATCTCCCACCAGTATGAAGTATTTCTTTTCAGCTACCAAGATGCAAGCTAAACTCTCTTGCGGTCCTCCAATCCTAACAGCCCAAATATCCGCTCCATATTCCTCAACCAAGTTCGTGCCTCTATGAAATCCTCTATGCCAGGAAAAGTCATGCCTCCTAGATTAGCGAAGTCCCTGCATAGCTTAGAAAAATTGGCTACTACAGGTGGATTAACGGGATCTCCACCCGCCGGTGCTGAATTAGGCGCTTGCCCTTGCACCTCTGGTGCCGTAGCTTGGAGGTATTTACAAAACCAGCCAGGGACTCTGACACCCTCTGGAAGATTTGGGGCGTCCACCATTCTATGCAAGGAAAAAGAAAATTTAGGCTCGAAATAAGGTTGAACTGGACTTTGAGGGGATTTTTATAAAAGCTCTCTTATACTTGAAAACTATTTCTGTACTAGGAGTTTCTTTCTGAAAAGTAGTTTGAAAATATATTACTTTTGAAAATTACTTTACTTTTAATAGAAGTTTTTAGGAATCCTGTAACCTTAGGCTTTGATACCAAATGAAACACCCCACACCCCTTAGTATTCCCAAAAAGGCATACCAAAGGATGTGGTGCGTTATAGGTATAGCTAAAGCATCATAGAGACTAAGATTCACATGGCAAATAAGTAAAAACAGTGGAAACATTTATATAATAACTTGACATTCATAATTAAATTTCATCCCAAAATAAGTCATAAAAACATACCATGTCTCAAGAACTCAAAATATCCATTTCTTATGAAAATACATCTCGGTCTACAAAAACAATAATAATCCCTCTCACAAGTGCCAATCCATCATAAGAAAAATGAAAATGATGAAAAGTAGAAGAATACATTTGAAATGAGAAAACTCCAGGAATGAATCTCCAAGCAACCTGAATCAACTCAACTCTGCTTGCCTATTGGAGGGAAAAAGGGGGAAATAGAGGAGCAGGTCAGATACTAAGTTTGGTGAGTAAAAGTAATTACTAGCATTTCTAAGCAAGATAAAGATAATAGACTAAGCAATAGTTCTAGCATGGAAGGAAAATACAGAAAAGATAAAACAGGGACAAAATACTATTTTTGATTTAGTTTGACTGTTTTCTTTGGTTGTTTGATTGTTTGCATTTGTCTTAAACTGCCGCGATTAAGCTGAAACCCTAATCCTATCTCAATTGTTGTCTCGATTAGGCTGAAATCCTAATCCTACCCATTGATCGGCCTTTTCTATCTCTGTTGTACCACTGTGAACCAATCTTGTTGGTCACAGCAAAAGGCACCTCTTTAGCGCTTAGGTTGCAGTAGCGAATTATTGACCCTAATCGATGTCGCAGGCTCGGTCATCACCAGTATACACTTACTGTTGCCCCCTATCTGACCCTTTATTTACCCTAATGAGCATAAGCATACCCAGCCCCACCCACGTGTGAGACCATCGGTCCTCGACCTAAAAGGGAATGCTGCCGGTACTGGTCCTAACAAACAAATCTTCTAGCTTTGCGCCCCTTGCCCAAATCCCCAGATTTGAGCCTCTATCTATTGGCCACTTATTTACCCTAATCAGCATAAGCGTGCCTAGCCCCACCCAAGTGTGAGACCATCACTCCAAGACCTGAAAGGGAATGTTGCCGGTATGGGCCACTACTTTTATATTTGTTTATTAACTTAATCCAAGATCTAAGTTTTAAAATAAGCCTTCTTCTGTTATCTCTTCTTTCTAATTATAACCTACATGTTATAATCGTTCTTGCAACTGTTACTCTTCTATTTTCTCTTTTTAGCTATAACCACTTGTTATGATTCTGCTTGCAAATATCTTAAATTTGCCAATTTCAGCCCATCTCTATTTCATTTCATTTTTTCTCATTTTACATCTGATTTCTGTAAATTCGGTGTTTTCTATTTTAATCCATATTTGTGAATTCTTCTCTTTTTAATATTTTATTCGCGTCAAAAAGGATTAAATCTCTATAAAAAGAAACTAACATTTACATGCTAAATTCCAACTTAAAACAGATGTAAATAACTGTAAATAACTAAATAAAATAGCTGAATAAAATAGCTGAATAAAATAGATTGAAAAGAACTTCTGAAATTTACTTAAAAACGGACTGTAAATAAACTTACATAAAAACTGTCTTAAAATTGTAGAAAAACTACAACTATTGATAACCCTATTTTGTAAATTGCTTACAAATCTAAAATAATTACAAAACACCCACCTGTTGTTGGGTGAATTCTTACCCGGAAGACCTCGAGACCCAGAGACGTGATTCATTCGGCAGCTCTCCCTCAAGTCCATTCGGAATGACCCATTCGGCAGCCCTCCCTCGAGTACATTCGGCAATCCTCCCTCAAGTCCATTCGGTAGACCTTCATCCGGCAACTGCCACCGGTCCAACCTCACCATTCCACACTTCACCGGACGAAGCCCAACCGGACCAGCTCCACACTTCACCGGATGAAGCCCAACCGGACCAACTCCATACTTCGCCGAACCAAGAGAATACCGAACCAGACTGCCAGGCCAGATCACTTCAGCCCAGGCCCACCAGCAGCTGTATACATCCAAGACCCCTGCCCCCAACCTCACTCTATAAATAGAGAGGCAGGGGTACAACAATGGGGGAGAAGTTTGAGAGCTCAAGCACGGAGAGAACTTTCAAACAACTTTCTTTTACTTGTATCAAAGCTTTGTACTTGTAATCAAAACAAGAGAAGAGAAATAACATATAAAGTGGACGTAGGCACATTCTGGCTGAACCACTATAAATCTGCGTGTCTTTTTACAGTTTAGCCCCTGCTTTTCATATATTTGCATGAATCACCCAAATCACTAAGAATAACATAAGATCTACTAAATCATACAACTTTGAGGTGTTTGTCCATTTTTTGCGCAAACATTTTTGGTGCTTTCACTGAGAAGTTGAAGCTCGAAGCTCCAGCTTCATCCGCTTAGAAAGTTTTCCTAACAGCATCATCCGCCACTTGGAAAACATGCCTCCCAAACAGAGAAAAGATGTTAACAAAGGAAAAAACATCGCATCCAGTAGCCTTCCTGATCCAGCTATCGCAAATCAAGTAAATCCTCCTCCTCCAGCAACGGTAACAAATGGAGGACAGGCTAACCCCACCACTCCTGCCACAGAACAGCCTGCAGCAATTACTAGGGCAGATTTGGACAGAGTTGTTGTTGAAGTGACTAACCGCTTCACGTCCCAGCAGGAAGCCTTGGTGGACCATCTCATGTCACGCTTGAGGGACGCTGAAGAATCCAACCGCAACACTGAATCATGGGGCGAGTCAGAGACAGCAAAGATCTTCCTTCTTCGAAGGAGCTAACGGCAGGAGTAGCCGTGGTAGGAGCCGAGACCGAGCTCAGCCCGAAGTTAGGCCTGAGGAAACGTTTGGTGCCGAACCCAACGGGGAAGGTACCGGGCGGAGGTCAACTGCAGCTGAGCCTGCCATGCTGCCTAACCACAGAAACACCAGTGAACGGGGCCGAGCTAGAGTTCAGCCCGAAGTTGGACCCGAGGAAGTGCTTAGATCAGAACCCAACAGGGGAAGATCAAGGCAAGGGCCAACTGTAGCTGATCCAAGCATGCTCCCAGAAGATCAAAGGCAGCCACTGGAAAATATGAGGAATGATAGACGATACCATCCCTACAGGTTGTCTGGTCGGAATCAACCCCACAGAACGGAACCAAACTCATTTCTGTCCGCTCCAAATTCTGATGAAAGGATGGCACGCTTATTCAGAGAGTGTGTCCAACGGGAGCAAAGAGATCGAGGGATAGGCGCTAGGGTAACCAGCCCTTTCGCCCGCAATATCGAAATTGCTATCACCCCCCGAGAATGGAAGATGCCAACAATGGAACCTTACAAAGGAACCTCCGATCCCGTTGTACACTTACAGAGGTACATGCAGCATATGCTCATGAGTGGAGCAACAGAGGGAGTGCTGTGCAAATGCTTCCCGCTCTTCTTAGCAGATCTTGCTACCTCCTGGTTCTGTCATCTACCCCAAGGATCCATCAGCTCGTGGGAAATGTTGAAAGAAAAATTCATCAGTCAGTTCCGCATTCATGTGGAGCAACCTAAGGACGCTTATTCCTTATCCAGCGTCAAACAGAAACCTGGAGAAAAGCTGCAGCAATACCTAACCAGATTCAACGCCGCAGCAGCCGCAGTTCAAGATGCCGATGAGAAGCTTATCCTAATGGCCCTCTGCAGTGGGGTGCATCCGGACACTAAATTTGCTAGGAGATTGACAAAAGAAAAACCAGCTACTTTACCCGATTTCTTCCATGAAGCCGGGAAATACATGAGGCTTGAGGATGCCGCCATTGAGGGGCAGTCAGGACAGCAAAGTAAGACGACCCATGGCAACGCCCCTGCTGTGGCAAGGGACGTTCGAAGAAATGATTCCAGAGACAATGCTGGGGGCAAGAAAGTAGAGAAACGCCTATATCGGCCAGGACCAAGATTCGACTCTTACACCCCTTTGAACGAGACCGTCGAAAACATCTTCCTTGCCACCCAAGGCGAAGTTAGATACAAACGCCCACCATACAAGAAGGAATCAGATAGCGCACAGAAATCTGGAAAATTCTGCCGCTTCCACGAATCCCACGGACATGATACCAACGAATGCCATCATCTCCGGGATCTGATTGAGGAACACATCAGAAGAAAGAAACTGGAGCGCTATGTAAAAAGTCAAGACAGGACTCCAGCTCCTGCCAATGAAAACCCAAGGCTACCCTCACCAGGGACCGGCAGAGGCGACCGCAACGCTAGCAGCTCTAGTCAAGAGAAGATAGTGGTCCATACCATCTCAGGAGGTCCACACATCGCAGACAGAAGCTGGAAAGAGATGGAAAGATATGGGAAGTCGCTCAGAGACAATAGAGACTGCGTCAATACGGTTATAGAAGAGCGCCACCCAAAGCGGAAAGAAAGTGATGACATCACATTCAGTAAACGCGACCTAGAAGGAAGACAGTACCCTCACATGGATCCCATGGTTATCTCTGCCCGACTCGGTCCCGCCGAAGTTTACCGAATCCTGGTAGACACTGGAAGCTCTGTAAATATCCTGTTCAAACACGCATTCGACAAAATGAGGTTGTCAATGAAGGACGTATCTCCCTGCGATAAACCGCTACACGGTTTCACTGGAGATGCGAAAATGCCCATCGGGCAGCTGGACCTCTTCGTTGAAATTGGAAGCCATCCCCGCTCCGTTGTAAGGAAACAGACGTTTGTGCTGATAGAAAACCATTCGGCCTACAACGCCTTCCTAGGAAGACCAGCCCTATCTGACTTCCAGATTGTCCTAGCCCCGTGGTGCCTGAAAATGAAATTTCCAACAGACAATGGGGTAGGGGAAGTGGAAGGAGACCAGGATATTGCACGAGACTGCTATGTAACCGAACTTCGCAACAACCACAGGAGAGATAAAGGGAAAGGTGTAGAGATTGCCCTCTGCACAAAAAGCCTTGAAGCATAGCAACTAAAGAAAGCCCCTCCTCTTCGATACACCAGCGACCCTTTCAATGAATTAGACCCTAGGGACAAAGAGGAGGAGGCCACCGCCGAGCCTGCAGAGGCTATGGAGTTTATATCTGTAGACAAGCACGACTCAAGTAGGCTACTGAAAATTGGGTCGCAGCTGAAAACTGAATTGAAGGAACAACTCGTTGATTTTCTCCGCCACAACTTGGATGTATTCGCTTGGTCACACGCTGACATGACCGGAATCTCCCCCAACATAGCGTGCCACGTATTAAAAATTGATCCTACCAAGGCACCCGTAAAACAAAAAAAGAGAAGTATGGGGGCAGAGCGATCAGCAGCCCTCGATGAAGAAGTAAAGAATCTACTCGCCAATGACTTCATACGAGAAGCTATTTACCCAGAATGGATCGCCAACCCGGTACTAGTAAAGAAGGCTAATGGGAAGTGGCGGACCTGCATTGACTTCTCCAACCTGAATGACGCCTGCCCAAAGGATTGCTTTCCGCTTCCCAGAATCGACCAACTTGTAGACAGCACAGCCGGGCACGAACTCCTGTCTTTTATGGATGCATACTCGGGATATAACCAAATTCCTATGCATGCTCCCGACCAAGATCACACTAGTTTCATCACCGACCGGGGTTTGTACTGCTACAAAGTGATGCCCTTCGGACTTAAAAATGCAGGAGCCACCTACCAGCGCCTCGTCAACAAGATGTTCGCAGGGCTAATAGGACGAACAATGGAAGTATACGTAGACGACATGCTGGTAAAATCACGGGAAGCCAAAGATCACGTAAGCCACCTGGGCGAAATGTTCCAGGTACTTCGACAGTATGGAATGAAGTTGAATCCACTGAAGTGCTCCTTCGGAGTGTCATCAGGAAAATTCTTAGGATTCATCGTCCATGCCCGAGGGATAGAAGCAAACCCTGAACAAGTCCGAGCATTAAGAGACATCAAGATACCTTCCACCCGAAAGGAAATGCAAAGCCTAAATGGAAAAGTGGCTGCCCTAGGCCGATTCATCTCCAAAGCAACGGACAAGTGCGTCCCCTTTTTCGAAGCTCTAAAGAAAGATAAAGGAAAGTTCGAATGGACGGACGAATGCTTGACCGCTTTCCTTAACCTAATCGAACACCTCCAGAAACCACCGGTACTTTCGACCCCAAGCGAAGGCGAAGAATTATACCTATACCTTGCTGTGTCATCTCACGCTCTAAGCGCTGCCTTGGTAAGGGAAGATAACCGCACGCAACGACCAGTTTACTTCGTCAGTAAAAGGTTTACTGGGGCAGAAGTCAGATATCCTAAGCTTGAAAAGTTAGCATACTGCTTACTAATCACTTCACGAAAGCTGCGTCATTACTTCCAATCCCATTCCATCAAGGTTCTAACCGATCAACCACTAAGGCAGGTACTCCATCGTCCCGACACTTCCGGGCGACTACTTAAATGGTGTATTGAGCTGAGTCAATATGATATCACCTATCACCCTCGCACCGCCATCAAGGGACAAGCCATGGCTGATTTCATTGCAGAATTCACTACCAACGAGGATAAGGAGCAACTGGAAATAACAGAAGATATCAAGTGGAATCTCTTTGTGGACGGTGCATCTAACGAACAAGGCTCGGGGGCAGGTGTGGTAATCATCACTCCCAGGGGAAATAAACTGCACTATGCTATAAGGTTGGAATTCACTGCCACCAACAACGATGCAGAATACGAAGCAGTAATAGCCGGATTAGAAATTGCTATCGAGATCGGAGCCAATTCTTTGTGTCTTCACAGCGATTCTCAGCTTATTGTTAATCAAATACTAGGGGAATTCCAAGCTAGAGAAGAACGACTCATAGCATATCTAAAGAAGACCAAGTTACTTCTCAGCCGATTAGACCACTACTTAGTCAAACACATCCCTCGGGAAGAGAACCAAGAGGCCGACGAATTGGCAAAGCAAGCAAGTATGGGAGACGAGGCCATCTTCGGAGCAGTAACTGTCTCAAAGCAAATGATCCCAAGTTTTGAGCAAGTGAATCTGATAGCTGCAACCGAAGAAGCAACTTGGATGACTCCCATCCGAGACTACCTACAAAATGGCACACTACCCGACAGGCGTAACGAAGTCAAGAAAATCTTGAGGAAAGCGTCCCGCTACACCATGCAAGGAGACATCCTCTATCGGCGCGGGTTCTCTAACCCATTATTAAGGTGTGTCGCCGGAAGGGAAGCCAAGGAAATCTTATCCAACATTCATCAAGGAAGCTGCGGAGATCACACCGGAGGGCAAACGTTAGCAAAAAAGATACTCCGATACGGATACTTCTGGCCCACCTTAAGCAAGGACGCCTTAGATTTCGTCAAGAAGTGTGACAGATGCCAAAAGTTTGCTAAGGTCCCTCGGCTACCAACAACCGAGATTACCCAGATGACCAGCCCTTGGCCCTTTGCAGTATGGGGAATTGACTTAATCGGTGAACTGCCAATGGGTCGAGGCGGCGCCAAATATGCTATAGTAGCAGTCGACTATTTCACCAAATGGGTGGAAGCAGAACCTCTAAATAAAGTATCTTCAGCGAAAGTTATCAACTTCTTAATCAAAAATGTTCTGTGCAGGTACGGAGTCCCACTAAAAATCATATCAGACAACGGACTTCAGTTTGACAGCGAGGAATTCGCCAACTGGTGCCAAGAACACGGAATTCACAAAAGCTTCTCATCCGTAGCATATCCCCAAGCAAACGGACAAGTCGAAGCAGTCAACAAAATTCTGAAAACTCTGATCAAAAAGAAGCTCGAAAAGTCAAAGGGCGCTTGGGTGGATGAACTCCCTACGGCACTATGGGCCTACCGCACATCTTTCAGAACATCAACAGGGCACACTCCTTTCTCTTTGGCATACGGATCGGAGGCTATGCTCCCAGTTGAAACCATTGTGCCTTCCCACCGTAGGATCCACTATAACCCAGAAGAAAACGAAGAGCTCCTCAACATGTCTTTGGATCTAGTCGAGGAGAGAAGGAATGATGCAGTCCTAAAAACAGCAGCCCACAAGCAAAAGGTGGCAGCACAATACAACTCCAAAGTCAAGCATCGTGCCTTACGAGAAGGGGATCTTGTCCTCAAGCGAATCTTCCCTCGCCCCGGAGCACTAGACCCAATCTGGGATGGACCATATGTAATTCATAAAGATCTCCACAACGGAGCCTATATTTTGTCAACAGTGGACGGAGAGGTGTTCCAGAGGGCATGGAACATCCAACACCTCCGTCGATACTTTTCTTAACTTGTATTGCCCATATGAAGTAAATTAACGAAGAGAATCAGTGGACGTAGGCATTTTTTCGTGCCGAACCACTTTAAAAAAGCCTTGTCTCTTTTTTAACTTGTTCCTTTGTATCTTGGCTGCTTGTTAACTTTATCCTTTTCTGTTGAACAAAATCCTGAGCATATAGCATTTCTATTCAAAGCACTCCACAATGCAACTTCACGTGGACAAGCCCCAACAGGTACTATGCGAATCTATGCCCTCGCCAATGAGACACTTTTGCTCCAGCATCCCTCTGCTGCGGGTTAACTCATTGCTCGCGACGGCCCTTAAAGCCAACTGTAATGAGCCGATTATAAGCCACCGAGAAGGCCGACTATAGCCAAGGCAGCTCATTACGGCGTTAGGCTCGCCGGCGACTGTGAACCGATTATAAGCCCCAACATAAGGTGTGGCCAGCCAGGGGCAGTTCACAGTTGACGATCGGCACCCACGCTAGCCGGCCACAGTAAGTCGAATAATACCCATGAGTACGGGCCATAATGGCCCGGGTAGTTACTGTGCGTGATCTCGGCTCCGGTGTGTCTTAAGTGCGGCTGTGGTAAAAAAGAATTAACTCCCCGCGGAGGCGTAAGATGGGTGACAAATGTCTCCAAGACCCACAGCTAGGGAAAGTGACTACAAAACCCGTTTGCCACGAACTTAAGCACATCGAAGGCCTTCCGTGACTGGAAGTTTTACTATTCCACATATTTCAGTTTTACTTAAAAAACTTTCCTCCTATCCTCTATAACAAACCATAAAGTACAGGATGCAGGGTAAGAGATACCCGCCAATGGATGTAGAGATTCACAATCAGATGGCGGGGCAGTCAACTGCTCTCCATGCTTGGTCATACAAGATATTCGAAACTTCCATTTACAAACAGAACATGAAAGGCGGTATTTTCTTCCTTTATGTACAAATGTATGACTATAATTTGATTTTTCCACACCACACGCTAACATTGCAAGTCATGAGATTATGATTTAAAACCAGAATCTGACATCAAACACAATTTAATTACAAGAATACACATAGCTACATTTCTCATACGATATGTCGAAATAGCAACAAATATTCAAGAAATGACAAAATCAACTTGAGCTAAAAAATTACACGTCAAGAATAATGTTATTACAAGTAGCAAGAATTACAACTTGGAAGTTACTCTACTGTCTTAAGACTAACAGATACAACAATGCCAAGCCTACAAAAAGAATTTCTCAGGTTCAGTCATGGAGCTGGTTGCGTCGAAGTCTTGTCCTTGTTCTTTTGCCCGCCTGTCCGGTCATAAAAAGGATTCATTAGTGATAAGTAACCAAGTTAACAGAAAGACTAGAAAGGAAGACTTACCAGTACTAGCTTCTTGACCATCCTGGTCGTCATCTTCTACCTGCACACCCGCCTCTTCAGCAGCAAGCAGCCGCATACCCTCTTTTACCGCCACTTTCTCCTCCTTGGTGAACTGGGCCGTGACCACATCCATACTGAAGACCGTTCCACCCTCTTTATCTGCATCAGCCTTAGCCTCCTCCAAAGCCCGAAGATATGTCTTGGCCATGACTCTGGGATAATCATCCATCCAAGAGAGGTTACCCTGCTTCCAAGTCCGGAAATACATGTCCTGGAGCATGTCATCCATCATTCCTTCGTTCTCCTCAAACTCCCTCATCCGGGCATCGGAGGCCGACAACCTTTCCACGGCAGCATCTCTCTCCAGTCTGTATCTCGAGCAATCAGCTTGAAGGGACCTCCGCATCACCGCCATCTCTTCCCTCAACTTAGCTTGAGCAAGCTCTGCAGCCTCAAGCTTCTCGGACAATTCCTCCACCTGCTCGAGATCCGCTCTCCGAACCTCATCCACCGTGGTAATAGCCATGTCAATCCGCTCTTTGCAAGCAGCTTCCATTTTCCGCAATTCGGCCCGACTAGCCTCTTCCATGGTTCTCCTTAATCGCCCAGTGGCAGCCTCATGCTGAGAAATCTGGATAGCCTGATCCGCAAGCTGCTTGGCTTGATCCGAGACCACCAATCGAAGTCGGATATTGGCGCTCCCTATCTCCTCTCCGGCCTTAACCAGCCGAGCGTGATGCCCCATCAGCTTCTTGGCCTCCTCCGCCACCCGATCAATGTTGGCCTTGGCCTCGTCTCCCATAGTGACTATACAAGTGGTGAGTAGATCGAGGTCTAAGGACTTGGCTTCGTCAAGTACTCGTACCATGGGGTTACGGGGGAGAAGGTGTTCACCAGTAACTTCGTCAAAATTAATATCCTGAGAACCCGGATCCAGATCAGGATGACCGGCAAATGGATTACGGGCCAGATCGGGACGGTCGATATGAACAACAGAAGGGTTTCCGGACGGGTGTGGAGAAGATACAAACTCGCTGCCCTCCTCAGTAATATCATGAATAGGCTGAGCCGGAGGCTGAGAACCGAGCGAAGTTTCGGATAAAGGATGACTCCTCTTCCTCTGCTGAATACCCTCTTCGATGACCCCAAGAAGAGGACGGTACCCGACTACATCCCCGGAGCGTTGGGCTGAGGGCTTCGGCTTAGCAAAAATTTTGGAAAGTTTATATTGCTCGAGCCTGTGTCGAAGGTCTGAAGCTTTGGGCGTCTTGCCTGCTCCTGATATAAAGAACAAGTGTCATAATCTTACATTACAATATGATTCAAGGAACGCGGTAAATTACAAGATTAGAAAAGAAAAAGAAACACAGCTGTGGTTGTACAAACCCTGGGGAGGAGTGGGATACTGCAATAAGTCCCGGATTTCATTCCAGGACGGGAGCGGGTCATAAAATATTCCTAAGTCCCTATCATTAGTGAAGCATGCAGGGGTCAAGAGTTCACCTTGAGTTGTCAGAGCCACCTTGGCCGGAATAGTCGGAGAAGACTCACTTGCACCAGTCCCGGTTTTGTCCGCCTCCCCGGTCTTCTCAACCAAAGCCGGATCATCACCCAACCCCTCAAAAGCTTGACGGAGAGCATCATCCGTCCACTCTTGCATCTCGCCTACTTGCCCAGAAGACAGAGCCCTGGAACCATCACCACCCTGTCCATCGCCACCCTCGTCACCAAGACGCTCAACGTCACTTCCGCCCTCCGCCTCACCTCTTTCCTCCTCCGCGTCAATCTCCCCCTGAGTAAGTGGACAATTGCTGGGAGAAGGACCGTCTGACCTCTTAAGTTTCTTACCTCCAACGGCTGGAGGTTTCATGAATGGTTTTCTCTTTCCACCCTCTGCCGCAACGCCTCCCTTGGCTTGAGCAGCCGCCCTCTCTTCCGCCGTTTCCCTCAACTTAACTACAGACTGCTGCGGAAGGATCAAGTTGTATTCTAGAAGGATCGCATTTCTAATCAAGTAAGCGGATGATCTGTATTTCCCAAGAATGCCTTCTATCTCCGCCGCCGTCTGAACCAGGCGGTCAGTCTCCACAACAGGAAAGCCACCTGTCGCTAGCAAAAATGAGAAAGTATGAGAAGAAGCATCACAATCAGGATAGAAATTATAAGTAAAAGCATCAACTTACATCCAGAGGTAAAGCGCCGGATAGAGACGGAGTCGTCCCTAACAAAGAACCACTCTTTCTTGAACATGCTGAATTTGGAATAAAGGTCCAGGACCGGCTTGAAGGTCACAGCAGATTCCAAGTTAATATATGGGGACCCCTTCTTGTAGCCCCTTAAATTGTACAAGTACCGGATCTCCCGGTTGGAGGGAGCGCGACCATACTTCCTCCGAAAAATAACGAAAAGGCTCACCAGTATGGCGTAAGAGTTGGGCTGAAGCTGAAATGGGGCCACCTTCAGGTACGTGAGGAAGCTAACTATCCAAGCATTGAGAGGCGGGATAGCACCACACATGCAATGGTACCTGCTATAAGCGAAGTATCCTTCGGGAGGACTGTATGGCATGACTCCTGGACCCGGCAGCAGCATGAGGGCTCTATCAATCCCAAAAGAACGAGATATAACATCGAGTTGCTCCTCTTTGAGAAGGCTAGGAAAGCAGTCAGGCGGGGAATCCAGCAACTCCTGGGGACCATATCCATCCACTAATGACCTCGGGGCGGGCCCATGACGCTCCGATCCTGATTGAGCTGGGGGCACAGCCGATGACTCTCCTTCACCCACGGATCGCTTCTTGTCTGATCGAGTTTCTACTTTGCGAGACATTATCTACAATACCGGAAAAACACATTTAGAACAGAGGATATAAACAAGTATATGACTTCATTCGGTAAAAACATATTCAGTATCAGTTTCATTCGGTATCATTGTCATTCGGAGTTCAAGTATGGGTTCATTCGGTGTCTCGAGTGTAAGCAAAGAAAGTTCAAAGTGCTCAAACTCCCATCGTCATTCGGTAAAGACAATGGAAATTCTCGTTCGTTATTCGAACTCTCAAGGTCCATTCGGTGGTTCAAATATGGGTTCATTCGGTGTCTCCCGTTCTCGTCCGGTAATACGAGAATAAGATCTCATTCGGCAAACACTCATTCGGCAGAATAAAATCTCACCTGATTCGGCAATGATAAGGGTCTAGTTCGGAAAAAATAGGAGTCAAGTGGTTCGGCTATCTCGAAAAGTGAAGAAACAATAGCAGAGTGGCGCCCTTATTTATAAGCGAAGCACATCGACCGGACCAACTGGCTCGGCGCAACCAAGACCGAACGAAGGAAGACAAAGCACGACATATGTTAGACATATGCCCTACTTTGGGGGGCAAATGTTGGGTGAATTCTTACCCGGAAGACCTCGAGACCCAGAGACGTGATTCATTCGGCAGCTCTCCCTCAAGTCCATTCGGAATGACCCATTCGGCAGCCCTCCCTCGAGTACATTCGGCAATCCTCCCTCAAGTCCATTCGGTAGACCTTCATCCGGCAACTGCCACCGGTCCAACCTCACCATTCCACACTTCACCGGACGAAGCCCAACCGGACCAGCTCCACACTTCACCGGATGAAGCCCAACCGGACCAACTCCATACTTCGCCGAACCAAGAGAATACCGAACCAGACTGCCAGGCCAGATCACTTCAGCCCAGGCCCACCAGCAGCTGTATACATCCAAGACCCCTGCCCCCAACCTCACTCTATAAATAGAGAGGCAGGGGTACAACAATGGGGGAGAAGTTTGAGAGCTCAAGCACGGAGAGAACTTTCAAACAACTTTCTTTTACTTGTATCAAAGCTTTGTACTTGTAATCAAAACAAGAGAAGAGAAATAACATATAAAGTGGACGTAGGCACATTCTGGCTGAACCACTATAAATCTGCGTGTCTTTTTACAGTTTAGCCCCTGCTTTTCATATATTTGCATGAATCACCCAAATCACTAAGAATAACATAAGATCTACTAAATCATACAACTTTGAGGTGTTTGTCCATTTTTTGCGCAAACACCTGTGATCCTTAGCTCTAGTCCTGGGCCTTCCTGGATCCACTTCTAGGGTGTAAAATATTTTTATTAAAAAGATTTTCTCAATAGAAAAAATTTCTAGTTAGGGTTCAGCCTTAGGCAATGAACCCAATTGGGAAAAAATCTGAATGAGAAAAATAGCTAGGCCTAGGGTTCTATTTATAGTGCGGCTTTGGGATCTCAGGCCATTGGATTTGAAGATTAAATCTGGTGCAACCACGTCGTAGGCTCACTAGAAATCGTCGAATGCAGCTACGGACGCACAAGATTGCTCAAAAATCAAAATTTAAAGTGTTTGGCTCGTACCTGGACGTTTTCACCTCCAGGAAAGAAGGCGGGTCCACCCAACCTTGTTGGGGGTCGACCCATAGGTCGAGCTGACCCTAATGCGAGTCGACTTATGGACGCTTATATTTTTTGTTTCGTTTGTAAAATTCTAATTTCTTATTTATCTTGTAACTTCTACATACTAGCTCGGATTTCGACAAGTCATATATGGAAATTGATCAAAAAATTGCCACAGACTAATGGTGCAACTCCCGTATCTCGATTTTGACAATTTCACAAACTTACTTTATTGTTTAATTAATTCATTAATTAATTATTATAGCTCAATTTCGGGTTGTTATAGGTTTGTTTTGAATGAATTCGAAAGGTTTGAGAAATGATTCCGAAAGGTTTAAACATTGATTTTGAAGGAAATAATTTCAGAGTATGAAAAGAGGTTCTTTCAAATGTTAAAGTGTTTTCATCAACTAAATTTAGAGTAAGATATATATATATATATATATATATATATATCTGATATAGCATATGATTTGAGTAAAGTATAAAGATTATATTCTTTTCCTTGTTTAAAGTTTGGTTTAAAGGTTTAAATCATTTTGAAAGTGTTTTCAAGGAAAATTATTGGAGGGGATCCTTAAGTATAAATGACTCAGGTATTAGAAAACCAGAAGGGACTAGTATAGGGTCGCGCCCTATACATTAGCCTGTAGCCCCAGCTAATTGTTGTCCAAAATTCTAGTGTGTAGGGCTTGGTCATGGGTAGACTAAACTTATGATTACACACCAAAAGGAATACATTTTGTATACGATAGGTTATTTGTTAGCCCGAATAACCTTTAGGCTCGGGAAGACTTGGGAGATGATTAAGTTAGGGATATGCCGTCCAGAAGTGAGATATTTTAATAGATAGTTTAGGACAGACCGTCTTGATCGGAAATGTTAAACTGATAGATAAGGATAGATAATCCTAAATATGAATATCTAACAGGTGTTAGGTTAATTTTGATTATATTATCTGGTTGGCCCGAGTCAGCCAAGGTCGAAAGTTATTCAAACAAGACTTTTGTGTTTGAACAGTTAGTTCATTATTACCTAATATTTATGTTTATTTACATAATGATTTTTTTTTAGATTAACCATTGTGGATGTAGGAGCATAGTATATGGTTATATGAAAGGATTTGCAAAGAAATGTTTTAAAAAGAGTTAGTTAGAGGAAACTCGTTCCGCTAAGCGGCGTGGTCTCACTTAACATAATTAAACTGGTATGTATAGTATTATTTATACCAGGCTTTATGTCTGACTCGAAGTTTATGTTTCCCCTTAAACTCTCGGGTTCTCAAAATTAATTTGAGTAGGTTGAGAGGTTAAGGATCTTTCAGGTTTTAGAACGTTGACGAATAAGCTACTGGAGGATGTAGGAGGCAACAGATATCTACTTAGGATTTGATGCTTTTATTTATGTTATGATGGATTTTCCGCTGTGATGTTATGTACTAGGTCTAGTATGACCATATAACTCTGATCAACCGAGGAGGTATCTTCATGTGCTGCTCTCATCGTAATTTGTAATAACTATATTTAATCTATACCTGCGAAAACGATTTGGGTTATGTGAAACAATTTATTTTAGGAAATGTAACGAAGTAACTTTTGTTTTTTGAAATCTGTGTTTGTTTCATATTCATGTGCTTCTGATATAATTGATACCATTAACATAGCCATATTTAGTCGTCGAAAGCTAATACTATAAATGACTAGAGTATTTGTAACGCTTAGTTTTGGGCCTCTAGATGGGGGATGTTACACTTAGACTATTTGATATAGTATTTGGTAAGCCCGAGTCAGCTAAAGGGTAGTTAGCCCTGTTTGAGGACAATTAGTCTAGATTGCGAACAGTTAGTCCAGTTTGAGGAGAGTCAGCCTAGATTTCGGACAAATAGTCCATTTATTACGTATTATATCATAATGGATCTTGCCATTATGTTTATTATTATAATCAATGTGATTAACCAGTTTGGTTGCAAGAAAGGATTTGCAAAATATATGCTTTGAAAAGGATATTAGTGAGGGGAAACTCGTTCCGCTAAGCGGCGTGTTCTCACTCATTATCAGTAAACAGAGATGTAACATAATTATTCACACCAGGCTTTATGTCTGACTCGAATTTTTTATTTCCCGTTAAACTCTCGGGTGCTCAAAATTTGATTTGAGTGGGCTGAGAGATGAGGTTTTTAGGCTTTCTAAAATTTTGGCGAATAAAGCTTCCGGAGACGAGTAGGTGGCTGACGGATAGCTAATTAGGTATTACAGATTATTTCTACTTATTTTTCTGCTATGTGTATTAATTCACTATGACTATATTTCTCAAATCAACCAAGGGTGCATCGTCATATGTCGCTCTTGGCGTATTATTTTAAATTATATTTGATCGTTACCTCAGAACGATTATGGGATTATGTAACTTGGAAATGAATATTGTTTCGAAATGTAATCAGCAAAATGTTATTTTTTGAAATCTGTGATTTTGTTCATATTCAAGTGCTTTTGATATTATGGATACCATTAGCATTACCGTATTTTGTTACCAGATATTAATACTATAGATGACTACATCATCTATAGCGCTTAGCTTTTGGCCTCTAGATACGAGATGTTACGACTTGGTATTAGAGCATATGTTTATGAAAAACTTTAAGCTAAAAATGGTTTTGAAAACATAATCCAAAATAGCTAGAGTAAGTTTGGGGTATGGGATAATGCTATAGTAACATCCTTGTATTTGCTATATATAAGTATAGCTTTATCTCTAGTGTCCTATCTTTGATTAGGTTATTCTTCTATATCTCATGAGATTTGAATCCAGATATGGATGGTAGAAGAGGAAGAGTTAACCCAGGAAAGGAAAGCCCCGATGGGTATGTCATACCTAATGCTAGGAGAACCCAAGGTTAGGCACAAGTAGAGAATATTGGTGTTGAAGTCCCGCAAGTTAGAATGGAAGCTATGTATCAGTTTTTCATGAATATCATGCAGACAGGACTTATAGCCAGAGTGTTAGGAGGAAATGATGCAAAAATAGGGGTTCGGGAAGTTCCAGTAGTTAATCAATTTTCTAAGCTGAGTGGAGATTACACTAAGCTAGGAGGGAAGCCGATTATTGGAACGGAGGATTACATTGAGGTGGAGAATTGGTTGCTGCACTATGAGAAGATCTTCACAGATTTGGAGCTCAATGATAAGCATAAGAGGAGGTTGGCATCTAGACATCTTCGGGGAAATGCTTTGTTTGTGGAATAGTTTGATTGTGGCAGTGGATGAGGAGACTATGACCTGGGAAGATTTCAAGAGGATGTTCCAGGAGAGGTTCATGTTTGTTATGGCATAGTCAGCTCTGGTAAGAAAGTTTGCTGAGTTAGAGCAGTGAGAGATGCCTGTTTTAGAGTATGTCGGAAGGTTCGAGGATTGGCCAGATATGGGTATGCTTCAGTGGATACAATGATGTAGAGGAACGAGAAGTTTATCAAGGGGCTTAAGCCTAAGTTGGTCATGGCTACATTACCTCATATTAAAGATCCTTCCGCTGTTGTTGTGGAGATGGCCTTGAGGTATGAAGATATTTTTGATTCTCTAGAGAAGAGTAGGGCTCATGAGGTCCAGGTTGGGCAGGGCCAGAAGAGGAAGTTCTTTCCTAAGAAGGGTGCTCAAGAGGGTGGAGCAGCTAGAAAAGGAAAGCCTGAGATTGTTTGCTTCAAGCATGCCAAGAAGGGGTATTTTGCTAATTAGTGTCGTGTTGGGAAAGCAAAAGAAGTGGCTGGTAGGAAGAATGTCAGGTACCATATAGGCCACTATAAAAACCAGTGCAAGGAGACCGCTAAGGATGGAAAGGGCAAGGTGTGTGCATTGGAGCCTGCTATTTTGAAGCCAATAGCATAGGAGAAGGGAAAGGCAGTTTTGGGAGGTATGCTTTAGATTCATGGTATGTCTGTTAGCGTTTTATTTGATACCGGTGCACCACATTCTTTTATATCTAGATGTTTGATAGATAAGCTTAACTTTGAACCCAAATATTTAGTCACTTCCTTACGGGTTGCGAAACCAATAAGAGGGTATGCAACTCTAGGGTTGAGGTGTTACCAGTTAGAGATTGACCTGTTAGGTCATCCTTTTGTTTGTAGTTCGCATGTGTTTAATTTTTTAGGGTTTGGGATTTTCTTGGTATGGATTAGCTAAGTGAGTACGATGCTAGGATATTTTGCCAGGATAGGAAGATATCTCTTAGACACCTTGATTGTAGCAATATGATTGTTTATACCGCAGAAGGTTCTAGCGGTGAGATGTATGCTTTGTTGGGTGTAATGGAATCAGAAGATGAGCTGAGTCGAGTTTTTATGGTTAGAGAATTCACAGTTGTTTTTGAGCATGTAGTTGGATTTCAACCGAAATGAGCCATTGAGTTTCGGATAGATTTGGTTCCAAGAGAAGAACGGGTGAGTATGTTGCCGAGCTGGATGACCCCTACGGAGATGAGGGAGTTGAAAGTGCAGTTGGTGGATCTGGAAGGCAAGAATTTTATCAATCCGAGTAGTTTGCCATGGGGTGCAGCAGTAGTGTTTGCTAAGAAGCCAAACGGATCGTTAAGGTTATGTATCGATTATCGTAAGTTGAATGAGAGGACGATAAAGAATCGATATCCACTGCCCAGGATTGAAGATTTGTTCGACCAGTTGAGTGGAACCATGGTATCTTCCTAATTGGATTGGGCAACAGGTTTCCATTAGCTCAGGGTAGCAGAGGGTAGTATACCTTTGATGGCATTCAAGACCAGATATGGGTCGTACGAATGGTTGGTTATGGCATTCGGATGGACGAATGCGCAAGCTTTCTTTGTGTTTTTGATGAACTAGATTTTCCGAGAGCACTTGGGTAGGTTCGTATTGGTTTTCATAGATGATATCTTGATATACTCTAAGGATGAAAGAGAGTATGAAGTTCATTTAGAGTGGTGCTTGAGACGCTGAGGCCGCATCAGCTGAAGGCGAAATTTTCAAAGTGTCACTTCTAGAAGAAGGAAGTGAAGTTTCTTGGTCATGTAGTCTCATAGAAAGGTTTATCAGTGGATCCTACTAAGATTGAAGTAGTGAAGAGTTGGAAGAGACCCGAGACTGTGGCTGAGATGAAGAGTTTCCTTGGGTTGGTTCGTTATTATCGGAGATTCATTAAGGAATTTTTAAGGATAGCGCTACCAATAACCAAGCTAACAAGAAAGGATGTGAAGTTTGTGTGCCGATAAGTGTGAGGAAGCATTCCAGAGTTTGAAACACTTGTTAATTCATGCACCTGTGTTGCTTGTTCTAGTAGGGAATCAGGATTTGGTGGTTTATACCGATGCATATGGAACATGATTAGTAGCCGTGCTGATGCAGATAGGTAAAGTGATTGCTTATGCTTCTAGACAGCTTAGACTGCATGAGGTCAGATATCTGATGGATGATTTGGAATTGGCTGGAGTGATTTTTGCTTTGCCTTTTGGGAGAGAGGTTTAAGTTATATACAGGTCATAAGTCGCTGAAGTATTTGTTCTCTCAGAAGGAGGTAAACATGAAGCAGAGGTGGTTAGAATTTATAGCCGCTTATGATTTTGGGATTGAGTACACACTAGGTAAAGGCAACAAGGCTGCGGATGCACTTAGCAGGAAGCATCATAACGCAATATTAACGATGATTGCTGAGTGGAAAGATTTGGGAGCTTTGGCAGATTGCAGAGTGCAGTAAGGTCCGAGGCTGGGTCTAGTGGGGACATAGTTGTATTATCTTGTTTGGAAGTTCGACCAGTGATGATCTAATGGATTTCCCCTAAATAGATGGAGGATCCACTATTAGCAGAATGGACTAGGAAGTTAAGAGATGGAACCAAGAGCGATGACTTGAAGGACTTCGGTCTTGACCATAATGGGTGGCTGAGAAATAAAGGAAGATTATGTGTTCCGAGTGTAGGAAACACAAGGAAAGGAGTCTTAGAGGAATGCCATCATTTGAAGTTCTCTATTCATCCAGGAGGAACTAAGATGTATCAGGAATTGACGGTGTCTATCCCAATCAACATGGATGACCCGACGAGGGTCTTGAAAATTGGATCGCACCATGGAAATAAGATGCGATTGGAACTTACTAAATTTCTTCGCGCCAATTTGGATGTGTTCACTTGGATGCATTCCGATATATGTGGTGTATCACCAGAAATTGCATGCCATGCACTCAACATTGACCTCGTGTTTAAACATTAAAGTAAAAGAGACGCAGCCTGGGCCCTGAGCGGTCCAAGGCATTAAGAGAAGAAGTGGACAAGCTAATGGCCAACGGTTTTATCCATGACTTGACTTATCCTGGATGGGTATCTAACCCGGTCTTGATCAAAAAGTCCAATGGAAAGTTGCGAACTTGTATTGACTACTCGAACTTAAACCAAGCTTGCCCGGAAGATAGCTTCCCTCTACCTAGAATTGACCAGCTTGTGGACAAGATGGCGACCCATGAACTGCTATCATTCATGGACCCATACTCGGGGGACAACCGGATCTTGATGCACAAGCCTGATCAGGAAAACACCAGCTTCATCACCGATCTAGGGTTATACCTCTACAAATTAATACCATTTGGTTTAAAGAATACTGGGGCAACCTACCAAAGATTAGTAATACCATGTTCAAGCGTCAAATCGGGAAAACCATGGAGGTCTACGTGGATGACATGTTGGTCAAATCGCGAAAAGCTTCCGACCACCTGGATAATCTCACTAAAATTTGAAATACTACGAAAGTATGGAATGAAACTCAACCCACTCAAATATCACTTTGGGGTAGCCTCCAGAAAGTTCTTAGGATTCATAGTGAGTGCCAAGGGCATTGAGGCAAATCCAAAGCAAATAACTGCCTTACGCGAAGTCCAAACTCCAAAGAACAAGAAATTGCAAAGCTTGAATGAGAACGTCACAGCACTAAGCCGATTTATCTCAAAATCTACCGACAAGTGCATACTATTCTTTGATGCACTAAAGAAACGAAAGAAAAACTATAAATGGAGTGAAGCTTGTCAAACCGCATTTGAAGAATTTCTACGACACATGGAAGCTCCGCCAATCCTATCAAAGCCAGTGGAAGGGAAGAACCTATTCATTTACTTAGCAATCTCAGCTCATGTGTTGAATGCTGCCCTTGTGCATGAAGAAGCAATAGCGATCCGTATACTACATTAGCAAGTGGTTTACTGGAGCTGAGAGAAATTACTTGAAGCTGGAAAAACTAGGTATTGCCTCTTGATCGCGTCTAGGAAGCTATGACCATATTTACAGGCTAATCCAATCAAAGAACTGACTGATCAGCCCCTGAAGCAGGTATTGTACCAACCCAAAACTTCAGGATTACTCCACAAGTGGAACATCGAATTGAGCCAATATGATATCACTTACCATCGAAGAAAGGCTATCAATAGGCAAGCACGTGCAGATTTTATCGCTGAGTTTACCATATGGGATAATGAAGAAGAACCACCGTCGGAAGTGGAAACGCAATGAAAACTCTTCGTTGATGGCGCGTCTAACAACCTCTGTTCGAGAAGCAGGGCTAGTGCTTAAAACCCTCGAAGGACGAGCCATTTGCTAGGCCTTACGCTTGGAATCCCTTGAAAAAAATTACGAAGCGGAATGCGAAGCATTGATAGCATGACTAAAAGTTGTGAAAGAACTCATAATAAAGTCCGTTCACATCTACAGTGTCTCAATTAGTCGTCTACCAGGTGAAAGGCGAATACCAGGCTCGAATGGAGAACCTTGCCTCATATCTATCTAAGGTACAAGAGTTGCTGAACGACATCGAACATTACACCATAACTCACATCCCGTGGGAGCAAAACACGAAGACTGACTTCTTTGCTAAACTGATAAGCTCTGGAGAAGCTCAATCGTTTGGAATTCTAGATGTACTTCTCAAAACATGGAAGGAAACGAAAACACTAGTATCTAACAAGGAGGCCCAAGCAGTCAACCAATGGATGTGAATGCTGAACCAGTTGAAATCCAGAATCTAACTATTCTATTATGAGAGTTGTTTTCTAGAATATAATGAGAGAGATAATGAATAACTGTCGAGAATTAAATCGACAGATTAAGGCCAATATCAACCTAATGAACCAACTTAGTAAGCAACAAAGAGGAAAAGCAAAAAGAGACCCTATCCCTTACTTGGCATTAGAGAGTTATAGTTCATCAGATGAGTATCACGGGCATAGACATCACATAATAGATGGATATCATGCAAAAACTTCATGGCGTCAACATGCAGACCATCGTGATCTGCTAGGATCAATTATTGATGATCCCTTCACTAGAGAAGGGAACTTACCTATGCATGCTAGGATGAGAACTAGAGCTGCTGCGGCCGATTTGAACGATGGAGTTCAGTTAAATATTGACCAAATGCTTCCCCGGAATGATGATGAAGTGAATTTATAAGATATACATTGACAAGATGTTAAACAAAGAAGTCTGGAACATATCGTAAACATCGACCGAACCATTCATGTGAGTTGGAACACAACCACCGCTGGGCGCCAACTATCCAAACACCGGTCTTTTTGACTATGGTCAGAAAGCTAGTGAGAAAAAGCCAAGGCTTGATCAATGATAACCGAGGAATCTTGAGAAATTGTATCCCGTTAACTGATAATGTCCTGCATGTAGAATATCCAAGGAGGTTCAACATGCCATCGATGCCTGCCTGTGAGGGAAAAAACGACCCAGGCAGCACATCATGAGATTTGAATGGCTGATGGATTCCATACGAGCAGATGATGAAACCAAGTGTTTGTGTTTTCCCATAACTCTCTCCGGAATAGCAATGATGTGCTTTATAAGGCTACCCCCAAGATCGATCTCTACATTTGATGATTTGGCAACAAGATTTGTGGAGTAGTTCTGAATGCATGCAACTCACCCCAAGGATATAATGTCCTTGTCCAGCGTGATCCAAGCTATAGGAGAATAATTGATAGTATATTTAAAGAGATTTCTTACAGTTGTTACAAAAATTAGTAATCCGAATAACCATACAATATTGATGGTCGTGACAAGAGGGATCGATCCAGAATCTAACTCTGGCGATTTGTTAGCCGCTAAGCCACCCACAATGATAGGATGCTTTTACACAAAGGCAGCTCAATATTTAAGGAAGGAGAAAGCTAGATCCTCTAGGAAGAAGAGTGTCATAGGACCGAGTGAAAAGGGAGGACAGAGTAATATTGCTGTAAAGTAGTCTGATGAAAGATCTGGAAAAGTTCAAGTGAATGTCTGGAACAAACCGAATTAGTAAAAGAAAGGCGGAGATAGGAGCCAAGAATGAAAGAGGGATTCCGAAAGATGAATGCCTAGGATTTCGATGTACAATTAAAAGCCACTGATATGTCCCTGGAGAATGTCAATTTGTGTACCTGTAATACTATGCAAAATAGGTTGCCGCCTCCAAAAGAATTAATAGAGAAGCAGAAACAAACCGGAAAGTATTATCGGTTTCACGAATGCTATGGGCATAACACCAATGACTGTAGGCACCTCCATGATATTATCGAAAAGCCGATTTGAGAAAGAAAGTTACAATAGTTCTTAAAAACCTCATAGGATGGCGGGTAAGGGACATCCGACCCCAACTGAGGAAAAGCATCGCACAAGGCTAAGAAACCTATACAGACTGGTGGAAGATTAGTGATCGATACAATAGTCGAAGGACCGCATCCAACTAATAAAAGTTAGCATGAGGTAGAGCGCTATATTAGCATGATTAAACTTGTCGATTTTGAATGCTCTTCAAATACGGAGGATGCAGCTCTAACAAAACAGCAACGGACAATGGTAGAAGATATCGTGTTTGGAAATAGAGATGTAGGTAAGGTGGAGGCTCCAACGATCAAACTAATGGTCATTTTAGCCGTGATCGGCCTTGTTCTGTGAGAAGTATGTTGGTTGACTATAGAAGTTATGTAAACGTAATTTTCAAGAAAGCTTACGATAAGATGAGGATGGGAGCAAAGGACTTGAAATGGTCTAAAGCCCGCATTCATGGCTTTAACTGTGCTGCAACTAAAACTTTTGGTTATGTTAAATTACCTATAGAGTTGGGAGAATGCGACCGTAGGAGAGTGCTGATTTTGCCTTTTTTGTTTTGGATGTTGACCCTCCATACAACGTGTTTTGAGCCGACCGACCCTAGCTGAGTTCTGGGCAACTCTTGCCCCATGGTGTTTGACTTTGAAGTTCCCAAAAGATAATGGTGCTATAGTGTTCACGATGATCAGGCAACTGGATGTGCCTGTTATGTAGCTGAGTTATGGGATGCTCAACGAATGGAAAAATGTAAGGGCGTGGACAAGTCAGTCCATATCCAATCCATTGAAGATTGACAACTAGCGCCTGAGCCTTAGCCAGGCGTCACAGTCGATTCTATAGAGATATAGATCCAAGAGATGATGAAAAGGAACCCAAAGAGACCAAGGCCGCACCGGCTGTGCTGATTATTAACATTAAAGTCAGCCACGACTACTCATTGTGGGTCCCAAAGATCGGATCACAACTCAGCCCCCGACGATGAAAGAACTTGCAAAATTTCTCCGAGCGAATCTTGGCGTATTTGCTTGGAGTCATTCTGACATATTTGGGATCTCACCTGCCATTGCGAGTCAAGCATTGAATATCAGCCTGAGGTATGTTCTGGTGAAAAAAATATATGTGGTATGGATCCGAAGAGATCTGCCGCTCTTAAAAAGGAGGTGGATAGTCTCAAGGACAATAGGTTTATTTGGACGCTCTCTACCCTAAATGGGTATCTAATCCTGTACTTGTGAGAAAGGCAAATGGGAAATAGAGAACATGCTATAACTACCTGGACTTAAACAAGGCATGCCTAAAAGACAGTTTTCCCTTTCCAAGGATCGACCAACTGGTAGATTCAACCATGGGACATGAATTGCTATCTTTCATGGATGCGTACTCCAGATATAATCAAATTCTGATGCACATTCATGATCGAGACTACACAGCTTCATTACAAATGTTGGATTACATTGCTATGTGGTGATGCCATTTGGGCTAAAGAATGCTGAATCGACCTACCATCACCTAATTAACGAAATGTTTAAAGATTTAAATTGGAAAAACGATGGAGATATATGTGGATAATATGCTTGTGAAGTCACGACAGTCTAGCGACCACATTAGAGACTTGGCATAAATGTTCGACATTCTCCGACATTATAAAATGAAAATTTATCCTCTGAAATGTTCCTCTGGTGTTGCATCAGGAAAGTACTTGGGTTTCATTTTTAATGCCCATGGAATCAAAGTTAATCTCGAGAAGATCCAAGCTATTCGAAATATCCAAGTGCTAAAGACTATCAAACAAGTACAGAGCCGTAATGGGAAGGACGCTGCCTTAAGTCGATTCAGTTCCAGAGCTACCAATAAATACATTTGTAACATCAGCCCTAATTGGAGGCCCACAACTAATGGCTACAGATGCTACAGTCATCCATAGTTATTAATCCTCGACGACCAAATACGGTAACGCTAGACACCTTGATAAATAGATCACAAGAATAAGAAAAAAATTTAACAAATCAAAACTCATTTCCACATTCCATTCAAAACCTTTCATGTTCATTTCATAATCCCACAAACGTTAACCATGTTCAAAAAAATATAATTATTACACATACGTCAAGAGTGACATATGAAGATGCCCCCTTTGTTAATCAGAGTATATAGTAAGGCGACAAAACAAAACAAATATGCATTTACATCCAAAATACACAGCGGAAAAAGATAACTCTAAATAACTAGAATGCCTCCTTCACGTCTCTTGAAGCTTTATTCGTCTAAGAAGAGAACCCGAAAACCCTAAACTTCAAACTACTAAAAATCAATTGAGTACGCGAGAGTTTAAGGGAAAAACAAAAACTTCAAGTCGGACAGAAATCCTGATATGAATAATAATCTAACATCTCAATCCATTTAGATAGCTAGTGAGACCACGCCACTTAGCATAACGGGTTTTCCCCTCACTAGTACCCTAAAACCTTTATAAACTATATAATGTGCTCCTGCATCCACAATGGTTAAAATATAGCATTTCAAAATATTATGATGATATGTTTACATAAAAACATCTTGGATTTCCCATCCCCGGTTTAATTAACCGACTTAACCGACTTAACCGACCTTAACCGAACCGTTTTAACCGACAAAATCGGTTAACCGAACTTTCGGTTAACCGACCGATGTTAACCGACCAAAGTCGGGTCGGTTAACGGTTAAGACTTTTACATATTCGGTTAACCATTTAACCGAAATAATTTTTACCCACCCGAAACGCTGAAACCCGATCCACCTAATAACCTAAACTAACTTAATTTGCTCGTGCCGCTTTTCAATTCACTTCTCATTTTCATCTCGTTCCAACAGAGAAAAATACCCTAAATCTAGAAATTTTCCTTTCAACAAAACCCTAAACTTTCCTTTAAATCGATCAACAAATTTCTATATGTCACTTTTCTTTTGCCATCTTATTGCGCCTCCTCCTCCATCTCGCTTCGGTGCTGCAGTCGAGTTGACTTGAGATATCGTGAATGCAAACTGTGAATTGTAAATTTAGTTCAGTAAAAATTTAATTGCATGTTTTTCACATTTAATTGCAATTAACCTATGGACTATAAATTTAGTCCAATTTATATTTCACACCTTATTGCAATTAAACCGTGAGTTATAAATTTAGTTCACTTTGCATTTCATTTGCTTTTTAATTTAGACATTTATACTATCAGTTTATATACAAAGTTTAGTATAATTTGCATTTAATATACATATTTTACATACACATTTAGACCGTAATTTTAAATTTAGACATGCTATTAAACTATGAATTATTAATTTAGCTTAGTTTGTAATTTATATACTAATTTACTTGCATTTAAAATGTGAGAATAAGTAATAGTCGTATGAACTAAATTGGCTTTTCAGTTAACACATGTTCATAGTTCCCTATGCAAATTAATATACACATGTTCATAGTTATAAATGTAAATGACGTACACATGCTTCAATTATATATGTAAAGGATTAAGAATTGTCCTAGATTATAAAGAATTGATTTCATGTGGGATAGACTTGCAGTTGTAGAAGTTGTGATGCTTGGCATGTTGTAGAATTTGTACGTGGGCATGAATTGCAATCATCTTTTACTTTACCGTGGAGAATTCATCGTCGTTGGTTTGATGTGGTAAGTTTGTTTATCTTAATTTACAAAGTTAATTGTTGATACACAATTATTTACTTATTTATATATGCACACAATTTCAGTTGTGTGTTTATATATGCATAGTTCATAGTTAATTGTGTGTTTATTTCTTGCTATCCCACTTCTCATACTAATAATAAATGAAAGCTTACCAGTTTATGAACATGTAATACATTTTTGGTTTGTTTTCTTGCATGAAATTTATTTCGTTACAAGCTTAAGTTAACTTTAAATACAGTTTTTATGACCATTATTATATTTCTGTAAATGTGTAGATAGTTGTATGCGCGAAAATCATGTTTAACAAACGAAAAAAATTATAAAGTACACAGTGGTAGGTGCATTATATAAGACTTGAATTGTCATTTTAATTTTTTTTACACTTACAATTTTTATGTTTGTTATATCTGAACTATACCACTTACAGTTCTATATGTGTAGGATAGCTTGAGCATATAATAGAGTTTAATGTGTAGCTTATACTCTTTTTGATGATGGTAGAAAATATTTGCAATAGTACTGATGAATACAAATACTTTGTTTTTTATGAATTCAACTGTTAGTTCAAAACATATTTTGGCTGGATATTTTCAGCTTGTCAAACTAAAAGCCGTTGGTTTATTTCACATTCTTAAATCCATATAACCATCTCGATTCTTTCTATAGGACTATAATGGGTAATGATTAAATCAGCTTAACTTCACCCAAAATACTTCTTTCACACCAGTCTTCATTCTGCATTATTCACATGTGTGATAGGATTGGACAATGGTACTCGATCAATGGCCAAAAAATAAAGAGGGAAATCTATATCTATTATTTTGCAAGCTTTTTATCGTTTACTGTAAGTTATCAAATGATGATATGGTTGCATGTATTGACATAGTCAATAGCTTGTCAAACCATATTTTGAATTACTTTTAAATAACAAAATTTGCACAAGATCACATTATAAATAACAGTTGAAATTAGTTCCCGTGCTACAATTTTGTGTCAAATTTCTTCTCTTTTTTACAATAAAAACTATATGAAAAAATTGCTAGTATTATTAAGCCCCTACTGGAAGAAAATCTTAGATCCACCCCTGCAAAAACATACATGCATGCAAGTGTGTATACAATATAAGTGAATATGTACACAGTACATATATGATGTTGGCCCACATTTTAAAAGAAACATTTTAACCAATTGGTGCACTGTATTAGTATATATGGAAGGAACGTTAATTTGAATTTTCATTTATATCACAAGAGAAATAAATAGCACCTATATCATTATGAATATCAAAGGATAAATGATACAATATCACAAAACATAAGTCTAGAATCATGTGGTTACATTTATAAAATGAACAGCAAATCACAATAGTGTAACAATAAATACTTGGCATCGGCAATTCTATCAATAAAAGTATTTAAAACATTTACCAACTTGGAACTGCTTTATACAACAGTACCAGATCTCCAGCAAAATGGGTATGAATGCATAATGCTTCATGACTGCACCAGTCTTCCTTTTGCTTTCATTGCTTGAATAATGTCCTTATCAACATCCTTGACATATCGCCCTTGAAAGTCGTATACTTTTTCAATAAAGCATCCAACGGCAATAATTGCAACAGGTTCATGACTATTAGTTTTAGTCAAATATAAGTCATTAACTAAGTTAATACTCAGTTCATATATCATAAAGTCGTTTATTGTAAACATTAAACAAGTCAGTTCAATTTTTATGTCAAAGTTTCCAGTTGAAGTAATAGTTTTATACAGCATATATGTTTCATTTAAGTTTGACTAACTTGTATCTGAGATTACCTTTAGACAGAGACTTGGAGAATCAGAGATTGGAGATCGAAGTTGTAGTATCATTGGCAGTCTATTCTATTAATTTTACGTTATTTGATTTGGACCTTTTGTTTTAATTATATTAATGTATTTCTATTTATGTTTGGACTTTGGGGATTAAAACTTTGAATTGTGATGTATTGTAATTTGTATTGGACTTTAGGGTTTAAAACTTTGAATTGATATGATGTATTGTATTGTGCTATTACTATTATGCTAAATGCCAGTAATGAGTACGCCTGTAGCAGAAGCAGTTCATACTTCATAACGTATGTGATGGCTTGTAGGTTGTAGCACTTCATAATTCAATTGGTTAACTGGTGAAATAAACTGGTTAACCGATAATTTAAACGGTTAACCTGTCAACGGTTAACCGTTTAAATTTATCGGTTAACCAGTTATTTTCACCGATTAACCGCGGTTTAGATTGACCGGTTCGGTCGGTAGTCACTGACCGTCTTAACCGATCACCGGTTAACCGAACCGTGTAATAATTTCGGTTAACCGAAAATATTAACCGATTTTGTCGGTTAACCGACCGTGCCCACCCTAGTCATATTTATAGTTTATAGGGTCACTATTAACCTATTAGTTTTATGGGCTTGCTAATAACTTTTCATGTTTATGGACACCCTGTCCTATTTCATTGTTTTCATGGGATCACTAAGAACGTGTCGGCCCCTGCCAATGACTTAACTGGTCCATGGATTTCCTTGAACCTATTGGTGATTCCAATAACTCATCACTTATCCTAGTTTTCATGGGTTTACTAGGAACCTATTGATGCCTCCAATAACTTCTTCCTTATCCTAGTTTTCATGGGTTAACTAGGAACCTATTAACTGCTGTCAATACATAATCCGGATATAGTTTTCATTGGTTCACTACAAACCAATTGGCCCCTACCAACAACACTTAAATGCATAGTTTTCATGGGATCACTATGAACCTATTGATTACTCCAATAACTTCCAAATCATAGTTTTCATGGGTTTACTGTGTATTTGTCTTTCGGACAACTTCAAGTTTTAGACATCCTATATTCTGGTTTCCCTAACTTCCTAGATCCAATTCTACTCATTCAGGAGTTTAATTAATTTATATTCACTATCGGGTTAACCAGGTTGGTTCTTCTACCCTTTATTCCCAAAATACAGTCATGGGTCCTATACAATGTGAGTATATTTATATTTGAAGAAGCAAAAATAATAGCAAAACAATACCGCTCTTATGGGTTTAATGTCCTTGAAATACTTTTCATATTAAACTTGATTAATCCCTTTAACCTATGATTCTATCAAGGAAAGCTTCTTCTTAAAATCATTCCAAAAATTCTTTATTTAGCCATGAATTTTTCCTTTAAAAATGAGTTTCAGGTTACAAAACCTTTCGACACCTTCGAAAACTTGCTTTCGACTTCATTTGATGACCTCCTTCGAAAGCATTAAAATCTATTTTCAAAACATTAGGCTCCTACCTTTTGAACACTTTAAGACCTTTCTTTCGAAACCTTTAGAATGGAATAAGGTATTTACTCTTAATTTTAGAAGCATAGCTTCGAAACCAATTGAGAGTACCCCTTTCGAAACCACAAAAAGTACCCCTTTTGAAACCACTAAAAGTACCCATTTCGAAACCATTGAAAGAACCTCTTTCAAGACTACTGGAAGTATACCTTTCGAAGCCATTGGGTTTATATTTAAAATATCATTTTGGGTCAAAGTGAATATAAGCAAAAGTACCCCTTTCGAAACCTTTCTTTAACATATAAAAGTATTTGGGGAAAATATGATGGTGTCCAAACCATCCTTTCGAAAGCTTATACTCTATAAATAAAAATGTTTAAAGGTGGCTTCGAAACACCATTTAAAACCATGCCTTCAAAACCATTAACCCCCTTTCGAATGCTATGGGAAGTGACTTGTATTTATAAAACAAAAGTACCTTCTAAAATCATTGATGTCTTCAATACCATCGAAAGACATATAGTTACGGAAGGGTTCCGACTTGGTTGAAACTTCCCCTTCCGAAAGCATCACTTTGAAAACTTAGTAACTCCTTCGGAAGCTACATACTTTAGAAAGGCGTCAGCTCTCCTTCGAAAGCTTATTTTAAAATACCCTTTCGCAAGCATTGCTTTCGACTCATTCGAAACCTCTTTAAAAAAGGAAAGTGCTTTACTTTTGAGAACAAAACAAAGGTATCGACCCCATCAGAAGCTACGTTTCGACAAACTACCTTCTGCCATTCTTCAATCCACCGCATACCAACTAAGTGATACCATGTGTTTTGGTTTCGGCTTTATTGGTTTCACCTAACAAGGTTTCGACTAGGTTGAAGGCGGAAGCTCTGGGTCGAAAGCTACTACCAAAGGAGGCGAAACCTACTTTTCTAAGCAAAAGGCTATTTTTACCAAATAAAGTAAGCTTTTTGTAACTAACTTGCCCACGTGTAAACCCATGATTGGTTACCTTAAAATTTCAAATTAGTTTACAAATTATTGCCACATTTTCTCAGATCTAAAAACCGAATAACGTTAACAAATACCTTCCCATTTAACATTAATTAAATCACTTAGGTCCTCCTTTTAAAATAATTTAATTTCAATACTAGATCTCTTAATAAAAATCCCCAAAAATCAAAGAAATTCACTTTTAATATGTTATATAATATATTTAAATTTCAGACCCAAAATCCATCATATAACAAATGAAAATAATTTTAAACCTAAAAATGCACGCTTCCTCTAAAAATTCATAATTAATTCTCCATGGCTTGGAAAATTATAAAAAATGAAACCTAACTTCAAAATCATATTTTACATAAGATATAATTTTTCTTAGCATTTAAACATTAATATAAATCGGTTTTTCCCTAAAACCATGTATATTCCTTTTTAAACAATCTTGTTTAAATTAAACAAATTAGAATTCAAGCATATCATCATCCAATACATCATAAAAACGAATTTACCCTTAAATCCAAAATCTATGATCATAAAATAGAGATGTTGTGATTATTATAAACCTTAGATTGGATAAGGAAATTGGAGATTGATTCTTCTAGCTTGATCCTAAGCTTTAAATTTGAATTTCCTCTTCTCTTATTCCTCCTAAAGGTCGACTTGGTTTTTAGCTTTCTTTCATTTGTTTTGCTAATGATAAAATGGACGTGAATGGCATAGGGATAATAACATATGGGTAGGAAATATGGGTAGTAATTTACCTTAATGTCCTTTAAGATTTATTAGTTAATATTTAACCATTTATAAGCCCATTCATTTTAATAAGCACGGCCACTGAATTTATTAACCAACCTCAATCTCCTTATCCCTCAACATTATTCTATTTAATTATATCTAATTAAATCTCATAAATAATGTTATCAAAATTAAAGGTCTTATAGCATTCCTTCCTTTGACTCGATTAGGAGAGTAAAAAGGAATTTTTAATGGACATAGGATTGTAAAGACGCATTTCAAGCTTTGGTGAACCATTTGGAGAGACCCATATCTTATCAAAGCCAGTGGATCATAAGGTTTATATATTTACTTAGTCGTGTCGGTACACGCTAAAAGTGCCACGTTGCTTCGTGAAGAGAATTGAATTCAAAGACTGGTCTATTATGTTAGCAAGTGATTGACAAAGGCTGCCAGTAATTATCCAAAGATAGAGAAACTGGCATACTGCTTGGTGATTGCATTACGAAAGCTTCGCCCTTACTTTTAGGCACACCCTATTAGTATTTACACCGACCAACCGTTACGACATGTCTTGTAGCAATCTGAGACATCTAGAAGGTTACTCAAATGAATATCGAACTTAACCAATTCGATATCACTTATCTTCCTTGAAGGAATATCCAAGGACAAGAACTAGCAGATTTTATAGCAGAATTTACTACATAAGATGATTTCTTGGAGAGCGGTGAAATCCCTACCATATGATGGAAGTTGTATAAAGATGGAGCATTCAATGATCGTTGTTATAGAGCTGAGATTTTGCTTGTTACTCCTAAAAATCAGTCAATTTTCTATGCTTTAAAGCTTGATTTCTCTGCAACAATTAACGAAGCCGAGCATAAGGCTTTGATTGCTAGGCTTAAACTCGCCAGAGAACTGGGAATAAACTCTCTTGAAATCTTTTGCAACTCACAATTGGTAATATACCAAGTCAGGGGAGAATACCAAGCTAAAGGACAGTGACTTGTTCCATGCCTTACCTAAGTCCAAGAGTTATTGACTGACTTTGAGTATTATGATATTAGGCACATTCTCGGGATCAAAATAGAGAGGCTGATTCATTGGAAAAGTTCACTAGCATTGGGGATGCACAACATATAGGCTTGGTTCTTGTCGAGGTATTAAATGCTCCAAGCCTAAGCCTAATGGAAATTAACAGGGTTCTAGAGATGGAGCCTGAGAAGGACTCTTGGATGACTCCGATTAAAGATTATTTGCTACGGGAGTTCTTCCCGAATGAGGGAATGAAAAGCGAAAAATCCTTTGCAAAGATTTACGTTATATTATTTGAAAAGGAGTTATATATAGAAAGGGTTTTCCATTCCCCTTCCCCGGTGTATCACCAATGATGAAATAAAATGAGTTCTAAAGGAAGTTAATGAAGGGGAATGTGGCGATCAAATTGGGGGGAAAACCCTAGCAAAGAACATACTCCATGTTATCCCGCCTTTTGGCAAGGCCGTGACACGAAGAACTTAACTGGAAACCAAGGACAAATTGTCCCGAAGATCGGTTATACATAGATTCACTAGGGATACTGGCGAATTTTATGCGAGTCCGGATCGAGCTACAATTGATATGACAGGACCAGCAAAGCTATGAAAGCCCATGTTCCAAATTTCGAGTCAATCGGATTTCGTATGCTCAACATATGATCGATGCAAACCAAGTAAATCAACTCACTCAAATCCATCATTTCGCATCGATCGGTTTCGTATCCATCAAGCATCTATCGATTCGTATCCATCACGTACGCTCTACTTCGTATCCACTTGGCCTGGTTCTACTTCGTATCCATCACATTTACTCGGCTTCATATCCGTCAATTGGAGTCAATTCGTATCGATTCCAATTGCACAGTTTGTATCGATCGATCAACGATCGATACGAATGAACCATCGAATGATCGATGTGAAGTAACATCTTCTAACGATATGAAATGACATCCAGCTATCGATATGAAGTGGCCCTTAGCCATCGATACGAAGTAACCTGTGAGTATCGATACGAACAGAGCCTCAAATGATCGATACGAAGAGAACAAGAAAAAATGGTTGACTCGGTCACTCGGCATAAAAAGTGGAACGATCCAAAAAGTTAGCGCCACGTTAACTTGCAGGCACGTGCTCGGATCGATACGAACAGAGCGATGCGAAGAAGGACCGATGTGAACTCAGCAGCCTTCAAAAAACCCAAACTTGCATCGATCATAACTCAAAATCTACAAGTCCAAATGCCACAAAATTTTTACAAGAGCTTGCGTACATCCTCAAGAATGTTCATGATCGATCTCGACTTGATTGGACGAAATTTCGATCGATACGAAATTCATTCGTATCGATCACGAACCCAGTGCAAATGTCATGGGATCGATCGTGTGGGCCCACCCACGTGAGAGAAGAGGTCTTCCGAGATCTGAGCGAGATATTTGCAACCTACGCCTATAAACAACAGCCCAGAACCTACAGAAAAGGTACTTTTTTGGCTCTTCTACATCCAGACTATGCCGAAATCACTATTGTATTCAAGCTTTACTATTGTAATTCATTGTAACCAGCAAGAAAAAGTTAATAAAAGTCTATCATTTCATAGTGGACGTAGGCCATACGCCGAACCACTCTAAATCTATGCGTTTCTACGCATTTTTCTGCTTATTTTTGATGTGTTTGTTAGATCAGCCTCCTTTTTCATTTATATTCTTCATTTTATCTCTTCAAACACATCCAAAGGGTGTTGTGCCCAATTTCGGTACAAACACTTTAGTGCTTTCACTGAGAAAACCCAGTTTTTCTCCTACTTGTTGGATCTACTATCGATATCAGATTGCATAAATCTAAGAAGAAGATCCAGATTTCAAGTTTAAAGTTCTTCCATCCTACTCAGATTTGCATCAAGTCTAGGAAAGAGCTTCGCTACCCATCATGGTTAACACCAGAACTACCTCAACTGCCGCAGACCCAGAAGGACGTGATAGACAAAATCCCGTACAACTACCTCTTACCGATCAGAATGCTACCGAACCATCAGATCCGCAAGTCCCTATCTCCAGGGAAGAATTTCAAATGCTAATGCAAGAGCTGACACAGAGTCGACAACAGCTCACTCAACAGCATCGTGCTAATGCGGGATTGACTAACCAACTGAATCGTCAAAGACGAAGGAGATCCAGGAGGGATCAGGCTTCCTATTCATCCACCGAGAGTTCAGCCTCTTTAGACTACCATCATAGATCCATGCATCCATGGCTGGATGGGAGTTATCCATGCGTCCATGGCTGGCTGAATATTGGGCAACCAAGAGTTGGCCCGTCAACCAGCCATCAAACCGAACCCTCCTCCCGAGGAGGTGCTACCCCATATCACATTACTGACAACCGTACTACCACTGCTACTGATATGGGAGTTGATGCTCGGAACCGAACGGATACAACCCACCGCCAACACAACCATACTCCTGAGCCTTATGTCCCTGAAGACATAGAACCAAGGAGGCGAGACATGGACCGTCGACCGCGATCGATCCCTCCTCGCATTGTGGAACTCGACCACACCTTGGCCCAACATGCTTAAAATGTCCGGATGTCGGACATCCCGACGATGGTCCGTCAAATGATCCGTGAAAGTCAGGGTCTTACTAATGACGACTAGGGAATCTCCCAGAGTCATAACTCTATGATGAACCACCTCAACGATTCAGGATGCCAACTTTACCCGTTTATGAAAGGAGTTCTAATCCTAATCAACATATCCTGAAGTATGAATGGTTAATGAATGCTACACGAGCTGATGATGCAATTAAGTGTCAAAGTTTCCCGATCTCTCTAGGGGGCATAGCCACTATGTGGTTTACCTGTTTACCACCTTGATCTATCTCTTGTTTTGACCAGTTGGCAATAAAGTTTATTGAGTAGTTTCGCATGCATGGCGCGAGGCCGAAAGATGTTAATACTTTGTATACTGTCACTCAAGCTCCTGGAGAGACATTCAGACGTTATCTGGAGAGATTTCATGCCGCATGCGCTGAAATTAGTAACCCCAATGATAATTCAATTCTGATGGCGCTAACTAAGTGGATTGACCCCGATTCTGAATTCGGCAACTGGTTGGCCGGAAAACCTCCCGCGTCATTGGACCGTTTCTATTCCAAGGTAGCCTAATTCTTGAGAAGGGAGGATGCGAAACAGTCTAGGAAAAAGGATGATGCAGGGCCTAGTGTGGAAGGAATTCAGAGCAATGTTGCTGTTAAACAATCTGGGGAGAGTTCTGGAAAAGTGCAATTGAACATTCAGAATAAACAAAATCAACAGAAAGGAAATGGTAATCAAAATAGGAAACAGGATCAGAATCATGGTCCACGACGTAGGGCTCCTATGTTTGATAATTATACTCCTTTGAACACGTCATTGGAAAATGTGTATTTACAGACCTGCAATACCACTCAGTACAAGAAACCTGCTCTGTAGCAGTCATCTGAGAAACAGATCCAGACATGAAAGTTTTGTAGATTCCACGAAAGCTACAGCCATAACATGAATGAGTGCCGTCACTTTTAGGATCTCATTGAAAAGTTGATACGGGAGAGAAAGTTGGAGCAGTTTGTGCGGGCGCCGCAATCTGGAGGTGCGGGCCTATCGAATCAAAACCATGTACCGAATCAGGTGAGACCAGAGGAAGCAGCTCGTACCGGCGGGAGGTTGGTGATAAATACTGTTAGTGGTGGTCCATATCCGGCAAATCGAAGCTGGAGGGACATTGAGTCGTATGCTAACTCTATCAGGCATGCAGACTTTGAATGTTGTAGTAGTTTGGAAGATGGGGCTACGGCCAAGTAACAGAAGACGATGACTGATGACATCTTGTTTCATGACCGAGATGCCGATAAAGTCGAAGCCCCAACCATTGATCCACTAGTCATTTCAGCCCAAATAGGTCCTGCTTGGATGAAGAGGATCCTGGTGGATAGTGGAAGCTCAGTAAATATATTGTTTAAACGAGCTTATGATCTGATGAAAATGGAAGCAAAGGATCTAAGGCCTTGTCAGTACCGTATCCATGGCTGTTTGTACCAAAAATGGGCACAACACTCTTCGGAAGTTTTTGAAGAGATAAAAGTGAAGAAAATAAATGTAAAACGGAGATTATCTAACAAAAACTCCAACAAACAGGAATATAAATACGCAGACAAGCAATTTAGAGTGGTTCGGCGTATCGCCTACGTCCACTATGAAGTTTTGATGATTTTATTGATTCTCTTTCGATGATTACAAACGATTACAGCGAACAACAGCGAATTACAGTTTAGATTTCGAATTCAACAGCAAGGATAAGATGCAAGTCTCGATCCAGTAGAGTCTGGGCGCTTGAGAATCAAAAAGTCCCTTTTTCTGTATGCTCTGGGCTCTATCTATAGGCGTAAGAGGCTGAGATTTCGCTCAAACTTCGGGAGACTTGGTCTGGCACCTGAGGGGACCCACACGACCGTTTCCAGAAAGTTTTGCCTCGATATGCGATCGATACGAATCCATTTCGTATCGATCAAGATGATGTCCAATTAAGCTGAAATTTGGCAGGGACATTCTTCAGTGTGTGCGTGAGCTTTTGTGAAAATTTCATTGAATTTGGATCAGTGGATTATGAGATCTCGTCGATACGAAATGGAATTCCTCAGTGGTTGTTCTGTTCGACTCCATGGATTCGACTCGATCCCCCCGTATCGATCACTGCACGTGTTTCTAAGATGATGTGGCGCGCGCACTTCATTTCGATCCAGTCTTCAAGCCGTGTTGACCGCTTCGACTCCATAGATCTCGCCTCGTTTGCTTCGATGGATGACACGTCACCCTAGTTTGTAGAGTTGTTGGATACGAATAAGCCAGTGGGCATGGATTCGAAGTTGTCATTAGCTGATTGTTGTGAGGCACGTCATATGTCGATGGATACGAACCCGATCGATGTGAACTCGATGGGTTCGAACATTGCCAACTCCATCGATACGAAATCATGGGAACTTGCCGATGCGAAGCGGATGATGGACACGGGCTGGATGGATATGGAATAAGGTAACCTGATGGACACGAAGAGAGATCTCCATGATGGATACGAAACAAACACTTGGCCAATCGATACGAGATGTACTAACTATCGATGGACACGAAATCCATCGATACGAACTCGATGGATTCGAAACACGGCTACCTCTATCGATACGAAACGATGCTCCCCGATGGGTACGAAATGGAGCTTATTGATGGATACGAAAACTTGTTTTTCCCTCCAACATGTATCCATCATGACCTGAGCATATGAACTCGGATTGACTTGAAACTTGGGACGTTGGCTTCCTTTGCTTTCTTAGTCATGTCTTATCAATTGTAGCTTGATCCGGACTCGGACAAAATTCATCGATATCCATGACGAGCGACATTTGGAATCCAATCAATTCCTCGGTATCCTAGCCTTGCCAAAAGGCAGGATAACATTTGCCCCCCAAAGTACGTCTTGTGGAAACATGACGTGCTTTGAAAAGCTGCAGGTTCTCTCTGAACAATTTTCATATCTTTTGTTGAAAGTTGTACTCTGTACTGCTCGTAATTGACTGCTATGTGATAATGATTAGCTGACTCTTGTTAACGTTGCAAGTTCGCGAGTCGTTGCCAGTTTAGCTCGCTATCTAATTTCGTATTGATTCTCTCCTGAACCGATTTGAAATTCGAGTTGAAACAACGGTTGATGGTTGTTTTCGAGTAGTTCCTTCGTATCGATCCTCTCCTGAATCGACATAGAAGGTTGAAAAGTAGTTTTTCACAGCGATGTTGGTCAAGTTGATGGATACGAAATGCTCATTTGTATCGATAGGCCTTTGATGGACACGAAATTAATGTTCGCATCGATCGACCCGTACCGTTATGAGTTGATGGTTGCAAAATGGACACTTCGAATCGATGAAGTCTATCGCCTACAGGTGTCTTCTCTATGGGCTTCGTACCGATAGTTCATTGTCCATTTCGTATCGATGGAAACTTCGGGTCAAGTGGATTCGACCAAAGCCTTCGACTAGATCCGTGGGTCAACTGGTTATGGCCGATCATGTGGACTGGGAGACGAATCGACTCGGTTCTACCCTAGGCTCCATATAAATACTTGGGACCTCACCATTTTTCACTTTTTTACCTTTCATTTTTTACTGTTGCTTTATCCTCTCTGCGTTTTCGCATCGACCCGTATCCTTCAAGGAAGAAGAACTGCAACCTATCTTCGAATCCATCAGATTTGTCCTTCCAATCCTTCGAATTTCATCCTCAATTTAGGTAATTAACCATAAATCCAGACAACGAATTTATCTCAGATCCACTCCATCTTCATTGAACATTGATTCTGGTAGTTGTCAAAACCAGATCTGGGCCAAAGCTTGGTTGTAAACGACCATAGCGGTGCTCCGGTTGGTTGAGGAAGAATGAGTGGGAAAAACAAAAAAGCTGGATCGATCTGGGGGCTCGTGCTCGAATCGATGAAGGCAGTGACATTTCTCCCTGGATCTCGCATCGGCAAACGGGATATGTCAGTGGAGATGATGTGGTTTCGTATCGATGGTTATGGAGACGGATCGTATCGACTCGAAGTGACTGATAATAAGTTAATGATTACTCTGAAATCCTTAGCTTTAGATCGATACGAATTTTGCCATTACGATCGATACGAAAAGTATCGACTCGAGTGTTATTGATGTTAAGCTAAGACCTTTCCGATCGATACGAACCAGACCACCAATGATCGATACAGAATCGCATAATCTTGATCGATACGAACCAGACCACCAATGATCGATTCAAAGCACGATCCTTGGTATCAGTTCGAACTTGTAACCTGATGGACTCGAACGAGCCTCCCAAGATCGATTCGAACTCTCCCTTTGATGGATACGAAATCTTGAGCACTTCAAATCATGATTCCGATGAACTTCATTCTTGCATATCTGGACTTGATAATTAAACTACACACTTGACTCCAACGAGCTTCTGCCTTGCATAATCGAACTTGATCGTAGTACTGCACATCTGACTGCCTTTTGAAGCTTGTAGATAGAACTATAACCCAACAAAATATAACGAACTTTAATCTGAATCAATCGTTAGTATCTGGATGGCGTGGTTGTGACGGTCTGCGATGACGGTCATTTCCGGTCTGACTCTCAAAGTTTTGTCGTTCACACATTTAGGTTTATTTCGTAGAAATCTGCTCAAGTTACGCATAACACTTGAACTGCACAACATATTCATACACTTTACACTGGGGAATGCATGGGCTTTTTATCGTCTAATGATGATTTCTCGTGAGTTAGCTAGTTATGGAACCGTCAAGTTCGCAGCAACAAGAAACTCAGAATCTAACTCCTCCCAGACTTGAAATACCAGACATTGAGGCTGAAGTCCCCGGTCCAGCCCCGGACGAACTGCCTGATGCGTCCTACATTAATAGTCCACCTGACTCTGTCCCGTCCAATGTTTCCGAAGATATGCTAGGGAGAATATGCTTAAGGCATGGTCTGTCGCTGGATGACGTAATATTGCTGGGACCAGATGACAGACCGCATAATCCCCCGGAGGGATATACTGCGTTTAATCGCCATGCGTGCGCAGCCGGGACAGTCCCTCCGTTAAACGACTATATAAGAGAAGTGTTGGCTTATCTGGGGATTGCCCCATCTCAGCTACACCCGAATGGATATGCTTCACTCAACGGCTTGTTCATTGCATTTATGGAGTACCTTTATCGACCTCCCCGCATGACAGATATAAGATACTTGTTCAATTTCAAAAGTCGAACTGACAGTCCATCTTTCACATTCTTGGAGTCTATAAGGAACTGCGAAGTGGTCACAGGGTCTTGGACTAGACTGAGTTACTTCAAGTCGGAGTGGTTCTACGTCTGATGTCCTCCAGGGTTTGCTAGGAGATGGCTGTTCAGACGTGAGTATCATCTCTTTCCCAAGTAGTTAACAAGGCAATTCATGAATGAAATTGAACTCATATTTTCTATTTCTTTTCCTCCAGCAATAATCCAGCAACCCGAAGGTGGTTACTATAAAGAGATAGTCCGGGTTCTTCAAGAAATTCCGAGTTAAGAAAGGAATATTGAACTGCTGTTGACGGACCAGAATCTCAGAATTCTCGGGTTGATTGGGCGGAGACAAAGCATAAGGCTTGATGGCGCACTAAAGACTGTCTCTGGAGAAAAAGTCAAGCGAAAAAAGCCCAAAGTTGTTATAATTGAGGAAGCCGACTCCGAAAGAACTCATACCGATGAGGAGCCATTGGTCGGGCCCGCCGACGGGACCCCGGGCTCCGAGGAAAAGAGAAAAGGCAAGGCAGTGGCTTTTAAACAATCTAAATCCGGGAGGTGGAAGTCTGTGGTCTTAAATCTCCCCCCTTCAGGAGTTAGAATATCGGAAGCACCCTCCCTGCAAGCGGAAAACCCCTTCGAAGAGCTCGCCAACCTCCCAATTCCGGACCTCGCGTCCGCACAACATGACGTCGAATTGGATGAACTGCAACATACTCTTGATGTTAGCAAGTCTCTTCCTACTAGCGTGATCGACACTTCTGGTTGGTCCGGGGGGTTACACATCCACACACTCTTCACGGCACTACACAGTCCTCTAACTGTAAACTGCATATCATAAATGGTCAATGATCCTCCGTACTTTACTTTTCAGGTACGAAGTCTGGCCGCGGTTCTGTGCTCGGCAGTCTGCGCAACAAGCGTCGTTATTATGAGCCACGCAGGAGAGAGGGCGAGAGAGATTATGAGTCAGGGTATTCTGGTCAGGAGAGGTCTGATAGAGATAGGGGATACGTACGCCGATCTCGATCCCGCTCTCCTCCTCCCAGGACCTCTGTACCGCCCACGGTTGTAGTTGCTCGTCCTCCTGAAACTTCACGGCCTAAGCCGCCTTCTCACGTTCCGAGGTCCGACCCTCCACGTGGAACTGAAATAGCCACCTCCTCAACTACTACATCGGTCGTGACTGATTCGACCGGGGAAGGAGCACTTAAACTTTCCCAAATGAGGAAGGAATTCCCCGACATCTGCTTTGACGGTTATGTCTTCCCTCCGCGCCTGAGGAGAATTCCGCCAAAAGCTAAAAATACTATCCATGATTATGTCACGGACATATTCTTTCAGTACAAGGAGTGGGCAAGGGCCGCGAGGAAAGCATCCAAAGTAGCATTTGATCGGGCTGTCGCCATTGAAAAGCTGGAGAAGGAGCTGGGTCAAAAATACTGAATTATGAAAATGCTCAACGTTGAGGCCGAGTCTTCCCGTAAATATGAAATGGAAGCTCTGAAAAAGGTCGATGAGGCAAACTCGGCTATGACCAGAATGAAACAAGAGCACTATACCGCAATCGAAGACATGGGTCATAGGAACACCACCATTACTGCCGAGAGAGACGCCGCCCTCAAGGAGCTTAATGAGCTAAAATCAAAGTTCTCCGAAATCGCGAGGAAGAAAGATGCGGCCAATGTCTCCGCGCAGGAGGCCTGTGATCAGGCGTTGGTGCTTCGGAAGGAGAAGGATGCGGCTATGGAAAAATTCCGCAAAGCTGAAGCCGGGGTTGATGAGAAGATACGACAGGCGGAAGCCAGGATTGAGGCTGAGGTAAAAGAGCTACTTGTCACTTACAATGCCAATGTACTAAGGCACCGAGATTTGACTTGGCTCGATGATTATCCTACACATCTCTACAATGCCTGGAACATGCTGGTTGAGGAGGAGAAATCTGGGCAACCTAATGAAGCCATTGATGAATTTGAGTTGGAGAACCGCATACTCAATGATGACGAAAAGAAGGTTCTTCATGACTCCATGATTTCTCGTGAGAAGGAGAGGCTTGGTACCCAGTTTCAGGAAGTTGGAGAAGGCTCTAGTGCTGAGCACCATATTACGAGTTCCGAGATTGTCACGTCATCTCAATCTGAGCCAACTTCAATGATCGATTCCCAGCCTATACCGGCTTATGATCCGGACCAGCCGCATCTATCTCATATTAAGGAGCTCCCTTCAGAAGTCGTTCAAACAACCTTGGGCCAAACTGAGGAAGGTACTCTGAACTAATCCCTTGTACATTCGGACTGAAGAATTTGTATAGAAGTGTATATTAACAAATGCTTCTTTTCTTTGCTCAATGACCGAAGTTGCACCGACAACGCTTCCTGCAATTCAAGAATCATGCCAAGCGCAGGAAGCGATCATTTCTGAGGTGACCTCAGTCGTGACGGTTGCGCCTGTCGAAGTAACGCAGGGGAGCTCACTCTCTTTTGATGAACAGATTATAAACGAGTTTCTTGGCCGACAGAGTGACCCCTTTGCAGACTTGCCATTTGGCCTGGGTGGATTTTCATCTACTTCTGATATTTCGACACAGACCACTACAGCACACGGTGAAGCCCGAGCCCTCCAAGAAGCAAAAATGCTGGCTGAAATTAACGCCGAGATGAAGGCAGCAGCACATGGTGGCAGCTCAGAGAGTGGAGCAGTGGCTCATGGTCCTACGCCACTTATGATGATATCCCCTGGGGGCACGCTTGTCGCCACTGGTGTGCCAGTCCCGCCTCCGGCTATAGATCCTGTTCCTCCGACTCCTCCGGCGGGAAGCATTCCCTTAGATTCTAGTTCGGAGGAGGACGTCGATATCATGCTCTCGTCCGAGGATAACCCGCTTAAAGAAAAGGGCTCAAAGCGAAAGATCGCTAGTGGATCCAGCGGCTCCTCGTCGAAGAAGAAGAAACTGAGGAAAAAGAAAGAGTAGATAGGCGATTTTTAGGCATGTATTTCTTTTTGCAATTAGGAACTTTGTCATCTTTTCTCTTTCATAGGCCGTGTATAGATGCGGGTTCGGCCCCTGCTAGTAGGATTTTTTTGGAAGGGCTTGTATATAAGCCATTGTTCTTGATTAGTCGAAATAAAATTTTGTTTTCTTGTTTTTTCATTCCATATATGCTTAAATGTAGCAGTGTTTGAACCTCAATTCGGTGTACTTGCATTATTTTAACTCTTAAGCATAGCTTTTTTCATCTGCCAAGTCTTGGAAATTACAAGCTTAAGTTGTAACCGAAGACTGAGTCGGACTTGAATGTCATACCGTTTCGGGTAGTGACTAACATTTGAATCTGCCCCCAGTTCAGGGGTCAAGTTGTGATGATCAGCTTGCGATTGCAATAAGTGAGGATCGAGCGGTTGAACTACACTCGCTACCTTATGAATTGTTTCACCCACGCTTTGGGAGTTTGCTCTCGCATTCTTACGGTCAGTCATAGCTGTCGAATGCTTTCAAGTATTACTCCACACTCTGGGGATACAAGTCATCTCGTGAGCGGTTGTTCACACTCTGGGAACTTAAGATTGACATTAGTACTCCAACCCATATTCTGGGAAACTGGAGTTAGTGTTCACATTCTGACTCGCACTCCGGGAGTTCGGAGTTGAACGTTTATACTCTGTTTCGCACTCTGGGAATACGGAGTTGAACGTTTATACTCCGTTTCACACTCTGGTAATACGGAGTTGAACGTTTATACTCCGTTTCGTACTCTGGGAATACGGAGTTGATTGTTTATACTCCGTCTCGCACTCTGGGAACACGGAGTTGAATGTTTATACTCCGTTTCGCACTCTGGGAATACGGAGTTGAACGTTTATACTCCGTTTCGCACTCTGGGAATACGAAGTTGATTGTTTATACTCCGTTTCGCACTCTGGGAACACGTAGTTTGATGTTTATACTCCGTTTCGCACTCTGGGAATATGGAGTTGATTATCTATACTCCGCGTCGCACTCTGGGAATACGGGGTTGGTTGTTTATACTCCGTTTCGCACTCTGGGAACACGAAGTTGGATGTTTACACTCCGCGTCGCACTCTGGGAATACGGAGTTGATTATAGAATTGTTGTGTGTCAATCCTATTTAACATTGGTGTAATGACTTGTCCCTGAGCTCGGGTTTCACTTAGCGAGTGGCCGGTTGTATCACAGCCACTCTCTATTTGAATAAATTTCACTGCGTGATGGGATTTAGCTCTCTGTGCATCGTGATGTCGTACATTGTACTCAGTGAATCACAACTCTGGCTCGAAGAGATGGCATTTTATTGCTGAAATAAGAAAATGCGGCAAAGTTAGTTGCCTTATTACAGAATTCAAATTTCGAAATGCAGAAACAAATTGCTAAATGGAAAGATATAATGAAATAAATAAAGCCTGTCATGTGTAATAGCGACGGAGACTCTTGCTGTTCCAGGCCCTTGGCAAATCAAGACCGTCAACGGTCGATAGCTTGAATGTGCCATCTCCGAGTCTTTGTGTAATCATGTATGGTCCTTCTTAATTTGGTTTCATGTGTGAAGGAACTGGATAGATTCTCTTGAGAACGAGATCGCCGAGTTCAAAGGTTCGAGGTCGAACTTTGGTATTGTACAATCGGGCGACTCGACTTCGATATGCGGCTGCTCTCAAATCAGCCTCTTCTCGCTTCTCGTCTAGTAGATATAAAGATTCAGCAAGCAATATAGCATTTGTTTTCGGATCATAGTAAGTCACGCGATGGGAAAACACTTTCGTCTCGATTGGAATAATGGCTTCTGAGCCGTAAGATAGGGAAAACGGGGTGTGTCCGGTCGCGGTCTTGTAGGTCGTTCGATAAGCCCATAATGCCATAGGAAGTTCATCAACCCATTTGCCCCCGGCCTTTTCCAGTCGTTTCTTTAGGATGGATTTTATAACTTTATTGACAGCTTCGACCTGACCATTTGCCTGGGGATGTGCAACTGCCAAGAATTTTTTATGGATATGAAACCATTGATAGAAATTCTTAAATTTCGCACTTTCGAATTGGGCTCCGTTATCGGTGACGATGGTATGCGGGAGTCCAAATCGACAGATGATGTTGCGAACCACGAAATTTATCACTTTCTTTGTCGTAATGGTTGCTAGAACTTCAGCTTTAGCCCACTTTGTAAAGTAGTCAACGGCGACGATGGCGTACTTCGCACCACCTTTTGCCAGAGGTAGAGCGCCGATGATATCGATGCCCCACATTACGAACGGCCAGGGACTGACCATTTGAGTTATCTCGGTAGGCGGGGCTCTTGGAATTCGGGCGTGTTTCTGGCACCTATCGCACTTTCTAGCATAGTTTGCTGCATCTCGGTTCACTGTCGGTCAATAGTATCCATATCGGAGTATCTTCTTAGCGAGAGCTTGCCCAATGGTGTGATCGCCACACTCTCCTTCGTGTACGTCTTGTAACACTCGTTTGATTTCATCATGCGCGATACATCGGAGAAGAGGAACAGAATAATCTCTTCTGTACATGACTCCGTTCTGAATGACGAACCGTGAAGCTTTTCGTAGAATTTGTCTTTTCTCATTTCTATGCTCAGACAACGTCCCATTTTCAATGTAATTTCGATACGGAGTCATCCACGATTCTCTATTGGGAGCGGTTTCAAACACAAAATCCGTCTCTACTTGATCAATACTTGGGGAGGATAAAGTTTCGACTAGGACAAGTCCCATCTGCTGTGCTTCACCTATACTTGCTAACTTTGCTAACGAGTCAGCCTTCTAGTTACGCTCACGGGGTATATGGTAGATAGCATAGTAATCGAATCGATCCAGTGCTTCCTGGACTTGGGCCAGATAGGCAGCTAGTCGTCGATCTTTGGCCTGATACTCGCCCAGAACTTGATATACAACCAACTGGGAATCACAATAAATTTCCATAGCGACAATCCTTAGATCCAAAGCAAGTTTTAATCCAGCAAGCAAAGCTTCATATTCGGCTTCATTGTTGGTTGGGAAAAATTCGAACCTCAGAGCGTAGCAGATAGATCGGCCTTTAGGAGTTTCAAGTACTATCCCGACACCTGAACACTGATCGTTTGATGTGCCATCAGTGTGCAGCTTCCAAATGTATTTAGGAGGTGTAGTGGTTTCAGGCAGATCCTCTGAAATAGTAAATTCGGCTATAAAATCTGCTAGGACTTGTCCTTGAAAGGCTCTCCACGGAGCTTACATGACATCAAATTGGCTCAGTTCAATGTTCCACTTGAGTAACCTACCAAAAGTCTCAGGCCGCGTGAGGACCTGTCGTAACGGCTGATCGATATACACAGTAAGAGGATGAGCTTGAAAGTAAGGATGGAGCTTTCTTGAGGCAATGACCAGGCAATAAGCCAGTTTCTCCAGTCTTGGGTAATTTTTTTCAGCTCCTGTTAGCCGTTTACTAACATAGTAGACCGGTTTCTACACTCGGTCTTCTTCCCGAACTAGAGCAGCACTGATCGCATGCTCCGACACCGCCAGGTAAAGGTACAGTTGCTCATGGTCAACTGGTTTCGACAAGATCGGTGGCGTGGAAAGATGCTGAAACAGTGATCGGAACGCGTCTTCACACTCCATGGTCCATTCAAAGTTTCGCTTTCCCTTCCGGATCAGATCGAAGAAAGGAATGCATTTATCGGTGGACTTTGAAATGAACCTGCTCAATGCTGCTACCTTCCCGTTGAGACTCTGGACTTGCTTTATGGTTCTTGGGGTTTGCAGGTTCCTTATTTCCCAAATCTTTTCGGGATTTGCTTCTATCTCTCGAGCGTTAACGATAAACCCGAGGAACTTTCCCGATGCGACACCGAAGTGACACTTTAATGGGTTGAGCTTCATTCCATATTCTCGAAGGATGCAGAACATCGAATTTAAATCTCTGACGTGGTCTGTGGAGAATCGAGATTTTACTAGCATGTCATCCACATAAACCTACATGGTCTTCCCAGTCTGGTTGGCGAACATCCGGTTGCCCAAGCGTTGGTATGTCGCTCCGGCGTTCTTTAGACCAAATGGCATGACTTTGTAACAGTAGAGTCCTAGATCGGTTACGAAGCTGGTATGCTCTTGATCCGGCAAATGCATGGGTATTTGATTGTAGCCAGAATAAGCATCCATAAAAGATAGTAATTCGTGCCCAGCTGTCGCATCTACAAGCTGGTCAATTCGAGGAAGTGGAAAGCTATCTTTCAGACAAGCTTTTTTTAAGTCAGAGTAGTCGACGCAAGTTCTCCATTTCCCGTTCGGCTTTCGGACCAGTACTGGATTGGACACCCATTTTGGATATAAGGCATCTCGGATAAACCCATTTGATTGTAACTTATCAACCTCCTCTTTAAGGGCGGCAGATCTCTCTGGATCCATACCGTGCCTTTTCTGCTTGACCGGGACATACCGCGGATCAATATTCAGGGAGTGACTTGCAATGGTCGGCGAGATCCCGCACATGTCAGAGTGTGTCCAAGCGAAGACGTCGAGATTCGCCCGGAGAAATTCAACCAATTACTGCTGTGTCTGTTTGCCCAGTTGAGACCCAACTTTTAGCATCCTCGAATCATCATCCTCACTGATTAGGACGTCCACAGTCAGTTCGGCCGGAGAAGCCTGATTCTCCTTAGATTCGTCTTTATCTTCATTGTTCCTAGGGTCACGGTCTTTCTGGAATTGGTTGTGGTGCCCGGGCCGAGGCCCAGGCATCAATTGTCAATTATCAATAGAACGGACACAAAGAGATTCCTCTACGTCCTTTCCCTTCTCCTTTCACTGCGCCCCACGCAGCTCAGCAACATAGCAGGCCCTCCCCGTTGCCTGATCTCCTAGGATGACTCCAATCCCACGATCGGTGGGGAACTTCAAGGTCAAACACCATGGGGAAATGGCTTCCTTGAACTCAGCAAGGGCCGGTCGGCCCAAAAATGCGTTATAAGGTGAATCAATCTCTAAAACAATAAACCGTAACATCCGGACTCTCCGGCGTTCTCCAACTCCCAATTCCACCGGTAGTTCTGTTACTCCAATGGGTATTGTAGCACTCCCGTTAAAACCGTGGATTCGGGATTGGCAGGGTTTCAAATCCTTCGCTTCCATTTTCATTAAATCGTAAGCCCGTTTAAGTAAGATGTTTACAGAGCTCCAACTGTCAACCAGGATCCTCTTCATCCAAGCAGGACCTACCTGGGCAGATATGACCAGCGGGTCGATGGTGGGGGCTTCGACCTTATCAGCGTCTCGGCTTCTAAATGATATCATCAGACATTGTTTTCTGTTGTTTGGCCGGAGCCCCATCTTCACAATTACTACAACATTCGAAGTCTGCATGCCTAATAGAGCTAGCATACGACTCCATTTCCCTCCAGCTTCGATCCGCTGGGTGGGGACCACCACTTATTGTATTTATCACTAGCCTTCCGCCTGTACGAGCGGGTTCTTCCTGACTTTCTTGATTTTGCACACGATTCTGATTCGACGGGCCTGCACCACCAGACTACAATGCCTGCACAAACTGATCTAACTTTCTCTCCCTGATCAACATCTCAATGAGGTCCTACAAATGTCGACACTCATTGGTATTGTGGCCATAACTCTCGTGGAATCTACAGAACTTCCCTGTTTTAATCTGCCTCTCTGACGATTGCTTCGGAGCCGGCTTCTTATATTGCATAGTGTTGCAAGTCTGTAGGTACACGTTTTCCAATGACGTGTTCAACGGCGTGTAATTATCGAATATTGGAGCCCTACGTCGTGGGCCTCGATTCTCATCTCTTTTCTTATCCTGGCTGTTGTTGCTCCTCGGCTGGGTTTGTTTGTTCTGTATGTTCAACTGAACTTTTCCGGAACTCTCACCGGACTGCTTAACTGCTACGTTACTTTGTATTCCCTCACTACTGGGCCCTACATCGTCTTGCTTCCTAGACTGTTTCGTATCCTCTAACCGTAAGAATTGAGCGGCTTTGGAGTAGAAACGGTCCAACGATGCGGGTGGTTTCCCGACTAACCAATTTCCAAATTCAGAATCGGGATCGATCCCTTTGGTTAATGCCATCAAGATCGAGTTATCGTTGGGATTACTAATTTCAACACATGCTGCGTGGAACCTCTCTAAATAACGCCTGAGCGTCTCTCCATGAGCTTGGGTGACACTAGACAGGGTGTTAACGTCTTTCAGTCTAGCAACATGCATGCGACACTGTTCTACAAACCTCTTAGCCAGTTGATCGAACGAAGAGATAGATCTAGGCGGTAACCTTGTAAACCACATTGTTGCGATTCCCCCCAGAGAGATGGGGAAACTTCGACACTTCACTGCATCATCAGCTCTTGCAGCGCTCATTGACCACTCATATTTCAAAATATGTTGATTGGGGTCACTATTTCCTTCGTACATTGGGAGAGTTGGCATTCTAAATCGCCGAGGGGTTTCAGCGTATAATATCTCGTCTGTAAAAGGGGTGTGACTACGGGAGATTCCACAATCGTCATTAGTGAGCCCCTGACTCTCGCGAATCATCTGACGTATCATGGTCGAAATATCTGACACTGGCACATTCTGGGCATGCTGAGCTAAGGTATGGTCGGGTTCCACAGTGCGAGTTTGGACCGGGCGCCGTCGACGGTCCGTATTTCGCCTCCTTGGCTTAGCATCTTCTGGGACATATGGTTCAGGAGTATGTCCACGTTGTTGATTGTTCGGATCTGATAGATTTCGGGTATCAACCCTCGTTTCTACCGCGGCGGTTGTAGCGCGGTTGTCCGTGGTATACTGTGGAGCAGTGCCTCCTCGTGTTGAGGGTCCTTTCTGGAAGCTGGTCGACGGCCTTGTCCTTAATTGTCCAACGGTCAAGGCGGGTTGATATCCGGTAGTTTGTGCGTGACTCCCGTCTAATCGGGGACGGGTAGACCTGTGGTGATAGTCAGACGAGGCGGAACTTTTAGTAGACGCACGGGAAACATCATCCCTCTTGGACCTTCTGCGGCTTTGGCGGTTTAGTTGGTTGGTCAATTCAACATTAGCGCGCAATTGCTCAGCCAACTGTTGCCGACTTTGAGTCAGCTCTTGGAGCAACACTTGGAACTCTTGTCTGGTGACTGGTCCTGATGGATATGAGTGAGCAGTGTTGTCTTGATTGGATGGTGGCTGCTGTGCAGGATTCAGTCTATCCCGACCGTCTTGATCAGCAGCTGTAGCGGCAGTTCTTGTACTAACCATTTTCAGTGGTGGAGTCCTTTCCTAGACTTTACGTAAATCTGAATAGAATGGAAGGATTCCGGATTAGAGATCTGGATCTTCCTCTTGGATTTATGCAATCCGGTATCAATGGTAGATCCAAGGAGCAGGAGAAAAAACTGGTTTTCTCAGTGAAAGCACCAAAGTGTTTGTACCAAAAATGGGCACAACACTCTTCGGAAGTTTTTGAAGAGATAAAAGTGAAGAAAATAAATGTAAAACAGAGATTATCTAACAAAAACTCCAAAAAACAGGAATATAAATACGCAGACAAGCAATTTAGAGTTGTTCGGCGTATCGCCTACGTCCACTATGAAGTTTTGATGATTTTATTGATTCTCTTTTGATGATTACAAATGATTACAGCGAACAACAACGAATTACAGTTTAGATTTCGAATTCAACGGCAAGGATAAGATGCAAGTCTCGATCCGACAGAGTCTGGGCGCTTGAGAATCAAAAAGTCCATTTTTCTGTATGCTCTGGGATCTATTTATAGGCGTAGGAGGCTGAGATTTCGCTCAAACTTCGGGAGACTTGGTCTGGCACGTGAGGGGACCCACACGACCGTTTCCAGAAAGTTTCGCCTCGATTTGCGATCGATACGAATCCATTTCATATCGATCAAGATGATGTCCAATTAAGCTGAAATTTGGCAGGGACATTCTTCAGTGTGTGCATGAGCTTTTGTGAAAATTTCATTGAATTTGGATTAGTGGATTATGAGATCTCGTCGATACGAAATGGAATTCCTCAGTGGCTGTTCTGTTCGACTCCATGGATTTGACTCGATCCCCTCGTATTGATCACTGCACGTGTTTCTGAGATGATGTGGCGCGCGCAATTCGTTTCGATCTAGTCTTCAAGCCATGTTGACCGCTTCGACTCCATAGATCTCGCCTCGTTTGCTTCGATGGATGACACGTCACCCTAGTTTGTTGACTTCTTGGATACGAATAAGCCAGTGGGCATTGATTCGAAGTAGTCATTAGCTGATTATTGTGTGGCACGTCTTCTGTCGATGGATACGAACCCGATCGATGCGAACTCGATGGGTTCGAACATTGCCAAATCCATCGATACGAAATCAAGGGAACTTGCCGATGTGAAGCGGATGATGGACACGGGCTGGATGGATACAGAGTAAGGTAACCTAATGTAAACGAAGAGAGATTTCCATGATGGATATGAAACAGACAATTGGCCAATCGATACGAGATGTACTAACTATCGATGGACACGAAATCCATCGATATGAACTCGATAGATTCGAAACACGGCTACCTCTATCGATACGAAACGATGCTCCCCGATGGGTATGAAATGGAGCTTTTTGATGGATACGAAAACATGTTTTTCCCTCCAAATTGTATCCATCATGACCTGAGCATATGAACTCGGATTGACTTGAAACTTGGGACATTGGCTTCCTTTGCTTTCTAAGTAATGTCTTATCAATTGTAGCTTGATCCGGACTCGGACAAAATTCATCGATATCCATGACGAGCGACATTTGGAATCCAATCAATTCCTCGGTATCCTGGCCTTGCCAAAAGGCGGGATAAGAATTGCTTTAATGGAAGTGCGACAATACCCACTGGGATGGTGGAGCTACTAGTGGAATTAGGAATCGCAGAACGCCGGAGAGTCCGCATACTACAGATTGTTGTGTTGGATATAGATTCGCCATACAATGCCTACTTGGGCCGACCGGCCCTAGCCGAGTTCAGGTCTGCCATCGCCCCTTGGTATTTGACTTTAAAATTCCCTACCGATAATGGATTCGGAGTTGTTCATGGAGACCAGGCTGCTGGACGAGCCTGTTATGTTGTGGAACTGCGAGAGGCGCAGTGGAAAGAAAAAGGGAAGGGCGTAGAGGAATCTTTCTGCGTCCGCTTTGCTGAGAATTGACAATTGATGCATGGGGCTAGGCCCGGGCACCCCAACCAATTCCCCAGGGATCTTGACCTGAGAGATACTGAAAGTGAAGATGAAAGTAAAGATAGTCAAGCCTCCTCAGCCGAACTGACGATCATTGTTCCGATCGACGATAATGACGATTCTAGAACGATAAAGATTGGATCTCAGCTAAGCCAACTGACGTAAGATGAATTGGTTGAATTTCTCTGGGAAAACCTCGATGTGTTTGCCTGGACGCACTCTGACATGTGTGGGATCTCACCGGACATCGCGAGCCACACATTGAATATTGACCCGTGGCATGTCCCGGTCAAACAAAAAAGGCGTGGTATGGATCCAGAGAGATCTGCCGCCCTTAAAGAAGAGGTAGAAAAGCTCAAATTGAATGGGTTTATCCAAGATACATTATATCTAGAATGGGTGTCAAATCCTATACTTGTCCGAAAGCCGTACGGGAAATGGAGAACATGTGCTGACTACTCAGACTTAAACAAAGCTTGCCCTACAGACAGTTTTCCAATTTCCTTGAATCGATCAGCTCGTAGACTCGACAGATGGACATGAGCTCTTATCCTTCATGTATGCGTATTCTGGCTACAATCAAATACCCATGCACTTGCCCGACCAGGAGCATACCAGCTTCGTGACCAATATGGGACTTTACTGCTATAAAGATATGCCTTCCGGACTCAAAAATGCTGGGGCAACTTACCAATGGTTAGTTAATCGAATGTTCGCTAACCAGATCGGAGAAACCATGGAGGTATATATGGACGACATACTCGTAAAATTGCGATTCTCCACTGATTATATCAAAGACCTGGAGTCAATGTTTAATATCCTCCGAGAGTACAGAATGAAGCTCAACCCGTTGAAATGTCACTTTGGGGTTGCATCCGGAAAATTCCTTGGTTTTATCGTCAATGCTCGAGGGATCGAAGCTAATCTTGAAAAAACCTGGGCAATCAGAAATCCTGAGACCTCGAGAACTATAAAGCAAGTCCAGAGCCTCAATGGGAAAGTAGCAGCACTAAGCAGGTTCATCTGAAAATCCACTAACAAATGTATTCCCTTCTTTGACCTGATCAGAAAAGGGAAACAAAACTTTGAATGGACTACGGAATATGAGGGCGCATTCCGAGCACTAGTTCAACATCTTTCTACACCACCTATTCCATCGAAGCCCATTGATTAGGAGAGATTATACATCTACTTGGCGGTGTCAGAAAATGCGATCAGTGCTGCCCTAATTCGAGAGGAAGACCGAGTACAAAAGCCGGTCTACTATATTAGCGAACGACTGACCTGAGCTGAGAGAAATTATCCGAAGCTAGAGAAGTTGGCTTATTGTCTTATCATTGCCTCAAGGAAGCTCCGCCCATATTTTCAAGCTCATCCTATCACCGTCTTCACTGACTAGTCATTACTACAGGTCTTTACGCGGCCTGAGACATCTAGTAGATTACTTGAGTGGAATATCGAGCTAAGCCAGTTTGAAATCGCATACGCTCCAAGGCGAGCTATCCAAGGACAAGTCCTGGCAGACTTCATCGCTGAGTTCACTATTCCAGAGAACTTGCTCGAAACTAGTAAATCTCCCAAGTACAACTGGAGGTTGCATGCTGATGGTGCATAAAATGACCGTTGCTCAAGCGCCGGAGTCGTACTTGAAACTCCAGAAGGCCGATCTATATTTTATGCTTTAAAGTTCAATTTCCGTGCAACCAACAACGAAGCTGAATATGAAGCCATACTGGCTGGATTGAAATTTGCCAGAGATTTAAGAATTATTGTCGTGGAAATTTATTGTGATTGGCAATTGGTCGTGTGTCATGTTTGGGGGGAGTATCAAGCCAAAGACCGAAGACTGGCTGCTTATTTAGCTCGAGTCCATGAGATCCTAAATCAGTTCGATTATTATGCCATCTACTCCATTCCCCAAGAGCGTAATCTAAAAGCTCATTCATTAGAAACGTTAGCCAGAATAGGCGAGGCACAACAAATGGGACTAGTCCCGTGGAGACGTTAGCTTCCCCGAGCATCAATCATATGGAGACAGATTGGATATTTGAGGTCATTCCCGATGAGGAGTCATGGATGACTTCGTTTAAAAACTATCTCGAGCATGGGACCCTACTAGAGCGCAAGTGTGAAAAGAGACAAGTTCGTCGAAAAGCTTCGCGGTTCACCATCCAGAATGGAGTCATGTATAGAAGAGGATACTCTGTTCCTTTGCTCCGATGTATCGCTCACGATGAGATCAAACGAGTATTGCATGATGTGCATGAAGGAGAATGTGGCGATCACACTGGGGGACAAGCTCTTGTTAAGAAAGTGCTCTGATATGGATATTATTGGCCAACTGTAAATCGCGATGCATCAGATTACGCTAGAAAATGTGATAGATGTCAGAAACACGCTCTGATTCCAAGAGCCCCGCCTACCTAAATAACTCAGATGGTCAGTTCATGGCTGTTTGCAGTATGGGGCATTAACATTATTGGTTCTCCTCTGGCCAAAGGTGGTGCGAAGTAAGCCATCGTTGCAGTTTATTACTTTACCAAGTAGGCGGAAGCTGAGCCCCTTGCTATCATCACAACGAAAAAAGTGATCAACTTTGTTGTACGCAACATTATCTATCGATTTGGTCTCCCACACACCATCATTACTGATAACGGAACCCAATTCGACAGTGTTGAATTTATGAATTTCTGTCAACGGTTTCGCATCCAAAAGAAGTTCTTCGCAGTTGCACATCCTCAAGCAAATGGACAGGTTGAAGCTGTCAATAAAGTTATAAAGTCTATTCTAAAGAAACGGCTGGAAAAGGCCGGGGGCAAATGGGTCGATGAAGTTCCTATGGATTTATGGGCTTATCGGACAAACCACAAATCCGCAACTGACCACACTCCATTTTCTCTTTCCTACGGTTCAGAAGCCGTTATTCCAGTTGAGATGGAAGTACCTTCTAACCGCGTGATGTATTATGATCCGAAGACAAATGCTATATTACTTACTGAATCTCTCGATTTATTGGATGAGAAGCGCGAAGAGGCTGATTTGATGGCAGCCGCATATCGAAGTCGAGTCGCCCGATTATACAATGCCAAGGTCCGACCCCGAACCTTTGAACTCGGCGATCTTGTCCTCAAGAGAATTTACCCGGTCCCTTCACATATGAAGCCAACCTGGGAAGGGCCATATTTTATTGAATGAAAGCTCGGAGATGGCACATTCAAATAATCGACCGTTGACGGTCTCACTCTGCCGAGAGCCTGGAACAGCGAGAGTCTTCGTCGCTACTATACATAACAGGCTCTGTTTATTTATTTAGTCTACTTTTCATTTGCAATTTGTTTATGCATTTCGAAATTTGAATATGTAATAAGGCAACTGATTTTGCCGTATTTTCTTATTTTAGCAATAAAATGCAATCTCTTCTAGCCAGAGCTGTGATCTGTTTGAAATGCATCATGCAACCATCACTATGCACGGAGAGCTAAGTTCCATCATACGGTGGAATTTATTCAAATAGGGAGTGACTGTGATATGACCGGTCACTCACTAAGTGAAACCCGAGCTCGTGGGCAAGTCATCACACTGAAGTCAAAAAAGGATTGATACACGCCAATCCTTTAATTAACTCTAGATTCCCAGAGTGCGAGCTGGAGTATGAACTTACAAATGCGGTCTCAAAGAGGGTGGATCCATCCACCTAACGACTTCGCCCGTATCTTGACCAAGTTTGAGGAGGATGGATCCGTCCATCTAACGACCTTGCTTGTTAACTCAGGGTGGATGTGAACTGACCATCCACGATCCTGATAGATTCGTCATTCCCGGAGTGTGAACAAAATCCTAAAGCCTGAACAGATGATACTGACCATCTGCCGGCCAACTCCAAGTTCCCAGAGCGCGAACTAGAGTATAAACATCAACTAACTCCGGATTCCCAAAGTCCGAACCAGAGTGTCAACGTCAACTAACTTTAGATTCCTAGAGTGCGAAATGGAGTACAAACGTCAACTAACTCCGGATTCCCAGATTATCGACATCAATTAACTCTAAGTCCCCGGAACGCGGATTAGAGTTTAAACAAAAACTGGACACGAATCAATCATCCGTAACACTAATCAACTCGAAATCCCCAAGGAGCGGATTGGAGTTTAAACACAAACCGAGTGTGAATCGACCACCCGTAGGACAACTCCGAATCCCTGGAGCGTGGACCGGAGTTTAAACGCGAATCGGGTGTGACTGACCACCCGCAAACTAATTTAAGTCCTCAGAATACGAACTAAATGCTAAGTATCAAGCGGGTGTGAGTGACCGCCCATAAAATAACTTAAGTCCCCGGAGTGTGGACATATCCTTGAAACTTAAGCAGGTGTGACCGACCGCCGATGTACAAATGCAAATCCCCGGAGTGTGGATGCCATCGTCGATAGATGAGCAAGTGCGATTTGACCACTAGAATTTCACTTAAGTTCTGCCCCCAGTTTCAGGGATGAATTTTAAAGATCAGGTGGCAATTGTATTTCGCCTTCAACACATCGAGCTTAACGTAGTTGAATTGATGTTGAAACACTTAAGAAAATAAACGAAAATTGAGTTGAAGACAAAATGAAATTTTATTTCAACTATTTGTGGAAGAAAATTAAGTACAAGTTTATCCCAAAAATCCTACTTGCAGGGGCTGAACCCGCATCTATACACGGCCAACAAAAGCTAAAAAAATTCCTATCTACTCAAAAATGAGTCGAAGAGACGTATTTACTCTTTTTTCTTTTTCGGTTTATTCTTCGGCGTGGACCCGCTGGAGTTGTCACTTGGTTTTCTCTTTGAGCCCTTGCCTTTCGGCGACCGATCTCCAGTCGGGGGCATTATATCAATTTCCTCCTCCGAACTCAAATGTATTAGAATACTTTCTAAAGGCGGAGTCGAAGGGACAGGATCAACAGTAGGAGGCGGGATAGGCACACTTGTCTCAACGATCGTTCCTCCCGGAGATATCATCCGTAAAGAGGTTGGACCAGATCCCACCATTCCACCTCCAAAGCCACTGCCCCGCGTGGCTGCCTCCATCTCAGCATTGATTTCAGCTATAATTTCCTCTTCATGAAGTGTTTTGCATCACTGGAGACTCCCGCATTTGGGGCCGAAGAACCTGTCATTGGTGCGCTTCCACACATGATGAATGACAAATCGGCAAAGGGGTCACTGTGATGACCGAGAAGTTCCTCCATCGTCTGCTCATCGAAAGTAAGTGTGCTTCCCTGTGCTTTGTCAATAGATGTCGTGGTCGTTGTGGTGGCCGCTTCTGTTATAATTGCCTCCTGCACATGATGTGATTCTTGAGTTGCAGGAGGAATGACCGATGGTACTCCGATCACTGGATAAAAACAAAGGAAGGACTGTTAGTAATTATTTCAAGTGACGCTTCCAATTTCAGATAAGCACAGAAAATATTCAGAGTACCTTCCTTAGTTGGGCTTGCGGGTGGCGGAACAACTTCAGAGACTTGCTCGCGGGCATAACAGCGGTTGATCCGGGTTATAAGCAGGAACGAGCTAAGGATCAACCGCAGGTGTGGATTTAGGCTGAGTCGACGTAAGAGTTTTGGAACTTATATCATGATGCTCGACACTAGAGCCTTCTCCAACCTCCAAGTGTTGAGCGCCAAGTTTCTCCTTTTCGTATGAGATCGCTGTATCATGGGGAACTTTCCGTTCATCTTCGTTCAACAACCGGTTATCGAGCTCGAACTCATCAACCGATTCCGCTTGTTGCCCAATTTTTTCATCCTGCACCAACCGGCCCCAGGCGTTATACAGGTGTGTCTGATAATTGTCGAGCCAGGTTAAATCCATGTACTTCAGCACTCTGGCATTATGAGAAGATCTTCAATATCTTCCTCTAACCTGGCTTCAGCCATCTTAACTTCCTCCTCAACCTTGGCCTCGGCTTCCGAACGTTAAGTACGGCCACATCCTTTTTGTCCTGGAGCACCACCGCTTGCTCGCATGCCTTCTAGGCAGCTTTATTTACATCGTCCTTTTCCTTGACGATTTCGGAAAATTTGGCTTTAAGCTCATTAAGTTCTTTCAGAGCAGCGTCTCTTTCGGCTATGACGGTGGTGTTTTGGTGGCCCATCTCCTCCACCAAAGCGAAATGCATTTGTCGCATTCTCTCCATAGATTGAGTTCCCTCATCGGCTTTTTGGGTGGCCTCTGTTTCAAATTTCCGAGAGGATCCAGCTTCATCATCGAGTACTTAGATAATACGGTCTTTTTGGGTGAGGTCGGTTTCTAACTTCTTAATTATTTTCGCTCGCTCAAAAGCCAATGCCGACGCTTTATCCGCGACTTTCATCCACTCCTTGTATTGGGTAAAAATATCATGGATATAGTCGTGCATCATTTGTTCAGCCTCAGATGGGATTTTCTTTAAGTGAGGAGGGAAGATAAAGCCGTCGAAGCAAATGTTTGGAAAATCTTTTCTCAACTGGGAAATTTTAATTGCTCCTTCCCCAGTAGGCTCAGTAATGGCTAGTTCAGTGACAAGGGGAGGTTCGGCCTCGGTTCTACGACGTTGTGGATTGGGCTTGGGAGCTTGAGAAGATGGTTTTTGACTTGGAGGCTCCACTGGTTGTTTTCCATGACCTGAGGGTTGTGTAGGAGCTCGAGGAGGTGGAGAACGCGACCGGGATCGATATCTAAATTCTCTGTCTCTATCTATATCCCTCTCATAACGCTTGTGGCTGGAATAACTACGATCGCGGTTTCTATCATCCTCCCTCCGGCGGGACTTATAATATGAACTCGATGACTAGCATGCTAAACGGAGACTTCCAAGCATAGAATCTCGCCTACTCATCATATCTGTAAAGTAAAAGAAAAACAGAGTTAATAATCTCCCGTAGCAGACAACTTAATACTGGAAACCGTGTAGTGCCGTGAAGTGTATATGTGTGTGCAACCCCCCGACCAACCAGTAATGTCGGCCACACTTGTGGAAAGAGACTCGCTTAAATCTAGATCACTTTGAAGCCCCTCGAATCCGGTGTCGTGTTGAAGTGACACGTAGTCCGGAATCGGAATATCAGCAAGTCCTTCAAAGGGATTCTCTACTTGCGAGGGAGGAGCCTCCAAAATTTTAACGTCGGAGGTTGGCAGGGACACAACTACAGATTTCCATCTCGAAGATTTATGACGCTTGTGTGCTACTACCTTGCCTTTTCTCCTTCCCTCTAAACCCTGAAAACTATCAGAAGGCTCGGCTATGGGTTCATCGTCAATAGGCGTATTTTCTTCGTCGCCTTCCTCACCTATCACGACACCGGGCGCTTTACGCTTCACCCGCCTCGTCGGGGTTGCCCTAAGCGTTCCTTCAAGTCTTATACTTTGGTTTTGCTTGATAAGCCCAACAATCCTCAAGTTTCTGTCTGTTAGCACCGAGTCTATATCTCTCATTTAGCTCGGCACTTCCTGGAGAATTCGCACTATTTCTTTGAAGTGGGCGCCTTCGGGTTGCGGGATCGCAACTGTAAAAGAAAGAAGATAGTAGTTTCGACATCAACTATGGTTATCTCGTTAACCACTGGAAAAAATGCAACACTTACGTCTGACCAACCATCGACTAGCAAACCCAGGAGGACATCGGACGTAGAACCACTCTCTCTTGAAATAACTAAGTCTGGTCCAGGATCCGACCACCACTAGGCAGTTCCTAACTGCCTCTAGAAATGTGAACGAAGGACTGTCTCCCCGACTCTTAATGTTAAACAAATATCTACTCTTGATCGGGGTCGGGGGCGAAAATGATGCTCCATGAATACAATGAAAAGACTGTTCAGCAGCGCGTATCCATTAGGATGTAATTGTGAGGGGGCAATTCCGAAAAAAGCCAACACTTCCCGAATGTACTGGTTGAATGGGGGAAGTGTTCCAACTGTGCACGAATGTCAATTGAAAGCCGTGAATCCTTCTTGGGAGGCGTGCGACCTGTCATTTGGTCCGGGTAGCAGGACGTCGTCTAAAGATAAACCGTGTTTTAAGCATATATGCCCTAGCATGTCTTCGGAGACGTTGGATGGCATGGAATCTTGTGCGCTCGCAATAAAGGTTGCTCCCGAAAGCTCGTCCGAAGCTGGATCTATTACTTCGGCTGCGATGGCCGGGATCTCAATTATCAAGGAAGACAAGCTTTGAGGCTCCTGCTGTTGCGAACATGTAGGTTCCATAACTAGTAAACTCAGTACAATCCATCATTAGATGGTAATAAGCCTGTTTGTTCCCCAGTGTTAAGTGCGTGAATGTGTTGTGCAATGCAGTGCCACATGATACCTAAGAAATCCTATGAAATTGAAGGAATGTTAGAACGACAAGACTTCGAGATTCAAACAAAGTGACCGTCATCACTGACCGTCACCACCGTACCATCCAGACTTTAGAGACCGATCTGAGTTAAAGTTTGTTAAAATTTTGTCAAGTTACGGTTCCATCGACGAGCTTCGAAGGGCAGTCAAATATATGGTTTAACAGTTAAATCCAGCTATGTAAGGCAGATGATCGTCGGAGTTAAGTGTTCAAATATGCAAGATTTCGTATCCATTGAAGTCTAAATTTGGATCGATCAACGGAAGTGCAATTCGTATCGATGGTGGAAGACAGCATCTCGTACCGATCGCAAGAAGGTCAATTCGTATCGACTAAGGACCCCCAACTTCGTATCGATCAAAAGCAGTGTCTTCGTATCGATCGCTGGATCCGAGTCTTCGTATCGATAGTTCTGGATCGATGCGAATTCCTATCATCGATCGATACGAACTACCTGCTTCATCGATATGAAGATCCATTATGCCAGATCGATTCGAACTCACTCACTATCCATAATCGATGCAAGTACGTCCTTTATCCTTCATCGATACGAGTGACTCCTTTGTATCCCTCCTCACTCTTTCTTCTTCAATCAACACAGATGTCATTAACCCTTTCTTGGCCTCGCTCCGACCCAACCCCGACAACAATATCATCGGAATCGGCCAGGGATACGAGTGGAATGGCACAAGAATTCGAGTTTCATCATTTGGAGTTGATTTTAATTGATTAATTACCGAATTATAACAGTTCATTCAAGGAATTAACGGGTTAAATGGCTCAAAGGTGAAGGCATGTTTATTTTCTCTTTTACTCTGATCGATGCGAAGGCAGTGTATAACAATAAGCGCAAGTGAAATTTTTTCTAAGTCCAAAATGTATTTATATGGACTCGAACTCAAGGGAACAAAGGCGATTCGTCTCCCAGTAAATGGACCGGTTGAAACGGTCAGGGGCCTATCGATGTGAAGGGCATTGGGCCAACATACCTGGAATGAATCCCTTCATTGATGTGAAGACATAGCTTCATATCCATCAGCCTAGAGCCATGTAGAGGTTGACACTTCGCACCCATCACCGAGTTACCATCTATTTCGTATCCATCAATCCACTGATACGAAGGGAGCAGCCAGGTTGCACTGGAGCCACGTGACTCCATCGATACAAAGTGTTCATTTCGTATCCATTAGTGAAGATTTTATCGATACAAAGCATTCATTTCTTCTCCATCAGTGAAGATTTTATTGATACGAAACTCACAACAAAGTTTTACTTGAAGCATTGAATTTCATCGATACAAAGCACTTATTTCGTATCCATTTGCTCGAAGACCTAAACCTCATATCCATCGATACGATGTACCTCCGAGGGCTATCCATTTTGTATCGATAGCCATCGATACGAAGCATGCATTCCAACATCCCGTACTGATCTAGGAGAGGATCGATACGAAAGAAGTTACTTAAAACGACTATCGATTGTTGCTACAACTCGAATTTCACATCGATCCAGGAGAGAATCGATACGAAACTCGATCTAAATAAGAACTAAAGAACTCGACAACGACTCACGAATGAACGAACGTTGAAATGAGCCAAGTTTATATATATTATATATGCCATAAAACAACACTGAATTCTTAAAATTTACAGCAATTGAATGCTCACCTGGTGACAAGTACAACAACGAACGACAGATCACTATCGTACAACACTCAGATACAACAGTACACGGTACAACAATTGGCAGTCAACAGTTCATAATTTACATTTCTAAAGATCAATCAAAAGTCACTGCTTTCGACGAAAAGACAACAACCGTTCAGATAAGTCGGATAAAACTATTCAGGATGAAGATTGCAACTTTTCAAAGCACGTCATGTTCTCACAAGACATACTTTGGAGGGCAAATGTTATCCTGCCTTTTGGCAAGGCCGTGATACCAAGAACTTAACTGGAAACCGAGGACAATTCGTCCCGAAGAACGGTTATACACAGATTCACTATGGATACTGGCGAATTTTATCCGAGTCCAGATCGAGCTACAATTGATATGATAGGACCAGCAAAGCTATAAAAGCCCACGTTCCAAATTTCGAGTCAATCGGAGTTCGTATGCTCAAGATATGATCGATGCAAACCAAGGAAATCAACTCACTCGCATCCATCATTTCGCATCGATCGGTTTCATATCCATCAAGCATCTATCGATTCATATCCATCACGTACGCTCTACTTCGTATCCACTTAGCCTGGTTCTACTTCGTAACCATCACATTTACTCGGCTTCGTATCCATCAATTGGAGTCAATTCGTATCGATTCCAATTGCACAGTTCGTATCGATCGATCAACGATCGATACAAATGAACCATCGAACGATTGATGCGAAGTAACATCTTCTATCGATACGAAATGTCATCCAACTATCGATACGAAGTGGCACTCAGCCATCGATATGAAGTGACCTGTGAGTATCGATACGAACATAGCCTCAAATGATCGATACGAAGAGAACATGTAAAAATGGTTGACTCGGTCACTCGGCATAAAAAGTGGATCGATCCAAAAAGTTAGCGCCATGTCAACTTGCAGGCACGTACTCGGATTGATACAAACAGAGCGATGCGAAGAAGGACCGATGCGAACTCAGCAGCCTTTAGAAAACCAAAACTTGCATCGATCATAACTCAAAATCTACAAGTCCAAATGCCACAGAATTTTCACAAGAGCTTGCGTACATCCTCAAGAATGTTCACGATCGATCTCGACTCGATTGGATGAAATTTCAATCGATACGAAATTCGTTTGAATCGCTCATGGACCAAGTGCAAATGTCATGGGATCGATCGTGTGGGCCCACCCATGTGAGAGAAGAGGTCTTCCAAGATCTGAGCGAGATATTTGTAGCCTATGCCTTTAAATAGCAGCCTAGAACCTACAGAAAAGGGACTTTTTGGCTCTTCTACGTCCAGACTCTTCCGAAATCAATGTTGTATTCAAGCTTTACTGTTGTAATTCGTTGTAACTAGCAAGCAAAAGTTAATAAAAGTCAATCATTTCATAGTGGATGTAGGCCATACGCCGAACCACTCTAAATCTGTGTGTTTCTGCGCGTTTTTCTTGCTTATTTTTGGTGTGTTTGTTAGATCTGCCTCGTTTTTCATTTATATTCTTCATTTTATCTCTTCAAATACATCCGAAGAGTGTTGTGCCCAATTTTTACAAACACTCCGTTATGGGTATTATTGGCCGACCGTTAATCGAGATGCTGCTGATTATGTACGGTGGTGCAAAAATTGCCATATATATGCAAAAGTTCCAGGAGCTCCATCGACAAAAATTATACAAATGATCAGCCCATGGCAATTTTCCATGTGGGATATAGATATTATCAGTTTCTAACCAATCTCTAAAGGGGGTGCAAAGTACGATGTTGTCGTAGTTGATTACTTCACTAAATGGACCGAGGTATAACCTTTAGCCATGATCACAACAAAGAAAGTAATCAACTTCATTATCCAAACCATCATTTGTCATTTTGGTTTTCCACGAACTATTGTAACAGACAATAGTAATTAATTTGATAGTACTAAATTAATGATTTTCTGCCGTCGCTATCATATTGAAAAAAGGTTTGCAACAGGCGCTCACCCTTGAGCAAATGGATAAACCGAAGTTGTGAACAAAATCATAAAATCCATTCTGAAAAAGCATTTGGAAAGACTTAGAGGCAAGGTGGGTGGATGGACTTCTGACAGCACTATGGGCTTAAAGGACCACCCACAAGTGCAAGACCAGCCATACTCCATTCGCCCTAGCTTGGGGCTCCAATGACTTTATTCCTGTTGAGCTCAAAGTTCCTTCTCATTGAGTAACTTATTATGATCCCAGAACAAACAGAGATCTCATTTTGGAATCTCTAGACTTTATAGATGAGAATTGCGAGGAAGCTAATTTGAGGACAGCCGCGTACCGATAACGAGTCGCTCGATACTACAACACTAAAGTCCTTCCTAGGACCTTTGAAGTCGGCGATCTTGTTTTAAAATGGGTTTTTCCTACCCTATTGCATACGAATCCAACTTGGGAGGACCGCATGTCATTGAGCGGAGGCTTGGAGAGGGAACTTTACAGCTAGCGACTGTTGATGGATTCACACTCCCAAGGGCATGGAATAGCTAGCATTTACGATGCTATTTAACTTAGTTTTCCTTTTTCATTTAGTTGTACTTAATTTCAGGATTTGCTTTAGCATTTGATTTTTCAAATATGTAATAAGATAAATTATGTCATTTCTTTCTATTCAGCAATTAAGCTTTGAATTTTCCATCATATCTGCGACATGCCATTGCAGTAGATGTTAGTTTCAATATATGACCGACTAAATCCCGTTGTACGGTGGGACCGACATAACTCGAGATTGATTGAGATTCGTCCGGTCACTTATGGAGACAAGCCTCATACTTGAGGGTAGAACAACTGACCAAAGAGAATTGAACTTAACAGTTTCCTAATTAATTCATCTCCCTAGAGTGCGGATATGATTATAAATGCTAAATGGGTGTAACCGACCACCTATGAAATGATTCTCATCCCAAGAGTGTGGACATGAGCATAAACGAAATAAATAATAAAAAGATGTGACACGACCACCCACTATTTAACTTTTATCCCCAGAGTGCGGATATGAGTATAAACAATAAATGAGTGCAATTCGACCACTCACTATTTCATAAACTCCAGCCTGAAACCAATAGAAGGAGTATAAACTCACTAAGGATGGAGTTCAACCATCCACTATCTAACTCTTCTAATCAGTGACTAGGGGCACGAGTCTAATTACCCAAACCACTGAATTTGATTGTGTAACTCTAAGGCTCGAGCTTAGTGTCTGATATGACTAGAGGCTACAACCTCAGAGAGTCCTTGAGATGGATAAATCAAATCGATATCTAATCCAATGAGCAATGAATCACAAATACATTAAATAGAAAACATAATAGCTTGATCATTTAAATAAGCTTGTATGATAACTCTACAAGAGAATAAAAATTATTTACACTAAACTTGTTATTCACAATACAAGTTTATCAAAAATAAAGTAAGAGTAGGGGTCATACCCGTACAAACACGACCAACAAAAAGAAAACGTAGCCATCCAAACTGTTCGCACATCAAGTCAACCCAACAATTATTTCTTGAATTTCCTACCTATATTTTGTTTCTTGGGAGTGGCTCCATCCGAATTTACACTTGATCCTCTCTTCAATCCTTTTCCGCCTCAGCTTTTTTTCAAAGATACATCTTGTGGATTGAAGTGGTATCATCTTTAGAAGTAGGTGAGATCGTGGCTCTCTCAACTCTGGAAGCAAGGGGACATCATCTTGGGGAATTCTCTCGTCAGGAGGGATCATTTGGAGTGGGATAGGAATCGGCTTATTGAAGTCCATATTAACAGGCTCAAATTTCACCTTCTTTGTCAACAACTCTTCCTTCTCAACATGCTCTTTTATGCCAAGCTCATCAGTAAGGTTGGAGGAGCTCGTAATTATGACATTCTCATCAAAAGTAATTTCATGATGTGGGTGCCTTATTCCTTAAACAATGCCTCCATGAATTGATCATCAATAATAGAGGTATCTTCTTGAGCACCCTAAGCAACTGCCGAAGTTGAAAATTTAGTGGATTATGTCACGGCCGCTTGTGATCCCAACTGAGGCTTTTGCAAGGGAGGAGGAACGACACTTGACAGATTTAAAACTAAGAAAAATTAGTGAAAAGGTTAGAAATATCAACTGATACCGCCCCAACTTTTTGAAAGATGGAAGATGCCAGCGAAATATCTTCCTTGGATAGCTCCGAATTTGAGCCAAAATACCATAAAATTACATTTAGGAGCTAGAAAGAGCTGAGGCTTGTTCGGATCATACCTCGGAATGGTTGAAGAATCTGCTATTGAACTAGGGATAGCCATGGATGATGGGGGCAATTCAGTTGTAATAGCGGGTTGTGGCGACCCGAATCTTTCACCCACTTCATGTGAAGAGGTAGCGGTAGTTTTTTCTGAAGTGTAAGCTAGATATCATGAATATTTTAGGTTCATTGCCCAATAGTATCTCACTTCAAGTCCGGACATGTCGATTTCCTCATTATTAAGGAGTCTCTTTTCCTCTGCAACAAGAAATTCCCACATGCGCCAGAGCTAGTAGGAATAATCATCACGAAGCCATGTTAGATTTCTATGCTTGAGAACAATGGTGTTGTAAAGAACAATAAATGGGTTGAGCTCGCTCATTATCTCCTCCCTAACCTTATCCTGGGCAGCTTCTACTACGCGTTGAATGAGTACATTGACATCTTTGGCCCTTTCAACGGCTATATCTCTCTCAAGTCTAACATTCACCAGCTCATCATAAGCATCTTGAGTGATTCTCTGAGCATCATCTTTCTCCTTGTTTGCATACTCGAGCTTAGTATCTAGTTCCGATATCTCCTTTAAGGCTGCATCTTTATTACTTTGAGCCGCATCTCTTTCAAGTGCTATTTCTTGATTTCGATGATGTAACACTTGGACCATATCTAGAAGACTGGACTTCATCTCCCTTATGGATTTGATGGCAGCATTAGCCTTACCCTTGGCTTCTGCTTGGGAGGTCCTAGATGCCTCTAACTCGTTTGTCAAAGTATCAATAATTCTTTTATTTTGAGCTTCCGGGCATTTTAACTTTTCAAACTCCACCGCATGCTCGAAAGATACTTTCGACATTTTCTCAGTTGCTTTCATCCATTCACGATACTGCTTGTGGATATTAGTAACGCAATTGATAGTCATTTTCTAGATATGGTCTAGGACCCTCTTCATATTAGGAGGGAAAAAGAACCCTTCAAAGCATAGGCTTGGAAACTCATCTCTAAGTTGTGCCATGCAAGCAACTGGATCGATCATAGAATCTTATATAGCGATTTTGACGTCAATGCTTTCCTTGCTGGGCCTGTGAGCAACAACATGTTCGCTATGGTGACGATGATCATTAGACCATCTAGAATGGAAAGGAACTAAAGGCGGTGGAGGAATTTAAATTGGAGGGGGACCACGAGAGGGATCGACATGTGGGTCCCGACGATAAGTTGGCTTATCGAAACCCTTTGGAGGAGGGGACCTAGATCTTGATTGATGTTTATCTTGACATGGTTTATCCCTATTGCCCATATCTTGATGACTATGCTCCCATCTAGAGCAGTAACTAGGATCATAATATTCTCGACTACTACCTTGATGGTATGAACTAGAGCGTGAACCAGAGGATTCGTGGTGTATATCCTGAAGGGAATCAAACATGTTCCTTTTTTCACCATCATTTCCGCAAAGGAAAACAAAAGTTAATCAACTTTAAGCATTAAAAGGCATAAGTTGAGCATAATGTAGTGTTGAAGGTTGCTAGTGTGTGCAAGTGTCCTTGTGTTACCCTCCGACAAACTAGGTGCATGAGTTTTGCACATTTGAGTAACTTCACCTTTAGAAGTTAGAATTTCAGTATAAGTTCTGGTAGGAGATTCCGACCCATTAGTACTCATGTGGAAAGCATCAGGATCATGTGGTATTGGCAGACCAGACAAAGAATCAAGCAGTAGACTTGAATGCACTGACGATTGAGAAGAGGATTCATCTTGAACAATTTTAGAAGCCATCGACGAGTTGAGTTGATCAGAAAGGCAACTTTTAGCAAATTTATAAACAAATGTTTTCTTTTTTCATTTACCGAGAGCCGAAGGCTATGAAGACTTTGAGGATCTGGCCTCGACTCCAAGACTACATCCATCATCTTTACAACCGAGCACATCGCCTTTATCTCCTTCGACATCAATATCGGTTAATTCCTGAGCACCCATAGTTCGGGGCACGACTGGGTCGATTCGATTACCTCATTGACCAGCTGCAGCTCGTGGTCCTACCCTTGCAGTTTTAGAAACTTTTTCTAGACCTACACTAAGGCCATCTTCTATCAAACAAAAGGTAATAAGGCGTTCGTCAGTGAGAAGATATTCGATATTCCTATCTTCAGGCGATGCATTTTTGAGAGCCGTGACCGCCTCCTCATAAAAATTACCACTGGGCCATGTGACTGTGCTTGTAAAAAATTCCTTAGTAAGGAGTATGGCCTGATTATCAGTTTTCCATGCTAATACAAAGATGGTGGATAACATTTACGTGTTTCCAGCAATTATCGAGCAAAACCGAGTGGACATCAAACAAAGAACCACTCGCTTTTAAAGGCGCTTAATTTTCCATGCCCCAGTTAGAATATGACACTTCTTCATCAACTCAAGAAATGTAAATGAAAGACTACATGTCTGTCGCTTGAAAGAGAATGTGAACTGAATGTCATCGATGATCGAAGGATGATGCAAGAACTCCATAAATACCATATAGATAGAATTGAGAAGGATGTAGTCATTCAGATGAAGCTGCGCTGGAGCTATCCTTATATAATGGAGAATTTCCTGGATGTATGAGTTAAATGACGCGATGCATCCGGCCTAGCACATGAATTTGTTGTATGTCGTATATTCTTCAGGAGTTCTATAAGCCCTATCATCCTATGACAAATCGATTCATCATCAAAGGAAATTCCATGACTTAAGCTGATTCAACAAGGGCATCTTTCCTTAATTTTAGAGGCTACGGAATCAGTACGATCCACCAGAATAATTGCATCCTCCAGAGTGTTAGGAGCAGGATTAAAAACCTATGGTGGAAGAACGGGAACTATATCAGAAAAATCAAACCGTGGGCCTAGGCTTTTCGGTTGTTCTGAATGATGTCTATAGGACGAACTATCAAACTCGGTTGCAGAACTTGATTCCACATCAGGATTATCCCGCTGAGAAGATGGTCCAACTGGCAAAGCTGCAAGACATCTGGAATGTCTAGAATCCATTACTATTAAACTCAGTAAAAATAATGATAAGATAAAGTTACATATACCCCCTAGTGTATAGTGAGTGCTAGTGTGGTGTGGTGAAGTGCTACAAAATAAAGTAATAAGTTGTACGGAATTAAAAACAGAAAAGATGACAAGACTTCGAGGATCGACCGGAGAGACTGTCATTCCTGACCATCTCAACTGTTTCTCTGTGTCATTAGGGAATGATGCAGTTTGAGTTTCACGATTGATTGTCGGCAAGTGAAGGTTCAATTTATATATTCATGTCACCAATAAGCTCCAAGAGAATAGTTAAAGGCCTTGGTTCATGTCAAAGTTCAAATATCATAGATTATCAAATATGCAGTTCAAGTTATACACAAGTCATATGAGTTCACTTGAACGTGCAAGGCCGAAGTTCATCATTCGATTCAAGTTTATTTAATTAGGTTGCACTCTTAAGGTTCATGTGCAGACAATCGATCATTCATTTTAGCAACACTGATCATTCCCCATGCCTCACTATCGATCGTTCAACTTAAGTCTCCTAAATTGATCGTTCAAGCTTCACCCTAACCGATCAGTCCTAACCCTACCGATCGTTTTTGATCGATTCATTCCCACCGATTATTCTCCTTAGCCTTCTAAACAATCATTGTCTCCACTCCACCTATACGCTCATTCTGCTAATTGATCTATTTGCTTAAAAATTCACCGAGTCTAAAAGTTCAACCGCTATCTAAATCCTCCAACTCCAAAGAACCACCGATTATTCAAAAACGATCATTATACACCCAAACGACAACATCACTCAATAACAATCGGGATATCATAACCATCACCCACTCCCAAGTTATCTGAGTCCAAAGATCTACCGATCGTCCAAGGACGATCGTCATGCATCAACTTGCACCATTTCCCATACTCAACAACTCCATCTTCCCCAATTCCCATCCACTCCAACTTGATTTAAATCAAACGACTCCACCAACTAAACTAACTAACACGAGATTCAAGGCATTCGAACTCTCATCCTTGAATCGTAAAACAAGTTCAAGTCGTTTTACCTAAGTGTGAGATCTGAGAAAAAAGAAATATATTCGAATTCGATTCAAATTGAGATCTAGAAGCTAGAGCGATAATGAATTGAGAAATAAGTGCGATTACTTTTGAAAATCGGATCGTTCTTGGATGCGTAGAGGAAGGGAGTGGAGTAGCTTATTTTTTCCTTTTCCTATTCGAAGTTGGAACGATACGAAAATGAAGGAGTGGAAATAAAGATAGCCAAGTAGAAATGTTTTTATATGAAGAAGTAGGCTTGTTCAACCCATGAGAAATACCGATCGTTCAAGCTAGAATTCCTACCGATCAATCAACTACCATGAACGATCCGAAAACTCCTTTATATAAAGTAAGGCTCGATAATGATCATTAACACACACAAACACACACAATGATAATGATCGTATAAGGACAATCGTTGATAATGGATACGAAAATCCATCCAAAGGTAACAATCAGCCTCAATCATTTGAAAAAAACAATCGTACAAATGCATATCGACTTTCTATTCGATGAATAACGATTGGATGTGGACGTTCACACAAGAAAAGGAATAACTTTTAAACTTGACAATGACCAGTGGACGTGGAATTGTGATCAGTGGTCAGGCATTGATACGTATACAAACCAATATACGTTCTAAAGTTCAATTTTTCAAAATTGACAAAAATTGAATTCGCACCTGAAATCAACCAATGGATGAACAAATCCAAATTCTTATGGCCTAATAATCACCAGAAAACAACAAGATGATCATCGATAAGCCATGATATAGTATTTATGCTATTTGAAATCGGCCAATAGTCATAATGAAAAAAAGGATAATAACCATTCAACGAACTAAATCGAATCCTTTTTTGACGATTGAAGTTTATGACTTTTCAAAGCACATCATGTTCGAATTAGAGGTACTTTATGGGGCAAATGTTATCCCAACTTTTGGCAAGGTCGTGATATCATCGACTTGGCTAGAAACGGATGGTTACTAGCCTTAAGAATAAGTTCTATATGATACTATAGACGATGGTCGAGCAGATCCAGACTGAAATCAATTGAGGTGCAATTAGTATAGAGTGACAGGCATAGCCCATGAAACTATGTACCAAATTCCAATTCGATCGGAATTTATATGCTCGAGTTATAGGGAAAGCAAGGATTTATATGGATCGATTGGAAACGATCCATAAAAAGCACAAATCAGCGAAGATCGATATTTACAAATCCATAAGGCCAATTCACATAAAACCTTCAGAGCATCAACATATTGAAGGCTGGAGCATACAAAAACGATCGCAGGTTAAAACTCCAAGGTTTAAGAAATGCCGATCATTTTATGCTGATCCTTCCTAATAATCGGTGTAACTCATCAAATGATCCAAATGTAACAAAGATTGATCCATATCTCACAATCTACAACTCAGAATGACTTCATATTTTAGGAGCAAGGAATAGAGGCAAAGAGGCATGTGGGATCCCCTACAAATGATAGCATGGCAGTTAAAGGCAAAATTAATGATCGGTGTAATTTATATCGATCGTTCCAAAACAAGTTATGTTCACCGATCGTTATGGTAGGCCCCTATGGACCTGGATAGCCTTTCAACCATTTTGATTTGAGTAGATTATTTATATGTTTTGTGCATTGTATATATGGTCGGAATTGATGGAATTCAATCCAACCATGTGATAAAAATTATTTAGTTGATTGGATGATGATATTGGCGAATTTTGTTCCACAATTTGTAATTTTGGATGTTCAAATGATTTTCTAGTTTTTAAATATTTTAGTATCTTGGATAAATAATTTTTGGTGTTCAAAATTTAATTAAAATTTACCTGTAAATAAATATAAGTGGCTAAAAAAATTATTTTTTAAAAGTTGTTTGATATAAAAGTTTTTTTGAAAATGAAGTAAAGATTTTCAATATATTGGATTGTATGATATTTTTATAAGTAAAAATGAGGGATTTTTAATAATATTTTCAGAAGGAAAATTCTTTTGTAAATTAAATATTTAATAAAATGGATTAAAAGGAAATTTAAAATGAAATTTTTTTATTATAAAGGTTTTTTTAAGGGTTTTGAAATATATTCCACTTTTTATATGTTTATTGGTTCGAAATTGGTTTATTTCATTTGATTTTATAAAAAGGATTCAAGGAATATTTTCGAAAGGAGATATTTTTAAAATATACAATCCGTGTTGAAGATTTATTAAATTCCAAAATATTTAAATGGATTTGGGAATTTTAAATTATAATTCCCTTCCATTTATGGTTTGAATTAAAATGATTTATATTGATGATTTTACGATTTAATTATAAATAATGAGGATATTGAATAACAAGATTAGTAGTACCGGATGGTATAGGATGCTCGGTAATATTTTTTTGGTTATTCTATTGACTCATTTTATAGAATATTTATTGTTTGACGAGTGCAGTTTACTAAATTCTAGTAAACGATCGAGTAATACTGAGTGGTATGGGACGTTGAAGCAATACTTGTTCGATTACTATTAGTGAATAGATGTCACTTATATTCTAGAGATGGGTTTGGATTTTGTGATATTGTCTAAAGGTGACTCCTTAGAGCTTAGTCAAAAGTTATATTACTCTCTAAGGTCTACAAGCCAAAGATATGATAGGATTACAGATTTATCTTCTTAGGACTAATTAGCCGAGTTATACTATTATCTACTCTTAGGGCTACTAGTCGAGGATTTGCTATTTTGATATGCCCTCATCAGGGCTCATATAGTCGAGAGTAGTTGTTGTCACTCTCATCAGGACTCCTAGAGTCGAGATTATTACTTATTACTTTCATTAGGACTTGTATTTTCGAGAGTATTTATTAGGAATCTATGTCATATGGTTCACGCCACTATGGAGAGCACGTGAATTAGACCCATCAGATAGGCTAATTATCCATCCTAGCGGTCCTGATTGTGGGGTCACTCCTCGGATCCATGATGTGACCTTGTTGTGTTTGTAGGCGAAGAGTTATTTCACTCGTTAGAGCCATTGCCTCGATGTCACTTAAGGACCAACAATTCATTACCAAGGGCAAGTAGGAATCACGGCCAATGCTCGGCGTAGCCCGACAGCATGTTTATGACATGCGATGGATATGAGTGTCATGATTTTAGGAGTAACTAAGGGACTGTATGAGACCAGCTTCAGTCATTAGTGTTTTCTGGAGCTGTGCTGCAGTACATCAGACTCCCATTTAGATGACTTAGGTAGATAAATTATATTGAGTTATTTGATATTATCTCCTCAACAGAGATGATCTTTGTTTGACATTGCAGACTGGCTGCGTTTTCATTTGTCAATTGAGATTCCTTAACCCGAGATGGCTACATGTTGTCTATTAATGACATTAGAGACATGCAGCGAGCTTGCATGTCATCCTTTCATAAGAGTATATAGCTTAGAGATCTCCTTTTTATATGATTTGTCATTTCTACCTCCTAGGACCATTCAGTCAAGAGTTTTGCCTCTCTAAGGACTAGGGGTCAAGACATATGATTGTTTATATTGATTTTTTGATTGGCTTTGATATTGATTTGAGTTTATATTTCTAAATACCTCTGAGGACCCGACAGTCGGAAGTTATCTCTTCCATTAGGGGTGTAGGTTGAGATAATTATATAGATATTGCTTTCGATATTTTGTTGAATTGTGTTTTATTTGGGATTTGTGTTTCTAGCTATCTCCTAGGACTAAATTTTAGTAGTTTTGACTTCCATCAGAACCGTAAGTCGAGATAGTATTTTTAGATATTTATTGCTATATTTGGTTTGGATTCTGCTCTAATTGGCTTCCATATTTTCTGATTTATTTTTTATGGTTTAGTAGTCGGAAGTTATTACTTCCATTTGGGCTGTAAGCCGAGATTTGATGTCTTGATCATTTACTTGGGATCATATCTTCGTGATTTATTTATTTAGGGCTTATAAGTTGGAAGTCCTCATTTCTATTAGGACTGCAAGTCAAGACTGATATTTTTGGGTTGTTGACCCCTAGATTTGGTTTAATTTGGGATTTATTATTTTCTGTGGGTTTATGGATATGCCATGTGGTTATCTATATTGTTTGTAGGTTTTTGATCGATTTGTTTGTTACCACCGGATTTATAGATGTCGTGATTCTTACTTTCTTGTATGCATTTCTTGGGTGATATTTGGGAATGTGTGGCATGGTATAATACTATGATGTTTTTGATAATTGTTACCTTGGTTTGTATTCGATGTTTGCTTTTTATTACCATGTTTATAGTTATGTTCTCACCTTGGATTTAGATATACTTTGACCCGTTTATTATTTATATAATACTCGAGTCTGTCCGAGACTTTTAAGGTACAGGGATGTTAGCCATTTGGGATGTGAACTTTAGAGTAGACAGGGTACATATATTTTATCGTGTTGAGTAGCTGATGTATGATTTCTTTGGATGACTCCTTGTATTTGTTTGTAATGAGATAGCCAAGTGTTGTATTGTGAACTTAACTTGTATGTACTACCGTAATGAGAGAGACTTTATATTCGTGATGTACTATATTTTTCTGCTGCGATTTGTAACTCGGTATTCATTTATATATATCCTAAAGGCACACGTATTCATTGCTTTATGCCAATACTATCTACATATGGATGTATCAAATGAGATTTTTTGAGATACATACCAGTGTTGGCCCAGGGGAGTATTCACGTGTGTACCCTATATAGACTCATTCTCCGTATTATCTTACAGTATTACCCAGTAATACTCTTGGATAATATAGGAATAGAGGTAGTGTATTACATTTTCTTATTTTGAAATTTCCTCTTTTGATTAAAAGAGTTCTTGGAGGTTTTATTTTTCTCTTTTTCCTCCACCACATGGACCTTGAATGGGAATACTGTTGGTTTAAAGATTTCTTTCTGCCTAAGTTTGTCTTCCACTTGCAAATACTGTACAAGATTATCCAAATTCATATCCTTCTTCTTGTGTTTAAGGATTTTCCTTTGGTCTTTCCAAGAAGGAGGAAGTTTGTCTATTTTTGATGAGACTTTTATTTCCTCATCCACATTCATATTATGCTAGGTGAATTGGTTTTGGATATGCATAATGTCATACAATTGTTGTACTACTGGACAAGCATAAGTCATTTTATGTTTAAAAGTTTTAGTAACCAAAAATTTCTTACTTGTTATGTCCTTCATTAGATACTTGGCCTTCGGTGCATCCTATACTTCTTTGGCAGTTGATTTAATGTAATACATATCAAACAGAGTATCTGTCATTATGCTGCATAAATGCCCCATGCTTATTTAATCATCTTGTTCCCATTTTAATCCTAATCGTACTTGCGCAATAGTCTTGTTTTCATTTCCTCTAGCTTTGGCGTCATAAGAACACAAACCACTTTTAGTTAGAGCAACAGGAAATGCATCTTCTTCTTCAATGCACGAAATTAACACCATCAAATGTTTCGAAACTGGTGAAATCAAAAGCGAACTCTCTCAAACTGTGCGGTGCCATTGTCAAATAACGTCTTAAGATTTTTGGTGGATATTTCTGGATTTCTGGTGAGGTGGAACAGTAGTGATAAACCAAATCTACAGGGATCACTCCAAGGCACGTCGATGCTGCTTTCCTTACAACGTTATTTGCCCTTACCACTTGTTTGGAAAAACAAATGGGTGTTGTTTGTTAGGGAAGATCATCTCCCAAGATACAATGCAGCCAAGATAGTTATTCTCTTTAATCGATTGTGATGCCACTGTCGAAATGGGTTCAAACTATCTTATGAATTAACTACAGTGACAAGACTGCCGAGTTTATGATCTGCATTATTACAAACCCAAAATAATTTTGAAAGAAATAAGAAGGAAGAAGAGAATGTGAAACTTGGATTTGAAACACTTTTTAGGCATTTCTGATTTAAGGAACAAGAAAGTGTTTAGAAACACTTTTCAGAGATTATAAATTTCAAAGAGAAGAAATGTAAACTGAGCCAGTTTTCGGATATTGCTATTTATAGTTGCAAGGATATGTCTTTTCATTTGTAATGCTTGTGTCTTCTGTCAAATGATGCTTCCTTTCATTTGAATTTTCAAATGTTCCACCAATTCAAAATGTCGTGTTTGTTTCCTGCCTTTTGTAACCGTCTAATCTCCCACCATTTATTCTCATTCAAATTCAAATTCTGGGTTTGTTAACGGGTTTTGATCTGGCCGGTTTTAGCTAACATAATTCTATCCAATAACTAATTTGGCCCCAAACCCAAACCCGACCTGGCCCGATTCGATCGGTCAGTCAAATAAATGGCGGGGGGTGCATGTATGGTCACATGGCTTCCTTTCTCACAATAGAACAGATATTTGGGTGCCCAAAGGGCCCAACCTTCTCTTGAGGGATTTATATTTAAATAGATATAGTTCCTTATAGTCCAAGATGTGAGGCTATTACCACTTCCTTTTTTCTTTCTCTTCTTCTTATTTTAAAACAAGTAACTCACACTAATTTTATAAAAAATTTCATTAACAGGAGTATGGTTTTAGAAGTATCAGCATATTTTAGTTGAATAATTCATTATGTATTTTTGCATTGAAAGATTCATCCTGTATTTTTTCATATATATTTTGCTTTGAATGACTGCTTCTTTTAAAAGATACAAGTGTAGCTTATGTAAATATATAACAAATTATTCTGATATAAAAAAACGGAAAACTTCATTACAAACTATTTTAATATGCCTTAACAGAAGTCAAAGTCATGTAAATAAACAACACTAAACAAAGACATAAATACAATATATATTTATTAATATCGAATTAAAATTAATTGCAATATCTTACAATATTTCTATTTTGATATTAACAATCATATACTAAATTTACAGATAAAATGCAAATATGCTTGGTATGTGATACATATACATTTGGTATATAAAAGATAATGGGTGACGGATTAATTGAAAACAAAATTGTGCTTTTTTGATATTTCTTTTCAATATTACACTTTGGAAAAAAATGAAATATAAGAATATATTTGTTATAATCAAACAAGATGTATAATACACAATCACCCTCTTTTGATGATAACAAACAGTTAAGATTTGACAAGTTACTCGATATCGCAAAATCAAAATATACTTGATATCATCAAACAAGACGTATGCTTTATAGATATGATTATACATTATCGAAATTTCATAAATGAAAGTTTTATAAGAAGGGGATCCTGTAAAACCCCTTTTCAAAGGTAAATCACTATGGAAAATTAATGAATTGGTAATTAAATAATAAAGTGGGTAAATTGTTAAAGTTTGGAGGTTTCCAACACTAATAAGTTTCAAGTTTAAATTTGAATATACAACGGGGTATATGGAAAGAAATTTAAAAAATTAATTATAATTAATAAGGAATAAAGGATAAATTTAAGGTGCTATATAATTCCTTAATACTTCTTCCCTTTCTCGCTTACATTATTGGTCATAACAAAGATAAGAAAAACCACGGTGAACTCTCTTCACTAAGAGAAAGATGAAGAAGAAGATAAAGCTTAAAAAAGGAAGCTAAGGAAAATATCTCCATGCAAAACTAATCAAAGTGAATAATATTTGTTACTCAAAAAATCCACTTTCCGCTTAAGCCAAAAGATCTCAAACAAAGGACGGAAGGAAAAGAATCTAGATCAAACCCTCCGAAGAGATCAAAGGGATGCAGTCAGCGGAATGAGCCGGCCCTAGACCTTTCGCAGGAGATGAAGGGAATCATTCCACGAAATCGAAGAAATTTTGATCCCCCAAGGGGTCTAAGGAGTCAAGACAAGGACATACCACCCTATAGCATGATGAGCCTTTCGGGTCAGTTGGGGGACTTACTAGACACCTTTCGGCGGTGCCGAAGGGTGTATGATGAAGACAATAATAATAAGTCAACAAAGAGCATAAGGCAATCTTCAGACAATATTCAAAGAAAGTTAGGCCCTCGGCAATATCCAGGTGAAAAGCAGCATACTGACAAAGACGAAGGACTCACAATAGCCAAGAACTCTTCGACACTACTGAAGGCTTCATATACCATTTGGATGGCAAACCTTCCGACAAAAGCAGAAGGTTCCAAAAAATAAATGAAAGAAAAGCCCTTCGATAACACTCAAGAATTCAATTCGACATATGAAAGGAAAACCTTTCGATGAAGTCAAAAGGTTAGCACCTGTATGCAGGAGAGGAGCCCTTCGACTCAACCGAAGGCATGAGGATGGAAGCATAGTCGCCGGCATCTATAAATAAGACCCAAGGGGTCCCGTTTAGAGGGACGGGTTTTTCCTGATTCCATTCTTGTAACTTTTAAAATCAAAGCTCTGTAACCCTAATTGGGTAAAGATTTGGAAAAATTTAATAAAAAGAGAAGTCCATTAAAGGATCGGAGGGAAGTCTTGAATTTTTTACAATTTTTTTACAGTTTATATTAGTCTTTTGCTGGTTTAATCACAACTTTTAGGTATAGTACTTCCATAAGGTTTGCATCAAAGGAAATAACGATATTCTTTGTTGAGCAGTCTTCGCAACCCTTCGAAAGCCTCAGATTTGCAACCTGAACCCTTGACCTAAAGGAAGCTTATTAGAATTGGTATGCTCTAAACCTCCCGAAGTCAATAGTCATGAGAGTAAACTTTTCGCCGAGTGTCATAACCTTTCGGATCCCACTAACCTTAACATCACTTCGAACCTCAAGCAGCTACTTTTCCACCCTTTCGACAAAGACCCAAGTGAACTCTCTAAATAAGATAAGCCGAGGAAATTTGATCTTATTAAAGGAAAAAGCATTCAGGAGAAGTCTTATAAAGGATTAACCAAATCAAATACCCTTTTGCGTTAATTAAACGAAGCCGGAAAGACTTTTCTCCTCCCAAATCTTGCATCTAAGCCTTCTTAACCTCGTCAAAAGGTCAGGTTTTAAGCTTAATTCCGAATAGAGAAGCAAAGAAAGTTCTTCATACCTTTAACATTTCGGCATAGTTCAGACTAATCTTGTCGCTCAGAATAGCTCGGAGTTATCAGCTGAATATTCTTGAATCCCATTAGAGATTCCATCTTTAACTTTTTTCTAATAACTTCTTCTACTTGGATTCTTTGGAGTGTTAACCATAAATCTGGTTAACATTTTTGGCGCTAGAAGGTGGACTCGAACCTCCGACTTGATCGATTCTCTAACACTACAGCTCTTTAATTCCCATTAGATCAGTTCCACTTCAACTTCACTTACTTTGGGCTTCATAATGGATAAGAGATTTTAGAGGTCTGAAAAAGGATCTTCTGAACCACATTTGACAAGGCTTTCCTATGTGAACGTAGAAAAAAAATAGATAGCAATTGTTGACGTATTCAATAGATATTTAAGACAAGACTATAGATGGTCGCCCTTAACCAGCCTTATTCTCTCCATTAGCAGACATGATTACTATGTAATTCTCCTTGTTAAGGTAGGTCTCGGGGTGGGGCATCACAGCTGTGACGCCCCACCCCGAGTCCTACATTAGTAAAGAGAACTACTAAGTAATCATGTCTACTAATGCAGAGAATAGGGCCGGTTAAGGGCGACCATCATAGTAATACGTTTGTTAAAAGCTAAGCATGTCAATTATGTCTCGTTTTTTTCCTCATAAGTGGTAGACATGCTTAGTCCTTAACTAATGCACACTATGGTGGTTTCCGACCATTTCAGAAATAAAGTAATATACATGCAGATAGAAACATCAGTCACAGAATAGCAAACCCAGATCAAAGTATATATATAAATACATACATCTCCATAATAATATATCATACATAAGTAGCAAGGACTACTGGATTCAAAGTTTCCAATCAGGATGAGGAACAAAGATTAAGGCTTGAAGCCTTAAAAATTATAAACAGAAAGAAAGCAAATTCTTATAACCCTGAGAAATGGAGCTTAAATCCTTTCCACGTAGGACCGACCTCAATTTATGCACTTGGAAGGAATGAGTGGGAGTGATAACATTTTTAATCAAATGAGGAGAACTATTCAGTCATACTCCTGAGGAACTATCTTCGGAAAAAGATGATAAAAGACTATGATAGTTTCACATATAAGTGGAGTAGAATCATAAACGAGGCTTGCCATTCAAGAGAAAACCATGGATACATGGAGAAATCCTCAATTGAAGAAGTAAGGAAGATAAAAGTGCTACCTAGTGGAAATATAAGAATCATCAAGGAATTTCCAACTAAAACTTTAGAACTGAGAGAAATTCCCTTAAAAGAAGAACAATGGGCGATAAAAAGAAAACCTATTCCTCGAAAAGAAGCATTTGAACCAAGCTGCAAAAGAATTAGATGCCAGTCAAAGATGGCTCAAAAGTCAATGCTTCTTAGAGAGTATAATTTTACGACATCAATTGAAGACATCTATGTTAAAACCATAGAGGAACTGAATTATTGGCCTTCTCAAAAGAAAAAACCAAGGTTTGAAAGAAGATCCAAAGGAGCATATTGTGACATCCATCTCATAAACGGACATGATACCAATCAATGTGAAGTACTCGGAAAAATGGTCCTACACTTTCTAAAACAAGGAAAGCTGAAGCAATTCGTAAAGGATTGATCAAGTCATGGAACAAAGGTTCTATTCTCAAAATAAGAAAAAATCTACATCAGCGGGAGAGAAATTCTCCTTAAACTTGGACTACCTAAAATGGTAGACTACCAATAATGGTAGAAAGCCCTTGGTCGTGTGTAACGACCCGGAAATTTCAACTGTTTAATAACGTAATTAGTTGAAATTTTGTGAAATTTTAAACGATAAAATTTTGAATATAAATTTGATATTTGGAATGCGTCTAGTTAAACATAGCAACTGGTAAATTTTCGTCCGAAAATATGAAAGTTTATTTTGCGCGTAAATTCACTTCAATTTAATCAGTTAAAAAGCGATGAAAATAAAACATTCTCAAAACCAAAATATTTTTACATAGAAAAATTCTAAACCATCTTCTGAACAAGATGTCAGTTTGTCGTTTTTCCAAATTCGGACATCTTTGGCTCTGTCGATCTTATTTTTCAGCGTTTTTCTTGCATTTTCTGCTAGTAGAAAATTTCGAATTTTTAAAATTCAATCGTACCACTGATATCTGTATACCGTTTTGACCGTCTCGTCGTGCTGATCTTCATAGTATATTTATCTCTGCGATTTGAAGTCCGGTACGCAGCGGAATCCGCGAAACAGATAACCGAATCGTTACGTTTCTAAAGCCTTTTGGTCTCCTACGTCTGTTCATCTCTCACCGTGTAAACCAATGGTCCATTGGCTTTTAAAATTCCCATTTCGTTCGGTTCTTATTACAAAAAGAAATATAAAAATATATGTTACATCTGTTGGTTCACTTTCCCTTCTCCTCCATTGCCTGTGACCTTCTTTTCTTCCTTACCTCTGTGCCTCATATTCTCATTCCTACCTTGGAAAAGTTTTAAGCTATATAAATTTAAGTTACATAATTGAATCTGAGGCTACTTGATCTATCTCATGCCTGCAAACACTCGGCAAGCGACCTTCACCTTCCATCCAGCGGCTGCCTACATCACCCTCTCACTCAGCCGTGAATCCCTCCTCGCCTCCACTAGCCATCATCTCAGCGAAGCGAGCCACATCACCTCCGAGCCGACCTGTTCTCCGCCACGAGACTCGAGCGCAGCACCTCCGAGCACCGCGAGAACCATCCATTTTCCTTGCCATAGCCGAGCTCCACCACCGAGCACTGCTCGCATAGCCACCACATCAACCACCGAACACCTCAGACCAACCACCGCCCTCCCCCTCATGCTCTCGCCACGACCCGATCCCCTGGCCACCTCCGCCATTCAATGGCCGACCGACTGTCACTGTCCACGTCGATCTCCCTCCGACCTGAGCATGCGACCCACCCTCCATGGCCGAGCGTTCTGTTGAGGTAGATTCTTATTTATGTTATAAGTTTTAGTAATAACGTTAGTATATATATATATGTAGTCTTACAAATTTAAGCCTGTAATGATTTTATTATTTTATTATTTTATATATATTATATTATAGTATGGTATGTAGATATAATACTTACGTGTAGCATTGTTAATACCAGATATTATGTAAAGCACTGTCTTATTTTTCGTTTGGACCTTTTGACTTATATATGTAAAGGTTTACATAAGAACTTATATAATAAATTATGAGAAGGTAGTTTATGTTTACATTAGTTATGGAATATGTTAGTTGTATATTAGATTGTATATAAAGGAGTATATTATATCACGGTTCATAAGTATATACACAGCTTTTGTAGGATTTTGAACAAAGTATAAGTTTATATTTGTACAAGTATATACGCGTGTCTTTACATATATATAGTTTTCATGTTGTTGTATATATTATGTCACAAGATGGATATGACGTTTGGAAGAATATATGAGTATTTTTCAAATTTGTGAGTATACATATGAGGTATGTTCTGTTTATCTGCAGTTCGACGTATATATAAAAACGTTGTAATATAGTTGTATATAGAGAAATTAATGGTTTATATATATATTGTTTACAAATTATAATTAAGTAAGTTGTATATAATAAGTTGATTAAGTTTAAAAAATTTTTTACTGTGTAAACTGTTGTTTAGCTGTGACAACATTTGTATAAGGGTATGCTATTTTATAGTTTTAGTCTATATGTTAGTTTTGTATGTCAGTAAATATGAGTTAACCTGATTCCTTTTATAAATATTATTCTAAATATAACATAGTGTATATATATTTATCAGTCTTGACTTTTGGTTGTTAGACTTATTTTATATAAGTTATATAAATATATATGGCAAACTGTTAAGTTTAATGAATTGATTCAAAGAGTTGTTATTACATTTATATGTTTGACTTCAATATTCGAGTTTTGTCTAAACGAGGATTTTGAAATACATATATATTTAAATTGTAAATCGTGTTTAAATTTAAAATATGATTTTATAAGTGTATATAGTTATATCTATATGTATGTATATATTTATGTGTGTGTGTTCACTTATATCAGTTATCTTCATCGATCCGGTCTGATTTAATTTCCTTTATTAAAACTATCAGCTTTGATCGTCGAATCGTATCCATCTAGCTTTGATTCGGAAGTCGTGCTTGCATTTCGTAACTCAATCTCTTTGCCGAATCTCTCTAGCCTCGGAAGGTGAGCACTCACTCACGATTAACGTTCTTTTATTTATTAGATTTGATTTCAATTGAAACGACAATTGAAATATACTGCTGTTAGTTAATTACACTGTTATATATACTATTACCTGTATCAGTTCACCTTTGACATCTGACACCATTATCTGTTAATTATTTATGCGATGATAATACAGTTTGGCTGATAATTGATTGATTGTTGATGTTTATATTGGATGTTAAATTGTTAATGTTAAAATGTTAAATAGTATGCAATTGAACTTGATATAGGATAGTTAAATGTTAAATTTGATTAACTGACATTTGTATAATATGACCCCTTTAACTGTTAAATTTATTGACACGTAGGATTTGTTTAATTACACTTTGAACCACTGAATGTATGTTGTTAAATTGATGATGGATGAAATTGAAATTGGATGACAAGTGAAAACCATAATGTAATAATCTTTAATCTACATGAAATGATAGTGTAGATTCTAGAAATAATTATATTAATTCGTACAAATAACAATACGAGTTAATACGGTTATTTCGGGATTATTTAAATTGATTATTGGATTGATATTGATAGTTGTTATTGCTTGTTTATTTACTTTGACACCATCCCAGTTATCACACTGCAAGTTCCCCTTTGTTATTCTTTGATTTTGAATTGAATTGGAATCGGGTTGAAATGATAAATACCCAAAATTGAATTTTGACCTAGGATAGGAAATTAAATAAAACCGATTGGTCAAATAATTTGATTTAAAAATAAAACGAAGATTTTATTTGAAGAAATAATATTGTTTTGAAATGAATTTGAAATTGGAATTTTATGAAAAGAAAATGCTAATATATAATAATCTGAAACAAATTATTAACAATGAAATTGATGGAAGAATGTTGTTAAATTTGAGAAATGATTGAATTAAAATTTGAAATGATTTAATAATACAGTTTGAAATTATTTGAAATGATTTAATAATCATAATTAAGTTTGAAATTATTTAATAATTATAATTAAGTTGAAATTATTAAACTTTGAAATTATGTAATAATGAAGTTTGAATTATTTAATAATTAAATAAGATTGAATTATTTAATGATTAAATTGAATTGAAATTCTTTAATAAGAAAATTGAACTTTTGAATAAGTGAATTTTTACTTCGTAAATAAATGAAATTGAGTTCTTTATGAATTAAGTTTTGGAAAATTATTTAAGTAAGTAAATAGGTGAAATTGAATTTCTTTAACAAGAAATGAAAATGTGATAAATTTGGAATTAATGTAAGACTTATAATTGAAAGAATTTGATTTGACGAATTTAATTTAATTCAAAATTGTAGATTTTGATTTAATGAAGTTGAACTTAAGAATTGATTTAATGAATTGAAAATTTTAATTGAAATTGTTTTGAATGATAAAGTAATTTAACGAATATTGAATAAAATCGATAAATGAGTTTAAATTGATGTGAAAGTTAAATTAAATTTATTTAAATGATTTCGGAATGAAACTTATATACGAAATGCAACGAATATTTGGATTGTTTTAATTGAAACTTTGAAATTGAATATAGAAATGTTGTAATTGAAATTGGAAAGTTTTGAAACGTAAATTATTGGAAATTGGTTTTGAAAGACAAATAAATTGTTGGTTTACGAATTCTATTTGAAATTGAATTGATTTGGTTTTGAAATAAATAAACGACCAATCGGTGTAATAATTACGAAAGTTATTAAAGAGACCGGAATTCGGTTATGGATATACTCTCTATCTAAACCGAAAACCACTTTAATAACTATACGCGGAGTGATGATCCAGAATGAAGTGGTTGGAATGGTGTTCGTGATGACTGAAGAAAGAGAACGATAATGGATAGCCTTGACACTTGTGTCAAATTGGAAATGACTAAAACAGGAGCTGTGCCGGGCCAATGGAGGATTGATACCTCAAGTGGACACACTTCTTCGAACTACTTATACTTATTGTCGATTGGTGCACCCTTGATTTTGGGAGTGTTGTCTCACGGTGTTGCGGGCGCTGCGGCGTTGCGTTCTCACCAGCCCGGATCAGGCGAACGGTAGTATCACTACCTTGGGTATAGCCTCATGTGCCTTGTCATACTTGTATTCCATTTATGCGCGACCACTACGAATTTGTTTTGTACCTTGAGTATATGGATTGCCCTCTGGTGACTTCCGGTTTTGGGGAAACTACGGTCTTGTATATGCTTGTGGGAATAAAAATGTGTTAAGGGTGGAATGGGCCATGACTTAACGCTATTTTGATATCTTTATATTACTGATAGACATTATCTACTTATCGTATATTACTACCTAGTAGATAGTTTAACGGATCCTTAAAGGATGGTTATTCCAAACATCCTTTGAGTTACTTGTATTTCAATTGCTATTTCACTTGAGTTGGATTTATTAATATAAGAATGTTAATCCTGACTCGAGTGTTTTGTATTTTGCTTTACGCTCGGGTCAGACTGAGTAGTTCAGCTTTCGAGACTCACCTTTGGAGTTGGAGCTTCGCTTGGAGATCCAGCTATCTATCCAGCTTTCAGATATTCGATGATTCCAGTGATGTATTCTGATTTGTATCGGTTACTCTTCCGTTGTATCTGGTTTAACTCTGATGTATCGTATTTCTCTTCTGTTGTAAACTCTGATGTATTTATATATTCATATAGTAGCTTCATGAACTACTATCTCTTTTTAATTCCGCTGCATTTATTACTCTGTGTCTGTGATCTGTGATTATATTTATTTACTGTATATGTTCAGTTTTGCCAATTTAAATTAACAACGCGGTATTTTGAGCAATTCAACTCCGGCATGAGTGTCTACCTATACACTTATAATGGATGCGAATGGTCCAAAATGGCGGGTCGTTACAGTTGGTATCAGAGCTTTGGTAGCTCTAGGCAAAACTTAACATATAGGGTAAATGTATTTACAGAATCACTCTCATTTGAGTTTCAATCTCTTCCTTTGACTCAATTCCTTTGAATTTTGGAACGTTCCCCTCGGTTTCGAAATTCATTCGTGTCCTTCACTATTCGTCTTCTTTCAATCATGGAGCACCCCATAACTCCATTCTGAATGTTATCTATAATAGATCGGCGGTCTCGCCAATCTCAGAATGATTCGTAAAAGAGCAAAACTCCTTTACAATAGGCATTGATTTACCAGAGATTTCTGTATCCTCGGTTTACGATGCTATCTATCTCCTGCTATACCTGAATTCTATTTCTTGGAATCGAATGTAGATTTGCCTCGGAATTCTGCATCGATCTTATTTTGAAGTCACGGTCGACCCGGTTAAGGTTGTCCGCGATTTAATAAACTTATTCTTCTTCCCATTTTGATTATTTATTCATCTTGGCTTTGTTTCAATCTATCTTCGAATTTAAAAATTCTCTTTGATTTGAGTCCATCAAATTTGAATCTCTATTCTTGCTTTGAAATCTATTCTTATATAGTCGAGCGAGGAAGTGTATTTGTATATTTATATCGTTTTCAAATTTGGTAAATGGAATAAATTTGTATGATTATATTATAAATATTTATAAGTAAAATTTTCTGGAATTTAATAGGTTAATTAAATTGTCTGTTTGAAATGATAATATTTAATTATCATTTATTGTTCTAAATAAATTTATAAATACGGTTTATAAATTGATTTGGAATTTGAAATGAATTTGATTCAGAAATTTGAGAATTTATTAGTTTCCGGTGATTTCGAACTTTGAGTTTTTAAAATTTTTTAAAGTATATGTTATTGAAAGTATTTTCGAATAGAATCGTTTTCAAAGAATTTTTAAAATGTTGAAATCAGTGCTCTTCTCTTTGTCGCTGGAAAATAATTTCGGTGATGGCGGCCGCATCATCGACGTTCATTTTCGAGTTTCGAAGTGGAGATACTAGTCTGTAGTTTTGCTACGGCTTTGTTTTGAAAAATATTTTAATTTGAATTTCTTCAGTATAATTTGATATATATATATATATAAGTATCTTATTTTAAAAATTTAATTTGATTCGATATAAATATATTATATACATCTCTAAATTGTTTAAAGTTAATCAGAAATCTAATTCTTAAATTTTGTTAAAGGATGATTTTAATTATAAATAAAACCAAAATTTGGAATAAATATTTTAACTTGAATAATTAAATTTGAAAAAAAATTTTATTTGTATATTGTTCAACTGCATTCTAATACAACTTACCTAAATCATTCAGAAGTTGAATATGTAATTGGATAATATATAATATAAATTGAATTTATAAATAAAATCTGAGTGTTTATAATAAATGTTATACACTAAATTTTAATTATAAAGATGTTAATAGAGTTAGATAGGATAATAAGTAAACTCAGTTAATAATGAAATAAATTGTTTGAAAGAATTAATAAATTTGTTTTGAAAGAATTAATAAATTAAAATTTGATCAACATATGAAAATACCTTGAATTTGAAAGAAATTAATAGATGTAAATTAATTTAAATCGGAACTTTTATGGTTTAAATTAATTTATATGGGTTAAATATATGGGAGTAGATATATTAAGTAGAATAAATTTAATAGTAATTTGGAAAAAAAAAGAAGAATTTAAATTGTTGAAGAAAATATGATTATAATAAAAGACTATTTAAATTTATGGTTTTAGAAATTGTAAATTGAAGATAATTGGATAATAAGATAATGAATTTAGAAATAGTTGAGATTGATTTTAGTGAAATCAAATGGATTAAATCAATTATTGAATATCAATTAATTTGAATTTGAATTTATATGGTTTAAATTAATTGTTATTTTGTATTTCAAATCTGTTTTTCTTCCTGGTTGTTTCTATTCTCCTACCTCGTTCCTTTTCGGGGACGAAAAGTTTTGAGTGGGGGAGAGTGTAACGACCCGGAAATTTCAACTGTTTAATAACGTAATTAGTTGAAATTTTGTGAAATTTTAAACGATAAAATTTTGAATATAAATTTGATATTTGGAATGCGTCTAGTTAAACATAGCAACTGGTAAATTTTCGTCCGAAAATATGAAAGTTTATTTTGCGCGTAAATTCACTTCAATTTAATCAGTTAAAAAGCGATGAAAATAAAACATTCTCAAAACCAAAATATTTTTACATAGAAAAATTCTAAACCATCTTCTGAACAAGATGTCAGTTTGTCGTTTTTCCAAATTCGGACATCTTTGGCTCTGTCGATCTTATTTTTCAGCGTTTTTCTTGCATTTTCTGCTAGTAGAAAATTTCGAATTTTTAAAATTCAATCGTACCACTGATATCTGTATACCGTTTTGACCGTCTCGTCGTGCTGATCTTCATAGTATATTTATCTCTGCGATTTGAAGTCCGGTACGCAGCGGAATCCGCGAAACAGATAACCGAATCGTTACGTTTCTAAAGCCTTTTGGTCTCCTACGTCTGTTCATCTCTCACCGTGTAAACCAATGGTCCATTGGCTTTTAAAATTCCCATTTCGTTCGGTTCTTATTACAAAAAGAAATATAAAAATATATGTTACATCTGTTGGTTCACTTTCCCTTCTCCTCCATTGCCTGTGACCTTCTTTTCTTCCTTACCTCTGTGCCTCATATTCTCATTCCTACCTTGGAAAAGTTTTAAGCTATATAAATTTAAGTTACATAATTGAATCTGAGGCTACTTGATCTATCTCATGCCTGCAAACACTCGGCAAGCGACCTTCACCTTCCATCCAGCGGCTGCCTACATCACCCTCTCACTCAGCCGTGAATCCCTCCTCGCCTCCACTAGCCATCATCTCAGCGAAGCGAGCCACATCACCTCCGAGCCGACCTGTTCTCCGCCACGAGACTCGAGCGCAGCACCTCCGAGCACCGCGAGAACCATCCATTTTCCTTGCCATAGCCGAGCTCCACCACCGAGCACTGCTCGCATAGCCACCACATCAACCACCGAACACCTCAGACCAACCACCGCCCTCCCCCTCATGCTCTCGCCACGACCCGATCCCCTGGCCACCTCCGCCATTCAATGGCCGACCGACTGTCACTGTCCACGTCGATCTCCCTCCGACCTGAGCATGCGACCCACCCTCCATGGCCGAGCGTTCTGTTGAGGTAGATTCTTATTTATGTTATAAGTTTTAGTAATAACGTTAGTATATATATATATGTAGTCTTACAAATTTAAGCCTGTAATGATTTTATTATTTTATTATTTTATATATATTATATTATAGTATGGTATGTAGATATAATACTTACGTGTAGCATTGTTAATACCAGATATTATGTAAAGCACTGTCTTATTTTTCGTTTGGACCTTTTGACTTATATATGTAAAGGTTTACATAAGAACTTATATAATAAATTATGAGAAGGTAGTTTATGTTTACATTAGTTATGGAATATGTTAGTTGTATATTAGATTGTATATAAAGGAGTATATTATATCACGGTTCATAAGTATATACACAGCTTTTGTAGGATTTTGAACAAAGTATAAGTTTATATTTGTACAAGTATATACGCGTGTCTTTACATATATATAGTTTTCATGTTGTTGTATATATTATGTCACAAGATGGATATGACGTTTGGAAGAATATATGAGTATTTTTCAAATTTGTGAGTATACATATGAGGTATGTTCTGTTTATCTGCAGTTCGACGTATATATAAAAACGTTGTAATATAGTTGTATATAGAGAAATTAATGGTTTATATATATATTGTTTACAAATTATAATTAAGTAAGTTGTATATAATAAGTTGATTAAGTTTAAAAAAATTTTTACTGTGTAAACTGTTGTTTAGCTGTGACAACATTTGTATAAGGGTATGCTATTTTATAGTTTTAGTCTATATGTTAGTTTTGTATGTCAGTAAATATGAGTTAACCTGATTCCTTTTATAAATATTATTCTAAATATAACATAGTGTATATATATTTATCAGTCTTGACTTTTGGTTGTTAGACTTATTTTATATAAGTTATATAAATATATATGGCAAACTGTTAAGTTTAATGAATTGATTCAAAGAGTTGTTATTACATTTATATGTTTGACTTCAATATTCGAGTTTTGTCTAAACGAGGATTTTGAAATACATATATATTTAAATTGTAAATCGTGTTTAAATTTAAAATATGATTTTATAAGTGTATATAGTTATATCTATATGTATGTATATATTTATGTGTGTGTGTTCACTTATATCAGTTATCTTCATCGATCCGGTCTGATTTAATTTCCTTTATTAAAACTATCAGCTTTGATCGTCGAATCGTATCCATCTAGCTTTGATTCGGAAGTCGTGCTTGCATTTCGTAACTCAATCTCTTTGCCGAATCTCTCTAGCCTCGGAAGGTGAGCACTCACTCACGATTAACGTTCTTTTATTTATTAGATTTGATTTCAATTGAAACGACAATTGAAATATACTGCTGTTAGTTAATTACACTGTTATATATACTATTACCTGTATCAGTTCACCTTTGACATCTGACACCATTATCTGTTAATTATTTATGCGATGATAATACAGTTTGGCTGATAATTGATTGATTGTTGATGTTTATATTGGATGTTAAATTGTTAATGTTAAAATGTTAAATAGTATGCAATTGAACTTGATATAGGATAGTTAAATGTTAAATTTGATTAACTGACATTTGTATAATATGACCCCTTTAACTGTTAAATTTATTGACACGTAGGATTTGTTTAATTACACTTTGAACCACTGAATGTATGTTGTTAAATTGATGATGGATGAAATTGAAATTGGATGACAAGTGAAAACCATAATGTAATAATCTTTAATCTACATGAAATGATAGTGTAGATTCTAGAAATAATTATATTAATTCGTACAAATAACAATACGAGTTAATACGGTTATTTCGGGATTATTTAAATTGATTATTGGATTGATATTGATAGTTGTTATTGCTTGTTTATTTACTTTGACACCATCCCAGTTATCACACTGCAAGTTCCCCTTTGTTATTCTTTGATTTTGAATTGAATTGGAATCGGGTTGAAATGATAAATACCCAAAATTGAATTTTGACCTAGGATAGGAAATTAAATAAAACCGATTGGTCAAATAATTTGATTTAAAAATAAAACGAAGATTTTATTTGAAGAAATAATATTGTTTTGAAATGAATTTGAAATTGGAATTTTATGAAAAGAAAATGCTAATATATAATAATCTGAAACAAATTATTAACAATGAAATTGATGGAAGAATGTTGTTAAATTTGAGAAATGATTGAATTAAAATTTGAAATGATTTAATAATACAGTTTGAAATTATTTGAAATGATTTAATAATCATAATTAAGTTTGAAATTATTTAATAATTATAATTAAGTTGAAATTATTAAACTTTGAAATTATGTAATAATGAAGTTTGAATTATTTAATAATTAAATAAGATTGAATTATTTAATGATTAAATTGAATTGAAATTCTTTAATAAGAAAATTGAACTTTTGAATAAGTGAATTTTTACTTCGTAAATAAATGAAATTGAGTTCTTTATGAATTAAGTTTTGGAAAATTATTTAAGTAAGTAAATAGGTGAAATTGAATTTCTTTAACAAGAAATGAAAATGTGATAAATTTGGAATTAATGTAAGACTTATAATTGAAAGAATTTGATTTGACGAATTTAATTTAATTCAAAATTGTAGATTTTGATTTAATGAAGTTGAACTTAAGAATTGATTTAATGAATTGAAAATTTTAATTGAAATTGTTTTGAATGATAAAGTAATTTAACGAATATTGAATAAAATCGATAAATGAGTTTAAATTGATGTGAAAGTTAAATTAAATTTATTTAAATGATTTCGGAATGAAACTTATATACGAAATGCAACGAATATTTGGATTGTTTTAATTGAAACTTTGAAATTGAATATAGAAATGTTGTAATTGAAATTGGAAAGTTTTGAAACGTAAATTATTGGAAATTGGTTTTGAAAGACAAATAAATTGTTGGTTTACGAATTCTATTTGAAATTGAATTGATTTGGTTTTGAAATAAATAAACGACCAATCGGTGTAATAATTACGAAAGTTATTAAAGAGACCGGAATTCGGTTATGGATATACTCTCTATCTAAACCGAAAACCACTTTAATAACTATACGCGGAGTGATGATCCAGAATGAAGTGGTTGGAATGGTGTTCGTGATGACTGAAGAAAGAGAACGATAATGGATAGCCTTGACACTTGTGTCAAATTGGAAATGACTAAAACAGGAGCTGTGCCGGGCCAATGGAGGATTGATACCTCAAGTGGACACACTTCTTCGAACTACTTATACTTATTGTCGATTGGTGCACCCTTGATTTTGGGAGTGTTGTCTCACGGTGTTGCGGGCGCTGCGGCGTTGCGTTCTCACCAGCCCGGATCAGGCGAACGGTAGTATCACTACCTTGGGTATAGCCTCATGTGCCTTGTCATACTTGTATTCCATTTATGCGCGACCACTACGAATTTGTTTTGTACCTTGAGTATATGGATTGCCCTCTGGTGACTTCCGGTTTTGGGGAAACTACGGTCTTGTATATGCTTGTGGGAATAAAAATGTGTTAAGGGTGGAATGGGCCATGACTTAACGCTATTTTGATATCTTTATATTACTGATAGACATTATCTACTTATCGTATATTACTACCTAGTAGATAGTTTAACGGATCCTTAAAGGATGGTTATTCCAAACATCCTTTGAGTTACTTGTATTTCAATTGCTATTTCACTTGAGTTGGATTTATTAATATAAGAATGTTAATCCTGACTCGAGTGTTTTGTATTTTGCTTTACGCTCGGGTCAGACTGAGTAGTTCAGCTTTCGAGACTCACCTTTGGAGTTGGAGCTTCGCTTGGAGATCCAGCTATCTATCCAGCTTTCAGATATTCGATGATTCCAGTGATGTATTCTGATTTGTATCGGTTACTCTTCCGTTGTATCTGGTTTAACTCTGATGTATCGTATTTCTCTTCTGTTGTAAACTCTGATGTATTTATATATTCATATAGTAGCTTCATGAACTACTATCTCTTTTTAATTCCGCTGCATTTATTACTCTGTGTCTGTGATCTGTGATTATATTTATTTACTGTATATGTTCAGTTTTGCCAATTTAAATTAACAACGCGGTATTTTGAGCAATTCAACTCCGGCATGAGTGTCTACCTATACACTTATAATGGATGCGAATGGTCCAAAATGGCGGGTCGTTACATCGTGCCAAGATGGCCAGGTCAAGGCACCTCCTAAAGGGAGGGCGTGAGCCTTTATCTGCGCCAAAACCAAAAATTACGAGGTTAAAGCATCACAAGCCCTTATCCGCATCACACTATGGCCAGGATAAGGCACCTCCTGGAGGGAGGACGAGTAATCCCTTGGTCCCGCCACGCTATGGTCTGGCCAAGGTACAGAAAAAGCCCTTAACCGCATTACGCTATGGCTAGGTTAAGGCGCCTCCTGAAGGGAGGTCGGGTAAATCCTCGGACCCTTCTTTAGAATAAGCTAGCCGAGCGCACTAGAAATCTAGATGAAATGTCCAGTGGACTAAGAAAAGACCATACTTGAAATAGGCAACGCCAAAAATTGGCATCGCTTAAGAATAACAACAACCAAAAGGTCGGTAATGTCTAAAATGACAAACAGCCTGAAATGGGCTCTTCTTAAATAAGCTCAAAGATGGGACAAAAGAGTCCCTGCCTGAAATAGGCCAAAACAAACGACAAAAGGACAAAGAAAATTCGGGCACCAGAAAGCAAAAGCATGCAAGATTTCCTCAAAGCCTGAAGGTTGCACATTCGACAAACAGGATTATAAAGAATTCTCCAACTTCTCTTCATAAACATCTGCCAGATGGTATTCCGGTCTTCTATTACTTATTGCCAAAGATGGTATTCTGGTCTTCTATTACTTATTGCCAAAGGTGATATTCTGATCTTCTATTACTTATTACCAGAGATGGTATTTTGGTCTTCCATCAGTTATTGCTAGATTTGGTATTCTGGTCTTCAATCACTTATTACCCGAAATGGTATCCTGGGACTTCTATTATTAATCATGAGAAAACGACGCCCTGGGAGTGGCATCCTGGACATCTATCATTAAACATCTAAAATGGTGTTCTAGATTTCTGCTGTCAAATATCCGGAAGAAACATTTTATTTATCAGAAATGGTTTTCTAGATTCCTATTGTCAACACCAAGTTGGGTTTCTAATCTTCTATTACTCATTATCAGAAATAGTATTTCAACCTCCCACCGGTAATGGTACCATAAACTTCTATTACTTGAAAAGAAATTTCGAAAATGGCACTTTGGTCTTTTAACATCAAATGATCGGAACTGATATTCCGGTCTTCTATTGCTAACTGCCAGGTTAAGTCCCTGATCCTTTGTTATTAACTGCCAAGTGCGGTATTCCAAACTTCTATTGCTTAAATTCCAAGATTGATTTTATGGTCTTATGATAATAAGTTCCAGGGCTAATTCTTGGACTTCTACTAATTACCGAATGCCGCGTCGAGTACTCCAGACCTTTGTTATTTGGTTACCACACACGGCTTTCCAGACTTTTGCTGTTTATTCCAGATTAGAGAACCCGGTCTCTTATTAGCAAATATAAATTTCTGTCCTTATAACGTCCATCATCGGAAATGAAACAATGAGTGTCTATCGCATATTGCAAAAGAAAGGCATCTCGATATTCTAAACATTCCTTTTACTGAAGCTGGCATTCTAATTCCCCATCATTTATTATCAAAATATAACAGAAAATGACTATCGCATTATTTTAATATTTCCTGGTACCCGAGTCTGGGTCTAATGATGTCTCTTAAGAGTCCGTTATTAATACCAGAAGGTTTGGAAGCCAAGGCTACTGATTATTGAAAGCCATAATCTGGGTACAAAATCTTTGGACTTTTACTCATCTCAGGAATGCTGAACAAGTGAAGAGAGCTAAGTCTACAATCATCCCTCATTGTGGATAAAGATGAGACTTTAACATTTTGAATGAATTCCTTTTCATAAAATTGCCATAATGATTTGCTAATTTAGACTAATGATGCCTTTATAGGTTTGTTTATCAATTTCGAGCTAACAATTAAGAATACCACGTGCTACATGTTTCGTAGAAAAAACCGAAATGGCAGGGAATTCAGATTCACTTAATCTGGATAGGAGTCCCGAACTAAGACTAGAAATAGATAAGCACATCAATCTTCGAGGGGAATATCTGAATTAGAGATAAACAAGGTGCAAATGAAAAGCAACAAATACAAGTAGTATTTACGATATAATAAATGTCACATTGCATCATGCTGCATGGCATTGCTAAGGTATGGAGAATATATATATATATATATGTATGTGTGTGTGTGTGTGTATATATATTAAGATGCTTGTGATTTAATCAACCGTTCATACAAAACCCATAGAAATCATAATACCAGGCTTACTTTTAAGATGATTAACCTCTAATTAAACTTGGTTATTCCGAGTTGAGATCGATGCAAGTATCTCCACCAATGAAATGCTTTAAAACTTCAGTACCTCAGTTCCCCCTTTCTTCTTAAAAATCTAGATTTCCTTGAAGAACTTTTAAATGGTGTAGCATCCAAGCTTGGAATCTAAAGGATTTTTGCAAGAATTATCCTCAATTGAAATCTACTCTTGACCTATCCTAGGTCATTGCAAATTCTGAAATAAGGACTTTGAAAGGTAGAGCTAGCCTTGCTTGAGTCCCCCATATCAACAAACGGAAAAAAATCAAATCTCTTTATTAAGAGCATATACTAGAATGTATTTCTTGTTGAGATTTGCTATTGATGATAAAGTATTCCGATCTCCATTAAGACAAATCTCTCTTCTACCTACAAAGGAAGCCGGATGAGAAGCGTGAATGTTCCACATTTGAAAGCTGTTTATCCTAAAACTCTCAATATTAAGTCATTTTTGAATAAAGTTTTCCTCTATATAGTATATTGGCTAGGTTGGTCTCTTAAGGCTGCTTGAGTTAAGGGACGAATAATCTGGAATAACATAGTATGGAAAAGCTATAATATAAAATATGTAACGAGAAAAGTATATTCACAAAACAACTGCATGTCACATGTTTATAATCGTCCCTTCGGTTCATATGAAATGGACCTAGAGAGAAATTCGAAAACAAATCTATACCTATAGCACCCGAACTCTTTAAGAAATTATTTTGAATAAATAGTCTGGTTCAAGGCAAAATTGTAGCACACACCAGGATTTAAATCGGGTGAGTGAAATCAGGTCCTAATTTACATAAAAATGGAAACACTAAAGCGAACTGCTACTAAGGTTTACCTTAACATTAAAGTTTCAGGGGTACGTGTTAAGAGTGCACTTTACATAGAAATAGCCAAAGTGCCTCTCTCTACTTATTGTCCAACGCAGGGTAAATAACTCGACGCTCTTTTTTGAAAAACATCATACCCAGACCATCATTTGTATAACTTCACCAGGTGGCTCCGAACCAACATTCGCTTTCAAATCAATGATGGAACGGTAATCATGCAAAAAGACAAAAAACCATTAATGGTAAATCTCTAGAAATATAGGAGAGAGCATCTAAAACTTCGCACCAAAATCTCTATATAAAGTCCATTCATCTTCTCCCACTTTCTCTTCTAACTTTCATTATATAAACATTTATTTCCATATAAAAAAGACAAATTCATCATTGCAGCCATGATTCCTTTCAAAGGGACGAGAAAGGATATTCAAGGTTATCAGTGTAATACTTAACCGGGTCCCAGGCTAAATTATTAATTTAATATTAAGTGTAGTTTTAAATTCTACCGGGAAAATAAGTGAGTAAAAAGATAGCCTAAGAGTTTTAAATTGAGTTTAGAAAGTAACCTCTTTGTTTTGAAAGAAGCCAAATTGTTTAAAAAGAACTCCTTTACTTTTATTGGGTAATTATGTTTGCAGGAAAATGAAGTTGAGGACTTCTAACTTTTAGAGAAGATGACTTGAAAAGTCAAGAGCATCCCTTCGTATGAGGGGGGCAAATGTTACTAAAAAAAATCCAACTTTTGCTTAATCCAAAAGATCTCAAACAAAGAATGGATGGAAAAAAATCTAGATCAAACACTTCGAAGAAATCGAAGGGATGCAGTCAGCAGAATGAGACGGCTCTAGACCTTTCGCAGAGATGGAGGGAATCATTCCGCAGAATCCAAGAAATTCTGATCCCCCAAGGGAGGCTAAGGAGTCAAGACAAGGACATACCACCCTATAACAACCATTTCGAAAGCATGATAAGCCTTTCGGGTCAGTCAGGGCACTTACCAGACACCTTTCGGCGGTGCCGAAGGGTGTACGATGAAGATAATAATAATAAGTCAGCAAAGAGCATAAGGCAATCTTCAGACAATATTCAAAGAAAGTTAGGCCCTCGGCAATAACCAGGTGAAAAGCAGCATACCGACAAAGATTAAGGACTCACAATAGCCAAGAACTCTTTGACACTATCAAAGGGTTCATATACCGTTTGGATGGCAAACCTTCGGACAAAAGCAGAAGATTCCTAAAAATAAATGAAAGAAAAGCCCTTCAATAACATTCAAGAATTCAAGTCGACATGTGAAAGGAAAACCTTTCGATGAAGTCAAAGGTTAGCAATTGTGTATGCAGGAGAGGAGCCCTTCGACTCAGCCGAAGGCATGAGGACGAAAGCATAGTCGCCGACATCTACAAATAAGACCCAAGGGTCCCGTTCAGAGGGGCGGATTTTTCCTGATTCCATTCTTGTAACTTTTATAATCAAAACTCTATAACCCTAATTGGGTAAAGATTTGGGAAAATTTAATAAAAAGAGAAGTCCCTTAAAGGATCGGAGGGAAGTCTTGAATTTTGTACAATTTCTTTACAGTTTATATTAGTCTTTACTGGTTTAATCACAACTTTAAGGTACAGTACTTCTAAAAGGTTCGCATCAACAGAAATAATGATATTCTTTCTTGAGCAATCTTCGCAACCCTTCGAAAGCCTCAGATTTGCAACCTAAACCCTTCAGACCTAAAGGAAGCTTTTTAGAGTCGGTATGATCTAAACCACTTGGAGTCAATATTCCTAAGAGTAAACCTTTCGCTGAGTGTCATAACCTGTCGGATCCCATCAACCTTAACATTACTTCGTATCTCAAATAGCTACTTGTCCACCCTTTCGGCAAAGAACCAAGTGAACTCTCTAAGTTAGATATGCCGAGGAAATTTGATCTTAAATTAAAGGAAAAAGCTTTCAGGAGAAGTCTTATAAAGGATTAACCAAATCAGATACCCTTTTGTGCTAATTGAACGAAACCGAAAAGTCTTTTCTCCTCCTGAATCTTGCATCTAACCTTCTTAACCTCATCGAAAGGTCAGGTTTTAAGCCTAATTCCGAATAAAGAAGCAAATAAAATTCGACATACCTTTTACCATTCGGCATAGTTCAGACTAATCTTGTCGCTCGGAATAGCTTGGAGTTATCAGCTGAATATTCGTGAATCCCATTAGAGATTCCAACTTCAACTTTTTTCCTAATAATTTCTTCTGCTTGGATTCTTTGGACTGTTAACCAAATTTTTGTTAATAATATTATCATCACAAAACTTCCGATGTGTTTATATTTTTTGATTTGATGGAATCCAAATTGGTTATGATCCTAGGACATTATTCTTGTGGAGATATCTAGTTAGATTTATGAATATTATATGTGAAGTTATGGAATTAACTAAAGGATTTTTGAATCTAAACCTAATTTACTAGAATCCAAATGCTTTGAGATTTTGATATGTTATTTTTACATTAATTTCAAAATTGTTTAAATCTTCCATGAGTTTTCTAAGTTGAGAAAAGTTTAATTTTAGGTTTTGATTATTTAAAATAGGAAAAATAAATATTTTACCTTAAAAGTTTTATATATGTTAAAAATTAGAAAGTTTGATTTTTTATTTGAATAATTTTAGAAGAATTTTTCCATTTGTTTTCAAATTGATATGATTTAATTGGTAAAAGGGAAACTTGAATTTTACATGGCAATTTATTAATTGATTACTGTATTAATTAATATTTTAAATGAAAGAGAAATTCTTTGAAATTTCCTAAAAACAACTCTATAAATATTTATGTTAACGAATAGGAATTTGACATATAGAAAGATTTGGTGAAAAGTAATTGCTTTTAAAGAAAATAAATTTGCTTTAATGATAATTACAGAAATGCAATTTTATACATGTGATAGCTATTTTATGAGTGCGATAGCATTATAGTTTTATACATGCAATATCTATTTTATAAGCATGATAGCATTGTGTTTCTATACCCACGACAACTATTTTACAAGTGTGATAGCACTACATTTTTATACTCACGACACTATATTATAAGTACGATTGCACAATGTTACTCACAATAGCCATATTATAAGTGTGATACAACTATGTTTTTGTACTCACAATATTTATTTTATAAGTGCGGTTGCACTAAGTTTTTGTACTTTCAATAGCTCTAGTGTTTTAAAAGCATGATAGCATATATGTGCAATAGCACTAAGCTATAATTGAAATAGCTATATTTTTAGAGGTGCGATAACATATGATTAAGAGATGCGAAAACGCATATCTTGTCATGTGATAGTTATGCTTTTAGAAGTTTGATGGTTATACATGTGATTGCTTTATATACTTGTGATAGTTATGCATGTGACAGCCTTATACATGTGATAGATATACATGCATAGCTTTATATTTGAGATGGAATGTTAGAAGTGTAATAGCCTTAAACATGTCGAAGCCATAAAGATGTGATAGCTTTTCTTTACACATTCTATTGCACATTGTTAAGTATTGGACTGGCTTTTCCTAAAACCAAGATGAGTTTTTTGAATTTAAAAGTGTAAAAATTAATAATTTCAAAGATGGTAAAAAAGTGAATGTGCACAGGATCTCTAATATGGCTAACTATTGTAAATGTGTATATAATTAAGCTAGATAACAATAAAGTGGAATAAAGTAGGAAGAGATCACATCGAGGTTTTTATACTAGTTCGAACCTCCCATCCTACGTTCAATATCGAAGCTCCCCTTCAGCTTTTCACTAATCAATCACCCTCACTTAACATGGAGGAATAGGCATTATAAGAGTTTGCTGCCTTGACAATATTGTATTCTATCAACATGGATTTTGACTTCTATTACAAACTTCCTATAATCTCCTCTTTTATTTAAATGGGTTAAAGCCCGTGAGTTTATAGAATTAGATCACCAAGGAATATAGATAGTTCTTGGTAATGTTGAAAGCAAGTTTAGAACTTTTGAAAGCACTATAGTTTAGAGCAAGGAAGAATATTATGAAACAAGAAATTCAATTGATTAAAATCTATCTTGGCCATGCATAAATAGATGTGATTCTCCTTCCAATGTTGCAATCCATTGATGAAAACAATTGAAGAAGGAGTTGCAAAAGATGGAAAAGAGGAGACGTGTCTTTTCAAAATATAATGCTATAAATAGCTTAAATGTTAGGATTAAATAGTCAGATGTCCGATTTTTATAAATATTTTTCCAAAGAAGAAACATTTCAAAATTTCATGACCCTAGAACTCTGGGTTTATATTCAGATGTTTGACTATTGAAAATATTTTTCCAGAGAAGAAATTGTTTAAAAATTAATGAACTCAAACGTTTGGATTATAAAGTCAGATGTCTAACTTTTGAAAATAAAAGCCTCGAAAGAATTCAGTTCAAAAATGCAAGTTCTCAAACATTTGAGTTTTGTTACCAGGCGTTTGGGAATTTGAGAAATTTAATAATTATTGAAAATTGTTCTTTGACTATTTAAAATCATTTTGATACAAACATGTTAACTCATATCACTTGTAGTAGATTGTACATGCATATAAGACATTAATACAAGGTATATGTCTCTTAAACAATTTTTTTTCATGTGAGCACTTTTTTGATATGTCATTATAGTTTATTAAGTCTTTGATGTCCTCATGTATCCAAATATATGTATTCAAAGCCTTTTTGATCATTATGTACATGCATTTTAGCTTAGATATTCTTCAATATTATTGTATAACTGTTGTCATTAAAGTCCAACATTCCAACAAGAGAGTATCTAACAAAAATAAATTTAGCACAAATTCATTGAGTTAATACGAAATAAACCACATATTTGATTTATGAGTAGATGGCTACATGAGAACTTAATTGTATAGTTGATGTTATCTATTTTCTTAACCAAGCATATTTTCACTAGAATCAAAGCATAAAGATAAAGAGAAACGGTTCACGAACTTAAGAGCATGTTAAGAAATACAATGGGAACATACTCAAGAAAGTTCAGAGCCATTGAAACAAAAGAGGCCACTCGGTACCGAGCCCAACCACTCGATACCCTCCTCTTTTGTTGCACTTTGGACCTCCAAAACCTCTTGTACGTGGAGCTCCAGCGCAAGTGATCATCACTAGGAGCATTTATTAAGGAATAGAAGAACAACTCTAAGGATATTCTAGAAGAAATCAGGAAAGGACACGGTACCAGAGCCTCTCAGAGATAACCCAATCCTAAAGGAAAAGTGCTCGAAACATAGTGGATTGGAGGTAGAATACCAAATGGACGGAGTAGAGGAGATTTCCCCTCATAAAAACAAGCCGTACCGAGTGGAACCACTCAGTACCAAATTGTTTTTATTAAAGTTTGGGCCTATTTCTCACTTCTACATACTTGGACTCGGATCTTGACCTAATACTTCATGTGCCTCTGGTTCTACTAGACGATTTCCCTATAAATACCTATGGCTGCTAGAGAATGACTTTGGCACTTTATTCTTTTCATCTCCTATCTTTCTTCCGTCAAAGTCACTAAGGAAGCTACTATTTTCTATTCTAGGATTTAGATCAGTAAATCCCTTATACTGGCACTCTAAATCTCTCTCAAATCTAAAATAAATAAAATCTACACTGGATATAGGGCAAATAATGCCGAACCGCTATAAAAATCTTGTTGTTCCTTTCTATTTTTCATATACTTTTTGCTAAATCTAAACATTTCCACAGGTCCTTGGGTATTGATCCATTTCCCGCATCGACATTTTAGTGATATCACTGAGAATTGAACTTAGGATTAGATCTAACTTGCTGTTTTGGGTTTTGAGAGATCCAGAGGATTTTATTTAAGAATTTGGAAACTTATTGATAGGAACCAATGGCACCTTGGAAACATGGAATATCAACTGGGATAGTTGCTGGTACAAAAGGAGAAGTAGTTGGTAGAGTTGAAGGAAATGCTCATGTAATGGAAGTTAGTAACCAAAGGGTTGTAACAAGATAATCTACTGAATGGGAGATGGTTACTATGATGGAATTTGACAAGATGATGCAGGAGCTGAATCAGAAGATGGCGAATTGTCATAGAGCTTTTATTTAAAAGATGGATGCTTACTAACCTAGCAGCCATGGAGACCCAGGAGGAGCAGAAAGGAAATATCACCTGGACCGAAAGAGGAAAACTCCTATGTTTCTGGTCAAAACAGACAAGAAAGAAGCAGAAGCAGAAGGACTTGTTAAAGCAATAAAAGGGCTTGTTGGAGGAAGTAGGAAGACTCTTACAGCAAAATTCGACCCATTACCAACCAAAATCAGGTTGGTACCTAGAGTTTTTTGGAGCTCCTAAAGAACACGAGGGTGAAGCTTTGGAATAATCTGATTTGGAAGACAACCTGTAGCACGATGATGATGATTATGAACTTACTATTGGAATTTAATGCACTTGAGTTCAAGAAGGTGCTACGCAGCCAATCAGGTGCCAGAAACAACTTGAGGGAGTGGTTCTTTCAAAGATAGAAGAACCTAAACATCGTCGAGCTGGTCGAAACCTTTTACAAAGTCAAACATTCGATGCAGCTCATAATGCTTAATCGTCAAAGTTTCATGACAGCAAGGAGTATATTACTGATATAGTTAAGTGACTAGTGGAAGAAAAGAAGTGGAGAAAGAAAAAGGACTAGGGATCTGCACCAAGCAGAACTCCATTCATGGAGAACATTCTAAGAGAAGAGTATCCGAAGAATTTTACGATGCCGAAAATGCTATCTTATAATGGGAATACTGATCCAAGGCAGCACTTACTCAAGTATGAATGGCATATAGATGGTGCCAGGGCGACGAATGGTATTTCGTGTAGATGTTTTCCTTTTTTCTTGGAGGGTGTTGCATTTATATGTTCAATACGCTCGCGCCGAGATCCATATCGACTTTGAATGAGTTAGCTAGGAAATTCTTGAAGTAGTTTCGACTTCATGTTGCTCAACCTAAGAATGTTCTATCATGTCGAGCCTATCTCAAGAACCTAAGGAGTCATTGAAAGAGTTATTGAATTCGTGTAGAAGGATCTAGTATTTATGGTGTTAGTCCACGACATACATCCAAACGTGGATTTAGTCAAGTAATTAAAGATGAAACAATCAACGATTATGTTGGAGTTCCACCGAAAGGCTAATCAATTTATGTGGTTGGAGAAGGCGAATCTAGCTGTAGGGAAGGCTGACGATAACTAGTCGAAGGAAGTTATCCAAAGAAATGTGGCAATTAAACAGCTGGAGAAAGCTCTGGTAACATGGCGGTTAATGTTAGAAAATTTGGAAATCAGAAGAAAAAGGATCAAGGCACTAGCGGTAGACGTAACAAGATCAAGAACTATCAACGAAATATAAGGCCGAAAGACTATAAACCTCTAAATGACATGTTGGAAAAGATATACCTTGCTACTGTGTAGGAAAGTTGCTCCGGAAAATACGGTTGTTTCCATGAAACCTATGGACACACCACGAAAGAGTGTCAGCATTTGAATGGTCTCATTGAAGAACTGATAAGGACAAATAAGCTCCAATGGTACATTAAAGAATCATAGGAAGGTAGTCAAGCTATAAGACCCAAAAGGTTGTCTTCCCAAGAGAATCAACCGAGACCTAACAGTGAAGGGCCTAGGCGAGATTATGGGAGGTTAGTTATCAACATAATAATAGGAGGACCTTATCCAGTGGAGAAAAGTTGGAATGAGATGGAACAGTATGCAAGCTCGTTAAAGTACATACCTTATGAGAGTTGCTTTGCCATCGAAGATGAAGCTTTGGTTAAGTAGCAAAGGACAATGATTGATGATATTATGTTTATAAACAGAGATTCCAAAGGAGATAAAGCTTCAACTTTCGATCCTTTGGTAAGAACAGTTGGAATTGGACCAGCAGTGGTACGTTGTGCTCTAGTGGATAATGAAAACTCTATAAACATTCTATTCAGAAGAACGTTTGACCAAATGAAAATTAGCTTGAAGGACAAAATGGCTTGCAAAACCAAAATTAAAAGTTTAAAAGTGAGGCTAAATAACCAATTGGGACGATTGATTTCTCTATAGATTTATGCGAAGGAGGTTACAGGGTGGTTCAAATTCAGAAGTTTGTTATGGCAGATAAATATTTGGAATATAACGCTTCTAAGGCCGACCGGCCCTGGCTGACTTTAGGATAGATCTGGCTCCTTGGTATTTAATGATGAAGCTTCCCATGGAGAATAGGATTGGTGTATTAAGAGGATACCAGAGCGTTGGAAGAGAATGTTATATTGTGGAGCCAAGGGAAGCAAAACGTTAGGTGGAAGGTAAGAATTTAGAGAGAACTCTCAACATTCGAGATTTTCAAGCATAGAAACTAAAGCGCAACCCCAAACTTAGCAAACATTGTAGGTTAGACAAGTCTACGGATCTTAGGAAGAAGCCAGGGGAAGTGCAGTCAGCGTTGCCTGAGCTGACCATGAATGTCCGGATCAACATGGACAATCTAACTCGGGTTCTAAAGATTGGATCTCAGCTCGATGTTGGATTAAGAAAAGAATCAGCTAATTTCCTCCAAGGGAATTTAGATGTATCAGCTTGAACTCATTCGAATATATGCGGGATATTGCCGGAGATAGTGTGTCAAGCACTGATTATTGATCCAAAATTTATGCTAGTAAAACAAAAAAGGCGTAGTCTGGGTCTAGAGCGATCCACAACGTTGAAGGAAGAGGTGGATAAGCTAATGGAAAATGGCTTTATTCGCAATGCTTTGTACCCAAAATAGGCACCAAACCTTGTGTTGGTCAAGAAAGCGAACAGAAAGCGACGGTTGTATATTTGCTATTCAGATTTGAACAAAGCATGCTCGAAGGACAGCTTTCCTTTGCCCAAGATTGACCAGTTGGTAGATGGAACGGCAGAATATGAACTACTCTCATTTATGGATGATTATTCAAGATATAACCAGATATTTATGCACGTTTCGGACAAGGAGAACACTAGATTTAAAATGAATTTTGGATTATAATGCTATCGTGTAATATCGTTCGGTTTGAAGAATACCAGGGCCATACACGAAGATTGTAAATTCTATGTTTAAGAATCATACAGACGAACAATGGAGTATGTATAGACGACCTGCTTGTGAAGTCATGAGTATAGCGAAACCATTTGGATGACCATTCAGAATTGTTCAAGGTTTTGCAAAAGTAGGAAATAAAGTTGAATCTGCTAAAGTGCTCTTTTGGATTTGCGTCAGGGATTTTTTTGGATTTATCGTGAATGCTAGGGGAGTTGAAGCTAATCCCGAGCAAATTGATCCCTTGAGGAATGTTATACCCTAACCACAAAAAAGCTAAAGAGCTTGAATGGGAAGATTGCTGCTTTGAGTCGGTTCATCTTAAAAGCGACGGATAAATGCATATCATTCTTCGACGCTCTCAAAGAGGGTAAGAAGAATTTCAAATGGAATCAGGATTGTTGGAACGTCATTGAAGAATTGTTAAGATACACGGAGGCACCACCTGTCTTATTTAAGCCACTAGACGGGGAGGATTTGCTCATCTACTTGGTAGTGTTTTCTCACACATTAAGCGTAGAAATTGTGCATGAGGAGGCAAAGATTTAGAGACAAAGAGGCATACTACTCGTTGTTTGCATCAAGGAGGTTGTAACCATATTCCCAAGCTTACCTGATTAAAGTACCGATGGATCAGCCTATGAGGTAGGTGCTACACCAATATGAAAATTCGAGAGGTTGCTAAAGTGGAACAAAGAATTGAGTCAATATGATATTATCCACCTTTCGAGGTGAGCAATAAATGGGCAAGATTTGGCATATTTCATCTCCAAGTTTATCATACGTGGTGGAGAAGAAGATGATGATATAGTCATACCTTCATATCAGAAACTGTTTGTGGATTATACTTCGAATGAACATAGTTTGGGCACAGGAGTAGTGCTTGAAACCCTAGAAGGACTCGATTTGCTATGCACTAAAGTCGGAATTCCCCACAACTAACAATGAGGCTAAGTACAAGGCATTGGTAGCAGGATTAAGGATAGCAAAAGAACTAGGGATAAAGATGTTGTAGACATTTGGTGATTACCAGCTGGTGGTATGTCAAGTAAAGAAAGAATATCAAGCTAAGGGTATAAGACTCCATCCCTACCTTAACTATTGGATGATATAGAGCATTATATGATTACACACCTCCCCAAGGAGGAGAACGCAAAGGTTGATTTGCTGACTAGATTGTCTAGTTTTGGGGAAGTGCAAATGGTGGGTTTGGTTCCATTAGAAGTTTTGATGGCTCCATGCATCGATTAAATGGATATTGAGTGGATTCATAAGACCATGAAAGAAGAGGAGTTGTAGATGACTCCAAACAAAGATTATCTACTCAAGGGAACTCTCCCTAAAGATAGAAATGAAGGGAAGAAAGTCCTTCGGAAAGCGCCACAGTTCATGATGCAAGAAGGAGTGTTGTAAGAAGACGCTTCTTTATTTCCTTGCTTCATTTGTATAACCAAGGATGAAGCTAGGAAAATCCTCATGTAAATCCATGAGGATAGTTATTGTGATCACACTGGGGGCATAATTAGCAAAGAAGGTACTTCGCTACGGATATTTCTGACCGACGATAAATCTAGATCGGGCTGATTACACCAAACATTGCGATCATTGCAAGAGATTTGCAAAGATCCTAAGAGCCCCACCAATGGAACTTACACAAATGGTCAGTCCATGGCTATTTGCAGTTTGGGGAATAGACATTATTGGTGTGCTACAAATAGTGAAGGTAGGAACTAAATACGCTATCATTGTAGTGGATTATTTCACAAAATGGGCTGGAGCATAACCATTTGCTACGATTACAACGAAAAAGGTGATCAACTTCGTGATGAAGAACATCTTCTGTAGGTTTAGAGTACCTTAAAATATTATAATGGACAATGGAATCTAGTTCAAAAGTGCTGAATTGATGGATTTCTACTATCGGTATAGAATCAAAAAGAGCTTTTCAACGGTAGCACACCGGTTGGTGAACTGACAAGTAGAGGCAGTGAATAAAATCATCAAGTCCACCTTGAAGAAACCACCGAATATCACCAAAAAACTGGTTCATAGAACTTCCAATCGCATTATAGGCTTATAAGATGATACACAAGTCTATAGTGGGATATATGCGATTTGCTCTAGAATACAGATCAAAAGCTATGCTCCTAATTAGAGCGCCCTTCTCATGATAAAAGGCATTACGATCCAAAGGAAAACGAAGAACTCTTGCTTGAGTCTCTCGATTTGATTGATAAGAAAATGAAAGAAGTGAAATCAAGGATAACTGCTCACCAAAAAAAGGTAGCACGACACTTCGATCCCAAGATCCGAAACTATACTTTAGAGGTATGGAATCTCATTCTAAGATGTGTTCTCTTGGGTATGGGGATGCTTGGTCCAATGCGGGAAGGAACTTATGAAGTCGATCAAAAGCTTGGAGATTGAACGTTCGAGCTTGCAACTATTGATGGAATCCCAATCCGATGCACACAGAATAATGATTTTCTATGACACTACTACACATAGCTCCTTTCAGTTTGTTTGAACAAATAAGCCACCCAAGGACTCTGGGGCAATGTAATAAGATAGGACTTTCCATGTTTTCATTTTGTAATCATGAATTAGCTTCTTGAACCAATGGAGTTATTATAAGCGAAATTCTTGTATTGCACGACTAGTAGTACGGCCGGGAGCATACTCTTTAGATCTGGGATAATGGCCATGGAGTATAGTCTCAGGGATTGATTGGATAATTTGACCCAGTCCTATAAACACAAACTCATTGGGATTAGTATAATTGCCGAAGAGTATAACTCCGGGTCGATCGGATAATTTGACCTAATCTTTTGGCCCGCTCAGATAATTCGGCCCTACCTTTCCAAGTCAATTGGATAATTCATCCAATCTTCTAGGCTGGTCAGATGATTTGGCCCTACATTTTCACCAATGTTTTCGGGTTCATCAAAAAATTTGACCCAATCTTCCAGGGTCGATCAGAAAATTTTGCCCCACTTTAAGGATTGATTGAATAATTCGACCCCAACGTTCAAGAATTTGCCTTTGCCCAGAGTTTGCAATGTTAAAAGGGAAAAAACATATATGGGTCGATCAGATAATTCGACCCCAACCTTCAGTAATTTGCCATTGCCCGAAGTTTGGCGAAGTCAAGAAGGAAAACCCAAATTCTGACATTTAAAATAGAAAATTCCATGAACAAAATTTGGTTCACGATGAATTATTTAAAAAGGAAATAAATGTTACAAATGCTGCTCTCCGGTAATATGGAGCAACATGAAACTCAAATTATTTACAGCTAATTATAGGTCGAAGAAATTTTGGCCAAACGCGAACAAGAATAACTATAGAGTTGGTTAAATAACATTTTTGTTTAACCAAGCGAAGCAACTTGGCAGCTACAAATAGGACTGAACAATAATATTTATCTAGAGTACTTGTAGGAATTTTATTTGTGTGCACAGAATTGTAACAAATAAAGGTGTTGCATGAAAGCAGGTAGTTGCATGTAGGTAAGTACATAACAAAATGTGTGGAAAAGTAAATTGAAACAAAGAATTAGAGGAGTTTTTTTTATTACTTAAACTTTTATATAGAAGGTTTACAAGGGCTGCTCTTGCACAAGCATGGCCTATTTATAGCAAACGAGAATATGGAATATACAACAAAAGAAGCCACTAAACTTCCAAGATTCAAAGATCTTCTATTTGTTCTTCTCCCTCATATTGTCTCTGCCACTGGAGCTACCAATTCACTTCTTTTGATTCCTATTACCTTTGATTTTCCCTCCTTTGAGAGTGTCCCCCTCAGACTGTATCATCTCACCTTCAGTCGCAATATGGGGCTCATCAAATTTCTTGATAGAGGCCTCAAAAAGCTTGATCTTCAAGCGCTTTGGATTTGTTGGCGGAGCTTGGTCATAGGGATTGTAGACATAGAGATAGCATATTTTTTGGTGCCAAGCTCAAGCTTGATTTTAATCATCAAAGGGTCAACCTTTAATCTCTCCGCCATGGTAGTCTGATCAGTTGGGCCTACAACGCTGGTAGTAGCAACACCTTCCTCCTGTGATAGAATCCCATCCTCAAGGTTTTCCAAAGCCGCAATCTTCTCGAGATCGGGCCCTAGGCTAGAATTGGAAGGAGGAATGGAAGTGATGAGTCCTGTGAACATGAAGGTTGATGTGATGAAAAAACGTGCAGAGCCTATGTCTTAGGTGGATGACGGCGAAGGAAGATGCGGTTAACCTATAATTTCGAAAATAGGATGGTAAAGATTTGAAATGGACGTGGGAAAAGCCGAAGTTCCTGAAAACTAGTGAAATAAGCAGTATACGTTTGCCAGGACTTTGATGAGCAGGAGACTTAGAAAATCTACTATCTTCGGATGGGTTTTGGAAAGAATGATCTATAAGGGAAGGAATGTAGATCTCAACAATAGCGGCTGTTGTAGAGACTGGAATGGTGTAGGTGCTTTTGGAACTATCACCCATAGTTGTAGGAATGCTCGTCGAAGGCTCCTGCGATTTTGGAGTAGTTCATTCATGCTGATTCGATGCCCTTAGGCAAGTGGAAGTTTTAACAGTAGCAATTGCAGCAGCATCGTCTTCCTCAGCCAGGATAGTGTTTCCCTCCTCAAGCTTTGTTATATCATCAGCGTCAAGATACTTGGCCATTAATTCTTCCTGGGTGCAACCATCACCGGGCATCACAGAATGATGTGGCACTTCTTCCCAAGCATTAACGAAGGTTACAACATATGTACTTCCTAGCTATTTTACATTCTTGAATTGAATCTCATTGGCAAAGAATTACTTTGGAGTATTGTTTAGTTCTTCTCTTTCCTTGGCCTTTCTCACCCTCAGCACTTTAACCTCTTACACAGCAATGCGAGCTTGACATTGGTATCAAGTTTTTCGATCATCGCTAAAAGCAATTCATAGGCAAGCTTTTCATTTTCTACACGGAGCTTTTAGAATTCAGCTGCCTAATCCACGATAGAGTTATCCCTAACCCGAATAGTTTCATCCTCTGTAGTAAGGGCCAGGTCCTTTCTTGGAAATTTGTATTTTTAGGCCAGCAGCATCTTCGTGGGCAGACTTCAGCATGTTTGCAATAAAATCACAACATTAGTGTGGGCCTTCCTTATCTTAGCCATCAAGCTTTTTGAGCTTACCTCGGACTTAAGGACATAATGTCCCCGCCTTCAATTTCTCCAAATTTTCCTTATACTCTACAATGAGCTCGTCATAGGTTTTCTTCTCAGATTTGAAGGATCAAATATTTGAGTAGTTGATTTTATTGACCTTGGAGAGTGCAAAGCAGAGCTTTTTCCATTCATAGCCCTAGTCAATGAGTTTTTGGAACAGTTGGATGTCCCGGTTAACTTCTTGTTATGGAGTATCTATGCTTTCATTATCAAACATGACATCTTAAAGGAAGAGATTCGGGAAAGCAGCTTGGAAGTGGGGCAGTGCAGTAGGAAGATGAGCCGAAGAAGTAGAGAGTCCTTTAGAATGTAGAGGAACAATAATGTTTAAGGGTTTTGAAGTGGGAAATTGTTGGTGAGGTGGAAGGTGAGATTTAGTATGAGGTAGAGTTGTGCCTAAAGAGGGACCGCGATGATCGTAGGAATCCTTCTATCGTATATTTTGATCGTAGGACAACCGCTCTTCAACTTACTATTTTTCCTCTCTCTTTCAGCTTTGCGATGATCCTCTACCTCTCGCTCCCTTTCTCTTTCGTTTCTTCGGAACCTTTCTTCCTCTATCACTTAACGACTACGAAAGCTGGAGTGAGATGGGTGCAGATAGGAAGTCTACCCTCTAGACTCTCTAACACCATACTAAAGCATGTTGTATCAATCTCAAGCCATGGTATTGAAACGAGAAGAAAAGAATGTATAAATACTATAATTTTGGAACTTAAACGGGTGCAACGATGTGTTTTCATGATCCTAATAAAGTGCACAGTGCCGATGACCGCCTTAAGTACTCTATGTACCATGTTTAGAAGCAAATAAAATAGGAGTCTCGCCACCTTTGCTTAGGATTCCAACAGATGAGAAGCTAAAGTATGGAGAACCCTCGGCTACAAGATCAGTACTAGAGATATCAAAATCACTTAAGAAGGTGAAGACAACTCCAAAGGAGTAAGCTGGAAGAGTTGTCTCGACCGATGGTAGTGCACTTGGTTCCTCAGCTTTCTTGGGAATTTTGTTGATAACGCGCTTCGGACGAGGTGAAGAAATAAGCTCGATGCCTTCAAGAGACATTTCTTTACAGGACTCATCTTCCACCGAGATAATACCATAAACACTATCGCTGTCATTAGCACTTTCTTCTCCTTCCTCATCCCTTATCTTCCCTTCTTCCATTGCTGCACTCTCACTCTCTTTTGGGATTAGTTGCTTTTTAGCTCCTATATCCCTTCTCTTGGAGCCTCGTCCTTAACTAGTTCTTCTATTCCACTTTCAACGAGCTCCTTGGCATGTGTTGTACCCGATGAACCTTCAACTTCCCCTTGAAGATTCTCGCAATTACTACGGGTGAGGACAAAAGATCGTGTAGGCACTCTATAGCTGCTTGGTGGATTTGAAACAGGAACAACTGATCTATTATAGAGTAGACCACACCGTTGGAGGTTCTCATTGATCAGGAGATACGAAATGGTGCGAGGCCTGAAATTTGTCTCCTTTAGAGCTTTTAAACAATTGGTATGCTTGTTCAGAACATCTCAAGCAAAAATGTTTGTGAGGAAGTAAACATAAGTTAAGCACTTGGATAGACGGAATCGTATGGCAAGAGCAAAGAGAAAGGGATCTTACTTTCAAAAAGCCAGTGTCATTTGAAACCCTACGGGAATCGAATGAAGAAGTACTCGCTTTTGAAGTACGAGCACTTTTTATGGAGTGCTTTTATAATCTTGCACTTGCACCATGCCTTAATGATCATATATGATAGTGACTTGCACCTTTGTTCGAAGGTCAGAAGATAGATTAGCTTATTGAAGGTTGGAGGCCATAGAAACTAATTCTCAAAAGTACAAATAGGGAGCTCAGGAGAGCATTCCCATTAGGATGAACTTGGGATGGAGCCAGCCCATGCTCCTGAAGAATCATGTGCAAAAATGGATTGAAAGGAAGAATGACATCACACGGGCACATATACTGACTGCATGTTGTATAGCCTTTTGGGTGGTTATGCGCTTGCTGGATTTGTGTAGGAAGAAGCATGCCATCCTCAGGGATTTCATGCTGTCTACATACATTACGGAGCATTTTGGTAGTAAGAATAGTCAGCATATGTTCGGGCTGATCACCCAGAACTCAATGGCTGGTTTATTCATATATCGAAGGAGGGTGATCTTAGATTGGCTCCGAAGGAACAGCCATCCTCCAGAGCTTTGTGGTGAGCGAATTCTTAGGAGCAAAAGGCATAAAGGAGGAAGCTTGATCTGTAGTAGACCCGACTTCGAGGAGTAGATGTCCCGACACTAGTCTAAAAGCGAGGTGATTGAAGAGTCATTTTGAACAAGAAAACTTGGCGTTTAACATGGTCAGGTATGTTCTATTTCAAATATTAAACCCGTGTGACTGACGCATAGTTTTTTTCTTCAAAGGATGTCGACACGTGTTGACCAATTGGATTTTGGAAATCGACCAATATAAGTGGAAGTGCTGATCAATGCAATGTGAGTTTCGTGTCCTTTACACGGCGAACAACCATCATGTGTAGTTAATTTGCTCATGCTAGAAAAACAAGCCACACTGCACGATGGAACTGTGCATCTGATCTTACACATTACTATCAGATAATCGATAACAAAACCATTTTTCAGAGCGACGTGGAAGTTTCTCCTCTATAGGAACATGAGAAGTACAAAATAGGATGCAATGCAACAAAATTGCCTGTTACATCTGTTTTGTTGACTATATATGACGGTATTTGACCCGTTGAGCGTTAGTTGGAACGAATCAAAGGTCTTTGTAAATTCAAAACTTGGGTTATGGTATTTAGTGGATTCCCACGAGCACAACCAAGTCAAACCCGAGTCCATATTAGGCCGGACCCATGCATCACCTTAGGCGAACTCAAGAATTACTTCAATCCAATACTCGTCTAGACCATCCAAATCATCATCACCCTTGCTGGCCACAATATGAATGACCATGACCAGATCGCCAATCAAAAACCCACCTCAACCAATTGCTGAGTGGATATGTAACACCCTTAATTTTAATGGCATTATTCAAGAGATTTAATTAGAATAGATTAACTAGAATAATGTAGAAAAGGAGATTGAGGTTGATTAATAAACTAGGTGGCCATGCTTATTTAAATACTAATGAACTTATATAATGATTAGGATATTAAACATAAGGGCATTGGGATAAATAACCATACTTCCCACCCTTATACTACTCTCATTAGGTTATACATGTTCATTTTGTCTCAAACGAAATTTATAACCGTGAGAAGCAAGCAAGGCCGGCCATTAGGAAGAAGAGAAGAGAAAATCAACTAAAAGCTTAAGATTCAAGTTAGAAGGAATCAATCTCAATCATAGTTCAAATTTCCTTATCTAATCTACGGTGAATAATAATTTCTACATCTCTATTTTCATTTTAACATCATATTGTTTTTGATTTTAGGATAAATATGTTTTATGATATATTAGATGATGATATGCTTGATTTTGATTTATGTATAGATTGAACAAGGTTGTTTAAAAAGTAGATATGCACGGTTTAGGGTAAAAACCGAGATGTAATGATTTTTAAATGCCATGGGAAAATTATATGTTATAGAAAACCTGATTTTGGAAATGGGTTTCAATTATCATAATTTTCGGACTTAAGATTGATTTTATATTAATTTTCTAGTAAAGAAAATGAGTTATTGGGTTATAAATTATTTACGGCTAAAATAACAATTATTTGGGTTTGAAATTTTTATATGTTGGAAAACATATTAATAGATTTTCTAGTCAACTAGGATGTGAAGTGAGTCACTAGATATGTCCATAGGTTCCTAGTCAACCCATGAAAACTAGGATAAAGTGATTAGATATTGGAATGACCAATAGGTTGGGGAAAACCATGCATTAATTAAGTTAATTGGCATAAGCTTATAGATTCTTAGTGATCCCATGAAAACTATGACAAAGATAGGGTGTTCTTTAATTGTTTAAAGGTTATTAGTTAACCCATGAAAGCTAAAAGGAAATTTTAATTATTTTCAAGTATGCATATCATCATATAATTTTGAAAATGTATGTTTTAACCATTGTGGATGCAGGAATATAGTATATGGTTTTATAAAGGCTTTTGGATACTAGTGAGGGGAAAACCCATTTCGCTAAGCAGCGTTGTCTCACTAGATATCTAAAAGGATTGAGATGTTAGATTATTATTCATACCAGGCTTTGTGTCTGACTCGAAGTTTGTGTTTCCCCCTTAAACTCTCGGGTACTCAATTGATTTTTAGTAGTTTGAGGTTTAGTGTTTTTAGGTTCTCTTTTTAGACGAATAAAGCTTTCGGAGGCGTGCAGGAGGCAGATAGTTATTTAGAGTTTTTCTTTCCGCTATGTGTTGTTTGTAAAGGTAGATCTATTAGCCTTATTATATACTTTGATCAACCAAGGGGCATCTTCATATGTCGCTCTTAGCGTATTTGTAATAATTATATTTTGCCGAATGCGGTTAACCTAATTTGGGGATTATGTATTGAACATGAAATGTTTTGATTTGAATGTGAAAATATGTTTTCGAATTGTTAATTTTTTTTACATATTTCTATGATCTATGTATCAATGAATCGAACATCGCCGTATCTGGTCGCCGAAGATTAATAACTATGGATGACTGCAACATCCGTAGCTATTAGTTTTGGGCCTCCAAGTAGAGGGATGTTACAAGTTGGTATCATAGCATAGGTTTATGAAACTTTAAAAGAAAAGTCAAACCTAAAAGCTTTTTCAAACATAATCCAATGAATTTAAAAATATGATCGGCGTTTGGGTTAACGCTATAGTAACGTACTTGTATTCGCTATATATATGTATATATCTAAGTACGTATTCCTCTCTCTTTTAGACCATTCTTCTGTATCTTACTAAGGCTCGTATGCAGATATACAAGAAAGAGGATATGGAGGTAGGAAACAAAAGAGGAAATCTAGGTGGAGGAAGCACCACTCCTACTGGAAATGCTCGACCTAATCCTCGGAGAAACCAAGGTCAATAGGCTAATGCTAACCAAAATGCTAAGGCCAATGTTGGTGCTGAAAATCCACCAGTAGATGCGGGGATGGTGTATTAGTTATTGGCTAATCTTTTGCAAGCAGGAGCTGCACGAAATGTTGGTGGAGCTAATCCCGTAGTTCCCGTTGGATATAACTATGCTAAGCTGAGCTTAGACTACATCAATCTTGGTGGGAAGTCGTTTCTTGGATCGGAAGATGCTGTTAGGTAGAGAACTGGCTGTTGAATTATGAAAGGTTCTTTATGGATTTAGGCTTGAATGATGGAGAGAAGAGAAGGCTAGCCTCTAGACAGTTGCAAGGTTTAGCACTCCATTGGTGGAACAATGTGACGGCAGGAGTGCCGGAGGAAGAGTTGACGTGGGCTGACTTCAGGAGGAGGTTTGAGTAGAGGTTCTTGCCTGAGGTTGCCAAATCGGCATTAATGAGGAAGTTTATGGATCTAGTTCATGGACAAATGTCTGTTATAGAGTATGCTGCTAAGTTTGATGAGATATCTCGATATGGTTATACTTTTTTTGACACAGATGTCAAGAGGAATGAGCGATTCATTAGAGGTTTGAGGACGGAGCTAGGTAGGATGGCTATGACTCGTATTATAGAACCTTATCATGTGATGGTGGAGATGACCGTCCGCCATGAGGAGATGCTTGCTGTTTCAACTAGGGAGAAGTCAGTTGAGTTCCAGGGTTCTCAGGGAAGAAAAAGGAAATTCTTTAAGAAGAAAGGAGCCCAGAAGAGGAAGGCCACTAAGAAGGCGAAGGCTGATTTGGTGTGTTATAAGTGTGATAAGAAGGGCTATTATGCTCATGAGTGTCATACGGGCAAAGGAAAGAAGTCTGCAGAGAAGAAGAATGTGAAATATATCAACTGTGACCAAGTTGGGCACTATAAGAAGCAGTGACTAGAGCCAGTCAGGCCGGACAGAGGGATGATGTTTGCTATTGGACCACTATCTTCTTCTAAACCCATTGTAGTAGAAAAGGGAAAACTATGGTGGAAGGTACGTTTTTAATTCATAAAATACCAGTTAGGGTACTTTTTGATACTGGTGCATCACATTCATTTATATCTCAGTATTTGGTAGATAGGTTATGTATAGAACCCACATACCTCGTTACTTCCTTAAGGGTTGCCAATCCAATAGGAGGGTATGCAACTCTTGGGATGAGATGTGACCAGTTAGAACTTGATTTGCCAGGACATATGTTTGCATGTAGTTTGCATGTCTTTGATTTCGTAGATATCGAGATCATCTTAGGTATAGATTGGTTGGGTAAGTATGAGGCTAGGATATTTTGCGAGGATCGGGAAATATCATTGAGACACACAGACAGTCATAACCGAATCATTTTCTCAGTGAAGAATTCTAGTAAGAGTGTTTGTGCTTTGTTGAGGGCCATGGTGGCTGGAGAAGAGCTTAGTCAGGTTCATGTAGCTAGGGAGTTTGCAGATGTCTTTGAGCTAGTTACTGGATTACTCCCGAAACGAGCTATTGAGTTTCCGATAGACCTTGTACCAGGAGCTGAACCTGTCAGTAGACCACCTAGCAAGATGACACCAACAAAGATGAATGAATTGAAGGTGCAGCTAGTGGACCTTGAAGGAAGGGATTTTATTAGACCAAGCAGTTCACTTTCAAGAGTAGCTACGATATTTGTGAAGAAACCAGATGGTTCATTAAGGATGTGCATCGACTATCGTAAGTTAAACGAGAGGACGATAAAAAATAGGTACCCTCTGCCGAGGATAGATGATCTGTTTGATCAGTTGAGTGGAGCTAGAGTATTTTCCCAGTTGGATTTAGCGATGAGGTTCCATTAGTTGAGAGTGGTAGAGAATAGCATTCCTTTGACAGCATTTCATGCTTGGTATGGTTCATATGAGTGGTTAGTAATTTCATTTGGATTGACAAATGCACCTACTTTATTCGTTTACTTGATGAACCTGGTTTTCAGAGAGCAATTGGATAGGATTGTGTTGGTATTCGTAGATGACATTTTGGTGTACTCTAAAGATGAAAGTGAGCATGAGATTCATCTTAGAGCGTTGTTGGAGACGCTGAGGCAGAATCAGCTGAAGGCGAAGTTTTCCAAATGTCATTTCTGGAAGAGAAGTTAAGTTTCTTGGTCATGTGGTTTTAGAGGAAAGATTGTCAGTTGATCAAGTTAAGATCGAGGCAGTCGATAATTGGAAGAGACCAGAAACGGTAACCGAGATCAAGTGTTTTCTTGGACTTGTTGGCTATTACCGAAGATTCATTAAGGATTTCTCGCGGATAACAGCGCCTTTGACTAAGTTGACCCGGAAGGACGTGAAGTTTGTTTGGTCCGACAAATGTGAGAAAGCATTTCTTAAGTTAAAGCATTTGTTAACCAATGTGCCAGTGTTAGTAGTTCCAGATGGTAACCAAGGGTTGGTAGTATACACTGATGCATGTGGCACTACATTGGGCGCAGTATTGAGGCAAAGGGGCAAAGTTATTGCTTACGCATCTAGGCAGCGTAGACCGCATGAAGTTAGATATCCTACTCATGACTTGGAGTTAGCTGCGGTAATTTTAGCCTTGAAGATTTGGAGGCATTACCTTTTGGGCAAGAAATTTGAATTGTATACTGATCATAAGTCATTAAAGTATTTATTCTCTCGGAAGAAGTTGAATATGAGACAGCAAAGGTGGTTGGAGTTCTTAGCTGCTTATGATTTCGGTATAGAGTATACTCCAGGAAAAGGGAATAAGGTAGCAGATGCCCTCAGTAGAAAACATCAGAATGTGGTGTTAGCAATGTTGGCAAAACGGAAGGATCTAGAAGCTTTAGCTAGTTGTGGTGTGCACCCGAGATCTACTGCAAGTTCTAGTCAGGGTATTGCCATGTTGTCTTGTTTAGAGGTTCGACCAGTGCTAATAGAAAGGATAGCTTCTAAGCAGAGAGAAGATCCAGTTTTAGCAGAGAGGATTGGAAGGCTTGAGATAGGATCCGAGATTGATGACATAAAGGATTTTAGTATTGACCAAAGAGGATGGTTGAGAAAGAAGGGAAGATTGTATGTTTCAAATGTAGAGAACTTAAGGAGGAAAGTTTTAGAGGAATGTCATCGATCAAAGTTTATGATTCATCCTGGGGGAACCAAGGTGCATCAAGATATGAAGAGGAGCTTCTATTGGGAAGGCATAAAAAGGGATGTTGGCTTGTGGGTTAGGCAGTGTGTTAACTGTTAACAAGTGAAGGTTGCACATTAGAAGCCATGTGGACTACTTCGGCCTTTAGATATCTCAGTTTGGAAATGAGATTTGATATCGGTGGATTTTATAAACAGGTTGCCAAGATCAAATAGAGAAAATGAAAGCATATGGGTTATAGTGGACAGGTTGACCAAGAGTGCCCATTTCATTCCGGTAAAGTCAACCAGGATAGCACCTGTTTTAGCAAAGTCATTTATGAAGAACATAGTTATACTTCATGGGATTCTTAGTAGCATATTCAGCGATAGAGATGCATTATTCACTAGCGAATTTTGGAGTAGTCTACAAGAGGTATTAGGTATCAAGCTAAAGATGAGTATAGCATATCACCCACAGACGGATGGGTAGACAGAGAAAGTCGACAAGGTACTTGAGGACTTGTTAAGAGCTTGTGTGTTGGACTTTGGTGGTTCTTGGAGGATCACCTACATCTGATTGAGTTTTCCTATAATAATTGTTATCAGACCAGTATAGGAATGGCACCTTTTGAAGCTTTGTATGGAAGGCCATGCGGATCGTCAATATGTCAGTTAGAGACGGGAGACAGATTGGTCTTAGGTCCGGGATTGGTTAGAGGGGGCATCAAAGAAGATTGAGTTAATCCGAGGACGGATGAAAGAGGCTCAATCCAAGCAGAAGAGTTATGCAGCTAAAAGGCGTAAGGACCTAGAGTTTTCAGTAGGAGACATGGTTTTCATTAAAGTATCACCAATGAAGGGCGTGGTACGATTTGGAAAGTAGGGAAAGTAGCCCCAAGATATATTAGGCCATTTCAGATTATAGGAAGGATTGGAAAGCTCGCGTAAAGAGTAGAGTTGCCAAGCAGTTTGGCAGGTGTTCATAATGTATTCCATGTATCTCACCTTCGTAAGTATATGCATAATCCAAAGTCTACTATTCCACAGATAGAGTTGGTGGATTTGATAGTAGAGCCTGATTTAACTTTTATTAGACAACTGATTCATGTTGTAGCAAGAGATGAGAAGAGATTGAGGACAAAGACAGTCAAGTTGGTGAATGTTCAGTGGAGCAACAACGAGAAGGACTATACTTAGGAGATAGAAGACAGGATTCGACAGGCCTATCCTGATCTGGTTTAATGGTATGTCTATATCAAGTTTATATTGATTATGATAGTCAGGTAGGCTAGTATGGTTGTTAGGAGATGTTACATATGATTACCATGTTTGCTAGTTAGTCTTTGCTAAATTTCGAGGACGATATTCTTTAAGGAAGGGAGCCTGCAACACCCCTAATTTTAGTGGCAATATTCAAGAGATTTAATTAGAATAGATTAAATAGAATAATGTAGATTAGGAGATTGAGGTTGATTAATAAACTAGGTGGTCATGCTTATTTAAATACTAATGAACTTATATAATGGTTAGGATATTAAACATAAGGGCACTAGGGTTAATAACCATACTTCCCACCATTATACTACTCTCATTAGGTTATACATCATTTTATCTCAAAAAAAAATTATAACCATGAGAAGCAAGCAAGGCCAGCCATTAGGAAGAAGGAATCAATCTCAATCATACTTCAAATTTCCTTTTCCAATCTAAGGTGAATAATAATTTCTACATCTCTATTTTCATTTTAACATCATATGGTTTCCGATTTTAGGATAAATATGTTTTATGATATATTAAATGATGATATGCTTGATTTTGATTTATGTATGGATTGAACAAGGTTGTTAAAAAGTAGATATGCACGGTTTAGGGTAAAAACCGAGATGTAATGATTTTTAAATGCCATGGGAAAATATTATGTTATAGAAAACTTGATTTTGGAGATGGGTTTCAATTTTCATAATTTTTGGAATTAAGATGGATTTTATATTAATTTTCTGGTGAGGAAAATGATTTATTGGGTTATAAATTATTACAGATAAAATAACAGTTATTTGGGTTTGAATTTTTATATGTTGGAAAACATATTAAAATAAATTTTATGGAATTTTTCCAAATTTTTCTTAAGCGTTTTGATGAATATATAAAATTATTTAAGGTATAGGACTTAAACGTTTCATATATTTAATTAGGAGAAGGGGAATTTTATAAAAAAAAATTATTATTTAAATTCTGAAATTAGTGGCCGCACTTTTCTGAAAAGTATTTGCTATCCAATAGGAGTCTGACAAATAAAGGCAGGTTAGTTGAAAAGCTATATTTTTAAGTTAAAAACTAAGAAATCATACTTTTACCATGTTTCAGCCAACTTTAGCATCGAACCTTTTGCCCAAACCTTTCGACTTAGTCGAAAGGTAAGCTCTCAACAAGGTCAAAGTTCAATGCATATGGTATCAGGTTACTTGGTACGTAATGAATTCGACAAGGTCGAAGGGTTCTTGGTCGATAGGTTGATGGCCAAAGAGGTTGGAGTATGTTTGTTTTATAAACCAAAAGCTTTCACTTGCTTTTCTTTCGAATAAGAGATTTCGACTTGGTAGCTTTCGATCGGATAAAATGTTTAAATAAAGGTTTTAAACCTTTCGACATAGTCGAAAGGTTACTTCCACTTATCATTGCTTTGTTTTGAACCTTCCAACATAATCGAAAGGTTATTGCCGCATTTTTAACCTTTCGAAGTCTTTGCTTTCGACAAAGACGAAAGGTTTACCTTTTATAAAAACCAACCGCTTCTCTCATTGCTTTTGACAGGTATCAAAGCCTTTGACTTAGATGATTTACCCATGTTTTATAATGGAAGTATAATCCAAGCTTTCGAAGGAGTTGTTTTAAAGGCGAAGGCCTATTATTTTAAATGAAATGTTTTAAAGATTTTGAAGCAGACCTTCCGACAAAGTCGAAAGGTTGCTTCCAGTGTAGTCGAAAGGTTTTAAAAAGAGCATTTTCCACATATTTTAAATTGAACCCAGTAAGTCTTCAAAAGGTTTATATTCTAAGAGTTGAATGCTTTCGAAAGGTTTGAATTGCGAAATGGTTTCAATGGTTTCGAAAGGTTTGGATCCAAAAGGTTTTTTTGAAGACCTTTCGACAAGGTCGAAAGGTTTGGTTTTGAGAGGATTTAGGAGACCTTTCGATAAGGTAGAAGGGTTGGTTTTTTAAAAAGTTTTTAATGTTGTTTAAGCTTTCGAAAGGTTTGCTTTCCAATGGTTTCGAAAGGTTTTAAAAGCCCATACTCTAAATTTGTAAAGGAAAAACCCACGGCTTATACAAAGGAGTTTGTAATGACTTAAGTACATAATTTTGAAGAAGTATAGCCTTGATAAAAATCTAAGTTAAAGATGTTGAAAATGTTTTATAAAATATATTTCAAGGACCTTAAACGCACGGGAGTGGTATTGTTAAATTGTATTTGCTTCTTCAAATATGAATATATTCACTTGATAACCATAACTGTATTTTGGGGAAAATGGGGTAGAAGAACCATCTTGGTTAACTCAATAGTGGATATAAATTGTTGAAACTCCTGAATGAGTAGAATTGCATCCATGGAGTCATGGGACCAAAATTATAGGATGCCTAAACTAAGTAGTTATTGGTGTAAACCAAAAGGTTCATAGTAAACCCATGAAAGCTATGATTAAGTAGTTATTGGAGGAAACCAATAGGTTCATAGTTAACCTATGAAAACTATGTATTAAGGACTAGTATGAGCTAAGTGGTTTGTAGTGAAACCATGAAAACTATATCCGGACTAAGAATTGACATCAGACAATAGGTTCCTAGTAAATCCGTGAAAACTAGGACAAGCAAGTGGCTAATAGGAGTATCGGTAGGTTCCTAGTCAACCTATGAAAACTAGGATGTCAAGTGAGTTACTAGATATGTCCATAGGTTCCTAGTTAACCCATGAAAACTAGGATAAAGTGATTAATTATTGGAATGACCAATAGGTTGGGGAAAACAATGCATTATTAAGTTAATTAACAGGAGCTTATAGGTTCTTAGTGATCCTATGAAAACTATGAATAGGACAGGGTGATCTTTAATTGTTTAAAGGTTATTAGTGAACCCATGAAAACTAAAAGGAAATCTTAATTATTTTCAAGTATGCATATTATCATATTATTTTGAAAATGTATGTTTTATCCATTGTGGATGCAGGAGTACAGTATATGGTTTTATAAAGGCTTTTGGATACTAGTGAGGGGAAAACCCATTCCGCAAGGTAGTGTGGTCTCACAAGGTATCTAAAAAGGATCGAGATGTTAGATTATTATTCATACCAGGCTTTATGTCTGACTCGAAGTTTTTGTTTTCCTCTTAAACTCTCGGGTACTCAATTGATTTTGAGTAGTTTGAGGTTTAGGGTTTTCAGGTTCTCTTCTTAGACAAATAAAGCTTCTGGAGGTGTCCAGGAGGCAGATAGTTATTTAGAGTTTTTCTTTCCGCTGTGTGTTATTTGTAAAGGCAGATCAATTAGCCTTATTATATACTCTGATCAATCAAGGGGGCATCTTCATACGTCACTCTTGGCGTATTTGTAATAATCATATTTTGCTGAACGTGGTTAACGTAATTTGGGGATTATTTAATGAACATGAAATGTTTTGATTTGAATGTGAAAATATGTTTCTGAATTGTTAAACTTTTTACATATTTTTGTGATCTGTGTATCAATGAATCTAACACCACCCTATTTGGTCGCCAAAGATTAATAACTATGGATGACTGCAGCATCCGTAGCCATTAGTTTTGGGCCTCCAAGTAGGGGGATGTTATAGTATAGGAGGATTCAGAGCCATATTATAATGAAGGAATCTGTGGTGAAGGTTGGAGTGACGACTTGGATGAGGAATCAAGTTTAAGTGATTAGGGGTAGCCTTGGGTGAATGTCGGCAAGTGGAACAAGGTGGTGAGGAGATGATTGCAAATCAGTAACGGATTGAGGGCTTGGAGCGATCAAACACGAATAGAAGGTAAGAACTCGGCAATGAAACTGAAAATATAAAGGAAATTCTCTAAGTCCTGAGTACTTATAGTACTCGAGAATGAACGAATTCTCTCGGTACCAAGTGGTATCTTAAGCCCGAAATTGGAGAATTAACAAAGCGGATGAAGAACATACTCAACTAAGGCATGGGATGATCTCCATAGCGTAGATCTTATTTTTAGCTCGGAGAATGAAATTCCAACTATGTAAGGCAATTAAGGGAATATCTACGAAATGAAAGCAATGCTTCAAAGTAATTCCTGAATGACCAACTAGTATAGGAAGGTAGTATTTAATGCCTGTCTTCTTCCAGAGCATGCTTTGTCCTCAACGAAAGCATACTTTAGGGGCAAGTGTTATCTTGTTCTTTGACCAAGTAGATTTTCACTGGAATTAGAAGCATCAACATGTAGATGAAATGATTCACGTAAATAAAAGCATGATAAGACAAAAAATAGGAACATACTCAAGAAATTTCAAATCCATTAAAACAAAAGAGACCACTTGGTTCCGAGTCGTACAACTCGATATCGATTGCTTTTTATTACGTTTGGACCTCCTAAACCACTTATACGTGGAGCTCTGGCCCGAGTGATCGTCACAAGAAGCTTTTCTTAAGGAATAGAAGAACAACTCTAAGGATTTTCTAAAAGAAAACAAAAAAGCAAGCAAGGACAAGTGGTACCAGAGCCTCTCAAAAATAACTCAATCTCAAAGGAAAAGTGCTCGGAGCACAATGGACTGGAGATAAAAGACCAAAAAGTAGAAGTAGGGGAGATTTACCCCCATAAGAATCACACAACACTGAGTGGAACCACTCGGTGCTGAGTGGGTTTTTATTGGAGTTTGGGCCCTTTCTCTTACTTCTACATACTTGGACTCAGATCCTGGCCTAATACTTTATGGGCCTCAAGTTCTACTATACAATTTTCTTGTAAATATTGACTCTATAGCTACTAGAAAAGGTACTTTATCACTTCATCTTCTATCTTTCCTCCATCAAAGTCACTAGGGAAGCCAATGTTTGCTAGGTCATTTAACCCCTTGTACTATTAACTCTAAATCTCCCTCAAATCTAAAATAAATAATGCTACAAAGGATATAAGGGGCAAAGATTGCCAACTCACTTTAAAAATCTTGTTGTTCCTATTATTTTTCATATACTTTCTTCCAGATCTAAACATTTCCATAGGTCTTTGGGTGATGATCCATTTTTGGCATCAATAGTTGATAATGATTAAATATGTTTATTTCTGTACATTGATTAGTTATGCTCTTGTTTACGTATATTGTTAACATGCTTACTTATATGATATCACCAAATACTTATGACATTATGGAATTAAGAAATGATGACCAAGTATGGTCATTTTATTAATGGGTATTATTAGACTAAACTACCATGTGAGTAGAACTACATCCAAGGGATTGAGAAGAACGAATGTGTTAGGGTGCTCATAACTGATCGAACGTTTGATGTTTATATACCAAATTTGAGTAGTGTAGACTAGTGTCGGGGTAGCACCTCACACAGTAGCCAATTAAGCCCCTCGGCTATTAAGGTCAATGATTGTAAGGCATAGGGATTTGCCAACATCGAGACTATAATTTTGTTAATGCATCCAGAGATCGAGTGGGATGCTCACTAACGATTTTCTTCTATCATAATGGTATATTGGCGTCCTTATTGGAGCAGAAGATAGTTATCATTTTCCCACATGAGTATATTGGTACTTTTATTGGAATGGGAGACGATTATGCTGTTGGAACTAGGACAACGCGCAGCGGGTAAATGGGTAAATTTTAAAAACTTTAATATATTTTGGATCTTACTGTGCCTATAAAGTCATTATTTAGATATAACCTAAATTAACTTTAAATGAAATAAATATTTTATTTAAGTTATAAATAAAGTTTTATTTTATTGTTATTCTTATACTATATAATATAACACACGTACCATATACACATGTGTGTGTACATGTACGTGTAACACATACATCGTACATGATTGAACATGCCCGTGTACACGTGCTGAGATTTAGGTAACACCCCATATTTTTAGTAACATTATTTAGGATATTTAATTAGTTAAATAAAATAAAATAATATAAGATGATTAATGGATTGAGATTTGATTATAATCAAGGGTAGTCGTGCTATGTTAATGTGTAAATCAAAATGAGATTGCATGAATAAAATGTGTTGGGAAATAAGTAATGGGAAAAATAGGAAAATAGGCTTTTTAATATCCTCAAACCCTTAGCCATGTATTCACTTCATTTCACTTACAAAAATTAAAATTAAAGAGAGGTCGGCGACCATTTTCAAGAGTAAGAAGAAGAAAGAAAAAGGGGAAGCTTAATCACCATCAAATTCATTCAAATCTCACGTCTTTTAATCCCAAAGCTAAGGTGAATAATTACTACATCTCACTTTTCTTATGGTTTTCGGTTTTAAGGATAATCCGAAGTGTTTTTGCATGATAATGCCATGTTTGGAATGATTAAGAGTTTATATGTGCTTGTTGATGATTTATGCATGTTTATATTGATTTTATATGATATGTTTTGATGTGAAAACCCTATTAAATGACATCCAAATACCTTGCAATTTTAGATATAGATTAGAAGTATATTTTAGAGACGGGTTTCAATTTTCATAATTTTCTAAATTAATATGGATTTTATATTAATTTTCTAGTGAAGAAAATGGTCATTTTGGTTTTAAATAATTTACGGCAAAATAAATAATTATTTGGGTTTGCAATTTATACATGTTAAAAAACATATTAAAATAGATTTTTTGAAATTTTTATACTAAGTGTTTGATGAATATATAAAATTATTTAAGGTATGGGACTTAAATGTTTTATATGTTTATTTAAGAAGAAGGGGCATTTTGTAAAATAAAATTATTTTTTATTTCTGAAATGTTGGCTACACTTTTGAAAAAGATGTTTAGAAACCAATGAAAATTTGACAAACAATAGCAGGTTAGTTTAAAAGTGTTTCTCTTTTAAGTTAAAAACAAAAATAACATGTTTTAGGATATTCCGCAACTTTCGGCACCATGGGTTCTAATTATGACGTTTCGCCACCATGCTTTCGAAATTAATGTGCATGGTATCAATCTACTTGGTTTGTAGCGCATTTGATAAAGGCGAAGGTACATAGTCTAAACGTTGGGTTCTAAAGGGGTTGGAGTATGCCTTTGTTTTAAAATCAACGTAGCACCTTCTTTGCTTTCGAAGGTATAGCTTTCGATTCAGTTGGCTTTCGACTGAGTCAAATGCTTTTAAAGAAAAGGGTTTCGAATGGCTTGCGCCCTTTTGTTTTAAATAATGCTTTAGAAGGGGTTGAAACCCCTAGTTGTCGCCTTTCTGCCTTTCGAAGTCAATGGTTTCGAAAGGCATACTTAGCTTTTAAAATCAGTCATTTGTCCAATGCTTTCGAGGGGATGGTTTCGACACCATCACTTCTTTACTTATGGACAACTTTTGAAAGGTAGGCTTTCGGCTTAAATGATTTTATAGACCTTTTTGTTCTGTTGAAGTGTTACCCAATGTTTCGAAGGAGTTGATGTAATGGTTTCGAAAGGTGTTTCTCCACATGTTTTATAATTAAAGTCAAGTGCTTTCGAAAGGTTTGGGTATGTTTGATGCTTTCGAAAGGTTTTAAAATGGTTTCGAAGGGGTGGTTCCCTTAGGGTTCCGAAGGAGTCGAAAGGTAATGTTTTCTAATGGTTTTGAAAGAGTTGAAATGGGAGGTTTTTCCAAGGGTTTCTAAAGGCAATATTTTTAAGCGTTTTAAGATATGATGTCCAATTCTTTATAGCTTTTGAAAGGGTTTTAAAAATGGTTTTGAAAGAAAATTTTTGACCTTTCGGCCCAAATAAATGAAGGATTTTACTTAGTTTCGAAAGAGGTGCTTTTAATGAATTTGAAAGGGGTGCTTTCAATGGAATCGAAATGGGGACTTTATAATGTTTAAATGTTTTCATCAACTAAGGTTTGAATAATCATATATATATATATAACATGGAAAGGAGATTTTGAGTAAAGCATAGAGTATATGTATTTTCCTTGTGTGAGCTTGATTTAAAGGTTTTAAATCACTTTGAAAAGGTTTTCAAGGAAAATTATGGGAAAGGATCCCTAAGTAAAATGGCTTAGATATTAGAATACCAGATGGGACTGGTATAGGGTCGCGCCCTATACATTAGCTATTGACCCCAGCTAATTTTTGTCCAAAATTCCAGTGTATAGGGCTTTGTCATAGGTAAGACTAAAATTATGATTACACACATAAGGGAATATATATTTTTATATATATAGGTTATGGTGAGCCCGCAAAACCATTGGGATCAGGTGACCCTGGGAGATGTTAAGTTAGGGATAGACCGTCATAAGAGAAGTATTTAATAGATAATTAGGGACAGACCATCCAAAAAAAGATTGTCTGACAGATGTTAGACAAATTTTGGTTTATATTGTCTGGTACCCGAGTTAGCCAAAGGTTAATAGTTAGCCAAACAAAACTACAGTTTTAGAACAGATAGTTCATTTATTACCTGATATGTATGTTTACATAATGATGCTTTACAATTTCAACCAGTTTTGGTTGCAGGAAAAGGTTTGCAAAAGAAAGATATATATTAAAGGGATGTTAGTGAGGGGAAGCCGGTTCCGCTAAGTGATGTGGTCTCACTTAACATTAATAACCGAGATGTATAGTAATATTCACACCAGGCTTTATGTCTGACTCGAAATTTATGTTTTTCCCCTTGAAATCTCGGGTGCTCAAAATTGATTTGAGTAGGTTGAGGGTTGAGGTTTCACAGGTTCTTAGTAGGACGACGAACTAAGCTACCTGAGGCGAGTAGGAGGCTATTGGAAAGCTATTTAGGAGTTGCAGTTTTTGCTTTATTATTTATTTCCGATGTGTATATTAAGTCAATTATGAATATATTGCTCTGATCATCCAAGGGGGCATCTTTATATGTCGCTTTTGGCGTATTTTGTAACAAGTATATTTTATCATTGGTTGGGAAACGTTATAGGTTTGTGTAATATGAATATGGAACATGTGTTTTGAAATGTTATGAAAGAAAAGTTATTTTGAAATTTGTAATTTGTTTCATATTCAAGTGCTTCTAATATTATAGATACTATTAACATAGCCGTATTTAGTCGCCGAAAGTTAATATTATAGATGACTGCAGCATCTGTAGCGCTTAGCTTTTGGCCTCTAGATAGGGTTATGTTACATTTACACTATAACAGACATATTAGTCCACCCATATACATGTATGACATCTAATATCTATGTACATAAAAATATATATATATATATAGTCTTATATATTATAAAATAATATTGTAAAGTGTAAATATTTATATACATGTAATGTTATATATAGGTTACATTATAATATAAAGTAGTTGTAAATATTGATATAAATAACTATGAGTTCAAATTCAAAATTTAAATTTTAGATCTAGATCTGCATAATAAAATATCTAGTAGTTTCAAATTCAATTTAACATATTAATTTTTGATCGATATAATATGATACATTCATTTCAAAATATAAAAAAAGTTAAAAGAACATACATATATACTTTTATATATACATATTAAATTAATATCTAGAAATACTATATACAACACACCTAGATACATATATATATATATATATATGTTTTAATGTAAATTAATAATATTATATATATATATATGTATTCTAGATTCAGTAATAAATAACCTTTTTAAATTGTGTTCTTAAAATTGTTTTATTAAAAAAAATTATTTTTGATTATCGTATAGAAATTAGTAAAAAATTAAATGTTTTCTCGAAAATAATTTCAAACATACATATTACATTAAATATTTACATATATATTAGGAAGTTTGTGTATATATAAACACATTATATAATTAGATACAATGTTTAAATTGAATTATATATTTATATAATATATTCGATTTTAAAATACATACATACACAAATTATTTTTACTTTTCCAAAAGCTATATTTATATTAATGAAGTATAAATACATAAAATATACAATGATATTTGCATTTTGGAATCAATTTTATCTAAAATCATTTTAAAATATTTTTATATTTGAATTTTATTAATCGATGTTCATGAGCTATGTGTATATATATAGGACAATGATTGGCTACACCTTAATTTGGCTCCACCTTTAATCCCCCTTGATATCCATCACACATTCCAAATTAAATAATATCGTTAGTGGAAAGAGAGAGAGAAATATTATTTAGCATATTATGTAGTTGAAATCAAGGGGATTAGAGGTGTAGCAAAATTGAAGTGTAGCTGATCCTTAGCTATATATATATATATATATACTTAATATATAAATATATACAGTTTCATCGAACGAAGACATCACAGATATATATATAGACTCGTAATAATTCATATACTAATTATAGCACATAAATTACATGATGGGCAATATATTTTTGTAACCAATTCTAAGAAAATATTTACCTCAATTAAGGCCTATTTGTAACATGTTGAAATGATGAATCCCAAACTCCTTAAATCAGTATTTACAATCTAAAATGAACTATAAATCTGAAAGCATCAACCATTGATCTTCTATTTTCATTTAAATTTTGTTTAAATGCTTGAAAATTAGAGAAGAAGGGCAAGGGGTGGTCGGCCAAAGTCTGGTCTAGAAGGAGCAAAAATCAAGAGTTTTATAACAATCCGCCCAAAAACGGACCTAATTTCGACCCAACAAAAGCCCGTCGAACTTTAGGCCCATCTCAAAGCAAGTTGTTAAGTTAATAAAATTAAAAACAATGCACAGTACACAGAGCTATCTATATGTACTTTCAGAATCTCACAGTGGAATGGATAAAATATAATATCAAAAATAAGTAACCATTTCATAAAAGAAAACCATTTCAGAAATATAACATGTTAAATATTACAATATGCATACATAAAGCCTCCATAGTACAATATTCCAAAATAATATATTGTTTGAATTAGGTACAATAAAAATATTTAAATAACAAAAATAGATAGATAATTGTGATAAGTCTTCACCTCCTCCTTCATCTCCTAAATTAGCGCTGTCTTCTCTAACATGTGTGTTGTCAGGAGTGGGTCAGAACAACAAATGTCTAGTGAAATGAAAATCTCAAGCTTTACCATAATTGTACTTGGGCAATATTATTTAGATAAAAAATGTCTTACATATTTAAAACTATGCCATACTAATAGCTTTAACAATAAGTGTAAAGGCTTTTCTAGTCCAATTCCAAAAATTTAATGCAACTACCGTCAATGACGCAAGAGAAAGTGCACAAACCAATTAATACCCTTTATTGAAGGTTAGGCAGACTCTAGCCATTTAATACATATAAAATAGGAGGGTCCCCATCATTTAAAACTTAACCCATTTCTAAATTTTAACGCCACGATCGTTAATGATGCAAGAGCGAGAACCTCCAAACGACTTAATACCTCTTTCCTAGGAACATAGACAGACTCTGACCATTTAAGACCTATAAAATAGGCAGGTCCGTCATTTAATATCTAACCTGAGGTGCATCCGTACAAGGTTCTCAGTAACTGACATCGTAAAAAATCTCATCGTGTCACTTAATACTTCTCCTAAGAAAGAGGCGGGCCTAACCATAGCCACTTAATACCTATAACCCAAAGTGGATCACTCCTAAAGATTTGTCCTGTTTGCGCCAAAATTGATCACAAACTCCAAATGTAGTGAAAACACCAGTGTAGATGCACAGATCCACAATATTCAAACACAGATCTCAAATCCAGATGAAGTAGAGAATAAAAATGAAGAAATAGCCAAAATTAAAAAGTGATAAAGCAAGAAAGAACACAAGATTTATAGTGGTCCGGCTATCTCCGGCCTACGTCCACTTTGAATCAATCCTTTTATTCCTTTTATACTGTAATTACAGTTACAAGCCTTTGAAATCAGTAAACAAAATGGCAGAGTTTTTTCCTAGAAAAGAAGAAGAAGAAGATCCCTTTCTAGTTGCCATAGGACTGCTATTTATAGGTGTAGATCCAAAAATATCCGCCTCAAATCCTGGAAGACCGCCTCTCACACGCGGGTGGGCCCATATGACCAATCTAGAGTTGTTTGGGATCAATCCATGTACAATTCGTATCGATCCAAATTGGCTCCAATCAAGCCGAGATCGACCATGAACCTTCTTGAGTGCATCAGGAAGCCTCTATGAAAATTTCATCGCATTTGGACTTGTAGAATGAGAGTTATGATCAAACCAAGTTGTAGTTTGCATGAAGGCTGAATCGTTCGCATCGATCTGCTCGCCTCAATCCACTTCGTATCAATCCTACCCCCATATCCATAGCTATAGCCTTCGCCTCGATCCAAACTTCACGCGCTCTGATCCACATCCCTCGTTCCATCTCGACCGCTTCCTTAGTATCCATCGATACGAAGTACAAAGCCTTCGTATCCATCAATGCTTTGTATCCATTACATTTTGTTGCCTCGAGTCCATCCTTTCGTATCGGTCCAAGTCATGTTTGTATCCATACTCTTCGTATCGATCGAGCTTCGTTCCTTCGTATCCATTGGTCGCTTCCCTTTTCGTATCGATCCTCTTCATATGTCCTTCGTATCGATCCAACACCTGATCGATACAAGGTGCTCTTCCAAACTCCTGCTCGTTCTTCGTATCGATCCTAGCCTTTATCGGTACGAAATATCCTGCCATACCGATGCCGAGTCCAACCAAATTGATGCGCATTGCACCGATACGAAACCATCGATACGAAGCATGTTTCCATTTCCATCCCGATCAATCCGAAACATCGATACGAACCTGCTTTCCTTGAATGTTGATCCATCCATAACTCGAGCATCCAAACTCCGATTGACCTGAAATTTGAAACGTAGCCTTTCCTAGCATTGTTCATCATTCCCAATTGGTTCCACCATGATCGGAGCTTGGTCAATTTTGACGGTATCGATCATAGCTGTGTTTCCAATTGATCTCTGATCCTGATATCTATCCTTTCCAGCCAATTTGTTGATATCCCAGCTTTGACCAAAAGGCGGGGTAATATTTGCCCCCTAAAACAAGCCTTGTGGTAAGAAGGCGTGTTTTGAATAGCTTCGAATCCGACATCCGAAGTCCATATTCCATCCATAGCCAATAACCAATAATCGAATCCAGGACCTCTCTGGGTCGATATCCAAATCTGGGACCACTCCGAGTCCATAGACAAATTCTCAGTTATTCATAGCCAATATCTGAATCCGTAACCTCTCCGGGTTCTTGTCAAGAGCAACCCGCACCCGACGACCGGTGTTAAGTATGCCTTTGTATTCCTAGTTCAATGTCCCTGACCGCTGAGTAATGCCATGGCTTGAGTCCTAAGCCGAATCTTGGTCTCTCCGAACCCTTGCCGAGCATAGTCCATACTCAACGACCTGAAATAGTAACCGATAGATAATATGGGGACTAAGTCGTAGGCCGAATCCTGCTCTCTCTAGACCCTTGTCGAGCATAGTCCATACTCGACGACCTGAATAAGCCAATTCGCCATGTTCGAATGAAGCAACGTACCCCTTGCCAGGTATAATCCATACCCGACGACCATTTACCAAAAACCAGATAAAAATCCAATCAAAATCCAATCCAAAATCCAGATTAAATCAGAAAACAAAAAATCCATACCAAAAATCAAAATCAATATCCAAACCAGAAAACAAGCATCCAAACCAATGTCCAAAGCAGAAAACAATCAAAACCAAGAGTTCAAACAAAACTCTGAAACCAAACCGGGTAAGAAAAGCAAATGTCCAAACTAGAAAAGAAAAGGCAGATTTCACAAACTAGAGCATCACGGTTTATCATCGTCTCTAAGCATGCCTAGAGGCTATCTCCATCCCCGTACATGAGTAAGTGACTTAGCCGTTTTCCCAAAGTTTGCTACTTATTCCATATAATCCCTATCAGTCGATAACCAATCGACCATCATTCCTGGGCCTCATGCTATCGTCGTTTGAGGTGGACAGTGGCTGCTCCTGTTCCATCACCGCATTTTGAGTTTCTTCATATTGCCGCAACTGAACACTCCTTACATGCTCCTAGATTATATCCTTTAGATGCCTGCAGCTTTTAGTATCATGCCTGTCCAGGTCATGAAAGAGACAGTGCCATCCTGATGCTCTCTCACGTTTTGAGGGTTCTCTCCTTGCCAACTTCGGTAGGGTAGGCAATTCTGAGTTTCCATGTATATCCGCTCCAATGTTTCGTTCAATCCTGTATAAGTGGAGAATTTTGGCTCTCCCCAACGTTTCCTTGCCCTGCCAGAGTTGTCATCCAACTTCCTCTTTCCTTTATCCTTATCTTTATCTGAGCTTTCATCGGATGGTTCTCCATCCTTGACTGCGTTTGCTTCCTTTATCTTCATATCCGAACATGCATCTTCCTGTCAAAGAAATCTTTCGGCCTAATGAAAGAACTCCCCAAGATCCATTGGTGGATCTCATATCAACAATATCTTGAAATCCGAGTTATCTCTGATTCCTGACACTACCGCCATTAGAACCATTGACGGATCTGGCCGATCCACCGAAGCAACTGCTGCATTGTACCGAGTTAAGAAAACCCTGAGTGACTCTCCTGTCCTTTTCTTTACCGACGTTAGTGTTATTACATTTTTCTGTCTCTTGATATGAACCCGAAACTGCTTCAAAAACCTGTCCACCAATTCCGTCCATGTCCTGAAAGATCCATCTTCCAAATGTCGAAACCACATAGCAGCTATATCCGTCAAGTACAGAGGGAAACATTGGGTCATAACTTCCTCCGATGCCCCCAACACTTCCAAGTGTCTCGTGTATCCCATCAATTGATCGGTAGGATCAGCCCTGCCGTTGTATACGTCCATAGTAGGCAGCTTGAACTGTGGTGGATTCTGAGCCATTCTGATGTCATGGGTAAACGGACTCATGTTTACTCCTTCTAGATCTCTGTTTGCTAAACCTTCGTGCATAGTTCGCCTGATAATCTCAGCTAATCCAATGTTGTCTACCAAGGGTTGCCCCCCAAGTCCTCGTGGGAATTCTGGTACGTACTCTTCGTCACGCATTCCTACATTCCTATCAACTCCATGTTGTGCAGTGTCACTTGGAATCCCTCTATGAATTGGTCTATCATTGCATGGTGGTGTGCCCCTGAGTCCGGATCCATCCAAATTGGTAACTGTATGCTGGTTGGGGGCTACACCCTATTAAGCTGCTTGATGCAGCCCAGAGTAGTGGAGAGATAGGTCACAAGCGACCTAACCTATTTTTGAGTCGTACACGACCTAACGAGCCACCAAGAAAGGAGCTACGACCTAACGAATTTTTAGGTCGCTCACGACCTAACAAAGGCGGCACACGAGTTACTGGATTCAAAGTAAGGAAATGCAGACGAGCTAAAAGGTTACGACCTATGATAGGTCGCAGAGAAAAGGAACGACCTAAGTTAGGTCGTGGGAAGATCTAGGGAGATAAGTCGTCCACTATAAGTCGCGGAGCCTTAGGTCGTGAAGCCTTAGGTCGTGAAGCTTTAGGTCGTGAAGACTTAAGTCGCGATGTTTTTCTGAAGCCGCTTCTTTTAGGTCGCTGAAGCTTGAAGCCGTAGATTCTTTATGCCGATTTAATCTCTACCGTTGATTCCTTAAGTCGTTGATGGATGCTGATGATAAGTCGCAAAGTCTTAGGTCGTAACCGACCTATGTGATGTGAGGCGTTGTGTTGTAGGTCGGTCAAGTGTTAAGTCATGATGGTTTGTAACATGATGTGTTGTATTTTCTTATGTTGTAATCTTTTAAGTCGTGTGTTTTAGGTCGACTACTTTAAGTCGTCTAGTTTTTAGGTCACACTATTTTTAGGTCGTAGGTCGTTCACGACCTAAGTGTTGTACTGTTTTCTGTGGGAGTTGTAAAATGCTATAAATAGGCGTGAGTTGTACATTTGAAAGTTAGTTGATTGGAATAAAAACTCTTGTTTTGTTAGCTTTATGCTTTCGCCAAATTGGTAGTTGAGTGTAATCTCCTATCTCCTCTTTCGGTTAATCGAGTGCGCTCGATTCAACGACTGTAGAAGCCGATTCATGGAATCTAGTGCGCTAGATCAACGTGCGAAGAATCGCAGATCTTTAAACACGGAATAGTGCGCTATCAACGTGTTTGAGATAGCTAGAATTCGGTATCTTCGGATCAACGAATTTGGGCAATTCAGCATCTTCAATCCATCAATCGCTACTTTCATCATTTATCAGATTTTGTTATTTCCGCTGCTGCACCATTTTTGGTATCAGAGCTTGTTTTAGCCAATCATAGCTAAATCGAGTCTTGGAGCCAATCATCTTGAAGAATTTGAAGTCAAAGTGTTGGATCGTACCATTTGATCAAGGCCGAGAGCAAAGAGTGAAGTTGTTCGACTTTGTACCGAAGTTTGCATTATTTTGAGGAGTTGTAGTTCATCGTGTTCATCATAATTTGCAACAAGGTTGGAGTTTCCGATCTATAGCATTTTGGATCTAAGGAGGAAAAGTGTTTGAATTTCGGCCGTGGGAGTTTGCACGCCAAGAAGAAGTTTGAATTGAGCCGAGCCAATTGAGTCCCGAGGCCGGGTTAAGTCGTGTACACCAGTTTGGTATCTCTGAAGTGTTTGTGAAGTTTTCAAATCATCCCGCCGAGAAGAGCTAATCGACATCAAAATATTGAAGCTTTGTATAGAAGAGAAGAAGCTGATGAGATGGAGCAAAGAATTAACAAAAATTTTAGTGAGAAGCTTAATGAAGGGATTGGACGATTAGAGAAGATGATGTTAGAGATGAATCAAAATCGAAGAAGGACTTCACCTGAATCTAACCATGGGGGAAGTAGAGTCTCACCACATTTCAATCGAGAAAGAAGTGTTAATAGCAATCATAGAAGTGAAGATCGGAATCGTGATCGGAATGTGAATGATCGTGATCGGAGGAATGGTGGTAGTAGAGATGTTGGTGGTCAGGATCGACATCGATATACATCTGATTTTGAAGAGGAGTATGACGGTGGTAGTGTTCGAGGACAAGGACAAGGTCAAGGAAGAAATTATTCTGAGTATGATCATAAGTGGGAATCGGGGATGAAAACTGAAATTCCTGAATTCAAGGGTGGTATGCAAGCTAAGGAGTTTTTGGATTGGATGTCTAATGTTGAAGAAATTTTTGACTTCAAGGAAGTTCCAAAACATCGTAGAGTGAAGTTGGTTGCTACAAGGTTGAGGGGAAGAGCTTTGGTATGGTGGCAGCAAACCAAACTTACACGTGAACGGATGGGGAAGTCAAAGGTTGAATCTTGGGAGAAGATGAAGAAATTGATGAAAGCAACGTTCTTACCTTACAATTATCAATCTCTTATGTATCAACGTTTGCAGAACTTGAGGCAGGGCACGCAGTCTGTTAATGATTACGCAGATGAGTTTTATCAGCTTATTGCGAGGAATGACATCATGGAAACAGAAGAGTAGCTAACAGCTAGATTTGTTGGAGGGTTGAGAATGCAGATTCAGGATATGGTGAATATGTTTGATCCCAGATCTATTGCTGAAGCACATCAGAAAGCGTTAGCTTGGGAGAAACAAGGTAGACGAGGTGGTGGTATGTTTACAAATTCTAACAACCCAATGAAAGGGGCTAGTAGTAATGTGAATGTTTCAAAGGCTGTTGCAAAACCAGTTGTTAATGAAATTGCTAAGACCAGGATCAACAGTGGTATCAAATGTTTCAATTGTCAGGAAGTTGGTCACAAAAGTAACGAATGTCCAAAGCCGAAGAAGCGAGCAATGATAGCTGAGGTTGAGGATGAGGATGAAGGGGCTGAATATTCTAATTCAATACCAGTTGAGGAGGAAGAATTGTTGTCTGGAGATGATGGTTATACATTAATGATGAGGAGGAATTTCTTAACACCGAAGCAGGAGGAAGAGACTAGCTGGTTGAGGAGTAACATCTTTCAATCAATGTGCACTATCTTGGGAAGGGTTTGCAAGTTTGTCATAGATGTAGGAAGCTGTGATAACATTATCTCTACAGAAGCTGTAAAGAAATTATCATTAAAGACAGAGAAGCATCCGAAACCGTACAAGTTAGCTTGGTTGAGGAAAGGTGGGGAGGTGAAAGTTAGTCGAAGGGCTTGTGTTAATTTCTCAATTGGAAAGAAATACAAAGACGAAATTTGGTGTGATGTTGTGGACATGGACGTATGCCATTTGTTGTTGGGGAGACCGTGGCAGTATGATAGGGCGGTGCAACATGATGGGCGTACAAACAGTTACAGTTTTATGTTTGAAGGCACGAAAATTACTTTGGTTCCCAAGAAGCGACAACAGGAGGAAAGCAAGTTGGAGGAGATTGAAGAGCTTAAAACTTTACTATCTTTGAAGGAGTTTGTCAAGGAGGTTGAGGAGGAGCCTGAAGTATTTTTATTGATCAGACGAGAGAGTCATGAAGTGGTGGAAATACCAGAAGAAGTAAAACCAGTACTGGAAGAATTTGACGATGTATTTCCAGAAGAGTTGCCAATGGAGTTACCGCCGTTGAGGGACATTTAACATCAAATTGATCTTGTTCCAGGAGCTGTGTTACCTCATAGACCACACTACAGAATGAGTCCAAAGGAACATGAAGAGTTGCGAAGATAGGTGGAAGAATTGCTTGAACAGGGGCGTGTGCAGGAGAGTTTAAGTCCTTGTGTTGTACCAGCTTTATTGGTACCCAAAATGGATGGAACGTGGAGGATGTGCACTGATAGTCAAGCACTGAATAAGATTACTGTGAGATACAGATTTCCAATGCCGAGGCTTGATGATTTGTTGGATCAGTTGAGCGGGGCTACCATATTTTCGAAGATTGATTTAAAGAGTTGTTATCATCAAATTCGAATCAGACCAGGGGATGAATGGAAAACAGCGTTCAAGACACGTGAGGGGTTGTACGAATGGCTTGTTATGCCGTTTGGTCTTTTGAATGCACCTAGTACATTCATGCGGGTGATGAATCAAATCTTTAGACCTTTTATTGGGAATTTTGTAGTAGTGTATTTTGATGATATCCTGATATATAGTAGAAGCTCAGAAGAACATTTGCAACATTTGAAGGAAGTGTTGATGGTATTGCGACAAGAACAATTTTATGTTGCGACGAAGAAATGCGTGTTCATGACGCATAGTGTTTTATTCTTGGGATATGTTACTTCGGGAGGAGGAATACAGGTTGATCATAATAAAGTTGAAGCAGTCAGAAATTGGCCACAACCCAGAACGATAACCGATGTTAGAAGTTTTCATGGTTTGGCGTCATTCTACCGAAGGTTTATTCCACACTTCACTAGCGTGATGGCACCAGTTACTGATTGTATGAAAGGGAAGCAATTTTCATGGACGGAGGAAGCAGGGGTTGCTTTTGAGCGAATCAAAGAACTCTTGACGTCAGCACCAATTCTAGTATTACCAGATTTTCAGTTGTTGTTTGAGCTACACACTGATGCATCAAAGGTTGGAATTGGAGGGGTGTTGAGTCAGAAAGGACGTCCTATTGCATATTTCAGTGAGAAGCTTTCAGGAGCAAAGATGAGATATAGTACATATGATATGGAGTTTTATGCTATCGTGCAAGCCGTGAAACATTGGAGACATTATTTGTTTCATAAAGAATTTGTTTTGTATACTAATCATGAAGCATTGAAGCATATGCAGGGACAGGACAAAATTGCAGCAAGGCATGCTTCATGGATTGCATACTTACAACAATTTACATTTGTGGTGAAGCATAAATCGGGAATTACAAATCGAGTTGCAGATGCATTGAGCAGAAGGAATCATGTGTTGACTACAATGAAGGTTGAGGTGACAGGGTTTGATGTGTTGCCAGAAATATTTGTTGATGATCCTTACTTTGCAAAGTTTGTCGAGGAAGCCAAGGAGGGAAAGACGAATGAGTATGTATTGGTGGATGGTTTTCTGTTTAAAGGAAATCGATTATGTGTACCGGATTGCAGTTTACTTATGAAGATCGTAAAGGAGCTACATGAGGAAGGTCATGTGGGCCGAGATCGTACTTTGCAATTGATTTCTCATTCTTATTATTGGCCGTCGATGAAGCGGGAGGTTGGAAAGTTTGTGGAAAGATGTCATACTTGCCAAGTTTCTAAGGGGACAGCGACAAATGCGGGATTGTATATGCCGTTACCCGTGCCAATTAGACCATGGGTTGATATCAGTATGGATTTTGTTTTGGGATTACCGAGAACTCAAAGGGGGAATGATTCGATATATGTTGTAGTGGACAGGTTTTCGAAGATGGCACATTTCATAGCTTGTAAGAAGACAGCCGATGCCGTTCGTGTTGCCGAATTATTCTTTAAAGAGATCTATCGCTTACATGGTTTACCAGAATCCATTGTTTCTGATCGGGATACCAGATTTTTGAGTCACTTTTAGCTAATTTGTGGAAGATGGTCGGAACGAAGTTGAAGTTTAGTAGTGCCTATCATCCGCAAACAGATGGACAAATGGAAGTGGTTAACAGATCGCTGGGAAACTTGTTGAGGTGCCTTGTGAAAGATAATCTGAAGAGTTGGGACATGAAGTTATGCCAGGCAGAGTTTGCTCATAATCATGCGGTGAATCGTAGCACAGGATTCAGTCCATTCCAGATTGTATATTCAAGTTTGCCACGGGGACCATTGGACTTAACGAGAGTACCACAACCAAAGGGGACGATAAAACGAGCTGTTGATTTTGTTGATGGGTTGACTGAATGTCATAAAATCATTCAGGAACGATTGGAGAAAGCGAATGAGAAGTACAAACGTTCTGCAGATTTGAAGCGAAGGAATGTTGAATTTCATGAAGGTGATTTAGTTTATGCATTGTTAACAAAAGATCGTTTTCCGGTGGGAACGTACAATAAATTGAAAGCACGGACGATTGGTCCAGTGGAAATTTTGAAGAAAATCAATGAGAATGCATATCAGTTAAGATTGTCGGATGATGTTCATATGTCTGATGTTTTTAATGTCAAATATTTGATTCCGTATCATGGAGATGAGACTATTGTGGATGCAGAAGGTGCAAATTCGAGGATGAATTTTTCTCAACCTGGGGAGGATGATGCAGCCCAGAGTAGTGGAGAGATAGGTCGCAAGCGACCTAACCTATTTTTGGGTCGTACACGACCTAACGAGCCACCAAGAAAGGAGCTATGACCTAACGAATTTTTAGGTCGCTCACAACCTAACAAAGGCGGCACACGAGTTACTGGATTCAAAGTAAGGAAATGCAGACGAGCTAAAAGGTTACGACCTATGATAGGTCGTAGAGAAAAGGAACGACCTAAGTTAGGTCGTGGGAAGATCTGGGGAAATAAGTCGTCCACTATAAGTCGCGGAGCCTTAGGTCGTGAAGCCTTAGGTCGTGAAGCTTTAGGTCGTGAAGACTTAAGTCGCGATGTTTTTCTGAAGCCGCTTCTTTTAGGTCGCTGAAGTTTGAAGCCATAGATTCTTTATGCCGATTTAATCTCTGCCGTTGATTCCTTAAGTCGTTGATGGATGTTGATGATAAGTCGCAAAGTCTTAGGTTGTAACCGACCTATGTGATGTGAGGCGTTCTGTTGTAGGTCGGTCAAGTGTTAAGTCGTGATGGTTTGTAACAGGATGTGTTGTATTTTCTTATGTTGTAATCTTTTAAGTTGTGTGTTTTAGGTCGACTACTTTAAGTCGTCTAGTTTTTAGGTCACACTATTTTTAGGTCGTAGGTCGTTCACGACCTAAGTGTTGTACTGTTTTCTGTGGGAGTTGTAAAATGCTATAAATAGGCGTGAGTTGTACATTTGAAAGTTAGTTGATTGGAATAAAAACTCTTGTTTTGTTAGCTTTGTGCTTTCGCCAAATTGGTAGTTGAGTGTAATCTCCTATCTCCTCTTTCGGTTAATCGAGTGCGCTCGATTCAACAACTGCAGAAGCCGATTCACGGAATCTAGTGCGCTAGATCAACGTGCGAAGAATCGCAGATCTTTAAACACGGAATAGTGCGCTATCAACGTGTTTGAGATAGCTAGAATTCGGTATCTTCGGATCAACGAATTTGGGCAATTCAGCATCTTCAATCCATCGATCGCTACTTTCATCGTTTATCAGATTTTGTTATTTCCGCTGCTGCACCACTGCTTCATCTGATTGCCTGTTAGGTCCTTCTGTTCCAGCTCCGTGGATCTGGACTCTTGAAGATCCAGTTGTTCCTGCCTGTCCAAACTGTCTGAGGAGGTTTTGTATCATTTCCTCCTGCCTTTTCAACAGTTCTTCCTGCATGGTTCCCATCATCATCTTCCTCTCATCTCTAGTGATGAAAACTGAGGCCTGATTCGCTCCTGAGGAAGCCTCTTGACTCCCCTCTTGGTGGCTCCTTTCTGGTAATATCTTTCTAGCTGATTGCCTAACCATTGTTCATTTTAGATCTGATCCTTTAGCTTTCCAAATTTGAACTCCAAATTTGATGTAGTAGGTGCTAGTCGTTCTCAGTGAAACCACCAAAGTGTTTGTGCCAGAATTTGTCACAAACCCCAAATGTAGTGAAAGCACTAGTGTAGATACACAGATCCACAATATTCCAACATAGATCTCAAATTTAGATGAAGTAGAGAATAAAAATGAAGAAATAGCCAAAATTAAAATGTAAGAAAGCAAGAAAGAACACAAGATTTATAGTGGTTCGGCTAACTTCGACCTACGTCCACTTTGAATCAATCCTTGTATTCCTTTTATACTGTAATTACAGTTACAAGCCTTTGAAATCAATAAACAAAATGGCAAAGTTTTTGCCTAGGAAAGAAGAAGAAGATCCCTTTCTAGTTGCCATTGGACTGCTATTTATAGGTGTAGATCCGAAAATATCCGCCTCAAATCCTGGAAGACCTCTTCTCACACGTGGGTGGGCCCGCATAACCGATCTGGAGTCGTTTGGGATCGACCCATGTATAATTCGTATCAATCCAAATTGGCTCCAATCAAGCCGAGATCGACCACAAACCTTCTTGAGAGCATCAGGAAGCCTCTGTGAAAATTTCACCGCATTTGGACTTCTAAAATGAGAGTTATGATCGATCCAAGTTGTAGTTTGCATGAAGGCTGAATCATTCGCATCGATCTGCTCGCCTCCCACTTCGTATCGATCCTACCCCCCGTATCCATAGCTGTAGCCTTTGCCTCGATCCAACCTTCACGCGCTCTAATCCACATCCCTCGTTCGTTCTCGACCGCTTCCTTAGTATCCATCAATACGAAGTACAGAGCCTTCGTATCCATCATATTCTGTTGCCTAGAGTCCATCCTTTCATATCGGTCCAAGTCATGTTCGTAACCATACTCTTCGTATCGATCGAGCTTCGTTCCTTCGTATCCATCGGTCGCTCCCCTATTCGTATCGATCCAATACCTGATCGATACAAGGTGCTCTACCAAACTCCTGCTCGTTCTTCATATCGATCCCAGCCTTCATCGACACGAAGTACCCTGCCATACCGATGCCGAGCCCAACCAAATTGATGTGCATTGCATCGATACGAAACCATCGATTCGAAACCATCGATACGAAGCATGTTGCCATTTCCATCCCGATCGATCTGAAACATCGATACGAATCTGCTTTCCTTGAACCTTGATCCATCCATAACTCGAGCATTCGAACTCAGGTTGACCTGAAATTTGAAACGTAGCCTTTCCTAGCCTTGTTCATCATTCCCAATCGATTCCACCTTGATCAGAGCTCGGTCAAATTTTGACGGTATCGATCATAGCCGTGTTTCCAATTGATCTCCAATCTTGATATCCATCCTTTCCAGCCAATTTGTTGATATCTCAGCCTTAACCAAAAGGCGGGGTAACATGTCCCATCATATTAATTGTGTAACTTATGACCCATAACCTAACCGTGACATCTTAGAATAATCCCACTATTTGTATATACTGGTAGCCAAATTAGTTGGGTAGATTTACCTGACAGAATCAGGACTAACCTTGCATCCACTGGGGTTATTTATTATAGGCGATGTCTCACATCATCCACAAAGCCACACCACTGGTAGATAGATTTAACTGGGTAGACTTCCATGTAACTTTGGACTGACCTCATATCTCTATAACTTATATATACTTCATATGTATACAAATTTTATATATATGCTATCTTACAAAATTAATAATTAAGGCCATAGAAGGTATCCATTTATTATGCCTTTAAATATGGATTGATTCTCACATTTATCAATAGTTACCTTCATAAGAAATTAATGTTATTTACTACCCTATTAATTCTAACCAATATGCACAATACTATATAATGATTACATTATTAACTTTAATTGCACGAATAAGCGGATCTTTAAGGGGTGAAAAGGCGGATCTTTAATTACGCCACACATGACCAACTCAAATTGTACGAATAAGCGGATCGTTAAGGGGTGAAAAAGAAAATAAAGACAGAACAGAATCTCACACGAATGGAATGATATATAATACTGAACAAATTATCTTTACAACGGAAAACTTTTAAAATACATATATCAGAGTCTAACCTAAATCAGCATGGACAGTTATAAACATCTATCCTTACAATCGCTAACAAACATCAACAAAAATAGACTAACATCGGATAATAAAATACGTCAATACGTAGACGAATATCTCTGGCTCCCATCTGGAAACTCCAACAATCTTCACTAAACCTGAAACTACTCGGATCTGACCCGAGTATTGAAAATACCCGGATCAGGCTTGATAACCAGCGTGCGAAACTCAAATATAAATGACAGTGTTATATATCAGCCTTGGAATAAAATCCTCTGAAAAGAAAGAGTATATCATAAGACCACGCCCACACATAAACATGGACGAGTTTTTACCTTATAATAACTAAAACACTTTTATATATTAAAACATTTGATATTATTTCAAATGACATATCTTTGAAAACATTTGCAAATAAACTTATTAATCTTAGTCGAAATTGTTACCATTATTAAATTCCTGATACTAGGCTCTACAAACAAATCCGAAGGCACTTATTGGAGAATGGATTCCATACAAATGATAAGGTAACGGACTACCTTCCGACGGTACACCTCTAGAGGGATGCACCTAGGGTCCAGAAACTGGGTGGCTAAACCAACACAAGACCGGCCTACCCCTCACGTTGGATAGTACCGAATATGTCATCACCTCGGTCGTTATCGACCATTAACGGGTACCTGATTCATACATTCACCACATACTTAGACATGTGTAGAGTAAATCTAGAAGGATGATGACATCTCCTAATTGGGAGCGACCCACTTAGCCTTGCTGCTTCTACCCTGTTTCTATCATATCCGGGTGATGAGGCCCGAGGTAAACGATTACCTTTTCACATAGCACACCTTCTTCACTTTGAATGCCATATTGCCATTCCTTTGATAAAACTATTGACTTTCATGAACATACAACCACTGAGCTCGTACGTCTCAAAGAAGGGTGTTAAGCTAAGAGAAGTTGCCTTCTCCGCCACCAAGAAGATGTACATTTGTAAAAGTCAACATTATGATCTTAGAAATGCAATGTCGGAAATTCGTCCATACAAGTTGTCTAAAAACAGGACAAACCGAAGGTAATCTCCTACTTCATTAGTAGCGAGAAGTCCTTGCATTAAAGATTTTCATAATAGAGCACTGCTACCACCATATGATATGGTAATTTTCACCTCGAGGGACTAGTGGCAAACAACCCTACATCATGAAGATCCCCATCTTCAAAATCATTTGTCTTCAAACACGTTTTACTTCGAACGTAGATTGGTTTGAAGTGGTTTCGGATAGGAATTATATAAATCGGACCATGGTTCCTTCGAATCCAATCATTGATTAAAAAATGTTAAGTTCATATACGATTATCAATCATCAACGAATTACTTTATTTTTCCATTTAATCAAATATCTTTCTTAGATATATTCTTTATAATTTATTCCATTTTCTTTTCAATGAGTATATGGAATCATTAAGCCTCAGTTATCAAATTATTTGGTTTATTTTCCTTTCTTTTTATCTTTGAATAATTTCAAATCATTTCATCTTTTACTTAGAAAAACATTCCCAAATCATTCATTAAATCTTAATCAAAGATTTCTTATATTTAGGTTATACTTTTAACTTAGGGACAATATTCTCAAATCATTCATTAAATCTAAATCAAATATTTCTTTCTTAACTTCAAATCATATTCTTACAAATCGAAGATTTTCATAACAGAGCATTACTGCCACCTTAATTATGGTAAATTTCACCTCCAGGGACTAGTGGCAAGTAATCCTACATCATGAAGATCTTTTCTTTTATCTTGGAAAATACTTTAAATATGACCTTTTAGAGCATCCGGGCTTTCCATTCGATCTGTTCCACCCCTCGTCTAAAAGATAAAACAACAGCCAGGTAAGTTCAGGGCACTGGTTGCTCCATTCCTAACCTTAGTTACACACCTTGTTTTACCACTTTGCCCTCATAGGCGGGACAAATGTACTAGTCATTTCCGCATACTCAATTTGTTATTATATACAATATTCTTCAATTATTGTTTAAGTGTTATAAACAATTCCTCTTAACCATTTATTCATACTCTTATTAAAACTTCCAAATCATCTTTAAATTACTTAATTATTCTTTTAAAATCATTCACAAAAGATTTAGAAAGGAATTGTCAAGTTTAAAACTACATTTTAAAAGTTATTAAAAGCTGCTGCGAAAAGCGTTGCGAAAAGTGTTGCAAATATATTTTAAAAGCTATATTCTTCAAAACGACTTTTATATCATTTATAAATTCATCTTTTCAAGATAAATCTCTTTTAAAACATTTTAAAAGATTTTTAGAATTTATTTCATATTTGTTTAAAACATTTAAAAATATCATTTTTAAACTTTGGTCACTTAGCTGCAAAAGCGCGATTTTTCTGGAAAATTGTTTTGGACCTATTTTAAAATATACAAGATTAAATCTTTATTTTCTTTCTTTATTTCTTTAAACATATTTATACATTTATAAAACATTTCTAACTCATTTTCAAACTATTTCCAAAAGGTTTAAGCATTCCATATACACCATTTCATTTTAAAAAGGAAAGTGATTTCTTTTGTGCTTATCGACGTGTATTAACATGACTTGGTAAAACAATTTAACAATCATATCAAACAATCAACGGTATGATAAAATCATATATAAGCATCCATAGCAATCATAACACGATATTAAACTTGTATATATATAAATATAGATGTTAAATAGAGTTGCTCACCATAAACCAAAGCGATTAACTTCCTACCAACATTAAACACTAGCAAACAACACCCTCTCCCTTCCAATAGCTTGGCCGAGGCTTGAGATGAAGGTTGGCTAAAAGGATAGAGAAGAAGCGGTAGAGCTTTGAACTTGAATTCCCAAGATTTAGATCAAAAAATAGGTTATATTGTATCTAATTTTAGGCCCTCTAAATCTCAAAATTTAGAAAGTTGTTAACTAAAAAGTTGTTGAAAATTCTTTTATCTTAAATTAAAAAAAAAGAATTATTTGAATCCAAGTTGTTTTGAGGGAGATATGATAGAATGAAGAAGAGGTATTGTCGGATTGGCAAAAATGAAGCCCGAATGCACTTTAAAGAATTGAGTTTCAAGTATAGCAATCCTCGAAACTGGGAAAAGTGATCAACATAAAAGTTGTAGCCACTAGCATTTCATATGATTTGAAAAAATATTTCTTAATTCGGATCTGATATGATCATGTTATGATAAAAAAAAGGGCTATTTTCTGTCTTAAAATGTAACGACGTGGTATTTCGAACCATTCGCATCCACACATGTCAGACTTGAATTGCTCAAAATGACAGATTGTTAATTTATATTTGGCAAAACTCAGCATATACAGTAAATAAATCAATCATAGAATCACAGACACAGAGTAATATAACAATGAGCAGCAGAATAGATAAAAAGTAGTTCATGAAGCTATTATATAAACAACAGAGTTTGAAATAAAATACAACAGAATATCTAAAATACAATGTAGTCTCGAATACAACAGATGACAAGTCTGAACAAAACAACTGGATAGCTGAAAGATGAATAGATATAGATGGATCTTCAAGTGAAGCTCCAACTCCAAAGGTGAGTCTCAAATGCTGTGACACTCAGTCTGACACGAGCGTAAAGCAAAACACTCGAGTCAGGATTAAAATTCTTATATCAGTAAATTCAACTCAAGTGAAAAGTCAATAGAAATACAAGTAACTTAAAGGATAGTTGCGATTTCCATCCATCAAGGATCCGTGGAACTATCTACTATGTAATAATATACGCTATTATAATATGTCTAAAGTAAAGTAAACTATTGAAATAACGTTAAGGCATTACCATATCCCTCTTAACACATTTTTATATATTCCCATAGTCTATACAGTATCGTAATTCCTCCGTAAACTGGAGGGCTATCAGAGGGCACTCCATAGGTATGGTACAGACCAAACTCGTAGAAGGCGTGATAGGGCATGCAAAAAGGCACTCGAGGAAATGCCAGGGTAGATATACCGTTTGCGGATCCGGACTGGTGGTAACGCATAGCATCTACTACCGCCCACCTCATGACACACACCCAAATCAAAGGTGCACCCAATCAATCACAAAAGCAGTGGAATGGTATCGAATAAATGTGTCCGATAGGTGGAATGACCTCACTTGGCCCGGCGTGGCTCCTGTTTTAGCCGCATCAAGCTCACTCACGGGAGTCAGGGCTGCATAAATACCATATAGAATCGTCACCAACCCATCCTACTTCATTCTGGAATCTCCACCACGTACACAGTTGTTAAAGTGGTTTTCGGTATTAGCAGAGAGTATGACAATATCCGATCCCGATCTCTTTTACAACCAAACGCTTATTTCACAACGTGGTCATTTCATTTCAAATAATTCATACATCATATCAAAATAACATATTCATTTCAAAACCCTATCAATTCAATATCATTATTCACTTTAAAATAATATTCATTTCCAGAATCGTAACACTTTAAAATTATAACACTTTCGAAATCATAACAGTTTCGAAATCATAGCACTTTTGAAATCATAACATTTCCAACTTGAACTGTTTAGATATAGCAAATAGTATATATATTAAATTACTTTATATAATAAAATTAGTTTCCTCCAATTCCACAAGTCAATTCAAATCATCTTAAATTCCAAAATTTGATTTAAATCAATTCCAGTTTAGCCATTTAAATTTAAAGGTCAAAGATTCAATTCAAATTCTCAATAAATCTTTTCAATTTATATCGATCTCAAATCCAAGTTTGAACTATCACTTCAATTCCAATAAGATTCAAGTTTAAATATTCAAACCTCTACAATATAAATTTCATTTATATTTCAACATTTAACTTTAATTTTATTCAAATTGGAAAGTATTCACTTAATCATTTTAACAACAATTTTTTAAAATCCAAATTTATATACCTAAATCAACATTAAACAATCAATCTCAAATTTATTAAAAATTAAGAATGTCCATTTAATGACTTTTTATCAAATAAAGTTATTAACCAAGTTATAATCATATCTTTTCAAAATCCAAAAAAAAAAGTTTAAATCGATTCTTTCTTAAATTCAATTATTAACCAATTTAAATTCCAAGTCAACATTAATTTATCTTTTCAACAATTATTATTAAAGTTATAAATTTATTTTAAAATATTAATATAAATTTTAAATAAATATTTTAAAACATATTATATACTAATTAAATTAAATTTTATTAAATTAAATATTATTATTAAATTTATTTATGAAAAATCTTATTTTATACATGTTTGAATATAATAAAATTTAAGTAAAATTTAATAATAAGATTTAATTTATAATTTCAAACTAACTTATAAATTAAACTTTCCAAACATACTATTTTAAAAATCTAAAATTTAGTCATGTATAAAACTAGCGTTTATATATTATATTTTAAAAAAATCGATATCTGTTAAAACCCATATATTTCCTTTCAAACTTTGGAAATCATTTTCAAAATATAGACCAACGGTGTCCGTATATAATTTTCTATCCTATGGTCAAGTGATACGGATATATATCATTTCAATCCGCAATTTAATTATCTACGGGTATATATCATTTCAACCAGCCATCCCAAATTCAAAGTCCATGAAAATCGCTTGGGTTTATCATTTCAACCCATAACGATTTTCCTCTATTCTACAAGATCGTTTGGTATGTATTATTTCGACCCATAGGGAATTCTATACTAGCAGGGAACTTGAAGAGTGAGAACAGTTATAAAAATAATATAACATATCAACAATAGGCATATATCATCAGTGATAAATCAAATATAAACAACAGGAAATGGTGTCAAATATCACAGGTGAACAATTTCAGATAATAACATATCATATGCAGCAATTATATAATTAAAAGTTAAATTTAGCAGCATATTTCAATTGTCATTTCAAATGAAATCAAATTTAATAAATATAAGAATGTTAATCGTGAGTGATTACTCACCTTTCGAGGCTAGAGAGAATAGACAATGAAATGAGTTACGGATCCAAGCACAAATTTTAAAGCAAAGCACGATGGACCCGAGTTCGACTGACAAGCTGATAAATCAGAATCAATGGAAACAAATCAAATCAGTTTTGATATAAACTAAAAATATCATTATTATTATATTATATATATTTTTTTTTCTATATTGTAATGTAAGACAAATATTAAAATAATATTAAATTTCAAAATCATTATTCTTAAAACTCGAATATTAAGGATCGAAGATATATATATTATACTTAAGACCAATACTTATATTTTTTTTTCAATAATTATTATAAAACCAATATAAACTTACCTATATATATAACAAACATTTGTACCTAACATGCATGCTATAGCTAACATACACAACTAATATCTATGAAACATGAAACATATTATACTCAACGCATAATATAATTACAGTGCAACATATATACATGTATCAAAATCAAATTCCATATATATATATATATATATATCTCAGAATACAACAGAACAGATGCAGACTAGTATATATAATATACATATAAGTATATATAAGTTTAAACACATAGATTTTTAAAACCAAACATATATAGGTATAAGTTAATATTTATAAGTTAATATGTGCACAGGCTAATAGATATGCATACAATCTATTCGAAAAAAAATTATATATAAAACTGGAGTAAAATATAAAGGCAAAAGAGATAGAAATGTATACGGCTTATATATTATAACTAACATATCATATAAATCTTATATAAAACTATATATATAGATACAACAGCATATAAATAACTTATACTTAATACTTAAACTAACATTATTATATAAATAATAGGTTATATAACTTACATATACAGGATTCGCCATATGCATCACTAGAACAAAATTCTATAATATACATACATTTATAATAAGATAAAGTATATACATATAACTAAGAGATATATATATATATATACCTTTTATATTTTGACTAATATGTACCCTTTAGATACCATAGATATATATTTAGCAAATATATAGCATATAATTACATAAGTTAACATAAACAAACACCATATGGTGTTATATACTACTGACATAACTATACATATATAACTAACAAATATATAAGTTTATTACAAATCCTATAATATATAATTTAAACCAATATGTATAACTTACATATAGATAAGTTTAAGGGAAAGGAGGTTGCTCAGGTGAGAAAAGAAGGGATGATGGAGGCTCGGCCTGGAAGAGGATGAGTAGAGGCATGTGGCTCGGCTACTGGGTGGAGGCCGTGACAAGGTTCGGGTTGCTGGGGTGGAGATAGGTCGTGTTTGGGATTGGGAAGGCACACGTGCACAGCTTGGAAAGAATGGGGCTTGCGGGTGGAGAGAGGCACGGTTGCTCGGCCATGGTGAAAGCTTGGGCTCGCTTGGGCTTGCGTGCTTCAATGGAGGTGAGGGGGAAAAAGAATGGAGGGTGTAGTCTCGACAATGAAGAGGAATGGCTACAGGAAATTATAAAAAAATTATTATTATAAGTTTTGTTCTCCAGCACAGAAAACGAACTAAAAGAAATAGAAATTGAAGAGACCGAAAGAAAATGAACTATTGGGGATATAAAGGGCCAAAATCTGAAATGATAATTGTTGATGGCTGTTGGTTTACACAGGGTGAAAAATGAATGGTCATGGGAAAATCCAAAAGACAAATTGCGGAACCGATAGGAAGATCGTTTCCATAGATTTCGATGTCTTCCGAATTCCAAAACACACAAACAAATATACTACCGAGATCAGCACGACGAGATGATCAAAATGGTATACAGATATCAGCGATACGATCATCCTATCAAAAGTCTTTATTCGGTACCAAAAATGCTGCTAAAACGTCGGAATTAAGATAAACGGAGCAATAGCAGTCCAAATTTGATGAAACGAAATATGACGTCTCACTCAGAAGATGATTTACATTTTTATTATATAAAAATATCCAGGTTTGAAAAATATTTTATTATCATCAAATATTAACTAATTTAAATTTAAATAAAATTATAGAAAAAAATAAACTTCCATATTAACTGATGAAAATTTACCCTTTGCTATGTTTAAATAAAAGTATTCCAAATATCAAACTTTTATTTAAAAAAATTTATTATTTAAAATTTCACACAATTCGGTTTAATTACGTTATAAAAACCTTTAAAATTTATGGGTCGTTACACTCTCCCCCACTCAAAATTTTCGTCCCCGAAAAGGAACAAGATATGAGAATAGAAGCAATCCGAAAAGAAAAGATAGATTTGAAATATAAAATACCATATACCACAATTAATTCCAAAACCATATATTCATTTATTTAAAATTGGTTTGTACTCAATTAATTGATTCCATTTCATTTTATTTAATCAATCAAATTTATTATGTTCACATTTGATTGGTTTCTATACCATATATTTTCATTCACTTGATTTGTCCCAATTTATTTATATTTATTACAAAAAATTTCACAACAAAATTTGTTTTATTTTACTCATTTATTAAATCTATTTGATCAACTATAGTTAACTTCAACTATTCAAAACCATATAGATTTCAATTTTAAATAAATTAATATTCAACAATTTGGTTTAATCCATTTTATTCAACTAATAAATAGTCATTCAATTTAAAATTGATTTTCTTTCATTTTATAAACATTTCTTTCAAACATATTCATTTTTATATTAACTCATTTATTTTTATCCATTTATCTTCAGCTAAGTTGATTCCACAAAAATTCAAGTTCGCTATTCTTAAGTTCATATTTATCTGCTTAAATAGTCTTCTTTTTATTTATTTAATTTATTCCACTAAACATATTTTGCAACATATATTAGGTGTATATATTTTATAACCATATTTTATTCAACAAATAAATTTTCCTTTTTATTATCCAATTCATTATCAGTAAATTCCCTTAACAAAATATCATTTTTAATATCCTATTACTTATATCATAGTGTATATTATCCAATTAAATTCTAATTACACTTAAACTTTCTAGGTAAGTTATATTAATGTTTTTGAATGTAATTAAACACTATACAAATTTTCTTTTATTTACAACACTTATATTAAGCCAGATTTTGGTTTGAACAATTTATTACTTAAGTTTTCTTCTTGTTTAACTCTTTATTATACCATAACATTTTGACTTTTTGAATATTTTAGGCAAGTCATATATTTAGAATGCAATATAGTATTATACAAATAAGTTTTTTTTTCAAATTCAACTATTTCAAGTTGGTTAAATTTCATTTATCATTTAGATATTCCACTTATTCAAAAATTGCACTTTATTTCAATAATTGAAACCATTTCTAAGTATAAAACTCAAGATTCAAATTTTTCGGTTTCTCTTCAAGCTACTTTGAAATAATTATTTACATATATATTTTATAAATCAACTCATTTTCAAGAAATTCAAATCAAATTCTTTTTCCAAAACAAAAGTGTAGCAAAGCTACTAAGTGGTCTCTCTACTCTGAAACTCGAAAATGAATGTCGATGATGCTGCAGTCATCACCGAAATTATTTTCCAGCGAAAAAAGAGGAGAGTACAGACTTAATTCTTTTAAAATTATTCTTTTGAAACAATTTCCATTCAAAAATACTTTCAAATAATATATTCCAAAACCTTAAAACCAAAATTTGAAAATACCGGAAATTGAATTCTCAAATTCTTAATTTAAATTCATTTCAATTCCAAATCAATTTATAAACCATGTTTTATAAATTCATTTACCTATATCATGTTGCAATAGTCAATGGTTAACAAAACAATAAATGATAATCAAATATTATCGTTTCTAACAACCAATTCATTTAAATATTTAATTTCAGAAAATTATACCTTTATATATAGAATAAAATCATACATAAAATTTATTATGTTTACCAAATTTGAAAACAATATTGTGTCACTTTGCTCTGTTTAAGTGTTTTGGAATTCCTATCGATAACGTTGATTAGACGAATCGATCGAAACCCCAAATCAACCTTAACAACTCAAACAACACAATATAAAACATTATTATATTAATTACAAATACACTCCCTCACACGATGATTCAAGAATTGATTCTAGAACAAGGACAGGGATTCAAATTTAGAGAGACCTTAATCAAAGAGAATTCTAACTAAGAAAATAGGCTCGAAAGGGAGATAAGATAATTAAATAGCAAAAAAGAAAAGATGATAGACTCATATAAATCGTGGGTGACCTTAACCGGGTCAATCGTGACTACAAAATAAGATCGATACAGAATAAGATTGATCATAAAAGAATTACCCTGGTCGTTTACTAGAGAAACATTCAGGCCGTGCAAGAGAAAGCAGCATCTAAACAGAGGATACAGAAACCTCCGGTGAATCAATGCCTATTGTAGAGTTGTTTCACCCCTTTATAAATCATTCTGAGAATGGCAGGATCGCCGATTCATTATAGAGATCAACCGAAGTAGAGATATGGGGTGCTCCAGAATCAAGAAGAACACGAATAGGGAGAGATAAGAATGGATTTCAGAACAAAGGGGAAAATTTCAAAATTTAAAGGAAACTCGAGTCAAGGAGGAAGAAACTCAAGCTCAAACGAAGGTGATTCTATAATTAAATTTACTCTATATGCTAAGTTTTGCCTAAAACCAGAGCTCTGATACCACTTGTAACGACTTGGTATTTTGAACCATTCACATCTGCATATGTCAGACTTGAATTACTCAAAATGTCAGATTGTTAATTTATATTTGGCAAAACTCAGCATATGCAGTAAATAAATCAATCATAAAATCACAAACACAGAGTAATATAACAATAAGTAGTGGAATAGATAAAAAGTAGTTCATGAAGCTATTATATAAACAATAGAGTTTGAAGTAAAATACAACAGAATATCTCAAATACAATGTAGTCTCAAATACAACAGATGACAAGTCTGAACAAAACAACTAGATAGCTGAAAGCTGAATAGATATAGATGGATCTCTAAGTGAAGCTCCAACTCCAAAGGTGAGTCTCAAATGCCGTGACACTCAGTCTGACCCGAGCATAAAGCAAAACACAAAACACTCGAGTCAGGATTAGTATTCGTATATCAGTAAATTCAACTCAAGTGAAATGTCAACAGAAATACAAGTAATTTAAAGGATAGTTTCGATTTCCATCCATCAAGGATCCGTGGAAATATCTACTATGTAATAATATACGCTATTATAATATGTCTAAAGTAAAGTAAACTATTAAAATAGCGTTAAGACGTTACACATACCCCCCTTAACACATTTTTATATATTCCCATAGTCTATACAGTACCGTAATTCCTTCGTAAACTGGAGGGCTATTAGAGGGCACTCCATAGGTATGGTACAAACCAAACTGGTAGAAGGCGCGATAGGGCATGCGACAAGGCACTCGAGGCAATGCCAGGGTAGATATACCATTTGAGGATCCGGACTGGTGTTAACGCATAGCAGCTACTACAGCCTACCTCGTGACACATACCCAAATCAAAGGTGCACCCAATAAAATCACAAAAGCAATAGAATGGTATCGAAGAAATGTGTCCGATAGGAGGAATGACCTCACTTGGCCCGGTGTGGCTCCTGTTTTAGCCGCATCAAGCTGATTCACGGGAGTCAGGGCTACGTAAATACCATATAGAATCGTCACCAACCCATCCTACTTCATTCTGGAATCTCCACCACGTACACAGTTGTTAAAGTGGTTTTCGGTATTGGCAGAGAGTATGACAATAACTGATCCCGGTCTCTTTAACAACCAAATGCTTATTTCACACCGTGGTCATTTCATTTCAAATAATTCATACATCATATCAAAATATCATATTCATTTCAAAACCCTATCAATTCAATATCATTATTAACTTTAAAATAATATTCATTTCCAAAATCGTAACACTTTAAAATTATAACACTTTCGAAATCGTAACAGTGTCGAAATCATAGCACTTTTTAAATCATAGCACTTTTGAAATCATAACACTTTTGAAATCATAACATTTCCAACTTGAACTGTTTATATATAGCAAATAGTATATATATTAAATTACTTTATATAATAAAAATAGTTTCCTCCAATTCCGCAAGTCAATTCAAATCTTCTTAAATTCCAAAATTCGATTTAAATAAATTCCAGTTTAGCCATTTAAATTTAAAGGTCAATGATTCAATTCAAATTCTCAATAAACCATTTCAATTTATATCGATCTCAAATCCAAGTTTGAACTATCACTTCAATTCCAACAAGATTCAAGTTTAAATATTCAAACATCTACGATACAAATTTCATTTATATTTCAACATTTAACTTTAATTTTATTCCAGTTAGAAATTATTCACTTAATCATTTTAACAACAATTTATTAAAATCCAAATTTATATACCTAAATCAACATTAAACATTCAATCTCAAATTTATTAAAAATTGAGAATGTTCGTTTAATCACTTTTTATCAATTCAGTTATAAACCAAGTTATAATCATATCTTTTCAAAATCCAAAATCAAATAAGTTTAAATCAATTCTTTCTTAAATTCAATTATTAACCAAATTAAATTCCAAGTCAACATTAATTTATCTTTCCAGCCTTTATTATTAAAGTTATAAATCTATTTAAAAATATTAATATAAATTTTTAATAAATATTTTAAAACATATTATATACTAATTAAATTAAATTTTATTAAATTAAATATTATTATTAAATTTATTTATGAAAAATATTATTTTATACATGTTTGAAAATAATAAAATGAAAGTAAAATTTAATAATAAGATTTAATTTATAATTTCAAACTAACTTATAAATTAAATTTTCCAAACATACTATTTTAAAAATCTAAAATTTAAACATATATAAAACTAGCATTTATATATTATATTTTAAAAAAATCAATATCTGTTAAAAACCATATATTTTCTTTCAAAACTTTGGAAATCATTTTCAAAATATAGACCAACGGTGTCCGTATATAATTTTCTGTCATATAGTCAAGTGATACGGATATTTATCATTTCAATCCGCAATTTAATTAACTACGGGTATATATCATTTCAACCCGCGATCCCAAATTCAAAGTCAATGAAAATCACTTGGGTTTATCATTTCAACCCATAACGATTTCTCCCTATTCTACAAGATCGTTCGGTATGTATCATTTCAACCCATAGGGAATTCTATACTAGCAGGGAACTTGCAAAATGAGAATAGTTATTAAAATAATATAACATATCAACTACATGCATATATCATCAGTGATAAATCAAATATAAACAACAGGATATGGTATCATATATCATAGGTGAACAATTTCAGATAATAGCATATCATATGCAGCAATTGTATAATTAACAGTTAAATTTAGCAGCATATTTCTATTGTCATTTCAAATGAAATCAAATTTAATAAATATAAGAATGTTAATCGTGAGTGATCACTCACCTTTCGAGGCTAGAGAGAATAGACAATGAAATGAGTTATGCATCCAAGCATGAATTTCGAAGCAAAGCACGATGGACCCAAGTTCGACGGACAAGCTGATAAATCGGAATCAATGGAAATAAATCAAATCAGTTTTGATATAAACTGAAAATATATACATTATTATTATATTATATATTTTTTTCAATATTTTAATTTAAGACAAATATTAAAATAATATTAAATTTCAAAATCATTATTCTTAAAACTCGAATATTAAAGATCGAAGATATATATATTATACTTAAGACCAATACTTATGTATATTTTTTTCAATGATTATTATAAAACTAATATAAACTTACCTATATATATAACAAACATTTGTACTTAACAAGCATGTTATAGCTAACATACACAACTAATATCTATGAAACCTGAAACATATTATACACAACACATAATATAATTACAGTGCAACATATATACATGTATCAAAATCAAATTCCATATATATATATATATATCTCAGAATACAGCAGAACAGATGCAGACTAGTATATATAATATACATATAAGTATATATAAGTTTAAACACATAGATTTTTAAAACCAAACATATATAGGTATAAGTTAATATTTATAAGTTAATATGTGCACAGGCTAATAGATATGCATACAATCTATTCGGAAAAAAATTATGTATAAAACTGGAGTAAAATATAAAGGCAAAAGAGATAGAAATGTATACAGCTTATATATTATAACTAACATATCATATAAATCTTATATAAAACTATATATATAGATACAACATCATATAAATAACTTATACTTAATACTTAAACTTACATTATTATATAAATAATAGGTTATATAGCTTACATATACAGGATTCGCCATATGCATAACCAAAACAAAATTCTATAATATACGTACATTTATAATAAGATAAAGTATATACATATAACTAAGATATATATATATACCTTTTATATTTTGACGAATATGTACCCTGTACATACCATAGACATATATTTAGCAAATATATAGCATATAATTACATAAGTTAACATAAACAACCACCATATGGTGTTATACACCACTGACATAACTATATATATATATATATAACTAACAAATATATAAGTTTATTACAAATCCTATAATATATAATTTAAACCAATATGTATAACTTACATATAGATAAGTTTAAGGGCAAGGAGGCTGCTCAGGTGAGAAAAGAAGGGATGATGGAGGCTCGGCCTGGAAGAGGATGAGCAGAGGCATGTGGCTCGGCTGTTGGGTGGAGGCCATGACAAGGCTCGGGTAGCTGGGGTGGAGATGGGTCGGCTTTGGGATTGGGAAGGCACACGTGCACAGCTTGGAAAGAATGTGGCTTGTGGGTGGAGAGAGGCACGGTTGCTCGGCCATGGTAGAAGCTTGGGCTCGCTAGGGCTTGCATGCTTCAATGGAGGTGATAGGGAAAAAGAATGGAGGGTGTGGTCTCGGCAATGAAGAGGAATGGTTACAGAAAATTATAAAAAATTTATATTATTATAAGTTTTGTTCTCTAGCACAGAAAACGAACCGAAAAAAATAGAAATTGAAGAGACCGAAATAAAATGAACTGTTGGGGATATAAAGGGTTAAAAGCTGAAATGATAATTGTTGATGGCTGTTGGTTTAACATAGGGTGAAAAATGAATGGTCACGGGAAAATCCAAAAGTCAAATTGCGGAACCGATACGAATATCGTTTCCGTAGATTTCGCTGTCTTCCGGATTCCAAAACACGCAAACAATATACCACCGAGATCAGCACGACGAGACGATCAAAATGGTATACAGATATTAGCGATACGATCATCCTATCAAAAGTCGATATTCGGTACCGAAAATGCTGCTAAACCGCCGGAATTAAAATAAACGGAGCAATAGCAGTCCAAATTTGACGAAACAAAATATGACGTCTCACTCAGAAGATGATTTACATTTTTATTATATAAAAATATTCAGGTTTGAAAAATATTTTATTATCATCAAATATTAACTGATTTAAATTTAAATAAAATTACACAAGAAAATAAACTTTCATATTATCTGATGAAAATTTACCCTTGGCAATGTTTAAATAGAAGTATTCCAAATATCAAATTTATATTTCAAAATTTTTATTATTTAAAATTTCACAAAATTCAGTTTAATTACGTTATAAAAACCTTTAAAGTTTACGGGTCGTTACATAAAAACTGGGCCAGAGAATGCACTAGAAAGAAGCGGATTTTTGACATGGTTATGTTTAGAATAAGACAAAGTAGTCCACATGAAAGTTGTAGCCACTGGAAAAATACATGATTTGAAAAAAAGAATTTTGCATTTTGGTTCCTTTTTTAAGAAGTTATGGCCAAGAGAAGAAGAGGTAAAATATGGAAAAAAAGAGGAGTTTGATTTGAAGAGAATGAACATTGATTTCTTTTGAATATTTTGTAAATATTTTGACATTATTTCTTTCTAATTTTTTTCGTACGGCTTGGAAGCCATTAAAGAGGATGGGAAGAAGGTGAAGAAGCTTTAGAAAAGATAAAGAAGAAGCATGAATGAAAGAGAAGAAGGAGGTGGGTATTTATAGAAAAAGAAAGAAGTGGTAAATTTACCAAAATAACCTCTTACCAAATTACCAAACTAACCTTACTTCAACCTAAAGCAATCTCCATCTTTTTAATACTTAACATCATCTTTCACATTCTTACTTTATGTCTTATTTACTTAAAGATTAAGTAAAGAAAAGTAATTATTTTGCTGGATTTTGATGTGATTTGGATTTGATGTTTACTTTTGACTTTTCTTAAACATACTTACTTTTCTTAATAATGTTCTATAAGTTTCCTAATCGTAATTAGTAAAAGTAAACATGTTTAGTTATTAAAATGTGTAATATATATGTTAAAACATGTTAACAAAGGTGCGACAACGTTGCGGCAACTTTTAATCGACAAAACGTTGATTTTCGACAAAACGTTTTCCGGTCACATTTTGACGTTTTTGTTAAACTATTTATTCATGTAAACCAAACTTCAAAATTGATTGGTTATTATCTTTAAATAATTAAAACAAGCATATTTGACTTATAAAATAATATAAAACAATATCCAAATCTATTTATAAAAATACAACATCGATTTATCGATATGCGGCAAAATTTGTCAACTTTTATAGAACAAGTTTTATATATTTATCGAACCATTATAAATTAAATTACTATTATTATCAAATGAGTTTTATATAGATTATATATATATATTTAAAAGGAATTATTTATCCTTTAAATAAATTTCTCGAATATTTATCCTACTTTAACGGAATCCAACTTTGTCAATTTTACAATGAAAATCCTAAATCTTTATTTAATATCAAAAATAAGTTTACCAATCTTATTTATCATAAAAAACTTGATTGTTTAAGTTTGAAAATTCTACATTTGAATATTTAAAATAATTAAATATCTCATTTTTAAAGTGGTAAAATTACGGGTCGTTACAAACAAACTTTACAATTTAAAACTTTTATGTTATATTCAACTTTTGCAATTACCACCTTGGAGTGAAAAAGGGATTCATATTTATTTTAATTTACAGAAATAGGCGGTGAAAAATACAATTAATCAAAAATCATACTTTGCACACGATTTCTAACGTTATTTATTTTTAGAATCGTTTAACACTACAAGAGTAATCAAAAGCGATTAGTGGAATAGATTATAAACTGCTTAAATCTCAATTCAGATCTAATTCTACTAGATTTATACAAAACAATAGAAATTCCAACATATTCAAGGGTTGATATTTATTTAAAGAAATTCTAAGGGTTATAGATTTTGTGTTTTCATTTACCAAAATTTCCCAAAGCATACATCATATCCATATAAATACTATTCAATTACAAAATGTGAAAAACTTGATATTTCCACTCGTAGAGAATTGTTTGCTTCCTAACTGGATTTGATTCCACCATGCCTAATTCTCTTCCATATCCCCCTCTTTTGAAATATACAAGAAAATGGATTGTATATAGAAATTAGATTCAGAATTGAAAACTAGAGAGGAATAGAATTATAAATCAAAAGAATTAAATACCTAAACTTCTTACTTGTAATCGTAATTGATTTTCAAATCCAAAGAAGAAGAAGAAGAAGATGGGATCTGATTTATAGCGCTCTTAATTTTCTACTAGATCCTCCATTTTTTGAATATACAACAAATAGATTATGTGTGGGAAGGGTGTTAGGTTTCAAAATTAGAAGATAAAGAGAAGAAGGATTGGGAATTTAATTTAAATTAGAGATTAGAATTACTTACCAGAAAGTTTAATATTTTTGAAACCCTAAGGGTAAAGAATTTGATAGAGCTTCGTCATTGCTATAGAATTTTATGAAAATAAGTCGGGGGTCTAAGGGTCTGTTTATAGAGGTGGAAAGGAACGACAATTGTTGGATTAAAAATAAACAAATTTGAGTGGTATAGGCTTAGGGTTTACATCACCCAAAAGCCATCAACGACCGACCGCTACCCTCAGGTGGTCAACTGTTGATTTCCTTTTTTGTTTTTATTTTATTTATTACTTACTTTACTTTATACATTACCCTTAATTTTGATACTCAATGAAACGTTATGTAATGATTAACTTTAATTATTTAAACTCAAATTTTAAACTTTTCAAAGTTTAATTATTTAAATTTAAATTTAAACTCGTTTGAATTATTTCAAATTCGAAAACTTCAAATGTCCAAAACTTCTCAATTTGAATTCTAATTTCAAAATATTATATGAAATTGATTAGAAAATCGCTACGGACGTATTTGTGCAAATCCCATGGTCAAATTCTGAAATTTACAAAATTTCCATTTTTAACCTTATTTTAATTACTTAATTTCTTATTAAATGTTATGGGGTGTTACATTCTCCCCCCTAAAAAGGATTTCACCCCCGAAATCACCAAGGGAAGATAGTGTAACAAATACTCAACAACCATGTTATACAACCAATTTATTTACAATAATCTACACAACCATCTACTCGATAAAAAATGCAATGTGATTATGTATGCAGACATACTATAGTTGACCTTAATCCTAGAATATATGCAAGATCGTGACATATAGGTATTACTACAAGCACTTATGATGAAGATATGAGAGCATATCGAAGTCAAGGATGTCACAAAAGAGGCAAGAAGGCGTACGAGAGAAAATAGCCAATATTAAAAGCATGAACACAACATATCAAAGTCCACAATATCGAAGATAAGAATCATACAACAAGTGGTGATGCGTCTCGAAGCACCTTGAAAGGATGTCAAAATTAAAGCATGTTGCACCATTGACAGCATCTCATACCAATATATGTCGAACCTCAAACAATGTCACATGTCATCAATAAAAGCAAGAGGGTTATATGAAAATTGACATCATAGATTATCTACAAGGCAGGATGCTGCACTTCATCGATATTAAAATTGATGATGTCGCATACCATCTACTATGCACTTCACCAACATGATAAAGAATGCCATGTCCATCTATGTATGTAAGGGATGTTATCGCATACCGACAGTGTATAGAAGCATGTTGCAAGTCATCAATATGATTGGAGATGTCACATATCATCGATGCCGCATCTTGTCTATATCGCATATCACTAGTAAACGATGTCGTAGGGAACCAACGCTACAATTCATCAAGACAAGGATTAACATCGAATTCCTGGTGATGCCACCTCCCTTTAATATCACTAGTTATTAGCTTTCAAAAAATGTCACAAGGCGGCATTGATGTCGAAGATCATTAGTATTTACAACAGTTATCGTGTTTTACTAATGTCACAGATCACTGAAGTAAGAGCTATGTCATGGATCATTAATCCAGCATGATACTGCATGTAAACGGAATTATGGGGGTAATCGAAGATCAGCAACAGACTAAAGAATGCTATTAGAGTGATGTCACAAATCATCAATCCTCGATGATACCGTAACTCGTCAACATGCAAAGGAATGCCAAAATAGAATCAAAGTATGATTCCAGGTACCACCGAGAAAGCCATCGATGCCGAAAGCCAAGCATGCCAAAAGTGACACTGGCAGCCATGCCGCACCTCTCAACCCCTATAAGTATGGACCTTGAGGCATGGAGGAAGGGGCAATCAATTCTTCTCTCGTTTCTTACCTTTTGAACTCTGAAACCTAAATAAATTTGGGAATTTTTAGTGCCAATTGTAATCTTGCGAACCTTTTTGCAAATAAGGGCTTGTACATTTACAATCGCATAGCATATTCAGTAGAGATGCATGAATATTGTGACTTATGATTGTAATATCCATGTAATTTCGACATGGCCTTCGCTTCATTATAGAACATTTTAACATGATTTGGCTTCACTATGGAAGATTCCTTGAATTACGACTTGATTTGAATTCTCAAGTACTTGTGATTTCAATCATATCTTGCTTTGAATTCCCAAACACTCATACTTTATGTTTAACGACGAATTTTCTATCGGATTAGAAAATTGCCGATAAATTTCAAATTAAAATTTTCCATAAGCGCACGGTGTACGATTGTAGCACGTATGCGAGTACGTGCCGATCCATAGGGAATTGTTTAGATTTTGAAATTCTATTCAATCCAATTAAACCAAAGTCGAGGGATTGTTAACTAACTAAAAAAAAGGTAAAAAAAAACTAAAACTAAGGAGAATAAAAATATGAGATTAAAAGAGCAATTTAGAGGCAAATCCCCTCTCATGATCACATAAATCAACATAATGAAATTATGATCTCTTTTAGGTCATTTGTGAGTTTAGTTGATGCATTTATCATAAGGATGGCCTAATTGTGTTATTAATTAACACACTTAAATCATCAAACTTTAATGCACCCTCTAACCCACTTACTAACTTTAATGAAAATGAAATGAAATTAAAAGTAAAATCTATTTAAAGCATGGCTTATTAACTATTGAGTTAGAAACATAAACCATCAAATTTTGATTCTAAATCCACTTCGGCCATATGTAGACGAAGAGGTAATTAGTGAATCATATGACTAAGCATAACCTATTTGTTTTGAAGAACATAAGCTATCAAACTCAATATTAAACAAAATCACAAAAACATCTAACTTTCCATTAAGCACAAAAGAGACATAAATGAAAAATTATGTTGCATCTTCATGATTCAAGAGAGCTTCATTACCCCTAAATTGAAAGGGTTTAGCCTCTCATATTTGTTATAATATCAACAAATGTAGAAAGCAACATGAAACAAGAAGAAAAAATGCAAGCTAATGAAAGTAAATTGAGAGCTAATCTATTTGCATAAATATGAAGAGCATGAAATAAAAGACATAAAAGAAAATTGCATAAAAGAAAAGCGGCTAAGAAGCCATTTTTATTTCTACACTAAAGATTACAACTTGAATAGAAATAAAATAAAACTAAATTAAAACCTAACTAAGAAGAAGGTGGAGGCTAAGTGGAAGAGAGCCTAAGAGAGACTAAAGAAGAGAGAGCTAATTATATGAAGCATAAGGGTAATTTATACATGTATGAAACCCTAATTCATTTTTTTGGGAAATGCCCAAACTACCCTTGAGGTAATGTGGCCACCAAGTAATCATTAGCATGTCTTAATCCCCTACTTAAATGTACATGTAGCTTTAATTTCCATTAGCATAAGTATTAGCTCCTAAGTGTACATGAAGGTATGTGGGTAAGTGGGGTCCTCCATGATCCATGAAATGAATTATTTCCATCTCCATTCCTTTGTATTCACTCTTGTGCACGCATATATCTTCATGAAGCCACTTGTATTTGAATTTAATTTCCTACAAAACAACATAGAAATTCCAAGTAAATGTTCACAATTTAAAAATGCACAAAAATGACCATTTTGCCCCTATATGAAGTTGAATATGTGATAATTTGAAAATAATTTGAATTTTGGTTTAAACATGTTAAAACACCCAATATGATCATTTATTTAATTTAATTCGATTAAATATAGAAGTAAAAACATTCACATTTACGTGCACATCAAATACCCCCACACTTATCTTTTAATTCGTCCTCGAATAAAGGAAAAAAACTAAGATAAATCTGTTTTCGTAGGAAACACGATTGCATTGAGCGTATGCAACAAGCCGTTAAACCTTTGGGTGTCCCCAGTAGGACGAGTGTTGTCTCGTGAGGGATTTCAGCGGATACTACCCACAAAATCCAAATGCGAAGTGAAAATATTTACAAAATGCAAGATTTATTTACAAAGAGATGAATGCAAGTTTTTTGAAAATATTTACAAATGAAGGATTTACTTTTAAATCGACACAAATAAGTTAAATATAGGTTTTGGTTATTATCAAGAATTTTACTCGTCAAAATTTCCAATAAAAACAAAGTTATCATAACAAATAGACTATAGTTTAACTCGTTGTTTCGTTTGATAACAAAGTGTAACTATGAAATAGATCTTTTGTTGATTAGCAAAATTTATCAAAGTGGTATTTTCATTTCTTTTCAATAACAAGTCAAATCAAATAAGTTAAAATAGTGCTTGGATTTCATTTACTTACCCTCTCTATTTTTTTTTGAAAATTTTATTGATATTTACAATATTTACATATGCCTAACTTAGATAAACTAAGGCCAGATATATTACCCGTGCACTGCCTTTCGGACCTATGCGAGTTTAATACAGAGTGTGGCGAGTGAACACTTATCGACTATAGGCGTTATTAATAAGAGAATTATTTATATACACACACCTAACTCAGATAAATTGAGGCCAGATATACTGATCGTGCACTGCCTTTCGGGCTTACGTGAGAAGGGTACAGAGCATGGCGAGTGAACACACGAGTGTGAACACATGACTCTAGGTGTTTATTAAAAAAATATATACATATATACAAGAGATTTTTTTTTTGTTTTTGTTTCGATTTTTTTGAAGGGAGGGTTTTGCAAAATCATCTTAGCACCATTTAATTTAGATAACAAAAAAAATGTTATATCCTTTACTTTAAATTTACCACTTTTTTTAAACAAAGATTTTAAGTTAGGATATACTTCATAATTATCACCATGAACCTACCTATATACTAGTTAAATCTTCGTTATTTGTAATCAAACTTTATTTTTATTATTGAGACTTATAAATTTTCAAAAATTCAATTTAATAAAGAAAATCTTATACTTATCCTATAGTGTTCTTTAAAAATAAATCAAAATGCTTAAAAAAAATTTGAGATTTTTTTCTCTTAAATTTTTTTTTGAGTTTTTTTCTTTGGTTTTGGAAAGAGAATGCAAAAATAAACCATGAAAAATTGAAAATGAAAATGATGAGACTCCCCCTACACTTGATTTTGACTGTGTCCCCACAATCAACCCAAGTGAAAGGAACGTTTATTATTATTTACATGAAAATGACATGTATTTTCATGGCATCAGAAAGTATATCGTTAGAAAGTAAATGAAACGGTCTTCCAAATACCAATTCATTTGTCTCATCAAGTATGCAAGACACAGCTGAAGCTTAAAAAACCAAACCTTCAAAGATTTTAAAGTTGAATGTTGATTTGGGAAAACAAATGTCGTTTTATTAAAAATCGTACGAGTTATTTTATTTTCGATGATTTTTGGGGTAGAGATAACAATTGATTGAAGTTCATGTTTATTTTCACCAAATTGAGATTCAAACTTATCATCGATAAAATTTCAAAATTAACGATTTCAAAATCAAAATGGTGTTTTAAATCTTGCTCTTCAGAATTCGATAACTCATTTTCAAAAAGTCCAAAGAAATCGTGTTCGTTAAATTCATCCTCCTTTTTTGGATTGTCAACAACTTCATTGCATATCTCAAGTTCAAAATCCAAAGTTGTTTTTAAATTTTTTAAATCAAGGAAAGGAAGGTCGAATTTTAAATTTGGTTCCACACCCTCGAAAGAATTGAAATCCAACTCACTTACCGTATTTTCAACAACTTCATTAAGATCATCATTTTCAGTTTCAAAAGTTGTTGTTTGAAAATCATCAAATTTGGTAAAAGATGGATTATCACTCGACTCTTCACATGTTGGGATTTGATTTTTTTTATCACCTTGTTTCATATATGTTTCGAACAACAAATCCGTATGTTCATCTTAAATTTCATTCATTTTTTCAACAAAACCCAAATTAAAATTATTGACTTGGGAATTTTCGATTTGGATTTGTTGAGAATTTCAATCGCATCATAGTCGAGATTATTCCCATTGCCAAAATTATTTGAAAAGTGGATCACATTTTCGTTTTGATTTTGAAATTCATTTTGGAGTTCGAAATTGAATTGGCATGGGTTATACTCGAAGTTATTTGAATTTTGATGTGAATTCAAATTTTGAAAATTTTGACTTCAGTTATCACATAAATAATAATTACACAAATCATTTATCATTTGATTTTGTTGTGTAGAGATTTCAAGTAAAGACGAAATGTTATTTTCAAGATTTGAAGGTTGGTCATCATTTTGAAAATTTTGTGGTTCAAAATTTGAATCGTTTAAACAATAATTGTTAAAATATCCATACGAATTTGGAGTGAAATCATATGGATTATATTGATTTTCACAACTATTGTAAAATTCACGTAAATGGGGAAACTCGGACATTTTCAAGAATTTTTTTTATAGAGGAAAAATATTTAAAAATAAAATTTATTTTTCAAAAAGGAAAATTGATTTTTGTTTTGTTTTTTATTTTTCAATTTTTTTTGTTTTTGAAAAGATTTTATATATAATTTTTTTTGGATTTTTGTATTTCTAAAAACTATGTAAATTATTATTTTTTTGAAAAATTTCAAAGAAAAAAAAACTAAGATAAGAAATATTTACAATTTTTTTTAGTTTTGGATCTTGAATTTTTTTTTTTAAATATGCATGAGTTAATACAACTAAATGAATGCAAGGTTAATCACGAATTATTTATCCTAACCCAAAATTATATAATCACACTTTGTCTTAGATCAACAAGATAGTTCTCAGCTAGGTAACAGACATGATTTATCGGTGCACCACGAATCACCGTAGCAATGCAGCCGAAGGTTTAAGTACCTTCAAAGAAACAACCACTATAATATTTACGAATCACCGTAATATTTATAAATGTTTATTGCTTTGCCATAGCCTAGACACCAAGAAATTAAATTGTTCAAAGAAGACAAATTGTCAATATACAATTAAGTGTTATCAAAATGTTATTATTAATCAAAATCTAGGATGAAATGCAAAGCAGAAATTAAAATGTATTAACAATGAAACTACGAATGAATTTTTGTTTTTAAATTTTTTTTTTCTAAAATGCAAGCAACCAACACTGCAAAGAAAAATAAAAATAAGGACTGAGGGCACGATACCAGAGCGTGCAGAATTTATTAGCAATTTATTTTTTAATACGGCAATTTTTATTTATAAGCAAGCAAGAAAATTTTTTAGCAAACTAATCTCCTCCTTTTGATTTCCTGCTTCTGCAACCTGAAACTAAAACAAGATATATATATATATATATATATATATATATATATATACAGTTTTTTATGTTTTTTTAGATGAGGAAATAAAACAAAGAAAAACGAAACAAAATAAAACAAAATGAAAACACCACAAAACAAAAGAGACTAAAACAACTAAAAACAGAACAAAACAATTAACTAAAGCTTTTTTTTCTTTTTATTATTTTTTTTAAAAAAGGATAAAACAAAATAAAACTAAAAAAAACCAACTCTTTTTTTAAAAAAGATAGACAAAGGTCAACTGCAAACAAAGACAAACAAAACAAAAATTTCTTTTTTTTCTATCTCAATTTTTTTCTTTTTTTTAATATTTTGAAAGAAACTAAAAAAAATAGCTTTAACAATAAAAATTTCTATGTGAACAGTAGGGCCAGCCCAATTACAAATTTTCTACAAAACTAAACCACACAATCAATACAAACCCCCAAACTTTCCCACAGTATCGCATTTTCTTAACAATAGTTAATAGTCGAAAATGATTGTTTTTACAGCACCGCAAAATTTCTCAATATCACATCAGAAATTAGAAACTTAAGATGAGGTCGCGGAGCTTAATTTGGATTTCAGGTCGAGTTCAATTCGGTCGCGGCTGTTTCGGTAAAGGAAACTTTGAATTGCAGGATGATGGGCAAGTTGTAGGCAGGAGTGTGGTTTGTCGAGAAATCGACGAGGTACGGTGAAGTGAATTGTGAGTTGCGATTGAATGAGGCTGGTTCGTGATTGGGAATTTTGAAGTGTTGTTGAGTGAAGCACGGTGTGGATTGCTAGCGATTGTGGTTGGGTGGTTCGAGTTCGAGCGGCGATTGCGAGTTGGTGTAAAAAAATGGTTTTGGTTTCGTTCAAGTATGAGGTTGGTTATTTTTTTTATTTTCGCTGTGATATGAGTGTGTATGAGTTTGGAAGCAATTTGTAAATGAGTGTGTAAGCAAATGCAGCAAGTAAGTAGGGGAAGGCAGTGATGATTGAGGTCTGTCTCAATGGAGATGAATGCACAGATGAGATGAAATATGCAGCAGTCTTGTGTGGCCGGGCAGTTGTTTGTGGGACTGAAGTTGATTTGTAGTTGACGTTTGTAGGTTGTGGTGTTATGGCTTTTGAAGGCTGATTGTTTGACTAACAGAGGAGGTTGGAGTCTGATAGAGGAATTGGGATTGAGGTTGCGTTGCTGTGTTTCGAAGTCGGTTTTATGCAGGTTGAAGTATTGGTAATGGAGATGACTGTAGTGATTCGATATGAGGGACTGTCAGTGTGGAGTGCTGCTATAGTTGGTGGTTGCAGTGCGAGTGATAGAAGTGTGGTTTGCAAATAGTAAGTGTGACTGGTTCAAAGATGTATGTTGAAGGTGGTTTGGTAGAGATGATGGTGCACAGTTATGTGCACAGCAGTTGCACAGAATTGCAGTTGTAATGCAAAGAAAATGAAAGCAATGACTAGTAAAAGTTATATGAAGTTGTGAAGTAGATTGCAGTGGTAAGTTGTGGGGTTACTGATGGTTGATATGTGCAATGAAGTGGTCGGGTGGCACAGTGGAAGGTGGAAGGCGTTTGTATTGCACAAATATGGAGGCAGCAGTTAGACGTTGTTGTGGCTGTAAAGAGGGTGTGGAGGAGAAGTAAGTGTGGTCTGGTAGCAGTTTATGAAGTGTTTAGTGGCTGCCTTGTATGCAAGAGGGAGAGACTGTGATGATGTTTTGGTCGAGAAGTGGTTAGTGGAAATGTTTGTGTAGTAGGATGGCTTGGTGTGTGCACTGCACAAGTTGTAGAAAAGTGGAGGATGTGGAGACTGTAGCAAGGAGAAGTGGACAGTGGCAAGTGATGGTTGAAGAAGTTGAGCGCAGTATTGTTTGTAGTTTTGGTTGGTGTGGTTATGAAGGCGATTGGTTTATGGTAGAGAAGAGGAACTGGAGGTAAAGCAGTGTGATGTTTTGTGAAATGGAATTTAAGTGCAAAGTAGTTTGTGAAGGGGAAGGACTGAAGTAGGATGATGGTGAATTAGGCTGCTGTGTGCACATTGTGAACAGTAAGGCAGAGAGGAAAAGGAAAAAAACTGTAAACAAAATGAAATTTATAAATGAAGAAGAAATAAAATATATTTTATTGTTTTGAAATTGTGATGTGCTTTTTTTTAAATAATGAAAATGCAAATGGTAATTGAAAACAAGAAATGCACAAGAACAAAAGCACACAACAAACATGCACACAATTTTTTTCTAATTAAAACGCACAAAAATATCAAACAACAATAATTCGAAGAATAGAAAATAAAATCAAAACAAATCCGCGGCAACGGCGCCAAAAACTTGTTTAACGAAGAATTTTCTATCGGATTAGAAAATCATCGATAAATTTCAAATTAAAATTTTCCGCAAGCCCACGGTGTACCATTGTAGCACGTATGCGAGTACGGGTCGATCCACAGGGAATTGTTTAGATTTTGAAATTCTATTCAATCAAATTAAACCAAAGTCGAGGGATTGTGATGCAGCGCGCTGTGCTAAGTCGCATACTTTAGGCCACCAACGACCTAGCGAGCTAAGATTAAGTCGGCCACGACCTAGCGAACTACGGTGTAATGAGTTACGAAGAGAGGTGGAAGCATTACCCCGAATAACGAGCTATGCCTTAGGTCGTTCAAGCGACCTAGCAAGTTAAGTCGCTGAACCTTATGCCGTGAAAGTTAGGTCGTTCCTATGTTATTTCTTAAATCGCGCATGAAGGGTTAAGTCGCTCAGGACTTATGCCGCTGTTTGTTTTAGGTCGCTCGACCTTATGCCGCTGCGAAGCTTAAGTCGCTCCTGAAGTTCAAACCGCTGTTTTTGTTCAGTCGTGTACTGTTGTGTTGTAACTTTCTTATGTCGTTTGTATTTGTTTTGTTAAGTCGGTTGTTTTGGTAAGTCGTCTGTTAGTAAGTTGTTTGTTTCTTATGTCGCTTACATTTGTTAAGTCGTAGGTCGAGAAGCTATTGTTAGGTCGTGAATGCTGGGTGTTGTAAAATTCTATAAATAGCGGGTGAGTTGTATCATTTTAGAGGTGGAATTTTAAAATAAAATTTGGTTTGTGCTTCTTGCCTCCATTAAAATTGGTAGTTGAGTGTTACCTCCTATCTCCACCTTTGGCATTCGAGTGCGCTCGAATCAACGATTGTTGAAGCCAATTCACGGAATCAAGTGCGCTTGATCAACGTTCGAAGAATTGTAGATCTTCTCTCACGGCATCGTGCGCGATCAACGTGTCGAAGATTGCTAGAATCCGGTATCTTCGTGATCAACGGATTTGGGAATTTGGGTATTCTTAAATTTACCAATTTATCATCGATTCACCGATTATTTCCGCTAATCGTGTGAGATCCTGGACGGATTCGATTTACATCGTCGAATTCGCTTTCTTGGCTGCATCATTTGGTATCAGAGCGAGATCGCAAGAAGTTTGCATCAGTTTAGAGATCGGATTTGCATTGTTGAGAAGTTTGGTGTTCATCGTGTTCATCGTGAAGTTGCAACAAGTTGGGAGTTTCGATCCATCTCATTTTGGATCAAAGTTCAGAAAGTGTTTGAATTTTGCTCGTTGGGATTTTTGTGTGCCGAAGTGATGTTTGAAATTCCGCGCCGTATTGAAGTTGCGCGCCTTATCGTCTTAGGACGTGCACGTTGGTTTGCGCCTTAGGTCGTGAACATTTCGCTAAGTCGTTCGACCGAGGTAGTTGAAGTTTTGGAAGTGCGCCTTTGCATAAGTCGTGCTCAAATTGAAGTTTGAAGAATTGCGACCTAGAGCTTGGTGGGTCGAGATTGTCCATTGATTTGTGAAAGTCGTGTATCATTATTCGTGAAGTGTTCGTGTTAGCAGTGTGAAGTTTGAATTTTTGAAGATTTGTTTGAAGTTCAATCATGCCACCGAGACGAACTCAACGTCATCGCAATGTTGATGCTTTGTATGGAAGAGAAGAGGCCGATGAAATGGAGCAACGAATCAACAAGAATTTCAATGAGAAGTTGAATGAGGGGATTGGTCGATTAGAGAGAATGATGCTTGAAATGAATCAAAGTAGAAGAAGGGTTTCACCTGAATCGAGCCATGGGGGAAATAGAGTTTCACCACATTCAGATCGGGAGAGAAGAGAAGATCATGATCGTAGAAATGCTGACGATCGTGATAGGAATGTTGATGATCGAAATCGAAGAGATGTGGATGATCGTGATCGGAGGAATGTAGATCGAAGGGATGTTGGTGGTAGAAATGGTGGTGGTAGAGATGTTGGTGGTCATGGTCGACATCGATATGCATCAGATTTTGATGAGGAGTTTGATGGTGGTAGTGTTCATGGTCGAAATCGAAGCCAAGGAAGAAATTATTCAGAGCATGATCGCAAATGGGAGTCCGAAATGAAAATTGAAATTCCAGAGTTTAAGGGTGGTATGCAGGCTGAAGAATTTCTAGATTGGTTATCTAATGTTGAAGAGATCTTTGATTTCAAGGAGGTTCCGAAAGATCTTCGAGTGAAGTTGGTTGCTACTAGGTTGAGAGGGAGAGCTATGGCGTGGTGGCAGCAAACCAAACTTACACGAGAACGGATGGGGAAGTCGAAGATTTTTGCTTGGTAGAAAATGAAGAAGATGATGAAGTCTACATTCTTGCCTTACAATTATCAATCACTCATGTATCAGAGTTTGCAGAATCTGAGGCAAGGGATGAAGACTGTTAATGATTATGCTGATGAGTTTTATCAACTGATTGCTCGAAATGACATTATGGAGACGGAGGAACAATTGACTGCTAGGTTTGTTGGGGTGTTGAGGATCCAGATCCAGGATATGGTAAATATGTTTGACCCTAGATCTGTGGCTGAAGCGCACCAGAAGGCGTTGGCTTGGGAGAAGCAGGGAAGACGAGGAGGTGGTGTGTTTCCAAGTTCCAATACTCAGAGCAAGGGTGCTAGTGGGAGTTCCAATGTTTCTAAAGCTGTCAGTAAACCAGTTGTGAATGAAGTTGCGAAGGCGAAGGTCAACAACAGTTTCAAGTGTTATAATTGCCAGGAAGTGGGTCACAAGAGTAATGAATGCCCGAAACCGAAGAGGCGAGCTATGATTGCTGAAGTGGAAGGTGAGGATGTTGATGAAGGTTATTCTAGTCCAGTTGAGGAGGATGAACAGGATATCGCGTCGGGAGATGAATGATGTAATCTAATGTTGAGGAGATCATGTTGGACACCGAAGCAGGAAGAGGAGGCTAGTTGGTTGAGGAGTAAAATCTTTCAGTCGACGTGCACTATACTGGGGAAGGTGTATAAATTTGTGATTGACGTAGGAAGTTGTGACAATATCATTTCTACCGAAGCTGTGAGAAAGTTGAAGTTGAAGACGGAGAAGCATCCAAATCCTTACAAGTTAGCAAGGTTAAGGAAAGGAGGAGAGGTGAAGGTGGACAGGCGAGTTCATGTTCCATTTTCTATTGGGAAGAAGTATAAAGATGAGATCTGGTGTGATGTGGTGGAGATGGATGTTTGTCACTTGCTTTTGGGAAGACCATGGCAGTATGACCGAGCAGTGCAGCATGATGGTCGAACCAATAGCTACAGCTTTATGTTTGAGGGTACTAAGATCATTTTAGTTCCGAAGAAGAGACAGCAAGGAGAGAGCAAGTCAGAAGAGATTGAAGAGTTGAAGACTTTGTTGACTTTGAAGGAGTTTGTTGAAGAAGTAGAGGAGAGTCCAGAGGTGTTCTTGTTGATTGGACATGAAGCTACTGAATCTGTTGAAGTTCTAGAGGAAGTAAAGCCAGTGTTGGAAGTATTCAGAGATGTGTTTCCTGAAGAGTTGCCAAAGGAGTTACCACCGTTGAGAGATATTCAGCATCAGATTGATCTTGTGCCAGGGGCGGCATTACCTCACAGGCCACATTACAGGATGAGTCCTAAGTAGCATGAGGAACTGAGAAGGCAGGTGGAGGAGTTGTTAGAACAAGGGCGTGTTCAGGAGAGCTTGAGTCCTTGTGCAGTGCCAGCCTTATTAGTACCGAAGAAGGATGGGACTTGGCGGATGTGTACGGACAGTCGGGCTCTAAACAAGATCACTGTGAGATACAGGTTTCCTATGCCAAGGTTCGATGATTTGATTGATCAGTTGAGTGGGGCTATTGTGTTCTCAAAGATTGACTTGAAGAGTGGATACCATCAGATTCGTATTAGACCAGGTGATGAGTGGAAGACTGCTTTTAAAACTAGGGAAGGTCTATACGAATGGCTGGTTATGCCGTTTGGCTTGTCAAATGCTCCTAGTACTTTTATGAGAGTGATGAACCAGATTTTCAGACCATTTATTGGGAAGTTCGTAGTAGTTTACTTTGACGATATTTTGATCTATAGTGGGAGTATGGAAGAGCATATCCAGCATTTGCGAGAAGTGCTGTTGATTCTACGACTGGAGCAATTCTATGCAGCAACGAAGAAGTGCGTGTTCATGATGCACAGTGTTTTGTTTCTGGGATATGTTCTGTCGAAGGAGGGTATTCAAGTGGATGAAAGCAAAGTGGAAGCTGTCAGGAGTTGGCCACAACCCAAGACAATTACTGAAGTGAGGAGTTTTCATGGGTTGGTATCTTTTTATCGAAGATTCATTCCACATTTTAGCAGTGTGATGGCACCTATAACCAATTGCATGAAAGGAAAGAAGTTTGTGTGGACAGAGGAAGTAGAGTTAGCTTTTGAGAAGATCAAGACACTTTCGACGACAGCACCCATTCTAGTACTGCCGAATTTTCAGATTTTGTTCAAGTTACACACTGATGCTTCGAAGGTTGGGATTGGTGGAGTATTGAGTCAGAATGGAAGACCAGTTGCTTATTTCAGTGAGAAGTTGTCTGGAGCCAAGTTGAGATATAGCACTTATGACGTGGAGTTTTACGCAATTGTTCAAGCTGTGAAGCATTGGAGGCATTATCTGTTTCAGAAGGAGTTTGTTCTTTATACGGATCATGAAGCTTTGAAACATTTGCAAGGGCAGGACAAAATTTCAGCTAGACACGCTTCATGGGTCGCGTATCTACAGCAGTTTACTTTTGTTGTAAAGCACAAATCAGGGGTGACAAATCGTGTAGCTGATTCCTTGAGCAGGAGGAATCATTTGTAGATGACGATGAAGGTTGAAGTGACAGGATTTGAACTATTGCCAGAGTTGTTTGAGGAAGATCCTTACTTTGCGAAGATTGTTGAGAAAGTCAAGGATGGGAGTACTGATGAGTTTGTGTTGGTAAATGGATTCTTATTCAAGGGGAATCGATTGTGCGTACCAGATTGCAGCTTGAGAATGAAAATTGTAGAAGAGTTGCATGAAGAAGGACATGTTGGTCGGGATCGCACATTGCAGTTGATTTCTCAGTCTTATTATTGGCCCTCGATGAAGCGGGAAGTTGAAAAGTTTGTTCGAAGATGTCATGTTTGTCAAGTTTCGAAAGGGACAGCTACAAATACGGGTTTGTATATGCCTTTACCTGTTCCTACAAAACCGTGGGTTGATGTAAGCATGGATTTTGTGTTGGGCTTGCCGAGGACTCAACGGGGAAATGACTCTATATATGTTATGGTTGATCATTTTTCGAAAATGGTACATTTTATTGCATGTAAGAAGACGGCAGATGCAGTTAATGTTGCACAATTATACTTCAGAGAGATCCATCGTCTTCATGGGTTGCCTGAATCTATTGTATCAGATAGAGACACTCGTTTTCTGAGTCATTTCTGGATGAGTCTATGGAGAATGGTCGGAACAAAGCTGAAATTCAGTAGTGCTTATCATCCACAAACGGATGGACAGACAGAAGTTGTGAACAGATCCTTAGGTAATCTATTGCGATGCCTCATGGATGACAATTTGAAGAGGTGGGATTCAAAGCTATGTCAAGCTGAATTTGCACACAACCATGCAGCTAATCGTAGCACTGGGTTCAGTCCATTCCAGGTTGTGTACTCAACAATTCCTAAAGGACCGTTAGATTTATCTGTAGTTCCACAGCAGAAAGGAGTGATCAAACGAGCTAGTGATTTTGTGAATGAATTGCAAGAGTGTCACAACGTTGTGCAGGAACGATTGCTTAAGTCGAACGAGAAATATAAGCAATCCGCAGATGCTAAACAACGACGCGTTGAATTCAAAGAAGAAGATTTTGTATATGCGGTGTTGACAAAAGATCGTTTTCCAGTTGGAACTTACAACAAACTAGCTGCTAGAAAGACTGGTCCTTTGGAAGTTGTGAAGAAGATTAACGAGAACACATATTAGTTGAGATTGCCGGATCATGTCCATACTGCTGAAGTTTTCAAAGTCAAACACTTGATTCCATATCATGAGGATAAGCGTGATGAAGAAAAGGAAAGTGTGAATTCAGGGACGAATTCTTTTCAGCCAGGGGAGGATGATGCAGCGTGCTGTGCTAAGTCGCATACTTTAAGCCACCAACGACCTAGCGAGCTAAGATTAAGTCGGCCATGACCTAGCAAACTACGGTGTAACAAGTTACGAAGAGAGGTGGAAGCATTACCCCGGAATAACGAGCTATGCCTTAGGTCGTTCAAGCGACCTAGCAAGTTAAGTCGCTGAACCTTATGCCCCGAAAGTTAGGTCGTTCCTATGTTATTTCTTAAATCATGCATGAAGGGTTAAGTCGCTCAGGACTTATGCCACTGTTTGTTTTAGGTCGCTCGACCTTATGCCGTTGCGAAGTTTAAGTCGCTCCTGAAGTTCAAACCGCTGTTTTTGTTAAGTCGTGTACTGTTATGTTGTAACTTTCTTATGTCGTTTGTATTTGTTTTGTTAAGTCGGTTGTTTTGGTAAGTCGTCTGTTGGTAAGTTGTTTGTTTCTTATGTCGCTTACATTTGTTAAGTCGTAGGTCGAGGTGTTATTGTTAGGTCGTGAATGCTGGGTGTTGTAAAATCCTATAAATAGCGGGTGAGTTGTATCATTTTAGAGGTGGAATTTTAAAATAAAATTTGGTTTATGCTTCTTGCCTCCATTAAAATTGGTAGTTGAGTGTTACCTCCTATCTCCACCTTCGGCATTCGAGTGCGCTCGAATCAACGATTGTTGAAGCCAATTCACGGAATCAAGTGCGCTTGATCAACGTTCGAAGAATTGTAGATCTTCTCTCACGGCATCGTGCGCGATCAACGTGTCGAAGATTGCTAGAATCCGGTATCTTCGTGATCAACGGATTTGGGCATTTGGGTATTCTTAAATTCACCAATTTATCATCGATTCACTGATTATTTCCGCTAATCGTGTGAGATCCTGGACGGATTCGATTTACATCATCGAATTCGCTTTCTTGGCTGCATCAGATTTTTAACCAACTAAAAAAAGGTAAAAACAAACTAAAACTAAGGAAAATAAAAATATGAGATTAAAGAGCAATTTAGAGGCAAATCCCCTCTCATGATCACATAAATCAACATAATGAAATTATGATCTCTTTTTGGTCATTTGTGAGTTTAGTTGGTGCATTTATCATAAGCGTGGCCTAATTGTGTTATTAATTAACACACTTAAACCATCAAACTTTAATGCACCCTCCAACCCACTTACTAACTTTAATGAAAATGACATGAAATTAAACGTAGAATCTATTTTAAGCTTGGTTTATTAACTATTGAATTAGAAACATAAACCATCAAAATTTGATTCTAAATCCACTTCGATCATATGTAAATGAAGAGGTAATTAGTGAATCATATGACTATGCATAGCATATTTGATTTGAACAACATAAGCTATCAAACTCAATATTAAACACAAAACCACACAAACATCTAACTTTCCGTTAAGCACAAAAGAGACATAAATGAAAAATTATGTTGCATCTACATGATTCAAGATAGCTTCATTACCCCTAAATTGAAGGAGTTTAGCCTCTCATATTTGTTATAATATCAACAAATATAGAAAACAACATGAAACAAGAAGAAGAAAATATGCAAGCTAATGAAAGTAAATTGAGAGCTAATCTACTTGCATAAATATGAAGAGCATGAAATAAAAAGACATAAAAGAAAATTGCATAAAAGAAAAGAGGCTAAGAAGCCATTTTTATTTCTACACTAAAGATTACAACTTGAATAGAAATAAAATAAAACTAAATTAAAACCTAACTAAGAAGAAGGTGGAGGCTAAGAGGAAGAGAGCCTAAGAGAGACTAAAGAAGAAAGAGCTAATTACATGAAGCATAAGGGGTATTTATACATGTATGAAACCCTAATTTATTTTTTTGGGAAATACCCAAACTACCCTTGAGGTAGTGTGGCCACCAAGTAATCATTAGCATGTCTTAATCCCCTACTTAAATGTACATGTAGCTTTAATTTCCATTAGCATAAGTTTTAGCTCCTAAGTGTACATGAAGATATGTGGGTAGGTGGGGTCCTCCATGATCCATGAAATGAATTATTTCCATCTCCATTCCTTTGTATTCACACTTGTGCATGCATATATCTTCATGAATCCACTTGTATTTGAATTTAATTTCCTACAAAACAACATAGAAAATTCCAAATTTTCATAATTTAATAAATGCAAAAAATGACCATTTTGCCCCTATATGAAGTTGAATATGTGACAATTTGAAAATAACTTGAATTTTGGTTTAAACATGTTAAAACACCCAATATGATCATTTAATTAATTTAATTCGATTAAATATAGAAGTAAAAACATGCACATTTACGTGCACATCACTTTCGAGATTAACATGGATTTGAAATGGAACAAGAGCATTCCTAGCAATCTAGCCTAGGATTATCCCATCCTTTCCTCAATTAATTTCCCTTTTCCTTGCACTTTTTAGGGTTAATGATGAAATATGTTAACATTTTGATACTAGAAAGAGGGCTCGAACCACCATCCACGAGTGGAACCTCCCTTGACCTACATATATAGGAATTAAAGGAATTATCCGTACCAAGAATATCCTATTAAGAAACCATTCCAATTCCATTTAACATCACTTGAACAATGTTAATCCAAAAAAAGGATCAATACCCCGGATTGAGTGTGAAAGCACCAACCATGTTTACCAGGGAAAACAAAATAGAAACAAGGAATAATAACTTGAAGATAAAGTAAAGAGACAAGAGATTTTTATAGTGGTTCAGCTATTAACCAAACCTATGTCCACATTATAACTTTTGTAATTAACTGATTACTATTTCAAATTGAATTTGATTACAATTTGATTGGGTCTTGCAAGTTAGATCAAGTCACCAGTGTTAGAGTTCAATGGAGAATCAAAGTAAATCCATTAGATGACTGTTGTGTGGGAGGAGAAGAGTTTAGAATAGTTTTTGCAGAGTTTCAGCAGCCAGCCAGAATATCCTCTTTATATTGTAGATGAGTGAGTATTTATAGGAATTGGAGAGCTACTAGACTAGGCCGCCTTGCTAGAAGCATGCAATTGAAGATACAAAGTTGCCTATGAAATTTCATAATGAGTCGAGCTAATGCGATGGATCCCCAGCGATCCATAAGGCATGGATCGGTAGTAGTCCATGCAATTAGCTTATTTCTAGCTTGCCTCAATTTTACCATGTTCCATGCATTTTGTGGATGACCTTCATGCAATTTCATGACTAGATGCCTTGTTTTCTTGAGGATTCATGTACAAGCTGCATTGAACTATGACTGGAATTAGATGATTGCTCACTTCTCGAACTAGCTTGCTTGGAATACCATGAAACTTAGTAGATATCCTTAGAAAAGATATTGGTTCATGATTCAAGAGGTTTGAAGAATCCACGAGCAATCCTTATAGGTTGCTAGTGATCCGTGGATGATGGATCGCTTGCAATCCATCCCCATAGCTTATTTTTGCATCTTTCCTTTTGTGTCCTTCTTAGCTTATTTTTCTAGTCCTTTTGGTTTATTCTTGAATTGTTTTGACCTGGTGTGGATGTTCTAACTTCCTTTGAATTCTATTGGTTAAAAACCCAGTTAACATTTGCCTCCCAGCGTATGCCTTTGTTGAAAATAAGGCACGCTTTGGAAATAACTGCTATTTAGTTCCTATTTGGTGAGGTTTAATTTATCGTGCTGAGGTTATCATGTGAATTTAGGTTGGGCTATTCAACCATCTGTTGAATTTGGACGTGAATTGTCATTGTTTGTCATAATAAATAAATTTTAGTCCCATAATTTTCATGATGCTTGCAAATAACATGTGGATCATGCTTGGCAAGTTTTGGAGAAAATTGATAGCAATTTAATGGGTCGCTAGCAATCCATATTCTATGTATCTCTAGCATTCCAACGTCTTAGCTTGTTTTCTCGGAGTTACTTGCTACTTAACTGTGCTCGGGCCAACTTGCTTTCTTTTCATTCTTTCCCTTGCGAACCGAGCTAACTTCTTTCGTGAATAGATTCAATCCTTCGACCAAACGCTAGCTCGCTTGTGCCACTGCCTTCGTCGATTGTCACCGTCGTAGCTTCCTGCCTTTAACCCCTCTTGCCTTTGTCGCCACCTTGAGCTAGCCCCTAGTTCTTATTGCTTCATCTATTTGGATCGCCGCCGACCTTATTCACTTGGATCGTCGCCGATCTTACCTGCTTTAGGTCACCAAAAACCTAAGTTCAACTGCATTCGCCTTTTGACTTTTGACTAGAGGTGAGTTATGTATATTTTGGCGTTTGTTTAGTAATTTGACGATGAGGTTGTATTGGTGATGGACGTAATGGAGAATTCAAGTTGATTGAGATTTTGTGGAAGTAGATAGTAAATCGAGTCTGGAATTCTTCACGAAACGAAATCTGGGCTTTACCTCCGGTGCTTGACATGTTTTGTTATCTTCGTCTACAGAATCAGAACTAATTTGCATCGAGTTACATTGTTAATTCGGCACAACATCTTATGGATTGGTTTTGGATTTTCTATGAGGTGATAATAGCTTAGGGTAGCGTCATATGTGCATCTTATTCTGTTATCACCTTCCGAAGAGCTGAAATCGACTTATGTTGAGAATTCTCTACTCGATTCGGACCCATCAATCTATAGTTGCTCACTTTGGAATGGAACTAATATTGCACAATCGGTGTACCAGAAATGGGAAGAGCTTCCCGCAATGTTTCGGACAGCAGATCCATTATCGATCGTTGGTCGATAATGGGTAAGAGCAGGAGAAATAATTTTAATGAATGATATGAGAAGTTCTTTTCTTTCTTCACTTCGAGTGAACTATCTACACAGGATAGAGCATTTGTAGTGTTCAGGACATCAAGCCCATCACACATAGATAACACACATCACTTGCCTTGGTCAACACTTAGAACTCGATAGGTCGGCATAATCGATATTTTTTCGGAGTTTAAGTAGGGGAACTTTTAGTTAAAAATAGAATTACTTGACCACGTTAGGTACAAATTCTGTTGTATAGAATGAAGCACATGTTGTTCCATCGTAAGTACAGTGGAGGAAGTCCAACACTCTCAAAAGCTTAATCGTCATTAGTTGCGCCTTCGCAAACATTTTTAGTAGTGCATACTTCCTCAGTACCACCACCTGAACATGGTCAATTGGTTTCAGTTGGTCCGATTGTAGATCGAACTCCTCTAAATTTTAGAGTTCTACTCAATCCTCCGGAGAGAGCTTCCTCCGTAGTCTCTGCTAAAATACTACATTAAACTTATTTACAACATGGCATTTCAGATGATGACGTACGCCTTCCATCAAAGAATGAGTTTGCACATATGCCGCCTTCGGAATACACCGCTTGCCACCGATATATGTGCTTGAATAGAGAAGTGCACCCTTTCAATCACTTATTGAGAGAAACTCTTCTGAACTTGGGAATTGCTCCATTTTGGATTCACCCTAAGAGATGCGCGATCTTGACTTGCCTTTACATCTTGTTTATGTGAACGTTTAATCGTGCCCCAAGTTTTAATGATTTGAGATATTTCTCTCATTCAAGATGAGAGATGAATGCCCGTCTCTCGTGGTCATCGAGGCTCAAAGAAGCCATAAGATTGCGTTGTAGCTTCAAAGTAACCTATCCCAATTCAAGGCCCAATATTTTTTTGTTAGGTGTCCTGAGGGATTTAATCGTCTTTGGACGACGGAGGTTAAACCTTCTCTTTTACTCGTTGAGATTTAATACGTTTCCATGGGATTTCTGATAGATTGAATACTTCTTGCAGTTATTCTAAGGCCGAACAAAGATGCATCACTCGATCCATTCTTCCATACTCTAAAGGCCGTAGATGCCAAAGAGAGAGCGGTCAATTTTTCGCTAACAGACTAGAATTTGCTTTAGTATGGGTTGTTGCATCTCGGGAGAACTGCCGTAGCCGTTGAAGTTTTATCTCCTTCCTCTCCAGAATTGGAACACAATCCACTTCTTCATCACACGGCTCCAAAGAGGTGACCGCTTGGAAGGAGAAGGTCCGTCTGGCCGGTTAATCGAGGAAATTCACGAAGGAAGAGGCATTACGACTGAAGCAAACTGCCCGCTTAGAGTTCCCTCAATCTCGATAGGGAAGGAAGAAGAATTCAATCAGCGTAAAGGCAAGGCCGCGGTTACAATGAAAAAGGAGGAAGGTGAAGTTTGAGAAAAGTAGCAGCAATGATTCCTACTCTAGTGATAAAGAGTTCGATGCAAGTTCTGGTTGTGGAAACTTCAGATCGTGTGATGAAACTCCAAGAATGAGTCCCATTCTCTTAGATTCGCCTTCTCAAGATATTCGTGCTAAAGATGCTCCCCCAGTAGTTGAGCGACTTCATGGTTCTCCGCTTAAGGAAACCGATTAATTTCGAGGATTTGAACAACGTTTATGTAGATATCGATGAACTCATAGGAGAAGAGTTCAAGTTCGATGGATTGTCTCCTCGTCCTGGTCATGTCGTGTCTAGAGTTAGCCTAATTACCACTGTGGTACCTTCCCGATCCGGTTTGTGAAGTCCCTTTAGGCCGGCTAAGACATGTTACACATTTCACTAAAGTCGTGTTCACTTACATATGCATTATTTAAGTTCATTTCTTATCGCTAAAGCTCTTTATTTATTTATTTATTTATTTATTTATTTATTTATTTTTATATCAGGTACTATGAGAGGTCGTGGAATTTACGAGGACCTTGAACAACTTACTGATTCAAAATGCTGGTAAAGACGGACTTCAAGCCGTCGTCAGCCCTGTAAAACCGAGGAAGAGTGGATAAGAAGGAAAGATTTGGAAGCCGAAGAACGTCGTCGGGATGACAGAGAATGGAGTAGAGTTTTCAGGAGTGGTTATGAGAGGACAAAAACTCCTGACAACCAAGAAGAGCCGCCCAAGAAGTCGAAGGTAGATCGTGGTTCTCATCCCTCCGAGCACCAAGCATTTTCTTGGCTCCAATCTCTATCAGAATTGAAGTTCCAACTTCCACTGTTAATGAATCACCTTCATCCCAAGCTCCATCAACTCATGTGGTGCCTACTTCTAGTTCTTTACGTCCTCATAGAAGGTTGGATTATATTCTCTCATTCGATCCCCCTAGACTCGAAGCTGCGCTCCCCGGATGATTTCTAAAAGGAGTTAAATTTGATAGCGACCTGCACCTAATCAATAAATATTCCTATATGCCCCATATCCGGGCGATTCAAAGTGATTTGGATCAAGCTGAAGGATGTAAAAAGTTATGCAAGCAACTAGCGGACACGAACCGCAACAATTACCAAGAGCTCCCTTCTTTTGAGTCAGAAAAAGATGATTATGAGAGGACTTAACTGAACTTGATGCCAGAATCGAGCAATTAACAAAGGAGAGGGACGCTACACTCCAAGAGAGTACGAGCAATGCCAGCTTGCTGAAGGACTTGAAAGAGGCCCACATAAAAATAGAAATCATATTCCAAGACAAAATCAAGAAGGCCCACACGGATGAGTTTAAGCTGAAAAAGGAGTTTGAAGCCCGTGAGATGATAATTTGAAGCTCATAAGAAAACTATCGTTAGTCATAATGTAGTCGTCAAAGCTTATAAAAAGACAATAGCTGATTACGCGGAATGATGGAATCCTGAGAAAAGACCGTTTCTGATCAGACTCAAATGATTGCTTCGGTCCATGAAAAGATGAACACTAACAGGACCCAAGTTAAAGTTGAGAAGGCCACCGTGGCAGCGAACTACTTGGAATTGCAAGATACTTTTGAAAGAAAAAGGGTGAAGATGGATGACACCATCTTGAATTTTTATGTTAATTCCCTGAATTTTTATGTTCACTCCTTGCTGCATCATAGGAGCCTTAGCTATCTGGGCCCCAAATTCCAGCACACTCTTCTTGGGGTTTAGGAAGAAGTTCTGGCATATTTATGAGATAATGGGGATGTATACACCGAGCAAGAGTTGGAGGATGCCTCTCTCAATGAAGAGTCAAAGAAAGCTTTGATTGAGGGTCGGTAGATCATTTGACTTGAGAAGGAATAAGAGGTCGCCGATAATACTGCGACTATAACTACTAAAGCCCTACTAGAGCCTTTCATTTTTAGGCTTGGAAAATCATCAAAACAGTTGCGCGATCAGTTAGCGAGCTCAGTGGTACTGCCTTGTTGTCTGCCCTTCTAGCAGCTATCTCGGAAGCCTTGGGTGGTCCTAGAACTTCTCCACAGATCATGCAGCTATCCAAAGAAGGAGAGGGTGAGGATTATGAGATTGAAATTCTCAGCCACTCTTCTAGTGTAGGTAATCTTCTTGTTTAACCTGAGTTCGAGAATTTTCAGCCCACGCTACAAGAACAAGACGACTGAATGCTTTCATTTTTATCTTTTAGGTCTGTCTTCTTTACCTATCGATCTGTCGATCTCTTTGGTTCCTAGGCCTACTACTATTTCAAATGCCTCGATGCTTGTTTCTACAACCGCTTCGATTGCCGCACCTATGTTTGGCTAACAACCAGGGCCGGATTTCGATAAGATTGGTGCATTGCACGGTCTGGATGACCCTTCTGTATCTCTAGAGGGTTATTTCACTTCAGTTGAAGCTTGAGAGCAGGAAGACCTGACCGACCTGCTATGTAAAATCGAATGACAAATGGTGGTCGTTAAGAAGGAAAAAATTGAGGAGAGAAAATCTTCAAGGAGCTCCCACAAGTCTTGAAAGCACAAAATCAAGGGGTAGTCTTCCAAGAAGGTCGAAGGATGGGGGAGATGTTGGCACGGAGAAGATATTTGATATTTCATGCAGCAACATAACTCCTGGTAGGGATTTTGAGAAGAAGAAGAAACTTTCGACCAAAGGTTGGAAGGGGAGCTGTGGAAATAAACATTAAAGGCTCGAGTATAGTGGAGCCAGATATTGGGACATTCTGATTTGTTTGATATGTTTTTTTTACAAGTGCAGAGTCTACACTTATTACTTTTGTTGTTGTAGAATCTATATTTTTCTTTTTTGTTGGCCGATATTATGTGGGTACGGCCCCCACATTTTCATTTTGTACAGAAAGTGTTATACTAATGCAATGTTGGCACTTTGATTATAACTTTATTTGTCTATTTATCTATGTTTCATGCACTTTTGCCAACTTTATTTCTTGTTGTTTTATCTAGTCCTGTAATTACCACCAAAATTCTTTGTTTGGAGTAATAGAATAGTGAAGCAGTTGGTTTTTTAGTATTGGTGTGCGTATGCCCCCCAGTTCATGGGGCTATTTACTTCAAACACTTAACAAATGACTGGTTGATCCAAGTGATATTTGAATGTTTGTAACTGACCTTATTTTGCGGTTATTATCTTTGAGAACTAGTGACTTGAACGTCATAATATCAGAGATTGGCAGCTAGCAATCATAATTTTTTTGCCGATTTGTAGTCGTTTTCCATTGTTGGATTCATACTCATTACTCCTGATAGTAGGAGTGGATTGATTCTTATTAGCCTGTAATAAATGAGTTTTTGGCATTGCCAAGACAAGTACTTAAGAGTCCGTGCAGCTTATGAAATGTGCGGCTTTTAAGAGTGTGTGTGGCTTATGGGATGCACAGCTTTTGGGATCGATATGACCCGTCAATCCGGAACGGTTATGGAATTTCTCGATGTTACCAATCTTGGGTAATGTGAGGAGTTCATGTTTCGAGAATGTGATTCCATGGATCAAAAAGTAATGTGCTGCTTATGGGAGTGTGCAGCTTTGATAGTTCTGCTTGCTTGGGTGTGATTCCATAATCCAAGAAGCGGCACGCGGCTTATGAAATGTGCGGCTTTGAATTGGGCCTTCCCGGCGTCCTTGGAGCGACACCGGTTCTTAGAAAGCCGGGACCAGGTTCCACCGATCCAATGATTTGAGTCAACTTGCTTTCGTTGACCTGGCGGGTAGGCGGGGCGTACTTGAGCGTGGTTCCACTATCTCAAGCAGTGATTGGATGGTTTTGAGTTGGTTTTACCTCGTCGACTCAGTAGGTTACTCTTGCAAACACAGTTTTATTGGTTCGGAAAGCAAAGCAATTTTATTACTGAATGTTGGGCAAGTTATTCCTATTTACAATGCCTCTGGTATCCTGGAGTGGCTTATTTGTTGGAAATAGGAAATACAGAAGATGGTCTTAGATAAATTAAGAACGCAACGATTCACTACTCCGTGCTTAGGGAATTTGGGTTCCATCAATAGTTGTTAACTTGAATGTGCCATCACCTAGCCTCTAACCAATCATATAGGATCCTTCCCAATTTAGTTTGAATGCTTCCGATACAAGGTAGACCCACTTGAGGACAAGGTCACCCACCTCGAAGGTGCGGTTATGAACTTCAAGTTGAAGTATCGTGCGACCTATTTTTGGTTAGCGGCAAACCTGAATTCAGCTTCTTCCCACCTCTCATAGACCAAATCGAGCAACTCGATTAGGAGCTAATTGTTCTGCCTTTGATCAAAGTTTTTCCTCCGATTATAAGGGACTTCTAGCTCAACCGGGATCATTGCTTCTGAACCATATGCTAGGGCGAACGGAGAGTGCCCAAATCCGGATTCGTGCGTTGTGCTGTAGGCCCGTAGTACGAGTGGAAGTACATCGACCAAATTTCCTTTTGCCTTAGTTAGCCGCTTTTTGATGGTGGACTTGAAGATCTTTTTTACTGCTTCAACTTGCCCATTTGCTTACGAATGTGCGATAGCGAAAAATCTTTTCTCGAATTCAAAATGTTTGCAAAAGTGTTTGAACTCGGCGTTTTCGAGTTGAGACCGGTTATTTGTGATGATTTTATGTGGCACCCCAAACCTGCAAATAATATTTTTGGTAACAAATTTAATGACTTTCTTTGTAGTAATAGTGGTCAGCGGTTCTGCTTCGGCCCATTTGGTGAAATAGTTAACGGCAACGATAACATGTTTAGCTCCTCCTTTAGCCATTGGTAATACACCAATCAAATCAATTCCCCAGATAGTGAACGGCCGTGGGTTGACCATCTGTGTTAGCTCCATCGAGGGGGTTCATTTGATCTTGCCGAATCTTTGGTATTGTTCGCACCATCCGGCGTAATCCGCTGCATCGCAGTTTATTGTTGGCTAAAAGTACGCATATCGGAGAAACTTTATTTACAAAGGTTTGCCTCCGGTATGATCTTCGTAGTCACTTTCATGAAATTCTTATAGGAACCTTCGAGCTTCATCGTTGGTCACAAATCTAAGCAAGGGGTATAGAATCACCTTTGGTAGAGTATCCCATCCTGTATTGTGGATCGCGGTACCTTTCGAAGAAGCTTTTTCTACTGGTTCCTGTCTGTGGGGAGAGTTCCTATGAGTAGGTAATCCTTTATCGGTGTCATCCATGTCCTGGTTCTTTGTTTGGCTCAAAAATCCAGTTAATATCCATTCCACTTATACTTGGAGCGATTAAGGTTTTAACCGGGACTAGCCTCAATGACTGAGCTTCTCCAAAACTGGCCAGTTTGGCCAGATAATCCACCTTCATGTTCTGTTCCCTCGGGATATGAGTTGTGATGTAATGCTTGATGTCGTTCAGCAGTTCCTGCACTTTAGATACATAAGGGGCAAAGTTTTCCCTCGAGCCTATTATTCGCCTTTCACCTGACTGTTTACCTTTCACTTGACAGACGACCAGCTGAGAGTCGTTATAGATATGTAACATCCCTTATCTAAAGGCCCAAAACTAAGCATTATAGATGCTGTAGTCATCCATAGTATTAGCTTCTAGCGACTAAATACGGCTATGTTAATGGTATCGATAATATCAGAAACACTTGAATATGAAACAAACACATATTTCTAAAAAACAAAAGCTACTTTATTACATTTCCAAATAAAACTGTTTCATATTTGCGTTACATAACCCAAACACGCTTTCCCAGATACAGATCAAATAAAGTTATTACAAATTACGCCGTGAGTAGTATATGAAGATACCCCCTCAGTTGTTCAGAGTCAAATGGTCATATAAGACCTAGTACATAACATAACAGCGGAAAATTCATCATAACATAAATAAAAGCAGTAATTCCTAAGAAGCTATCTGTTGCCTCCTGCATCCTTCAGTAGCTTATTCGTCAAACAACCTAAAACATGAAAAGATCCTTAACCGCTCAACCTAATCAAATTAATTTTGAGCACCTGAGAGTTAATGGGAAACATAAACTTTGAGTCAGACATAAAGTCTGGTATGAATAATACTATACATCCCGGTTTAGTTATGTTAAGTGAGACCATGCCACTTAGCGGAATGGGCTCTCACTAACACCTTATAAAACATATCTTTGCAAATCCTGTCATATAACCCTATACTATGCTCCTGCATCCGCAATGGTTAAACACAACAAGATAAACATTATGTAAACAAACATAAATATCAGGTAATAATGAACTAACTATTCAAACACAAAAAGTCTTGTTTGAATAGCTTTCAACCTTTGGCTGACTCTGGCCTACCAGATAATATAATCAAAGTTAACATAACGTCTGTTAGATATTCATATTTAGGATTATCTATCCTTATCTATTAGTTTAAAATTTTCCATCAAGACGGTCTGTCCTAGATTATATGTTAAATTATCTCACTTCTGGACGGTCTAGTCCCTAACTTAATCACCTCCCAGGTCCTTCCGAGCCTAAAGGTTTTTTGGGCTAACCAATCCCTAATTGTACACAACATATATTCCTTTCGGTGTGCAATCATAATTTTTTCTACCTGTGACCAAGCCCTACACAATTGAATTTTGGACAACAATTAGCTGGGGCTACAAGCTAACGTATAGGGCATGACCCCATACTAGTCCCATCTGGTTTTCTAATATCCGAGTCATTTACACTTAAGGATCTCCTCCCATAATTTTCCTTGAAAACACTTTCAAAATGTTTTAAACATTTAAACCAAACTTTAAACAAGGAAAGGAACATAATCATTATACTTTACTCAAATCATATTACCATATCAGATATATATTCTTTACTCAATATCTAGTTGATGGACACACTTAACCATTTGAAAGAACCTCTTTTCATACTTTGAAATTATCTCCTTCAAAATCAATGTTTAAAAGCTTCGAAATCATTTCTCAAATCTTTCGAATTCATTAAAATCAAACCTTTCGGAAGCTGTAAACTTTAGACATCCTTCTTTAAAATTATTTTAAGTCATTGCCTTAGAAAAACCTTAAGAAATTCTTCCTTTAGAACCATTGGAAAACATTAAATAAACCTTTCGAAACAGATCAACGATAAAACCCTTTAAAACCTTTTAAAACATAAACCTTTCGAAGGTACATTGGGTTCAACTTAAAACAATCTAGAAACCTTCTTTTCAAAATCTATCATCTTTATTAAAACAACCTTTCGAAAGCCTTTGTTTATATTTTAAAAAGACGGGTAACCACCTAAGTCGGAAGCTTCTTTCCGAAAGCATTGGAGAAATGGCTAATTTAGAAAACAGGTAAACCTTTCGACTGGGTTGGAAGGTTTAAAGTAAGGCCTTTTGTAAAAGCAGTAGAAACCCTTCGGCAAGGTCGGTAGGTTTCAAAACAAAGAAAAGGTAGAAGCAGCAACAACCTGTTGACTACGTCGAAAGGTTTTAAAGTCTTTCTTTTAAATAATTTGATTTGGCCGGAAGTACCAAGTCGAAAGCTCAAATTCAAGAGTAAAGCAAGCGAAAGCTTTTCTCTTATAAAACAATCATATTCCAACCTTTTAGGCTATCAACCTTTCGACTGTATTCAATTCATTACGTGCCAATTATTGATACCTTATGCATTGAATTTTGACCTTGTCGAAAGCTAACCTTTTGGCTGTGTCAGAAGGTTCAGGGTGGAAGGTATTCTGCCGTTTGAGGCTAAAACATGGAAAAAGTGTGACTTTTGTTTTTAAACTTAAAAAGAAACTTTTCAACTAACCTTCTTTTGTTTGTCAAATTTTTATTAGCCAATAAAAAAACTTTTTAGAAAATTTGCTGCCGCAATTACCAGAAATTATAAATCATTTTGTTTTGCAAAATGCCCCTTCTCCTTTATAAATATATAAAACATTTAAGTCCCATACCTTAAATAATTTTATATATCCATCAAATGACTTAGGAAAATTCTGGAAAAATTCCAGAAAATCTATTTTAATATATTGCCTAACATATTAAAATCTCTAACCCAAAAAAAATTATTTTAGCCAAAAATAATTTATAACCCAATAAATAATTTCCTTCATTCGAAAATTCATATAAAATCCATAATAAATCGGAAAATTATGAAAATCAAAATCCATCTCTAAAGTATTATTTCAGACCTATATTTAAATTTCCAAAGTATTCGGATGTCAAGAAATAAGGTTTTTAATGTTAAACTTAACTTAAAACACGAATGAGAATATATAATTTCACCAATCAACACACACACATATATATATATATATATATATATATACCTTTAAACATCAAACAAGGCAATATTATTATCAAAATTGTTTCAGATCTAATCATAAAACCGAAAAAAAGAATAAGGGATGTAGTAATTATTCACCTTAGCTTTTAAGAATATAGATGTGGTATTTGAGTGTTGATTTGGTTGATTTCCTCTCTTCTCTTGAATCTTTAGTTTTACTTCTTCTCTTGAGATTGGAAATGGTGACCGGCCTTAGCAACTTTCGTTTTTAATGAAATGAGAATAATGAACGTGTGTTACCCCCTTCCTAAGGGTTTAGGGTATAAGGCATTACTATTTCCTATAATGTCCTTCCCATTTCCTAACACATTATCTAGTGTTGTTTTATTTAGTTAATCCCTCTTAACATGGCATAAATACCTTTTAATAATTCAAATCTCAACTTATTAATCTCCACATTATTTAATTTAATTTAACCAATTAAATATCACAATTAAGGTTATATAAAAATATGGGGTGTTAAAGACTCCCTACCGTTCTCTAAATTACGATAAGGTACATAGCAAAACAATCAAAGGTAAAACATACCATCAAATAAATCAGGGTAAGAATCTCTAATCTTACTCTCCACTTCCCAAGTACAGTCTTTATCATCGTTACTCCACTGAACTTTTACCGTCTTGTTCCTCAACTTCTTCTCATCTCTAGCCATAATCTGAATTGGCTTTCTAACTGTAGTCAAATCCGATTCTACTACTAAGTCTTCTAATACTGTAGGTACTATGCTATTTTCTGGGTCTCTAACACATTTCCTAAGATGAGAAACATGGAAAAGATCCTGGACTCCAACCAAACTACTCGGTAACCCTACTCTATAAGCGAGTTTCTCAATCCTCTCAATAATACGGAATGGACCAATAAGCCTCGGTGCTAACTTCCCTGACTACCTAAATCTAATTACACCTTTCATTGGTAGAACCTTAATAAACACATAATCTCCAACATAAAATTTCAAACCTTCCTTCTATCTGCATAACTTTTTTTCCTAGATTGAGCCTCCTTCATTCTAGCTCTAATCAACTCAATCTTCTCCGCAGCTTCCTTTGCTAAATCCGGACCAAGAACCAATCTATCCCTGGTCTCCAACCAACATCCAGGAGACTTGTAGGGCCTTCCATACAATGCTTCAAACGGTGCCATCCCAATACTAGTCTGATAACTATTGTTATACAAGAACTCGACTAGATGAAGATGGTCCTTCCATGATTCCTCGAAATCCATTATACAAGCTCTTAACAAATCTTCTAAGATTTTGTTAACTCTTTCTGTTTTTCCAATAGTCTGTGGATGGTAAGCGGTACTCATGTTGAGCTTGGTTCCTAATGCTTCCTATAGACTTCTTCAGAACTCACTAGTAAATAAAGAATCTCTATCACTGACAATACTACTAGGAATCCCATGCAGTCTAACTACATTCTTCATAAACAGCTTTGCCAAATCGGATGCCGTTCTAGTTGACTTTACCGGAATAGGAACTCTTAGTCAATCTATCCACTATGACCCATACGCTTTCGTTTCCTATACTAGATCTTAGTAACCCATTAATAAAATCTATTGTGATTGAATCCCATTTCCATAACGGAACCACTAACGGTTGAAGCAATCTTCTTTGCTTCTAGTGTTCAGCCTTTGCCTTTTGGCAATTCAAGCACTGCTTAACACACAATCCAACGTCCCGTTTTATACCTTCCCAGAAGAAATTTCTTTTCATACCTAATACAATTTCTTTTCTCCTGGATGGATAGTGAACTTTGAACGATGGCACTCATCCAAAACCTCATTCCTTATATCTCTTATATTCAGAACACATAACCTTCCTTTCTTTCTCAACCACCCGTTTTGGTCAAGATTGAAATCTCTTAGGTCATCGCTCTCCGTTCCTTCCTTCAACCTCCTGATCCGCTGAGCTAATACTGGATGCTCATGTTGCTTAGAAGCTATCTTCTCAATCATTACCATTCGGACTTCCAAACAAGACAATACAGTACTTCCTACCTTGGACCTAATCCTCACAATACAAACTGATAATTCTTCCAAGTCTTTCCAATCAATGAACATAACCAACACTGCATTCTGATGTTTCCGACTAAGTGCATTCGCGGCCTTATTTCCTTTTCCGGGTGTGTAATCTATTCCAAAATCATAGGCAGTAATAAACTCCAACCATCTCCATTGTCTCAAATTAAACTCATTCTGAGAGAACAAGTACTTCAATGACTTATGATCAGTATATAGCTCAAATCGCTCCCCCAAAAGATAATGCTTCCACACCTTTAAAGCAAATATAACGGCGGCTAACTCCAAATCATACGTTGGATACCTAACCTCATGTGGTATGAGCTGTCTAAAAGCATAAGAAATTACTTTACCTCTTTGCATCAACACAGCCCCCATTCCAGTTCCACATGCATCTGTGTAAACAACTAAATCCCGATTCCTCTCCGGAACTACTAACATCGGTGCATGAGTCAGTAAGTGTTTCAAGCTCTGGAATGCTTCCTCACACTTATTAGTCCATACGAACTTCACATCTTTTCGTGTAAGCTTAGTCGTCGGTGCTGCTATCTACGAAAAATATTTTATAAATCTCCGATAATATCCAGCCAATCTAAGGAAACTCTTTATCTCTGTCACTGTCTCGGGTCTCTTCCAATTATTCATCGCTTCAATCTTAGTCGGATCTACAGACAATCTTTTTTCTGAGACGACATGACCAAGGAACTTTACTTCCATCTTCCAAAAATGACACTTCGAAAACTTAGCCTTCAACTGATGCTCCCTCAATGTCTTGAGCATAACCCTAAGATTAACTTCATGCTCCTTCTCATCCATAGAGTATATCAAAATGTCATCAATGAAAACCAACACAAACCTTTCCAAGTGCTCTCAAAAAATTCTGTTCATCAGATCTATAAAGAATGCCGATGCATTAATTAGTCCGAACAACATAACTAACCATTCGTATGATCCATATCTCGTTCTAAATGCCGTCAAAGGAATGCTCTCCTCTACCACTCTAAGCTGATGAAATCCCATCGCAAATCTAACTGAGTGAATACTTTCGCTCTACTCAACTGATTGAACAAATCATCAATTCTCGGCAATGGATATCGATCCTTTATCGTCTTCTCATTCAACTTACGATAATCGATACATCGCCTTAACGATCCGTCCGGCTTCTTCGCAAATACAGCAGCAGCTCCCCATGGCGAACTACTCGGCCTTATAAAACTATTTCCTACCAAATCCACTAACAGCACCTTCAGCTCTTTCATTTCCATTGGCGTCATCCTACTCGGCGGTCTACTCACTGGTTCAGCTCCAGGCACTAAATCAATCCGAAACTCAATGGCTCATTTCGGTGGTAGTCCAACAACTGGTTCAAACACATCGGCAAATTCTCTAACTAAAAAGACCCAATGCAACTCATCCTCCAACTCCATAACACCCAGTAAAGCATTCACCTCACAACTAGGGTTTTCTACGGCATGAAATATCTGATCACTATAATCCAGATGACTAAATGATATTTTCCTCTCTTGGCAAAATATCATAGCGTCGTATCTACTCAACCAATCCATCCCAAGGATGATCCCAAATCCCACAAATTCAAACACATACAAACAACAATCGAAGGTATGGCCTAGCAAATAAAATTATAAATTGTCAACCTCATACCAGGTGTTGCATAACCTCCTATTGGATTTGCAACCCTTAAGGAAGTAATTAAGTAAGAGGGTTCTAGGTTAAGCCTATCTACTAGATATCTAGAAATAAAAGAATGGGATACCCCAGTATCAAATAGGACGGTAACAGACATACCGTTGATCTGCAGTGTGCCTCCTAAAACAACTTTCCCTGTTTCCTGAGCAACTGGTTTTACGGTTGTGGGCTCCAGAGCATAAACTCGCCCCTTTCCTTCCCTTGGTGGCTCTGGGCACTAGTTCTTGAAATGACCCACTTGATCGCAATTAAAGCATCTGACATTCTTCTTCCCACCAGCCTCTTTTCCTTTTCCCTTGCTGGCTCGACACTCGTTGGCATAGTGTCCTTTCTTGTTGCAGTTGTAGCAAACTACTTCAGCCTTACCTTTCTTTTGTGCTCCTTCTCTCTGAGAAGTCTTTTTCTGGAAGAATTCCCTCTTCTTAGCCTGCCCCACCTAAGCTTCTTTCACCTTCCTCCTTAAGCAAGCCAATGCCTCTTCTTTCCTTAATGCCATCTCAACCACCACATCACTTGGGTTTCTCAAGTGCGGCAAAGTTGGACTAATCAATTCTGGCCTTAATCCACAGATATACTTCTCATTTCTACCGATAACAGTATCAACCAATGCATACCCGTATCGGGATAGTTCCTCGAACTTTCTTGTGTATTCCAACGCACTCATATCTCCCTGCTCCAATTCAACAAACCTCTTCACCGATGCAGCCTGTGCCATTATGGACATTACCTCTCAAAAACCCTTCTCTTGAATTCCTCCCAAGTAATGGTCTCTTCATCAATCTGGTAGTGAAAGTGTTCCACCAGAATAATGCAGCCCCTTGCAGCTGCCTTGATGCTAACCTCTTTTTCTGCGCATCATTTGGCCGTAAATCAGCAAAATTCCTTTCACAATGCAGTGGCCAGTTCTCCACTTCAATTACATCCTCGGTACCAATGAACGACTTCCCTCCAAGCCTGATGTAATCCCAACTCAAGTTGGCATACTGATTGACCGCAGAAACTTCTTGAGCTCCTCCTCCCGCAGCGTTTCCTCCAACAACACCTGCTGCTACTCATACTTGCACCATATTCACAAAGAACTGATACACGCTCCCATATCCACATAGGGAACTCCTGCACCAGCAGTCTCTGCTTGTGTCTGACCAGAACCACTCCTTGCATTTGTTCGGGTCTTTCCATTGGTAGTGGTGCTGTCTCCTCCAATATTTACTCTACTTCTTCCTTCCATATCTATATTCAAACCTTATAAGATACAAATGAATGGCCTAACTGAGATAGGAGTCTAAATATATAGCATATACTTATATATAAAATTACAAGTACGTTACTATAGCGTTATCCCATGCCCCGATCTTAATAATAATTCCTATGGATTATGTTTCCAAAATCAATTGTAGTTAAAGTATTTCATAAACATGCTCTGATACCAAGCTGTAACATCCCCTATCTAGAGGCCCAAAACTAAGTGCTACAGATGTTGCAGTCATCCATAGTAATAGCTTCTGGCGACTAAATAAGGCTATGTTAATGGTATCAATAATATCATAAGCACTTGAATATGAAACAAACACAGATTTCCAAAAAACAAAACTCACTTCATTGCATTTTCAAATAAAACTGTTTCATATTCGCGTTCCACAACCCAAACACGTTTTCCCCTATACAGATCAAATATAGTTATTACAAATTACGTCGAGAGCGGTATATGAAGATACCCTATCGGTTGATCAGAGTCAAATGGTCATATAAGACCTAGTAAATAACATCAGAATAGAAAATTCATCATAACATAAATAAAAGAAACAATTCCTGAGTAGCTATCCATTGCCTCCTGCATCCTTCGGTTGCTTATTTGCCAAACAACCTAAAACCTGAAAAGATCCTCAACTTCTCAACCTACTCAAATTAATTTTGAGCACCCGAGAGTTTAAGGGGAAACATAAACTTTGAGTTAGACATAAAGCCTGGTATGAATATACTATACATCCTAGTTTAATTATGTTAAGTGAGACCATGCCGCATAGCGGAACGGGTTTCCTCTCACTAACACCTTATAAAACATATCTTTGCAAATCCTTTCATATAACCATATACTATGCTCCAGCATCCACAATGGTTAAACGCAACTAGATAAACATTATGTAAACAAACATAAATATCGGGTAATAATGAACTAACTATTCAAACACAAAAGGTCTTGTTTGAATAGCTTTCAACCTTTGGCTGACTCTAGCCTACCAGATAATATAATCAAAGTTAACATAACGTCTGTTAGATATTCATTTTAGGATTATCTATCCTTGTATATTAGTTTAACATTTTCCATCAGGACGGTCTATCCTAAACTATCTGTTAAATTATCTCACTTTTGGACGGTCTGTCCTTAATTTAATCACCTCCCAAGTCATCTCAAACCTATAGGTTTTTCGGGCTAACCAATAACTTAACCGTGTACAACATATATTCCTTTCGGTGTGCAATCATAATTTTGTCTACTTGTGACCAATCCCTACACACTAGAATTTTGGACAACAATTAGCTGGGGCTACAAGCTAACGTATAGGGCATGACCCCATACTAGTCCCATCTGGTTTTCTAATATCTGAGTCATTTATACTTAAGGATCTCCTCCCATAATTTTCCTTGAAAACACTTTCAAAATGATTTAAACATTTAAACAAAACTTTAAACAAGGAAAGGAACATAATAATTATACTTTACTCAAATCATATTGCCATATCAGATATATATTCTTTACTCAAAATCTAGTTGATGAACACACTTAACCATTTGAAAGAACCTCTTTTCATACTTTGAAATTATCTCCTTCAAAATCAATGTTTAAAAGCTTCGAAATAATTTCTCAAATCTTTCGAATTCATTAAAATCAAACCTTTCGGAAGCTGTAAACTTTAGACATCGTTCTTTAAAATTATTTTAAGTCATTGCCTTAGAAAAACCTTAAGAAATCCTTCCTTTAGAAACCTTTCGAAAACATAAAATAAACCTTTCGAAACAGACCAACGATAAAACCCTTCGAATGCTTAAAACCTTTTAAACCATAAACCTTTCAAAGGTACATTGGGTTCAACTTAAAACAATCTGGAAACCTTCTTTTCAGAACCTTTCATCTTTATTAACACAACCTTTCAAAAATATCTAAATAACCTTTCGAAAGCCTTTGTTTATATTTTACAAACACGGGTAACCACCTAAGTCGGAAGCTTCTTTCTGAAAGCATTGGAGAAACGACTAATTTATAAAACAAGTGTAACAACCCGCATATTTCACGATTGTATATTTAAATGTTTTATTTAAATATAACATCGTTAATCGGATTAAAGTCTGAAATGTTACTTTTTGTAAACAGTCGAATTAGGACTCGAGACCACTTCCATTGAGTCCAAAATGGCGTTTACAACTTTTTTGAGTATATACATCGATATGTTTGGAGTTGAGTAGAATTTTGCTATTTTTTTATTTTGGGCTTTGGTTTTGGGTTTCAGCCCACTAACCCAACATAATACCCTAACTCCACTCAACTCCTCTTCATTCATTCATTCCATTTGCTAACACTTTTAGGCTAAAGTAAAAATGGGGAAAGGAATGGGAAACAGAAATTCCTAAACCCTAGTTTTGATTAGGAAACTCAAATTCAAGTCAAAAATCAAGGAGAAGCTTAGGTAAGCATCCTCTTCAACTTCTCCATCTCTATCTCTCTTCAATTTCAGAAATTCCTAAACCCTAACTTAGGAAATATTTGCCTATGATCTTAGATTGGAGCTTCTAGAGTTGAAATTGAAGAGTGGTTAATATTTCCTTTGTTTTAAAGCTTCTCACTTGTTGTTTTGGGTTTAAAGGTGAGTTTTTGAACTCACATCTACGCCTATAGCTATCATTGTTGTTAGGTATGAATTCCTAACATCTATTCATGTTCATTTGCTTTTGATTTAATTTGATTTGGTGAATTTTCCAAACTTTGGTGTTTTGGTCCAATTTTTATGAAAATCCTACTATGGATGTTTGGACATTGATATTTGGGGTGTATCGAAGAGCCTATAAGGCTAAATTGTCGCTTGGCATAAATCCCTAGTCGTCGCTGCTCATCTGATCGCTCCCGAAACGTTTTGGCCATCTTGGCCTAGGAAAACTGTTGCCCAGGCCAGGTGACCAGACATTTGGATATCAAGTCCAGACGTCTGGTTTAGACTGGAGATGAAAAAAAACGGCAGAGAGTTGGACCAGACGTCTGGTCCAAACCTACTAGACGTCTGGTTAGTTTTCAGACGTCTGGTTTGAGTTTCAGACGTCTGATAATTTCTGGAAAATTTCCAAAACTCAAATCCAGACGCCTGGATGAACACCCAAACGTCTGGAACTGTACATTTTGCCTATTTTGGGCTGTTTTGTGTGGATTTCCAATTTTAATCGGTTTTTGTTGATCCGGTTAGTTGTTATCACTTATTATCGACTTGGATGACTTCTTTCTTTGGATTTTTGGGAATATCCATTTGATGGATTTGGTATCGATTTTTATGGATTTAATTCACATTGTCGTATGTGAATTTTTGGTAATTGATTGCTTTTACAATCATTTTGTGATTTGTCACTTTAAAATACAAAGGTTCTATACTAGTAGTAAATACTCAAACTCTTTCACAAAGACGATTTCAACACTACTTTTAAATACAAATCTCGTTTTTAAAACCGTTTTCCAATCTATTAGTATATACAAACCTTTACCTCATTCGTATGAGAAATCTAATTAAACTGCTTAGCAAAACAAGTGGTATGAAACGCTTGCGTTTACTTTGTCGGTTAATTCTTGGACTTGTTCGATTGAACTCTCGTGACAATTTTCGAGTGGAAATCTACAATCTGTTCATAAATATTGAAATTAAGCCAGTGGTTATGGGACATGAAGCTAAACTCATTTATTTACTAGCTTAGTGTAATTTACACTTATCGATCAATGATGATCCTTTGGTGATTTAGACTAGCGATGTGCGATGTCTCTTTGTCCGCGTGGGGGACTGTACCCAGTTCTATTGAGCTTCGTCTTGTTTTTATAGGCTAGCGACCTACGGGCTTTATGCAGTTCGGTTCATCAGGCATACCGTTATTGCACTAAGTCGTTGTTCTGAATTATTTGAGTTTCGGGTTCTTCGGGCGTACCATTATTGCACTACGTCGTTGTTCCGAATTATTTGAGTTTCGGGTTCATCGGGCGTACCGTTATTGCACTACGTCGTTGTTCCGAAATATTTGAGCTTTAGGTTCATCGGGCGTACCGTTATTGCACTACGTCGTTGTTCCAACTCATTGGAGTTTTAGGTTCCTCGGGCGTACCGTTATTGCACTAAGCTGTTGCATCGGCTCTATGGTTAGCGACCATGGGATAGCGACCCATTTGTGATACATGTGTTGGGGAGTTTTCATGCTCCCGTTTGTGATAGGCCTTCCCCTTTTTGTGATTTCTGGATTTCTAGTTGATGATTTCTAGTATTTGTGTTTCACCGATTTTTGCGATTGGCATTGATATGTTTGTCAATATTTGTGTTTTGGTTAATAATTTAAAGAATATGACATTATTTTAGTGTTTGAGAATATTTGAGATATTGTATGATTTTTGTTGTTACCTTATGCATACTTGTCACAGTATGGCATTTTTGTTATCATATGTTTTTGGTCATATCTCTTATCCTATCTCAGTTTATATGATATTTACAGCTAGACTGATCCATTTATTATTTTCTTCTTAAATGATACTCGGGTCAGACCGAGGTATTTCAGGTGCTTCTGCTTCACTTCTTATCAGGGTTCGTCACTTGACTTTTGGCTAACTACTTTAGGTTAGTAGTTTTTGTTATTATACATTCGAGATAGAGACTCCTTGATGTATACTTATTCTTTTGTCTAGCACTTGTATCTATTCTTTTGTGATGTAGTGGATCTAGTTTGACCACTACTTTGATGTACACTTCTATGTGTTATATTCATATCTGTTTCCGCCTTTGTGATATGAATATATGTGACTGATTTGTGTTATGCTTATTTCTATATTTGTTTCCAAAGGCCACTTAACCACTGTGTGGTAGCTTTGAGTTTGTACTTGATACGTCGGATTTCCTCTTGAAATGAAATGCATGTCATACTATTTGACATATTTGTACTCGCACAAAGCAATCACATAGATGGTCGCTCCTTAACAGCCTTATTCTTCGTGCTAGTCGACGGCATTACCCCGTAGTGTCCTTGGCTAGTGTGAGTATAGAGGTGGGGCGTTACAACATGTAAACCTTTCGACTGGGTCGGAAGGTTCAAAGAAAAACCTTTTATAAAAGCATTAGAAACCCTTCGGCAATGTCAGAAGATTTCAAAACAAAGTAATGGCGGAAGCAGCAACAACCTATCTACTACGTCGAAAGGTTTTAAAGTCTTTCTTCTAAATATTTTAACTTGGCCGGAAGTACCAAGTCGAAAGCTCAAATTCGAGAGTAAACCAGGCAAAAGCTTTTCTCTTATAAAACAATCATATTCCAACCTTTCAGGATATCAAGCTTTTGGCTTAAACCTTTCGGCTGTATTCAATTCATTATGTACCAATTACTTGATACCTTATGCATTGAACTTTGACCTTGTTGAAAGCTAACATTTCGGTCGTGTCAGAAGGTTCAAGGAGGAAGGTATTCTGCCATTTGAGTCAGAAATATGGAAAAAGTGTGACTTTTATTTTTAAACCTAAAAATAAACTTTTCAACTAACCTGCCTTTGTTTGTCAAATTTTCATTGGTCAGTAAAAACACTTTTCAGAAAATTTGCTGCTGCAATTACCAGAAATTATAAATCATTTTATTTTGCAAAATGCCACTTCTCCTTTTATACATGTATTTTTGATCCTAAACTAAACTAAACTAAACTAAGCTAAGTAGCCGTGAAAATAAAGAGAGCTCTCATTTTATTTTCGATCCTAAACTAAACTAAGTGGAAGAGAGCCTAAGAGAAGAAGAGAGGAGGGTCACATGAAACATAAGGGGTATTTATACACGTATGAAACCCTAATCCATATTTTTTGGGAATGCCTAAACTACCCTCCAGGAAGTGTGGTGGCCAAGTTAACATTGGCATCAAATAATCATCATTTAAGTGTGCATGAAGCTTTAATGGCCTTTTAGCATGTGCTTTAGCTCTAATTTGTACATTAAGGTAGGTGGGTAGGTGGGGTCCTCCATGATTCATGCCATGAATTATTTCCATCTTCATTTGCTTATCTTCACTTTTGTGCATGCATAGATCTTCATGAAACCACTAAGTGAAGCCGAATTCTACAAAATAATATAGAAATTTCCAATTAAATTTTAGCAAATTAATATATGCACAAAAATGACCATTTTGCCCCTATATGAAGATAAATATATAATGATTTGAAAATAATTTGGATTTTGGTTTAAACATGTCAAAATACCAAATATGATTATTTACTTAATTTAATTCGATAAAATATGGTAGTAAAAATATGCACATTTACGTGCACATCACAATTCATGTCCAGCCGTCCCGTCCACAAGCTGATCGATTCTGGGCAATGGAAAGCTATCTTTCGGGTAAGCTTTGTTCAGATCCTTGTAGTCGATAAAGGTTCGCCATTTTCCATTGGACTTCATAACTAAGACTCGGTTAGATACCCATTCATGGTAGGTTGCATCGTAGATAAAACCATTCGCCATTAGCTTGTCCACTTCTTCTCTTAGATCTTTGGACCGCTCGGGCCCTAGGCTGCGCATTTTCTGCTTCACTGGCATATACTTGGGATTAATGTTAAGTGCATGGTATGCGATCTCCAGCGACACCCCGCACATATTGGAGTGTGTCCAAGAAAATACATCCAGATGGGTACAAAGAAATTTGATGAGTTCTAGCCACATATTGTTTCCAACATGCGATCCAATTTTAAGGTCCTGTGTTGGTTCATCCATACTAACTAGGACAAACACCGTCAATTCTTCCTGTGCTGCCCATTACTCCCCTGAACTCTTCTTTCTAGGGTCCAAAGCCTTATCGAATCGGCTATGGTCCCCAATCAAGGGGCATCACTGTAGTTGATATTTGGTAGGTTCAGTGTGGAGAGTTCTCCCCCACATTATTCCCCTTCTTTTAGGCTCATGTAGTTCCGCGATATAGCATTCTCTAGTGGTACTTTGGTCTCCTCTGATCACTCCGACTCCGTTTCTCTATAGGAAATTTCATAGCTAGACACGATTAAGCCAGAGCAATTCTAAAATTTGCTAAGGCGGGCTGCCTTAGGAAGGCATTATAGGCAAAAACTTCATCTATGATCGTAAAGATTTGGATGAGGGTGACTCTTCGGTCGCCTTCTTCGAGTTCTACAGGTAGATCGATCATGTTGACAGGTTCTTTGGGTTCATCGATGAATCCTTGAATCTTTGTTCGACAGGTGGATACATCTTTCATGTTGATCTTCTTCTGATCAATGGAGTGTTTGAAAAGGATATTCATAGAACCGCCACTGTCTACAGTACTCATCGGACAATGGCGGGTCGGATTCCTACTGTCATGACCATGGGGTCGAGCATTGGAGCTTTTATCCCTTCAGTGTCTCGATTCTGAAATACTATGTAATCGTTCATAATTCTCTGTTGCTTAGTAGGGGTTCCATCTTCGATCGCAAAGCACGCATCCTTCGGAGCATGCTTTAATGAGCTTGCATACTGCTCCATTTCTCCCCAACCCTTCTATGCGGGATGGGGCCCTCCAGATATTGTACCAATGATGAGTCTCTGGTCAGTCCATCTGGGTCCCTCTTTGCTGGTTCTAGCTTGGTTCCCTTTATCTCTAGGACTTAGGGCACTACGGGTTGGTTAGGATTCTGTGGTTTCCTCACATACTGCTGAAGCTTGTTTTCCTAAATTAACTCCTCAATCAAGTTCTTTAGGTGATGACACTCATTCATGTTGTGTTGTGGCCATGTGTCTTATGGAAGTGGCAGTACTTTCCAGAATGATTTTATTGTTCAATTGCTTCCTTTTTTGGCGGATTCTTGTACTCTTCAATCCCCTATGTCGTGAGAAGATGTTTTCTGGAGTATTATTGAGCGGGGTGTATTCTTCGGGCCTTTAACCCTTGAGTCGCTTGCTACTTCTGTTTTGCTTGTTGGAATTTTGGTTATTCCTTTTCTGATTTCCATTTTTTCTTGCTTTCCTTTCCGCGGTCCCGAAGGTATTTATATATTGGTTTGTCGCAATACCACTCTGCCTAATGTTGGTTGGTTGTAAGTTAGCATATTTTTTTTCTAATTCCTTTGCCTCTTCCAATCTCAAGTACTGGCTCGCCTTTCGTTTGAAGTCCTTCCTAGTGGTAGGTTGCTCCATTTTGATATATTTTTCAACTTCAGTTCTGGGGTGAATTGCACTGACCAAGGCCATGAAAACCATATCTGTTATCCTACCTTTTGGCAAGGCCGTAATACCAAGGAATTGACTAGTAACCAGTGACGGCCCGTCCCATAGATCGGTTATATACAGGCTCACTACGGATATCGATGAATTTTGTCCGAGTCCGGATCGAGCCAAAATTGGTAGGACATGACAAGCTAAGCCGTCGGAGCCAACGTTTCAAATCTCAAGTCAATCCGAGTTCGTATGCTCGAGTTATGAGCAAGACAAGATTGGACGAAAATAAATTGCCGATCGACTCGCTCCTTCGACTCGCTTCGCAGCACTCAGCAGAAGCCAACTTCGACTCGTTCCACGTCCCTCAGAGCCGCTCTCTTCGACTCGCTCCATGCCCCTCAGAGCTGCTCTCTTCGACTCGCTCCAGTTTGAAACCTTCGAAAGTGCATACTTCGACTCCACTGCTCGGACCTCCCAGAACGCCCCACTTCGACTCGCTCTCCCAGTGCTAGCTTCGACTCGCTCTCCAAAGCTTACTTCGACTCACTCAACCAAGTACTTACTTCAACTCGCTCAAAACAACATCCAAGAAGCGCCACATCATCGAGTCGAACAGAAGCGAGTCGAAACAGGAAGCGAGTCAAAGGAAACAGCCTACCGAAAACTCCATTTCGTATCGATCATATCTCCCAATCTACAAGTCCAAATGCTATGAAATTATCACAAAAGACTACGTGCATGCTGAAGAATGTCCACGCTAAATTTCGACTCCATTGGATCAAATCTTGAGCGAGTCGAAATCAGCTCATGTCGATCACGGATCGGACCGAAACTTCACGGGCTTGGGCATACGGGCCTGTTCACGTGCCAGAGAGGGTCTCCCAAGATCTGGGCGAAATATCAGCCTCCTACACCTATAAATAGAACTCCAAAGCCAACAGAAAAGGGGTTCTTCTTCCTCTTTGAGCTCTCCAATGCCTGGACTCCGCCAGATCTAGATCTGAACTCCGTTGCTGCTGCTATCAGCAAGATTCACTGCTGCAAATCACAATTGACCGCTGTAAAACATTGAATTCATTTGTAAACACAAAAGAAAGATCAATAAAGCTAACTACTTCATAGTGGACGTAGGCTATACGCCGAACCACTCTAAATTCTTGTGTCTCCCTGCACTTTAATTATTCTCATTTCTGAAATTTGGTGTTTTTGTTAGATAATTCCTCTTTTTTCATTTAATTTCTTCACTTTGTCTCCTCAAAAACTTCCGAAGAGTGTTGTGCCCAATTTTGGTACAAACACTTTGGTGCTTTCACTAAGAATAACTGATTATTCTCCTGCTCTTTGGATCTCCTATCTATATTGGATTGCATAAATCTAAGAAGAAGATCTAGATCTAGAACTTTGAAGCCCTTCCATTCTATTCAGATTAGCAATCAGATCTAGGAAAGGACTTCATCAATTCATTATGGTGAGCACAAGTCCCACCTCTACAGCAGCTGATCAGGGAGCACGGGACCGACAAAATCCCGTGCAATCACCTCCATCTAACCAAAATGCTGCAGAACCTTCAGATCCATCAGGTCCAATCACTAGACAAGAATTCCAAACATTGCTTCAAGAGTTGACTCAAAGTCGGTAGCAGTTAGCGGAACAACTACACGCCCACACGGAGTTGACTAACCAACTAAATCGCCAGAGGCGAAGAAGATCCAGAAGAGACCAAAACTCCCACTCTTCCATAGAAAGTTCAGCCTCCTCCGACGGCCAAACTAGATCCACACGTCCACGGTTAGGTGTAAGCTACACCCAAGCCACAGGACTCCAACCTGCTGCGATCCTTGGGAAACCTAGAGCTGGACCATCCGCTAGTCTCCGCACCGAACCTTCAACTTGAGGAGGAGCTTCTCCTGATCATGTTACCGGCAACATTGCTACTGCCACCACTGCCGGATGGGGAGGTGATGCTAGAAACCAAGCTGATCCTCAACATAGCCAACGAGAGCAGACTCCTGAGCCTTATGTCCCTGAAGATGTTGAACCAAGGAGGCGAGGCACAGACCGTCGACCGCGTCCGATCCAGACTCGCACTGTGGAACCCGACCACATCTTGGCACAACATGCTCCAAGCGTCCGAACACCAGATATACCGACAATGATCCACCAAATGATCCGTGAAAGTCAGGGTCTCTCTAATGACGACCGGGGAATCTCCCGAAGTCATACCCCTTTCACCGATGACGTTTTATATTCTGAACCACCTCGGAACTTCAGGATGCCAGCTTTGCCAGTTTATGAAGGAAGTTCTGACCCCAATCAACACGTCTTGAAATACGAATGGTTGATGAATGCTGCTAGAGCTGATGACGCAGTAAAATGTCGTAGTTTCCCTATTTCCCTGAGGGGCATCGCTACCATGTGGTTCACTCGCTTGCCACCGTGATCCATCTCTAACTTTGACCAGATGGCCACCAAGTTTGTTGAACAATTCCGTATGCAAGTAGCGAGACCAAAGGACGTTAACACTCTGTCTAGTGTTACGCAAGCTCCCGAAGAAACACTTACACGTTACTTGGAGCGATTCCATGCTGCGTGTGCATAGATAAGCAATCCAAACGTTAACTCAATCCTGATGGCTCTGACTAAGGGGATTGATGCCGATTCCGAGTTCGGAAATTGGTTAGCCGGAAAACCACCTGCGTCATTGGACCGTTTCTATTCCAAGGCAGCCCAATTCTTGAGAAGGGAGGATGCGAAACAGTCTAGGAAATAGGATGATGCAGGGCCCAACATCGAAGGAATCCAAAGTAAGATCACTATTAAACAGTCCGGAGATAATTCTGGGAAAGTCCATTTGAATGTACAAAATAAACGAAATCCACAGAGGGACAATGGGAATCAGAACAAGAAACGCGATCAGGATCACGGTCAACGGCGTAGAGCTTCCATGTACGATAACTACACTCCGTTAAACACGTCGTTGGAAAATGTGTATTTGCAAATCTGCAATACCATGCAATTTAAGAAACCTGCCCCGAAACCACCAACTGAAAGACAAATCCAAACAGGAAAATTCTATAGATTCCATGAGAGTTATGGCCACAACACCATTGAGTGTCGTCACCTACAAGACCTCATTGAAAAACTGATACGTGAGCAAAAGATGGATTGGTATGTACGGGCACGGCAATCCGGTGGTGCGGGCCCATCAAATCAGAATCGTGCGCAGAATCAGGAAAGACAATAAGAACCCGCTCGTGCGAATGGGAGGTTAGTCATCAATACAATAAGTGGTGGTCCTCGCCCAGCAGATCGAAGCTGGAAGGAAATGGAGTCGAATGCCAGTTCCATTAGGCATGGCGGATGACATCGTGTTCAGGAGCAAAGACGCAGATAAAATCGAAGCTCCCACTATCGACCCACTGGTCATCTCAACACAAGTAGGTCCTACTTGGATGAAAAGGATCTTAGTTGACAGTGGAAGCTCTGTGAATATTCTGTTCAAACGAGCTTATGATCAGATGAAGATGGAAGCCGCAGACTTGAAGCCTTGTCAATCTCGAGTCCATGGTTTCAACGAAAGTGCCACTATACCTACTGGAATGGTTGAACTACCAGTAGAGTTGGGAGTCGGAGAACGTCGGAGAGTATGGATGCTGCAGTTCATCGTTTTGGACATAGATTCCCCTTACAATGCTTTCTTGGGCCGACCGGCTCTCGCTGAATTCAGAATTGTCATTGCCCCATGGTGCTTGACCTTAAAATTTCGCACTGATCATGGAATAGGAATCGTTCAAGGAGACCAGGCCACCGCCATAGCCTGTTATGTTGCCGAGCTGCGGGAGGCACAGCGAAAGGAGAAGGGAAAGGGCGTAGAGGAATTTCTCTGCGTCTGTTTCGCCGATAATTGACAATTAACGCCCGGGCCCAGGCCCGGGCACCCCAGCCAATTCCTCAGGGATCTTGACCCAAGATAAATTGAAGACGAAGGAGAATCTAAAGAAAGTCAAGCATCCCCGACTGAACTGACGATTGATGTCCCAGTTGACAGTGACGATGATTCAAGAAAGATAAAGATTGGGTCTCAGCTAAGCCAGCAAACTCAAGAGGAATTGGTCGAATTTCTGCGGGCGAATCTTGATATATTTGCCTGGACACACTCTGATATGTGCGGGATCTCGCCGGATATCGCGAGCCACACTCTGAACATTGATCTGCGGCATGTCCCGGTCAAACAAAAAAGGCGCGGTATGGATCCAGAGAGATCTGCCGCCCTTAAGGAGGAAGTAGAAAAGCTCAAAGCGAACAGATTCATTCGAGATGCGCTATATCCTGAATGGGTATCGAATCCCTTGCTCGTCCGAAAGCCGAATGGATAGTGGAGGACGTGCATCGATTATTCTGATCTGAATAAAGCATGTCCCAAAGATAGTTTTCCACTTCCCAGAATCGATCAGCTAGTAGATTCGACAACCGGGCATGAGCTCTTATCCTTCATGGACGTGTACTCTGGCTACTATCAGATACCGATGCATTTACTTGATCAGGAGCATACCAGCTTCATGACCAACTTGGGACTTTACTGCTACAAGGTTATGCCATTCGAACTCAAGAACGCCAGAGCTACTTATCAACGATTGGTTAATCGGATGTTTGCCAATCAAATCGGAAAAACAATGGAAGTATATGTCGACGACATGCTTGTAAAGTCACGACTCTCCACTGACCATGTTAAAGACCTGGAGACTATGTTCGAGATACTCCGAGAATACAAAATGAAGCTAAATCCACTAAAGTGTCACTTTGGAGTTGCATCTGGGAAGTTCCTTGGGTTCATCGTCAATGCTCGAGGAATCGAGGCTAATCTTGAAAAGATTTGGGCAATCAGAAATCTTGAAACTCCCAAGACCATAAAGCAAGTCCAAAGTCTCAATCGGAAAGTAGAAGCATTGAGCAGGTTCATTTCAAAGTCCACTGACAAATGCATTCCCTTCTTCGATATGATCCGAAAAGGAAAATGCAACTTTGAATGGACCACGGAGTGCGAGGGCGCTTTCCAAGCGCTAGTCCAACATCTATCCACACAACCTATCCTGTCAAAACCCATCGACCATGAGAAGCTGTTCGTATATTTGGCGATATCAGAAAATGCTATCAGCACTGCATTAATCCGAGAAGAAGACAAAATACAAAAGCCGGTGTACTACGTCAGCAAACGATTGACTGAAGCTTAAAGGAACTACCCGAAGTTAGAAAAGTTGGCCTACTACCTTGTGATTCCATCAAGAAAACTCTGACCATACTTCCAGGCACATCCCATTATTGTTTACACCGACCAGCCGTTACGACAGGTCCTTTCGTGGCCTAAGACGTCAGGTAGGTTACTCAAGTGGAACATTGAACTGAGTTAGTTCGATATTACTTACACTCCAAGATGAGCAATCCAAGGACAAGTCCTCGCTGATTTCATAGCAGAATTCACCGTTCCAGAGGACTTGCCCGAAACCAGTAAATCCCCCGAATCTGTTTGGAAGATGTATACCGATGGTGCATCGAATGATAGATGTTCAGGTGCTGGTGTTGTACTCGAAACCCCCGAAGGTCGATCCATATGCTACGCTTTGAAGTTTGACTTTCATGCAACCAATAATGAAGCTGAATACGAAGCCCTCTTAGCTGGCTTAAAACTTACTAGAGATCTAAAAATCATCGTTGTGGAAATTTATTGTGATTCACAGTTGGTTGTGTGTCAAGTACGGGGAGAGTATCAGGCAAGAGATCAAGGTTGGCTGCTTACTTAGCTCGAGTTCGAGAAGTACTAAATCAGTTTAAATACTATGCCATCTATTGCATACCTCGAGAACGCAACCAAAAGGCCGATTCATTGGCAAAACTAGCCAGCATAGGCGAAGCTCAGCAAATGGGACTCATTCCCGTAGAAACGCTATCTTCCCCAAGTATCGATCGGACAGAAATAAACCGGGTATGCGAAACCATTCCTGAAAAGGACTCATGGATGACTCCGCTCAAAAATTACATCGAACACGGAATCCTACCGAAACGCAGGAGTGAAAAGAGACAAGTCCTCCGAAAGACCTCGCGATTCGTCATTCAGAATGGGGTCATGTACAGAAGAGGATACTATGTTCCTCTACTCCGGTGTATTTCCCATGATGAAATCAAACGAGTATTACACGAAGTGCATGAGGGAGAATGTGGTGATCACACCGGGGGGCAAGCATTTGCTAAGAAAATACTTCGATACAGATATTACTGGCCAACCGTGAATCGCGATGCGTTAGATTATGCAAAGAAATGTGATAGGTGTTAGAAATATTCTCGAATTCCTAGAGCTCCTCCGACTGAGATAACGCAAATGGTCAGTCCATGGCCATTCGCAATGTGGGGCATCGACATCATCGGTGCTCTACCTCTGGCGAAAGGTGGTGCGAAGTACGCCATCGTTGGAGTTGATTACTTCACAAAGTGGGCTGAAGCCGAAGCTCTCGCTACCATTACAACGAAGAAAGTAATCAACTTTGTGGTTCGCAACATCATCTGTCGATTCGGTCTCCCACACACTATAATTACGGACAACAGAACCCAATTCGACAGCGCTGAATTCAAAGATTTCTGCGAACGATTTCACATCCAAAAGAAATTCTCCGCAGTTGTACATCCTCAAGCAAACGGGCAGGTCCAAGCAGTTAATAAAGTTATAAAGTCCATCCTGAAGAAACGACTGGAAAAGGTCGGGGGCAAGTGGGTCGATGAACTTCCTATGGCTCTATGGGCTTACCGAACCACCCACAAGGCCGCGACCGGACACACCCCGTTCTCTCTTTCTTACGGTTCAGAGGCCGTTATTCCAGTCGAGCTAGAAGTACCTTCTTATCGTGTGACATACTATGATCCAAAGATAAATGCTATATTACTTGCTGAATCTCTCGATCTACTAGATGAGAAGCGTGAAGAGGCTGATTTGAGGGCAGCTGCGCATCGAAGTCGAGTCGCCCGATTGTACAACGCTGTTATCCCGCATTTTGGTCAAAGCCGGAATACCTAACAAATTGGCAAGGAACAATGGATATCAGGATTAGAGATCGATCGGAATCAAGGCTACGATGGATGTCGTCAAAATTTGGCCGAGCTCCAATCAAGGCAGAATTGATTGGGAATGACAATCAAGGTTAGGAGAGGCTATGTTTCAATTTTCAGGACGATCGGAGTTCGTACGCACAAGATATAAATGAATTAAAATGCAAAGAGCACGGTTCGAATCGATGTACTTCGCATCGATGGATGTTGGTTCGAATCGATGAAGGTTCGAATCGATTGAAGTTCACTGCACTTCGCATCGATATGGTTCGTATCGATGAAGATGGAATTAGTCGTTTGCTCTGGGACAACATGTTCGAATCGATCAAGAAGTAGCATAATACTTCGAATCCATGGACTTCGGACCACCAGCTTCGAATCCATCACGCTCGACTCTAACAAGTTCGACTCCATCTACTTCGTACCCTTCGGTGAACACTCTCTCGAATCCACAAAGGCTGGTCACTTCGTATCCATCTGGAACTGTCACTTCGAATCCATGCAATTAAGGGTGCCTCGACTCCATAACCTTCGAATCCCCAGGATAATACAACTCCGAATCGATCCACAGCAGCGCGTCTTGATCGATTCGAACCAGTGCCAGTTCCATCGATTCGAAGGAAGCGAACCTTCGAATCCAACGTCTCGAGTCCACCAGGTAAACGCGGCTAAAACCAAGGACTCGACCCAGTAAACTCGGAGAAAAAGGAGGATCAACTCAAAGATTGCGCGCCATGTCACCGTCTTCACGTGTAGAAGCATGGATTCGACCCTATGGATTCGAACCATATCGATTCGAACGAATCCATAGGGCGAAGAACGTCAACTTGAATCGATCATAACTTGAGATCTACAAGTCCAAATGCTATGAAATTTTCACAGTAGCTTGAGCACATGTTGAAGAATGTTCATGCCAAATTTCAGCTCGATTGGACAATTTCTTGATCGATTCGAACATAGCTTCGAATCGATCCCAAAGTGGGCCCGGATTTCCAGAAAGCGGGCATGTGGGCCCCCTCACGTGCCAGAACTGGTCTCCCCTCAATTTAGGAGAAATATCAGCCTCCTACACCTATAAATAGAGCCCCTGGTCATTCAGAAAGGGGGGGGGGAATTCTAGGAGCTAAGGAGCGCCCAGACTCTGCCAGATTTACTCAGAATCACCACTGCTTCCTTAGGTTCGGATTATAATCATACAATCAGTTGTACTACATCAGAAGAAATTGTAGTCATCAAGTGAACATCAATAAAATCATCAACTTCAGAGTGGACGTAGGCAAGATCGCCGAACCACTATAAATCTCGTGTTGATGTTCATTATTTCTGAATTGCGATACTCTGTTTGCTTAGATTTGAGATTTATGTGTGAATATTGTTGATTTATATTCATACACTGGTGCTTTCACAACATTCGGGGTTTGTGACCAATTTTGGCACAAACACTTTGGTGCTTTCACTGAGAATTGAACTCAGACCCGGTACACCGGATTGAAGTTCAGATTTGGAAAACGTGAAGAGTTGAGATTTGAAAGACAATGACTCGACAAACAAGACAGAGAGCTGAGAGAAGTCATCAAGGAGGAAGTCAAGAGGCATCCTCCGGAGCTGGAGAAGGACAAGCTTCGATTTACATTACCAGAGACGAAATGGAAGCTATGACAAATTCATTGCAAGAGAGATTGTTAAAGAGTCAACAAGAAATGATGCAAACTTTCTTCGAACAGATGAGAGCTACAGGGATGCTGAACTTAGGACCAGCCACAGTGGCTGTTAATGTGGACCAAGGAGGTGGAGTTATGGAACCCAATGGAGGACAGAATACAGAACTGGAAGGCAATCAACCAGGGCTTGGGGGCAGGCCCACGGGATCCAACACAGGAGGACCTTTGGAAGGAGTTCAACAGGCTAGGGCTAACATTGCTGCTAATGAGCCACATGAAGAATATGTGCCGGAGTTCCCCCGGGAGCATGGGGGGCAACCCTCGACAGACAACGCTGGATTAGCGGAGATCATTAGGAAGACTATGCGTGGAGGCATGACCAATAGAGATTTGGAAGGAGTCAACAGGAGTCCGTTCGCTCGGGAAATCAGGATAGCTCAGAATCCACCTAAGTTCAAGTTACCTAGCGTGGAAGTATATAACGGCAAGGCTGACCCAACTGATCACTTGATGAGATACACTAGACACATGGAAGTGCTGGGGGCATCAGAGTAGGTAATGGCCAGATGTTTCCCATTATATTTGACATATCTAGCTGCAATGTGGTTTAGGCAGCTGGAAGAAGAATCTATCAGGACTTGGAAGGAATTGGTGGGTAGGTTTTTGGGACAGTTTCGGGTTCATATCAAAAGACCTAAGAACGTGATGATGTTAACATCGGTAAAGCAAAGGATGGATGAGTCGCTTAGAGCATTTCTAACTCGGTTCAATGCGGCAGTTGCTTCGGTGGATCGGCCGGATCCATCGATGGTTTTAATGGCGGCAGTGTCAAGAGTCAAGGAGGATTCAGATTTCAAGGTATCTTTAATACGAGACCCACCACTGGATCTCGGAGAATTTTTTCATAAGGCTGAGAGGTCCTCCGGCAAGAGGACGCATGTGCAGATTTAAAGCTGAAGGAAGTGAATGTGAATGTAACCGAGGGTGGAGGACCATCCAGTAGAAGTTCGGATAAAGATAAAGAGAAAAGGAAGATGGACGACGATCCAGGAAAAGCCAGGAAGCGATGGAAGGATCCAAAGTTTTCCACATACACAGGATTGAATGAGATGCCGGAGCGGATTTACTTGGAAACCCGGAATCGCCTTCCTTACCGAAAGCCGGCTAGGAGAGAACCATCCGAATGAGAGAGGGCATCAGGAAGGCATTGTCTCTTCCATGATTTGGACGGACACGATACCAACAGCTGCAGGCACTTAAAGGACATAATTGAGGAGCATGTGAGGAATGTGCAATTGAGACAGTATGTTGGGGCACGGAATGCAGCCGTGGAGCAGGAGCAACCCCCGCCTACCTCAAGCCATGATGGTATGAGGCCTAGGAATGATGGTCGATTGGTTATCAATTGATCGGGATAATATGAAATAAGTAACAAACCATTGGCGAGAAACCAAGTCATTTACACATGTATGGGGACGGAGATAGCCCCTAGGCATGCTCTGAATGATGATAAGCAGCAGAGCCATGGTTTGCGAAATCTGTCTTTTGTTTTTGGATTGAACACTTGGTTTTCTGGTTTGGTTTTTGGAGTTTGGATTGAACTCCTGATTTTGCTCGTTTTTCTGGTTTTGGCATTCATTCGGATGATTGTTCTCCGTTTTGGATGATGATTTTGATTTTCGGTATGGATTTCTGGTTTTCCGATTTGATTTGGATTTTGGATTGGATTTTGATTGGATTCTTTTTGGTTTGTGATAAACGGTCATCGGGTGTGGATTACACCTGGCAAGGGGTGAGTCTTTTTGCCCGAACGTGGTAAAATTGACTCATTCAGGTCGTCGAGTATGGACTATGCTTGGCAAGGGTCCGGAGTGACCAGGATTCGGCCTAGGACTTAGGCCCCCTTTTATCGATTATTGTTTCAGGTCGTTGAGTATGGACTATGCTCAGCAAGGGTCCGGAGCGACCAGGATTTGGCTTAGGACTTAAGCCATGACATTACTTACGTCCAGGGACACTGGACCACGGTCGTCAAGTGTGGATTACGCTTGGCAAGAACTCGAAGAGGTTAGCTCAACGTCCAGGGACACTGGACCACGGTGGTCAAGTGTGGATTACGCTTGGCAAGAAATCGGAGAGGTTAGCTCAACGTTCAGGGACACTGGACCACGGTCGTCAGGTGTGGATTGCACTTGGTAAGAGCCCGGAGAGGTTATTGATTTAGATATCGGACCGGAGAGGTCCTGGATTCAGTTATTGGCTATTGATAAGGATGGATTAGGACTCGGTTATCGGGATTGAATGGATATGGAATTGGCTAAGGCTTCGGTTATTGGATTTGGAATTGGGCATCGACTCCAAGCAGTCGAGGATGATGTACTCTGATGATATGGCTATGGACTTCGGATATTGGATTCGGAACTATTCAAAACACGCCTTCTTATCACAAGGCATGTTTTGGGGGGCAAATGTTATCCCACATTTTGGTCAAAGCCGGAATACCAAACAAATTGGCAAGGAACAATGGATATCACGATTAGAGATCGATCGGAATCAAGGCTACGATGGATGTCGTCAAAATTTGGCCAAGCTACGATCAAGGCAGAATTGATTGGGAATGACAATCAAGGTTAGGAGAGGCTATGTTTCAATTTTTAGGACGATCGGAGTTCGTACGCACAAGATATGAATGAATTAAAATGCACAGAGCATGGTTCGAATCGTACTTCGCATCGATGGATGTTGGTTCGAATCGATGAAGGTTCGAATCGATTGAAGTTCACTGCACTTCGCATCGATATGGTTCGTATCGATGAAGATGGAATCAGCCGTTTGCTCTGGGACAACATGTTCGAATCGATCAAGAAGTAGCATAATACTTCGAATCCATGGACTTCGCACCACCAGCTTCGAATCCATCACGCTCGACTCCAACAAGTTCGACTCCATCTACTTCGTACCCTTCGGTGAACACTCTCTCGAATCCACAAAGGCTGGTCACTTCGTATCCATCTGGAACTGTCACTTCGAATCCATGCAATTAAGGGTGCCTCGACTCCATAACCTTCGAATCCCCAGGATAATACAACTCCGAATCGATCCACAGCAGCGCGTCTTGATCGATTCGAACCAGTGCCAATTCCATCGATTCGAAGGAAGCGAACCTTCAAATCCAACGTCTCGAGTCCACCAGGTAAACGCGGCTAAAACCAAGGACTCGACCCAGTAAACTCGGAGAAAAAGGAGGATCAACTCAAAGATTGCGCGCCACGTCACCGTCTTCACGTGCAGAAGCATGGATTCGACCCTATGGATTCGAACCATATCGATTCGAACGAATCCATAGGGCGAAGAATGTCAACTTGAATCGATCATAACTTGAGATCTACAATTCCAAATGCTATGAAATTTTCACAGTAGCTTGAGCACATGTTGAAGAATGTTCACGCCAAATTTCAGCTCGATTGGACAATTTCTTGATCGATTCGAACATAGCTTCGAATCGATCCCAAAGTGGGCCCGGATTTCCAGAAAGCGGGCATGTGGGCCCCCTCACGTGCCAGAACTGGTCTCCCCTCAATTTAGGCGAAATATCAGCCTCCTACACCTATAAATAGAGCCCCTGGTCATTCAAAAAGGGGGGGGGAGAATTCTAGGAGCTAAGGAGCGCCCAGACTCTGCCAGATTTACTCAGAATCACCCTTGCTTCCTTAGGTTCAGATTATAATCATACAATCAGTTGTACTACATCAGAAGAAATTGTAGTCATCAAGTGAACATCAATAAAATCATCAACTTCAGAGTGGACGTAGGCAAGATCGCCGAACCACTATAAATCTCGTGTTGATGTTCATTATTTCTGAATTGCGATACTCTGTTTGCTTAGATTTGAGATTTGTGTGTGAATATTGTTGATTTATATTCATACACTGGTGCTTTCACAACATTCGGGGTTTGTGACCAATTTTGGCACAAACAAACGCCAAGGTCCGTCCGCGAACCTTCGAGTTAGGCGATCTCGTCTTAAAAAGAATCTATCCAGTTCCTTCGCATAAGAAGCCTACATGGGAAGTACCGTATGTTATTGAACGAAGGCTCGGAGATGGCACATTCAAGTTATCGACCATCAACAGTCTTACCCTGCCAAGAGCTTGGAACAGCGAGAGCCTTCACCGCTATTACACCTGACAGGCTATCTTTATCCATTTAGTTTACTTTCCTTTTCTGCAGTTTGTTTATGCATTTCGAAATTAGAACTTGTAATAAGGCAACTGACTTTGCCATACTTTCTTATTTCAGCAATAAAATGCAACCTCTTCGAGCCAGAGCTGTGATTTATTTGAAATACTTCATATGACCATCACTATGCACGGAGAGCTAAGTCTCATCATACGGTGGGATTTATTCAAATAGAGAGTGGCTGCGGTGCAACCAATCACTCCCTAAGTGAAACCCGAGCTCGGGGGCAAGCCATCACATCAAAGTCAAAAAAGGGATTGGTACACGACAATCCTTTCTCAACTCCGAACTCCCAGAGCGCGAGTCATAGTATAAACATCCAACTCCGAATTACCAAAGCGCGAACCGGAATATAAACATCAACTCCATATTCCCGGAGTGCGAAGTGGAGTATAAACATCCAACTCCGAATTCCCAAAGCACGAACCGGAGTATAAACATCAACTCCATATTCCCGTAGTGCGAAGTGGAGTATAAACATCCAACTCCGAATTCCCAAAGCGCGAACCGGAGTATAAACATCAACTCCATATTCCCGGAGTCTGAAATGGAGTATAAACATCCAACTCCAAATTCCCAAAGCGCGAACCGGAGTGTAAACATCAACTCCATATTCCCGGAGTGCGAAGTGGAGTATAAACATCCAACTCCGAACTCCCAGAGTGTGAGTCGGAGTATAAACATTCAACTCCATATTCCCAGAGCGTGAAGCAGAGTATAAACATTTAACTCCGTATTCCCAGAGCGTGAAGCGGAGTATAAACATTCAACTCCGAGTTCCCAGAGCGTGAGTCGGAGTATAAACATTCAACTCCGAACTCCCAGAGCGCGAGTCGGAGTATAAATATTCAACTCCGTATTCCCAGAGCGCGAAGCGGAGTATAAACATTCAACTCCGAGTTCCCAGAGCCACTACAAGAAAACATGTTATTAATAACGCCATTTAATATCGCATTATTCTAAAGCGTTATTGTTTACCTTTAAATATTTGTCTACGGTACATGTGTAACGCTTTGGCCCTAAAATTTGTGTCTCCCTCCAAAAGCACTTAACAATTTTCATCTCCCTCCCAAATGAAATAACCCTAACCGACGTTCTCTTCCATCTCCATCTCTGGTTACCGAACTTCAGCCGTTCTACTCCATCTCCAATCTTCAACAGTTGTGAAGGCGACGTCGTCTCGAACCCTAATCTCCAATCTTTAACAGTTGTGAAGGCGACGTCGTCTCGAACCCTAATCTCCAATCTTCGATTTCACTCTTCATCAAGGAAGGAGGGAAGTTATTTTTAAATCCAATCTCTCTACCTTTTAGGTCTACTCTCTAAAAATGGCGATTTACAAAAACTCAAGTTCTAAATTTGTCAAACAAAATCCTAGATCTCGCACTCTTCTCCTCTCAATCTCAACAATTTCAATCGTAATTATCCTAATCATTTTCTCATCATCCTCGGTATCTTACTATCAGGCCACTGATGTTAGTAACGTTACAGCAGACGAAATTGAGGATTCAAGTATCAGCAAGGAAAAGGAAGAGGTAGCTCTGAAATGGAAGTGGAAGGAGAAGAAGTATTTGTATTGGGGAAATCGAATTGATGTCCCGGAAAGCATTGCGATTCTTGCGAAGGGCTGGGGCATTAGGAGAGCAGCTTGCGCTGTGCACTTGAAGAAGCTTTGTTTCTCAAAAGGTGCATTTTTGTATGATTTTGACGACTGTTTTGTACTCCTATATTATGTTTTTTTGCTTAGTTAAAAGATTGACGCTTGAAAATAAGCAGTAATATAATGGATCAATTAATTTATATCCTAGCATATTATAAACTAAAAATCGTTTTCTCAACATTTCAAACAAATAAGAAAAGTCAGAATAGCCAAAAAGGAATAATGCTCAAAACAGATTTTGATTATCAATTTAAATTAAACAAATGATTGATACTTAATTATAATACATGCGTTAAATTTGCAAATCATTAAAATATAGATGCTCCATCAATACTGTTTATGGACAAGCTAAATGACAAACTTAAGAGTGCATCGTTATGTCTGGTTAGTTTTCATACTTTGATCATCACTATATTCAGCATAAACAAACAAAAATCAAATGCTATTTAGTGTCTGTAAATGCAATTTTAAATTCTCCTGTTTATCCTAAACAGAATATGATTAGATGCAAATTTATTGTTTTCAAAGAGAATTATCTACAGCAAAGTAGAAGATCAAGGAGAAATAAAGAAAACTAGAAGAAAGCTCTGTTGATGTGGAAGTGAATAAAGAAGGAATTGAGATGAGAACAAAGAAGAATATAAAAATGCTTGGAAATAGTTTCAAATAATGGTAAACTTCAACATTTTTAATTTTTTTTCTGTATTCTTTCTCAATGGCCTTTTCCATTCATGAATGATTTTGTACTTTGTTATACATGTTGCATGGTTTTAAATGTATACCATTAGTTCAACTAAAAGTTGACATTTCGATTCTATCATCACAAAGGAGATTATAGCATTATGCTTTCATAAACCTGTTACAGTATTATACTTTATATCAAACATCTTTACTCCACTTGATTATTATACTTGCTTTGTTTGTATTTTGAGATATACCATGCTAAGTAAATTAACTATGTTAGTAATATGTAGTGAAGCTCATTATAAACCGGTAAACTTAGTGGATATGCTTGAAATTTTATACGTTCCTTTCACTTTTCCCTTTGTACCTTATTGGCATGCACACAAGTGCAATCTAAAGGTTTACCATCACGATTAGTGACATTGATTGATAAATTAATCATACAAAATTTTCTAGATTCAAGTTTTATTAATTTCATGGCCATGTCTGCATATCAGAATCTCAAAAGGAATACAAGGAAGAAGAAGATGACATGAATGGCTTCCAATCAGACGTGGATGATGATGATGACGACAAAGAAATGGGAGATGACGACAAGGAGGGTGATGAGGCAGTTAGTCTAAGATTGCAAAAAATGGCTGCACAGGTATTTTGCATACTCTGAATAAATAAATGATGTGGTAGTAGAAATAGAAAGGAAAAAAACACGTCTCTTATCTTGCTAGTCATCTCATTCCCTAACTGCGGTATAAAATTACTTTATTGGGCTCTCATGAAACAAGCACTTCCCCAGTTGCTTGCTGCAGATTGATGCATAATATATTAATATACATACAGCAAACAACAGTTTAAGCACCAAGCAAAATATAAAGACATCGGTCATAATAATATCTTACATATTTGTGTGTGTTTGTGTATGTGTATGTGTATAGCATAAGGTTTCACGGACCTCAAGTTGGAAGACCACTTCCTAAATGGAAGTCCCTTTGGCTACTCCCCTTATATTTCATATGAATTCACTGAATCTAATACATATTCTATATGAAATAAACATCTGGTTTAATCAACCCATGAATGTATAAGAAAATAGATAGAAGACCGTTGTGCGAAAATTCAATTGATTTCCACTAACTCCAAAAGCACAACGGAATGCTAAAGCGTGAAAACAATCAAAAGAAGGATCTAGCTTGTTGTTTGCAAGTTCTGTTTTCTTTGTTTAATTTGTAATTCCCTTTCATTTTCCAGACATTGCTTCAGGGTGAACTTCGGAATTCTGGAATTTACTGTTTTTGCTGCAAGGAAGTGGTATAATGATTTTTGTCTTTCATTTTCCTGTATTTTTCCTTCTCCAAATACCTCATTTTGTATTCCTAGCTAGATTGTAGCCAATGTTCATTTAATATTTCAAAATTTTGAATACCAGATCAGTCCTTCACAGTTTGAAGATCATGCGGGTCACAATCAAAGGCGGAAACCGTGAGTTGATGTTTGAAATGTTTCACACATTTTCTTAGTGTTCTTTCAATATGACATATGTATGATGCTATTTATTCAGGTATCATCATATATATCTGCCTGATGGATTATCGCTACATGATCTAGCAGTTATTCTGTTGAGTAAATTCAACCTAGAAAACAGAAAAGTCAATGATGATGTCAGTAGAACATGCAAAGAAAAGCTTCTGGAGGATGTGAAAAGTACTTCAGTATGATTCTTATGTTTATTGCATTAACTCTCTCTATATATGCTTCTTTCAACAAATGTTCTGCATGCATATATTTTATGGCTTGTATTGAGTGAGGAATGCGAGTATGTAACCCAAATTTGAGGATTTAGATGACCCATGCTTGTTCAAAATAGTTAGGATGTGTATCTAATCTGAATTACTATAAAGTTGCATATATACCTATATCTATTTAGGCATATATATGGTTTGGCCGGATATTATATGGATATTTTCTTCAGAACGCCAATCATTTTCACTAAATTTATGGTCCATGCCCCAGTTTTAAATAATTATCGTGAAATTTTTGAACTTTGACAAACAAATTTTGTTAATATTTTAATTTGGGAAAGCAGACTGAGATTTGGATAATGAATTGGAGTAAAATTTGAACATACAGCTGGGTCTGGATTACATTTGAAACTTTGAACTAAAATGGTATCTATCGGTTTTGTAAAGATAAATATTTTTTTGTTAGCAATCTGATTGGATTTGGATTATTGATGTAACTGGATTAGGATAATATGGTGCTTCAATTTTAGCCTGAGCCTAGCACTATCAATAGATGAGTTCAACGGTTTTATGTAGTAGTTTGAAGTTCAACGCTTTTTTATTTGCATGAAAACATGGTTACATGTGGTGTTAATAAGTTAGCTATGCTAATTTTTTTAATTGGTTCAGCAGGTAAAGTGACCTAAAAGGGATTGGATGTGGAGTAAAGAGCAGCATGTATGATGTGTTATGTAAGTTATCAGACCAAGTAAACTTTGTTGTATGTGAAGCTCCTGTAATTAAAGTTATATATCATGGGACAAATGCTTGTAAATTTGTAAGAAATTTGCTGTTGGTAATGGTTCTGCTGTAAGAAATGAAAGGGAATGCACTTGGTTTAATGTTTGTACACTGTAATGAAAAATATACCACATTTCTTTCTGAGCATGCTCTTGTGTTATATTTGTTGATTATAATATTTATTCGTTTATGAAGATTTAGTTTGATTGCTATTATTAAAATGTAATATATAGGCATAGCTCTTGAAAAGTGCATCTACGATTTTTATAGCGGCATATATGAGCTGTAAAAGAATTTATCAATACTATAACATGTTAATTTAATAGAGTGAAATGAACGCTATTGAATAAATATTTTATAGCGGCAAAATGGTGTTATAAAGATTTCCAGTTCCGTTGAGATTTAGCTGTATTATAGCGGCTATAATGAGCTATTGAATTAACGTACCATAGCGGCGAATTTGCGTTATAAAATTAAGCTCAACCATAGCGGCATATTTTGTGTTATAAATATTCAACAGTTTTTTATAACATGTCGATATACTGCGCTTATCAAACCGCTATGGTTGTGATTAATAGCGGCTATATGCCGCTATAAAAGACACTTTTTGTTGTAGTGAGCGCGAGTCGGAGTACAAACATTCAACTCCAGGTTCCCAGAATGCAAAGCGGAGTATAAACATCAACTCCGGACTCCCAGAGTGCAAATGCCAATTCCAAGTCTCCCAATCGCGGACATATGATCGAAACTTAAGCCGGCGTAACCAGCCACTGGTGAACGAATGGGAATCCCCGGAGTACGAAAATGATCATCGACAATCGAACAAGCATGGATGCATTACTCAATCTCCACTTGACTCAGACGTCCATTCGGTGGCACAAGGCTCGACATGTTATAAGTAAGAAGCGATCGTCGACTGACAGTCTACTGCTCATCCCCAAGACTGGGGGGCAGAACTCAAGCATCAACCATTGATTGAAGCGATGCGACGTCAGAATTCAACTCGCTTCTCGGTCACAAGCCATGTCCACAACCTACGAACTTGGCAAACTAAAAAAAACTTGGTTTGGAACCTGAAACTTCACGAGTGCATTTCAGACACTGAAACACTTAGGCAAATACGCAATGACAAAAGAGAAAAGTTTCATTTCTATTGATTATAGAAGACGTTCGTGCACAAGTTTTCAAAAAATTCCTACTAGCAGGGGCCGAACCCGCATCTATACACGGCTAACAAAATGAAAAAAAAAAATCAAAATACCTCAGACGATCATGCCTACTCTCTCTTCTTCCTTGGCTTCCTCTTCAGTGTGGACCCGCTTGAGCCATCGCCAATTTTCCTCTTCAAGCCTGTGCCTTTCGGCGGTTGGTCTTCCGGCGATGGCATTATGTCGATGTCCTTCTCCGAACTCGTGTGAATGAGAATGCTTCCTACGGGCGGAGTCGGAGGAACGGGATCAATTACAGACGGTGGAATGGGCAAGCTAGTGAGAAATACAGCACCACCGGGAGATCATTCTAAGCGGAGCAGGCACTGATGCTTCCATCCCACCTCCAAAGCTTCTACCCTGAGCCGTTGCTGCCATTTCAGCGTCAATTTGGGCGAACATATCCTCTTCGGTTATCGCTCGAGCCCCACTGGGGGCATCGACAGTTGGCGTTGAAGAACTTGCAGCAGGATCAGTTCCGCTCATGACGGGTGGCAAGTCAGCAAGGGGATCGCCGTGACGGCGAAAGAGTTCATTCATCAACTGCTCGTCAAACATAGTTGTACCTCCCTGCAGATCGTCGAGCGGAACAGTTGTACTAATGGTGGTTGCCTCGGTCGCAATAGCCTCATGCGTTTGATATAACTCTTGAGTAGCAGGAGGCATGGCCGGTGCGACATCAATCACTGGACAGAATAAAAGAACTGTTAGGACTTAACTCGATCGAAGGTTTCAATTTAAGAGAAGTGGAATGTTCAGAATACCTTCCTCAGTTCGACTTGTAGGTGACAGGGTGGCATCAGTAACTTGCGTAGCAGCCGAAGACATCTGCGGCTGATCCGGATTGTAAGCAGGAACAGCCTGGGGATCGACCACAGACGAGGATCCGGGCTGGGTTGACATAGGAACGTCAAGACTTGCTTCATGACGGTCAATTCCAGAGCCCTCTCCCACCTCAAAATGCTGGGCGCCAAGCCTTTCCTTCTCACGCAGAATCATCGACTCGTGGAGAACTTTTTTTTCATCATCAGTCAGAATGCGGTTCTCGAGTTTGAATTCATCTATGGACTCGCCCTGATGAGCCTCTTTTTCTTCCTCAACCAGTCGACTCCAAGCATTGTGGAGATGAGTCGAAAAGTCATCGAGCCAGGCCAGACCCCTATGCCTCAGCACGTTAGCGTTATAGACCACAAGAAGATCTTCAATGTCAGCCTCTAGCCTGGACTCGGCCAACTTCACCCTTTCCTCGACCTCAGTCTCCACTTTTTGGACTTTGGTCACCGCCGCATCTCGTTCTCCCCTGAGCAGAACAGCCTGATCACACGCCTCTTGAGCTGCATTGTTCTCATCATCTTTTTCTTTGACCAGGCTGGCAAATTTGGCTTTTAGTTCATTAAGCTTTTTGACCGCCGCATCCCGCTCGGCGATAAATTTAGTGTTACGGTGGCCCATCTCCTCCACCAGGGCAACATGTGCCTGACTCAACCTCTCCATTTCTGCCTTTGCTTCGTCAGCCTTCTTAATAGCCTCAATCTCAGATTTCCGAGAAGACTCGGACTTGGCATAAAGTACTTGGATAATGTGATCCCTTTTTGCAAGCTCGGTCTCCATCTTCTCGATCTCTTTAGCCCGCTCGAAGGCCACTTTAGAAGCTTTCTCAGCAGCCTTCGCCCACTCTCGATATTGGGTATAGATGTCGTGGACAAAGTCATGCATCGTGCCTTCTACCCCTGATGGAATTCTCTTCAAGTGGGGAGGGAAAACATAATCGTCGAAGAAAATATTAGGAAAATCCTTCTTCATTTGAGCCAACTTAAGGGCCCCTTCTCTAGTGGGATCAGTGGGGACCTGCTCTGTAACCATGGAAGATGTAGTCTCGACTCTCTGGAGATGAGTCTCAGATCTGGAAGTGTGAGAAGAAGGCCTGTGACGAGGAGGCTCTGGTGGATATGAAGTTTGAACAGGAGGAGGAGACGGAAGTCTAGGAGGAGGAGAGCGTGATCTAGACCGGTGTCGGTATTCTCTATCCCTGTCACGCCCGTATCTATCCTGATTAGAATACTCACGATCGCGATCCCTGTCTGAATCCCTCCTGCGGGAATCATAATAACCGGAAGAATTTCGGGCGGAGCGAAGATTACCAAGCATAGATCCCCTTCCGGACATAGTACCTGAAAATGAGAAGCAAAGAAAGAGTTGGTAACTTCCCAAGTCGGACGAAGTACAGTTGTGAATCATGTAGTGTAGTGAAGTGAATGCATGTGCAATCCCCCGACCAACCGGAAATGTCGGCCGCACTCGTAGAAAGCGACCCGCTCGGTTCAAAAGCACTATCAAGCCCTTCCATCCCGTCGTCGTGTAGAGACGACACGGAATCCGGGATCAGGATATCATCAAGCCCTGCAAACGGATTCTCCACTTGAGGGGGAGGAGCCTCTGAAATTCTAACCCACTGGAAAGGTAAAGACACGACCACGGATTTAAGTCTCTTAGGTTTAGGGCATTTGTAAGCAGCGGCCTTGCCTTTTCTTTTCCCTCCGGAATCCTGAACATCGAAAGGAGGCCCGGCCGGGAGCTCAGTATCTGCTGGCATTCTTTCTGGATAAACTTCTTCAGTGATCACAACTGAAGGCGCTTTGCTCTTCGTGCGTTTCTTCGGGGCCACTCTATGTATCACATCCAGGTGAATGCTCTGTCTTCGTTCTATCAGCCCGACAGCCCTCAAATTTTTGTCGGTCAGAACTAAGTCTATGTGCCTCTCTTCACCCGGAAACGCTTGAAGAATCCGAACAAGCTCTTTGAAGTACTCACCATCGGGGCGAGAAATTGCGGCTATAAGAGAGAGAAAGTACGTCAGTATTTAGAATCTGTTGCTAGCATCTCAATGATTCAAGAAGCGAAGTGGCGACACTTACGTCTGTCTAACCACCGCCTAGCAAATCCAGGCGGGCACCGAACGTAAAACCATTCAGATTTGTAATAACTTAGCCTCCCCCAGGAACCCAGCACGATGTGACAGCTTCTGACTGCCTCCAGGAAGGTGAAAGAGGGGCTATCTCCGCAGCTCTTAAAATTGAATAAATATCTAATTTCGATCGGCTTCGGCGGTCGAAAGAGGATCTCCATAAATAGGATGAAGGTACTGTTTAGCAAAGCATACCCGTTGGGGTGTAGCTGAGACGGAGCTATGCCAAGAAACGATAGTGTCTCCCTTATATAGTCATTAAAGGGAGGAAGTGTCCGCGCCATGCAAGCATGACGGTTGAAAGCAGTAAACCCTTCCGGGGGATAATGTGGCTTGTCCTTCGGTCTGGGAAGTCGCACGTCGTCAAGCGACAAACCGTGCCTTAAGCAGATCCGGCCTAACATGTTTTCAGAAATACCCGACGGCACCAAATCGGGTGGAGTACAAATAAACCGAGCCCCTTGACGCTCATCCGGAGTTATCTCAATAACTTCGGCTTCTATAACCGGTATCTCAATAGCTGAAGGAGCAGAACATAGAAATTCCGGCTGCTGAGAACTTGAAGGATCCATAACCAGCTAGCTTATAAAAAATCATTGTTAAACTGAAAATTAACACCCATGCATCCCCCAGTGTAAAGTGTGTGAGCGTGTTGTGCGGTGCAGTACTGTATATTATTTGGGAAGATCAACCGGTGTTGGATATGTTTCATCCGGTCTCCCCGAACCAGACATGCCGGACCACCCAAAAGTTTCCCACCGAATAAAAACCTTCCTAACTCCCACCGGACCAAACCTCCTGCCGAACCAACCAGACCAACCCTCCTGCCGAACCAACCGGACCAACCCATTGCCGGTCCAAACCTCGCCTCCAACCACCGAACCAACTCATTGCCGGTCCAAGCCTCGCCTCCAACCACCGAACCAAAGTCCTATCGAGCCAGAGCAGTGCCAGGCCAGATTGTAGCAGCCCAGGCCCACCAGCTGCTATATACCTCCAAGACCCCTACCCCCAGCCTCACTCTATAAATAGAGGGGCAGGGGTACAACAATGGGGGAGGGGTTTAAGAGCTCAAGCACGGAAGGAACTTTCAAACAACTTTCTTTTACTTGTATCAAAGCTTTGTACTTGTAATCAGAATAAGATAAGAGAAATAACATATAAAGTGGACGTAGGCACATTCTGGCTGAACCACTATAAATCTGCGTGTCTTTTTACAGTTTAGCCCCTGTTTTTTATATATTTGCATAAATCACTCAAATCACTAAGAATAACATAAGAGCTACTAAATCATACAACTTCGAGGTGTTTGTCCATTTTTTGTGCAAACATTTTTGGTGCTTTCACTGAGAGCTAGAAGCTCGAAGCTTCAGCTTCATCCGCTTAACAGTTTTCCTAACAGCATCGTCCGCCACTTGGAAAACATGCCTCCCAAACAGAGAAAAGATGTTAGCAAAGGAAAAAACATCGCATCCAGCAGTCTTCCAGATCCAGCTGTCGCGAATCAAGAAAATCGTCCTCCTCCAGCAACAGTAACAAATGAAGAACAGGCTCACCCAACTACTCCTGCCATAGAACAGCCTGCAGCAATTACTAGAGCAGATCTGGACAGAGTTGTGGTTGAAGTAACTAACCGCTTCACATCCCAACAGGAAGCCTTGGTGGACCATCTCATGTCACGCTTAAGGGACGCTGAAGAATCCAACCACAACACTGAATCATGGGGAGAGTCCCAGTCTGGAGGATCTCAGAGACAACAAAGATCTCCCTTCTTCGAAGGAGCTAACGGTAGAAGTAGCCGTGGTAGGAGCCGAGACCGAGCACAGCCCGAAGTTAGGCCTGAGGAAACGTTTGGTACCGAACCCAACAAGGAAGGTACCGGGCGAAGGTCAACTATAGCTGAGCCTGTCATGCTGCCTAACCACAGAAACGCCAGTGAACGGGGCCGAGCTAGAGTCCAGCCCGAAGTTGGACCCGAGGAGGTGCTTAGATCAGAACCCAACAGGGGGAGATCAATGCAAGGGCCAACTGTAGCTGACCCAAGCATGCTCCCAGAAGATCAAAGGCAGCCACTGGAAAATATGAGGAATGATAGACGATACCATCCCTACAGGTCATCTGGACGGAATCAATCCCACAGAACATAACCAAACTCATTTCTATCTACTCCAAGTTCTGATGAAAGGATGGCACGCTTATTCAGAGATCGTGTCCAACGGGAGCAAAGAGATCGAGGGATAGGCGCTAGGGTAACCAGCCCTTTCGCCCGCAATATCGAAATTGCTATCACCCCCCGAGAATGGAAGATGCCAACAATGGAACCCTACAAAGGAACCTCCGATCCCGTTGTACACTTACAAAGGTACACGCAGCATATGCTCATGAGTGGAGCAACAGAGGGAGTACTGTGCAAATGCTTTCCGCTCTTCTTAGTAGATCTTGCTACCTCCTGGTTCTGTCATCTACCCCAAGGATCCATCAGCTCGTGGGAAATGTTGAAAGAAAAATTTATCAGTCAGTTCCGCATTCATGTGGAGCAACCCAAGGACGCTTATTCCTTATCCAGCGTCAAACAGAAACCTGGAGAAAAGCTGCAGCAATACCTAACCAGATTCAACGCCGCAGCAGCCGCAGTCCAAGATGCCGATGAGAAGCTTATCCTAATGGCCCTCTGCAGTGGTGTGCATCCGGACACTAAATTTGCTAGAAGGCTGACAAAAGAAAAGCCAGCTACTTTACCCGATTTCTTCCATGAAGCCGGGAAATACATGAGGCTTGAGGATGCTGCCGTTGAGGGGCAGTCAGGACAGCAAAATAAGACAACCCATGGCAACGCCCCTGCTGTGGCAAGGGACGTTCGAAGAACTGATTCCAGAGACAATGCTGGGGGTAGGAAGGGAGAAAAGCGCCTATATCGGCTAGGACCAAGATTCGACACTTACACTCCTTTGAACGAGACCGTCGAAAATATCTTCCTTGCCACCAAAGGCGAAGTTAGATACAAACGCCCACCGTACAAGAAGGAATCAGATAACGCGCAGAAGTCTGGAAAATTCTACCGCTTCCACGAATCTCATGGGCATGATACCAACGAATGCCATCATCTCCGAGATCTGATTGAGGAACACATCAGAAGAAAGAAACTGGAACGTTATGTAAAAAGTCAGGACAAGACCCCAGCTCCTGCCAATGAAATCCCAAGGTTGCCCTCCCCGGGGGCCGACAGAGGGAACCGCAACGCTAGCAGCTCTAGTCAGGAAAAGATAGTGGTCCATACCATCTTAGGAGGGCCACACATCGCAGACAGAAGCTGGAAAGAGATGGAAAGATACGGAAAGTCGCTTAGAGACAATAAAGACTATGTCAATTCGGTTATAGAAGAGCGCCACCCGAAGCGGAAAGAAAGTAATGACATCACGTTCGGTAAGCGTGACCTAGAAGGAAGGCAGTACCCTCACATGGATCCCATGGTCATCTCTGCCCGACTTGGTCCCGCCGAAGTCTACCGAATCCTGGTAGACACTGGAAGCTCGGTAAACATCCTATTCAAACACGCATTCGACAAAATGAAGCTATCAATGAAGGATGTATCCCCCTGCGATAAACCACTACACGGCTTCACTGGAGACGCGAAGATGCCCCTCGGGCAACTGGACCTTTTTGTTGAGATTGGAAGCCATCCTCGCTCTGCTGTACGGAAACAAACGTTTTTGCTAATAGAAAACCAGTCGGCCTACAACGCCTTCTTGGGAAGGCCATCCTTGTCTGACTTCCAAATTGTCTTAGCCCCATGGTGCCTAAAGATGAAATTCCCAACGGACAATGGAGTAGGGGAAGTGGAAGGAGATCAGGACGTTGCTCGAGACTGCTATGTGACTGAACTTCGCAACAACCACAGGAAGGATAAAGGGAAGGGTGTAGAGATTGCCCTCTGCACAAAAAGTCTAGAAGCGTAGCAATTAAAGAAAGCCCCTCCTCTTCGATATACCAGTGACCCTTTCAATGAATTAGATCCTAGGGACAAAGAGGAGGAGGCCACCGCCGAGCCTGCAGAGGCTATGGAATTTATATCTGTAGACAAACACGACTCAAGTAGACTGTTGAAAATTGGGTCCCAACTAAAAACCGAGTTGAAGGAACAACTCATCGATTTTCTCCGCCACAACTTGGATGTATTTGCTTGGTCACACACTGACATGACCGGAATCTCCCCCGACATAGCATGCCACGTATTAAACATTGAACCTACCAAGGCGCCTGTAAAGCAAAGAAAGAGAAGTATGGGGGCAGAGCGATCAGCAGCCCTCGATGAAGAAGTAAAGAATCTACTCGCCAATGACTTCATACGAGAAGCTATCTACCCGGAATGGATCGCAAACCCGGTACTGGTAAAAAAGGCTAATGCGAAGTGGCGAACCTGCATTGACTTTTCCAACCTAAACGATGCCTGCCCAAAGGATTGCTTCCCACTTCCCAGAATCGACCAACTTGTAGACATCATAGCCGGGCACGAACTCCTATCCTTTATGGATGCATACTCAGGATATAACCAAATTCCTATGCATGCTCCCGACCAAGACCACACTAGTTTCATCACCGACCGGGGCTTGTACTGCTATAAGGTAATGCCTTTCGGACTTAAAAATGCAGGAGCCACCTACCAGCGCCTCGTCAACAAGATGTTTGCGGGGCTAATAGGACGAGCTATGGAAGTTTATGTGGATGACATGCTAGTGAAATCACGAAAAGCCAAAGATCACGTAAGCCACCTAGGCGAGATGTTCCAGGTACTTCGACAGTATGGAATGAAGTTGAATCCACTAAAGTGCTCCTTCGGAGTGTCATTAGGAAAGTTCTTAGGATTCATCGTTCATGCCCGGGGGATAGAAGCAAACCCTGAACAAGTCCGAGCGCTAAGGGATATCAAGATACCATCCACCCGAAAGGAAATGCAAAGCCTAAATGGAAAAGTGGCCACCCTGAGCCGATTCATCTCCAAGGCAACGGACAAGTGCGTCCCCTTTTTCGAAGCTCTAAAGAAAGACAAAGGAAAGCTCGAATGGACTGACTAATGCTTAACCGCTTTCCTTAACCTAATCGAACACCTCCAGAAACCACCGGTACTCTCAACTCCAAGTGAAGGCGAAGAATTATACCTATACCTTGCTGTGTCATCTCACGCCCTAAGCGCTGCTTGGTAAGGGAAGACAACCGCACGCAGCGGCCAGTTTACTTCGTCAGCAAAAGGTTTACTGGGGCAGAAGTCAGATATCCTAAACTTGAAAAGCTAGCATACTGTTTACTTATCACATCACGGAAACTGCGTCACTACTTCCAGTCCCATTCCATCAAAGTTCTGACCGATCAACCACTGAGGCAGGTACTCCATCGCCCCGACACTTCTGGGCGGCTACTTAAATGGTGCATTGAACTGAGTCAGTATGATATCACCTATCACCCTCGCACCGCCATCAAGGGACAGGCCATGGCTGACTTCATTGCAGAATTCACTACCAACGGAGATAAGGAGCAATTGGAAATAACAGGAGACATCAAATGGAATCTCTTTGTGGATGGCGCGTCGAACGAACAAGGCTCGGGGGCAGGTGTTGTAATAATCACCCCCAGGGGAAATAAACTGCACTATGCTATAAGGTTGGAGTTCGCTGCCACCAACAATGATGCAGAATATGAAGCAGTGATAGCCGGACTAGAAATTGCCATCGAGATCGGAGCCAATTCTTTGTGTCTTCACAGCGATTCTCAGCTTATTGTTAATCAAATACTAGGAGAATTCCAAGCTCGAGAAGAACGACTCATAGCATATCTAAAGAAGACCAAGTGACTTCTCAGCCGATTGGACCACTACTTAGTCAAACACATCCCTCGGGAGGAGAACCGAGAGGCCGACGAATTAGCAAAGCAAGCAAGTGTGAGAGACATCACCATCTTCGGGGCAGTGACCATCTCAAAGCAAATGGCCCCAAGTTTTGAGCAAGTGAATCTGATAGCTGCAACCGAAGGAGTAACTTGGATGACTCCCATCCGAGACTACCTACAAAGTGGCACACTACCCGTCGGGCGTAACGAAGTCAAGAAAATCTTGAGGAAAGCGTCCCGTTACACAATACAAGGAGACATCCTCTATCGGCGCGGGTTCTCTAACCCATTGTTAAGGTGTGTCGCCGGAAGGGAAGCCAAGGAAATCTTATCCAACATTCATCAAGGAAGCTGCGGAGATCACACCGGAGGGCAAACGTTAGCGAAAAAGATACTCCGATACGGATATTTCTAGCCCACCTTAAGCAAGGACGCCTTAGATTTCGTCAAGAAGTGTGACAGATGCCAAAAATTTGCTAAGATCCCTCGGCTACCAACAACCGAGATTACTCAGATGACCAGCCCTTCGCAATATAGGGAATTGACTTAATCGGCGAGCTACCAATGGGCCGAGGCGGGGCCAAATATGCTATAGTGGCAGTTGATTATTTCACCAAATGGGTGGAAGCGGAACCTCTAAATAAAGTATCTTCAGCAAAAGTTATTAACTTCTTGATCAAAAATGTTCTATGCAGGTACGGAGTCCCACTCAAAATCATATCAGACAATGGACTTCAGTTTGACAGCGAGGAATTCGCCAACTGGTGCCAAGAACACAGAATTCATAAAAGCTTCTCATCCGTAGCATATCCCTAGGCAAACGGACAAGTCGAAGCATTCAACAAAATTCTGAAAGCTCTGATCAAAAAGAAGCTCGAAAAGTCAAAGGGCGCTTGGGTGGATGAACTCCCTACGGCACTATGGGCCTACCGCACATCTTTCAGAACATCAACATGGCACACTCCTTTCTCTTTGGCATACGGATCGGAGGCTATGCTCCCAGTTGAAACCATTGTGCCTTCCCACCGTAAGATCCACTATAACCCAGAAGAGAATGAAGAGCTCCTCAACATGTCTTTGGATCTAGTCGAGGAGAGAAGAAATGATGCAGTCCTTAAAGCAGCAGCCCACAAACAAAAAGTGGCGGCACACTACAACTCCAAAGTCAAGCATCGTACCTTACAGGAAGGGGATCTTGTCCTCAAGCGAATCTTCCCTCGCCCCGGAGCACTAGACCCAATCTGGGATGGACCATATGTAATTCATAAAGATCTCCACAACGGAGCCTATATTTTGTCAACAGTGGACGGAGAGGTGTTCTAGAGGGCATGGAACATCCAACACCTCCGTCGATACTTTTCTTAACTTATATTGCCCATATGAAGTGAATTAACAAAGAGAATCAGTGGACGTAGGCATTTTCGTGCCGAACCACTTTAAAAAACCTTGTCTCTTTTTTAACTTATTCCTTTGTATCTTGGCTGCTTGTTAACTTTATCCTTTTCTGTTGAACAAAATCCTGAGTATATAGCATTTCTATTCAAAGCACTCCACAACGCAACTTCACCTGGACAAGACCCAACAGGTACTATGCAAATCTATGCCCTCGCCAATGAGACACTTTTGCTCCAGCATCCCTCTGCTGCGGGTTAACTCATTGCTCGCGACGGCCCTTAAAGCCAACTGTAATGAGCCGATTATAAGCCACCGAGAAGGCCGACTATAGCCGAGGCAGCTCATTACGGCGTTAGGCTCGCCGGCAACAGTGAACCGACTAGAAGCCCCAACATAAGGTGTGGCCAGCCAGGGGCAGTTCACAGTTGACGATCGGCACCCACGCTAGCCGGCCACAGTAAATCGAATAATACCCACGATTACGGGCCATAATGGCCCGGGTAGTTACTGTGCGCGATCTCGGCTCCGATGTGTCTTGAGTGCGGCTGTGGTAAAAAAGAATTAACTCCCCGCGGAGGCGTAAGATGGGTGACGAATGTCTCCAAGACCCACAGCTAGGGAAAGTGACTACAAAACCCGTTTGCCACGAACTTAAGCACATCGAAGGCCTTCCGTGATTGGAAGTTTTACCTTTTCACGTATTTCAATTTTACTTAAAAAGCTTTTTCCCTATCCTCTATAACAATCCCTAAAGTACATGATACAGAGTAGGAGATACTCACCAATGGGTGTAGGGACTCACAGTGGCAGGACATTCGACTACATTCCATGCTCGGTCATACAAGATATTCAAGACTGCCATCTACGATTAAAACATGAAAGGTAGTATTTTCTTCTTTTATGTACAAATACATGACTATAATTTGTTCACACCACACGCTAATATTGCAAGTCATGAAATTATGATGTAGAACCAGAATCTGACATCAAACACAATTTAATTACAAGAATATACATAGCTATATTTCTCATACGACATGCCAAAATAACAGCAAACATTCAAAAGACGACAAAATCAGCTTAAGTTAAAGAATTACACGTCAAAAATAAGACTATTTATTACAAGTGGCAAAATATTACAACCTAAAGGCTACGTTACTATTTTTCGACTAACATATACAACACTGTCAAATCCACAAAAAGAGTTTTTCCAGGTATAATCAAGGGGCCGGCTGCAGTGGAGCTTTATCCTTGCCCTGTTGACCCCCTGTCCAGTCAGAAAAAGGACTCATTAGCAATAAGCAACCAAGTTGATGGAAAAACTAAAAAGGGAGACTTACCAGCGCCTGCTTCCTGACTATCATGATCGTCATCCTCTACCTGCACGCCTACCTCCTCAGCGGCAAGCAACCGCATACCTTCCTTCACCACCACCTTCTCCTCCTTGGCAAACTGAGCAGTGACCGCATCCATGCTGAAGACCACGCCACCATCTTTATCCGCATCAGCCTTAGCTTCCTCCAGAGCCCGAAGATAGATCTTAGCCATGACCCTAGGATAATCATCCATCCAAGATAGGTTGCCCTGCTTCCAAGTTCGGAAGTACATGTCCTGAAGCATTTCATCCATCATCCCCTCATTCTCCTCAAACTCCCTCATCCGGGCCTCGGAAGCCGAAAACCTTCCCACAACAGCTTCTCTCTCCAAATGGTATCTCGAGCAGTCAGCCTGAAGGGATTTCCGCATCGCCTCCATCTCCTCCTTAAGCCTAACCTGAGCGAGCTCTGCGGCTTCAAGTTTCCCCGATAGCTCCTCTACCCGCTCAAGATCCGCCCTCCGAACCTCATCCACTGTCGAGATGGCCATATTTATCTGTTCCTTGCAGGCGGCCTCCATCTTCCGCAGTTCCGCCTTACTAGCCTCCTCCATAGCCTTCCTCAGCCGCCCGGAGGCAGCCTCATGCTGGGAAATCTGAATGGCTTGATCAGCAAGCTGTTTCGCCTGGTCCGAAACCATCAACCGTAATCGGATGTTGGCACTCCCAATTTCCTCTCCAGCCTTAACCAGCCGGGCATGATGCCCCATCAGCTTCTTAGTCTCCTCCGCCACCCGATCAATATTAGCCTTGGCCTCGTCTCCCATGGTAACTATCCGAGTAGTAAGAAGATCAAGATCTAAAGACTTAGCCTCATCGAGCACCCGTACCATGGGATTGCGGGGAAGAAGGTGCTCGCCAGTAACCTCATCAAAAGTAACATCATGGGAACTTGGATCCAGATCAGGATGACCCGCAAATGGATTACGAGCCAAGTCAGGACGGTCGATATGAGTAACAGAAGGGTTTCCGGACGGGTGCGGAGAAGGTGCAAACTCACTATCCTCCTCCGTGATATCATGAAGAGGCTGAGCCGGGAACTGAGGACCAGGCGAAGGTTCGGATAAAGGACGACTCCTCTTTCTCTGCTGAATACCCTCTTCGATAACCCCGAGAAGAGGACGGTAGCCGACTACATCCCCGGAGCGGTGGGTCGAAGGATTCGGCTTGACAGAAGTTTTGGAAAGCTTGTACTGTTCAAGCCTGTGCCAAAAATCTGAGGCTTTGACCGTTTTACCTGCTCCTAATATGAAGAAAAATTGTCACAAGCATATATTGTTCTATACTTCGAGAAAACACATCAAATTAAAAGGAGAGAAACACATCTGTGGTTGTACAAACCCTGGGGAGGAGTAGGATACTGCAATAGGTCTTGGATTTTATTCCAGGACGGGAGCGGGTCATAAAATATTCCTAAGTCCCTATCATTAGTGAAGCATGCAGGAGTCCAGAGTTCACCTTGAGTCGTCGGAGCCACCCTGGCTGGAATGGTCTGGGAAGACTCGCTTGCACCGGTCCCGGCCTTGTCCGCTTTCCCGGTTTTCTCTACCAAAGCCGGATCTTCGTCCAGCCCCTCGAAAGCCTGGTGGAACGCATCGTCCATCCACTCCTGTATCTCGCCCGCTTGCCCAGGAAGCAAGGCCCCGATGCCATCTCCACCTTTATCACCTTCCCGACCATCTCCACCCTCGCCTCTTTCCTCCTCTATGTCTTCCTCCTCCCGGGTAAGTGGACAATTGCTGGGGGAGGGACCATCCGACTTCTTGAGTTTCTTACCTCCGACAGCTGGAGGTTTTGTGAAAGGTTTCCTCTTGCTACTCTCTACCGTAACACCTTCCTTGGTCTGAGCAGCCGCCCTCTCCTCCGCCGTTTCCCTCAGCTTAACTACTGACTGCTGTGGAAGGATTAAGTTATACTCCAGAAGAATCGCATTTCTGATCAAGAAGGCAGATGATCTATATTTCCCGAGAATGGCTTCTATCTCAGCCGCCGTCTGAACCAGGCGGTCAGTCTCCACAACCGCAAAGTCACCTGTCGCTAGCAAAAATGAGGAAGTATGAGAAAAGCATCGCAATCGTAATGGAAATTATAAGTAAAAGCATCAACTTACATCCCGAAGTAAAGCGCCGAATTGAAACAGAGTCGTCCCTAACAAAGAACCATTCCCTCTTGAACATGCTGAATTTGGAATACAGATCCAAGACCGACTTGAAGGTCACAGCTGACTCCAAGCTAATGTATGGGGACCCCTTCTTATAGCCCCTCAGGTTATATAGATACCAGATCTCTCGGTTGGAAGGAGCACGACCATACTTCCTCCGGAAAATGACGAAGAGGCTCACCAGTATAGCATAGGAGTTTGGTTGAAGCTGGAACGGGGCCACCTTAAGGTATGTGAGGAAACTGGCTATCCAAGCGTTCAGAGGAGGGATGGCACCACACATGTAGTGGTATCTGCTGTAGGCGAAGTACCCTTCAAGAGGATCATACGGCATAACATCTCTCCCAGGCAATAGCAAGCGCGCCCTATCGATTCCAAAGGATCGGGAGATGACATCAAGCTGCTCCTCCTTGAGGGAACTAGGAAAACAATCGGGCGGGGAGTTCAGAAGTTCCTGAGGGCCGTACCCGTCCACTAGTGATCTCGGGGTTGGTCCGTGACGTTCTGGATTCGGCTGAGCTGGGGGCACGGCAGAGGAACCTCCTTCGCCACCGGATTTCTTCTTGTCTGATCGAGTTTCCGCTTTGCGAGACATTATCTACAATACCGGAAAAACACATTGTTAGAACAGAAGATGTAAACAAGTATATGACGTCATTCAGTAAAAACATATTCGGTATCATTTTCATTCGGAATTCAAGATCCCTGAGTTCATCCGGTTACTCAAGTGTAAAACTCATTCGGCATCCCAATGTGAGAGTTCATTCGGTCAATCCAATCAATAGATCATTTGGCATCTCAATGGTAGAATTCATTCGGTTAGTCAGGGGTCCAAAATTTCCGAGTTCATTCAGTAGCCTAGCCCTAGAAGTTCGTTCGGCAGAAAACAAGCTCACCTGATTCGGCAGTTCGAAGGATTGATTCGGTTATCGCAGTTGGTAAGGAAATATGAAGGTTAGAGACTCCTATTTATAAAGCAAGGTTTGATAGCCGGACCAGATGGATCGGTCCTCAGGCCGAATATAATGGCTCAGCTGGAACAAAGCGCGACACCTATAAGCACGTGCCCCACTTTGGGGGGCAAGTGTTGGATATGTTTCATCCGGTCTCCCCGAACCAGACATGCCGGACCACCCAAAAGTTTCCCACCGAATCAAAACCTTCCTAACTCCCACCGGACCAAACCTCCTGCCGAACCAACCGGACCAACCCTCCTGCCGAACCAACCGGACCAACCCATTGCCGGTCCAAACCTCGCCTCCAACCACCGAACCAACTCATTGCCGGTCCAAGCCTCGCCTCCAACCACCGAACCAAAGTCCTATCGAGCCAAAGCAGTGCCAGGCCAAATTGTAGCAGCCCAGGCCCACCAGCTGCTATATACCTCCAAGACCCCTACCCCCAACCTCACTCCATAAATAGAGGGGCAGGGGTACAACAATGGGGGAGGGGTTTGAGAGCTCAAGCACGGAAGGAACTTTCAAACAACTTTCTTTTACTTGTATCAAAGCTTTGTACTTGTAATCAGAATAAGAGAAGAGAAATAATATATAAAGTGGACGTAGGCACATTCTGGCTGAACCACTATAAATCTACGTGTCTTTTTACAGTTTAGCCCCTGTTTTTAATATATTTGCATAAATCACTCAAATCACTAAGAATAACATAAGAGCTACTAAATCATACAACTTCGAGGTGTTTGTCCATTTTTTGTGCAAACAACCGGATTAAGGGAAACGTGTAAACAACGAGACTTCGGAATTCGGTCGGAAGGACCATCATCGCTGACCGTCGCAACCATGCCATCCAGTTATTAGCTATCAGTCCGAATTAAAATGTGTTATTATTTTGGTAAGTTCCAGTTTCATCGACGAACTTCAATAGCCAATCAGGTGTGCGGTGATACAATTAAGTCCAGTTAAGTAAATCTGAAGTTCATCGGAATTAAGTGGTCAAAGGCATTATAATTTTCGGTATCGTCGAAATTAAACCAATGGTCAAACGTCAAAAATTCAAGTTCAAGACAATTATTCAGGTTCGAATTCAAATCGTTCACTAAGGCTCGAGGTCGAATCAATCGTTTCGGAGTATGCACTTCGACTCAATCCGAGACCATGTCCTTCGACTCGGTCCGAAGTCACGCACTTTGACTCGCTTCGATGCCTCTACTTCGACTCGATCAAGAGCTATGAAGTTCGACTCGATCTTCAGGCACTCCTCTTCGAACCGTCCTCGGCCTGTACTTCGACTCGATCAAAAGATATACCTTTCGACTCGATCTAGGGCCATTGTTTCGAGTCCATTAGACACAGCCCCTTCGTATCGATCCACATGTCTAAAGCATTCGACTCGATGCGAAGCTCCACCATCGATCGACACGAAGGCCTTCGCCTCATCATCTCAAAACCACTACTCCAGATCGGCACGAAGCAAAGGCCATGGACTCTTCGATCGATCACGAATCTGATCGATTTAGTGTTAAGAATCGAGTCCCCTCGTTTACAAGATGTTTTCGCTCGATGGATTACCTCAATTCGTTAATTGGTTCAAATAGTTGAAGATGTAAAATCAGTTCGAAGGCGAGAGTATTTTTTCTTCTTTGTTTTCTCTAAAGTCACAGAGCGATACGAAGGCCAAGAAGGTAAGGATGAAAAGTAAAAAGTGAAAAAACGGCTAAGTGCCAAGTATTTATATGGAGTCGAAAGCAAGGGGGATAACCGATTCGAATTCCAGTAGGGTCGAACACGTGCTTCGAATCCCTCTTCAGTGCGCTGATGCGGAGCTCCTTTTTGTATCTCTCCTTCGACTCCATCCCCGTGACTAGTTCGACTCCCTCATGTAGCCATAAAAGACATCACTTCGACTCACTTAATCGATGAACGTCTCGACTCGCTCCTCTGCGTCTGTGTATTTCGACTCGCTTCTCTGCGATTCGAATCCAAGACCGAGTCGAACGACCAGTTCGACTCCATCAAGGAGTCAACATCGACTCGCTCCACCTCGACTCGCTCAGTTCAAGTTCGTCATCAACTCAACATGCTTACTACGCATCCACAAATCCAATGAAAATTATCTTCGACGTTTCAATCCTTCACAACGATTCAGGAGAGGATCATCACGAAGGGACATTCAAAAACAACCGTCAAGCATTGTTACAACGGATTTCACATCGGTTCAGGAGAGGATTGGTACGGAATTCAAAAACAATAAGCTGACGACGACTTGAGAACATACAAACGTCAACGGGAGTCAGGTTAACGTATATGCATGAATAACGGACTAATATTCAACGTTCCAGATTCTTAAGAATCAGAAATTCATCCGGTAACGACTGCAACAGCAAACGGGTAACCACTAGCATACAACAATCAGTTGCAACAATACAGGGCACAATAGTCGACAGTCAACGGTTTACATTATCAAGAAGAACGGTCAAAGGTTACAACTTTCATCGGAAAGACAATAACTATTCAGGGTAAAGACTGCAGCACTTCAAAGCACATCATGTTTTCACAAGACGTACTTTGGGGGGCAAATGTTATCCTGCCTTTTGGCAAGGCCGTAACACCAAGGAATTGACTAGTAAGCAGTGACGGCCCGTCCCAAAGATCGGTTATATACGGGCTCAATACGGATATCGATGAATTTTGTCCGAGTCCGGATCGAGCCAAAATTGGTAGGACATGACAAGCTAAGCCGTGGGAGCCAACTTTTCAAATCTCAAGTCAATCCGAGTTCGTATGCTCGAGTTATGAGCAATACAAGATTGGACGAAAATCATTTGCCGATCGACTCGCTCCTTAGACTCGCTTCGCAGCACTCAAGAGAAGCCAACTTCGACTTGCTCCACATCCCTCAGAGCTGCTCTCATCGACTCGCTCCACGCCCCTCAGAGCTGCTCTCTTCGACTCGCTCCAGTTTGAAACCTTCAAAAGCGCATACTTCGACTCCACTTCTCGGACCTCCCAAAACGCCCTACTTCGACTCGCTCTCCCAGTACTAGCTTCGACTCGCTCTCCAAAGCTAACTTCGACTCGCTCAACCAAGTACTTACTTCGACTCGCTCGAAACAAAATCCAGGAAGCGCCACGTCATCGAGTCGAACAGAAGCGAGTCGAAACAGGAAGCGAGTCGAAGGAACTGCCGAAAACTCCATTTCGTATCGATCATATCTCCCAATCTACAAGTCCAAATGCTATGAAATTTTCACAGAAGACTACGTGCATGCTAAAGAATGTCCACACCAAATTTCGACTCCATTGGATCAAATCTTGAGCGAGTCGAAATCAGCTCGTGTCGATCATGGATCGGACCAAAACTTCATGGGCTTGGGCATACGGGCCTGGTCACGTGCCAGAGAGGGTCTCCCAAGATCTGGGCGAAATATCAACCTCCTACACCTATAAATAGACCCCCTAAGCTAACAGAAAAGGGGTTCTTCTTCCTCTTTGAGCTCTCCAACGCCCGGACTCCGCCAGATCCAGATCTGAACTCCGTTGCTGCTGCTATCAGTATGATTCACTGCTGCAAATCACAATTGACCGCTGTAAAACATTGAATTCATTTGTAAACACAAAAGAAAGATCAATAAAGCAAACTACTTCATAGTGGACGTAGGATATACGCCGAACCACTCTAAATTCTTATGTCTCCCTGCACTTTAATTATTCTCATTTCTGAAATTTGGAGTTTTTGTTAGATAGTTCCTCTTTTTTCATTTAATTTCTTTACTTTATCTCTTCAAAAACTTCCGAAGAGTGTTGTGCCCAATTTTGGTACAAACAATATCCTCGTTCGGATTACTTACTTCAGTTACTGCGGTGTTGAACTGATTCATGAAAGACTTCGAAGATTCATTCCGTCCCTGGAATTGGCCGGATAAGGACATCGCATCTTTTGGTGTTGCTGTATGAAGTCTAAATTGGTGAAGGAATCATGTTGCTAGTTGATTGAAGGTGGAGATGGATCTTGGCGAAAGACTAGTGAACCACATAGAAGCAATTCCCTATAGAAAAATTGGGAAACACCTACATCGAACGACAACTAAAGCATTTGTTTTGTCCATGTACCAACTATACTTATAAAAGTGGGGTTTCGGGTTTCTCGTTTCATCATAAGACAGAATAATTGGCATAGTGAACTTTTTAGGGTGTTGCTGATTTAGAATGTCATCAGTAAAGGGTGTATGACTTAGAGCGGATCCCCATTCATCATCCCTTCTATCTTTACTTTTATCCATCAGTCGCTTGGCCATGTCCACAATATCTGCCTCTGATGATCGGTAATCTGGGGATTGACTATCAGTGACTACACCAAGTGTTTGATTTTACAAATGATCTTGGTGAGTGGGTTGAAGCCTAGGCTCTACTGTCTTTAGGAGAGCCACTCCCTCAGGGTTTCATAGGCTTGCACTTGGTCTGATGAGGGTAGCTTGGATCTCCTTGGCATTATAGAATGCATCGGTATTTCCTTCCAACTTGTCGTCGTCAAGTCGCTCACTATCTTCTAAGTCGGAGAGATCCATAGCTGTATCTTCCCGTGGGGTTTTCGCTCCTAGATTCAAGGTTGTTGCTGGTTGCCTCGGAGTTGGTGGAGTGTTTGCATTTTCTTCCATATCGATTCCCAATGTTCCACCTATCACTCTTTTCTACGGCTGCTTTTCGTTTTTCCTGTTTAGGCCAGAGATGAAAGAATTTTCTTATTCCATGGCAACCGTGAGTTCTGTCATGGTACTTGGAGCAGCATATGACTATAAGGTCAATAGGGCATTCAATATATCCATAAAAGCCCTTTGGATGTTTTCCATCTTCTGATTACTTTCATGAACCATTTTGTTTAATTCATCTCTAGTGAAAACTTCAAGCTGGATAGGAAATCCTGGTCCCCGATCTCCTGTGTTGGTGCCATTGATTGCAATTTGCTGAGCATTGATCTTTTCTCCAACACTTACAGCTTCTATCGTTCTTCTGGAAGCTGTTCTCCTTCTTCCCGATGCCATTGATTCTCAACAATAGATCTTCTCAGCAGGGATTCAAGATCTACTTTCTAAACACATCTGATCCAAAGTAGATGCTAGATCTAAGCCTGGATTTAGTTTTCTCGATGAAAACATCAAATTGTTAAGCCAAAAAATGGATCAACACCTTGGACTGAGTGTGAAAGCACCAACCCTGTTTATCAGGGAAAAAAAATAGAAACAAGGAAAAATAACTTGCTGATAAAGTAAAGAGACAAGATATTTTTACAATGGTTTAGCTGTTAACGAAGCCTACGTCCACTTTATAACTTTTGTTTTGACTGATTGCTATCACAAGTTGATTTTGATTACAATTTGATTAAATCTTGTAAGTTAGATCAAGTCACCAGTGTTAGAGTTCTTTGGAGAATCACAGTAAACCTTTTAGATGACTCTTTTGTGGGAGGAGAATAGTGAAGTATAATTTCTACAGAGTTTCAGCAGCTAATCCAGAAGATCCTCTTTTTTTTGCAGATGAGTGAGTATTTATCGGGATTGTAGAGATGTTGGACTAGGCAGCCTTGTAGAAGCTTGCATTTGAAGATACGAAGGCGCCTAGGAAATTTCATAGCGAGCCGAGCTAACACGATGGATCGCTAGTGATCCATAGGGCATGGATCGCTAGAGATCCATTGTTTAGCTAATTTCTGGCTCGCATCAATTGTACCATGTTCCATGCCTTCTGTAGATGCCCTTCATGCAATTTCATGACTAGATGCCCTGTTTTGTTGAGGATTCATGTACAAGCTGCATTGAACTATGATTGGATTCAGATGACTTCTCACTTCTCGAACTAGCTTGCTTGGAATACCATAAAACTTGGAAGATATCCTTTGGAAAGATATTAGTTCAAGATGCAAGTGGTTTTAAGAATCCACAAGCAATCCCTATAGATCGTTAGCAATCCATCCGCTTAACCTATTTTTGCAGCTTTCCTTTTGTGTCCTTTTTGGCTTCTTTTTTCTTGTCCTTTTGATTAATTCTTGAGTTTTTTGACATGGTATGGATGTTTTAACTTTCTTTGAATTCTACTGAGTTAAAAACCCGGTTAACAAATAATGACTACCACCAAACAAGGATTTTTCGAGCCTTGAGTAGTTAGGCCAACCTACCACATCAGTAGTGATCCTTAATTTCTTGTGGAGCGAGTACTAAGGCTCTTAGCACCACAAATAATGGAAGATAGAAGAAGATAAGTAGCATTTTATGATCCAAATAAATGGAGCTTAAATGCATTCCACATAGGGCCTACACCAACTTTTGCTTTGAGAAATAACGATAACATCTTCATGGAAATGAGAAAGAGAATTTAATTCCAAGCAGGGTGAACCATTTTTGAAAGAGAAATAACAAAGGACTTCAACCAATTCACTGAAAGGTGGACAAAGTGTGCTTAATCGTTCGTATAGATCAAATAAAGCCTAATACTCTTCAAATAAGAAGTTTGCTATGAAATTTAAAGAGACCATCACATACAACAAAAGGGCTAAGTGGAATTCAAGGGAATTATCTTCCAAAAGTTCATGGCTTTCTAAGAGCTATTCTCTTACTACCTCTTATGAAGAAATTTTCCTCCTAACCAAGGAACGGCTAAACTATTGGCCTTTTCAAAAGAAACAACCCAAGAATGAACGAAATGTTGGAGGATTATATTGTCATTATCACCGTTCAAATGGCCTTGACACCAATCTGCGCCAAAGTATGAAAGGAATAATCAACTATTTCCTAGGACTAGGAAAGCTTAAAGAATTTGTAAAAGAGATATTGAACAAGTCAACAATAAGAGAATATTCTTAAATAAGACAAGTTTTTTTACTGGATCAATCATAAAAAGGAGTAAAAATCTCCTAAAATAAAGAAAAATCTTAAATCATTACCTATTAGGTAATAGGGGGCGAATAAAGCTTTTGATCCCGCTATAAGGGCCTGGTCAAAGCACCTCCTAGAGGGAGGTCAGAGTAAGTCATTGGTTCCACTAGAAATGGCCTGGCCAAAGCATCTGCAAACCTTTGGTCACGTCTATGTGGTTTGGCCAGAGCACCTCCAAGAGTGAGGATGGAGTAAGCCTTTGATCATGCCTATGATAACCTGACCAAAGCATCAAACCAGCCTTCAATACCATTTATAAGGCCTGACTAACGCACTCCTAGAGGGAGGTTGGGTAAGTCTTTTGTTTTGCTTAAGATAGCTAATCAAACGCACTAAACAAAAGATCTAAATCATCAACAAAGACGGTGAAAAGTAGTTCGATCCAAGTTGAGATCATCACCTAAGATGGTGATAAAAGAAATTAGTTAAAATAGAATTTATTACCTATTGTGGTAATCAAAGATTCAATCAAAATCGTTGCCTATTTGGTAATCAAATGTCAATCAAAATCTGTTACCTAATGTGGTAATCAAAGATTCAATCAAAATACATACCTATTGTAGTAACGAAGAAATCAATCGAGTCAATCAGACTCAATCTAAAAATGAGATCAAGGCAATGTTCTAAAGGAAGATCAATCAACAAAAGAGCCATTTGTACTCCAAAGCAAAATCAATCAATCTTCCAGAGGAACATCTATCAAATATGAGCTATTATGCTCTAAAGTAAAAATGGGGCAATCTTCAATTACCAGATAATTTTCCAATCTTCTATTCAAATTACTGCCGGATGATCTTATGGTTATCTCTTCTATCATTTTTGCCAAAAGGATTCCTTGTCTTCTATTATTTCCAGATGGGTTTATGGTCTTCTATTCAAATTATTGCTAGATGATCTTCTAATGTTCTCTTCTATTATTACTGCTAAAAGGATTTCCTGGTCTTCTATTTTTGCCAGATGGATTTTTCAGTCTTCTATTCGAAGATATTCTAGTCTATAAGGAGAAGAAAGATAACGGGCATTAAAAGTAAATTATTCTCACTTCAAGGACAAGAATGGAGCTTCATTAAATAAGCTCTCAATCTTTTAAATTCAGATTGGAATTCAATTTTCTTATTAAAATAACGGGAATCTCCGTTACTAAACAAGCTATCGGATATCTATTGATGAAGTGACAGACTCTTACATTAAGGTCAAAATTTATGATCTTCATACCAACTGAGATTCTAAATGCCTAATTAGCAAGGCTTTTGGTTCTCTTAACAAGTAGATTATTGGCCTACATTTTAAAGGTAAAAATGAAAAAAGGCAGATTATGCTCAAAACAACTACAAAGCATATGATTGGAACTGGGAAGCTAATAGAAAATCTCAAACAAAAGCAAAGAGTATAATATCGATCACTCATGTACAATTTTATTTATCATTTAATACATGATATACAAGAATTGCAGGAGCAAGAGATTGAATAACAAGAGTATCCAATTTAAAAGTTTACAAGTAACTCTCTGCTAAAAATCAAACTCTTGAGCAATCCTCCTTAAATTTTCAACAACCAAAGAAGTATCAGTTATATGATGAATTGCTACATCCAAAATTTGTTTAGCTTCTTCTCTTTCTTTCTATATTATTCACATCGTCGATTAAATTGATTTTAATTTTCAGTGCATGATCAAACGCCTTGTTGGCTCCTTTGAGAAACTGAACCTTGCTTTTTAATTTCTCAATCTCTTGCGCAAAATCATGTTTTTTCCGCTCAAGTCTCTCAACCTTAGCTTCATAAGTATTAATACGAGTAGAAACCTTTAGGTCCATCTGGCAATTTCTCCATCATCCAAGCTCTTAGAAGGATTTAATAGAGTAGAAAATTTTTCTTGACCAATCAATAGGGTAGGGGTATAAGGGCTGGATTCGCCTCCACTCGTGATAAGTTCTAAAGATTAGCGGTTAACTTGGCTTTTTAGTAACTGCACTACAAGGTCAATCATTTTTTAATGTAATCGAGTAGTCTCAGCATCAACCTCAGTGTTTTAAGAAGAAAGCCTAGATTGGCCAGGAGCATCTATTTTTCTTTTCAACTCTTGGATTATTCCGTCCTTTTCTTTATTTTGCTTCTCTTAATCAAAAGTCATCTCTTTCAAACTACTACATATGGATCGCAATTCATAGTACATGTGAAATTTCCATGCATTTGGATTATCTGAAAAATGAAAAAGTTGAAATATGTTAGGAAGAAAGCTTTTTTTATCAAATTCCAATCTGAAATAGCTTTAATAATGTCTAGTAGATTGAGTAGTTCCGGTCTGTAAGATGCGTGGGTTAGTTGTTTTTCTTAATAAAAATAAGCGAATAAAAAAAAGAAAATCAATACATGGAAAACATTTTTTTATTAAATGACAAAGGTTTACAACTTAAACAAATTAAAAATTACATCATTGATGAATACAACTAACTCTTAAAGTTTTCAGACAGTAGTTTTGGCCTTTTAAGTGATCTAACACACAAGGTAAGGATGGAATTAAAAGAAATTTTAATCCCTACGGGAGTATTGACTAGAGGGAATTAATGATAGTCCAATTTTCCTACTGAAGGGATAGTTCTACCATATAGCAATTTAGCGTGATTAGTTTGAATTTCACTAAGCAGTTTATCATTCTCATCACCCACGAAATTAAAATGAAAGTGAGGAAATCATGTATAAACTTCCTATAGATCTCTAAGAAAGCAATGTTTTGGTAATTGAGATGTTTTGAGAATTAACGACATCTCTTTAAAATCCATCTTTAATTTGATAAATTTACTAAGGAGTTCTATGGGAAGGAGACTAATTAAGGGTTCCGTATTTTGTATAATATATGAAAAATATACTATGAACAAAGAAACAAAAATGATAAAGTTTATAAGCTACTTGAATCACATATTATAGACTTACAATGATTTAGGTTCGTACAATGTTTTCTTTTATAAAATTAAAAAAAAATGACTCCTTACTATACTTAATCTTCTCGAGAAGAAGAGCATTTGGAGAGAGGGAAATGGTAGCAACCTTAAGAAGATTCCAACAAGCCCCAGGATGAGGGTCGCTTCCATGATTGTCTAAGTATCTTTTATGGAGATGATTGATTAAACCTCCACTATTCTCACCTAAGTAAGAGAAGTTAACAAATTTTCCCTTGGAGTAAACTTTATAGAGGAAATCCACTAAAGCATCTCTATCTTCGATTAACATCCAAAAAAGTGTCATTAACTCTATTTTCTCTCTCATAATTCTATCTCGATGAAGGTTAGCTCTTTTCAAGTGAGGGGCAGCTTGCTTTTCCTTAAAATTCTTTAGCTGAGTAGCACTAGCAGAGAGGCATTTTTATTTATTAAATAATTAGTTATATTTATCAACTAATCTATCGATTTCTCTTTGTGATTGTTATACCTTCCTCCGACTCTTTATTTACATAGTCTCATACTAATACTTAGTCTTTTCCTTAACTAAAGCAATAGGCTTATTAACAAAAACTGCTTGGCAACTTTAGATATTTAAATAAAAAACTCCATACCTGAGAAGATGGAGCTTGAAAAGTTGGAGTTTGAGTCTTTTCTTTCTAATGATGGCTTGGGGGAGCACTATCTTTTGGGGATGAGTCCTTCTTTGTAGCATCCTAAGGATCAGGAAATTTAGCAAAGCCCACATCATGTGTAGATAGGTCTAAGTTAGGATTACCTGATCCACTTCCCTCATATTTTGATCCTTAAGGACCCATTCCATCGTCAACTCCGTCATCATCGTCATTATGGTCATCGTCGTCATTATCATCATCAACGTCATCTCCTTCCTCTTTAGAATCTGTCTCCTCATCAAGTAGGGGTCGTCAGAGGATATTAGTGTTTTAGCATCGACCTTTTCCTCGGTAGAAATCTCCTCTTGAAGAGACACTTGAGCTATTCCCAACATAAGGCTAAACTTGCTTTTGAATCTTTCATTCCAGTCGAGGAGGGAAGGAAAGTCTAAATCTAGAAACTTTTAAATGTTGACGCCGTATGCCACGAACAAAGCATTCTCGTAGCACTTTTCGGTGATATTGGTAAGAGCGTAGTTGAGAAAAAAGAAGACTTTCCTCTTGGTATCCCTGGTGATGTTGTTTGAATAGGTTAGGAAATCGCTTTTCCTTTTTAGCCTACCCTTTATAGATCTATTCTTATCAGCTAACTTGGCCCTTTATTTGTTGGCCTTATCAAGATCGGGGCTTAATACTTTCACTTCTTCCTCTAATAATTGTTTAACTTTCTTTTCCTCGTCAATACAGGAAGCAAGCTTGTCTTTTTTAAAAACAGTCTCATCCCTTGCTATGGTAATATAATTATACTGTTGATAAGTGAAGAGATTTGTCCCTTAAGCTCGACCACTTCGTTGGAGGGCCTTGAGAAGCCTCCTGAAGGAAGAACATATATTTAGCCACTTGGAATGAATATACAAGCCAAAGTCAGAACAGGATATACAAAGCTAAAAGTCCAGATTAACCAAACAAAAGGAAACACATACCAACAAGAGCTATTTAATAATAATGAAAAGATGATCCATAGAATAAATCAAAGGCTACGGTGGAATAAGAGAAGTCAAAGAAGGAGATTGGACAGCCAATTGAAGATGATCATCAAAGCTTACAACATGAGACTATGTTTATGCCTTTGAAGGAAGAGGATCGTTCGAAAAAGGAGACATACCATGATCAGCATATAAGCGACTAAGTGATATCAAATAATCAAGGAGAGAAATATTGAGAAGGGAATACGGAGAGACGGAGAGTGAGCCACCTCAGTTAATATTTGAATCTTATGTCCAGATGGATCCGAATCCGCAACATTAGGGCTTGAGTCAATATTCACATGTGCCTCCTCAGCCACAACAACTAGAGTATATTCACCCATGAGCTTAGGATTTTTACTTTGGGGAGGAGGTGGAATATCAGCAAGTGAACCAATGCTCGCTTCCCTTTTAAGCGCCTTTACCACATTGGCAATAGAATCCTTAATAAGAGTAGGTTTATTCGATTCGACTAAGATGAGAGAAACATTTTTGGCCTTCTTCTCTTAGGGAGAAATAATGAGAGTAGATGATCCTAAATAAAAGATAGAAGTTTATAAGATAATAACTTTAGAGATTCCACATAAGTTGTAATGAAAAACTTACCAGAAGATTCAAGTTGAACTAGAGAGGAAATAGAGAAAACAATCTGATTACTAACGACTAATGATCATTTTCACTCAAGCGTTCCCCTTTATCATCAGAGGTTCTCCAAGTATTATGTGGTTGCCAAAAACCAGAGAATATTTATGGAGATTCACTTCCGTCATAAGAGTGAATTATCGCATATGCTCTTGGATGCTAAAGTCAGGGATTTGATAGTGTCTTCGATAATAGAACTTGGTTGTTTAGAAGCAGGATCTAAAAAAAATTCACCATAAGAGAATGATAGACATAACATGAATAATAGTGAATGGAAACTTACTAAAAATAGAAAAAAAATTCTTGATCTTAGAGGAATAACATCTAACATAAAAGAATTTTTCCACTCCTTCATGTTGTTAATAGGATGGATGATTAAACTCTTTGGAGTTGGACGAAGGTGATATAGTGGACTATCTGTAACGACCCGTATTTTTAACTATTTTAAAATTATTAAATTTAATATAATTATTTAAAACAAAATGGTTAGAAATAAAAATTTAATGATTTATTATGTAATTTAATGAATGTGATCTTAGAAATATTTTTACTAAAATAAAAAAAATCAAAGATAAGAGATGATAACTTATATTAGAAAGTAAATTAAATAATATTGAATTATTAATAATTGCATTGATGTCTAATTACTGTAAAAAGGAAGTAGTCCTTTTATTATTTGAGTTCGTTTTAAAAGTTAAACTTTATAAGTTAAATAACTTATATTTCAAATATAATGATTTGTTTGATAATTTAATTATTAAAATTCAATATCTGGAATTATTTAAATAATTGAATCCTGAATTTAATATGAATGAAAATGATTTCAAAAAGTTGATTCAAATTTTATTTAAACAAGAATGAAGATTGTTAACTTTTATAATTGAATTTAAAATGATAAAATTGATAAAAAATTTATATTTTATTTAATGTGTAAAAATAGTCTTTTTGGTCACTGTCTCGAATTTCGACGAAAGCAGTTTAATCGGATCCGTAATTGTGAATTATTATAGGATTTCAAGTTTCGTAGCGATCAGACTTATCATCTGGCCGTGCAAGCTAGAAACACATAGAAATTGATTAAAGAAATTTAATTAAAATAATTTGATTTTGAAATGCTATCTTCGGAATATGATGGAATTGGCTCTCCAGAATAGTTCCATTGTGTTCGGAATAGGAGTATAACATATAGAACGCTTGGCGACACGCTTTGTTTGGAGTTTGGGAAAGTCGGGCATGAATAGTGCATAAGGCCACTTTATTTTCTATTTTGCAATCCAAAAACCTTAACTCGTTTCTTCGGCCGCTTTCGTTCAAAACATTTCAACGGCCGGAATCGCCTATCTTTCTCCTCTTGATTTCTTCCAATCCGTTCAATGAAATCGAATGATTCCAAAAGGAAGAGTGTAGATCTCATCGAGCTCTACGCATCCAACGGTTGGATCGAGATGGAAGCTTGTTGATTCGCCAGAATTAGGGTCTATTTGCGCGTGGGTTTTTCTCGATTTTCGTGAAGGCGGCGATGGTGGAGTCGACAGCACTTAGGTCAAAGGTTGCTCGGAGGGTGGCGGTTCTAGTGTGGTGCTCGGAGCTAAGTCCGGAGGCTGTGGCCGCACGCGTGCATCGTGGATGGGGGTTGCCTGTTTGGGTTCGTGAGTTAGCCTGGAGCGTGATAGTGGAGAGAGGGAAAGGATTAAGGTTTTGTTTATTTAAATTATTTTAGTTAATTATAATTTTAATTATTTCAAATGCTAATTATCGTGTAACTTTTTCATACGAGGTGGGATTCGAGCGAATCAAGTCGTGTTGCATTCGTATTGAAGTCGTCTACGACATGGATTTGAATTGGAATTTATTTGAAGCTAAAAAAATTTCAGTTTCAAATAAATGTGGGTGATTAAACCCTGCTCACGTAATACTTAACTATTCTGATGTTAGTTAAATTTAAATCATGAAGTGGTTTATTTTTATTGACTGTTGTTTGGTAATTTAACTGGAATTTAAATTGACATGTGAATTAAACTGAAGGGAATTTACATCGACAGTTAAATTTGGAATTGGCATTAAATTGCTAGTTAGACACCCGATATTGATAACTAGTTAATTTTTGATTTATTAGCTGAATTCGATGCTGATTGTGATGGATGCCTATTGGTTGACATTTTGGATGATTGGATGTTTATTTATTTCATATATATCTTGTTGTCACCCTGTATATTATTTATAATATATAAACCGTAAATTGAATTATTTTGAATAAATTAAGAAATAGGTTGAAATGATATATACCCATCCCTGAAATTAAAGTCTAAATACTATTCACTTGGCCATAGAATAGAAAATTAAATACGGACACCAGATCGGTTAAATTAAATAGTTTTGAAATTTTTGGTTTTGAAATTATTTAAATGATATCGTTTTAAGGAATAAAATAATTGATTTATGGAAATTGAATTATTTTCGAACTTGAGCTCAAAATGTTGAAATTGAAATTTGTTTACAGAAATTGTTCAAAGAATTGAATTTGGAAATTTGAAGTTAGAACTGAAATATAATTTGTATTATGGAAATTGATTTGTTTTAAAAGATTTGAACTTTGAAATAATTCTAAGTAAAAGCAATCTAAATGGATATTTCAAATTTGAGCTCAGAATGGAATTATTTTGAAGATTTTAATCTTAAATTGAATATTGAAGTTTAAATTGATTTAAGTGATTTAGATCGGGATTTTGAAATCGAACTCGAAATTTATATAAATCAAAATGGTTTAAAATAAGAGTTGAATTGAAATTTAAACCATTGAATTGAATCATTGAACTGAATTTGGCGTTGAAATGAACGTTCCGAAATTGAAGTTAATTCGAATTGAAGTCCAAATTGAGTTGATTTGAATTGAAATTGAGTCGAATGAATTGAATGAATTGAAATTGAATCTTTTTTATTTTAACTTTGGACCCGGGTCCAAATTTGTTGAAAATGGAAAGAAGCAGTTTGATTTGAAACTATTTTAAAAATAAATTATTTTAATATTAACTGTTTAAAATTTGATCTTTTTAAATATTCAAATTAGTTGATTTTCTAAACTATTTTACTATATAAACCATTTTCAATACTCAAACCATTGTATATCAAACTGTTTTAAATCTTTAAACTATTTTAAACTACTTTAAACTATTTAACTATTCAAACTATTTTCTAAAATTTCAAATTGTGCAAAGTTGGAATGTTATATTTAAATTGTGGATTTAAAGGCAAATTTGGTTAAAATGAAATTATAACCTAGGTTGAAATTTGAAATGATTTTGGAAGTAAAATTAAGATATTGGAGCGAAAAATGATTTCAAGTGAAATTAAGATATTTTAAGTAAATATGATATTTTGATATCAAGTATGAATTGTTTTCAAAATGTAAATGTTCCAACCGATGTGTAAAACGATGTTTGTTTGTTAAAGAGATCGAGGCATCTTATTAGCATATTCTCTATCAGTATTGGAACCACTTTATCAACTGTGTACATGGAGGACACTCCAGAATGAAGTGATTGGATTTGGCGTACGTTGCTGGACTTGAAGAAAGAGAATGATGATGGATAGCCCCAACGCTTGTGTCAATTTGAAATGACTAAAACAGGAGCCACGCCAGGCAAATAAGGTTAGTACCTCTAGCAGACACACTCCTTCGTGTTCTATCTTTTGTTATTGATTGGTGATCACCCGTGATTTTGGGAATGTTGTGTTATGGTGGGCCGTTAGGGGCTACCACCAGTCCGGATCAGGCAAATTGGTAGTATACTACCTTGGGCATTGTCTCACATGCCTTGTCATACTTTTATCCCTATAGGAGACCACTATGATTTTGATTTAGTGGTATCACGGTGCATCCCTATCCACCAACGGTTTACTGGTGTTTTATATGAAAATTGTACGAAAATGCTTAAAGCTGCGTTAAGGGGGATAATAGTAATGCCTTAACGTTATTTTGATATTTTATATTACCGAAAAACATTACACATATAGTGTATTCTTCTATATATAGATATTTTAATGGATCCTTAAGATATGGAAAATCCTGTAACATCTCTTCAGTTATTGCATGCACGTTATACACTGGATAGGAAATCTAAACCCCATAAACTTCTCTGATGCTATTACAGTCATGTTATACGTGGTATTGATTTGACTCACATAAGAGTATTTTAGTTACGACTCAAGTGTATTGTTTTAATTTATGCTCAAGTCAGCCCTGAGTTTTCAGTGCATTGAAGATCATTTATTCTGGAGGACGAAGATGAAGATTTGGTATGTTATTTCTAGTATTATTTCCCTGCATCATATTGTTCTGTTGTATATATAGCTCTGATAGACGTTGTATAAATTATAATCAAATGTATAGTATATACAGCTTTATGAACTATTTATTTGATTATTATATTTTGTCATTCCGCTACGAGATTATGTGTTTGTTTTCTTCTTTTCTTATTTTTCTTAATTAACCTCACTGATTAACTGTGTTCTAGATTGTTTTGAGTTGGACATGTGTGGTTTATTGTCGACTTAAACATTTCGAAATGCGGGTCGTCACAGTTGGTATCAGAGTGAGGTTTAGCGATAACCTTAGCCTTGGTAAGGTTGGACTCATTAGAGTTAGGGTAGTAATACCCTAGAATGAGTTTTTTGAGTGTGTGTGTATATATATGTATATGTATAAATGTGTATATATATATATATATATAGACAAGAGAGCACGTACTTGTTAGTGTTATAAAATGTTTTATATTGTGTTAACTTATCCGTTGAGTTGTTTATGAATTCTGGTCAGTACATGAGGCACCATGTTATCGGTAGGGGTTTCTAAACTCTTAAACAAGGCAAGTCGACATAATATTGTTTTAAAATCGGGTAAATGAAATAATTTTACCTAAATTATATTTTATATATAAAATGATAACTTTCATAAACCTGTATGATTATTAATGAATGTTGTTAGTTAGGAGATGATAATGTTTAGTTATCATCAACTATTGTTTGAATTAAACTAAATATGAATACTTTGTGAACTCTACTTCACGAAGCATTCAATAACTAGATTTAGTTGAAATCTAATTACAATAAAAATTGTTTACAATAAAAAATATGCAAATTAATCGAATGTTATCATAATAAGGTAATGAAATTGTACAAGTATTTGTATAATATGGCTTATAAATAGAAAGGATTTAAAAGTTGAGAATTTTAGAATTTAAAATCCCAATGATTTTCAAAATTGTTTTCAAAGTCTTCAGAAATAATAATATTATTATTTGAAAGCGTTTTGAGTAGAAATATATTTTAAGAAGAATTTTTAAAGAAATAAAAGCATTGAACTTGCTTTAGTCACTGGAAAATGATTTTGGGGATGACTACAGCATCGACGATATTTGTTTTTGAGTTTCTGAGTGAGAATTGCTGTAACGACCCAGTATTTTGGACCATTCAAATCGACAATAATGCACACATGTCAGACTTGAATAATGCAAAATAACAGATTGTAATAAAATTTGGAGCAAATAAAATCATTCACAGAATCATAGACACAGAAATATCAGAATAACTCGCAGCGGAATTTAAAATAACCATAGTGGTTCATGAAGCCACTAAAATACATAGTCTCAAATCAAGTACAAAATACATAGTCTGAAACCCAATACAGTTCTAAAACAAGTACAATAGAAATCCCAAATACACAAGTCTCTAAAACAAAAGCTGAAATAAGACAACTGAAACTGAAATAGGAAGATAACTAGATAAGCAGAATCTCCAGCGATTCCGAGCTCCAGAAAAGTGAATCCAAAACTTTGAATACTCAGGCTGACCCGAGCGTAAAATAAAAACATAAACACTCGAGTCAGGATATACATACTTATACAATGTAAACCAACTCAAGTGAACTGTAGTAAAGGTACAAGTAACTTAGAAGACACTTGGGACCGCCCATCCTCTAAGGATCCGTTAAAATATCTACTATGTAGTAATATTCGCTATTATAATAGCGTTTAAATAAGTAAAGTATAATCATATCGGAAAATAGCGTTAAGGGGATGGAGAACCTTAACGCGGTCGGATCTTAAAATCATAATCGTAGTAAAGCTCGATATGGTAGGTGACACGGCACAACTAGGCAATGCCAGGGTAGATATACCAATTACGCATCTGGACTAGTGGTGACGCATAGCAGCCACTACCGCCCACTTCGAACAACACTCCCAAATCAAGGGTGGCCACCAAATCAATCACAAGTAATAGAATGGTATCGAAGAAGTGTGTCCGATAAGAGGTGCTACCTCATTGGTCCGTCAATCGCTCCTGTTTTAGCCACCTTATGCCAACTCATGGGAGTTGGGTCCACGTAACATACCTTAAGAACGTCGCCACCATCCTACTTCATTCTGGAATCTCCACCGCGTACACGGTTGTCAAAGTGGTTTTCGGTATCGACAGAGAGTATGTCCATATATGATCCCGGTCTCTTTGCCAACCAATCGTTATTATAACCCGTGGTTATAGATTTAAAACAATTTATCAAATATACTTCGAATTAAACCATTTAAAAACAAAGTCATTATTATTTTAAATCAAATCTTAAATTCCTAAAGTTTAGCCTTTTCGGAGTTCATTTATTCACTTAAAACAATAGCATTAAAATTCTCAGCTTTCACAACATTTAAAAGAGTGTTGCGGTAAGTTATAATTTAAAAACAATTTATTTAGCAAAGACAGCATTTATAAACTACTATAACAGTTCAGTTTTAAACAAACCATATTTCAGCTTACTGCAACTCTTAACAAGTGCTACAGTAGCCCTTTTTATTAGTTCAAGTTCAATTTTAGTTTCTGCAACAACAGCACTTACCAAGTGCTATCATAGCCTTAGTTCATTTTAGTCTTTTGGTTCGTATATATAACCGCAGTACTTAACAAGTGCTGCAGACTCCACTTAGTTTAGAATTGGTTCATTTAATCTAAACCATTTAAATTTATAAAATCATAAATTTTCACATTTAAAAATTCATTTAAAATCCTTTAACTTATAATTTTTCTAAAGAGAAATTTTTCGAATAAAACCAAGTTCACTTATTAAATTCAAGTGTATAAATCCCCCTTATTTAAACAATTCATTTCAATATTTAAACTTAAATCTCCATTTTACATCATTTTTAAAACTAAATTTCCATTTCAATTTAATTAACCTAAGTTTCCAACTTTCTTATAAATCTACTTTCCAAATTTAAGTTAAAATTTAAAATCAATATTTTTATTTCATTTTTTTTCATTTATCACATAGAAAAATCATTTCTATTCTAAATAAATCATTTTAAAATTCAATTTAAATCAATTTAATATTATTACAAATATTAAAATATTTAAAGGTATCCAGAAAATACAGAGAAATAACCACGGGTCTGTATAATATTTTCTAGCCTAAGTCAAGTGATACAGATACTATATCATTTCAATCCGAAATTTACAAAGAAAAAATCCAGGTTTTATCATTTCAAACCCGCAATCCCAAGTAAATAAAATTTAATTGAAAATCGTTCAGGCCTATCATTTCAGCCCATAACGATCTTCCCTTATTCTAAAGTCCGTTCGGGTATGTATCATTTCAACCCATAGTGATTATATTCTACAGGGAACTTGCAATGTGATTTAACAGAATAGAATAATAGTAAAATAGGAACAAAATATAACAGATGATACGATATGTAGTTTTAACAATTAACATCAACTATAAATAAATCACAGGTAATTATAACATCCTTTATTTATTTATTTATTTATTTCTACACATTCAGTTGCGGTCGTTTCACAATCATATAAGTATGAATATTCGTGTGAGATTTACTCACCTCTACGGAGCTGGAGATTCAGAAAGAAAGAAGTACGCTATCAGTCGAAAGCACGCGGATAGCACGATTTGTTAGCGGATTCGCCGACTAGATTCAAATCTAAAGTCAAAAGAATAAAGCGAATAAATAGACAAATCTAAAAATGCACGAATAACAAATTTTCCAAATTGAAGCAAACGAACGAAAAATAAATCAAGTTGAAAAATAGAAGGAAATGGCTCGACCACTTTTATTATTCATTTCATATTCTTTTTCAAAAGGCAGGGCTCAGCCGAAAAATAAAACTAACAACTTCAAAACAAAACACTTTAGTTCTCATTCTTTTTTTTTCAAAGCCAGAGGCAAAAATAAAACTAAGGTACCACAAAATACAAAGGAGGAAACATTTGTTTGTTCAAATTTTTTTTTCGAATACAAGGCAGAGGCAAATATTTCGTTCACTATATTTTCAGATCAAGGCCAGAGAACATGGCAGAGGGAGGCACGGCATGGGTTGGTCCGTCTGGGTCAGAGGCGGTCTCGGCCTGGGTCTGGTGACTGGTGGGGTTCGGTGGTGACGTGGTGGAGGACTGGAAAGGCTGACGTGGGGTGGTCTGGTCTCGTATGGGTTCGGTGGTGACAGGGTGGTGGACTGGTGTAGGCTGCCTGGGTGGAGGCGTGGCGGTCATTGGGACGTGGGGTGGCTCGGTCTGGTGGCGAATGGGTGTGGCTGGGGTACGGTGGCTGGCAGGGCTGGGGTAGGAGTGGTCTCGGCCTGGAGAGGGGACGTGGCAGGGGCTCGGTCTGGTGGGTCTGGATGGGGTAGGAGGCTCGGTCTCGTATGGGGTTGGTGGTGGGTCGGTCTCGATCTCGTATGGGGAAGGGGTGGCGAACAGTATGAAGTGTGGTGGCGAATGGGTGGTCTGGCGTTGGCCTACGGTGGTTGATGAGTAGGCGTGGGGTGGTGGTTTCTGGCGGAGCATGGGTTCAAGGAGTCAAGGAATAAAGCAAACAACAAGCAGCCAAAACAAAAAAAATAAATAAAAAGAAGAAGGCATGCTTACCCTTTGAGTGCTCACGAGATTCCAAAGAAAGCTACAGAGAAGTTTTTGTGAAAGCGATTGGAAAAATGAACAGCTGTCTATACTTTTTGTAGAAAGAAGGCAACGAAAAGTTTTTGAACTGTAGGTAATTAAAGCAGTAAATAAAGTTGAACGGTAGGCAATCAATTTTATTCAATTGGTGGAAACGTATGGAATAAGTAAAATATAACAAATACTAAAGGATTGGAACGGTAAAGGAAATGCATTATTCTATTTGATGGCCAGAACGAATGGAATAAAATTTCCAGTAAAATGATAAGGCACGAAATTTTGAATTCTCAAAAGCAAAGTATACGACTGAAGCTTTGCACTGTTAACTCAAGAGAACTTATAACGGAATGCCCAAGTAACGTACCATTTTATGATTTGTTTCTTTTTAAAAAAAAAATATAACGTTTCTTTAAATAAATAACGTATCATTTAAACCAAAAATTTAAATAGCTATTACCAAAATAAATAAAATTTGATTTTTAAATATAAGATAAGAACGGATATAAATATACGTAACGAAATGTAAAGTTTAAAATTTCCGTTTCACCCAAATTATTACACTTTTTTTTAAATCAATATTTCAAAGATGTTTATTTTTAATTAAAATTTTGTTTAAAAATTTTGGGCTGTTACACTCTCCCCCACTCAAAGCTTTTCGTCCTCGAAAAGGAACGAAGAAGGAAAACAAAGAAAGATAAGACAGAATAGTAAAAGTACCTGAAATAAACAATTCCGGATTCAAAGCACAAATGCTCTCCTCCGTCTCCCAGGTGCAATCCCATTCGTCAGTGCTCCACTGCACTTTGACCAGGTTGACAGATTTTCTTCTTAGCTGCTTCGTACCTCGATCGACGATACGAAGTGGCTTCCTCTCAACAGTCAGATTTGGCTCAATATCCAAACTATCAAGGGCAGAAGGCTGAATAATAAGAGATGGATCATGCAGATAGTGACGAAGATGAGATACATGAAAGACATTGTGTACCCCAGAAAATTTCTCGGGTAAATCCAGACGATAAGCAAGAGAGCCAATTCTTTCCAAAATGCGGAAAGGACCTACAAATCTAGGAGAAAGCTTTCCTCTACGACCAAAACGAATAACATTCCTTAAGGGAGAGACTTTAAGGAAAACCAAATGACCAACAGCAAACTCTAAACTCCGTCTTCGACGATCAGCGTACTTCTTCTGTCTATCTTGAGCAATCTTCATTTTCCTCTTAATCTCTTGAACTCTCTCTGAAGCTTCCAAAACCATCTCAGGACCAAGAACCAAACGATTACCGGATTCAATACAACAAGAAGGAGATCTACAAGGTCGTCCGTAAAGAGCATAAAATGGAGATGTCTCAATACTGGCCTGATAACTATTGTTATAGGTGAATTCGACAAGATGGAGATGATCTTCCCAAGATCATCCATAATCAAGCACACAAGCACGAAGAAGATCTTCTAAAATCTGATTCACCCTTTCCGTTTGACCGTCGGTCTGTGGATGGTAAGCAGTGCTCAGATTTAGATGAGTACCCAAAGAATCCTGAAAGGCTTTCCAAAACCTACTAGTAAAGATAGGATCACGATCACAAACGATACTGAGAGGGACACCATGGAGACGAACAATCTCCCTCATGTAAATCTCAAACAAAGTAGAAGCTGAACGGGTAGACTTGACCGGAATGAAATGAGCTGATTTGGTCAATCTATCCACAATAACCCAGATACTCTCGTCACCCTTCCTAGTCCTCGGCAAACCATCAATGAAATCCATAGAAACTTGTTCCCACTTCCAATTGGGAATCTCAAGAGGCTGCAATAAACCAGGGGTCTTTTGATGATCTGCCTTGACTTGCTGGCAAGTCGCACATCTATTAACAAAATTGGAAATATCTTGCTTCATACCTTTCCACCAACATAACTTCTTCATGTCCTGATACATCTTGGTCACGCCTGGATGAATAGAAAGTCTGGACTGATGATTCTCCCGAAGTAACTCCAGTCTCAATCCATCAACATTCGGGACACAAATCCTATTATTAATCCTCAATACACCTTTATCGTCAATCTGAGCTCCATTACCATCAAGACTACTACCTCCAACTCTGCTTCGAACACTCTCCTTAATCTATCTAAGCATCTCATCCTCATCCTATCTAGCCATAATACGATCCACAAGAGGCGAGGAAACAACAATCTGACACAACAAAGCTTTCTTCCTACTCAAAGCATCTGCCACAACATTAGCTTTTCCCGGTGTATAATTGATGTTGAGGTCATAAGAAGCAAGGAACTCTAACCACCTAACTTGCCACTGATTCAAATCCTCCTGAGAGAAAATATACCTCAAAGACTGATGATCTGTGAAAAGTTCAAACTTGGTACCCAACAGATGATGTCTCCAAAGCTTCAAAGCGAAAACAACAGCAAGCAACTCTAGATCATGGGCAGCATAATTTACTTCATGGGTCTTCAACTGTCTACTAGCATAAGCAATCACTCTACCATCCTGCATCAGAACAGCTCCCAAACCTTCCCGACAAGCATCAGTATATACTGTTAATCCCTCATTTCCATTTGGAACGGTAAGAACAGGTGCGAAAGTAAGCTTGTCTTTTAACTCATTGAAGGCAGCCTTACACTCGTTACTCCAAATAAACTTTGCATTCTTCCGAGTTAAAGCAGTGAGAGGTGCAGCAATCCGAGCGAAATTCTCAATGAATCTCCGGTAATAACCGGCAAGGCCCAGAAAACTACGAATATCAGTAGGAGTCTTAGGAGTTTCCCAATCCTGCACAGAATAGGGAAAAAGAAGGATAATAGGAAAGATAGAGTAAATTGAATGAAACAAGGAAAGAGAAAGAAAGAAGAACTTACATTGATCGCAACGATCTTGACTGGATCAACTGAAACTCCATTACCAGGAACAATATGCCCGAGAAATCGGACTTCATCCTTCCAGAAATGGCATTTGGAAAATTTAGCCTTTAACTGATGATTGCGAAGAGTCTCAAGAACAGATTTCAAATGTGACTCATGTTCTTCTTCAGACTTAGAGAAAATGAGGATATCATCCACAAAGACTAGAACAAATTTATTAAGCACATCACGGAAAACTCGGTTCATCAAGTCAACAAAGAAGGCAGGAGCATTAGTCAAACCAAAAGGCATAACTAACCATTCAAAGAATCCATTCTCAGTACGGAAAGCAGTCTTGGGAATACTTTCCTCGGCAACTCTGAGTTGGTGAAAACCCATGGCACGATCAAGCTAGGAGAAAACAGTAGCACCATAAAGCTGATCAAACATGTCATTGATACGAGGCATTGGATATCTATTTTTCATAGTGAGCTTGTTCAACTCCCTATAATCAACACACATCTGGAGAGAACCATCGGACTTGGTGACGAAAACCACCGCAGCTCCCCATTCAGAATAGCTAGGTCTGATCAGACCCTTGGAAGATAGGTCCTCGATTTGCTTTCTTAACTCAACCTTCTCGCGAGGTGCCATTCTTCTAGGAGGAAGAACTACCGGTCGAGCTCCAGGAATAAGATCAATGTGGAAATCAATTTCCCGCTTAGGAGGTAAAGCAGTAACTTCACCGAATACATCGGGATAGAGACTGACTACCCGAGTCGACTGAAGATCATCAGTAGAAGCATCTAGAGAAAAGATAAAGCTACCAGCATAATCATGAGGCATACGACCCTGAATAACCAAAGAGTTACCCCGATCATCCTTAAGAGAAATAATTCGGGATTTACAAGAGATATGAGCATCGTGCCCGTCAAGCCAATCACTTCCAAGCAACAAATCAAAAGCATCGAAACCCAGGACATAGAAATCTCCAGAAAATTTATGACTAGAATAGAAGAGTCTCACTTGCTTACAAATCTTATCAAGATTTGCGGGACCACCAATAGGATTTGAAACACATAGAGGAATAGAAGCATACTCAGGAGAAAGGAGAGTTTCAAACTTATTACACAAAACATCAGAAATAAAACTATGTGAAGCCCCAGTATCAAATAAAACACGAACAGGATGATGAAATAAAGTAAAGGTGCCCTGAAGAGTACCTTGATCATCGCTAGGAGCAGGAGTAGGTGCAGCAGGAGAAGAAGCAGATGTGACAGCAAATACGCCAAATGGCTTTCCCTTCTGATATAAAGGACAGTCATTTTTAAAATGACCAGGCTAAAGACAAACATGACAAAGATTGTTCCTTGTAACCTGGGGTGGAGGAACAGCAGCACTAACCGATGTAGGGCAACTATTGGCATAGTGTCCCTTCTGGTCACATTTGAAGCAGGTAATGGAGGAAAGATCAATAGGGTGTCTCTGGGAAGGAGCAGATGCTGAAGATCCCAAGCCCGCATGCTTGATCCAATTCTTCTTTTGCTGGTGGAAGTTGGGCTTTCTCTTCTTGGAATTTGCAGAGGAAGATTGTGAGACATGAGCACTAGAAGCAGCAGGACCCTTGGAAGTAGGGTTCTCATAGCGAATAGCCATATCCATGAGCTCAGTAAACGTGCCATGAACATGTGAAATAAGACGATCGTAGAACTCTGGGCGAGCTCCCGCAATGAACTTCTCATTCTTCTTTAGCTGAGAGTCGATAAGACCAGGACCAAATTTGGAAAGTTCATTGAACTTCCGCTCATACTCTGAAAAAGACATGGTACCCTGCTTGAGGTCCATGAATTCACGGTAAAGCTGAGATTTCCCGGCTTCGGGCATCCATTTTGCCACAAAAGCCTCCCTGAAAAGAAGATACAAAACCAAACTTAAGATAGATTCAAAAGGAAAGGAAATGGGGAAAATTCAAGTTAACACAAAGGATACCTGAACTGCTCCCACGAAAGATCACCTTCGTTAGTGTGAGTCGTAACGGACTCCCACCAATCTAAGGCTGACTCTTGCAGCTGCCATGCTGCTAACTGACTCTTCTGGGCATCAGTGATCTCTAGACCAGTAAAAATTCTCTCCAAACTTCGTAGCCATTGTTGGGCTTCGATGATACTCTCTGAACCGGTGAACCTAGTGCCACCGAGCTGAGAGAATTCCTTGCAAAGAACTGTAAACCTAACGGGTGCAACAGGTGGAGGAACTGGGGCAATACCACGACCCCTACCTCTAGCATTTCCACGATTCATCCTGGAAATATCAAGAATAAATTAAGGACAAGGTACAGAGAAGACAAAGATAAGTTAAGATAAGACACGATAAGATCACTTGGATGAATATCCTAATAACAAAATTCCTAACAAGGTAGATATGGAAAGAAGGAAGTTTGAAAAATTTTCTTCTTAAAAAAAGAAACTTTATATCAAAATAATCTTTGAAAAATCATTTGAGAAATCATTTTAAAATCATTTTATACTTTGAAAATACGTTCACTCACAAGGAAATGATTCTGAGTTTGATTTCACCCATTCTAGGGTATTTCTACCCTATCTCTAATGAGTTTTTGCTCCATAGGCTAAGGTTTGCCTAAAACCTGGCTCTGATACCAAATGTAACGACCCGGTATTTTGGACCATTCAAATTGACAATAATCCACACATGTCAGACTTGAATAATGCAAAACAACAGATTGTAATAAAATTTGGAGCAAATAAAATCATTCACAGAATCACAGACACAGAAATATCAGAATAACTCGCAGCGGAATTTAAAATAACCATAGTGGTTAATGAAGCCACTAAAATACATAGTCTCAAATCAAGTACAAAATACATAGTCTGAAACCCAATACAGTTCTGAAACAAGTACAATAGAAATCCCAAATACACAAGTCTCTAAAACAAAAGCTGAAATAAGACAACTGAAACTGAAATAGGAAGATAACTAGATAAGCAGAATCTCCAGCGATTCCGAGCTCCAGAAAAGTGAACCCAAAGCTATGAATACTCAGGCTGACCCGAGCGTAAAATAAAAACATAAACACTCGAGTCAGGATATACATACTTATACAATGTAAACCAACTCAAGTGAACTGTAGTAAAGGTACAAGTAACTTAGAAGACGCTTGGGACCGCCCATCCTCTAAGGATCCGTTAAAATATCTACTATGTAGTAATATTCGCTATTATAATAGTGTCTAAATAAGTAAAGTATAATCATATCGGAAAATAGCGTTAAGGGGATGGAGAACCTTAACGCGGTCGGATCTTAAAATCATAATCGTAGTAAAGCTCGATATGGTAGGTGACACGGCACAACTAGGCAATGCCAGGGTAGATATACCAATTACGCATCCGGACTAGTTGTGACGCATAGCAGCCACTACCGCCCACCTCGAACAACACTCCCAAATCAAGGGTGGCCACCAAATCAATCACAAGTAATAGAATGGTATCGAAGAAGTGTGTCCGATAAGAGGTGCTACCTCATTGGTCCGTCAATCGCTCCTGTTTTAGCCACCTTATGCCAACTCATGGGAGTTGGGTCCACGTAACATACCTTAAGAACGTCGCCACCATCCTACTTCATTCTGGAATCTCCACCGCGTACACGGTTGTCAAAGTGGTTTTCGGTATCGACAGAGAGTATGTCCATATCCGATCCCAGTCTCTTTGCCAACCAATCGTTATTATAACCCGTGGTTATAGATTTAAAACAATTTATCAAATATACTTCGAATTAAACCATTTAAAAACAAAGTCATTATTATTTTAAATCAAATCTTAAATTCCTAAAGTTTAGCCTTTTCGGAGTTCATTTATTCACTTAAAACAATAGCATTAAAATTCTCAGCTTTCACAACATTTAAAAGAGTGTTGCGGTAAGTTATAATTTAAAAACAATTTATTTAGCAAAGACAGCATTTATAAACTGCTATAACAGTTCAGTTTTAAACAAACCATATTTCAGCTTACTACAACTCTTAACAAGTGCTACAGTAGCCCTTTTTATTAGTTCAAGTTCAATTTTAGTTTCTGCCACAACAGCACTTACCAAGTGCTATCATAGCCTTAGTTCATTTTAGTCTTTTGGTTCGTATATATAACCGCAGTACTTAACAAGTGCTGCAGACTCCACTTAGTTTAGAATTGGTTCATTTAATCTAAACCATTTAAATTTATAAAATCATAAATTTTCACATTTAAAAATTCATTTAAAATCCTTTAACTTATAATTTTTCTAAAGAGAAATTTTTCGAATAAAACCAAGTTCACTTATTAAATTCAAGTGTATAAATCCCCCTTATTTAAACAATTCATTTCAATATTTAAACTTAAATCTCCATTTTACATCATTTTTAAAACTAAATTTCCATTTCAATTTAATTAACCTAAGTTTCCAACTTTCTTATAAATCTACTTTCCAAATTTAAGTTAAAATTTAAAATCAATATTTTTATTTCATTTTTTTTTCATTTATCACATAGAAAAATCATTTCTATTCTAAATAAATCATTTTAAAATTCAATTTAAATCAATTTAATATCATAGGTAATTATACAACTATAAATAAATCACAGGTAATTATAACATCATTTTAAAATTCAATTTAAATCAATTTAAATCATTTTAACAATTAACATCAACTATAAATAAATCACAGGTAATTATAACATCCTTTATTTATTTATTTATTTATTTCTACACATTCAGTTGCGGTCGTTTCACAATCATATAAGTATGAATATTCGTGTGAGATTTACTCACCTCTACGGAGCTGGAGATTCAGAAAGAAAGAAGTACGCTATTAGTCGAAAGCACGCGGAAAGCACGATTTGTTGTTAGCGGATTCGCCGACTAGATTCAAATCTAAAGTCAAAAGAATAAAGCGAATAAATAGACAAATCTAAAAATGCACGAATAACAAATTTTCCAAATTGAAGCAAACGAACGAAAAATAAATCAAGTTGAAAAATAGAAGGAAATGGCTCGACCACTTTTATTGTTCATTTCATATTCTTTTTCAAAAGGCAGGGCTCAGCCAAAAAATAAAACTAACAACTTCAAAACAAAACACTTTAGTTCTCATTCTTTTTTTTTCAAAGCCAGAGGCAAAAATAAAACTAAGGTACCACAAAATACAAAGGACGAAACATTTGTTTGTTCATTTTTTTTTTCGAATACAAGGCAGAGGCAAATATTTCGTTCACTATATTTTCAGATCAAGGCCAGAGGACATGGCAGAGGGAGGCACGGCATGGGTTGGTCCGTCTGGATCAGAGGCGGTCTCGGCCTGGGTCTGGTGACTGGTGGGGTTCGGTGGTGACATGGTGGAGGACTGGAAAGGCTGACGTGGGGTGGTCTGGTCTCATATGGGTTTGGTGGTGACAGGGTGGTGGACTGGGGTAGGCTGCCTGGGTGGAGGCGTGGCTGTCATTGGGACGTGGGGTGGCTCGGTCTAGTGGCGAATGGGTGTGGCTGGGGTACGGTGGCTGGCAGGGCTGGGGTAGGATTGGTCTCGGCCTGGAGAGGGGATGTGGCAGGGGCTCGGTCTGGTGGGTCTGGCTGGGGTAGGAGGCTCGGTCTCGTATGGGGTTGGTGGTGGGTCGGTCTTGGTCTCGTATGGGGAAGGGGTGGCGAACGGTATGAAGTGTGGTGGCGAATGGGTGGTCTGGCGTTGGCGTACGGTGGCTGATGAGTAGGCGTGGGGTGGTGGTTTCTGGAGGAGCATGGGTTCAAGGAGTCAAGGAATAAAGCAAACAGCAAGCAGCCAAAACAAAAAAATAAATAAAAAGAAGAAGGCTTGCTTACCCTTTGAGTGCTCACGAGATTCCAAAGAAAGCTACAGAGAAGTTTTTGTGAAAGCGATTGGAAAAATGAACAGCTGTCTATACTTTTTGTAGAAAGAAGGCAACGAAAAGTTTTTGAACTGTAGGTAATTAAAGCAGTAAACAAAGTTGAACAGTAGGCAATCAATTTTATTCAATTGGTGGAAACGTTTGGAATAAGTAAAATATAACAAACACTAAAGGATTGGACCGGTAAAGGAAATGCATTATTCTATTTGATGGCCAGAACGAATGGAATAAAATTTCCAGTAAAATGATAAGGCACGAAATTTTGAATTCTCAAAAGCAAAGTATACGACTGAAGCTTTGCACTGTTAACTCAAGAGAACTTATAATGGAATGCCCAAGTAACGTACCATTTTATAATTTGTTTCTTTTTAAAAAAAAATTATATAACGTTTCTTTAAATAAATAACGTATCATTTAAACCAAAAATTTAAATAGCTATTACCAAAATTAATAAAATTTGATTTTTAAATATAAGATAAGAACGGATATAAATATACGTAACGAAATGTAAAGTTTAAAATTTCCGTTTCACCCAAATTATACTTTTATTTAAATCAATATTTCAAAGATGTTTATTTTTAATTAAAATTTCGTTTAAAAATTTTGGGCTGTTACAATTGCTACCAAAAGAAATTTTTTTCTGACTAAAACAAGTTTTGATTGTGACAAATTTCAAATATTATTTGATAAATATATGGAAATAGTTTTTGAACTTTTAAATTTAAAATAGTATAGATAAGAAATAAGTTTGTAATTTATCATTTTGAACAGGAAAGTAAAACCGAATTTTGAAAGGATGGAACATTTTGATTAAGCAAACAAAAGAAAAATTGAATTTGAGATATGAAATAAAGGAATTAACCTAAGTAATGTTAAACAAATTGAGTCAGTGAAATGAAGTATATAAAATGAAGTTTAACTGAAGGAAGTTTAAATGGAAGTGAATTGTATTTGAAATGAATCAGATAAAATAATGAAATGAAATTTTAAGTGAATAAGTTTGTGTAACTTATATATTTGAGAAATATTAAGCTAAATTTTTTTTTTGAATTTGTTGAATATAAATGATAAGTAAAGGTGGTAAGAAATAATTTAAACTAAGTTTGAATTATGAAGTGGGTGGATTTATAAAATAATTGAATATGAAGTGAATAGGCTATAAAACCAAATTTGGAAATATTGACTTAACTAATTTGAGTTTATGGATGTTTATAAACTTAAGTAATAAGTTATGAAGTAAAATCTAATTTTAGTTTAGGTTAAAAATGAATTTAAACTGAGAATTTGAGAACTCGAATCCCTGTGCTTTTGAAATTGCTTCTAAGATTTTGAAAATAATATTAGTATTATTTAAAATATTTATGAATAGAAGTTATTTTCAGAAATGGATTTTAAAAGGAAGTAATTCTCATACTCCCATCTTCTGTCACTGTCAAATAATTTCAGTGATGACGATCGCATCATCTACATTCATTTTCGAGTCTCAAAGTAGGGGAGGCCACTTAGTAGCTTAGCTACACTTTTGATTCAACAAACAAATTTTGATTTTAAATATCTGATATGAAATATATGAAAGATATGAGTATATATAATATTTCAAAAATGAATTGGAAAGAAATCGATGTTTAGTTCTTACATTCTCCGTAAATTAAAATTTTCACTTATTTAAATGAAATGAATTAATAAAATTGATTTCTATAAAATGGTTCATAAATGAATTGATATGAAATGGGTTAACATAAATTTAAATAATTTAAATTTAAATAAATTGAATGTAAATGTAATAGATGTGAATAAATTGGAAGTAAACCAATTAAATGTTAATGAAGAATGGATGTTAACCAGAGATGATAGTTTATAAATTAACTATTAACAATGGATAATGTAAATTTATATAGTTATGAATTAATTGGATGAATATTATTTGTTAAATGGGTTCTTTTGTTGCAAACCATTGTTATAACTGCTTTTGGCTGCTTGTGATTGTTATGTTATGTATTAGTGCTTGTGCTTTTGATTTAGATTTAGAATTCATGTTATACGGTTCTATTAAACTCATATATCTTTTTTATAATTGGCTAATATTTCAAATTTGAGTTGACATAGGTACATACGAAGACCGTTTGGATGTATACGAAGTTTGATTTGCTTTTGCTTGCTTAATATGAGCAAACTCGCTCATATTAATAATAATAAGGTACATATCTCGGATTACATAATGTACTTTTATGTTTTCCCCTACGGGATGCCTCATCATTGGGATAAGATGTGCATTTTTGATATATATAGATATATATCATATCAGAAATTTTTACGATCGAACAGTGCAAAGGAGAAGCTGCCAAAATTTTTCATAAACTCGGTTGCTAGAAATTTTTTGAGATTTAAAATTTATACTTTGTATTACATGTATGCCAATATCACAGTGGCATAATGGAAGCGTGATAAAGGTATTATTAATAAGATTTTAATGGTTTAGATGTTGATTATTTTGAGTAAAATATATCATATGTTAGATTCCTTACTTAACCCCTTTTCGAGGACGAATAGTTTTGAGATGGGGAGATTATAACAACCCGTATTTTTAACTATTTTAAAATTATTAAATTTAATATAATTATTAAAAAAATGATTAGAGATAAAAATCTACTGATTCATTATGTAATTTATTGGATATGAAATTAGAGAAAAAAAAATCTTGAAATAAAAAAATTCAAAGATAAGAGATGATAACTTATATTAGAAAGTAAATTAAATAATATTGAATTATAAATAATTGCATTGAGGTTGAATTACTATAAAAAGGAAGTAGTCATTTTATTATTTGAGTTCGTTTTAAAAGTTAAATTTTATAAGTTAAATAACCTATATTTCAAATATAGTGATTTGTTTGATAATCTAATTGTTTAAATTTAATATTTGGAATTATTTAAATATGAATCCTGAATTTAATATGAATGAAAATGATTTTTAAAAGTTGATTTAAATTTTAGTTAAACAAGAATGAAGATTGTTAACTTTTAAAATAGAATTTAATGTGATTAAATTGATTTGAAATTTTATATTTTAATTAACTTGTAGAAATAGTCTTTTTGGTCACTATCTCGGATATCGACGAAACCAGTCTCATCAGATCCGTAATAGTGAATTATTATAGGATTTCAAGTTTCATAGCCATTAGATTTATAGTTTGGCCGTGCGAGCTTGAAACGTGTAGAAATTAAGTAAAGGAATTTAATTAAAATAATTTGATTTTGAAATGATGTCTTCTGAATATGATGAAATTGGCTCCCGAGACTAGTTCCATTGTGTTCGGAATAGGGGTATAACATATAGAACGCTAGGCAGCATGCTTCATTTGGAGTTCGGGAAAGTCGCTCGTGAATAGTGTTTTGAAATTTTTTATATAAGGCCACTTTATTTTCTATTTTGCAATCCAAAAACACAAACTCGTTTCTTCGACCACTTTCATACAAAACATTTCAATGGCCGAAATCGCCTATCTTTCTCCTCTTGATTTCTTCCAATCCGTTCAACAAAATCGAGTGATTCCAAAAGGAAGAGTGTAGATCTCATCGAGCTCTACGCATCCAACGGTTGGATCGAGACAGAAGCTTATGGATTCGTCAGAATCGGGTTCTATTTGCATGTGGGTTTTTCTCAATTTTTGCGAAAGTGGTGGTGGTGAAGTTGACAACACTTAGGTCAAAGGTTGCTCGAAGGGTGGAGGTTCTGGTGGGATGCTTGAATCAAAATCCAGAGGCCGTGGTCATGCACGCTCATCGTGGAAGGGGGTCATATGTTTGGGTTCGCGAGTTGGCCTGGAGCGTGATAGTCGAGAGAGGGAAAGGATTAAGGTTTTGTTTATTATAAATTATTTTAGTTAATTATAATTTTATTTATTTCAAATGCTAATTATCGTATAACTTTTTCATACGAGGTCGGATTCGAGCGAGACAAACCGTGTTGCGATCGTATCGAAGTCATCTATGACATGGAGTTAAATTGGAATTTATTTGAAGCTGAAAAATTTTTAGTTTCAAATAAAGGTGAGTGATTAAACCCACTCATGAAATACTAAACTATTCTGATGTTAATTAAATTGAAATCATGAAGTGATTTATTTTTATTGGCTGTTTGTAACATCCCCCATTGGTTTCTTCACGAACACCGTGGCCGCTCCCTAAGGCGAACTGCTTGGTCTAATAAAATTCCTTCCTTCAAGATCCACTAGCTGTACCTTTAATTCCTTCATTTCAGTCTGTGTCATCCTGCTAGGTGGTCTACTGACAGGCTCAGCTCCTAGTACAGGATCTATCCAAAACTCAGCGGCTCTTTTTGGTAGTAATCTTGTAACCGACTCAAAAACATCTACAAATTCCCTTGCTACACGAACCTAGCATAACTCTTCTCCTACTTCCATAGCAATTAATAAAGCGCAAACACTCTTGCTGGAATTCTCCATGGAGATGATGATTCTGATATGACTATCAAGGTGTCTCAATGATATTTCCCTACCCGGACAAAATATCCTAGCCTCATACTTACCCAACCAATTCATACCCAAAACGATCCCAAAATCTACGAAATCAAAAACATACAAACTGCATGCAAACTTATGACCTAACAAATCAAGTTATAACTGGTCACATCTCATCTGTAGGGTTGCATACCCTCCTATTGGATTCACAACCCTTAAGGAAGTAATAAGGTATGTGGGTTTTATGCATAACTTATCAACTAAATACTGTGATATAAATGAATGTGATGCACCGGAATCAAAAAGTACCCTAACTGGTGTACTCTGAATCAAAAGCATACCTTTCATCGTAGTTTTCCCTTTATCTACTGTAGTAGTCCTAGAAGAGGATGGTGGTCCAATAGCAAAAACCTTCCCTATGTCTGTTCTGATTGGTTCTGGACACTGATTCTTATAATTCCTAACTTGGTCGCAGTTGAAGCACTTGACATTCTTCTTTTCTACAGGCTTCTTTCCCTTGTCTGATTGGGACTCATGAGCATAATGACCCTTCTTATCACACTTGAAGCACACTAAATCAGCCTTTGCTCTCTTGGCAGCATCCCCTTTCTGGGCTCCCTTCCTTTTAAAGAATTTCCTCTTCTTTCCCCGAGGAACCTGGGATTCAATTGGCTTCTCTCTGACATAAATGGCAAGAATCTGTTTATGGCGAATGGCCATCTCCACCACCACATTGCAAGGATCATGGATATGTGTCATGCTCGCTCTAGCAAGCTCGGGCCTCAATCCCCGAATGAACCTCTCATTCCTTCCGATGTCATTGTCTAAAGTAGCATAACCATATCGAGATAGCTCATCAAACTTAGTAGAATACTCAGTTACTGATATCTCTCACTGAACTAGATCCATAAACTTCCTCACAACGTCGACTTAGCAACTTCAGATAAAAACCTCCGGTCAAATCTCCTTCCAAACTCAACCCATATCAGCTCTTCCTCTGGAACACCAGCAGTCGCACTATTCTGCCAGTGAAGCATTTCCCCTTGCAACTGCCTAGAGGCCTGCCTCCTCTTTTGCCCATCATCCAAACCAAAATTAGTAAAGATTCTCTCACAGTGCGATAACCAATTCTCAACTTCAATTGCATCCTTCGTACCAACAATTGGCTTTGCACCCAGACTAGTATAGTCTCTGCTCAACCTAGCATAATTATTCTCAGTTGGAGATACATGATTGGCTCCTCCAACATTACCAGTGTTAGCGCCAAAGTTGGTCACTAACATCCAAATCCAGTTGAAAGCACCAAATACTAGTCACAGCTCACAGACAGAATGTATGTATAGAGTGATAATGTGAAGAACAGTAAAAGTTAAAATGAAAGCAGTACAGAACAACAGATTTTATAGTGGTTCGGCTAACTCCGGCCTACGTCCACTCCAGAAGTTTCCTTTTTATTGCTGTAATAATCGATTACAGTTACAAAATGGCAGAGTAGCCATAGCCTTAGAAAAGAGAAAGTAAGAGAGCCGAAAGGAAGATCCCTTTTCGAACGCCCTACATACTGTATTTATAGGAAAAACTGGAGTTACTGGACTTCCTGAGTACCCCGGGCCCATCAAGCCCATGGCCGAACCATATCTGGCCGAACCAGAAGTGCTGACCCAGATCCCTACTGAGCCACCTTGCCGAGCGACCCTGACTGAACCATCTTGTCGAGCGAGGCATCTCCTCCTTTGACCGAGCAGCACTTGCCGATCCACCCAGAGGTGCCGAACCACTCCCTTGGGTCGACCCAGAGATGTCGATCCACTCCATACTCTAGTATGCCGATGCACACAACCAGTGACCGAGCGGCACTTGACTGAACCACAACATCGAGTCACCTCCAAGTGCCGAACCACCTTGCCGGGCCACCCTTGACTTCCAGACCGAGCCATATTATCAAGGTCGACCGACCCTTGACTTCCAAACCGAGCCGCACTAACATAGCCGAACCAACTTCCAAACGTGGTGCATTACCTACCCATCCAGTCGACTCAAACCTATCGCATTCTATTCTCGACAAACGAGCAGCCGGTTTAGTTAAATCCGCCTGTCCACGGCCTTGCCAAAAGGCAGTTAACATTTTGGCCCCCAAAATATGCCTTGCTATTGGAAGGTGTGTTTTGAATAGCCTCAAATCCGATATCTGAATCCGTATGTTATCCATGTCTATACTTTCCGATTCATAATCCAATCCATTTTATCCAAGTGCCATAGCTGTATCCTTATCCGAATCTACGACTACTTTGAGTCGATATCCAATTCCTATCCAGAAACCAAATTCTCATCCAATTCCATATCCATCTGAAATTAATTAATCAAACCCATGATCTCTCCGTATTATTTTATCCGAGTCTGGGACCTCTCCGGGTCTTAATCTTCATATCCGGGACCGCTTCGGGTCCAAATCCTAAGTAGGGACCTCTCCGGGTCCTCAAATCCATATCTGTAGCTGTTCGAAGCCACTATCCAAATCCATTTCACACCTTGGAAGTCGGTAATTAAATCATATGATCTCTATGGATCGTTGATGGCCTCTTCGGACCCTTGCTAAGCTCAATCCCAACTTAACGGTTGAATAGGCAAAACCTGTTGCGCTCCGGCAAAACAACCAATCCCTTTTACTCCGGTTCAGTGTCCCTGAACATTAAGCGATGCCCTGATCCTCCTAGACTGATATCAGCCTCTCCGGGCTCTTACGGGATCCCATCCTATCACTCTCTGGTGAAGGGGAAACATCGTTGAGTGAGCCGATCTTGTCGCTCTCCGGGAAAGCAGCATCACTCCCTACACTCCGGTTTAGTATCCCTGAACATTAAGCGATGTCATGTTCTAAGTCCTAGACCGATTGTAGCCTCTCCGGGCTCTTGTTGGATCCCATCCTGTCACTCTCCGGTGAAGGGGAAACAACGACGAGCGAGCCGGTCCTGTCGCTCTCTGATGAAGCGGCGTCGCTCCCTGCACTCCGGTTCAGTGTCCCTGAACATTAACCAATCAATTTCCAACTGACTTCCAATATTCGTCCCATAACTCTCGGGTTAAGGATTTGTTTGATAAAATCGGAATTCATTCATTTGATCTAAGTTCTAAATGTCCAACAAGAAAAATGTATAAAACTAAATGCTGCCTCTCTGGGTAGAGAAACCTATTACCATCTCAGAGCATGCCTGGGGATCACTCTGGTTCTCTTGCATGTGTAAGTGGCATAGTTGCTGTTTATTTTTATAATAAAATTAGAAAAGATTATTCGATGACCAGAGTCCAAATCCTGAACTCGATTCTTGCCATCACAATCAGCGGATGACGAGTCGTGACCCCATTCCATGGTCGTTCCTGTTTGATCCAAGTGGTAGCTGCTCGTGTTCTACTGCTCCAGTCTGATTCCTCACGTACTTTGGCAACCTGCCACTTCTAACATGTTCCTCCACCACATCCTTCAGGTGTCGACATTCATCTGTGGAGTGCCCTTCCAGCTCATGGAATTGGCAGTACTTCCCGCTCTTGCGTTCCCGTTCAGTAGGATCCCTCCTGGGTGGTTTCCAATAGGGGAGCTGCCCCCGAGTGTCCAAATAGATCCATTCCAAATTATCTGCCAAGTCTGCGTACTTCATGAATTTGGATTCCCGACCTCTCCTCCGTTTGTCTGAACCACTAGGTCCATCGTCCAACTTTCGCTTTCCTTTATCCGTTCCTCATCCTTCGTCAGACGTTCCTTCGCCTTGCATAGCGTTTATCTCCTGCCTTTCGGCACGTCAGTCCTCTAACCGAATGAATCTCACTGCCTCATGATAGAATTCCCTAAGATCCTATAGTGGGTCCCGTGATAGTGAGTCCTTGAATTCAGTTCTCTCAGCAATCCCTACTACCGCTGCCATCAAAATCATTGATGGATCTAGGCGATCTACAAAAGCTACAGCTGCATTAAATCGCATTAAAAAACCCCTCACGGACTCTCCGGTCCTCTGCTTCATTGATGCCAATGTCATCACATTCTTGGGTCGCGTCACGTGGACCCTGAACTGTCTCATGAAGCGTTCCACTAGCTCGCCCCATGTCCTGATCGATCCGGTCTCTAGCTGCCTAAACCAGAGTGCAGCCAAATCCATCAAATATAGAGGGAAACATCTTGCCATCACCTCCTCAGATTCCCCCAACACTTCCATATGTCTGATGTATCTTGTTACATGCATAGTTTGATCTGATGGAATCCATCATAGGCCTCCGGTGTTGGTAGTTTGAATTCTGGAGGGTTCCTTGGATTCCTGATTTCCAGAGTGAACGGACTTCGACCGACTTCCTCTAAGACTCTACTCGGTAGTCCTCCTCTCATAATCCTTCTTATTAATCTAGCCATCCGCTTGTCTCCATCTGGGGGTAGTCCCCTGTTCACATCTCCATCTTGCCCCCCCATGTCCTGGAGTGTACTCTGGGTAGTACTCTTCATGCTGGCCATTTACGTTCACGTCGGTCCCTGCTTCGAGCTTCATTCATAGCTATTCCAGTATCCACTCCCGGGGGTCTGCCCCTGGGCCTTTGCTGATTTCCTTCAATCCCTCCAGTCTGGTTCTAGTTTTGACCGCCAGAAACTTCTACAGCTCGGATTCCTTGTTCTGCATTGTCAACAGCCGTAGTCGGTCCATTTCCTTGATTTTGTGCTCCAACTTGTCCAGCTTGTCGAAGTAGGTTCTGCATTACCTCCTCCTATCTTTTCCACAATTCTTCCTGCATAGCTCCAATCATCATCTCCATCTCATCCCTCGTGATGTAGACGGAGGCTTGATTAGCTCCAGAGGAAGCCCCTGACTTCCATCTTGCTGACTTCTTTCCGTCCTCTGTCTCCTGGTTGATTTCTTTTCCATAGTTTCCAGAATCCAAGTTCCTAAGCCTTTAAATCCAAATTCCAAGCTTTTGAATCCCCGAGTGCTAGCCTTCTCAGTGAAAGCACCAAAATGTTAGCGCCAAAGTTGGTCACTAACATCCAAATCCAGTTGAAAGCACCAAATACTAGTCACAGCTCATAGACATAATGTATGTATAGAGTGATAATGTGAAGAACAGTAAAAGTTAAAATGAATGCAGTACAGAACAACAGATTTTATAGTGGTTCGGCTAACTCCGGCCTACGTCCACTCCAGAAGTTTCCTTTTTATTGATGTAATAATCGATTATAGTTACAAAATGGCAGAGTAGCCTTAGCCTTAGAAAAGAGAAAGTAAGAAAGCCGAAAGGAAGATCCCTTTTCAAACGTCCTACATGTTGTATTTATAGGCAAAACTGGAGTTGTTGGACTTCCTGAGTAATCCGGGCCCATCAAGCCTATGGCCGAACCATATCTGGCCGAACCAGAAGTGCTGACCCAGATTCCCACCGAGCCACCTTGTCGAGCGACCCTGACCGAACTATCTTACCGAGCGAGGCATCCCCTTCTTTGACCGAGCTGTACTTGCCGATCCACCCAGAGGTTCCGAACCACTCCCTTGGGTCGACCCAGAGATGCCGATCCACTCCATACTCTAGTATGCCGATCCACACCACCAGTGACCGAGCGGCACTTGACCGAACCATAACGCCGAGCCATCCTGACCGAACCACAACGCCGAGTCACCTACAAGCGCCGAACCACCTTGCTGGGCCACCCTTGACTTCCAGACCGAGCCATATTATCAAGGCCGACCGACCCTTGACTTCCAGACCGAGCCGCACTAACATAGCCGAACCACCTTCCAAACATGATGCATTACCTATACATCCGGTCGACTCAAACCTATCGCATTCCAGTCTCGACAAACGAGCAACCGGTTTAGTTAAATCCGCCTGTCCACGGCCTTGCCAAAAGGCGGGTTAACAACCAGCAACTCCTGCTTGCATAAGATTGGTGAAAAAATGATATATCATCTCTGCATCCACTAGTGAATTTCCAGCACCAACATTGGCCTCAACATTTTGGTTAGCATTAGCCGGCCAACCCGGGTTCCTCCTGATATTACGTCGAGCATTTCCAATTGTTGTGGTGCTTCCTCCACCTAGATTTCCTCTTCCGTTTTCTGCTCCCATATTTTCTTTATCATAAATCTGTATACGAGCCTTAGTAAGATACAAAAGAATGGTCTAAGAGAAAGGGAAATAAGTACTTATATATATGTACCTTTATATCAAATACAAGTACGTTACCACAATGTTAACCCAAACGCCGATCATATTTCTAATTCATTGGATTATGTTTCCGAAAATCTTTTAGGTTTAAATTTATTTTAAAGTTTCATAAACCTATGCTCTGATACCAACTTGTAACATCCCTCACTTGGAGTCCCAAAACTAACAGCTACGGATGTTGTAGTCATCCATAGTTATTAATCCTTGACGACCAAATATGGTAATGTTAGATACATTGATATAACAGAAACACATAAATATGGGGAAAAAATTAAACTTTCAAAACAATATTCATATTCCATTTCGAAAACCAGTTTAACATTCTTTTACATAACCCCACATACGTTAACCACGTTCAGAAAAATATAATAATTACACATATGCCGAAAGCGACATATGAAGATGCTCCCTTGGTTGATTAGCGTATATAATAAGGCAATTAAACAGCTTTTCCTTTACAACATAACATAGCGGAAACAAATGAAAAAGAACTCTAAAGAACTATAATAATTACACATATGCCGAAAACTAATGAGGTACCTGAAAACCTCAACTCTCAAACTACTCAAAAACAATTGAGCACCCGAGAGTTTAAGGGGAAAACAAAAACTTCGAGTCGGACAAAAAGCCTGGTATGAATAAAAATCTAACATTTCAAACCATTTTGATATCTAGTGAGACCACCCCACTTAGCGGAACGTGTTTTCCCCTCACTAGTGTCCTAAAAACCATTATAAAACCATATATTGTGCTCCTACATCCACAATGGTTAAAACATAGTAATTCAAAATATAATGATGATATGCATTCATTACAATTCAATCGTTTATTAAAATTCTTTGTTTCATAGAAAAGCTTGAAATCCAATTGAAATAGAAATGATTCGATTTTCCAATTAAAAATCCAATTAGAATTATAAATCCAATTAGAATTATAAATCCAATTAGTATTTAAAACTATTCAAACTATTTTCTAAAATTTCAAATTGTGCAAAGTTGGAATGTTATATTTAAATTGTCGATTTAAATGCAAATTTGGTTAAAATGATGTTACAACCTAAGTTGAAATTTGGAATGATTTTGGATGTGAAATTGAGATATTGGAATGAAAAATGATTTCAAGTGAAATTGAGATATTCTAAGTAAATATAATGATTTTGAAATAAAAATATTTTTGAAGTGAATATGATATTTTGATATCAAGTATGAATCGTTTTTGAAATGTAAAAGAACCAACCGGTGTGTAAAAAGATGTATGGTTGTTAAAGAGACCAGGGCCTCTTATTGGCATACTCTCTGTCAATATTTGAACCGTTTTAACAACTGTGTACACGGAGGAGACTCCAGAATGAAGTGGTTGGATTTGGCGTACTTTGCTGGATTTGACGAAAGAGAGCAATGGTGGATAGCCCCGACACTTGTGTCAATTTGAAATGACTAAAACAGGAGCCACGCCAGGCCAATGAGGTTAGCTACCTCTAGTAGACACACTCCTTCGTACTCTATCTTTTGTTATTGATTGGTGATCACCCATGATTTTGGGAGTGTTGTGTTGCGGTGGGCCGTTAGTGGTTACCACCAGTATAGATCATGCAAGCTAGAAGTATCCTACCTTGGGCATTACCTCACGTGCCTTGTCATTCATTAATCCCTATACGAGACCACTATGATTTTTATTTAGTGTTTTCGTATCACGGCGCATCCCTATCCACCGATGGTTTACTGGTGTTTTATATGCAAACAGTGTTAGTCCATGAGTTGATGGTTTTGATGACAACAACCGTAGAATAAGATTATAAAATATAAATACTAACATTATAGTTTAGATATATATGTATATGCAGGATTTAACCACACAGGTACCAAGAATGAAGACTGTACAATATAGAGATTCAAGATATCAAGATTGAAGACTCATGAGTATCAAGAATATCAAGATTATCAAGAGTTCAAGATTTCAAGATAAGTATTGAGTCTAGAATTATGTTAAAACTTCACAATAGCACTGAAATCTTCATTCCGTATTTTCATTTAGGATGGAACCCATTTCTACCTTTTTAGTGGCTTACAAACCCACGACAAGTAGCTTACAAACCTACGACAAGTGGCTTACAAACCCACGAAAATCCTGGTTTTGTACAAGTTCTCGAGTCCTGATGTGATGAGATATTCTGCAGGAAGAATCTTGCAAAACTACTTCAAAATGATTTTCAAAACTACTTTTCAAAATGTTTTAGCCTTAAAAATTATCTTTTCAAATGATTTTCAAAAGGATGTTTTAGCCTTAAAAAATATTCTTTGATTTTGTTCTTAAATAAATTCTTGTTTTAAACTTCGTTTGTTTTAAACTATCTTTTAATATATTTACTTAGATTTAAATATAAAATTATAGTAAAATTTTATATATATTATTCTCTATATTCATCTATGTATTTTATCTATAGTCAAGTATATTAATAAAGTTTAAAATAGTTTTAATATAAGATAAAGGTTATTTTCAAAGAAAAACAAAACATCAAAATTTCCTTTGGGATGTCGACATGCCCTAGTACCCCATGCCGACATAGTGTTAGTTAGGACCAAAAATTTGAATTTCAAAAGAAGTGTCTATTCGCCATAACCTTTCATGAATAGACATGGTTGTTGTTCTTCTATAAATAGGGGTTTGTTTCAACGAATTTTAGATCAGATTTTCTGGTTTTCCACTTCTCTTCTTCTTCCACATTTTCTTATTCAAAATCCTATCATTACTCTACCGAAATCAACATTGAATCTAACTAGATCATCTCTGGTTTGATTCTCTATCACTATCTCAACAAGATCCCAGTGCTATTCAGAGTTATAGGCTTCTTTGTAATCTATCTAGCGAGAAAAGGTGTGATTGTAGCCTTGGAAATCAATCAAGCGAGAAAAGGTGTGATTGTAGCCTTGGAAATCAATTGGGTGAACTTGTTACCCCGGAAATCAAGTATCTCTATCCAGAGGATTGTGATTCTGGAGGGTGTACCTCGTAGCCTTGAAACCGAGGGTGTAATTGTACAATTGCTTTTGAAAGGAAATCCGTACTTAGTTGTGCGGGACTGGATGTAGGGTAACTCTGAACCAGTATAAAATTCGGTGTGTTCTTTCCTTTACTGCATTTACTTTATTTCTATATCTGTGTTTGATTCTGTGATTATATCTGTGTTTGAATATTGCATACATTTGAGTACAAATCAACCATAACTCAAAAAGATTTAGTAATTTCTTATAAACACTATTCACCCCCCTCTAGTGTTCATTCTAGCCTTAAGATCCATATTTCGCATTCCTCACATTTGGTATCAGAGCAAGGTTTTCAAAAGTTTCATAATCTGATTTTTGAAAAAGTTATTTTTTAAATAGCTATGTTTAAGAAATTTGTTAATGCATGTTTAGAAATATTCAGATCATCATTGTCTCTTGAGTCTGCATATAATCAATATTCAAATACAAGTAGTCTACTAAGATTGTTTGATGTGCAGGAATCATGCTTTATGGGAGTTGAGGAATCAATCCAGAACAAACAAACTGTGCAGGTAAAAAAGAACAAATGGATACTCGATAGTGGATGTTCTAGACACATGACTGGGAATCCAGATATGTTGAATGATATAATATACAAATACGGAGGACTGGTTAACTTTGGAGACAATTCAAAAGGTTATGTGATCGGCATTGGCAAAGTCGGTAACTCTGAAACTCCTATTATTACTAATGTTTTGCTAGTTAAGAATCTGAAACACAATCTGCTAAGTATAAGTCAACTATGCGATAAAGGATATAAAATTAAATTTGAAAAAGATAAGTGTCACATTGAAGATAATAATTCAACCATAATATTTGAGGGAATTAGGAAAAAGAATATTTATATTCTTAGTATGAAAATTTCAAATGATAACTTGTGTCTTTTGGAAAATGCAAGTGACCCTTGGAATTGGCATAAGAGATTTGGGCATTTGAATTTCAAACTCTTATCTAGACTGTCAAAACATGATCTAGTAAGAGGCCTCCCTAAAATGAATTTTAAAGTAGATAGTCTATGTGCTGCATGTCAACTAGGAAAACATAGAAAAAGCTCCTTTAAATTAAAAAATATAATTTCTACTTCAAAACCTCTTGAATTACTTCATATTGATCTATTTGGTCCATCTCAAATTCTATCAATAAATAATAGTAAATATGTTTTTGTAATTGTAGATGATTATTCTAGATTTACATGGACAATATTTTAAAAACATAAAAGTGATACTTTTGAATATTTTAAGAATTTTTCAAAAAGGGTTCAAAATCAACTTTCTAAAAAAATTATAACCATCCGTAGTGATCACGGTGGTGAATTTGAAAATGAAAAGTTTGAAGAATTCTGTAATAAAAAGGGAATAATTCACAAATTTTCTTTTCCAAGAACTCCACAACAAAACGGAGTAGTAGAACGTAAAAATAGGACGATTCAAGAGTGTGCGAGAACTATGCTTTTTGATAGTAATTTACCAAAGTACTTTTGGGCAGAAGAAGTTGCTACCGCCTATTATATTTTTAATAGAATTTTAATTAGACCTTTAACTGATAAGACATCTTATGAACTTATTTATTCAAAGAAACCTAAGGTATCTTATTTTAGAATTTTTGGAAGTAAATGTTTTATTTTAAATACAAAAGATAACTTAGATAAATTTGATCCTAAATCCGACAAAGGTATCTTTATCGGATACTCTAATAGATGTAAAGCATACAGAGTATTTAATTTAAGAACTAATACCATCGAAGAAACAATGCATGTTTCATTTGATGAAAATTTCAAAAAATTTGAAGAAATAAATGATGAAGAGGATTTAATCACTCAAAACCAAGACTCAACTGAAACTAATAATGAATTAAATCATCCTAATAAAAGGATTAAACTTTTAAAAGATCAACCTATAGAAAATATACTTGGAGATATGCAATCTGTTGTTAAAACTAGAAACCAACTAAGTCAAATGAGTAATGTAGCTTTTATATCAACTATTGAACCCAAAAATCCAGAAGAAGCATCAACTGATGATTCATGGATTTTGGCTATGCAAGAAGAATTAAATCAATTCACTAGAAATGATGTTTGGGAACTTGTTCCTAGACCTGAAAATAAAACAATAATTGGAACTAAATGGGTTTATAAAAATAAAATGAATGAACAAGGAGAGGTTGTTAGAAATAAAGCCCGGTTAGTCGCTCAAGGTTATTGTCAAGAAGAAGGAATATATTTTGATGAAACCTTTGCCCCCGTAGCAAGATTAGAAGCCATTAGGATTCTACTTGCTTTCGCAAATCATAATAATTTCAAATTATTTCAAATGGATGTTAAAAGTGCATTTTTAAATGGTGTTGTAAAAGAAGAAGTATTTGTTGAACAACCACCACTTTTTGAAAATGATAAATTTCCAAATCATGTTTACAAACTTAAGAAAGCTCTATATGGTCTAAAGCAAGCTCCTAAAGCCTGGTATGATAGACTAAGATCTTACTTGTTACAATCAAATTTTGAAATAGGTAAAGTAGATAATACTCTTTTTATTAAAAGAAATAAAAATGTTCAACTAGTACAAGTCTACGTAGATGATATCATTTTTGGATCAACTAATTTTGAAATGAATAAAGAATTTTCTGAAATAATGACAAAAGAGTTTGAGATGAGTCGTATGGGTGAATTAATCTTCTTTTTAGGATTACAAATAAAACAATTAGATAATGGTATCTTTATTAGTCCAGAAAAATATGCTAAAGACCTAGTTAGTAAATTTGGTTTGACTACTACGAGTGGAAAACCCACTCCCATGGCAACCAATGAGTACCTTAGTAAAGAAGATCTCTCGAAAGATGTAGATCAAAAATTATATAGAGGAATGATTGGATCACTACTCTATATCGCTGCGAGTAGACCTGATATCATGCATAGTGTCTGTCTCTGTGCAAGGTATCAATCCCAACCTAAAGAAACTCACTTAAAAGCTGTAAAACATATTATAAGATATGTAAAACATATTATAAGATATGTTAAACACACCTTTGATTATGGCTTATTTTATCCTAAAAATGATTCGTTTGACTTAATATCTTATTGTGATGCTGATTATGCTGGTTGTAAATCAGACCGAAAAAGTACAAGTGGAACTTGTCACTTTTTAGGGCATTCTCTGATTTCCTGGTTTAGTAAAAAGCAAAACACAGTTTCTCTATCAACAACTGAAGCAGAGTATATTTCTGCTGCTTTGGCTTGTTCTCAAGTAATATATATGCAACAAACTTTAAAAGATTTTGGTTTAAATATCTCAAAATCACCAATTTATTGTGATAATACTAGTGCAATAAATTTATCCAAAAATACTACTCAACATGCTCGAACTAAACATATTGATATCAAACACCATTTTCTCAGAGATAATATAAGTAGAGAAGTAATTACTCTCGACTATATCAATTCTGAAAATCAAATTGCTGATATCTTAACAAAACCCTTAAATGAATCTACATTTACTAAATTAAGAAGAGAATTAGGTATTTGTTCATTAACTGAAATATAAAATATAAATAACAAAGTATAATTAAAAATTAAATCAAAATAAATCAAATAGTAAAAATATTGAGAACCATGTCGACATTCCTCCTATACCCATGTCGACATATAACGTTTTTTTTAATTTTAAAATTTTTTCCCTCCGAAATTCCAATAATTGGTTATATATTCTTCTTATTTTCGAAATTTTCTTCATTCTCTCTGTTCTCTTTCTGTTCTATCTTCTGAAATCAATTTATCAATGGCCTCCTCTTCCAAATCAAACATAAAATCAACCTTTTCATTCCCTTCTCCTACCTCTGGTCCGTTCCAACGTACTACGCTCGCTCGAGTGACAAAAATGGAGGATTCTCTGAAGGATGCAATTCAGTTAATGACTGAAATTCAAATAGTGCAACTCCGAATGGCAAAAGAATAGGAAAGGCAAGGGAAAATCTTTAGAAATTTGCAAAAATTTCTAATGGACAATCATGCTAATCCAATCTTGATTGACGAGGACTCTTCAGGAGATCATGAACAAGAGGAAAGTGAAGAAGAAGAACCAATGGAAGAAGAGCATGTGAAAGACAACGACAAAGTCATTTGCATTGGCGAAGTATGTTTTGACAAGGACGGAAACTTGGTTGAACAACGTGGAAATTTCTGTTTCCATTATCCAAATTGTTCGATCCATAGATCTCCAATTGTCAAAGATACTCTGTAGTTTCTTCTTTTTCGTTTTTCATCGTTTTGTGTATATTTGTCACGTTGTACGAAAATGTAAATATAAACATATATATATATATATAAATAAATATTGTGTGTTCTTATATATGATTCCTATATATGTTATATATAAGTATTATATAGGTACTTGGTTAGGAATGTTAGTGGTTTAGGACTAAGTTTTAGGTTTACAAGTAAGTATTGATTATGTATGATAACACTATCATCATATAGGATATTAGACTAAGAGTTATATAGTTTAGAGTTAGTTTTTTTGTTGATGACAAAGGGGGAGAAATATAAAATAGAAGAGTTAGGCATAGATTAAGGGGGAGTTATCAGTTTTAGGGGGAGTTATTAGGATAGAAGTAATATTTTATAAACAACGGTTGTCATCATCAAAAAGGGGGAGATTGTTAGTCCATGAGTTGATGGTTTTGATGAAAACAACCTTAGAATAAGATTATAAAATATAAATACTAACATTATAGTTTAGATATATATGTATATGCAGGATTTAACCATGCAGGTACCAAGAATGAAGACTGTACAGTATAGAGATTCAAGATATCAAGATTGAAGACTCATGAGTATTAAGAATATCAAGATTATCAAGAGTTCAAGATTTCAAGATAAGTATTGAGTCTAGAATTATGTTAAAACTTCTTAATAGCACTAAAATCTTCATTTCGTATTTTCATTTGGGATGGAACCCATTTCTACCTTTTTAGTGGCTTACAAACCCACGATAAGTAGCTTACAAACCTACAACAAGTGGCTTACAAACCCACGAACATCCTAGTTTTGTACAAGTTCTCGAGTCCTGATGTGATGAGATATTCTGCAGGAAGAAGCTTGCAAAACTAATTCAAAATGATTTTCAAAACTGCTTTTCAAAATGTTTTAGCCTTAAAAATTATCTTTTCAAATGATTTTTAAAAAGATGTTTTAGCCTTAAAAAATATTCTTTGATTTTGTTCATAAATAAATTCTTGTTTTAAACTTCGTTTGTTTTAAACTTCGTTTGTTTTAAACTATCATTTAATATATTTAACTTTTAATATTTACTTAGATTTAAATATAAAATTATAGTAAAATTTTATATATATTATTCTCTATAATCATCTATGTATTTTATCTATAGTCAAGTATATTAATAAAGTTTAAAATAGTTTTAATATAAGATAAAGGTTATTTTCAAAGAAAAACAAAACATCAAAATTTTCTTTGGGATGTCGACATTCCCTAGTACCCCATGTCCACATAGTGTCAGTTAGGACCAAAAATTTGAATTTCAAAAGAAGTGTCTATTCGCCATAACTTTTCATGAATAGACATGGCTATTGTTCTTCTATAAATAGGGGTTGGTTTCAACGAATTTTAGATCAAATTTTCTGGTTTTTCACTTCTCTTCTTCTTCCACATTTTCTTATTCAAAATCCTATCATCACTCTACCGAAATCAACATTGAATCTAACTAGATCATCTCTGGTTTGATTCTCTATCACTATCTCAACAAGATCCCAGTGCTATTCAGAGTTATAGGCTTCTTTGTAATCTATCTAGCGAGAAAAGGTGTGATTGTAGCCTTGGAAATCAATCAAGCGAGAAAAGGTGTGATTGTAGCCTTGGAAATCAATTGGGTGAACTTGTTGCCCCGGAAATCAAGTATCTCTATCCAGAGGATTGTGATTCTGGAGGTTGTACCTCGTAGCCTTGAAACCGAGGGTGTAATTGTACAATTGCTTTTGAAAGGAAATCCGTACTTAGTTGTGCGGGACTGGATGTAGGGTAACTCCGAACCAGTATAAAATCTGGTGTGTTCTTTCCTTTACTGCATTTACTTTATTTCTGCATCTGTGTTTGATTCTGTGATTATATCTGTGTTTGAATATTGCATACATTTGAGTACAAATCAACCATAACTCAAAAAGATTTAGTAATTTCTTATAAACACTATTCACCCCCCTCTAGTGTTCATTCTAGCCTTAAGATCCATATTTTGCATTCCTCACAAACTGTATGACAATGCTTAAAACAACATTAAGGGGGAAAATGGTAACGTCTTAAAGTTATTTTGATATTTTATATCACTGATAGATATTTCTATATATAGCGTATTCTACTATACATATATATTTTAAAGGATCCTTAAGAGATGGAAAATCTTGTAACATCTCTTGAGTTATTGCATGCATGCTATACACTGGATAGGAGATGTAAAACCGGGTAAACATCTTTAACACTATTACACTCATGTTACACGTGGATTGATTTGATTCATGTAAGAATATTTTAGTTTTGACTCGAGTGTTTTGTTTTACTTTATGCTTGGGTCAGCCTTGAGTTTTCAGTGCATTAAAGATCAATTATTCTAGAGGACGAAGACGAAGATTTGGTATATTATTACTAGTATCATGTTGTTGTGCTACATTATTCTATTATTCTATTGTATGTATAACTCTGGTAGATGTTGTATAAATTATAATCAAATGTATAATATAAACAGCTTCATGAACTGTTTATATGATTATTATATTTTGTCATTCTGCTATGAGATTCAGTGTTTGTTTTCTTCTTTTATTCTTTTTCTTAATTAACCCCAATGATTATCTATGTTCTAGATTGTTTTGAGTTGGACGTATGTGTTATTTTTGACTTAAACCTTTCGAAACGTGGGTCGTCACACTATCCAAATGCTCGCTTATCCTCACAGGGTGGCCAAGGTATGGAGAATTTTAGCACTATAAGAGGGGAGTCTAGCTTCTCGAGCGAGAATTTATAAGCAACTTAAGTATGTATACGAGTTGGGAGTCAATTGGATTGAAGTGATATTTAGTGCTTCAGGAATTGCAAAAGGAAACCAAGAAAAGGCAAATACCATGAGTGGCAGATGTGAATAGGCATGAAGGCAAAGAATCCATTTGGAGGGTTGTTTATCCTACCAGTAATCCTGACTTCTATATCCTTAATCTCGAATTGCCGAAGGATGGTGTCCACTTCTTTCTAAGTGGTAATGAAAGATTGGTTAAGGTGGTAATCTCCTTTCTTGGTAGAAGGGGATGGCTTAGTGTTCTTACTATCCTTCTTGTTTGCTTTCTTACCTTCCATTTTCCTACCAGGATACCAAATCATGGAAGGATTAAATATTTTATGAAATTTAGTATGCCTATAATATTAAATAGGCAATTAGAAGTAGCAAATTGAGTATAATTTTCCTTGGTCATAACACTAAAGTGTTAAAGTTCATGCTTAACTGTCACATTTGCGGAAATTCCTTAACTATTGAGCAATCCATGTCCAATTTGTAAAACACTTGGAAATTTATAGGAAATTAAAAGTGCATAAACAATTGTTGGATTTATGGTAGGACAGTGAATTTATAGTCATTCAAGAGAAATCTAGTTGAAATATCATCTTAAATGCATCCTGAATAGCATGTCGAATTAATAGACTGGTGTCGAATGTCGTATTAGCGACTACTATCAAAACCTATAATATGATGTCATGGCTATGGCCCAATGTCAAAACAAGAAATAAACGAGATCAATAAATAACGTCGAAATGATCCAAAAAATACTTCCAAAAAAATATTGAGTGTATAAATAGTTCATAAATTTTCTAATAAGTACATCATGAGTTAATAGCATTGTATAAAATTTAAACAAGAACATTGAAAATTTTTACTGAAAAAGAATAATGACACATAGTAAGGATATCGAATTCATACGACAACCATTTAAATTGATGTCGAACTCATTAATGGTTGCTGACCCTTTTTTTAGTTGCCGACATTGTAAGGATTTCGCGTTATAATAACTTCTTGATTTTGAACTGATTATCAAGTAATAATTGTAAAATATTTTGATGTGGAACATCAGGTTGATTTTGTTGGGCATTAAATTCGATATCAAATAAGTCAATAAAGGATTTTGGTTTCATCATAGATTATTCGGTTCATAAACAAGCTAGAAGCTCCTAGATCTCTAATTGCATGTCACATATCTTTAATTAACCCATTAAGTCCTCCAGCAGCATAGTAATTAAAAGTCAAATCCATTCATAAGCTAAACAAATATATGACTACATAAATAATCCTAAGATTAACAACAAAAATCTAAATGATAAACCACAAGCATTGATTAGAAATCGAAAAACCGCAATAAAACCCTAGCAGCAATTCGAGTTATTAATTTCTTAATTTAACTTGTCGACTCAATCAATCAAACTATAAATCATACCTTGATCTTAGCACTAAGGCCGAAGGATGAAAGTTTTGAATACTTTTGAGAATTTTAAAATTTTTGTTCTGAGTATTGAGATGCAGGCAAAAGAAGAAAAAAAAAGAAGATTGAGTATCATAGGAAAGAAGAAGAAGAATGGGCACCATTGATTCATATTTAAATGAATGGCTAGATCTAGAAAAGAATACCAATAGGCGACAAGCGCCAATATCGAGGCAATGACTTGAAAAGTCAATGTTTCCTTCATACTAGGGGCCAAACATTACTATGAACATTGATGCCGAAGATATGAGAGCATATCGAAGTCAAGGATGTTATAAAAGTGGCAACAAGGCATAAAAGAGAAAATAGCCAATATTAAAAGCATGAACACAGCATGTCGAAGTTCACCATCGAAGATAAGAATCATACAACATGTGGTGATGCATTTCAAAGCGCCTTAAAAGGATGTCAAAATTAAAGCATGTCGCACCATTGAAAGCATCTCGTACCAATATAAAAATGTTTGATGTCGAATCTCAAACGATATCACACGTCATAAACAAAAGCGAGACGGTTATATGAAAATTCTCATCGTGGATTATCTATAAGGTAGGATGCCGCACTTTATCGATATGAGAACTAAATATGTCATATGCCATTTACTCTACACTTCACTAACGTGACAAAGAATGTCGTATTTCATCGATGTAAGTAAGGGATGTTGCATACCAACAGTGTATAAAAGCATGTCGCAAGTCATCAGTGTGATTGGAGATGTCGTATATTATCGATGCCGCATCTCGTCTATATCGCATATCACTAGTAAACGATGTCTTCGAAAACCAACCCTACACTTCATCAAAACAAGGATTTATATTGAATTACAGGTGATGGCACCTCCCTTTGATATTGTTAGTTATTAGCTTTGAAAGAATGTCGCAAGGCGGCATTAATGTCGAAGATCATTAGTATTTATAAGAGTTGTCATGTGTTACTAATGTCGTGCATCATTGAAGTAAGAGGGGTGTCACGAATCGTTAATCTAGCATAATACCACATGTAAACAGCATAATAAGGGTTATCGAAGATCAGCAGCAGACAAAAGAATGCCATTAAAGTTATGTTGCAAATCATCAACCCTCAATGGTATCGTAACTCATCAACATGCAAAGGAATGTTGAAGGTCATCGGATCAAACCGTAATGCCAAGTATCATCGAGAAAGCTATTGATGCTGAAAGCCAAGCATGCTAAAAGAGATACAGCCATGCCACACCACTCAACCCCTATAAATACGGACCTAGGGACATGAAGGAAAGGGGAGATTAATTCATCTCTCATTTCTTACTTTTTAAACTTTGTAACCCAAAATCAATTTGGGGTTTTTTTAGTGCCAATTGTAATCTTGCAACCCTTTTTGGAAATAAGGGCTTGTACATTTACAATCGCATAGCATATTTAATAGAGACGCATGAATTTTGTAAATTATGCCTATAATATACATGTAATTTTGACATGGCATTGGCTTCATTATAGAACATTTTAACATGATTAGGCTTCACTATAGAAGATTTCTTAAATTATGACTTGTTTTGAATTCTCAAGCATTTTTGATTTTAATCATAACTTGGTTTGAATTCCCAAATACTCATATTTCAAAATTAACATGAATTGGACAAAGAATATGAGCATTCCTAGCAACCTAGCCTAGGGTTATCCCATCCTTTCCTCAATCAAGTGTCATTTTCCTTGCACTTCTTAGGGTTAGCGATGAAATTCATCAACAACAGGCATATATGCAAGCATCCTAAATATACATGAAATTCTATATGAGTGCAAAAATATTTGTAAAAAGTTTGACAATAATCTCCTATCATCTAATCTAGTAACCATGATGCAACCAAAAACCTATATTTTTAGGGAGAAAAGTTTACTAGTCAAAAGCTTGGAATGAGAAATATTCATCTTTTATTCGGTTTCCCATGTGCTTTCTGATGGGTTATCTCCTAATCTACTCAAACCAACCCAATTTTCTTCATTATAAAGCCTCTTAATACCATGCTCCATAAAGCGTGCGGTGGTGCGGGGGGGTGGGGGGATGATGTACTCCATTTCAACATCAATTTACTAATTAGGCTCTATTATAGAGGAAATGTCGTGTAGACATTTCCTCAAGTGTGGAATATGAAAGACGTCATAGACTTCCGCTAATTAGTCTAAAAGCTCCACCCAATGAACATGTTTCCTCCATCCTTTATAAAAGCAGAAAAGCCCAACGGATCTTGATGCCAACTTCATTGATATAATAAAACTCATTACCTTTCTAACAGGGGAAACCTGAATGAATACCATGTCATTAATTTAAAACTCCAATTTCTTTCTTCACGTATCAGCATAAGACTCCTAACGGTCATGTGCGATCTTTATTCACCACCACACTTTTACCTTTCCCAAGGTCCTTCAAAATCCACGATGCAACCTCTCAGCAAATCTTCTAAATTCAAAGTCGTTGCCAAAGAAAATTGCAAAACTCCTCCAGAATTCGCTGGTGAACAAAAGTCTCTATCACAAGAATGCTAACTTGAACCTATGTAGTCGCACAACTATCTTGACATAAATTTGAGCTAGAGATGTTTCAGGCCTATTACTCCTAATGGAAAACATGAGCCAATCTACTATAACCTAAGTAGCTTAATTGCTTTTAGGCAACCTATCTGTAAAGTCCACCGACATATGCTCTCAATTCCAAGTCGGAACCTCTAATGGTAATGACAATCCTCCAAGTTGCCTTTCTTAGCTTTAATCCTTTGGCATGCCAAATACTTGGAAACAAATTCAATAACTCTCCCTTCATCCTTGATCAATTAGAAAATTCTCTTCATATCCCTATACACCTTATTACATTTAGGGTGAATGGTGTCACTCCATAAGTTTTAGGTCTGAAGCACTCTAACCTGATTTCCTTACTAACATCTAGTATTATCTTTGGTTTATCGCTTGTTAAGTGTCCCTATGAAATTTCTTTCTTTACGATGTTTCCCAATATATATTTAGCGGTCTAATCTAATCCATAAAACCAAGACAGTGATAAAGCGAGAACATGTCTTATACCATATCGAACACTTTTCCCCAAGTAAACAACTAGAAATTACAAACCAAAAGCTCTAAAAGAAAATTATGCTGGAAGCTGCCATTAATAACTGGTGTTAATGATGATGGGGTCTAATGCTTATTACCAATTTAAGATGTACATTCCTAAAATGTCATTTCACCATTACACACTTTCCTTATTCCTTCTATTCTAATAAATATCTGTAACACTCCAGAATTTTATCGTTTTGATTTTGAATATTTAATTAATTTTAAATATTTAAATAATTGCTTTTAAAGTTTAATAACTTATATTCAAGTGCAACGACTATTTAAATACTTGAATGGTGAATTAAATATTAATTAAATGTATTTAATAGTCTTAATTAACTCCTTTTAATTAATAAATAATGATGGTTGACTCATTTCTAAATTTGTTTGCAATAATAAATAGTTCAAATAAATAATAAGAAAATCAATCATTAATAAAATGACTCAATTTTTATTGTAGTATTTTTAATTTAACTTATGGGATTTTTCCATAATTTGTAATTCGAAAAATATTTAAATTTCCATTGGACGTATTTTACGGCAAAAGATGGTATTTATGTGATTTTACAGAATAAGATAACCAGTATATATTGTTGTTATTTTGCAATCGTGTTGCATTTCTGTACGCGACCATATTTTTGTTTCATCATTTGCGGTCCATACGCTAATGGAATTCTGTGTAGCAAGATGCCAAAGTTATTTGAAGAAATCAAACCCACACTTAGATTATTAAATACACTTCTGACTTTTCTTATTTTCCTTCTCTCTTTTACATTTTCGTTCTCCTATAAACCTATTTCAAAAATCAAAAGGAAAGGATTTACTTAACAAATTAAAAGGTAGATTCTTTGGATTCATGGTATTGAGATCTACAAATCCATACATGTTTTCGTTGGGTGTGGTCATGTTTTGGTGTGTTCGACGTGAGAGGCAGTTAGCAAGGGTTTAAGTTTGAGAGAGATTGAGAAGGTGACAGGCTTGGCCATTGGTTTCATTGATTTTTTTCATGTCAAATTACACCTTGTCCCAAAATTTGGTGGAACTCAACGTTGTTTTTGGGTGGTGCGATGTTCACTGGGTCGAGCGGGTTGCTATCTAGGTCGCAATTTGAATGGGTTTGTCGAGTTAAACATAGTAGTGTTGGGAAGGATGCTTTCAAGAAGAGAGACTCGTCGGAGGTGTCGGTGCATCGAATCGTTGAGAGATGGAGGAGAATTTGGCATTTGAAGGTTCGGCAATGTGCGTGTATGTATCTGTTGTGCACGTATTTGAATATTAGGTAAGGAGGAGGGGTTGACTAATAAGGGTAATTAAAGAAATAATTAGCAGATTAATTATTTTAATTAACCCGACTTTTTATAAAATCAATATCTGAAATTTGGAGCTAGTGGAATTCTGAGCTAAAATCTAATTCCATTTGATTTTACATCAAATTGGAACGCGAAACCGTCAACTGGAATTTCCATGAGCTTACTCGCCTTTAAATAAACTATATGCTATCTATGTTGCTATAGATTATTGTTGAATGCTTAGATTTTAGTTGATGGTTTTAATGAAGTATAAATTAATGATAAAATTATAGTGATTTAATTTAATTTCGTTTAATATAGTTAAATTATTTATACTTTGCTTGTGATGTCTATTTAGCAGAAAAAAAACCGCTTTACTATAATTAAATTGAATAGATTATTTTGGACATCTATCGAGCAGAATAAATCACCGTTCTGTTCTTGCAAAGTAAAAAGATTATTCTTAAAGTTAATTAATATATGGATTAATTAAAAAATGATATGTTAGCTACTGGTTGAATTATTTATGATATACTGTTTGACTGTGTACGTGTTGTTACAGTGATTGTCGTTGTACTATCACTTATGAAATATCATCTCCTTAAACCCATGTGTGTTGAATTTATGCTTGTGTTTTTAGAAAATAAATGTTTGGTCGTCTTTTTGCATTTTGAAAGTTGTTTAAAACTATATTTTCAAGTATTTTTCAGAATTTTGAAATAAAGGATAAGTGTTGTTTTAAATAAAAAGTTTATAAATTTGATTAGTTATGTAACACCCCTAATTTTTGGTAACAATATTCAGAAAATTTAATTAGATAAATTAAATAAAATAATGTAGATAATTAGAGTGATAAGGGGATTGAGATTTGAATAAATAAATAAGAGGTCGTGCTTAATAATATAAATGGCTTAAAAATAGTTTCATATGTTAACAATTAACACAATGGAATTAAGGTAATTGCTGCCTTCACATCTATTACCCTATTATTCACGGTTCATTTCTATTCACATCCATTTTTCATTTCTTAAAAAAATAATCAAACCTAAAACAATAGAGAGGAGTCGACCATTGCTAGGAAGAAAAGAGGAAAACTAAATCAAAGCTAAGGAATTAAAGCAAGGGGATTAATTTCAATGAAATCTCAAAGTCCTTATCACAATCAAGGTGAATAATAATCTGAACCATATATATTTTGTTTTTACAATCATTTGATTTTCGGGTTTAGGATTAAACTCATTTTGATGATTTTTGGATGATGATATGCTTAGGTTTGTTTTGATATTAAATTCAAATAAGATTATTTGGTAAATGATTTACATGGTTTTGAAGCTAAAACTGATCATAATTATTTTCGAATGCCATGGAAAAATTATATGTTATGTAAAATATGATTATGGAGATGGGTTTCTATTTTTGTAATTTTTCAAGCTATGGAAAATTTAATATGAATTTTCAAAGGAAAATATGTATAATTGGGTTTAAAATTTTATTTCGATTATTTCAGGAAGAAAGGTCTGAAATTTAAATATGTTAGACAACATGTTGAAATTGAATTTCTATAATATTTGGAGATTTTTCCTAAGTGATTTACTATGGAAATTAAATTATTTTAGAAGATGGACTTTATTGAATTATTTGTTTTGCTTATTAGAAAGGCTTAATTGTTAAATTAAACTTTGATTTAGATCTGAAATTATGAGGCGGTAATTTGGGAAAGAATTTGAAATGTTAAGACCACCAATTAAATGTTTACAAATAGGTAGGTTAGTTATAAAGTAATTGCTTTAAATGGTATTAAATCAAACTTTACCTAGAAAAATGGGTTCCGCCTCTTTCAGAAGTATCTTTCAACTCTTATGCTTCTGCTTCGAACCAGTCGAAAACAACTAAAGCCGAAACCAATACACATGGTACCGATGAGATTGGTATGAAGTGGATTGGAGAAAGGCGGAAGGCATGGTGCCGAAAGCATTGCTTTCGATGGGGTCGAAACCTTTGCTTTGCTTTCAAATATTAAGCGCCTGCTTTGTTTTACTAAAAGCTTTCGAAGTAGTCGAAACATATGATTTTGAAAGGGGTTTTCTAAATAGCTTTTGAAGAGGGTTTCCATCTTTCATCATTAAGTATGAGCTTTCGAATGAGTTCCTTTGTTTATACGAAAATGGTGGCTTCGACCTAGTCGAAACCCTACTGCCGTTCTTTTACCATTCGAATGTATTGAAAACATCAATGCTTTTGAAGGATAGTCTTTGTTTTAAACTCATACTAAGCCACTTCCCAAAAGCTTTTGATTGGGTTCAAGGGTTTCGAAGGTAATGGCTTCGAATGGGGGTTTTGATGTTATCCTTCCATGTTTTACTTAAGTGTTTTGAAGCTTACGAAAGGATGGTTCCGAAACCATCAACTTTTCCCCAACTAATTTTATATGAAGATTAATGGTTTCGAAAGTGATACTTTCATATATATTCACTTTGACCCAAAAGATGTTTTTAGGTAAACCCAATGGTTTCGAAAGGGGTACTTTAATTGGTTTCGAAGCTATGTTTCTAAGAATTAATAAGTAACGCTTTTGTACTTTCGAAAGGTACATTTTGGTTTCAGAAGAGACGATTTAAAGATCTTCGAAAGGTATATGCTTAGTGTTTTGAAAAGAAGTTTTCAATGCTTTCAAAGGAGGTTATCCAGGGGTTTCAAAAGTAATGTTTTAAGGTTACAAAAGCCTTATTTTTCAAAAATAATAATCCAATCTCATTTAAAAGGAAAAACCATGGCATAAACAAAGAGTTTTGAAATGATTTTAAGTATGGAGTTTTTGAAGAAGTTTTCCTTGATTAACAGGTTAAAGGGATTAACCAAGTTTTATATATAAAATGATTTCAAGGATATTAAACCATAGGTGTTGGTATTATTATGTTATTATGTTTTCTACTTCATATATATATATATATATATATATATATATATATATATTCACATTGTAATGGACCCATAACGGTACTTTGGGGAAGGGCAGAATAACTAGCTAGGTTGACCCACCAGTGAATATAAATTAAGTTAACTTCTGAATGAGTAGAATTGCATCTTGGAGGTCAGGATGACCAGAATATAGGATGCTAAAATATTGATTAAAGAAGTTACAAGGAGACAGGTTCATAGTAAACCCATGAAAACTATGTATAAAAGAAGTTATTGGCATGGGCCAATAGGTTCATACTAAACTCATGAAAACTATATGTAAAACAAGTTATTGGCATGGACCAATATGTTCATAATAAACCCATGAAAACTATGACTAGATAGAGTTATTGGCAGCGGCCAATAGGTTTATAGTGAACCCATGAAAACTATATCCAGATTAAGTTATTGATCGAAATTAATAGGTTCGTAGTCAAACTATGAAAACTAGGATAAGAGGGAAGTTATTGAAGTTACCAATAGGTTCAGGGAGAACCCATAAAATAGTAAAATTATTGGCAGGGCCAATAGGTTCTTAGTGATCCCAAGAAAATTATGAAACCGGATAGGGAGTCCATAAATATTAAATAGGTTATTAGTAAGCCCATGAAACCTAATAGGTTAATAGTGACCCTAGAAACTATAACTAAGACAAATAGTTAGAATGAATGGGGATGAGAAATCCAGAATTGATTTATTTGTTGCATATTATCATATTGTTTTGAATTGTTTTTAACCATTGTGGATGCAGGATCACAATGTATGGTTTTATAAAGTTTTTAGGATACTAGTGAGGCGAAGACCCGTCCGTAAAGCGGTGTGGTTTCACTAGATATCTAAATGGTTTGAGATGGTAGATTATTATTCATAATAGGCTTTATGTTTGACTTGAAGTTTATGTTTTCCCCTTAAACTCTCGGGTCCTCAATTGATTTTGAGTTGCTTGAGGGTTAAGGTTTTCAGGTTCTCTTTAAGACGAATAAGCTTTCGAAGACGTGCAGGAGGCAAGCTAGTTAATAAGAGTTCCTTTATTCCGCTGTGTTTTTATGTTGTAAAGGAAAACTTGTTGCCTAACTATATACTATGATCGTCCAAGGGGCATCTTCATATGTCGCTCTTGGTGTATGGTGTAATGATTATATTTTTTCTGAATGCGATTAATGATTGTGGGATTATTTATTGAACTTGAGATGTTTTGTGATGGAATGTGGAGTTTATTTGATGTTTTAAATTTTTTCCATATTCATGTGTTTCTGTTATATCAATGTATCAAACATTACCGTATTTGATCATCGAGGATTAATAACAATGGATGACTGCAGCATCCATAGCCGTTAGTTTTGGGCCTCTAAGTGGGGGATGTTACAAGTTGGTATTAGAGCATAGGTTTATGAAACTCAAAAGAAATTTAAGCCTAAAAGATTTTCCAAACATAATCAATGAAACAGAAAATAAGACCGGGGTTGGGATAATGCTATAGTAATGTACTTGTATTTGATATTTATATATATATATATATATATATATAATTATGTATTCCCTGCTCTCTTAGACCATTCTCCTGTATCTTACTAAGGATCGTATGTAGATTTATGTGAAAGAAGATATGGAAGCTGGAAATTGAAGAGGAAATCTCGGTGGAGGAAGCACCACAACCAATGGAAATGCTCGACCCACTAGGAGGAGCCTGGGTCGACTGGCTAATGCTAACCAAAATGTTGATGCCAATGTGGGTGCTGGAAATCCACCAGTAGATATGGAGATGATATATCAGTTCTTTGTCAATATGATGCAAGTAGGAGTTGCTGGAAATGTATAAGAAGCTAAATCATATGGCTTAAGTTGGTAATAATTATGTTAAGCTGAGTAGAGACTACACCAGTCTTGGTGGGAAGCCGTTTATTGGGACGGAGGATGCCATAGAGGTTGAAAATTGGTTGTTGCATTATGAGCGTATTTTTGCTGATTTGGTTTTAGATGATGAGCAAAAGAGGAGTCTGGCCTCTAGATAATTGCAAGGGTCGGTGCTTCATTGGTGGAATAGTGTTACTGCCAGAGTTCTGGAAGAGGAATTGACTTGGACTGGTTTTAGAAGTAGATTTGGGAAAAGGTTTATGTTTGAGGTTGCTAAGTCAGCGCTGTTGAGGAAGTTTTTGGATCTGGAGCAGAGAGAGATATCGGTTGTTGAGTATGCCACTAAGTTTTATGAGTTGTCCCGTTATGGATATAATACTATAATCATCGTCATCAAGAAGAATTTGAGGTTCATTAGGGGTCTGAGGCCTGAGATTGCTAGGGAGATCCTGCTACATCTCCGTGAACCTAGTAATGTAGTGGTGTAGATGGCAATTCGCCATAAGGAGACGCTTGCTATTTGTGCTAGATAGAAGTTAGTTGAAATCTAGAGTTCTAAGGGAAAGAAATGAAAGTTCTTTAAGAAGTAGGGAGCCCAAAAGGGAGATGCAGCCAAGAAGGGTGAAGGTTGATTTTGTTTGCTTTAAGTGTGATAAGAGAGGTCATTATGTGCATGAGTGCTAGTCAGGCAAGGGGAAGAAGGATGCAGATAAGAAGAATGTGAAGTGCTTCAACTACGATCAAGTTGGGCATTATAAGAATTAGTGTCCAGTGCCAGTCAGGACGGACAGAGGGAAGGTTTTTGTTAATGGACCATCATCAGCTAGGCTAACTGCAGCTGATAAAGGGAAGACTGTGATGGTAGGTACGCTTTTGATTCAGAGTAAACCAGTTAGGATACTTTTTGATACCTGTGCATCGCATTCATTTATATCTCAATGTTTGATTGATAGATTATGCTTAGAACCCACCACCTTGTAACTTCCTTAAAGGTCGCGAATCCAATAGGAGGGTATGCAACTCTAGAGTTGAGATGTAACTAGTTAGAACTTGATTTGTTAGGTCATAAGTTTGCATGTAGTCTGTATGTTTTTGATTTTGTAGATCATCATCTTGGGTATGGATTGGTTAGGTAAGTATAAGGCTAAGATATTTGCCAGGATATGGAGATTACACTAAGATAGCCTGATAGTCATAACGAGTGATATACTCAGTAGAGAATTCTGACTGGAGTGTTAGTACTTTGCTAAGTACTATGGAGGCAGGAGAAGAGCTAAGTCAGGTTCGAGTAGCAAGAGAGTTTGTAGATGTCTTGGAGCCGGTTATAGGATTACCAACGAAAAACGTTGATGAGTTTCGAATAGATCTTGTGACAGGAACTAAACCTTTGTATAAACCACCTAGCAGAATTACACAGACTGAGATGAAAGAATTGAAGGTGCAACTAGTGGATCTTGAAGAAAGGTGTAACATCCCGTATTTTTAAGCTATTGAATTTGAACATTTAATCCGGTTTAAATGTTAATGTGGATTCTTAATTGATTTTGAAATGAATGGATTTGGGTTCAATCAATGAAAATGAGCTATAATTTTAATTTATAGAAATTCTGATTGAATTTGATTAATGGATAATAATAAGTAAATATTCGAAATTGGGATAAAAAGGTGGATTTGGGTGTAAATAGCTATAAAATGATATTTAAATGTATTTCTAAGCTCAATTGGTTATAAATAATATTATTGGATTTTTAGATGAATTTTAAAGTTGATAAATTATTATTTGGAATTTTATATTAATTTAAAAATGAATTTAATATCATTAAAATGCAATTTAATCAGATTTTGGTGTGGAATGAGCCAGGATAATTTTTAATGTGTCAATAAATTTTATATGATTTATTGTTAAGTTAATAAAATTTTAAAAGTGAAATTTTAAGCGTTTTCGATAATTTCGAAAATCGCTGGATTTAATAGACGAGTTAAAATAGCCTTCCGGGGCGCAGTCTCGGAATTCAACGAAACCAGTTCCATTGAATCCGTAATAGTTAGTTATTATCGGATTTCAATTTTCGTAGCCATCGGAGTTGTCGTTTGACCGTGGCAGCTCGAAACGCATCGAAATCGATTAAACCGATTTGATTTTAAATTGATCGTTTAATTCCGTATCTCGCGCATATGATCAAATCAGCTTACGAGACCTGTTCCATTGTGTCCGGAACGCAGAAAAACTCCAGGGTAGCCTGTCGAAACGTGAGAATTGGAGGTCGTTTGCTTAACGGTTAGGTTGAGAATCTATATTAATTAAATAATATTAAATTTTATATATATTAACATTTATCAAAACCCTAGCTAAAACGTTCAGCCGCCGCTTGTATTCGTTCAATGGCCGGTATTGAGTTTCGTTGTACTGTGAAATTTATATATATTAACTGGATTCCTCAAAATGTAGCAATTATTTATAGTTGATAGTCATACCTGTTTATATGTTGTGATTGATAAATCTGGAAGTTTAATTGTACTGTGAAATTGTTGTATAAAGTATAATCACAGAATTTAATTATAAATGGATAAATTGTGTTTTTACGAAATAAAATGAATTGTTAAATTTAGAATTTCAAAGAATAAAGAATAAAGAATAAAATTTGAAATCGGATTGAAAAGAAAAAAATGTAAATTAGGTCAAATTGGGATTTTGAATATAATGGGAAGTTTATGAAATGGGTAAATGGAAAGTATAGTTTTCTGGAGATTAAATTTATGAAATTATAAATTGTTTAAAATAACGGTGTTTATTTAAATAACGACTAATGTTATCCGGAAATTAAAAATATGTTAAAATGGAGTTTCCGATTATAAATAAACAAGTTAAAATGAAAAACAGAATGTTTGAAATGCCGTATTTCATTGGAATGTAACTAAGTGAATTGGAAATTTGGCTTCCATTGGAAATTCACCAAAAATGTTTAATTTAAAATGTTTTAAACTATGATTTAAAAAATGAATTTCCGGATATGGGAAATTGGGTGTGAACTTCGGATGAAGTTATAGTTAAGTATGGAATTGGAAATTTATGTTGAAATCATAAATTGACTTGAAATAAATCAGTGGATTTATATGAAAGAGTACTTTGGAATGTTTTGGGAACGTGAAAGTGTTTCCCTGGGAAAAACCAAGTAAATGTTTATAAAAAGATTTTATTTAACTAAAGGTTAAGTTTTAAATCGTTTTAAAAAGTATTTTTAAGAAATCGTTATTTTTAAAGAAATAAATTAATAATTTTTAATACTGTAATAATTTGGGAGTATATTAGCAATTATTTTTACAAATGGATTTATTTAAAGTTGGTTTTGGCTTAAGCTGTTAAAATTAGTATTTTTCTTCTTATAACGCTATTTTGAATTTAGTTAAACTAAACCCTTATCTTTAAATCAAAGTTTATGTGTTAATAACTAGTTTTCTTCACATATTTTAAATTTATATTTTGAGTAAATAAATAGAAGTAATTTTCATATTTTAAAGTATATTTCAGTATAAGTATTTTTAACTGTTTTAAATGCAAATTGTTTTATACTTGGTTATTCCCGATGGGAATAAAGGGTAAAAGATTTACCTTGTAAAGGAAGAGTTTTGGAAAATTGTTTTCAAACGAGTTTTGAAAATGTGAAAATATATCTTTGAAAGATATTAGAAGTAAATAAATAATATGGAGATTTTTTATTGTGTGATGGATGTGTATGGATGTTGTGAACATTAATTGATAGTTAAATCACCGACTATCAATATTGGCCAAATGCGCGATCGTTTCGAAGAGACCGGGATCGAGTTTCCGTATACCGGGATTCTAGGTCTGGAGACTCGAATACCACTTCGATCCGGTTTGTACGTTTCGCGAAAACGATTTCGGAGTCGAAGATGGAGCAGTGAAGTGCAAGGGCTAGTCGCTACTTATCCTGAGGATATTTCCAAAATGGATGTAGTAGGAGTAGTGCCTTCGGTTCCGTTCGGACCCGGGACGGACTTATATGGACGAATGCTTTCGTGACATCGTCAGGTGGACGATGGGCATTCTAAGGGATATGTGCTATAAAGGTATCGTTTAGCCTCAAGCCTCATCAACCGGGAATGACTGAAAATCAGGGGTTATGCAGCAAGGCTTCGTGGGTAGCCCCCACTTGAGAGTAAGGTCATCCCTGTCTAGATGTCCCTTTTATTTCGGCTTAGTGGTGCGGTTGCTGATCCCAACCGTGGGGTGATTTTACTTGGAATTATCCAGTAAGGGATGATTCCGGCTTTGTGTTGCAGGGGAGCGGGCGTACTCCTCGGTACTGTGATCTAGGCCACGTACTGTGACAGGTGGTACCCCAGTGCCTAGTCATTCGTTGGAAATCCATTCTCCCTACGTGCCTGTACGGTTTTGATTGTGCCCAACTATTGTTGAAATGTGAGATGCAAGCATTTCAGCTAGATTCTATTTTACTTTCTATAGACACTATTATAATATCAGAGAATTTTAATATAAAAGTGTTTTAGCTATCGTAAGGTAAAAACCCGACATGTTTATTTGTGGCGTGGTCTTACGAGATGCTTTTGTTTTTAAAGAATTTTGAAACTTTAATAATCAATTGGGTGTATTTATGATGCGCTGGTATTCCAGACTGACTCGGGTGTTATTTTATTATAATGCTCGGGTCAGACCGAGTATATTTCAGGATAGGTTGCTATGGAGCTCAGGAGAGGAGCTGGAGTTCGAGACGTATTTCTCGTACTTGTATATTCCGCTGCTGTGATTGTTGTATTGACTGATTGACTGGATATTGATAATTGTATTGACATACTCTGATGATGATGTATTGTATATAAACAGATATAGTTTCATTTTGTGTAAAGATCTGTTCTATATATTATATTTTATTCCGCTGCGACTGTGAGGTTTTGATGTTGTTTAGTTCTTCTTCTTCTTCTACCTTCTTTCTTTTCCTACAATCTGTCTTTTCCGGCGTTCGATCGTTGGCATATTATACTGTTGAGTATTTTGTGTCGATTTTCGAGGGTCGAGAAGGGCGGGTCGTTACAGTTGGTATCAGAGCTTAGGTTGGTGACAACCTAGGCTTTGGTGGGTAAATTTACTCATTTTAAATAGAGTCAGAAGTACTCTATAATGAGTTGAGTGTAATAATAGCTATGAGAGCGTACTTGTTAGTGGATATAAAATTGTTTTTGTACTGTGTTGATTTATCGGTTGAGTGTTTATGAATTCTGGTCGGTGCGGGAAGTACAACCGTATCGATAGGGGTTTCTAAACTCTTAAACAAGATAAACCGACATAGTATTGTTTTTAAAGCGGGTAAATGAAATAATTTTACCCAAAATTATATTTTGATATAAAGAAATAGTTTTCTAAATTTTATATATTGGATGTTTGTTTGGTTGTTTCTTCTATAATCAAGTAAGAAATTAAAATATGAGCTAAAATTTGAAATGATATATATAAGAAAATAAGAAGTTAAAATATTAAAATGGTTTATAACCAAATGGGATTGACTGGATATGTTTTAAATAAGAAAAGTAAAAATTAAAATTTGATTTAAACTAGAATTTTGACCCCGGAAATTTTGAAAGGGATTTCAAATGGAATTAAACAAAGTTTTGGGAGTTTGACTTTGTGGAAATGTTAGAAATGTTTTCAAAAGCATTTGTAAGAATGGAGTATATTTTGGGGAAATATTTTCGAATGGAAATTGATTTGAGGTGGATTTTGGAAGTGGAAAGCATTGAACTCATTTCAGTCGCTGGAAAATAATCCTGATGATGCTGGCCACATCATTAGAATTCATTTTCGAGTTTCTAAAGTGATGGATTACTACCAAAATAGTTGGTTATGACATTGTTTGGACTTGTTTGGAAAACCAGTGATTTTGGAATTTTCAAAAAAAAAAAAAAAAAATTGTTATGGGTAAAAGCAATTTGTTTTGGAATTTGGTATTTGATTTGAATATCAAAAGAGAAATGTGTTGATTTTTATTTCGAATTGGTTTTGAAATAAATCCGGGTAAATTGAATTCTGGAAATTCTATTTTAAAATAAAAATGTGAAAGTTGAAATGATTCAACTATATAACTTATAAGGGAAAGTTGATTTAAAGAAGAATTGAGTATATATGGAATGTAAATTTACTTTGAATAAAAGAAGGTGAATGAAATATATCTGGATTTAACTTATGATAAGTTAAATAAAAATTGAGAATTTGAAATGGAATTAAATCTAAATGAATTGGAATTAAAGGGAAGTTGATATAAAGGTGAAGTGTAAATGCTTATGATTGTGCAAATGAATTCATATTCTTAAGCTATTAAGTGTTAAAATTTGACATTGTGATTATAAAATGTGGATTGGTTTGAAATGAGCAATATAAACTTATAAGTAAATAAGTTGGAGAACTTGAGAATGGAAGATTTGATTTTAACTCAAGTAAAATGGAATTATAATCACAAATGAAAATGGTTGAATGGTAAGGTGAATTCGAACTTAATTTTAAATGGAATGCAAAGTAAGGTGAAACAATTATAAAATATAAAAGATGTGAATGAACTTAAATAATAAATAAGTTTTGAATTTATTTATGGAGGAATAAATTGAAGTGGAATTCAAAACTTAATTGCATTATAAGCAATATTGAATAGAATTCAATGATTATTGAAGTAGTAAAGGAGGTGGATGAATTTAATTTTGGCTAAATAAAATTTAGTTAAATTTGGAATAAATTTGGATAAGAATCAAATTGAAAGGGAATTTGGTTTAGTTGATATGATGTTGAATGAAGTAAATGCTTACTCAATTAAGTCCAAAATGATTGTTTGGAAATGAATTAGCTAAATTAAATGGAATGTGTATGGTAATGAGTAGAATTTTGACAGTTTGGTCAAAATTTGAAAAGTAAAATAAAATCTAGTTTTGGAATGGGGTTTAAGTTTGATAATAAAAGTTGGAAGTGAGAATGAATAATGGAATTAGCTTATAATAGTGATGGTTTGAATTGTAAGTAAATTCAAATGAGAGAAATAATTTAAATGGTCTCTTTGTTAATAAAATAAATTTGTACATGGATTGGATAAATAAACAAAAAGCATTAAAGTTGTAAAGGAATTGAAATTTGATTTGAATGAGAATCAAATGAGAATAAAATAAAATTGATATAAGAAGATGATGGAAATTTTGTGAATGAGCTTTATTAAGTAATCTTGAATGCAATTTGTTAAATAATAGAATGGAAATGCAGGTGTAATTGTATTAATTAATTATTGAAATGGAAATAAAGATGTAAGGGAAATGTAATTTAACAATTACATTGGAAAGAGAAAATATTTGGTTTGTGAACCTTGTAATGGAATAAAATTTATATGAATCCAAGTTGGAAATAATTTTAAATGGTTATAAGCTTAAGTGGCAATTGTTTTGCTTGAATGACATGGAAATTTGCATGTATTTGCAATTGAGTGTTTAAAAGCAATTGGAATTGAATTGTGAATAAATTGATATGAATGGGAACCCAATTCAAAGAGTTTTGTATATAAATGCAAGTGAATTGATTTTAAATCAATAGGAATGAATTGACCTTTTTATGAGTAATTTTGCATATGATTGAAAATGGATCATAAAAGAAATGCAAATGTTTCAAGTTTAAAATGAAATTTGATTGTAAATCAAATTTGGAATGTAAGTAAAATTTAAGGGTAAGAAAGGCATATGTAATCATATTGAAGTGGAAATGAATTGGTTGAGATAAATGTGAATTGTATGTAGTGAACTTGAATTTAAGACATTCAAGTGAAATAAAATGAAGTAGACTTGAATAAGTGATTCGAAAGTGATTGAAATCTTTGGATTGTTGAAAATATAGTGACATTATTAAACTATGAAATTTGAGTTTGTAAAGCGAGTTAGAATGATGTCAGCATTGTGAAATTGGTTTATAAAGATGGTTAGCTTGCATTTATATTGGAAATGCTAATGAAATGTTCTTATCTTTGAAATTTGATGAGTTTGTTGAGTATAGTACAGGTGCGGGAGGCGTTCGAGAGAGTTGGAGCGCGTATATGCGTTATATAAGCCGCTTGCTATTAAAATTTGCTAAAAGGTACGCCTACGCAAATATAATTGGGAAATGATATATATATTGTGATATATTTTGGTTTCCGACCATGTGAGCCGATGTATATATATTTGTGTATCCTGCGATATCGCAGAAGCTCCTCCGTGCAAAGGAGACTCCGCCAAAATTTTTCAAAAATTTTGGGAGTTAGAAAATTTTTGGGTTTTTGGAAAAATTTTTGTTAACTTGGAAAGTTATTTGAAACGTTAAAGTTCAAAGGCTTTTGAATGTGAATAAAGCAAATGGGTTTGGAATTGAGTTAAAGGATTTTGGAAGTGAATATAGCTTTTAACTAAGCATATGGGATAAGTGAGTTGAGTTGAAGTATATTTTTACCTTAGCAAATTTCGGGGACGAAATTTTTGTAAGGGGGGAAGAATGTAACATCCCGTATTTTTAAGCTATTGAATTTGAACATTTAATCCGGTTTAAATGTTAATGTGGATTCTTAATTGATTTTGAAATGAATGGATTTGGGTTCAATCAATGAAAATGAGCTATAATTTTAATTTATAGAAATTCTGATTGAATTTGATTAATGGATAATAATAAGTAAATATTCGAAATTGGGATAAAAAGGTGGATTTGGGTGTAAATAGCTATAAAATGATATTTAAATGTATTTCTAAGCTCAATTGGTTATAAATAATATTATTGGATTTTTAGATGAATTTTAAAGTTGATAAATTATTATTTGGAATTTTATATTAATTTAAAAATGAATTTAATATCATTAAAATGCAATTTAATCAGATTTTGGTGTGGAATGAGCCAGGATAATTTTTAATGTGTCAATAAATTTTATATGATTTATTGTTAAGTTAATAAAATTTTAAAAGTGAAATTTTAAGCGTTTTCGATAATTTCGAAAATCGCTGGATTTAATAGACGAGTTAAAATAGCCTTCCGGGGCGCAGTCTCGGAATTCAACGAAACCAGTTCCATTGAATCCGTAATAGTTAGTTGTTATCGGATTTCAATTTTCGTAGCCATCGGAGTTGTCGTTTGACCGTGGCAGCTCGAAACGCATCGAAATCGATTAAACCGATTTGATTTTAAATTGATCGTTTAATTCCGTATCTCGCGCATACGATCAAATCAGCTTACGAGACATGTTCCATTGTGTCCGGAACGCAGAAAAACTCCAGGGTAGCCTGTCGAAACGTGAGAATTGGGGGTCGTTTGCTTAATGGTTAAGTTGAGAATCTATATTAATTAAATAATATTAAATTTTATATATATTAACATTTATCAAAACCCTAGCTAAAACGTTCAGCCGCCGCTTGTATTCGTTCAATGGCCGGTATTGAGTTTCATTCTTCTTCATTTTACTTCTAATCCACTCATTAATTTCGAAAACTCCCAACTAGGAAGTGGTAAAGCTCAGCTAGATCTACCTGTTCAACGGGTATGATCGTGTTTCGTGGAGTAAATCGTTGCGAAATCGTCCATGAATGCAGCGCGTTCATTCACGAACTTCGAGGTATTGGGAGCACCGAGCTTGGTGCGGCTTCAGGCGTGGGTTCGATGTAGGTAGGCGGTCGTTGAGGTGGTTCCTGATCGTGTTCTCGATCAACGTGGGGGCCGCGTAGTGGGGGAACAAGGCAGCGATGTTGGGTTTGTTGCTTCTGGAGATCACATACGTGATGATGAAGAGGGATGAGTGGCCTTGGTTTCGAACGTTGATTAACGGCTGAGATTGTATGGTTTGAAAAAAAGAGAGAAATTTGTTTTAAATCGTTATTTAAACTTTAAAAATTCATAACTATTGCGTACGTTATCAGATTTCAATGAATCTGGAAGCTTTGGAATCGCAGGAACGCATGCTACGTGATGGCGTAGATCCGGAGTCATTCCGGGCAAGTAGAAATTTGGGTTAAATCGAACGTCGTTCGATTTAATTTAAATTTCGAACGCTCGCCGAAACTCAAGGTGAGTTTTTCTCACTCACATCTGGATGCTAGGCATTTTAAATAGTTAATATTTAAATATCTGTGTGGATGGCTGAATATAATTGTTATTATTAGTCTGGTTGATATTTATATTTCGATGTGCTAACATTTGTGATGCAGGAAGAAACAGGTTGGAGGGATCCAACTGGATTCCTCAAAATGTAGCAATTATTTATAGTTGATAGTCATACCTGTTTATATGTTGTGATTGATAAATCTGGAAGTTTAATTGTACTGTGAAATTGTTGTATAAAGTATAATCACAGAATTTAATTATAAATGGATAAATTGTGTTTTTACGAAATAAAATGAATTGTTAAATTTAGAATTTCAAAGAATAAAGAATAAAGAATAAAATTTGAAATCGGATTGAAAAGAAAAAAATGTAAATTAGGTCAAATTGGGATTTTGAATATAATGGGAAGTTTATGAAATGGGTAAATGGAAAGTATAGTTTTCTGGAGATTAAATTTATGAAATTATAAATTGTTTAAAATAACGGTGTTTATTTAAATAACGACTAATGTTATCCGGAAATTAAAAATATGTTAAAATGGAGTTTCCGATTATAAATAAACAAGTTAAAATGAAAAACAGAATGTTTGAAATGCCGTATTTCATTGGAATGTAACTAAGTGAATTGGAAATTTGGCTTCCATTGGAAATTCACCAAAAATGTTTAATTTAAAATGTTTTAAACTATGATTTAAAAAATGAATTTCCGGATATGGGAAATTGGGTGTGAACTTCGGATGAAGTTATAGTTAAGTATGGAATTGGAAATTTATGTTGAAATCATAAATTGACTTGAAATAAATCAGTGGATTTATATGAAAGAGTACTTTGGAATGTTTTGGGAACGTGAAAGTGTTTCCCTGGGAAAAACCAAGTAAATGTTTATAAAAAGATTTTATTTAACTAAAGGTTAAGTTTTAAATCGTTTTAAAAAGTATTTTTAAGAAATCGTTATTTTTAAAGAAATAAATTAATAATTTTTAATACTGTAATAATTTGGGAGTATATTAGCAATTATTTTTACAAATGGATTTATTTAAAGTTGGTTTTGGCTTAAGCTGTTAAAATTAGTATTTTTCTTCTTATAACGCTATTTTGAATTTAGTTAAACTAAACCCTTATCTTTAAATCAAAGTTTATGTGTTAATAACTAGTTTTCTTCACATATTTTAAATTTATATTTTGAGTAAATAAATAGAAGTAATTTTCATATTTTAAAGTATATTTCAGTATAAGTATTTTTAACTGTTTTAAATGCAAATTGTTTTATACTTGGTTATTCCCGATGGGAATAAAGGGTAAAAGATTTACCTTGTAAAGGAAGAGTTTTGGAAAATTGTTTTCAAACGAGTTTTGAAAATGTGAAAATATATCTTTGAAAGATATTAGAAGCAAATAAATAATATGGAGATTTTTTATTGTGTGATGGATGTGTATGGATGTTGTGAACATTAATTGATAGTTAAATCACCGACTATCAATATTGGCCAAATGCGCGATCGTTTCGAAGAGACCGGGATCGAGTTTCCGTATACCGGGATTCTAGGTCTGGAGACTCGAATACCACTTCGATCCGGTTTGTACGTTTCGCGAAAACGATTTCGGAGTCGAAGATGGAGCAGTGAAGTGCAAGGGCTAGTCGCTACTAATCCTGAGGATATTTCCAAAATGGATGTAGTAGGAGTAGTGCCTTCGGTTCCGTTCGGACCCGGGACGGACTTATATGGACGAATGCTTTCGTGACATCGTCAGGTGGACGATGGGCATTCTAAGGGATATGTGCTATAAAGGTATCGTTTAGCCTCAAGCCTCATCAACCGGGAATGACTGAAAATCAGGGGTTATGCAGCAAGGCTTCGTGGGTAGCCCCCACTTGAGAGTAAGGTCATCCCTGTCTAGATGTCCCTTTTATTTCGGCTTAGTGGTGCGGTTGCTGATCCCAACCGTGGGGTGATTTTACTTGGAATTATCCAGTAAGGGATGATTCCGGCTTTGTGTTGCAGGGGAGCGGGCGTACTCCTCGGTACTGTGATCTAGGCCACGTACTGTGACAGGTGGTACCCCAGTGCCTAGTCATTCGTTGGAAATCCATTCTCCCTACGTGCCTGTACGGTTTTGATTGTGCCCAACTATTGTTGAAATGTGAGATGCAAGCATTTCAGCTAGATTCTATTTTACTTTCTATAGACACTATTATAATATCAGAGAATTTTAATATAAAAGTGTTTTAGCTATCGTAAGGTAAAAACTCGACATGTTTATTTGTGGCGTGGTCTTACGAGATGCTTTTGTTTTTAAAGAATTTTGAAACTTTAATAATCAATTGGGTGTATTTATGATGCGCTGGTATTCCAGACTGACTCGGGTGTTATTTTATTATAATGCTCGGGTCAGACCGAGTATATTTCAGGATAGGTTGCTATGGAGCTCAGGAGAGGAGCTGGAGTTCGAGACGTATTTCTCGTACTTGTATATTCCGCTGCTGTGATTGTTGTATTGACTGATTGACTGGATATTGATAATTGTATTGACATACTCTGATGATGATGTATTGTATATAAACAGATATAGTTTCATTTTGTGTAAAGATCTGTTCTATATATTATATTTTATTCCGCTGCGACTGTGAGGTTTTGATGTTGTTTAGTTCTTCTTCTTCTTCTACCTTCTTTCTTTTCCTACAATCTGTCTTTTCCGGCGTTCGATCGTTGGCATATTATACTGTTGAGTATTTTGTGTCGATTTTCGAGGGTCGAGAAGGGCGGATCGTGACAAAAGGAATTTTATTAGGCCAAGAAGTTTGCCTTAGGGAGCGGCCGCAGTGTTCGGGAAGAAACTAGATGGGTCGTAAATGATGTGTATCGACTATCTTAAGTTGAACGAACAGACGATTGAGAATAAATATTCTTTGCCAAGAATAGATGATCTGTTCGAGCAGTTGACTAGAGTCAAAGTGCATTCCCAGTTGGATTTGGTGACGGGTTTTTATCGGTTAAGAGTGGTAGATGACAGTATTCCTTTGATAACACTTTGGACTAGGTATGGTTTGTATGATTGGTTAATGATGTCATTTGGGTTAATGAATGCACCTGCTTTCTTTGTGGACTTGATGAACCGGGTTTTCTGAGAGTACCTGAATAGATTTGTGTTGGTATTTGTAGATGACATTTAGTGTACTCTAAGGATGAGAGAGAGCATGAGGATCATCTTAGAGTGGTGCTTGAGACGCTAAGGCAACATCAGCTGAAGGCGAAGCTTACCAAGTGTTGATTTTTGAAGAAGAGGTTAAGTTTCTTGGTCACGTGGTTTCAGAAAAAGGCTTGTCAGTCGATATAGATAAGCTCGAAGCTGTGAATAATTGAAAGAGACCAAAGACGGTGACTGAGATTAGAAGTTTTCTTAGGCTTGCTGCTATTACCGAAGGTTCATCAAGGATTTCTCACGAATAGAAGTTAACCAGGAAGGATGTGAATTTTTTTTGGTCCGACAAATGAAAGGAAGCATTCCTTGAGTTAAATCATTTGTTGACCAATGCACCAGTATTAGTAGTTCCAGACGGAAACCAAGGGTTGGTGGTGTATACTGATGCATGTGGATAGGAGCGGTTTTAATGCAGAAAGGTAAAGTTATTGCCTACTCTTCACGACAACTTAGCCCGCATGAAGTAAGATATCCTACTCATGATTTGGAGTTGGCTGTGGTGATCTTCGTGCTGAAGATTTGGAGACATTATCTCTTATGGAAGAGATTTGAGCTATACATGGATCATAAGTCTTTAAGGTATTTATTCTATCAGAAGGAGTTGAATATGAGACAGTAGAGGTAGCCAGAGTTTTTGGTTGCTTATGATTTTGGTATAGAGTATACACCTGGGAAAGGAAATAAGGTAGTGGATGCTCTTAGCAGAAGACGTCAAACTGTGGTATTAGCTATGTTGGTAGAATTGAAGGATTTAAAAGCTTTGACTACTTGTAGTGTGTAGTTAAGGTCGACAGCTAGTTCTAGTCAGAGTACCTCCATGTTGTCCTATTTAAAAGTTCGACCAATGTTGATCGAGAAGATTGCATCTAAGCAGAAAGAGGATCCAGTATTAACCGAGAGGATTAGAAGGCTTGAGGTTGGAACTGAGATCGATGATCTAAAAGATTTTAGCCTTAACCAAAAAGGATAGTTGAGAAAGAAGGGATGATTGTGTGTTCCGAATGTAGAGGACTTAAGGAAAGAAGTTCTTGGAGAATGTCATTGGTCCAAGTTTACGATTCATCATGTAGGGACCAAGATGTATCAAGACATAAAGATGACCTTCTATTCGAAAGGTATGAAGAGGGATTTTGGCTAGTGGGTTAAGCAGTGTGCAAACTGTCAACCTGCGAAAGTTGAACATCAAAACCCGTGAGGGTTGCTTCAGCCTTTAGAGATTCCAGTTTGGAAATGGGATTCGATATCCATGGATTTCATAGACGGGTTGCCAAGGTCAAACAAAGGAAATGAGAGTATATGGGTCATATTGGACATATTGACCAAGAGTGCCCATTTTATTCTAGTTAAGTCTACCAGGAGGGCACCTTTTTTAGCTAAGTTGTTCATGAAGAACATAGTTAGACTACATGGAGTTCCTAGTAGTTTAGTCAGTGATAGAAATGCTTTGTTCATTAGTGAATTCTAGAAGAGTCCACATGATGTATTAGGTACCAAGCTTAATATAAGTACCGCATATCACCCTCAGACAGATGGGCAGACAGAGAGAGTCAATAAGGTGATCAAGGATTTATTAAGAGCTTATGTATTAGACTTTGGTGGATCTTGGGAAGGTCACCTACATTTGGTTGAGTTTTCCTATAATAATAGTTATCATACTATTATAGGAATGGCGTCTTTTGAAGCTTTGTCTGGAAGGCCATGCAAATCACCAGCATGTTGGTTGGAGACTGGAGACAGATTAGTCTTATGTCCAGATTTGGTTAGAGAGGCGACAAAGAAGATTGAGTTGATCTAGGAAAGGATGAAGGAAGCTTAGTCCAGACAGAAGAGTTACACAAACAAGAGGCGTAAAGACTTAGAATTCTTAGTTGGAGATAAGTTTCCATTAAGGTATCCCCGATGAAGGGTATGGTACGATTTGGAAAGTCAGAGAAGTTGGTCCCGAGATATGTTGGTTTATTCCAGATTATAGAGAGGATTGGAAAGCTCGCATACAGAGTAGAGTTATCGAGCAGTATGGCAGGTGTCCATAATGTATTCCATGTGTCTTATGTTCGCAAGTATGTGCATGATCCGGAGACTACTATTCCCCTGACAGGGTTGGAAGATTTGATAGTAGAGCCTAATTTGACTTTTGTTAGACACCAGTTCGGGTTGTAGCGAGAGATGAGAAAAGATTGAGGAACAAAACAGTCGAGTTGGTGAAAGTTCAGTGGAGCGACAACGAGAAGGACTGTACTTGGGAGAGAGAAGACATGATTAAAGATACTTGTCCTGATCTGCTTTAAGGGTATGTCTATATTAGATTTATATAGATAGTTTCTAGTCAGATAGACTAATATGGTCGTTAGAAGTCATTATAGATGATTGCTACATTTAGTATTTAGTCCTTACTGAATTTTGAGGACGAAATTCTTTAAGAAGGGGAGCCTGTAACACCCCTAATTTTTTATAATAGTATTCAAGAGATTTAATTAGATAAATTAAATAGAATAATGTAAATAATTAGAGTGATAAGAGGATTGAGATTTGAATAAATAAATAAGAGGTCGTGCTTAATAATATAAACGGGCTTAAAAATAGTTTCATATGTTAACCAATTAAAATAAGGGCATTAGGGTAATTGCCACCTTCACATCTATTACCTTATTATTCACGGTTTATATCCATTCACGTCCGTTTTTCATTTCTAAAAAAACAATCAAACCTAAAACAATAGAAAGGAGCCGACCATTGCTAGGAAAAAAAGGGGATAATTAAATCAAAGCTAAGGAATTAAAGAAAGGGGATTTATTTCAATCAAATCTCAAAGTCCTTATCACAATGAAGGTGAATAATAAACTAAACCATCTATATTTTATTTTTACAATCATTTGATTTTTGGGTTTTGGATTAAAATCATTTTGATGATTTTTGGATGATGATATGCTTGGGTTTTATGTTATATTAAATTCAAATAAGATTATTTGATAATTACACGGTTTTGAGGCTAAAACCGATCATAATGATTTTCGAATGCCATGGAAAAATTATATGTTGTGTAAAATATGATTGTGGAGATGGGTCTAAATTTTTGTAATATTCCATGATATGGAAAATTTAAAATGAATTTTTAAAGGAAAATATGTATAATTGGATTTAAAATTTTATTTTGATTATTTTAGGAAGAATTTGGGTCTGAAATTTTAATATGTTAGATAAAATGTTGAAAGTGAATTTCTGTAATTTTTGGAGATTTTTCCTAAGTAATTTACTATCGAAATTAAATTAACCTAGAAGGACTTTATTGAATTACTAGTTTTGCTTAATGGAAGGGCTTAATTGTTAAATTAAACTTTAATTTAGATCTGAAATTATGCGGCAGTTACTTGGGAAAGAATTTGAAATATTAAGACAACCAATTAAATGTTTACAAATTGACAGGTTAGTTATAAAGTAATTGCTTTAAATGGTATTAATCAGGCTTTATTTAGAAAAGTGGGTTCTACCTCTTTTAGAAGTACCTTTTGACGCCTATGCTTCTGCTTTGAACTCGGTCAAAACCAACCAAAGTAGAAACCAATACACATGGTATCATTGAGATTGGTATGAAGTGGATTGTAGAAAGGTAGAAGGCATGGTGTTGAAAGCATTGCTTCCGATGGGGTCAAAACTTTTGCTTTGCTTTCAAATGTTAAGCATCTGCTTTGTTTTACTAAAAGCTTTCGAAGTAGTCAAAACATATGCTTTCAAAAGGGGTTTTCTAAATAGCTTTCAAAAGAGGGTTGCAATCTTTCATTTTTAAGTATGAGCTTTCGAATGAGTTCCATTGTTTATAAAACAATGCTTTCGAAAATGGTGGTCCCGACCTAGTCGAAACTCTACTGCCGTTCTTTTACCTTTCGAATGTATTGAAGACATCAATGCTTTCGAAGGGTAGTCATTATTTTAAACTTATACTAAGCCACTTCCAAAAGGCTTTCGAAAGGGTTCAAGGATTTCGAAGGCAATGGCTTCCAAAGGGGGTTTCGATGCTACCCTTCAATGTTTTACTTAAGTGTTTTAAAGCTTTCGAAAGGATGGTTCCGTAGCCATCAAGTTTTCCCCAAATAATTTATATGAAGGTTAATGGTTTTGAATGGGATACTTTAGTATATATTCACTTTGATCCAAAAGTTGTTTTGAAGTAAACCCAATGGTTTTTAAAGGGGTACTTTCATTGGTTTCAAAGCTATGTTTCTAAGAATTAATAAGTAATGCTTTTGTACTTTCGAAAGGTACATTTTGGTTTTGAAAGAGATGATTTAAAGAGCTTCGAAAGGTATATGCTTAATGTTTTGAAAAGAAGTTTTTAGTGTTTTCGAAGAAGGTTATCCAGGGGTTTCGAAAGTGACGTTTTAAGCTTCCGAAAACCTTAGTTTTCAAAACAAATAACCCAATCTCATTTGAAAGGAAAAACCATAGCATAAATAAAGAGTTTTGAAATGATTTTAAGTATGGAGTTTTTTGAAGAAGTTTTCCTTGATTAACAAGCTAAAGGGATTAACCAAGTTTTATATATAAAATGATTTCAAGGATATTAAACCACAGGTGTTGGTATTATTATGTTATTATGTTTTCTTTTATATATATATATATGTATTCACATTATAATGGACCATAACAGTATTTTAGGGAAGATCAGAATAACCAGCTAGGTTGACCCAGTAGTGAATATAAATTAAGTTAACTCCTGAATGAGTAGAATTGCATCCAGGAGGTAAGGAAGACTAGAATATAGGGTGCTAAAATATTGATTATAGAAGTTTCAAGGGGACAGGTTCCCAGTAAACCCATGAAAAACTATGTATAAAAGAAGCTATTGGTAGGGGCCAATAGGTTCATAGTAAATCCATGAAAACAATGTGTAGAAGAAGTTATTGGTAGGGGTCAATATGTTCATAATAAACTCATGAGAACTATGATTAGATAGAGTTAGTGGCAGGGGCTAATAGATTTATAGTGAACCCATGAAAATTACATCCGGATTAAGTTATTGATAGAAATTAATAGGTTCCTAGTCAACCCATGAAAACTAGGATAAAAGGGAAGTTATTGGAGTTACCAACAGGTTTAGGGAGAACCCATGAAATAGTAAAGTTATTGGCAGGGGCCAATAGGTTCTTAGTGCTACCGAATTTTTCGTAACATAAGAGACTTTAAAAGTTTAATTACTTATTTTGATTTAATGTTTTTTTTAAACCATAAGGGTTGGGAGACATTTCTTTCTTTGGGAATCTCGGGGAAAAAATTCTTTAATGAAAAATTCAAATGGTGGATTCTTTGAGTTTGTGAAGTTAAGATCTACAAATTCATACTTGTCTTGTTGCATGCGATCGGGTTTTCGTGAGCTCGACATGAGAGGTAATCAGCTAAGGTTTAAGTTTGAGAGAGATTGAGAAGGTGATAGGCTTGGTCATTGGTTCCATTGATTTTTTCGTGTCGAATTACACCTTATCTCAAAATTTGGTGGAACTCGATGTTGTTTTGGGTGGTGCGATGTTCATTGGGTCGAGGGGGTTGATGTTTAGGTCACGATTTGAACGGGTTGGTCGAGTTCAACATAGTGGTGTGGGGGAGGATGCTTTCAAGAAGAGAGAGTCATCGGAGGTGTCAGTGCATCGAATCGTCGAGAGATGGAGGGGAATTTGGCATTTGAAGGTTCAATAATGGTGCGTGTATGTATCAATTAGGCACAAATTTGAATATTGGGGAAGGAGGAGGGATGGATTAATAAGGGTAATTAAAGAAATAATTAGCATAATAATTATTTTGATTAACTCGATTTCTTATAAAATCAATACCTTGATCATACGAGATCGGATTTGGACGAGGTCTTTCGCATTGCGCTTGTAGGAGCGATATCTTTGCACTGGAATTGGACTCATTGAATTTGGAACTAGTAGAATTTTAAGCTAAAATCGAATGTCGTTCGATCCTAGATCAAATTGGAACGCGAAAGCGTTAACTAGAATTTTGGTGAGTTTACCCATCTTTTTATAAATTATATAGTATCTGTATTGCTATAGATTATTGTTAAATGATTGGATCATAGTTGATAGTTTTAATAAAGTATAAATTAATGATAAAATTATAGTGATTTGATTTAATTATCTTTAACGTAGTGAAATCAGTTATACTTCGCTTATGGTATCTATTTAGTAGAATAAAACGCCGTTCTACTATAATTAAATCAAATAGATTATTTTAGACATCTATCGAGTAGAATAAATCAATGTTCTATACTTGCAAAGTAAAAAGATTATTCTTGAAGTTAATTAATATATGAATTAACTAATAAATGATATATTAGCTGTTGATTGCTAATTGCTGATGATAATTTTTTTGTAATAACCTAAAATATTATCGTTTGATTTTGTATATTTAATTTATTTTAAATATTGAAAAAATTGGTTTTTAAAGTTTAGACACTTGAATTCAATGGGTATTATTTAAATATTTTGAATGTGAATTTAATAATTGAATGGATTTAATGGTCTTATTTAACTCCTTTTAATTAATAACTAATAACAATGAATTTATTCTGTAAATTTATTTACAATAATAAATGGTTTGAATAAATAATAAGAAAATTAATTTTTAACATATTGACTCGATTTTTAATCACGTATTTTCAATTTATTTTAATTTTTTTTCCATAATTTTTAGTTTGGAAAATATTTAAATTATCATTTGACTATTTTCGGCAAAACGATAGCATTTTCATGATTTAACAAAGTAAGATAGCCAGTGTATATTATTTTTTTGGGGTCGTATCATATTTTGTGCATGAATGTATTTTTTGGATTGCTGTTCACAATGCAGATGCGAACTAAACTACATGCAGCGACAAACAGGAAATGGTAGAATGAGTACAAATTCAACTCTTCTATCACTTCACGATCCTTATTTCACAATACACTCTCTTTCATTTCTCAATCCAACAGTAAAAGGAAATAAAAAAACCCACATCAAAAATTAAAAACTCAAAATCCAGTCAACTAAAAATCCTAAAACAAAAGGCTTTGGAAATGTTGTGGTGAGATCTACAGTCTGCTATTAGTTTTCGGGAGAATAATTGGTTTTTAAAGTTTAATAACTTATATTCAAATATAGTGATTTTTTAAATATTTGAATGGTGAATTTTTTTAATTAAATGGACTTTGTAGTCTTATTTAACTCCTTTTAATTGATAAATAATGACTGTGGACTCATTTTCTAAATTTATCTGTAATAATGAATAGTTCAAATAAATAATAAGAAAATTTATTGTTAATAACACAACTCGATTTTTATTGTAGTATTTTTATTCTAATTTGTAGGATTTTACCATAATTTTTAATTTGAAAAATATTTAAATTGTCGTTTGATGTAATTTATGGCACATGACGGTATTTCTATGATTTTACAGAATAACATGAGCAGTATGTATTATTGTTGTTTTGTGATAATGTCACATTTTTGTGCACGACCATAATTTTGTTTTATCGCTTGTGACTCGTACACGAACGGGATTCTCTATAGCGAGATGCCGGAAATATTTTAGTAAATCAAACCCAAACTTAAATTGCTCCACACACTTTTGAATCTTTTTTCCTTCTCTCTTTTACATTTTTATTCTCCTATAAACCAGAAGAAATGAACCCATCAATTTCAAAAATCAATAAAATTATTTAATCAACGAAAAATTAAAAAGCTAATTTTTTTTATCGTGGTATTGAGATCTACAAATTCAATTTTTTTGTTGCATGTGGTCAAGTTTCGATGAGCTCGACGTGAGAGGCAGCTTAGGGTTTAAGTTTAAGAGAGATTGAGAAGGTGACAGGCTTGGTCATTGGTTCCATTGATTTTCTATTGTCGAATTACACCTAGTCCTGAAACTTAATGGAACTCAATTTCATTTTGGGTAGTGCGATGTTCATTGGGTCGAAGGGGTTGCTGTCTAGGTCACGATTTGAATAGGTTGGTCGAGTTCAACATAATGGTGTCAGGGAGGATGCTTTCGAGAAGAGACAGACGTCGAAGTTGTCGATGCATTGAATTATTGAAAGATGAAGGAGAATTTGGCGTTTTGAAAGTTCGACAATGTTGCGTGTATGTATGAACTGTGCACGTATTTGAATATTAGGGAAGGAGGAGGGATTGATTAATAAGGGTAATCAAAGAAATATTTAGAAAAAATAATTATTTTAATTAACTCGATTTCTTATAAAATCTATATCCTGAACATACAGGGTCGGATTTGGATGCGGTCTTTTGTGTTGCGCTTGTAGGAGCGATATTAACGCGCTGGAATTGGACTTGTTGAATTTGGAACTAGCAGAATTTTGAGCAGAATAAAACACCGTTCTGCTATAATTAAATTGAATAGATATTATGGAAATCTGTAGAGCATAATAAATAACCGTTCTATGCTTACAAAGTAAAAAGATTATTCTTGAAGGTAATTAATATATGAAATAATTAATCAATGATATGTTAGCTAATGATTTCTAATTGTTGATAATAATTTGTTTGTAATAACCCGGAATTTTGTCATTTGATTTTGAATATTTAATTTGTTCTAAATATTGAAAAAATTAGTTTTTAAAGTTTAAAAACTAGAATTCAAATATAGGGATTATTTAAATATTTGAATTATGAATTTAATATTTCAAAAGTGTTTTAAATATATGGATTGCGAATTAAATATTAATTAAATGGATTTAATGGTCTCATCTAACTCCTTTTAATTAATAAATAATAACAATGAATTTATTTGTAAATTTATTGCAATAATAATGGTTTGAATAAATAAATAGAAAGCTAATTTTTAACAAAAGGACTCAATTTTTAGTGACGTATTTTTAATTTAATTATTTGATTTTTCCATAATTTTTAATTTGAAAAATATTTAAATTATCATTTGACTATTTTTCGAGAAAACACGTATTTTCTGATTTAACAGAGTAAGATAACCAGTGCATATTATTTTTTTGGGGTCGTATTATATTTTGTGCACAATCATACTTTTGTTTTTCCATTCGCAGTTCATATGCAAATGGAACTCTATGCAGCGACACGCCAGAAATGGTATAATAACTACAAATTCAACATTTCCATTACTTCACAATTCTGACTTCACAACACAATCTCTGTCATTTTTTAGTCCAATGGTAAAAAGAAATATAAAAAGAACCCACTACAAAAATCAAAAACTCAAAATCCACTCAATAAAAATCCTAAAAAAAGAAGCTTTGGAATCGCTGTGGTGAGATCTACAATATGGTATTAGTTTTGTTGTGAGCAGTGATGATTTGAGAGGCAGTCAAATTAAGGCAGTAGGCGTTTATTTAAGTGGAAAACTAAGGTTTAGGATTTCCAAAGTTGTGGTCATCATTGAGCTTAACAGAGATTGGTTTAGGGTTCGTGGCAACGTGAAGTAGTTGCGATTGATTTTGGCGTGGTGCAGCGCCTCCTTGGGTAGTGTGACCATTTCCAATCATGGATTTAGGCAGCTTGAACGCGATTTGAAGGGTAGGGTCGGGTTGGACTGGTGGTGTTAGGAGGGTGCAGCATGTAGAGAAAGAGATGGTGGCCACGACGGATTGTCGTTTCATGGAGCAGAATTGAAGATCTTGGGTTAGAAGTTTCAACAATGGAGGAGCAGGTCTCTGGTTTAGAGCGTTAAATTTGTTTAGGAAGAAGGTTTTTAAAATGGTTAATTATTGAAATAACAAAAATTACTTGAATTAATTCTATTTCAAAAATCAAAATCTTATATAATGTCTTGCTCATATGAGGTCCAATCGAGGTGAGATTTTTTGTGTTGTACTTTTAATGGTGATAGCAATGCGATGTAATTGCTTAGTTGAATTTGGAGCAAGTGAAAATTTAGGGTAAAATTGTTCAAACCGGAATGCCTAAGCGTCCCCCTGAATTTCAGTGAGTTAACTTCACCTTTTTGGATAATCAGTATGATATATAGTGGATATAATTTACTGCTTGTGTTTGTATGAAATATTTGTTGTTTTGGTTAAATATCCATTTTTGAAAAGCAAATGAAATTTAAATTGGAATATAGGGAAAATTTATAGAGAAATCTGAATTTCTCGTTCAATGTCAAAATTTGATAGTTTGGCCATATTGGATGCAACACCGACATATGTTAAAGGTTGAACCTTTTTAGAGAAAAAGATAATAGTAGCACCAATTAAGTGTTATAGTAACTATTGGCCTCGTTATAATATTTTGAAAAATACTATTAATTGATGTTTTGATCTAAAAATGGGTTCGATTTAGAGAAATGATTTTTAGTCCGATCCTTTGGATTTTTTGTAATATTTATTCAAAAATAGTTTTCGTTCTTCTTTATTTATTTCAATTTCTTTTATTATTCTTTTCTTATATATATATATATATTATGATTATTTTGGAAAGTATCTGTTTCCATAGAAAAGTTATAATGATAATGAATATTTACTTTAAAGAAAAATTAAAGGGGTTTATCTTTTATTTTAAAGTGATTTTGTCTTAAAAGAAGATAGAAATATTTTGGAATAAATGCCGGTGAAAATATTCTATATAAAATGTTGTAATAAAAGAATAGATTTATAAATGGTAATTTATAAATTAAAGAGAGATTTTATAAGGGGTATTCTATAAATAAAAGGATAGGTTTACAAATGGTATTTTATAAAATGGGATACTTTCATTTTGATAAATTGGAGTAATAAATCACAGTGATGAAGTTGTTGAAATATATAGAATGATCGGGTTATGAGAAGTATATGCGATTTATTTAAATATATAGAATAATCGGGTTATGAGAAGTATATACGATTAGTGAGGTATGGGCTGTTACAATGGTATCAGAGCCATACCCAGCCGGAATTGTGGCATGTACGTGTTACAGCCGCGACGCCTGGGTGGTGTTGTGTTCATGAGCCAACGATGACGTTGAGCTCTAAAGGGGGGAGATTGTCACACCCCTTCAAAATGGGAATAATAGTCCCACATCGTGGATAATACTATAAAGTGCGTGCTTATATACCAAAGCCTTCACCTTATAACAACGTCGAAGCCTTTTGAGGAACAAAACCCTATACCTTGGCATGGCCCATGAGGCGGAGTTGACTAAGTTGGGGACAATATCTGCGTTAAGTGAGGTGCAGGCTGTTAGAATGGTATCAGAGCCATACCCGGCCAGAATTGTGGCCTGTACGTGTTACAATCCCCTCCCTTTAGAGCCCAACGCCCTCGTTGGCTCATGAACACAACACCACCCAGGCGTCGTTTGTATTCATATTAAAAGTTTTGTACTTGATGTTTGGAGTTTTGTTTTATAAAAGGAGTTTTACAATTATATTTAGAAATTTATAAAAAGTAGTGTTATAAATGAATTGGAGTTTTTATAGAGTTGCAAATAAATCTAGAATTTATAAAATGAGTTTTATAAATGACTATTTTGTAAAAGTTGTTTTATAAAGAGTTTTATAAAACTAAGGGATGTTCATAAAGGAGTTTGCTAAATAAATTTGGAGATTCACAGAAGGAGTTTTATAATTTTATTTATAAAGCGTATCTAATAATTTATAAATAATGTTTCATAAAAGGAGTTGTAAATATAAGGAGTTTTATAAAGGAATTTTATAAAAAGGGAATCATAAGAAGAATGAGACCCGATTTCCATAAATGATCATTTCAACTTACCGTGGTATAGAAAATGTTCTTTTCATTCTTAATACCAAATTCTAAGATATGGAAACTCGTCTCTACCTTGAGTATTAAGAATATATATAAAGGCAATGATAGTTTTCTAGCTTGTCTGGTTCCATTGTTAATCGGGGGATAGTACTGTTTGAAATCAAAAAGTGGTGATAAGTATATATGGTTTAATTTCTATAGGACATATTTTTCTTCCACCAAAAGGAAGTGTTTGGGTTTATTGTTATCAGTGCTTTAAGCGATATTTTTTTTAACCCAAATAAGCATGGTTTGAAAATGGAATCTTCCTTAAGATTTGTAAGTATACTTATACCGGTGAGATAAGTATATGGGTCTATTTTCTAAGTATTGGAAATGTAGCGTTCTATGAATATACTTATATTGTTAATATAAATATATAGAAATGTTTTCTAAGTGTGAAAGTGAAATGCTAATGGAAGTATACTTATAGAGCTGAGATAAATATATCAATATTTTTCAAGTGTTGAAAGGAATAAAGAGGATTTGTAAGTATATCTTTGTAAAAATATTTTGATACAAGTACTTACCAAGTGGTTTTAATTATTGAGATGAGTAATTAAAGAGGCTTAGTGGTTACTTTGTGCTTAACTTTTCTTGATTAAATCTTTGGTTGAATTCTTTATTATTTGATAGCTAAATAACCGACTATCAAATCTTGACCGGTTTTTAAAACTATCATTGCCGGTTCAAAGAGACCAAGATCATATATATTATCCGAAAACCACTTCGAATTTGTATAAGCATTCGAATTGAAGACATCTTGAAGGTGATGAAATCGAAGATGGAGATCTTTGATGTGCAAGTGCTGCTTGCTACTAATCCTGAGGGTGATTCCAAAATGAATGTAGTAGAATTAGTGTCTTCGGTTTGTTCGTATCCTTATCAACTTGTATGGATGAATGCTAACATTACATTGTCACCTGGAGAGCAATGTTAGCATTCCAAGTGGAATGCTATATAAAGTTAAAACGTAGCCTTTAGCCTCAATAACCAGGAATGACTGAAACGGAAGATATACTTCAGGGCTATATGGTTCGCTACCATTAGGGTATGTCGTCACCCTTCTAGATATATATATGTATGTGTGCATGCGCGCTCGTGCATGTGTATGTATGTATATGGATTTGGTTGTGCATGAGAGCTTTCGGGAAAAGGTTGCAAATCAACTAAGGTGATGTCATATTCGGTACTATCAAGTAAGGGTTAGGCCGGTCCTAATTAACAGGGGTTGATAGGTTCGACCTTGGTACATTTTGTAAAGGTGTACAGTGGCAGACGGTACTTAGCCTTGTCACTACATGGAATCCATTCTCCAATAAACGACGTACAAACTTATTTGTGCTCAACTATGCTGGAACGTGAGATGCAAGCATTCCAGCTATATTCAATATTTATTTTAAACCCTAGACATTATTATAATTCAAATGGATTTCTTGTAGAAATGTTTTAGTTATCATAAGGTAAAAACCCGTCTGTGTTTATGTGTGGCATGGTCTTACGAGATACTCTTATTTTTTTGAAAGGTTTTATAACATAAAAATCCATATGATGTGTGCTCTCTCACGCTGGTTTACCAGACTGGTCAAGGCATTATTTTCTAATAATGCTTGGGTCAGGAAAGCATATTTTCATATTTAGTTATGGATGCTTTGGAGCTTCAAGAGACAAGCTGGAGACCTCCAAGGCATACTCACATATATTTTTTTTTCTGCTGCATTTGTTGGTTGTATTCATCAGCAATTGTAAGGAAAATTTGTTATAATTGTCCAGGCTGATGATAGATATTTACTCTAATTTGATGTAAGTATATTGTAGTTTTCTTTTATAAAGAGCAATTGTATATTATCAATTACTCGTCACGATGTGAGATTATGTTCTGTCTACTCTTTCTATTCCCCTAACAATATGTCCTTCCGGCACTTGGATGTTGGGCACGTGAATATCGTCGATGTATTAGCATCAACTTCTAAAGGTCAAAAAGGTGGGTCGTTACATATGGTATTGGGGTTTAGGTTGAACGAGCACTTAGGCTTTGGTGGGTAAACTTATTAAAGATAGGATATGTGAGACCCTCGGATGAGTTTGAGTGTATATATGTATGAGCACATATTTATTAATGTTGTAAAATGTTTTATATTTTGATGATTTATCTGTTGAGTGGTTTACGAATTTTAGTCGATATAGAAAGAACAACTGTATCGATAGGGGTTTCCAAACACTTAAACAAGGAAAATCGACAAGCTATTGTTTTGAAATTGGGTAAATGAAACAATTTTACCTAGAATTAGATTTTATACATAAAGGAATAATTTTAAAAATTGATATAGTAATTTATGGGTGTTTTTATATTAGGAAATGATGATATTCAATTATTTTCATCAATTGTTTGATTGGTTATGCTCAGCTAGTTTGTGAGCATTTGTTATTGGATTAAATTGAAAATGAACACCTTGTGATTTAGTTTCACGATTTGCCTATAAGGCGTTTGACGCTAATGTCAGACTAAAATTTAATTATTATGGAAGTTGTTTATAATAATTCAAACAAAAATATACATCTGTAAAATAATATGTTTTGATATAAAAAGTGAAAGTATATATAGAAGCATTGTTCATAATATAGTTAATAAGTAAAATGGTTTTAAACTGAGTATTGGAGAACTTAAATCCCGATGATTTTGAAAATTGTTTTCAAATTTTTGGAGGAAAAAAAAGTATTATTTGAAAGTATTTTGGAATAGAAATATTTAAAAAGGATTTTAAAGGAGATAGAAAGCACTGAACTCACTTCTATCGTTAGAAAATAATTCAGATGATGACTGCAGCATCATCGACATTCATTTTTGAGTTTCTACAGTGAGGAATTGCTATCATATAAGTAGATTTTTCCACAGAGTTATTTGGTAAAATAAAGTTGTTTTAGATTCGGAATGTATGATTTGATATATTAAAGTTATAAGTATATATTATTATTCTAAAATATTTTGAAATAAAAACCTGATGTTTAGTTATGAAATTTGCAGTTAAGTGATATTATGGACTAATGTATCCTATTCCTTAGGATAATTCGGATTGTATATCGCATTATAATGTGTTACTTGGTAATTTTCATTTAGTGTAATGAAATGAAATTTTCAACTATGTTGGATAGTCAAAACTTCCAAGTTAAAGAAAATTGAGTTAAGTGTTTTGTTAAAATTATAAGAAATAAGTTTTTAATACTTAAAATTTCGAGGGGATATCAAGTTAAAATAAGTTTTAAAATTTATGGAACATTCGGGTTAAGTAAAACCAATTTGAAAAATTATATATACTCTTAGGATGTAGAAGAGTATTATATGAGTATGAACTTGAGCTATGAAATGAAATTTAACTTAACTAAAGTTAAATGAAAATGGTTTTATGAAATGGTTCATAAATGTTTACCAAAAAGAAATATAATAACTAAACATTAATGTGATTTAAAATGAGAAATAATTGGTGTAGTTAAGAAACCAATGGACTAAATACGTAAGTTGTAGGTAGATTGACCTATTCTGGATCCAGATTCGAGCATATGGTTTTGAGGTTATTTACACTGGTCCGAACGAGGATTTTTCACTTGATTATTGACGGCGAACACTTAATATGGTTTTTCGATTTGATTCTGAAGTTTTCTATCATAGTATATAGCTATGCAAGGAGAATGAAGGTTCCTAATCAAGGAACCTGATCGGAGTCCATACTAAGGAGTCGAGTGGGCGATACTAGTTCGAAAGTGAAATTTGTGCGAACGAGCAAGCGATCGAATTTGATATCTCATATGAATGATATATGTACATTGTATGGGCTTTAGTACAATTGTATGCTATTGACATTAGAAAATGCAAGTATTTGGTTGGATATCATTTGTAGACGAGATCTGGGTTCATGGAAGCAAAGGCTAACTTGCTGCTTTGGTTTCATGAGTAGAGTTTGATTACTCGACTAATAGGTACACATTTATATTATTGTTGATGATTTTATGCCCTAGATATGGAGGCCATTGTTGTGCTTTTATTTTCTCTGTTGTTTTGAGCTGTTGTGGCAAGTTGTAGTTTTTCCGATCGAGCCACGCAAATGAGGCACTGCCAAAATTTTTTACAACTTTAAAAGAGTTGGAAATTGAATAATCCATTTTTATTAATGGATTTTGTAAACTTAAAAGTGGAAGCTTTTAAAAACTAAGGGTTCGAAGACACTTTTCTTCCTTTGGGAATTTCGGGAGCAAAATTCTTTTAAGAGGAGGAGAATGTAACAACTCGGAATTTTATCGTTTGACTTTAAATATTTAATTTATTTTAAATATTGAAAAAATTGGGTTTTAAAGTTTAAAAACTTGAAGTAAATACAAGGATTATTTAAATATCTAGATTGTGAATTCAATATTTGATTAGTGTTTTAAATATTTGGATTGTGAATTACATATTAATTAAATTGATTTGATGGTCTTATTTAACTCCTTTTAATTAATAAATTAAAAAATTGAATTCATTATGTAAATTTATTTGCAATAATAAATGGTTCAAATAAATAGTAAGAAAATTGTTTTTAGCATAACAACTCGATTTTTAATGACGTATTTTTAATTTAATTTATTTGATTTTCCATAATTTTGAATGTGGAAAATATTTAAATTATTGTTTGATGATTTTTCGGCAACATATGGTATTTATGTGATTTTATAGAATAAGATAACAAGTACATATTATTTTTGTTTTAGGGTCGTATTGCATTTTTGTGTGTGACTGTATTTTTGTTTTGTCGTTCACAGTTCATATGCGAACAAAACTCTGTGCAGTGACACACTGGAAATGACAGCACAAATTCAACTCTTCATCACTTCACCATTCTGATTTCATAACTCACTCTCTTTTATTTCTCAATCCAACAGTAAAAGGAGATAAAAAACACACACTTCAAAAAAACTCAAAATCCACTCAACTAAAAAATCCTAAAACAAGAAGCTTTGGGATCATTATGGTGAGATCTCCAATCTGGTATTAGTTTTGTTGTGAGCAGTGATGATTTTAGAGGCATTCGAGTTGAGGCAGGAGGTCTTTGTGTAAGTGAAAAACTAGGGTTTTGGAATTTTGAAGTTGTGGTCGTCGTTGAGCTAAACGAAGATTGGTTTGGGGTTCGTGGAGGCGTGGAGCAGTTGTGGATTGGTTTTGGTGAGGTGTGACCGCCTCCTTGGGTGGTGTGACCATTTCTAACTATAGGGTTAGAGAGCTCAAAAACGATTTGAAAGGGAGGATTAGGTTGAACTTAGTGGTGTCGAGAGGGCGTAGATCTTTGGGTTAAAGCGGGAATGTGTTTGGGAAGAAGGTGTTTAAAATGGTTAATTATTGTAATAATATAAATTAGTTTAATTAATTTTACTATAAAAATCAAAATCTTATAAATGTAATTTCTTATTTATACGAAGTCCAATCGAGGCGAGACTTATTATGTCGCACTCATAATGGAGATATCTACATGATGGAATTGGTTTGGTTGAATTTGGAGCAAGTGAAAATTTAGGCTGAAAACGAATGTTATTCGATTTTAGTTCAAACCAGAACACCTAAGCGTCCGTTGGTATTTCAGTGAGCTAACATCACCTTTTTGGATAATCAGTACGATATATGTAGTAGATATAATTTATTGTTTATGTTTGGATGAATTATTGGTTGGTTTGGTTAAATATCCTCTTTCGAAAAGCAAATGACATTTAAATTGGAATACAAGGAAAATTTGTAGAGTAATCCGGATTTCTCAACATTGTGATTTTTAATTTCATGTTATATACTTGATTGACTTTAATTTTTTATATACCTGATATATAGATTGTTAAATGTCAAAATTTTATAGTTTGGCCATATTGGATGTGACACCAACATATGTTAAAATTTGAACCCTTTTAGAGAAAAAGGTAGTAATAGCATCGGTTAAGTGCTATAGTAAGCATTGGCCTCGTTATAGTATTTTCAAAAATAATATTAATTGCTGTTTTGATTTGGAAATGGGTTCGATTTGGAAAAATGATTTTTAATTTGAGCCTTTGGATTTTCTATGATATTTATTCAAAAATAGTTTTTGTGCTTCTCCATTTCATTTCAATTTCTTTTATTATTCTTTTCTAATATATATATATATATATATATATATATTAAGATTATTTTTGAAAGTATATATTTTCATAGAAAAGCTATTATAATAATGAATGTTTGTTTTAAAGAAAAATAAAAGGAGTTTATCTTTTATTTAAAGTGATTTTGTTTTAAAAGAAGGTAGAAATATTTTGGAATAAATATTGGTGAAAACATTTTATATAAAATCTTAATAAAGGAACATATTTATAAATGGTAATTTATAAATTAAAGATAGATTTTATAAGGGGGTGTTTTATAAATAAAAGTATTTGTTTATAAGTGGTATTTTATAAAGGGGATACTATCATTTTGATAAATTTGAGTAATAAATCACAGTGGTGAATTTATTGAAATATATATAGAATGATCGTGTTATGAGAAGTATATGAGATTTGTAATCATATTATAAGTTTTGTGTTTTATATTTGGATTTTTTTTTATAAAAGAAGTTTTTAATTTATATTTAGAAATTTATAAAGGAGTTTTATAAATGAATTTGGAGTTTTTACAAAAGAGTTGCGAATAAATCTGAGATTTATAAAATGAGTTTTATTAATGAATATTTTATAAAAGATGTTTTATAAAGTTTTACAAAAGTAAAGATATTCATAAAGGAGTTTGTTAAATAAGTTGGGAGATTCATAGAAGGAGGTTTATTATTTTATTTATAAAGGGAATTTTTTAATTTATAAAGATTTATAAATTGAGGTTGTAAATATAAGGAGTTTATAAAGGAATTTTATAAAAATAGATTTATAAGAAGAATGAAACTGATTTCCATAAACGATCATTTCAACTTACAATGATATAGAAAATTTTCTTTTCGTACTTAACACTAAATTCCAAGATATGGAAAATCTATCTTGAGAATTAAAAAATGTATATTGTGGCAAGGATAGTTTTCTAACTTGTTTGATTTCATTGTTAATCGAAGGATAGTACTGTTTGAAATCGGAAAGTGGTGGTAGGTATATATGGTTAGATCGAGGGATAATTTATTATGATCAGTGCTTTAAACGACATTTTTTGACCCTAAATAAGCATGGTTTGGAAATGTAATCTTTCTTAAGATTTGTAAGTATACTTCTACCGTTGAGATACATATATGGGTATATTTTCTAAGCATTAGAAATGTAGCGTTTTGTGAATGTATTTATTATATTGTTAATACAAGTATATAGGAATGTTTTCTAAATGTGAAAGTGAAATGCTTTTGGGAGTACACTTATTACAATTGAGGTAAGTATATTGATACTTTTCAAGTATAGAAAGGAGTAGGGAGGATTTGTGAGTATATATCGTTGTAAAAGTATTCTGATACAAGTATTTACAGAGTGGTTTTAATTAACGAGATGATTAATTAGAGAGGCTTAGTGGTTACTTTGTGCTTAACCATGTTTGGTTAAATCTCCGGTTGAATTGTTTGTTATTTGATAGTCAAATAACCGATTATCAAATCTTAGCAGTTTTTAAAACTATCTTTGCTGGCTTGAAGAGACCGGGGTTCGATATATTATTTGAAAACCACTTCGCACCAGCATAAGCGTTCGAACTGAATACATTTTGAAGATGGTTAAATCAAAGATGGAGTTCTTTGAGGTGCAAGGGTTGTTTGCTTCTAATCTCGAGGGTGATTCCAAAATGAATGTAGTAGAAGTTGTGCCTTTGGTTTGTTTATATCCTGAACAACTTGTATGGACGAATGCTAGCATTACATTGTCACCTGGAGGGCATGGTTAGCATTCCAAGTGGAATTGTTATATAAAAGTTAAAATGTAGCCTCTAGTCTCAACAACCGGAATGACTAAAATAGAGAATATGCTTCAGGGCTATGTGGTTCGCTATCATTAAGGTATGTCATCAACTTCTATATATATATATATATATATATATATATGGATTTGGTTGTGTATGAGATCTCTTAAGTAAAGGTTGCACAACAACTGGGGTGATGACATATTCGATACTATCCAGTAAGGGATAGGTCGGTCCTGATTTGCAGGGGTGGTTAGGTTCAACCTTGGTACATTTTCTCGAGGTGTACTGTGGTAGGTGGTACCCCCGTAACCTTGTCATTATATGGAATCCATTCTTCAATGAGTGTCGTACGGACTTAGTAGTGCCCAATCATGCTAGGACGTGAGATGCAATCATTCCATCTACATTCAATATTTATTTTAAACCATATACATTATTATAATACAAATGGATTTCTTATAGCAATGGTTTGTTATCGTAAGGTAAAAACCTATCCATGTTTAGTGCGACATGGTCTTAAGAGTAACTCTTATTTTTATGAATGGTTTTATAACATAAAAATCAAAATGGTGTGTGTTTTCTCATGTTGGTTCACCAAACTGGTCCGAACATTATTTTTTATAATGCTTGGATACGACCGAGTATATTTTCGAATTTCGTTATGGATGCTTTGGAGCTTCAGGAGATGAGTTGGAGGTCTCCAAGATGTAACGACCCGTATTTTTAACACTTTAAAAATACGAATTAAAATGAAAATTTTGGATAAAAATCCGAAGGAAATAAAATTTTGTGTTGTTAAATGTGAATTACAAGTTAAAATACAAAACTGAATTCTGAAATAACTTATTTGTAAATTAAATATGGATGTTAACTTGTAGTGAATGTAAATAATGAATTGAATTTGATTGTAAACCAAATTGGTTATGATTGTAAACAAAGAATAAATAAAATGGTAGATTTAATAATGGAGGTTTATGTTATTGAAACTAATATAAATAAATGTAACTTAATATTACAGTTGATTGAAAGCAGATAATAACTGAAACTGTAATTCGATAAAGATGTTAACTTGTAATTGAACGTAAGTAAAGATTTAAATTTGAATGTAACAAGTAATTGAATTAAATTGAATTTAATTGTAAACAACGAAATAAATAAAATGTTACATTTAATATTGAAGTTATAATATGAAAATCAACGTAAATGAATGTAATTTAATATTACTGTGAATTTAAATAAGATGATAGCTGAAGAAAATGAAAGTAAATGAATTATAAACTATTGATAATAATGTATAAGTAAATGGTTGATTGAATAATGAAAGTGTAAATCGAAATAAAAGAATTCATTTGGAATTAAATAACTTGAATTTGAATTACAATATAATTGAACGCTGAATCTAATATAATTTTTATATTGGATTTATAATGGAAAACTACATTGTAAAAGATTGTTAATTACTGTGAAATTAAAAATGGGATTTGTGAACAATTGAAATTTGATTTAAAAGTTAATAATTTAAAATTGGGAATTTTATATTGAAATTAAACAGTCGAATAATTTATTTTTCGAATATTGGATTTAATTAGACAATTAAATCGATAATTTAATAAGTTAAATTTCAGAAATAATTGAAAATCGAGTTGAATATGATTGAAAATGATTTGTAAAATTTTTCTTATCATATTGGAGTTATAGTAATGTTATAGAACTTTTAAAATCGAATTTAAAGTTAATTTGTGAAAATTGAATATTTTTAATATTTAATTATCGACTGAAAAATAGCCATTTTTCGAACAGCCTCAGAATTGAACGAAACTAGTTCCATTGGATCCGTAATAGTTTTTTATTGTTGGATTTCAATTTTCGTAGCAATCGGAGTTATCGTTTGACCGTGGCAGCTCGAAACGCATCGAATTGTTTTTATTATTAATTCGGCGAGAGAAAATAGTCAATTTTCAAAAAGTCTCGGATTTCGACGGAACTAGTTTCATCGGATCCGTGATGTCATATTATTGTAAGGTTTCAAATTTCGTGTCAATCAGATTTACCGTTTGTCCGGGGCGAGCCCAAACGCACAGAAATTTGATTAACCGATTTAATTTTAAATCGACCATTATTGCCGTAACTCGCACAGATGATCGAATTAGCTTCCGAAACCTGTTCCATTGTTTTCAAAACGTGGGGTAAACCTTAGAAACGTCAGCCGGCACGCTTCGTTTGGAGTTCGGAAAATCCGGGATGAATAGTGTCGCGTATTTTTCTATAAAAGCCCTCACTTTCTCCATTTTCCAAAAACCCTAGGGTTTCAGCCCTTAGCCGCCACTTTTAATTCAATGGCCAGAAAATTTCGAAACTTCTTCCTCATTTTCCTCTCAATCCATCAACAATTAGCAAAAGTCGTCAACTACAAAGTTGTAGAGGACGACGAGAGCTTCAAATCCATACGGAGATGATCGAAAACGGAGCAACGAATCAACGGGAATTTGCATTCAAAGTTGTGCATCTTTCCTCGATTTGCGTGCAGCAGAGATGGCCGAGCTCCACCCTACTCTGGCCGATGGTAGTTTCCTTGAAGGCCTTCGACGTGGTATTCCCTGATCGTTCTGGAAGTCGTCGTGGAGGTCGTGAAAATTGATGGAAGAAACGACGGCTAATGGGTTTGCATACGTGAATTTCACGTTGGAAAAGAAGCTATGAGGTGTGGCTCAGATCTGAAGGGATGGAGATGAACGCCCAGATTCTGATCTAGGTTGAAAATATGGAAATAAATTGTGAAATTAGTTATATTAAAATTTGTACAAACTTTAAATATGCATAACTTTTTCATACGAGGTCCGATTGGAACGAAACTTTTTGCGTTGCGATCATAATGACGAGAGCTTCGAAATGAAACTGGTTTGGAAGGATTTAGAGATGGTGGAAATTCGGGCTAAAGTTGGGCGTCGTCCAGTTTTAGTTCCAAACCGGAGCATCTCGGCGACAACAGAAAATCAAGGTGAGTGTTTTATAACGCTCACAATGTACTGAATATCTTTATGGTAGTTAAATTTGATATTATGAAGTGATATGAATTTTATTTGTCGTTTGTTTGATAAAAATTTAATTGTCATATAGATTGTCATTTGAATTCACCGTTAAAAATTAAATTTGACAGTCAAGTTGAAATTAAAAATTTAATTGCGATTAAATTACCTGATATTGATAACTATGAAATTGCCGTGAATTGTATTGTCTATTGGATGATTTATTTCGATGGATGCTATTGGTTGATATTCAAATGTTTGGATGTTTATTTGCTTATATATCCTGTTATACATACATATGACACTGTGATTGGTTTAAGTGATATATAGTCATCCCGGACATTTAATTGAAATAAATAATCACTTAGCCATAGGATAGAAAATTATATACGGACACCGGATTGGTTAAATTAATAATTTTTAAAAATCTTTGATTTGAAATTCATTTAAATGTTTTGATTTAAAAGTTATAAATAAAATCAATTAATAGAAATCGAATTTGTCGCAAATTGAGTTTGGAATGTCGAAATAAATTTTGGTTAAAAGAAATTGCTTAATAATTTAAGTTGAGACTTTGAAATTTAAAATTGGGATATGATTGAATTTCGAAAATTTATTTGTTTTAAAGATTGAACATTATTTCGAGCTTTGAGTATTACTAAGTAAAAGTGATATAAAATGATATTTTGAAATTGAGTTTTAAATTGAATCATATTTGAAATTGGATTTAAATATGAATATTGAAGAAAATTTTTGTTAAGAGTTATAAATTGATATTTTGGAAAATCAAGCTCCAAATCGATATAAATTGCAATTAAATTAATTGAAGGTAAATGTAGAATTGAATTAATTTGAAGTCAAGTTGACATTGATTGGATTGAAATCGAAATTGAATCGGTAGAATGGAAATTGAAATTGATTTGAATTGGGAAGTTATAATTGAAATGGTTTGGTTTGGAAGCTGTTTCATTTTGTTTCCAAATTTCTCTGTTGTATAAACCATCTTTAAATACTTAAACTATTTTGATCTATTTTAAAACTACTTAAAACTATTTTCTAAAAATTTCAAGCTGGTCAATAAGGTGAAATGTTTATGCTTAAATCTTGAATTTAAATACGAATTGGGTTAAATGAAGTTGCAACCTAAATTGAAATTCGAAAAAATGTTTTTGAAATCGAAATGAGATATTGAGGCGAAAAGTGATTTTGAAACGGAATCTTACAATTTGAATAGATATGATGATATTTGAAATGGATTTGATTTTTGAAGCGAATATGATATTTTGATATCAATTATGAATTGATTTTGAAATGTAAAAGAGCCACCGGTGTAATAATACGTAGTTATTAAAGAGACCGGGATCGGATATGGACATACTCTCTGTCGATACCGAAAACCACTTTAATAACTAGTATACGCGGAGTGTTGATCCAGAACGAAGTGGATGGTTTGGTGAACGTGTTGACTGAAGAAAGAGAACGATATTGGATGACCCCTGACATGACTAAAACAGGAGCCGCGCCGGGCCATTGAGGATCGCCATCTTTAGCGGACACACTTCTTCGATACCTTATCTATTACTTATGTGATTCGATTTGGGTGCACCCCTCGATTATGGGAGTGTGGTTTCGCGGTGTTGGGGTAGTAGCTGCTATGCCCAACATCAGTCCGGATCATGCAACTACTAGTATCCTAGTTGGTATCACCTCATGTACCTTGTCATACTGATTATCCTATTCGCGACCACTACGTTTTGGTTTGTACCTTTAGTATATGGATTGCCCTCTGGTGACTTCCGGTTTTGGGGAAACTACGGTCTTGTATATGCTCTTGAGAATAAAAATGGGTTAAGGGTGGAATGGGCCATGGCTTAACGCTAGTTTGATATTTTACTTTATGATAGACATTATTGTATAATAGCGTATTGTACTACATAGTAGATAGTTTAACGGATCCTTAAGTGATGGAAAATCCCGTAACATCTCTTGAGTTATTGCACGCACGTCGACACTGGATAGGAGATGTCAAACCCCATAAACATCTCTAACGCCGTTACACTCATCTTTATTTACGATTGATTTAACTTACATAAGGATGTTTTAGTCCTGACTCGAGTGTTTTGTCTTTTCATTACGCTCGGGTCAGTCCTGAGTTTTTTTAGATTTTGAAGATCTATTCTGGAGGACGAAGACGAAGATTTGGTATACTATTACTATTATTATCTTTGCATCATGCTGTCTGCTGCATTATTTTATTCGTTCTATTGTATATGTATAACTCTGATAAATGATGTATAAATGATAATCAAAAGTATATTTAACAGCTTCATGAACTGTTTATTTGATTATTTTATTTTATCTTTCCGCTGCGAGATTCTGTGATTGTTTTTTTTGTTCCTTTTCTCTTCTTTTCTTATTTACCCCATTAACCATCCGCCCTTTTGAATGGTTTGGAATCAGCATGTGTGTTTGATTCGTCGATTTAAACTGTCCAAAAGGGCGGGTCCGTTATAGTTGGTATCAGAGCTTTGGTTTAGCGATAAACCTTGGCTCTAATGGGGAATAACTCATTGAAATAGAGGTAAACTATATGAATGAGTTGAGTGTATATGAGAGAGTGTATTTGTAATTTTGATATAAAAATGATTTTATATTGTGTTATTTTGTTCCGTTGAGTATTTATGAATTCTGGTTGGTACTTGGGACGCCAAGGCATCGATAGGAATTTCTAAACACTCGAATATGACAGATTGACATAATATTGTTTTGGATTCTATTTTATATATAAAAGACTTATCTTGAAAATTTATAAATTTTGATTGTATTGGTTATTAGGAGATGATAATATTAGATTATCATCGTTTATTATTGATTAGTCAATATTTCTAACTATTGACTATTGGATGATTTTAAGAAATGAAACTTGTAAATATGATTGACAATGAATATAAATGGTAAATAAAATGAAATAAAAATGAATTTAAATTAAGATGGAGAATTTAAATTCTGGTGTTTTGAAAATTTATTAACAAAAATTTGAAATGTATAATATAAGTATTATATGATAGTATATTCGATTAGAAATTGTTTTCAAAGGATTTCAAATGAAGTAAGTGTTATACTCCCCTCTTGACACTAGAGAATGATTTCGGTGATGAGTGCACGCATCATCGACGTTTATTTTTGAGAGTCTAAGTGGGGGAGATCACTTAATAGCTTTTTCTAAACCCTGTTTTGATTAAAATTGAATTTTATTTTGTATTCTCTATAGTATGACTTGATACATATTAATATAAGTATATATTATTTCAAACTTGATTTGAAATGAAACCAGAGATGAAATTCTTAAGTTCTTTAATATTTAATGACTTTAAACTATTGAGATAAACAAATACTTGAATCATTATGGAACTTCTAAATTGTGAAATGAGAAATGAACCTAAGAGCTAAGTGAAAATATCAATTGAAGTAGAAATCCTTAGAACTAGGAAATTATGAATTTAAAATAAAATTGAAACTGTAAAACTCGCATAGTATTAAATTTCATTTTATAGCATAAATATAACTTACCAAAATATTTAAGAAGTTCAAAAATGTTATATGAACTGTTAATTGGATAATATACAAGTATAGGTTTGAATAATGAAATATGCATTTAATTAATGGTTTGCAAATATAAATAAAATTGTTAGTAAATAATTGGAATTTAAATTAACATTTAAATGTGATTCACAATTATGTTAATATAAAATGGAAATACTATATGTGAATGTAAATGTGAAATTAAATTATAGTGAAATTTAAGTAATGACTTAAGAATTAATTAATTGAAAATTCAACATTGAATGAAAAGAGGTTGTATGTTGTTTAACTACATTCTATTTGCATAACTATAACTTACCAAATACTTAAAAAGTTTAAAATGCTAATAAGGATAAGTAGAGGAATAATATACCAGTGTGAGAGTGAATAATAAAATGTGAAGATCTATTGATAATTGTAAATATAAAAGAAATTTAAGCTGTAAAATGAATGATATATACAAGTGAATGAATAAAATTTAAAATTAATGAAATATAAAATTTGTAAATGGAAACTAATTAAAGTTGAATATAACTAAATGTCAATAAACTTGGAAGTGTATGAAATAAAAATAAAAAAAATAAAAAAATTTGACTTGGAAATGTATAATTGATTTAGTGTAGATTCTGGATGGATGGTAATGTTTGATATGCATTGGTTGTTTGATGGATGGTAATTGATTTAGTAGAATTCATTAGTGTTAATGGAATTGAATAAACGGAATAAAATTTTAAAATAATTAAATTCAAATTTGAAGCAATGTGAAATTAAATATAATTGAATCCAATTTAAATTGAAGCAAATTGACTTGAATTTAAAATGTGAATGAAACAAACTTGAATAAATCGGAAACAAATTGAATGTAAACGTATTTCATGGATAAATAAGAAAATAAACGACTTTGTGTTTATGATGGTTTCTTTAGAAAATTTAAAGTTTGATGGTTTGTACTTTGAAATAATAAAAGCAAAATTTAGAAAAAAAAATCCAAAATTGTCCAATATATGCTGAAACGAAAACAACCATAACTTTTAAATGGCTAAACGAAATTCAAAGATATTAGACTTTTCGGAAAGCTTAGAAACTGTAGCACGACTTTTGTTTAGACTGTCTTGAGAAATTCCTTCATTTACTTAGCTAAAAATTTAAATCTTCTCGCTGACCTGTGTAAAAGGGAAGCAAAATCAGTAGCATATGCTCTTAGTATTTTTGCCATAACTTTTTACTGGTTTCTCGGATTTTGATGATCTTGCACTTTCTGGAAAGCTTAGAACTTAAGCTAAAACTTTTGTTTTAAGTATTTGGTGTTTTGCTGTCGTTTAAAAGGTCAAAAACGTGACCAAACTTCGCTGACCTGCGCAATTCATTGTTAGGCTGAGGCGTATCTATTTAGTAAAATGGTCGTAACTTTTGAACGGAAGGTCCGAACTCAATGAATTTGGACATTCCGGAAAGCCTGAAACGAATGCAACAACTTTTGTTTAGATTCCATTGTCAAATTTTATCGTTTAGGTGACCAAAAAAACTGAGATTCGTTTGCTGTCCTGGAATTGGAATTTCAGTTTTGATGCTAAACATGTTATGTGTGTTGTTTATGATAAGTATATCGATCTATCTTTATATGCATGGTTCTAACTTGGTTATTGAGCATTTTAGTAGGTAGCAAAGGGGTTGCGCTTCGCTTGTGGAGCTCGTTTCTGCGCTTAATGCAAAATGTAAGTTAAAATGGTAATAAACGCTAAATAAAAGATATGTTCTCGGATTACAGTTTATGTTGTGGTATATTATTGTGTTCCCCATGTTTTGGGATGCCTCATTCTTGTAATGAGATGTATATCATGCAATTATTACTACTGTGAAATTTTTCGGTCCTAGCCGCGCAAAGGAGGTGCTGCCGAAATTTTTCAAAAATCCGGGAGTTAGAAAATTTTGTGAAAAAAAATCCTATAACTAAATTTTGCAAATAAGTAGAATATTTTGAATGAATTATATCTAAATGATGGTTTCCCCTTCTCCGTTCCTTTTCGAGGACGAAAAGTTTTAAGTGGGGGAGAATGTAACGACCCGTATTTTTAACACTTTAAAAATACGAATTAAAATGAAAATTTTGGATAAAAATCCGAAGGAAATAAAATTTTGTGTTGTTAAATTTGAATTACAAGTTAAAATACAAAACTGAATTCTGAAATAACTTATTTGTAAATTAAATATGGATGTTAACTTGTAGTGAATGTAAATAATGAATTGAATTCGATTGTAAACCAAATTGGTTATGATTGTAAACAAAGAATAAATAAAATGGTAGATTTAATAATGGAGGTTTATGTTATTGAAACTAATATAAATAAATGTAACTTAATATTACAGTTGATTGAAAGCAGATAATAACTGAAACTATAATTCGATAAAGATGTTAACTTGTAATTGAACGTAAGTAAAGATTTAAATTTGAATGTAACAAGTAATTGAATTGAATTGAATTTGATTGTAAACAACGAAATAAATAAAATGTTACATTTAATATTGAAGTTATAATATGGAAATCAACGTAAATGAATGTAATTTAATATTACTGTGAATTTAAATAAGATGATAGCTGAAGAAAATGAAAGTAAATGAATTATAAACTATTGATAATAATGTATAAGTAAATGGTTGATTCAATAATGAAAGTGTAAATCGAAATAAAAGAATTCATTTGGAATTAAATAACTTGAATTTGAATTACAATATAATTGAACGTTGAATCTAATATAATCTTTTATATTGGATTTATAATGGAAAACTGCATTGTAAAAGATTGTTAATTACTATGAAATTAAAAATGGGATTTGTGAACAATTGAAATTTGATTTAAAAGTTAATAATTTAGAATTGGGAATTTTATATTGAAATTAAACAGTCGAATAATTTATTTTTCGAATATTGGATTTAATTAGACAATTAAATCGATAATTTAATAAGTTAAATTTCAGAAATAATTGAAAATCGAGTTGAATATGATTGAAAATGATTTGTAAAAATTTTCTTATCATATTGAAGTTATAGTAATGTTATAGAACTTTTAAAATTGAATTTAAAGTTAATTTGTGAAAATTTAATATTTTTAATATTTAATTAAAAATATTCAATTATCGACTGAAAAATAGACATTTTTCGAACAGTCTCAGAATGGAACGAAACTAGTTCCATTGGATCCGTAATAGTTTGTTATTGTCGGATTTCAATTTTCGTAGCAATCGGAGTAATCGTTTGACCGTGGCAGCTCGAAACGCATCGAATTGTTTTTAATATTAATTCGGCGAGAGCAAATAGTCAGTTTTCAAAAAGTTTCGGATTTCGACGAAACCAGTTTCATCGGATCCGTGATGTCATATTATTGTAAGGTTTCAAATTTCGTGTCAATCAGATTTACCGTTTGTCCAGGGCGAGCCTAAACGCACAGAAATTTGATTAACCGATTTAATTTTAAATCGACCGTTATTGTCGTAACTCGCACAGATGATCGAATTAGCTTTCGAAACCTGTTCCATTGTGTTCGGAACGCGGGGTATACCTTAGAAACGTCAGCCGGCACGCTTCGTTTGGAGTTCGGAAAATCCGGGATGAATAGTGTCGCGTATTTTTCTATAAAAGCCCTCACTTTCTCTATTTTCCAAAAACCCTAGTGTTTCAGCCCTTAGCCGCCACTTTTAATTCAATGGCCAGAAAATTTCGAAACTTCTTTCTCATTTTCCTCTCAATCCATCAACAATTAGCAAAAGTCGTCAACTACAAAGTTGTAGAGGACGACGAGAGCTTCAAATCCATACGGAGATGATCGAAAACGGAGCAACGAATCAATGGGAATTTGCATTCAAAGTTGTGCGTTTTTCCTCGATTTGCATGCAGCAGAGATGGCCGAGATCCACCCTACTCTGGCCGATGGTAGCTTCCTTGAAGGCCTTCGACGTGGTATTCCCTGATCGTTCTGGAAGTCGTCGAGGAGGTCATGAAAATTGATGGAAGAAACGACGGCTAATGGGTTTACATACATGAATTTTACGTTGGGAAAGAAGCTATGAGGTGCGGCTCAGATCTGAAGGGATGGAGATGAACGCCCAGATTCTGATCTAGGTTGAAAATATGGAAATAAATTGTGAAATTAGTTATATTAATATTTGTACAAACTTTAAAAATGCATAACTTTTTCATACGAGGTCCGATTGGAACGAAACTTTTTGCGTTGCGATCGTAATGAAGAGAGCTTCGAAATGAAACTGGTTTGGATGGATTTGGAGACGGTGGAAATTTGGGCTAAAGTTGGGCGTCGTCCAGTTTTAGTTCCAAACCGGAACGTCTCGACGACAACAGAAAATCAAGGTGAGTGTTTTATAACGCTCACAATGTACTGAATATCTTTATGGTAGTTAAATTTGATATTATGAAGTGAAATGAATTTTATTTGTCGTTGTTTGATAAAAATTTAATTGTCATATAGATTGTCATTTGAATTCACCGTTGAAAATTAAATTTGACAGTCAAGTTGAAATTAAAAATTTAATTGCGATTAAATTACCTGATATTGATAACTATGAAATTGCCGTGAATTGTATTGTCTATTGGATGATTTATTTCGATGGATGCTATTGGTTGATATTCAAATGTTTGGATGTTTATTTGCTTATATATCCTGTTATACATACATATGACACTGTGATTGGTTTTAGTGATATATAGTCATCCCGGACATTTAATTGAAATAAATAATCACTTGGCCATAGGATAGAAAATTATATACGGACACCGAATTGGTTAAATTAATAATTTTTAAAAATCGTTGATTTGAAATTCATTTAAATGTTTTGATTTAAAAGTTATAAATAAAATCAATTAATAGAAATCGAATTTGTCGCAAATTGAGTTTGGAATGTCGAAATAAATTTTGGTTAAAAGAAATTGCTTAATAATTTAAGTTGAGACTTTGAAATTTAAAATTGGGATATGATTGAATTTCGAAAATTTATTTGTTTTAAAGATTGAACATTATTTCGAGCTTTGAGTATTACTAAGTAAAAGTGATATAAAATGATATTTCGGAATTGAGTTTGAAATTGAATCATATTTGAAATTGGATTTAAATATGAATATTGAAGAAATTTTTTGTTAAGAGTTATAAATTGATATTTTGGAAAATCAAGCTCCAAATCGATATAAATTGCAATTAAATTAATTGAAGGTAAATGTAGAATTGAATTAATTTGAAGTCAAGTTGACATTGATTGGATTGAAATCGAAATTGAATCGGTAGAATGGAAATTGAAATTGATTTGAATTGGGAAGTTATAATTGAAATGGTTTGGTTTGGAAGCTGTTTCATTTTGTTTCCAAATTTCTCTGTTGTATAAACCATCTTTAAATACTTAAACTATTTTGATCTATTTTAAAACTACTTAAAACTATTTTCTAAAAATTTCAAGCTGGTCAATACGGTGAAATGTTTATGCTTAAATCTTGAATTTAAATACGAATTGGGTTAAATGAAGTTGCAACCTAAATTGAAATTCGAAAAAATGTTTTTGAAATCGAAATGAGATATTGAGGCGAAAAGTGATTTTGAAATGGAATCTTACAATTTGAATAGATATGATGATATTTGAAATGGATTTGATTTTTGAAGCGAATATGATATTTTGATATCAATTATGAATTGATTTTGAAATGTAAAAGAGCCACCGGTGTAATAATACGTAGTTATTAAAGAGACCGGGATCGGATATGGACATACTCTCTGTCGATACCGAAAACCACTTTAATAACTAGTATACGCGGAGTGTTGATCCAGAACGAAGTGGATGGTTTGGTGAACGTGTTGACTGAAGAAAGAGAACGATATTGGATGACCCCTGACATGACTAAAACAGGAGCCGCGCCGGGCCATTGAGGATCGCCATCTCTAGCGGACACACTTCTTCGATACCTTATCTATTACTTATGTGATTCGATTTGGGTGCACCCCTCGATTATGGGAGTGTGGTTTCGCGGTGTTGGGGTAGTAGCTGCTATGCCCAACATCAGTCCGGATCATGCAACTACTAGTATCCTAGTTGGTATCACCTCATGTACCTTGTCATACTGATTATCCTATTCGCGACCACTACGTTTTGGTTTGTACCTTTAGTATATGGTGTTTGTACCAAAAATGGGCACAACACTCTTCGGGAGTTATTTGAAGAGATAAAATGAAGATTATGAATGTAAAACAGAGGTTATCTAACAAAAACTCCAACAAACAGAAATGTAAAATGCACAGACAAGCAATTTAGAGTGGTTCGGCGTATTGCCTACGTCCACTATGAAGTTTTGATGATTTTATTGATTCTCTTTCAATGATTACAAGCGGTTACAGCAATGAACAGCGGATTACAGATTAGAATTCGAAATTGACAGCAAAAGTATGATGCAAATCTCAATCCGGCAGAGTCTGGACGCTTCCGAGAAAAAAGATCCTTTTTCTGTTGATTCTGGGGCTCTATTTATAGGCGTAGGAGGCTCAGAATTCGCTCAAACTCCGGGAGACTTGGTCTGGCACGTGAGGGGGCCCACGCGACCGTTTCTAGAAAGTTTGGAGTCGATCTGCGATCGATACAAAGTCATTTCGTATCGATCAAGATTACCTCCAATTGAGCTCAAATTTGGTGGAGATGTTCCTCGGTATGTGTGCAACCTTCAGTTAAAATTTCATGGTATTTGGATCAGTGGATTGAGAGATATCATCGATACGAGGCGACGTTCTTCGCTAGGCTGTCTAGTTCGAATCCATCCCTCCGAACTGAGAGCTTCGAATCGATGGTGTCACGCGCCTCTGTGAAGACGTGGAACGCGCGCTTCGCCTCGATCTGGTCTTTACTCCGAGTCGACCGCGTCGACTCCATATATCTCGGCGCATTCGCATCGAGGGATGACGTGGTGTGCGCGCTTCGCCTCGATCCGGACTCTGCGCCGTATTGACTGCTTCGACTCCACATATCTCGCATCGTTTACTTCGATGGGCAACACGTCATTCTAATTGGTTGACTCGCTAGATACGAACAAGTTGTTGGGTACGTATTCGAAGCGAGGTTCTCAGATGGATACGAAGTAGGCACTGAATGATGGATACGAAGTAGGCACTGGCTGATGGATACGAAGTAGACATTAAATGATCGTTACGAACCAGGTGACCTATTGATGGATACGAAATGAGCGATGGACACAGACTGGTTGGATACGAAACAAGATCCACTGATGGACACGAAATCACCGCTGATCTGATGGATGCGAAATCACCCATAGCGATGGATACGAAATCTGGGCCGGGCTGAATGATACGAAGTCCATCGAGACGAATTCGATGGATTCGAAGCATGGTTGACTTCGATCGATACGAACTGCTGCTTCCCGATGGATACGAAAAAGTGCTCTTCCCTTTGACTTGCATCCATCATAACTTGAGCATATGAACTCGGATCGATCTGAAACTTGGAGCGTTGGTTTGCCTTATTTTCCCGATCATGTCTCATCGATTGGGGCTTGATCTGGACTTGGTCAAAATTCAACGATATCCATGACAAACGACATTTGTAATCCAACTCCTTGGTGTCCTGGCCTTGCCAAAAGGCGGGATAACATATGGATTTCCCTCTGGTGACTTCCGGTTTTGGGGAAACTACGGTCTTGTATATGCTCTTGGGAATAAAAATGTGTTAAGGGTGGAATGGGCCATGGCTTAACGCTAGTTTGATATTTTACTTTATGATAGACATTATTGTATAATAGCGTATTGTACTACATAGTAGATAGTTTAACGGATCCGTAAGTGATGGAAAATCCCGTAACATCTCTTGAGCTATTGCACGCACGTCGACACTCGATAGGAGATGTCAAACCCCGTAAACATCTCTAACACCGTTACACTCATCTTTATTTACGATTGATTTAACTTACATAAGGATGTTTTAGTCCTGACTCGAGTGTTTTGTCTTTTCATTATGCTCGGGTCAGTCCTGAGTTTTTTCAGATTTTGAAGATCTATTCTGGAGGACGAAGACGAAGATTTGGTATACTATTACTATTATTATCTTTGCATCATGTTGTCTGCTGCATTATTTTATTCGTTCTATTATATATGTATAACTCTGATAAATGATGTATAAATGATAATCAAAAGTATATTTAACAGCTTCATGAACTGTTTATTTGATTATTATATTTTATCTTTCCGCTGCGAGATTCTGTGATTGTTTTTTTTGTTCCTTTTCTCTTCGTTTCTTATTTACCCCATTAACCATCCGCCCTTTTGAATGGTTTGGAATCGGCATGTGTGTTTGATTCGTCGATTTAAACTGTCCAAAAGGGCGGGTCTGTTATACAAGATGTACTCATATATATCTTATATTTCACTACATTTGTAAGTTGTATTTGTCAGAAATTGTGAGGACAGATTGTTATAGCTATCTTGGTTGATGATAAATAGTTACTCTAATTTTATGTATGTATATTACACTTTTCTTTTGTAAAGTGGTGTTGTATATTATAAATTACTCGTCACGATATGAGATTTATTATGTCCTTTCGGCACTTGGATGCTCATCATGTGAATACCATGGATGTGTTAATGTCGACTTCTGAGGGTCGAAAAGGTAGGTTGTTACAATGTTTGGTATTATTGTTTGAGTGTTTGTTTGGATTTGAATTCTCACTTAAAAAGAGGATTGCACAAATACCATTGTTTTCCAGGGGACTTTTGTAGAGAGAGCCTAAGTGGTTTTTTGCCGTTACCAATTTACTGTTATATGCATCTTACTTATATTCTTATATGGCTTATATTGATGTTTGGTAGAAATATTCTTGACATATTGTTTGATTTGTGTAGTGTCGTTACAGCAATTATCTTGTACTGTCACTTATGAAATATCATCTCCTTAAACCTTGTGTGTTGAACTTGTGCTTGTATTTTTATATAATTAATGTTTAGTCGTGTTTTTGAATTTTGAAAGTTGTTTAAAACGATATTTTCAAGTATTTCTGAGAATTTTGAGACAAAAAGTAAGTGTTGTTTTAAATTTATAAAAAATTATAAATTTGATTAATTATCTTTCGGGATAATTAATATTGTTTTAAATTTATAAAAAGATTGTTAATTTAATTGATTATCTTTTGGGACAATTAATATTGTTTTAAATTTAAAAAAGATTATTTGATTAATTATCTTTCAGGTTAATTAATGTTGTTTTAAATTTATAAAAATATTATAAATTTGATTTATTATCTTTCGGGATAATTAATGTGGTTTTAAAATATAATAAGATTATAAATTTGATTTATTATCTCTTGAGATGATTAATATGGTTTTAAATTTATAAAAGAGTTGTATCAATTATCTTTTGGAATGATTGACATTGTTTTATATTTATAAAGATATTTTAAAATTGATCTATTATCTTTCGGGATAATAAATGTTGTTTTAAAGTTATAAATGATAGTTTATAAATAAGAAAAGCTTTAAAAAGGAATATTTAAAATTAAAGCTACGTATAAATTATTTTGGGTTTATAATAAACGATGTTTAATGACATATTGTTTTTGACCCGTCTTTAAAATTCACATAGAAATATTATTGGCTCTTTAAAAAGAATAATTTAAAGAGTGTTTTTATAAGTGTTTTCCAAATATTTGTGATGTGATAGTCAAGCATAGATGTGAGTCAAATGCTTTAAAAGATTTAACTATCATATACAATCATTTTTTTTATTCTCGATGGTTGATTTATAACTATCAATTCTGTTATCTTCTTTCTGTTCGTCTATTCAAAATGATTTCCTTTTTGGGAATTTATACTCTTGCCATTCATACAGTTAAGAATATTATCAAGTCAAGATAGGAAGCAATACTACCCTATCTTTTCTGGCTTCATTATATTTCCTGTAGTAGTGCTAGTTTCTTTCTTTTTCGATAGTTGATTCATTGACTATCGATTTTGATATCCTTTGCCAGAAATGACTAAAATAAACGTGCGAGTGGACATCGAGCTATGTAGGGTTGCTCCCATTAGGATATCTTCACATCTACTCTAGATCGGATTCGGTTGTATGCGTGCAAAGATGTGAAATACTTGGATACTCTATAAGGTTGGCAGGGTTTGGCTTGTACATTTTCCAAGAGCCATCGTACTTTTCAAGTATATTTTCTAGAGGTATACTTTCGGTAAGGAGATGCATCCTCTTAGTCATTGTAGAAAAAAAACTCATTTTACTTATTTGATTCAAATCTTTGAATCATTTTCTTAATTGCATCAAGAAGTGCCTAAAGCTCTTCTCGATGTTTATTTATTTGTAGCCATCCTTTCAAGTCTGATTATGTTCCGACTTGTTTCTATTCCTTCATTTACGGATGTTGTTGTAACGATCCATATTTTTAACCATTTAAAATTATTGAATTAAATAATGATTTTGAATAAAATTATTTAAATATTAAAATTATATGAATTAAAAATGTGTTTCTACGTTTAATTCGAAAAGAAGAAAATAAGGAGAAGAATTAATTTCGTATATTTTGAAAATCTATCATGTTTCAATTTTAATTCAAAACTGGTCAATATTTTAGTGAAAAATATTATTTTTTGATATATAAATATTTTTACAAATAATGTTTTAAATTTTTTTTCTAGCAAAATGTCATCTAATTATGATCTTTCTAGCTCTAATTATTGCAAATTGAAATTTTTTTATATTTTTTGGGTCGATGTAGTTGGCTACCACAGTGAATTTTTAACGCGGTTGCCTTAGCGCTGATATTAATGTGTCATATTGTTCGTCTTTTCTCATTGATTGTGACGGTATATTTATTTCTGTGTTTGGACGTCTGATTTAAAATTTAGAGTTGTTACACTAAAGAGTGCAAGGCACATTGTAATTTGAATTATAGTCGATACCCATGTATGTGTGTACATTTGGAAGGTAAGATTTGGTCTTAGCGCATCATCTTATATTTTTGGAAAATAACTATTCTCTCTCCTCTTTTCAAATAATTCTTTCTCATATTTTATTCGAAACTAGATGAGGCTATAAAACTTTATTTTTCACTATTCATTAAAATTTCCTTATAGCCTATTCTCATAATCCTTGTGTCTCAAAACTCACGTACCCATAACACGCACCTTCCCCTCTCACCGCCGCCAAACCCTATCCATGCCCAAACTGTCATGCCGCACAATACCTCCACCACTCCATTACCACCTTACGCCTCACCTTCCCTCTACACCCAGTTCTGCGTCATCTTTAACATCCCCTATCTAGAGGCCCAAAACTAAGCGCTACAGATGCTGAGTCATTTATAGTATTAGCTTCCGGCAACTAAATATGGCTATGTTAATGGTGTCAATAATTTCACAAGCACTTGAATATGGAATAAAACAATCAATTCAAAACCACATTTACTTCTTTACATTTCAAAATCAATTGTTTCACATTCACAACACATAATCCCAAGTTGTTCCCAGGGACAGATCAAATATAATTATTACAAATTACGCCAAGAGCGGTATATGAAGATACCTACTTGGTTGATCAGAGTCATATGATCATAATAGACCTAATACAGACAACACGGTGGAATATTCTTCAAAATATAACAAGAACTGCAATTCCTAAATAGCTATCCGTTGCTTCCTACATGCCTCCGGTAGCTTATTCGTCAACATTCTAAAACCTAAAAAAGACCTTAAACCCTCAGCCTACTAAATTAATTTTGAGCACCCGAGAGTTTAAGGGGAAACATAAACTCCGAGTCAAACATAAAGTCTGGTGCGAATAATATTATACATCCCGGTTTAATTATATTAGTGAGACCACACCGGTTAGCGGAACGGGCTTCCCCTCACGAACATCCTTTTAAAACATATCTTTTCAAAACCTTTTATTGAACCATATACTTTGCTCCTGCATCCACAATGGTTAAATGTTGTAAAGCGATCGTTATGCAAACATACATAAATATTAGGTAATAATGAACTATATGTTCGAACACATAAGTTTTGTTTGGATAACTTTTAACCTTTGGCTGACTCGGGCCTACCTGATAATAAAATTAAAATTAATCTAACTCATGTTTGATAATCCTCTTCTGGATTATCTATCCTTAACTATCCGTTAAATGTTACACTTTTGGACGATCTGTCCTTAACTAACTGTTAAATACTTCACTACTGGACGGTCTATCCCTAACATAATCATTTCCTAGGTCTTCCTGATCCTGATGGTTTTTCGGTCTTACCAATAATCTATCTGTATACATACATATATTCCTTTCGGTGTGTAATCATAATTTTAGTCTACCTATGACAAAGCCCTAAACACTGGAATTTTGGACAACAATTAGCTAGGGCTATTAGCTAATGTATAGGCCGCGACCCCATATTAGTCCCATCGGGTTTTCTAATATCTGGGTCATTTTCACTTAAGGATCCCCTCCCATAATTTTCGTTAAAACATTTTCAAAATGATTTAAAAACTTTAGGTCAAACTTAAACAAGGGGAAGTATATAATCTTTATACTTTACTCAAAATCATATCACTATGTCATATATATTCTTTACTCAAACTTTAGTTGAGGAAAACAGTTAACAATTTGAAAGAACCTCTTTCTACACTTTTGAAATCATCTCTTTCAAACTCAAACTTTTTGAAAACAATAAAAACATTAGACATCCTTCTTTAAAATCACTTTAAAACACTGCCTTAGAAAAACTTTGGCAAACTTTCCATCTCAAACCTTTTGAAATTATTCACTTAAACCTTTCGAAGTCATTCAACTAAAACCTTTCGAAATCATTCACTTAAACCTTTCAAAGTCATTAAACCTTTTAAAACATAAACCTTTCGAAGACTTACTGGGTTTAACCTAAAACAAGTGAAAAACCTTCTTTTAAAACCTTTTGACTCAATTGGAAGCAACATTTCGACTAAGTCGAAAGCTCTGCTTCGAAAGCTTGATACACTTTAATTAAAAACAAGGGTAGTTCACCTAAGTCGAAAGCTCTCTTACAAAAGCATTAGGAGAAGCGGCTGGTTTTAAAATAAGTAAACCTTTCGACTTTGTCGGAATATTCAAAACAAAACATTTATAAAGCGGCAGTAACTCTTCGACTGTGTCGAAAGGTTTCAAAACAAGATCGTGTTAAAACAGCAGTAACCTTTCGACTACATCGAAAGGTTTAAAACCATTCTTTCAAACACTTAACCTGGTTGAAAGCAACCAAGTCGAAAGCTGTTATTCAAAAGCAAAGTAGGTGAAAGCTTTTGGTTTATAAAACAAACATACTCCAATCTCTTTGGCCATCAACCTTTTGATTAAGAACCCTTCGACCTTGTCCAATTCATTACTACCAATTAACTTGATACCATATGCATTGGGTTGACCTTGTCGAAAGCTATGAACCTCTCGACCTTGTCGAAAGGTCTGGGTCGGAAGGTTTGTTGCCGTAAAGGCTGAAACATGCTAAAAGTATGATTTCTTTATTTTTAACTTAAAAAGGATAACTTTTCAATTAACCTGCTTTTGTTTTTCAAATTCTCATTGGTTAACAAATTCTTTTCAAAAATGTGCTGCCACTATTTTCCGAATTAAATAATAATTTTATTTTATAAAATGCCCTTTTTCCTTAATTAAATATATAAAACATTTAAGTCTCATACCTTAAATAATTTTATATATTCATTAAATCACTTAGGAAAAATCTTGAAAAATCCTAGAAAATCTATTTTAGTATGTTGCCCAATCCCAAAAAATCATTATTTTAGCTGTAAATAATTTATAACCAAATAAACAATTTCCTTCATTAGAAAATTAATATAAAATCCCCATTAATTCAAAAAATTATAAAAATTGAAACCCATCTCTAAAATATCATTTCCAATATATATTTAAACTTTCAAGGCATTTGAATGTCATCTAATAGGATTTTCATATCAAACATATCATTTAAAACAAGTATGAACATACATAATCTACCGACAAACATATATATTTAATTTTAATCATCAAAACCTGACATATACTTGAAAAAACATTTCGGATCTAGTCTTAAAACTGGAAACTAAAAGAAACTAGAATGTAGTAATTATTCACCTTAGCTTTGAGATTATAGATGTGAGATTTGATGTTGATTTAATTTATTATCTTCCTTCTCTTGAATCCTAACTTTTCTTCTTCTTGAGAATAAAAATGGTAGCCGGCCTTGGTAAGATTTTAGTTTGAATAAAATGAAATAAGCGTGAGTTCTATTTCTAAGGGTTTAGGGTATAAGCCTTTCCTATTTCCCATATTGCCCTTCTCATATCCCAACACATTAAATCAGGTTATTTCATTTTAGTTTATACACTAACATGGCACGACTACCCTTAGCTAATCAATTATCAACTTATTAATCTCCACATTATTTTATTTAATTTATCCAATTAATCATTCTAAATAATGTTATAAAAATATTTGGTGTTACATCATCCTTCTCTGCTAAGAACAAAAACCGTTGCACTTCACATAGACTACCGCCTACCACCCAATGCCAACCTCCCACTTTCCTAGATCCACTTTCGACCACCTTCCTCACCACCCACATTTCCATTGCCTACCTACCACCTCTACTCCACCTGCCACAACACTGCCAGCTGCAACCTCAATACCTCTGCCGTGACCAAAGTCACCGCCTTCATCCACCTCGGCCTGTCACATCACCATACCACTACGCTTTCTCTCTTCGCTTCACCGTTGTTTGTTCGCACCATGTTCGTCTCATTGTTCGTGTCTGAAGTGTGTTAAATCTAAGTCTAAAGTGCTCGTGCATGTTGAGATACATAGTCAAATAGTTGTTTGTGTCGAGCAGTTTTCATATTTTCATATGAATGTGAGTGTTTAAACTCACGAAATACTATAAATTCTATTGCAAGTTAGACCAAAGTCGTGATGTGTTAAATTATATTGGTTTGCTGTTTGTGAATTAAAATTGAATATCATTGCTAGTTGAACACCCTGATATAAGATTGTCGATAATTATTATGGTATATGTATAGTTAAGTTAATAAATTTTTATTACACGTGTGGGCCTATGATATGCTACTAATGGATGAAATTGTGTTAGACCATTAATTGTGATATACACCCGTCACAACCCTGTTGAATTATTTAAGCTATATTAGTTGTCATGCGAATATTGTGAACATTTAATAGTATGATAAAACCCTTGGACATCTTATATTGATATGTGGAAAAAGTTAAAAATATATAGTTTTACCATTTTAGCTAAACATGTAATTTTGACAAGTAAACTACCGTTTCATCTTTGTTTGATTTTTTTTTTGCAAATGAAAGTATTTAACTCTGAAACTTTTATATGTTATAAAGGTTGAAATTCTGAAAATTTTTGTTAAATTGGATTTTCAAAATGTTAATTTGAAATTAGCTTATTAAATTTTTAATTCGAATGGAGAAAAAATATATTTTTAAGAAGTATATTAAAATGACTTGAGAAATTTTCTATGACTTCATTATAGAAAATAAAAAATATTTTTTAAATAAACTTATATTAAATTCGATAATATAGATAATTTTATAATTTATTTTAGAAAATAGCTCTATTGGAAAATGTATTTTTATAAAAATAATTATTTTAACTTGCAAATTTTTCTGTAGCTTATTCACAATATAAGAAAATTATAAAATAAAGGAACCTATATTTAGTTTGGCATTTAAAGTATTTTTATGGTTTATTTTCTAAAACTAGCTTTTATGTAAATTTCAGGAATTTATAGAAATTTATATGAGAATATGATAAATTTTCATTGTTTGGAGTTTAGGTATGAAATTATATGACCTGTTTATACATATTGGTTGATATAGCTATATTGTTGAATGGTTGATATGTTGTATTGTGATGTTTGTGATTTACTATTTTATGTCATTCCCATTTAATTAATAATTATGACACTCTTTTGGCACTGTATTACACCTTATGATCGTTGATTGTTTATGGATGTTATACTAATTAATTGTATTGTTAAATTATATAAATAAACACTATTGTTATTCGGTTTAAAAATAAATAGATTTGAAAATGAAAATTTACTAATTTAGCCTTAAAATAGAAAATCAAAATTAAACGTTGTTTTATCCTTATTTGAAAAAGTTTCACATTCAAAAATTTTGATATGTTAAAATAAATGATATTTTGAAGAGGATAGTCTAAAATTGGGTACGTGTAGATTTTTTAAGAATAAATTATTTAATTAAATTGAATAAATAGGCATTTTGTAAAATGGTATCATTTTAACTTGAAATTTTCTTTGTAACTCCACTTTAGTAAATTAAAAAATATTTTACAAAGAAACCTACACTGAATTCTATCATCTAATAATTTTTGTATTTTACTCTTTGAAAATGGTAGTACGGGGAATTTGAAAATTTGTAAAAATGTTAAATTAACCCGAAACTTTTTCTACAGCTCCTATATATTATTTGGAGAATATTTAATAAAGGGACCTATATTTATTTCGATTATATAGTGAAATTAATCATTTAACCTTTAAAATTAGCCGGTTGGAAATTTGGAAATTTATTAAATTGATTTGGAGAAATATAAAACTTTACTGAAAATTCTAAAAGGGTGTTTTAAGAACTCTAAAAAATTAATTTGGAATTTTTATGAAAATTTTTAGTCTTTTATAATTTAATTAGTGCAAAATCTTATGTATTTCAACTTTGAAAAATAACAAATATTTCGGGAAATTTCTAAAAAAAATTCTGTAGATTTCTTATGTTAAAATGAAGAACTTTTTATGTCAAACACTTTCTGAAATTATGAATGGATATTTCTGTAGAATTTAAAATGGACAAAACAGCAACTTCTAAATAATTATCTTTCCCATTGCATTTTCTTCTTCTTTCATCCCTTACTTTCGAACGTTTACAACTATATTACCTCGTATTATTTAACTACTACCCACCATGTTTATTTACTATTTCTATAACTGTTGATTGTTTGTGAAATATGATTATTATTCTAACTGAATAATTTTTAAAGACATTCATTTATTCATTCCTATCTTTCTTTTTATCTTTCCATTATTACCGTAATGATCTTTTTAACTAGTCCATTTATATCCTTATTAAATTACTTTAACTCTCTATTTATTTCACATTTTCTGTCCTATTATTTTAAAGTTACAATCTTTTCCAGTTACATTCCTTATGAAACGACCTATTTCACACATTCCTTACTCTGTTTTAAACTTATAGTCGGAATTTATAGAGTAAATTCAAATTAATTATATATATATATATATACATAGTAGATTTTTGAAAAATACTTTCAAAAATATAAGTACGCCACTCATACATATACATATCCCTATTGATCGGGTAACCTAAGCTCTGATATCACATGTAACAATCCGCCCCAAAATGGACCTAATTTGGACCCAACATGACCATCAAACAATATACCTATCTCAAAGGGAGTTGTTAGGTTGATAAAATTAAAACAATACACCATACACAGAGCTATCTATCTATGCTTTCAGAATCACATAGCGGAATGGATAAAATATAATATTAGAAACAAGTACACATTTCATAAAAGAAAACCATTTTAGAAATATAACATGTTAAATATTTTGACATGCCTACATAAAGCATCCACAGTATAATATTTCAAAATAATATATCTATCTGAACTAGGTACAATAAAAATATTTAAAAAGCATAAATAGATATATAACTGCCACAAGTCTTCACCTCCACCTTTGTCACCTAAATCAACATTGTCTCCTAATATATGTATTGTAATGAGGAGTGGGTCAGAACAAAAAATGTCGGGTGAAATGAAAATCTTAAACTTTACTATAATTGTATTTGGGCAATATTATTTAGATAAGAAATATGTCTTATGTATTTAAAACTATACCACACTAATAACTTTAACTGTAAGCCCAAAGCTCTTTCCAATTCCAAAAACCTAACTCAACTAATATCGATGATGTAAGAGAACGCACCCAAACCAATAAATACCGTTTATTGGAGATTAGGAAGACTCTAACCATTTACTACATGTAAAATAGTTAGGTCCCCGTCACCTAATACCTAATCCATTTCTAGATTCTAAGGCAACTATCATTAACAATGCAAGGGCGAGAACCTCCAAACCACTTAAAACCTTTTTCTGAGAAATTAGGCAGACTCTGATAATCTAAGACCAATAAAATAGGCAGCTCCGCATCATTTAATACCTAACCTGAGATGGGTCCTTACATGGTTCTCACTAAATGACTTTATAATAAATCCCATCGGGTCACTCAATCCTAAGAAAGAGGCGGACCCTACCATAGTCACTGAATGCCTCCATCCCAAAGCAGACCCCTCCTAAAGATTTCTCATATTGTACATAATCTAACTATGACATATTAGATTAATCCGACTATTCGTAGGTACTGATAGTATATTAGCAGGTCAGATTTATCATATAGAATTGGGAGTAACCTCGCATCCACTGGAGTTATTTATTATAAGCGATGTCTCACATCAATCCGCAAAGCCACACCGCTGGTAGCCAGATTTAACTAAGCAAACTTCCATGTAACATTGGACTGACCTCACATCTCTATATCTTAGTCATACTTCATATGTACACAAATTTTATACATACACCGTCTTACAAAATTAATAAATAAGGCCATATAAGGTATCCTCTCAATACGTCTTTAATTATTGATTAATTTCCAAAATTATCGGTAACTACCTTCTTAAGAAATTAATGTTATTTACTATCCTATTAATTCTAATTAATACGTTAAGTACGCTATAATCATTAGTTATTAACTTTAATAACCAATACATTAATTTTATATATATACATGAGATACGAATAAAATATTTCCAATCATGCACAAAGAAAACTATAATTAATTTTAAATGTCAAAACTAACATAAGTCCCAAACTCCAAACAAAAGAATAGCCAATATCCTTAGCAAACAATTTAACTTGTAAACAAAAAGGAATAATACCAAACTTGTCTTATATTAATATAGTAGAGTTAACTCTTTTATTCAAGGAACAAACTTTAAAATTTAAACCTTTCATATTTTATTCAACTTATGCAATTACCATCTTGGAGTGAAAAAGGGGTTCTTACTTATTTTAATGTACAGAAATAAGAGGTGCAAACTACAATTAATCAAAAATCATACTTTACACACCATTTTTAACTTTATTTATTTTTAGAATCCTTTAACACTACATGAGAAATTAAAAGAGATGAAGTGGAATAGATTATAAATTGCTTAAATCTCAACACAAATATGATTCTACTATATTTATACAAAACAATTGAAATTCCAACATATTCAAAGATTGACATTTATTTAGGGAAATTTTGGGGGTTTTAGATGTCATGTTTTTGTTTACCAAAATTTCTCAAGACTACATCAAATCCAAATAAATACTATTCAATTACAAAAAATGAAGAAAAAAAACTTGATATTTTCACTCACAGAGAATTGTTTGCTTCCTAAACGGATTTGATTCCACCATGCCTAATTCTCTTCCAGATCTCCCTCTTTTGGATTATACAACAAAGTGAATTGTATATAGAAATTAGATTCGGAAACAGAACTAGTGGGGAATAGAATTAGAAATCAAAAGAATTAAACGTCTAAACCTCTTACCTGAAATCCTAACTGATTCTGAAATCCATAGGAGAAGAAGAAGATTTGATCTGATTTATACCGCTCTTAATTTTTTGTTAGGTCTTTCCCTTTTTGAATATACAACAAATATATATTGTGTATATCTGTATATATATGTATGGGTGTGAATATATATATGTGTGTGTATGTATATGTGTGTGTGTGTGTTTGTGTATAAATATAATTTTAGAAATCAGAAAATAGAGAGAAGAAGGACTGAGAATTTTATTTAAATTGAAGATTAGAAATTAGGATTACTTAACAGAAAGTTTACTGTTTTTGAAACCCTAAGGGGAAAGAATTTGACAGAGCTTCACCATTGCTATAGAATTTTATGAGATAAGTGGAGGGTCTAGGGTGGAAAGGAACGACGATCGTTGGATTAAAAATAAACAAATCCGGACCTTATAGGCCTTAGGTTTTCATCATCCAGAAGTCATCACCGGTCGAATGCTACTCCTTGGACAGTTGACTACTAGCAGTCGACCTGTCCAAGTAAGGCGGTCAACCGATCGTGCTTGCGACCGCCGATTTCCTTTATCGTTTTATTTTATTTATTATTTACTTTACTTTATATATTACCCTTAATTCTGATGCGTAATTAAATGTTAAGTAACCCTTAATGTTAATTATTTATACTCGAATTTTTAACTTTTCCAAAGTCTAATTATTTAAATTTTAAATTTAAACTCATTTGAATAATTTTAAATTTTGAAACTTCAAACTCTTATAACTTCTTCGTTTGAACTTCTATTTCAACATATGAAAATTAATCAGAAAATCACCACGGACGCAATGGTGCAACCTCCGTAGTCCAATTTCGACATTTACAATTTTTTTAATTTTAGACTTATTTTAATTACTTAATTTCTTGTTGAGTTTTACAAGGTATTACAAATTAAAGTGGGGTTTTGAGGGTATAAATAACATAGATAGTAAGGAGCAAAAAAGGGACCTGGATCCTCCCGTTTCTCTTACCATTTCACCTCATTTTGAATCAATATTCCAGCCACTTATGCCCTCATACAACCGGCTATAATTTGCTCATATTTGGGCCTATATATTGCTTCAAGCCCGATCAAATAAATGTGCAATTAAATCCAATTCAAATGCATATCGATATCGTGTATCGATACATGTATATATGATTATTATTTATGCATTATTTAATATTGATCAACACAATTAAATAAAATTTTATAATCGATATTTTATAAATATTAAATAACTTCTAAAAATTATAATTAATTAAATTAGGTGGTAGTATGAGTATTCAACATTTCGGTTGTGTGACTCTTAGGTATAAATTCGATCAGCAATCAACATTGAACAATTCGAATATTAATGTTCATACGTCACCTTAACTAGGTGTGACATTATAGCCAAATTTATTGCTTATATAGCTTTGGTAAAATCTAATTTTACTTATTGAAGCATTATCATGTATTGACAATTATTTACACCTATTCTCTCCGTCAAAACTATATCACGTTGGAAATTGTGGAATTTAGTAATGGTCAAAATTCCAATATCTTCCATATACAACTTTATAGTCCAAACACAAAGTCCTTAATTCAATAATATCAATTACTATTAACTGAACTACTCTAGCCAGAGACTTTGACTTTAGTTGATTGTGATACTAACGACATATAACCAAGAAGACGAATTCTCTCTTGAATAGTTTTTCACTTCCAATGCCTCTACTCGACTCGACTATAGTCGTTTGATGGACATTATGCCATGATTTAACTATATATAATCAAAATGGAGTTTCCACATCGAAGCTCGATGGTATTCCCATGTCAAGGGAATTGTGTAATATTGTCACATCAATATTTTCTGTGACCTTGATTATATTAACCAAATGAAAAACTATCAAGTGGATCATTCCGTAGTTATCCAATAACTATCAGTATTTAACACCATGGTGCCTTCAACAGCTATGAGTAGTACACTACCCAACATTTAGAGCGAGACGCAATCTAATCTCAACGGATAGATCGACACCCACTCGATACATCTTGATTATGAATATTAAAATGGTATGTATATTTTACTTTGATAAATCACTAATGATGATAACACATTGTAGCTATTATCAAAAAATATACCATTTATGGATTTTCTATTAAGTATACTTTTAATTTAATTAATTAATTAATTAATATCGCATATTATATCAAGTATGCAACACCTTCAGAAAAAATATAAACATTTTAAATTCAAATATAGGAATTATTTAAATATTTGAATTATAAATTTAATATTAATTTAATGTATGCAATAGCTTTATTTAACTCATTTTAATTAATTAATTAGAATGGTAAACTCATTTTGTAAATTTGTTCATAATAGTAAATAGTTCGAATAATTAACAAGAAAATCAATTGTTACTAAATTGACCTGATTTTTAATGATATAATTTTAAATGAATTTATAGAATTATTCCAAACTTTTAATTTGAAAAATAATTAAATTTCTATTTGACGTATTTTTTGGAAAACGTTAGTATTTTTGAAGTTTCATAGAATAAGTTATCCTGTGTATTTTTGTGTGGTATTGTGATCGTGTCACATTTTTGTGCGTGTTTGTATTTTTATTTATGTCATTCGCGAATCATTTGCGAATGGGATAATGTGTAGTGAAGTGCCGGAAGTAAATTTAATAACTTCAACACTTAGACTATTCTTTATTTTTCATTCCTCCCTCTCTTCTTTTCTATTTTATTTTTCCTGTACAAAAATAAAGTAGCCGCCACGACAAAATGAAATCTTTTCGAAGTTAGGAACAATGAGAAGAGCCGATTTTAGATTAGTTGAACTCGTGTGAGTGAGATATTCAAATCTATGTGAAGTTTCTTAGGTGTGGTCGAGGTTGGTCGAGCTCGACTTATTCACATCGTGGCAAGGGTTAAGGTTTGGCGGAGCTAGGCGAGGCATGTGGAAAAACAGAGTGTGGATTTGAGTTTCTCGGATGAAGGAGAGCTTGGGTGGTCGATTGAGGTGGTGCGGCTACTCGGAGAGGGTCACGACATTTGGGCGGCTAGTTGAAGATGCCAGGTCGCGTTTGCCTAGGGGGCTGAGCTCGAAATGGATGGTTCGAGAGAGAAGCTCCTGCCAAGGGGAGTTCGTCGAAGTTGGCGATATTGGATTTCATGGAGTGTAGTACAAGGTAGAGGAGGAGATGCAGGCTAGGAAAGCATGGACTGTTGTGAACGGGAGCGGGAAAATTTTGGATTTGGGGAAAATGGGTTTGTGAGGTAATTATTTTTTAAATAGTGATTAATTAAATTAATAAATTCAAAAATATTATAAAATCTATAATTATTGCATGTGAGGTCTAATCGAGGCATGACCTTTTGCGTTGCGCTCGCAGAAACATTATCTAGGCACTAGAGTTGATTTCGTCAAGTTTAGAGCAAGTATAATTTTAAGCTAAAATCGAATAGATCGAGCAGAAACGCCTAAGTGATAGCTGGAATAAAAGTGAGTTTATTCACTTTTGAATGGACATCATGATGTATGTGTTATATTATTGTTTATATATGCTTGGATGTTTATTGTTGGTTGTATGATTTGGTTTGTTCCCACTTGGTAGTGGATGACATAAATAACCATTGTTTTGCAATGGACAAAAGGAGGAAGTCGAAGTGTTTTCATAGCGAATAGGTCGCTACAGAATACTTCGAAATGCATATACACATAAGTGATTTATAGAGGGACTTTTGTAGAGAGACGCTAAGGGTTTTCTCACTAATATTGATTTACTTGAATTCTTATGTTACTTATATTGATGTTTGGTTCAAATATTTGTGACATATTGTTTGATTTGCGTAAGTGCAGCTATAGTGATTACCACTATAACGACACTTATGAAATATCATTTCCCCAAATCTTTATGTGTCTTGTACTTGCACTTGTATTTTTACGAAATAAATGTTTGGTTGCGTTTTTGCACTTTGAAAGCTGTTTGAGCTAAATTTTGATTACAAAAGTCACTAAAATTTTGTCAATGCATACTAGACCCATAATATGTTGTTCTAAAAATAAAATATTGTATTCATACTCTGTAAAAATGTGGAGAAAAATTCAATTTGAAAGATACCTATTTAAAGGAATTTTCTATAAGCCTTTTAGCGGCAGTTTTGCGGCATTATTACCAACTTTTATTAATTGGATTTAAACTTGATTTTTCTTCTTCAATCCTTTTAGTGAACTTTTCTAACATATATTTAAGTGTTTTAAAAGTGGTTTAAATTTATACATATTTTAAATGATTTAATATAGATTATCAAAGAAGGAATTTTATTTCGAAATAAGAAAAGGATATTATTTCGAGTTTTAATTTTAAACTTAAGATTTTTCAAGTAATATTTGAAACGGATGTTTTAAACTATATTCAAGTATTTTTGAGGTTACTGAATAGTGAAAAGAAAGCATGGATTGTAAAACCGTTGTTGTAATAAATGTTTTCTAAGAATTGAGAAAAGAATTCGTGGATTATGACACTTTTGTTATAATAAATGATTTCACAAAATTATTAAGAAAACTGGTTAGTTGACTTAATAAGCATTGATATTCTTAAATATTTAGGAGAGTTTTGTTTCAAAGATCATAATAGTTTGATTTATAAATGATTTTATAAAAGAAAAGATGTTTAAAAAAAATGTTTTAAAATAAAGCTAAGTGAAATTGGTTTTGGGTTTATAGTAAACAACGTTTTAATGGCATTTGTTGCCCCTTCTTTTTGATACATTTGGAAATATAACTTACTCTTTGAAAGAATATTTTAAAGAGTGTTTTTAAATTGTTTTACAAATATTTGTGATGTGGCAATTAAGCACAAGTGTGAGTCGAATGTTTTAAAAGTTGACTCATTTAGTGAAATTATTTTGTCTTACATTTAGCACTAAACGTTGAGGGAAATCTTGCTATTCTTAAAGTTAAGAATGTATGTCGAGTCAAGGTAGGAAGCAACACTGCTCTAACTTGTCCACCTTCATTTTTTTCCTAGGAGTAGTATCAATTTGGGATCGACAAGTTGTGATAGCGTAAGAGATTTAATTTTCATATATGATCATTTTTTTATTTCCGATAGTTGATTTATCAACAAACGATCCTGTTATCTTCTTTGTGTTCATCAATCTAAGATGATTTGTTGTTCGTTGAGGAGACTCTTTTTATTCTTAAAGTTTAGAATGTATGTCGAGTTAAGGTATGAAGTAACACCACCCTAACTTGTCCGGCTTCATTATTTTCCCTGGGGTAGTACTAGTTTGGGATCGACGGTTGCAATATGTATATGAGATTTTAATGCCATATACGATCATTTTTGTTATTCTTGATATTTGATTCATTGGCTATCGATCATGATATTCTTCGTTTTTCCTCGTCAATCTAAGATGATTTGTAGCTTGTTTTGAGCATTTGCATCTAACACTGGAGATAACTAAAACCAAAGAGCGAGTGGTAGCCAAGATATGTGGGTCGCGCCCATTAGGTATGTTTACGTTTATCCAGAGTGACTTCAGTTGCATGCATGCTGTGATGTGAAATATTTGGTTTCCCATTTCTCGCGAGGGTCTAGCATGGAAGTTCCTGAGAGTGATGCGTGTGCTTCCAAGCATAATTTGTCTAGAGGTATACTTTCATAGGGGATTGCATCCTCCTAGTCATGTTGGATGAATTCATTATCCATGTTCTGATTCAAACCTTGGAGTTAATCCTTTCTTAATTGCATCGAGAAATAGTTTGTAACTTTCTCTATGTTTAATGATTTTTGTTCATTCTTTAAGTTTGGATTTTGATCTTGTCTGTGTTCATCGTTTCTAGTTTGGATTGTTGTTCTGATTTAATTTTCATTCTTTCATGTATGGAAGTCGTTCTTATGAGCTAAAACCTATTTTGTGTTTAATGGCGTGGTCTCATAGATTATTATATGTTCACCGTATTTCTTGAGTTTTCTCGCGCTTGTTTTCCAAATCGATCTGGATGTTATTTTATTATACCGCTTGGGTGAGATTGAGTTTTTTCCAGGTTATCATTGGTGGGACATGAAGCTTAGGAATTAGAGCTAAATGTTCGCATGCCGTAGTATTTTTATTTTTCATTGTATGATTATGTATACCCATCAGCAATTGTAAGGTCAGAAAGTTATAACTGTCTAGGCTAAAAAGGTTTGTTTTTGACTCTGATATAGCATGTATTTAGAGTGACGGTTTTTACTATCTTTGTTATATTATATGAGATCATTCCGTTGTTAGATTTTATTTCCCTCTATTCTTCCTTTTCCTTTTCTTTTACCTAACAATCTATCTTTTTGGCATTCAGACGATCGGCACTCTAATAACGCGAACGTATTAAGTGCCGACTTTTGAGGGTCGAAAGATGGACCGTTACAAAGTATATAATAGAAAGAAATCACATTTAATTTTAAACAAGTTTGGTAATTGAGTTAGATATATATAACAGTTACATAATTGCCCATTAAACATACCCCTAACTCTATCATACGGATTATTTGGTCTTTGGCCTGAGTTAATAACATAAGTTTTTGGTTGGTCTCGGAAAACTAATAGGCTATAGTGATGATGGAAAAATTATATCGATGTACGGACTTAATGGAATTGGTAGATTAGAGACTGTGTGGCCTTAGATCCTATTAAGTACCCGACTTTTCATTTTTGACTCATCTTATATGACTATTATGTTATATTCTAACCATTACGGTTGCAAGTGGATGTGGAGAGCATAGTGCATTAGGCTTGTCTCATCCTATCCAATAGATGTTACGTCTTGCATTTGAGTATAAGGTACTAGTGAGGTGAATCATGTTTCACTCAGCAGCGTAGTCTCATTATTTACCCATTTTGATTATGATGGACTGATATTCATAAAAGATTTTTGTCCAACCCGAAGATTTTAATTTCCCTTTAAACTCATGGATTTTTCATTTGAGTAGGCTAGGAGTAGGGTTTTCAGATTAAGCTTTGGAAGATGTTATCAAGTAAAGCTAATAGTACTTTATATTTATTTTTGCTTCATAGTATAACTGCTTTTGTTTGGATGAAAAGATGGGATGTATAACGCTCTTGGAGCTAAATTAATTATATTTTATCCGAACGATGTAATCATAGGGTTCTTTAATAGGCATGTAATGAATTTGAAATGAAGAAATGAATTTTCTTTTGAAAATTTTTGTATTCTCGTGCTCTTGATGTTAATGATACAATAACCCATATCATTTTGTAGCCAAAAAAAACTAAAGATGACATCATTGGTGGCTATTTTTAGATCCCAAAATGGAGGACGTTATAACTTGACTATGTACAAATGGCCTACCTATGAACCTTGAAAGTCTAGTACAGTAGCTCTTAATAAATCTTTGAGTACCTTACTTAGTCTTTTCATTTGCTCATCAGTCTGCGAATGGTAAGCAAACTCATGTTCAGCATGGTACATACATCCTGTAATCTCTTCTAGAACTCACTAGTAAAAAGGATCCCAATTACTTCCAATATTACTCGGTATTCCATGTGGTCTCACTAAATCCTTCACAAACATTTTTGCCAAATTTGGCATCATTTTTATCGACTGAACGAGGATAAAGTGTTTTGCACTCTTAGTCGGTCTATTAACTGTAGCTCAAATACTTTCATTTTCCCTATTTAACTTAGGCAACCTATAGATAAAATCTATTAATGTCAAATTCAATTTCCATTGTGATACCTCTAAAGGGTGAACTATTCCACTTGGCTTTTGATGTTTGGTTTTTATTTGCTAGCAATCCAAACGTTGCTTAACTCATAAGCCTATATTATTGTTGGTTCCACTGTAGAAGAAACTCTTCTTCATATCTTAGTACATTTTTATATTTCTAGGATAAACAGTAAATTTTGATTATTGACATTCTCTAAGAACCTCTTTTCTTAGATTGTCTACTTTTGGAACACACAATCACCCCTTTTTTCTAAACCATCCTCTTTGATCAAGTGCAAAGTCTTTCAAATCATCAATCATTGTATGTGCTTGCTAGGCTCTTAATCTAGCTAATAGTGAATCATCTCTTTGCATTGTAGTATTATTTCGATCAATACTGTTGAACTTCTAAACAAGAGATCATGGTTGTACATTAGCAAAAACTTCCCATCGACCATATGAACCCTATAAGAAGCTAGTGCCTAAAAATCCTTATGTTCGGCCAAAATTGCCAATATCATGTTCTGATGTTTTCTACCAAGTGCATTACTCTATCCCAAAGTCATAAACCGCCAAAGATTTAAGCCATCTTTAATGCCTCGTGTTTAGCTCCTTCTAAGAAAATAATTATTTCAAAGACTTATGGTTTGTAAACAACTCGAACCATTCTCCCCAAAGATAATGACTCCACACTTTTAATACAAAGATTATCGTTGGCGAATCCAAATCATGAGTAGTGTATTAAACTTCATGTGGTCAAAGCTATGGAGAAGCAAAGACAATGGCTCTACCTTTCTACATCATTATAGCTCCTAATCTTGTTCCACAAGCATCAGCATACACCACTATGTCTAGATTTCCATTTAGAACAATTAACACGGTCGTGTTTGGTCAATAAATATTACAGCTTCAAAAATGCCACATCCTATATTTAGTTCCAAGCAAACTTTACATCCTTCCTTGTCAGTTTTGTCACCAACACTGCTATATGAAAGAAATCTTTAATGAATCTCCGACAATAGCCAGCCAACTACAACAAACTTCTAATTTAAGTCATGGTCTCAGATCTTTTCCAATTATTAATAGCTTCGAACTTTGATTGATCTATAGAAAATCCATCCACGGAAATCACATAAACAAGAAACTTCACTTCACTTTTCCAAAAATGACATTTTGAAAACCTTCTTTAGCTTATGCTATCTTAGCGTATATACATCACTATTCTCAATGAACCTGTTTAGTGAAAAAAATGAACTTCATTATCATGTTCGTTCTTTGAATATATCAATATGTCATTTATAAACACCAAAATGAATACATTTAAATGCTCTCGGAAGGTCAAATACATTAAGTCTACAAAGAATACTGGCATATTAGTTTATGGAAGGGCACGACCAACTACTCATACAAACCATATCTCATTTGAAACAACATTAACATAATACTTTCTCCATCACCCTCAATTAAGGGAAACCCACTAAGTCCGACCGTGAAAATACCTTGGCGCTACTTAATTGATCGAACAAATCATTGGTTCTAGGAAAAGAATATCGATTCTTCATGGTTTGCTCATTTAGCTTTCTACAATAAATACGCATTCATAATGACGCATCTGGTTTCTTATTGTTCCTAAAGGCGAACTGCTTAGTCTAATATATTCTTTCCATCCAACTCCACCAACTACAATTTTAACTCTTTCATCTTTATAGGTATCATTCTGCTAAGTGGGGTAAATAGGGCTTAGCTCGTACTAGGAGATCTACTCAAAAATTAACTACTCATTTTGGTGGCAATCTCTTAAATGGCTTAAAGACTTCAGCATACTCTCCAACAATGAAAACCCAATTTACTTCATCTTTTGCACCCACTATAGCATGCAATAATGAACATACATAGAAATCGATTCATCTAATGACCATTAAATTTGATTACTACAATTAGAGTGTCTTAAGGGTATTATTCCATCTTAGCAAAAAATTCTAGCATCATATAGACTTGATTAATTCATACCAATGATTATCCTAAAACCCATAAAATCAAACACATAAAATTAAAGGTGAACTTATGACCTAACAAATAAAATTCTACACGTTCACATTTAATTCCGAGAGTTGCATAGTTGCCTATCGCATTTGCAATACTCAAAGAGGTTATAACTATGTATGGTCAAGGTTTAATCTATCCACCAAACATTTAGTAAAAAGAATGTGATGCTCCAGTATCAAACAATACTTTAACATGCATGCTATTTATTAGAACCACACCTCCTAATTTAGCTTTCCCTTCTCAGCGATAGGCCCTAAAGTTGCAAGTTCCAAAAGCTCCAGTATCAAACAACATTTTAACATGTATGCTATTTATTAGAAACCCACCTCATAATATAGTTTTCCCTTCTCAGCGGTCGGCCCTAAAGTTGTATGTTCCAAAAGCGTATACCTTTCCTTTTTCGGCTTTGACTAGTCCAGAACACTCTCTTTTGAAGTGTCATAGCTTGTTGTAATTAAAGCTCCTCGCTCCTTTCTTGTCCACGGCCTTCTTTTTTCCCTAACATAACACTTGTTGGTAAAGCGTCCCTTCTTATCCCATTTATAACAAGCACCTCAGATTTTCCTTTCCTAGGAAACTCCAGCCTTTTGAGTTCTCTTACTTTCCTTTAAAACATTGTCGTTTTGCTTTGAAACTCAGTTGACTTATCCTTCCTCACGATAGACTTAGTCTACCTAATTGAGGAAAGATAATCCTCATTCGTAGGAGCCATATCTACAACAATATTTTATGGATCTCTAAGGTACGACATAGTTTTCCTAGCAATTTCGAGCCTCAATCACAAATAAACTTCTTCTTCTTCTTAAGAAAAGTATTAATCATGGCATGCCCATGCCTCGAGAGTTCATTAAACTTGGTTGCATATTACAAAACTTCCATATCACTTTGTTCTAAATTCGAGAACTTCCTAAACGGAGTAGACTTTCCCACTTTAGGCAAGAATTGTTCCTCGAACCTTCCCTTAACGTTAGCCCAAGTAAGCTCATCCTTTGGTACATCCATGGTTAGAGCATTCCACCATTACAAAACAGCTCCTTGCAACTACCTAAATGCCAGCCTCCGCTTCTTTTCATTGGTCAATCTTAAATCAACAAAAATCCTTTCATAATGAAGAAGCCAATACTACACTTCGTGGGCATTCGCTATTCCCATAAATGGATTTTCTCCTTAACTAGTGTAGTCTTGGCTTAATATACCAAAGTTATTGCAGGCAGCCACATTGGGTGCGAAAACTCCTGCATTACCAGCGTTTTTTCCTGTCAATCCAGCGGTTGCTTCGGCTTGCATCATATTCACAAAGAACCGATACAATATCCCTATATAATTGGTGTGATTTCAAAACCCACACTAGCATTATCATTGGTTCAGTTTGCATTTCTTGCATTGAGCCTAGTATTTCTATTAATTATGTGCTTTGACCTCCCAAGTTAAGCCTTCCACTTCTTATCCATAACGTCTTCTGCATTTTCTTCATATAATTCTTCATAAGATTCAAACAAATGGACTAGAGGATAGAGTATAAATAATTATACATACTTATATATATATATATGGAAAATGCTTATACATATATACATACACACACATCAAATAAGAAGTATGTTACCGTAAAATTATCTCATTCCCAATCTAATTCTTTTCTAATTAATTTGGGTTACGTTTTCATTCTTCATATGTTTTAAATAAAACATATGTTATGATACCATGTTGTAAAATACCATTATAAGTCCTGACTATAGAAACCAATGATATCGTGGTTATCGCTGTGTTTTTTCCAGCAACAAAATGAGATTATTATTGGATCGTTAAAATCAAAATCACAAAGATAGCAAAAATTTCTCAAAAATTTTCCATTCATTCAGTAATGCTCATTAAATAACCCTACAATTACATCGTTCAAATAAAAAATGATAATTCCAAAATAAAATTCCAAGAGTGGCATTTGGTGATGCACCATTAGATTATCAAAGTCATAACTACTGACCGCTATAAAACCAGTCTTTACAAACAAATAAACAGAAGCACTTATATCGCACAAAGGATGTAATGACTTGCTATTTTGAACCATTCAAATCAATAATCATCCACACATGTCGGACTTGAATTGCTCAAAACAACATATTGTTAATTTATATTTGGCAAAACTTAGCATATACAGTAAATAAATCAATCACAGAATCATAGACACAGAGTAATATAACAATAAGCAGCGGAATAGATGAATAGTAGTTCATGAAGCTAGTACAGAACATCAGAGTTTAAAACAAGATACAACCGAAGTCTCAAATACAAACTAGTCTCAAATACAAAGGCAACTGACACGTCTGAACATAAACAACTGGAAATAACTGAAAAAACAGAGATAATTGAAAAGCAGAATAGATGAAGCTAGATTTCCAAGCAAAGCTCCAAGCTCCAAAGGTGAGTCTCAAATGTTGTGACACTTAGTCTGACCCGATCATAAAGCAAAACACAGAACACTCGAGTCATGATTAACATTCTTATGCAAGTAAATCAACTCAAGTTAAATGTCCAAGTGAAATGCAATATAACTTAAAGGATGTTTGGAATTCCCATCCTTTAAGGATTCATTAAACTATCTACATACATAGTACAATACGCTAAATAGATAATGTCTATAGTAAAGTAAAAAATTAAAATAGCGTTAAGGCGTTACCCATATCCCTCTTAACACATTTTATATAAATGTTATAGTCTTTACAGTACTGTAAACTCCACCAAACCGGTGGGTTATTAGGGAGCACTCCATAGGTACGACACAAACCAAACTCGTAGAGGGCGTGATAAGGCACGTGACAAGGCACGCGAGGCAATGCCTAGGGTAGGATTCTACCGTTTTGCATAACCGGGCTGGTGGTAACGCATAACAGTTGTTACCGCCCACCTCGAGACACACTCCCATAATCAAAGGTGCACCCAATCAAATCACAAAGTAATAGAATAGTATCGAAGAAGCATGCTCGATTGGAGGTGCGACCTCACTTGGCCTAGGTATAGCTCCTGTTTTAGTCACATCAAGCTGACTCGTGGGAGTCAGGGATGCATTCATACCTCATATAGACGTCGCCAAACCATCCTACCTCGTTCTGGATACTCCACCACGTACAAAGTTGTTAAAGTGGTTTTCGGTATTGGCCGAGAGTATGACAATATCCGATCCCGGTCTCTTTAACAACCAAACGCTTATTTCCCACCGTGGTCAATTTCATTTCAAACAGTTCCTAATCCACATCAAAATATCATATTTATTTCAAAATCGTATCACTATCGAAATCTTATACACTTTTGAAATCATATCACTTTCGAAATCATATTCACTTCCAAAATCATAATCACAAAATAATTTAAACCATTATATCAAAATATTTGCAATTAAATCCATTAAATCAAAATCATAACAGTTCCAACTTAACGGTTTAAATATTGAAAATAGTTTATATATATTGAAATATATATACATTAAAATAGTATATATTTAAAAATAGACTATAGATTAAAATAGTTTATATATTAAAAATAATTTATATATTAAAAATATATATTAAAAATAGTTTCAAATAAGAATTATTTCTTCCAATTTCACAAATTAATTCAAATCAACATTAGTTCCAAAGTTCAATTTAAATCAATCTCAGTTAAACAATTTTAATTAAAAAGGTTAAAGGTTCAATTCAAATTCTCATTAAAACCATTTTAATTTATATCAATTTCAATCCAGGTTGGAAATTTCATTTATATTTCAAAATTCAACTTTAATTTTATTTAAATTTGAAAATATTCACTTAATCATTTTTAATGACATTTAAATAAAATCTCAAATTACCCATTTAAATTAATATTAAATATTCAAACTTAATTTTATTTAAATTTGGAAAAATCCAATAAACCACCTTTAATCAAAATCCAGTTATCAAGTTATAAAAATCATAATCTTTAAAATCTCAGGATTAATAAGTTCCAAATCAATTTTTATTTAAATACAATTCTTAAATAAATAAAATTTCAAATCAACTTTAACTTATCTTTCCAATCTTTATTTACTTCGGTTATTACAAAATCTATTTTAAAATATTAATATAGATTGTAAATAAATATTTAAACATATTATATATATTATGTTATCCCGCCTTTTGGCAAGGCCAGGACACCAAGAAGCCGACTAGGGAACAAGGACAGCACGCCATGGATATCACTGAATTTTGTCCGAGCCCAGAGTGAGCTACAATTGATAGGACACGACAAGAAAGGCCATAGAGATCAGCACCTCAAATTTCAAGTCGATCCGGACTCATACACTCAAGTTATGATCGAGTCAAATTGGAGGGAAAGAGCCCAGATTTCGTATCCATCACTCTGGGCGATTTCGTATCCATCACCGAAGCCCCAGTTCGAATCCATCATGCTTCGTATCGATCAGCTCCGGATCCATCGAGGTACCCAGGTTTGACTCGATTTTCTTCGTATCCATCGAACTCGTATCGATGGACTTCACACATACCAGCAATTGAAGGACTTCGTATCCTTCAGCCAATGTCTGCTTCGTATCCATCACTCGGTGCTCGCTTCGTATCCATCACTCGATGCTTGCTTCGTATCCATCAGAGGACCTCACTTCGAATCCATGCCTAATGACTCGTTCGTACCCACGAGTCAACTGACCAGGGATGACGTGTCTTCCATCAAAGTAAAACGAGGCAAGATATGTGGAGTCGAAACAGTCAATGCGGCACAAAGACCGGATCGAAACGAAGCGCGCGCGCCACCTCACTTCAAGAACACGTGCAGCCAGCGAGACGAACGGATGGAGTCGAAATCATGGATACGAACCAGACAGCCTATGAGGAATTCCATTTCGTATCGACCATATCTCATAATCCACTGATCCAAACATGATGAAATTTTAACTGAAGGTTGCACACATAACAAGGAATGTCTCCACCAATTTTGAGCTCAATTGGAAGTAATCCTGATCGATACGAAATGATTTCGTATCGATCACAGATTGGCTTGAAACTCTCTGGAAGTGGTCGAATGGGCCCCCTCACGTGTCAGGCCAAGTCTCCCGGGGTTTGAGCGAAATCCAAGCCTCCTACACCTATAAATAGAGCCCCAGAATCAACGGAAAAAGGATCTTTTTTCTCTGAAGCGTCCAGACTCTGCCGGATTGAGATTTGCACCATACTTTTGCTGTCAATTTCGAATTCTAAACTGTAATCCGCTGTTCATCGCTGTAAACGCTTGTAACCATTGAAAGAGAATCAATAAAATCATCAAAACTTCATAGTGGACGTAGGCTATACGCCGAACCACTCTAAACTGCTTGTCTGTGCACTTTACATTCATATTTGTTGGAGTTTTTGTTAGATAATCTCTGTTTTACATTTATAATCTTCATTTTATCTCTTCAAACAACTCCCGAAGAGTGTTGTGCCCATTTTTGGTACAAACACTTTGGTGCTTTCACTGAGAAAACCAGCTTTTTCTCCTGCTCGTTGGATCTGCCGTCGATACCGGATTGCACAAATCCAAGAGGAAGATCCAGATATCCAGCCCGGAATCCTTCCATTCTATTCAGATTTGCTCAAAATCTAGGAAAGGAATCCACCACCGACAATGGTCAGCACAAGAACTGGCGCCACCGCTACAGAGCAAGAAGGCAGAGACAGGCAAAATCCAACACAGCCGCCTTCTTCCAATCAAGACAATGCCACTCAGTCAGATTCAACGGGGCTAGTCACCCGACAGGAGTTTCAAGTATTGCTCCAGGAGCTGACCCAAAGCCGTCAGCAGTTGGCAGAACAGTTACGCGCCAATATCGAGCCGACCAACCAGCTAAACCGCCGGGGGCACAGAAGGTCTAGGAGAGATGATGTCTCCAGAGCGTCTACCGAAAGCTCAGCTTCATCTGATTACCACCGCCAAACTACCCGTCCTCGACTAGAGGGGAATCGCGCTCAAGCTGCTGAATATCAGCCTGCCTTAACTGTTGGGCAACTGAGGGTAGGACCGTCGACCAGTTTCCAAACCGGTCCCTCAACACGAGGAGGTACTGCCCCACAGTACACCACCGATAACCGCGCCACAACCGCCGCAGCAGAGACAAGGGTCGATACCCGAAATCAATCTGAGCCGATCAATCAACGGCGAGGACATACTCCTGAACCTTATGTCCCAGAGGACGTTGAGCCAAGGAGGCGAGATACGGGTCGTCGACAACGCCCGATCCCTACTCGCGCCGTGGAACCCGACCACGCCTTAGCTCGTCACGCTCCGAATCCGCCTGTTTCGGATATATCAACCATGATACGTCAAATGATCCGCGAGAGTCAGGGGCTCACTAATGATGACTGGGGAATTTCCCGTAGTCATACCCCTTTCACAGACGAAGTGTTGCATGCCGAACCCCCTAGGCGATTCAGAATGCCGACTCTCCCGATGTATGAAGGGAATAGTGACCCCAACCAGCATATTCTGAAGTATGAATGGTCGATGAGCGCTGCGAGGGCCGACGACGCAGTGAAGTGTCGGAGTTTCCCCATCTCTTTGGGAGGAATCGCAACAATGTGGTTTACCCGCCTACCGCCTAGATCAATTTCTTCGTTCGATCAATTGGCCAAGAGGTTTGTGGAACAATTCCGGATGCATGTTGCTAGGCCAAAGGACGTCAACACCTTGTCCAGCGTCACTCAAGCTCCTGGAGAAACACTCAGACGTTACTTGGAGAGTTTCCACGCAGCATGCGTCGAGATCACCAATCCCAACGATAATTCAATCTTAATGGCTCTGACCAAGGGGATTGATCCTGATTCTGAATTCGGAAACTGGCTGGCTGGAAAACCGCCCGCGTCGTTGGACCGTTTTTACTCCAAGGCCGCTCAATTCCTGCGGCAGGAGGATGCAAAACAGTCTAGGAAGCAGGACGATGCGAGGCCCAGCATTGAAGGAATACAGAGCAATGTGGCAGTTAAACAGTCCGGCGAAAGTTCCGGAAAAGTTCAGCTGAATATACAAAACAAACAAACCCAGCAGAGAGGAAACAATGGCCAGAATAAGAAGAGAGACGAGAACCGAGGTCCACGACGTAGAGCTCAGATGTTTGACAGTTATACACCGCTGAACACGTCATTGGAAAACGTATACTTACAGACTTGCAACACTGTACAGTATAAGAAGCCTGCTCCGAAGCCCTCATCGGAGAGACAGATTCAGACAGGGAAGTTCTGTAGGTTCCATGAGAGCTATGGACATAATATCAACGAGTGTCGACACTTACAGGACCTCATCGAAAAGCTGATTAGAGAGAGGAAGCTAGATCAGTTTGTACGGGCGCCGCAGCCTGGCGGAGCGGGCCCCTCGAATCAAAATCGTTCACAAAATCAGGAAAGAGAGGATGAACCCGCTCGTGCGGGCGGGAGATTAGTAATCAACACGATAAGTGGTGGCCCCCATCCGGCAGACAGAAGCTGGGGGGAAATGGAGTCGTATGCCAGTTCTATCAGGCATGCGGACTTCGAGTGTTATAGTAATTGCGAGGATGGGACCCCGGCAAAGCAACAAAAGATAATGTCCGATGATATCGTGTTTAGGAGCCGAGACGCCGATAAAGTCGAAGCCCCTACTATCGACCCACTAGTCATATCCGCCCAGGTAGGTCCTGCTTGGATGAAGAGGATCCTGGTTGACAGTGGGAGCTCTATAAACATCTTGCTCAAACGGGCTTACGATCTGATGAAGATGGAAACAAAGGATTTGAAACCCTGTTTATCCAGAATCCATGGTTTCAACGGAAGTGCCACGATACCCATCGGAATAACTGAACTCCCAGTCGAGTTAGGCGTTGGAGAGCGCCGGAGGGTCCGCATGTTACAATTTGTTGTGTTAGAGATAGATTCGCCATACAATGCGTTTCTGGGTCGACCAGCTTTAGCCGAGTTCAGGGCGGCGATCGCCCCATGGTGTCTGACTCTGAAATTTCCCACTGATCATGGGATTGGAGTTGTTCAAGGAGATCAGGCCTCGGGAAGGGCCTGTTATGTTGCTGAGCTGCGCGGGGCGCAACGTAAAGAGAAGGGTAAGGGCGTAGAGGAATCTCTCTGCGTCCGTTCTATCGACAATTGACAATTGACGCCTGGGCCTCGGCCCGGGCACCACGACCAATTCCTGAAAGACCTGGACCCCAGGGACAGCGAAGATAAAGACGAATCAACGGAGAGTCAAGCCTCTCCAGCCGAACTGACTGTGGACGTCCCAATCAGTGAGGATGATGATTCAAAAATGCTGAAAGTTGGGTCCCAACTAAACAAGCAGACACAGCAGGAGTTGGTCGAATTTCTTCGGGCGAATCTCGACGTCTTCGCCTGGACACACTCTGACATGTGCGGAATCTCGCCGAGCATTGCAAGTCACTCTCTGAATATAGATCTGCGACATGTCCCAGTGAAACAGAAAAGGCGCGGTATGGATCCAGAGAGATCTGCCGCCCTTAAGGAGGAAGTTGATAAACTGCAATCGAATGGGTTCATTCGAGATGCCTTGTATCCAGAATGGGTGTCCAAGCCTGTACTGGTTCGGAAACCAAACGGGAAGTGGAGAACTTGTGTTGATTACTCTGACCTAAACAAGGCTTGTCCAAAAGATAGCTTCCCACTTCCACGAATCGATCAGCTCGTAGATTCGACGGCCGGGCATGAACTACTATCCTTTATGGACGCTTATTCCGGCTACAATCAGATACCCATGCATCTGCCTGATCAGGAACATACCAGCTTCGTGACCGACCTGGGACTCTATTGTTACAAAGTCATGCCGTTTGGTCTAAAGAACGCTGGAGCAACATACCAACGCTTAGTCAACCGAATGTTCGCTGATCAGATTGGGAAAACTATGGAGGTTTACGTGGATGACATGCTAGTGAAGTCCCGATTCTCCACCGATCACGTCAGAGATTTGGATTCAATGTTCAGCATCCTCTGGGAGTACGGGATGAAGCTCAACCCACTCAAATGTCACTTTGGCGTTGCATCCGGAAAATTCCTTGGGTTCATTGTCAACGCTCGAGGAATAGAGGCGAATCCTGAGAAGATCTGGGCTATTAGAAATTTGCAAACCCCTAAAACTATAAAGCAAGTCCAGAGTCTTAACGGGAAGGTCGCAGCATTGAGCAGGTTCATTTCAAAGTCCACCGACAAATGCATTCCTTTCTTCGACCTGATTCGGAAGGGCAAACGAAACTTTGAATGGACCACGGAGTGTGAAGGCGCGTTCCGATCATTAGTTCAACATCTCTCCACACCTCCGATCTTGTCAAAACCGGTTGACCACGAGCAATTATATCTCTACCTGGCAGTATCAGAACATGCGATCAGTGCTGCTCTAGTCCGGGAAGAAGACAAAGTGCAAAACCCGGTCTACTATGTTAGTAAGCGACTAACAGGAGCTGAAAGAAATTATCCAAGGCTAGAGAAACTGGCTTATTGTTTGGTCATTGCCTCGAGGAAGCTCCGTCCCTACTTCCAAGCTCATCCGCTTACTGTGTACACCGACCAGCCGTTACGACAGGTCCTTACGCGGCCTGAGACGTCCGGTAGGTTACTCAAGTGGAACATTGAGCTAAGCCAATTTGATATCGCATACGCTCCGCGGAGGGCCATTCAAGGACAAGTCCTGGCTGATTTCATAGCCGAGTTCACCGTTCCAGAAGACTTACCCGAAACCAGTGAATCTCCCGAATACATCTGGAAGCTGTATACTGATGGTGCGTCAAATGATCGGTGTTCGGGCGCTGGGGTTGTACTTGAGACCCCCGAGGGCCGATCCATATGTTATGCTCTTAAATTCGACTTTCGTGCAACTAATAATGAAGCCGAATATGAAGCCCTTCTAACCGGCCTAAGGCTTGCCAGAGATTTGAGAATTGTCGCTGTAGAAATTTATTGCGATTCGCAGTTAGTGGTATGCCAGGTGCGAGGAGAATACCAGGCAAGAGACCGAAGACTGGCCGCTTACTTGACACGAGTTCAGGAAATCCTAAACCAGTTCGATTATTATGCCATCTATTATGTGCCTCGGGAACGCAATCAGAAAGCCGATTCACTGGCGAAGTTAGCCAGCACAGGCGAAGCGCAACAAATGGGACTTGTCCCCGTTGAAACTTTGGCCACTCCGAGCATCGATCGGACAGAAATGAACTCTGTATTTGAAGCCGCTCCCAATAGAGAGTCCTGGATGACTCCGTATCGAAATTACATTGAGAATGGGGTGCTACCTGAACCTAGAAATGAGAAGAGACAGATTCAGCAAAAAGCCTCGCGGTTCGTTATCCAAAACGGAGTCATGTACAGGAGAGGTTATTCCGTTCCTCTCCTCAGATGTATCGCCCACGAGGAAGTCAAGCGAGTGCTACATGACGTGCACGAAGGGGAGTGCGGCGATCATACCGGCGGGCAAGCTCTCGCTAAAAAGATACTTCGATATGGATACTACTGGCCGACAGTGAACCGAGATGCGGCAGACTATGCCCGAAAGTGCGATAAATGCCAGATACATGCCCGAATTCCGAGGGCTCCGCCAACTGAAATAACCCAAATGGTCAGTCCCTGGCCATTTGCGATGTGGGGCATTGACATCATCGGCGCTTTGCCTTTAGCAAAAGGCGGTGCGAAATACGCCATCGTCGCAGTTGATTACTTCACAAAGTGGGCTGAGGCCGAAGCCCTAGCAACCATTACGACAAAGAAGGTGATAAATTTCGTGGTTCGCAACATCATCTGTCGATTTGGGCTCCCGCATACTATCATCACTGATAACGGAACCCAATTCGAGAGCGCAGAATTCAAGGATTTCTATCAACGGTTTCATATCCGCAAGAAGTTCTCGGCTGTCGCACACCCCCAAGCGAATGGGCAGGTTGAAGCTGTCAACAAAGTTATAAAATCGATCCTGAAGAAACGACTAGAGAAGGCTGGGGGCAAGTGGGTCGATGAACTTCCTATGGCATTATGGGCCTATCGAACGACCCACAAAACCGCGACCGGACACACTCCGTTTTCCCTATCTTATGGCTCAGAGGCCATTATTCCGGTCGAGACAGAAGTGCTCTCTCATCGTGTGACTTATTATGATCCAAAAACAAACGCTATACTCCTAGCCGAGTCTTTGGATCTATTGGATGAAAAACGGGAGGAGGCTGATTTGAGAGCAGCCGCACATCGAAGTCGGGTCGCCCGATTGTACAACACCAGAGTTCGACCTCGAACCTTTGAACTCGGCGACCTCGTGCTCAAGAGAATTTACCCAGTTCCTTCACACATGAAACCAAGCTGGGGAGGGCCGTATGTAATTACACGAAAGCTCGGAGATGGTACATTCAAGCTGTCGACTGTTGACGGTCTCGATTTACCGAGGGCTTGGAACAGCGAAAGTCTCCGCCGCTACTACATATGACAGGCTTTATTTATTTCATTCTATTTAGCAATTTGTTTCTGCATTTCGAAATTTGAATTTTGTAATAAGGCAACTGACTTTGCCGCATTTTCTTATTTCAGCAATAAAATGCCACTTCTTCGAGCCAGAGCTGTGATTCATTATGTACGATATACAACATCACGATGCACGAAGAGCTAAATCCCATCACACAATGGGACTTATTCAAATGGAGAGTGGCTGTGATACGACCGGCCACTCACTAGGCGAAACCCGAGCTCGGGGGCAAGCCATGACACCAATATTAATAGGATTGACACACTACAATCCTACATTCAACTCCATATTCCCAGAGTGCGAAATGGAGTATAAACATTCAACTCCGTATTCCCAGAGTGCGAAGCGGAGTATAAAACATTCAACTCCATATTCCCAGAGTGCGAAATGGAGTATAAACATTCGACTCCATATTCCCGGAGTGCGAAATGGAGTATAAACATCTAACTCCATATTCCCAGAGTGCGAAATGGAGTATAAACATCCGACTCCGTATTCCCAGAGTGCGAAACGGAGTATAAACACTTAACTCCATATTCCCAGAGTGCGAAATGGAGTATAAACATTCAACTCCGTATTCCCAGAGTGCGAAGCGGAGTATAAAACATCTAACTCCATATTCCCAGAGTGCGAAATGGAGTATAAACATTCAACTCCGTATTTCCAGAGTGCGAAGCGGAGTATAAAACATCTAACTCCATATTCCCAGAGTGCGAAATGGAGTATAAACATTCAACTCCGTATTCCCAGAGTGCGAAGCGGAGTATAAAACATCTAACTCCATATTCCCAGAGTGCGAAATGGAGTATAAACATTCGACTCCATGTTCCCAGAGTGCGAAATGGAGTATAAACATTCGACTCCATGTTCCCAGAGTGCGAAGCGGAGTATAAACATTCAACTCCGCATTCCCAGAGTGCGGAGCGGAGTATAAACGGTCAACTCCATGTTCCCAGAGTGCGAACAACCGCTTACAAGATGACGCATATCCCCGGAGTGTGGATGGAACGATGCATAAGAGAACAAGCGTAGTTCGACCACTCGGTCCTCGCTTGGTGCCATCACAAGCTGATCATCACAACTTGACCCCGAAGCTGGGGGCAGAAGCAAATGTTAGTCATTGCCCGAAACTATACGATGTTCAGCTCCGATGCGATTCCCTATCACAACTCGAGTCCGAAAGTTCCATACTTAACAAGTAAAAATGAGCTATTCTTGAAGCAATCAAAAAATGCAAATACACTGGACCAAAGTCCGAACACTGCAATATTCAAGCATAGAAAGGAACGCAAGCTGAAGCTAAAAGACAAAATTTTATTCCAACTAAACTCAAAAACAATGCTTCATACATGAGATCTTTTCTAAAATGTTCCTACTAGCAGGGGCCGAACCCGCATCTAAACACGGCCTACAAAAGGGAAAAGACAGAAAAAATAACAAAAGTCCCTAACTGCCTATGAAAAGGATGTCTAATCCTTCTGCTTCTTCAGCTTCTTCTTCTTCTTCTTTGAGGAACTACTGGAGCCGCCAGTACCCTTTCGCTTGGAGCCTTTCTCCCTAGGCAAGCTCCCCCCGGGTGAAGGCATAATGTCAACGTCCTCGTCCGAGCTGGACTCTATAGGGATGCTTCCCGCGGGAGGAGTGGGAGGAACAGGCTCCGCAGCCGGAGGGGGGGCTGGTACATCAGTGTCAGTAAGTGTGCCCTCAGGAGACATAGTCATAAGAGGAATGGGGCACTGTGCTGCCGCTCCGTCATCTACATCACCGCCGTGTGCCGCAGCCGCCATCTCGGCATTGATCTCGGCTAACATCGCCGCTTCCCGCCGTGCCCTGGCCTCGCTAGGAGCCGTAGTAGTTTGGGACAAGGTGTCCGATGTAGCCGTGAATCCACCCAAGCCAAATGGCAAGTCCGCAAAGGGATCACTTTGACGGCCAAGAAGCTCGTTTATCATCTGCTCGTCGAAAGAAAGTGAGCTCCCCTCCGTCACTCCAACCGGTGCCATTGTTGCGACGGAGGTCGCCTCAGAAACGATGGCTCCTGGCGCTTGACCTAATACTTGGGCGGTAAGAGGCGCGGCTGGTGCAACTCCTGTCACTGATCAAAGGAAAAGACATGTCATTAGCAACATTTCAACACGGGTTCTTCAATCCAAATATACTGGAAGTTAGTTCAAAGTACCTTCCTCGGTTTGGCTCGAGGTCGTCTGAACTACTTCAGAAGGATGTTCCTTAATAGGAGATAAGTGCGGTTGATCTGGGTCGTACGCTGGGATAGGCTGGGAGTAGATCATTGAAGTTGGCTCAGACTGAGATGACACGACTATCTCAGAACTCGTAACATGGTGTCCTGCACCAGAGCTCTCTCCGACTTCTTGGATCTGAGCACCAAGCCTCACCTTGTCATGGGAAATCATGGAGTCATGGAGAACCTTCTTTTCGTCATCGTTAAGGATGCGGTTCTCCAGCTCGAACTCATCAGGGGCTTCATCAGGGTGCCCAGATCTCTCCTCATCAACCAGTAGGTTCCAGGCGTTATAGAGATGTGTGGGGTAGTCGTCAAGCCATGTCAAGTCTCGGTGCCTTAGCACATTGGCGTTGTAAGTGACGAGTAGTTCCTCCACCTCGGCCTCAATCCTGGCCTCCGCCTGCCGTACTTTTTCATCAACTCCAGCCTCAGCCTCACGGGCTTGTTGTACAGCCGCTTCCTTCTCCCTTTGGAGTGTCACTGCCTGGTCACAGGCTTCCTGCGCAGAGACGTTAGCTGCGTCTTTTTCCTTAGCCATCTCTGAAAACTTTGACTTCAGCTCATTAAGCTCCTTCAGAGCGGCATCCCTCTCGGCAGTGATGGAAGTGTTCCTGTGACCCATGTCCTCAATTGCGGTGTAATGTTCCTGCTTCATCCTGGCCATGGCAGCGGTCACCTCGTCAACTTTCTTTAAAGCCTCCATTTCAGACTTACGAGAAGACTCAGCCTCTGAGTTGAGCGCTTTTATGATTTGGTCGTTGCGACCCAGCTCCTTCTCGAGTTTCTCGATGGTGACGCCCCGCTCAAATGCTACTTTAGACGCCTTCCTCGCGGCCCGTCCCCACTCCCTATATTGGAAAAAGATGTCCGCGACATAATCATGGATAGTGGTTTCCGCGGTTGGCGGGATTCTCTTCAGATGCGGGGGGAAGACATACCCATCAAAGCAGATGTCAGGAAATTCCTTCCTCATCTGTGCCAATTTGAGCGCTCCTTCGCTAGACGCCTCGGTCGGGACCGACACAGTAGCCGAAGAGGTGGCTATTTCGGTCCTGCGCGGAGGGTCGGACCTCAAAGCTTGAGAAGGCGGCCTAGACCGTGAAGTTTCGGGAGGACGAGTAACGGCGACCACAGGAGGTGCAGAGGTCCTGGGGGGAGGAGAACGAGATCGGGATCGGTGAACATGTCCCCTATCTCTGTCAGACTTCTCCTGACCAGAGTGTCCCGTGTCATAATCTCTCTCGCCCTCTCTCCTGCGTGGCTCGTGATAACGGCGCTTACGCAAACTACCAAGCACGGAACCTTTCCCAGACATCGTACCTGAAAAGAAAACAACAAAGAATCAGTAACCGTTTGCGATGTGTTGTTTACGGTTAAGAAAGTGTGTTGTGCCGTGAGGAGTGTGTGAATGTGTCACCCCCCGGACCAACCAGAAGTGTCAGTCGCATTGGCGGGCTCAGACTCGCTAGCATCGTCGACATGTCGCGGTCCACCTGACCCAACATCGTGTTGCTCCAGCTCGGTGTCAGGGACTGGAGGGTCAGTAGGCCCTTCGAATTGATCTCCAGCTTGCGGGGAGGACGCCTCCGTAATCTTAACTCCTGGCGAAGGACGATGCAAAACCACAGACTTCCGCCTCCCAGACTTAGGCTGTTTCGAAGCCACAGCTTTGCCTTTCCTCTTAGCATCGGACTCCGGGGTTGCATTAGCAGGTCCGGCCAACGGTTCTTCGTCAGTGTGGGTTTTCTCGGAGTCGGGTTCCTCGATTATCACGACCCTGGGCTTCATCTGCTTGACCTTTTTCCTGGAGACGGTCTTTAATGCGCCGTCGAGTCTTATGCTCTGCCTCCGACAAATCAGCCCAAGGACTCTGAGATTCCGATCTGTCAATAACAGTTCAATATTCCTTTCTTCGCTAGGAATCTCTTGGAGGACCCGAACTATCTCTTTGTAATAGCCACCCTCAGGCCGCTGGATGATAGCTGAAAGAAAAAGAGAAGAAGACGTAAGTTTAATTTCACTCCGAAAATTGCCCTGTCAATTACTTGGGAAAAGAGACGATACTCACGTCTGAATAGCCATCTTCTGGCAAACCCCGGAGGACATCGGACATAGAACCACTCCGACTTAAAATAGCTTAGCCTAGTCCACGACCCCACGACAACTTGGCAGTTCCTTACAGACTCCAAGAACGTATAAGATGGGCTGTCAGTCCGACTCTTGAAGTTAAACAAGTATCTTATGTCGGTCATACGGGGAGGACGATGGAGGTACTCCATGAATACAACGAACAAGCTGTTGAGTGAGGCATATCCGTTTGGATGCAATTGAGACGGAGCGATGTCCAGATAAGCCAACACTTCTCTTATATAGTCGTTGAATGGAGGAAGTGTGCCGGCTGCGCACGCATGCCGATTGAAAGCAGTATACCCCTCCGGGGGATTATGTGGCCTATCATCCGGTCCAGGCAACAATACCTCATCCAAAGATAAACCATGCCTTAAGCATATCTTCCCCAGCATGTCTTCGGAGATATTGGATGAGACGGAATCAGGTGGACTGTTAATGAAGGACGCGTTGGGCAACTCGTCCGGAGCCGGGCCAATAGCTTCGGTCTCGATGACCGGAATCTCAATTCTGGGAAGGATAGGGTTCTGAGTTTCTTGCTGCTGCGAACTTGACGGTTCCATCACTAGCTAACTCACGAGAAACCATCATTAGGTGACAAAAAGCCCGTGCATTCCCCAGTGTAAAGTGCGTGAATGTGTTGTGTAGTGCGAGTGCTGTGCGTGACTTGAACAAATTCTGCAGAATTAAAGAAAACGTGCAAGCGACGAGATTCTGGAAGACAGACAAACATGACCGTCATCGCTGACCGTCATGACTGCGCCATCCAGATGATAACGATCGATTCAAGATTAAAGAGTTCGTTGTACTTTTCTGTTAAAAGGCAGTTCCATCGACGAGCTTCGAAAGTTAGTCAAATATGCAATCCTGTAATCAAGTCCAATTATGCAAGGCAGAAGCTCGTCGGAATCGAATATAAGAACGTGCAAAAGTTCGCTAAGTTCGTCAAATTTCAGCATGGAATCGATCGTAGTTCAAGTTCAAATTCATTCGGAGACGTGATGTCTTTCGTATCGATCCAGTTCGAATCGATACTTTCGTATCGATCAAGTCAACTCGATACCTTTCGTATCGATGTCAGTTCGTATCGACCGGAGGAGGAGATTTCGTATCGATCAGGTAGGTTTACTTCGCATCGGCCAAGGGTAACGGCTGTGAGACAACCAAATGCAATAACTTCGCATCGATCTGTGGTTATCGATATGGGACCGATGAGATCTATTGGTCTTCGTATCGATCAAGAGAGATAGATTTTCGCATCGATCACGCTGGCCAAGCGCTTACATCGATCATCTCAGTTCAACACAAGCCCCTACCACCTTAGATCGATGCGAACTTCTGCGTCCCCTTTAACCCATCAAGCGATGCGAAATCATGAAACCTGGATCGAGTCGAATCCTCCTGTCCCGGATCGACACGAACTAGTGGTGAAACAGCTACTCCAGAACTCTTTCTTCTCCGATTGAAGCGAGCATAGCCATGGCCATCCTCGACCAAGCTCTGGTCCAGATCTGGCCTTGGCACCACCAAAATCGATAATCAGCGAAGGCACGATGGATCTGAGATCTGAACTTCGTCGCTCGAATATAGCCGTGATTACTTATTTACCTGAATCGAATTGAAGTTTGGGGAAATAATAAGATGATGTTTGATCGATTCGAAAATTGGAGTAATTCTTCTCTCCTGCTTGTCTGTGAATCGATACGAGAAGGCAGAAGACAACAGTAAAAGTAAAAGGTAAAAAAGTGAGAAATGGCAAAGTCCCAGATATTTATATGAAGCCTAGGACGGAACCGAGTCGATTCGACTCCCAGTCAATCTGACCGGTCGCAACCAGTCAATCAGCACATCGATGCGAGCATTCGTATCGAACCCACTAACCTTTATCGGTTCGAAGCGCATAGGGAGGCCAGGTGAATACGATGGGTAGATGCACGCGCTTTCCTCGTATCCATCAAGCTGTACATTCGTAGAGGCGAAATGTTCACCAAACACCATCGTTTCGAAACATCCAGAGTATGGGCCATCGATTCGAAACAGAGCAGACCTGTTAATACGAGCGTCCATTTCGTATCCATCAGAATCTATCGATGCGAACACCCATTTCGTATCCATCGGAATCTATCGATGCGAACATCCATTTCGTATCCACCAGATATCACCAATTCGAATCAGGATTCACCGCGATTTGTGACAATCGATACGAATGATTGTTTTCGTATCCATCAAGTCAACCCACATCGATACGAAAGAAGGCTTTTCGACTTTGAGCATCGATTCATAAGAGGACCGATACGATAGAATGGCTAAGGGGTACGACTTTCAACATTATCCAAAGAAGGCATACAACTTTTCAAAGCACGTCATGTTTTCACAAGACGTACTTTGGGGGGCAAATGTTATCCCGCCTTTTGGCAAGGCCAGGACACCAAGAAGCCGACTAGGGAACAAGGACAACACGCCATGGATATCACTGAATTTTGTCCGAGCCCAGAGTGAGCTACAATTGATAGGACACGACAAGAAAGGCCATAGAGATCAGCACCTCAAATTTCAAGTAGATCCGGACTCATACACTCAAGTTATGATCGAGTCAAATTGGAGGGAAAGAGCCCAGATTTCGTATCCATCACTCTGGGCGATTTCGTATCCATCACCGAAGCCCCAGTTCGAATCCATCATGCTTCGTATCGATCAGCTCCGGATCCATCGAGGTACCCAGGTTCGACTCGATTTTCTTCGTATCCATCGAACTCGTATCGATGGACTTCACACATACCAGCAATTGAAGGACTTCGTATCCTTCAGCCAACGTCTGCTTCGTATCCATCACTCGGTGCTCGCTTCGTATCCATCACTCGATGCTTGCTTCGTATCCATCAGAGGACCTCACTTCGAATCCATGCCTAATGACTCGTTCGTACCCACGAGTCAACTGACCAGGGATGACGTGTCTTCCATCAAAGTAAAACGAGGCGAGATATGTGGAGTCGAAACAGTCAATGCGGCACAAAGACCGGATCAAAACGAAGCGCGCGCGCCACCTCACTTCAAGAACACGTGCAGCCAGCGAGACGAACGGATGGAGTCGAAATCATGGATACGAACCAGACAGCCTATGAGGAATTCCATTTCGTATCGACCATATCTCATAATCCACTGATCCAAACATGATGAAATTTTAACTGAAGGTTGCACACATAACAAGGAATGTCTCCACCAATTTTGAGCTCAATTGGAAGTAATCCTGATCGATACAAAATGATTTCGTATCGATCACAGATTGGCTTGAAACTCTCTGGAAGTGGTCGAATGGGCCCCCTCACGTGTCAGGCCAAGTCTCCCGGGGTTTGAGCGAAATCCAAGCCTCCTACACCTATAAATAGAGCCCCAGAATCAACGGAAAAAGGATCTTTTTTCTCTGAAGCGTCCAGACTCTGCCGGATTGAGATTTGCACCGTACTTTTGCTGTCAATTTCGAATTCTAAACTGTAATCCGCTGTTCATCGCTGTAAACGCTTGTAACCATTGAAAGAGAATCAATAAAATCATCAAAACTTCATAGTGGACGTAGGCTATACGCCGAACCACTCTAAACTGCTTGTCTGTGCACTTTACATTCATATTTGTTGGAGTTTTTGTTAGATAATCTCTGTTTTACATTTATAATCTTCATTTTATCTCTTCAAACAACTCCCGAAGAGTGTTGTGCCCATTTTTGGTACAAACATATTAGATAAATTAAATTCTTATTAAACTTTGTTATATTAATTATTATTAAATAAAATCTTATTTTATTAAACATATTGTATAAAATCTTATTATATATATATTTAAAAATAATAAAATTATAAGTAAAATCTAAAATTTATATTTTTAAAAACTTAACTTATAAATTTAAATTTTCCAAACATATAATTTAAAAATCTAAATTTTACACATATATTAAAATAAAATCTTTATATTATATTTAAAAATCAATATTTATCGAAACCCATATATTTCCTTCTAAAACTTTGGAAATCATTTTTCAAAAATAGACCAACGGTGTCCGTATATAATTTTCTATCATATGGTCAAAAGATATGAATATTTATCATTTCAATCCGCAATAATTTAATATTTACGGGTATATATCATTTCAACCCACAATCCCAAAATTTCAAATTAAATAAAAATTGCTTGGGTTTATTATTTCAACCCATAATGATTTTCCCTAATCTATAATATCATTCGGGTATGTATCATTTCAACCCATAGGGATTTCCTAAACTATCAGGGAACTTGCAGTGTGAGAACAATATAATATAATATAGCATAACATATCAATGATGAGCATATCATAATTAACAACTTAAAATATAATATAGTAACAAGTTATTTGTGTCATATGTCAATCATAAGTGAACAAATTTAAATAATAACATATCACATTCAACAATTAAATTACTAATCAATTCAAATTTAAGAACATATTTCAATCGTCATTTCATGTGGAATCAATTTACTAAATATAAGAATGCTAATCGTGAGTTATCGCTTACCTTTCGAGGCTAGAGAAATTAGACAACACGACAAGCTACGAATCGAAGCACAAATTCCTAAGCACATCACGATGATCACAAATTTGACGAACAAAGCAAAGCTGATAACTAAGAATTGATGAAAACAAATCAAAACTAGCTTGATATAAAAGGAAACAAAATATATTATATCTTTTTTTTTCTTAAAATCAATATTCAATTTAAAACACATATTTAAAATAAAAATCTTCATAATTTATATATTTATTTATTTAAATCAATATTTATTGAAACCCATATTTTTCAAAATTCTTCAAATAAATATTTAAACATAATATATATTAAAGTTATTACAAAAAATCTATTTCAAAATATTAACATAAAGGAATAGAAAATGAATAGAAAGAATCTATTTCATAATATATATTTCAAAACTTTTTATATATATAAAAGGAATAGAAAGAACTAGGGAAAGAGGTTGACCGAGACAAGGTGACGTTGCAAGGCAAGGGAAAAAGAGAACTTGGCTACGCTGCGTCCTCAAGCGGCAAGACGCGGGTGCAAGGAAGGCATGTAGGCGACGAGTTGTGGCTATGTGAGGGGTTTTGGTGGAGAGTTCTCGGCTGATGGTGGCTATGGAGTCGGGTCACTATAAGCGATGAAGCTTGGGTCAGGTTGGTTGCATCACGTGGAGGAACAAGGCTATCAGGGGTTGGCAGATCATGTTAGAGGAAAAGTCGCTGGAGGTGGCGGAGGGAGACGAGGCTGGAGGAGGTGCAAGGAGTTGGAGCAGCTATAGGGTGGGGTGATGGAGAAGGTCATGAGGAGGTGGGACGTGTAGTATCTCAGGCAGCGAAGAGTTTGATTCTGGCTTGGCGTAGGGCTCGGTTTCGCGGTGATCATTCAGGTTTGTTGTGGGAGGGGGCACTTGTGGTAGTTCGGTGAGCGGACGTGGAGGAGCGGGCGAGGCGGGGTGGTGAGCTAAGGGTGGAGCATGGTGGGGTTGATGGGTTACATGGAGAAGGGGGAAGTTGGCAGTCTCGAGGTGGAGGTCTGGAGATGTGATGGGATGCGGAGTTTGCTTACGTGGAGAACTAGGCAGTTGCTATGGGTTGGAGGCGAGGAATGGGTAGTGGGTTTGGTGGCACTGGCGAGCGTTCGGGCTAGAGTATGGTGAACGATGGAAGGTTTTAGGCAAGATCTCAGGAAACCAATGAAACAAAGCTTATACATATATTTTATTTTTATCTTTTTTCTTAAAATAGCTGAACGAAAAAGGAAGAGAGGAAGGAAACTGAGAATTAGAAAGGAACTAGCAAAATGAAAACGAAACAACAAAAATAATATTAAAATAGTGGAATGGAAAAGTCAGGAATTTATCTCTGGGAATATAAAAAGATAGTGACCATTTTTTTTCAACTGGTGGACAATGGAAGGTCACAGAACACTCTATAGACTCAAAATGGCTACTGGTATGGCTAACCGTTTCATGGATTTCGCCACGTACTGGACTCCGAAATGCACAAATGAATATACTACGGAGATCAGCACGACGAGACGAACATAATGGGTCATAGATATTAGCGACACGAACATCCTATCAAAACTCGATATTCGCTGCCAAACTACAGCTAATTCGTCGTAAATAAGATAAACGGTGCTATAAATGTCCAAATTTGGCGAAACGAAATATGACTCTCACTCAGAAAATAATAAATATTTTTCTTATATAAAAATATTCAGATTCCAAAAATATTTTATTTCCATCAAATTTTCAACTGAATTTAAATTTAAAATTGAAATTTCACAACAGAATATACTTACATATTTTCCAATGAAAATCTATCACTTGCTATGCTTCAATAGACGCATACCAAATATCAAATTTTCATTGCTAAAATTTTATTATATATTTTCATGAAAAATTTAGTTAATTACGTTCTAAAAATCATTAAAATTTCCAGGTTGTAACACTCTCCCCCACTCAAAAACTTTTCGTCCCCGAAAAGGAACGAGATAGGAGAATAGAAACAGCAGAAAGGAAATATAAATTCGAAATACATAGTACCAGATACAACAATTAATTTTTAAAACCATATTTATTTTATTTTATTTCATTCACATGATATATTTCCTTTAATGTCAATATCACTTAATTAACCCTTCAACAAATTATTAAGTTTAATATTAACATTCCATATTTATTTACTTAAATAGCATTCTCTTTTTATTATTTAATTTATTTCACTTAACATATCTTGCAACATAGATTAAGTGTATAAACATTTATTATAACCACTCAATTTTTATTTATAAGTTCCCTTAACAAACTTTCATTTTGGACATCTTATTATTTACATTTATATTGTATATTATTCAATTACATGTTCTCATTACATTCAAACTTTTCCAGTTAAGTTTTATTAATGTTTCCGAGTGTAATTGAGCACTATACAAATATACCTTTTTTATTTACAACATTTCTATTAAGCAAAAATTTAGTTTGAACATTTATTACTTAAGTTTCTCTTGTATAACCTTCAATTACAATTCACATTAATATTTCAACTTTTTGAATATTTCAGGTAAGTTATATATGTTTTAGAATTGCAATTGAGCATTATACAAATTAATTTTATCCTAGTTCAACTATTTCAAGTTGTTTCAATTTCATTTCTCATTTTAGACACTCCAATTATTCAAAAAAATTGTTTTATTTCAATAATTGAAAACCATCATTTAACATAGAATTTAAGAATTAAATTTCCGGTTTCACTTTAAACCATTTGAAATAAATATATACATATATATTTTGTACATCAACTCATACTCAAGAAATTCAAATCAAATCCATTTTCCAAAACAAAAGTGTAGCAAAGCTACTAAGAGGTCTCCCCACTTTGAGACTCGAAAATGAATGTCGATGATGCTGCAGTCATCATCGAAATTATTTTCCAGCAATATAAAGGGAGAGTACCGACTTACTTCTTTTAAAATTCTTTGGAAACAATTTCCATCCGAAAATACTTTCAAATAATATAATTTTTCAAAACTTTGAAAACCAATTTAGAAAAGCACCGGAAATTAAATTCTCAAACCCTTGATTTAAATTTATTTCATTTGCAAATCAGATTTATAAACCATATTTTAAAATTTTATTTCCTTATAACATATAACAATAGTTAATGGTTTAGGAATGTTGATAAAACAATAAATGAAAATCTAGTATTATCATTTCTAACAACCAATTCATTTAACTATCTAATTTCAGAAAAGTATACTTTTATATATAAAATAATCATACATAAAATTATCTCATTTGCCAATTTCGAAAATAATATTGTGTCAGTTTGCTCTGTTTAAGTGTTTTGGAATTCCTATCGATAACGTTGGCCAGACGAATCGATCGAAACCCAAAATTCAAACTTAATAACTCAAACAACACAATATAAAACATTTTTATATCAATTACAAATACGTTCCCTTATAGGATGATTCAAGAATGGATTATAGAATGGGGATCAGAGATTCAAATTTAGAGGAACCTAATCAAAGAGAATTTCTAACTACGATGATAGACTCGAAAAAAAGTAAGATAATTAAGTTATAAAAGAGGAAAGCTGGATAGACTTATATTAATCGCGGGTGTCCTTAACCGGGTCAACTGAGATATAGAAAACGGAGGATATCATCAACGAAAACCAGGACAAACTTGTTAAGAACATTGCGGAAAACGTGATTCGTGCGATCGACGAAGAGGGCAGGAGCATTGGTTAATCCATAGGGCATGACTAACCATTCATAGAAACCATTCTCCATTTAGAAAGCTGTCTTAGGAATGCTCTCCTCGGCTACACGAAGTTGGTGGAAACCGGTAGTGAGATCGAGCTCCGAGAATAAGATCGATGCGGAATTCAATTTCCCGCTTGGGGAGAAAGAAAAGTGACTTCACCAAAAACATCAGGATAATTCCTGGCTATCAGGGTGGAATCAAGATCACTAGGGTGAGCATCAAGCGAAAAGATAAAACTGCCTGCATAATCCAGAGGCATTCGGCATTAATCACAAGAGAAGTACCCTGGTCGTCTACTAAAGAAATGATTCGGGCTTTGCAAGAGATGAGAGCATCAAAACCGAGGACGTAGAAATCTCCGGAAAATCGACGCTTGTTGTAAAGGAGTTTCACCCTTTTACGAATCATATTAAGGTTGGCAGGACCGCCGATGGGATTAAACACATAAGGATGAAGTTACCAATTGAGGTTGCAGGATGTGCTCAAATTTATTACAGAGATCAACAGAAATAGAGCTATGGGATGCTTCAATATCAAAAGAGCACGAATAGGAAAGACAAGACTGGATTTCAAAACAAAGGGGAAAGTTCCAAAATTCAAAAGAAATCCTAATCCAGGAGGATCCTAATGAAGAATTTCAAGCTCAAACGAAGATGATTCTATAATTAATTTTACTCATTCTAGGGTATCACTACTCTATCTCCAATGAGTTTCTACTTCATATGCTAATTTTTTCCTAAACCAGAGCTTTGATACCAACTGTAACGACCTACTATTTCGAACCATTCAAATCGACAATCATCCACACATATCGGACTTGAATTGCTCAAAACATCATATTGTTAAATCATATTTGGCAAAACTTAGCATGTACAGTAAATAAAGCAATCATAGAATCACAGACACAGAGTAATACAACAATAAGCAACGGAGTAGATAAGTAGTAGTTCATGAAGTTACTATAGAACATTGGAGTTTAAAACAAGGTACAACAGAAATCTCAAATACAAAGTAGTCTCAAATACAAATGCAACTGACACGTATGAACATAAACAACTAGAAATAACTGAAAAAAACAGAGATAACTGAAAAGTTGAATAGATGAAGCTAGATTTCTAAGCAAAGCTCCAAGCTCCAAAGGTGATTCTCAAATACTGTGACAGTCGGTCTGACCCGAGCATAAAGCAAAACACAAAACACTCGAGTCAGGATTAACATTCTTATGCAAGTAAATAAACTCAAGTGAAATGTCTAAGTAAAATGCAATATAACATAAAGGATGTTTTGGGATTCCTATCCTTTAAGGATCCATTAAACCATCTACATACATAGTACAATACGCTATATAAATAATGTCTATAGTAAAGTAAAAAATTAAAATAGCATTAAGGCCTTACCCATATCCCCCTTAACACATTTTATATAAATGTCGTAGTCTACACAGTACTGTAAACTCCACCAAACCGGTGGGCTATCAGGGAGCACTCCATAGGTACGACACAAACTAACTCATAAAGAGCACGATAAGGCATGTGACAAGGCATGCGAGGCAATGCCTAGGGTAGGATTCTACCGTTTCGTAGAACCGGGATAGTGGTAACGCATGGCAGCTACTACCACCCACCTCGAGACACACTCCCATAATCAAAGGTGCACCCAATCAAATCACAAAGTAGTATAATGGTATCGAAGAATCATGCTCGATCGGAGGTGCGACCTCACTTGGCCCAGGTATAGCTCCTGTTTTAGTCACATCAAGCTGAATCATGGTAGGCAGGGCTGCGTTCATATCTCATATAGACGTCGCCAAATCAACGTACTTCATTCTGAATTCTCCACCACGAACATAGTTGTTAGTGATTTTCGGTATTGGTAGAGAGTATGACAATATCCGATCCCGGTCTCTTTAACAACCAAACGCTTATTCCCACCGTGGTCAATTTCATTTCAAACCGTTCCTAATTCATATCAAAATATCATATTCATTTCAAAATCATATCACTTTCGAAATCATATCACTTTCGAAATCATATTCACTTTCAAAATCATAATCACAAAATAATTTAAACCATTATATCAAAATATTTTCAATTAAATCCATTAAATCAAAATCATAACAGTTCCAACTTAACGGTTTAAATATTGAAAATAGTTTATTATATTGAAATAGTTATACATTAAAAATAGTTTTGTTTCTTCCAATTATAATTGTTTGTTCCAATTTCACAAATTAATTCAAATCAACTTTAGTTCCAAAGTTCAATTTAAATCAATCTCAGTTCAACAATTTCAATTAAAAAGGTTAAAGGTTCAATTCAAATTCGCATTAAAACCATTTTAAATTATATTGATTTCAATCCAAGTTTGAACTACAAATTTAAACCACTTCAAATTCAGTAAGTTTCAAAGTCCAAATATTCAACAATTTATAATAACTCAATTTGAAAATTTCATTTATATTTCAAAATTCAACTTTAAGTTTATTTAAATTTGAAAATATTCACTTAATCATTTTTAATGACATTTAAACAAAATCTCAAATTACCTATCTAAATCAATATTAAATGTTCAAATTCAATTTTATTTAAATTTGGAAAAATCCAATAAAACACCTTTTATCAAAATCCAGTTATCAAGTTATAAAAATCATATCTTTGAAATCTCAAGATTAATAAGTTCCAAATCAATTTTGATTTAAATACAATTCCTAAATAAATAAAATTTCAAATCAACTTTAACTTATCTTTCCAATCTTTATTTACTACAGTTATTACAAAATCTATTTTAAAATATTAATATAAATTGTAAATAAATATTTAAACATATTATATATATTAGTTAAATTAAATTCTTATTAAATTTTATTATATTAACTATTATTAAATAAAATATTATTTTTCTAAACATATTGTATAAAACCTTATTATATATATTTAAAAATAATAAAATGATAAGTAAAATCTAAAATTTATATTTTTCAAAACTTAACTTATAAAATTAAAATTTCCAAACATATAATTTAAAAATCAAAATTTTACACATGTATTAAAATAAAATCTTTATATTATAAATCAATATTTATGGAAACCCGTATATTTCCTTCCAAAACTTTGGAAATCATTTTTGGAAAATAGACCAACGGTGACCGTATATAATTTTCTATCTTATGGTCAAGTGATACAGATATTTATCATTTCAATCCGCAATAATTTAATATTTACGGGTATATATCATTTCAACCCGCAATCCCAAAATTTCAAATTCAATAAAAATTGCTTGGGTTTATCATTTCAACCCATAACGATTTTCCCAAATCTATAATATCGTTCGGGTATGTATAATTTCAACCTATAGGGATGTCTTAAACTATCAGGGATCTTGCAGTGTGAGAACAATATAATATAATATAAAATACCATAACATATCAATAATGAGCATATCATAATTAACAACTTAAAATATAATATACTAACAAGTTATTTGTGTCATATGTCAATCATCAGTGAACAAATTTAAATAATAACATATCACATTCAACAACTAAATTACTAATCAATTCAAATTTAACAACATATTTCAATCGTCATTTAATGTGAATTAAATATAAGAATGCTAATCGTAAGTGATCGCTCATCTTTCGAGGCTAGAGAAATTAGACAGCACGGCAAGCTACGAATCCAAGCACAAATTCCAAAGCACAGCACATTGAACACGAATTCGACGAACAAAGCAAAGCTGATAACTAAGAATTGAAAAACAAATAAAAACTAGCTTGATATAAAAGGAAATAAAATATATATTATATCTTTTTTTTCTTGAAATCAATATTCAATTTAAAAGACATATTTAAAATAAAAATATTCATTATATATATATATATATATATATATTTAAATCAATATTTAATGAAATCCATATTTTTCAAAATTCTTCAAAGAAATATTTAAACATAATATATATTAAAGTTATTACAAAAAATATATTTCAAAATATTAACATAAAGGAATAGAAAATGAATAGAAATAATCTATTTCATATTTCAAAACCTTTTTTTTAATATGTCAAGGAATAGAAAGAACTAGGGAAAGAGGATGACTGAGACAAGGTGATGCTGTAAGGCAAGGGAAAAAGAGAACTCGGTTGCGCTGCATCTTCAGGCGGCAAGACGCGGGTGCAAGGAAGTCCTGTAGGCAACGAGTTGCAGCTATGTAAGGGGTTTTGGTGGAGAGTTCTTGGCTGATGGTGGCTATGGAGTCGGGTGGCTATAGGCGATGAAGCTTTGGTCAGGATGGTTGCATCATGTAGAGGAACAAGGCTATCAGGGGTTGGCGGATCAGTTTAGGGGAAAAGTCGCCGAAGGTGGCAGAGGGGGACGAAGCAGGAGGAGGTGCAGGGAGTCGGAGAAGCTATAGAGTGAGGTGATGGAGAAGGTCGTAGGGCAGCGGAGAGTTTGATTATGGCTTGGCGTAGGGCTAGGTTTTGTAGTGAGCGTTCGAGTTTGTAGTGGGAGGCGGCTATTGTGGTTGTTCGGTGAATGGACATGGAGGAGCGAGCAAGGAGGGGGTGGCGAGCTAAGGGTGGAGCATGGTGGGGTTGATGGGTTTGTTGATGCGTTACGTAGAAGGGGGAAGTTGAGAGTCTCGGGGCGGAGGTCTGGAGATGTGATGGGACGTGGGATTTGCTTGCATGGAGAACTAGGAAGTTGCCATGGGTTGGAGGCGGGGAATGGGTAGTGGATTTGGTGGCACCGGCGAGCGTACGGGCTAGAGTATGGTGAACGATGGAAGGTTTTAGGCAAGATCTCAGGAAACCAATGAAATAAAGCTTATACATATATTTTATTCTTCTTAAAATAGCTGAATAAAAAAGGAAGAGAGGAAGGAGACTGAGAATTAGAAAGGAACCAGCAAAATGAAAACAAAACAACAAATATGATATTAAATTAGTGGAATGTAAAATTCAGGAATTTATCTTTGGGAATATAAAACGGTAGTGACCATTTGTTTTTCAACCGGCGGACAATGGAAGGTCACAGAACACTCTATAGACTCAAAATGGCTACTGCTACGACTAACCGTTTCATAGATTTCACCGCGTACCGGACTCTGAAATGCACAAATGAATATACGATGGAGATCCGCATGATGATACGAACAGAATGGTATACAGATATCGGCGACACGATTATCCTATCAAAACTCGATATTCGCTGCCAAACTGCTGCTATTTCGCCGAAAATAAGATAAACGGTGCTATAGCAGTCCAAATTATACGAAACGAAAATGACGTCTCACTCAGAAAATAATAAATATTTTTCTTATATAAAAATATTCTGATTCCAAAAATATTTTATTTCCATCAAATTTTCAACTGAATTTAAATTTAAAATTGAAATTTCACAACAGAATATACTTGCATATATTTCAATGAAAATGCATATATTTCAATGAAAATCTGTCACTTGCTATGCTTCAACAGACGCATACCATATTTCATTGCTAAAATTTATTATAAATTTTCATGAAAAATTTAGTTAATTACATTATAAAAATCGTTAAAATCTCTGAGTCGTTACAAAGGAAATAAACATAAACTTCTATAAACTTGCCTTATGCACGTTTTCGAAAGCTTTATTCGTCCTAAACCTGGATATCCTATACTCGACCTACTCAAATGAGTAATTGAGAGTTTATAGGAAAATAAAAAACGTCGAGTCAAAAAAAAAGTCGAATATGAATAATATTAGTCAATCCTAATCAACATAGATACATAGTGAGACCATGTCGTTAAATGAAATGGGGTTTCCCTCCCTATCATCTTAGCAAACAAAAATATCAACCATAATGTTTGCGCCAAAATTGGTCACAAACCCCGAATGTTGTGAAAGCACCAGTGTATGAATATAAATCAACAATATTCACACAAATCTCAAATCTAAGCAAACAGAGTATCACAATTCAAAAATAATGAACAGAAACACGAGATTTATAGTGGTTCGGCGATCTTGCCTACGTCCACTCCGAAGTTGATGATTTTATTGATGTTCACTCGATGATTACAATCTCTTCTAATGTAGTACAACTGAAATTATATGCTAAGTCTCAATCTAAGGTAGCGGTGGTGTTCTGGAGTAAATCTGGCAGAATCTGGGCGCTCTTTAATACTTAGAATTATCCGACCTCCTTTCTGAATGACTAGGGGCTCTATTTATAGGTGTAGGAGGCTGATATTTCGCCTAAAATGAGGAGAGACCAGTTCTGGTATGTCAGGGGGCCCACATGGCCGAAATCTGGAGATCCGGGCCCACTTTGGGATCGATTCGACCCTTGGTTCGAATCGATCAAGAAATCATCCAATCGAGCTGAAATTTGGCGTGGACATTCTTCATCATGTGCTTAAGCTTCTGTGAAAATTTCATTGCATTTGGACTTGTAGAACTCGAGTTATGATCGATTCAAGTTGAAGATTTTCGTGTTCATCGTCCTATGGATTCGTTCGAATCGATATGGTTCGAATCCATAGGGTCGAATCCATGCTCCTGCACGTGAAGGCGATGATGTGGCGCGCGTCCCTCGTATCGATCCACTTTTCGCTCCGAATTGACTGGGTCGAATCCATGGTTTCAGTTGTTATGACTTAGTGGATTCGAGGTGGTGGTTTTGTAAATGTGCTCGTTCGAATCAATCATGGTATATCATGGTTGATCGATTCGAAGCTACCTCAGTAGGGTGGATTCGAAGGTATGACTCCATCGAATCGACCGAATGGACGTTCTCTTCGAATCGATCGAGGTAGGTTATACTTAATCGATACGAAGGCTTCGTAGTTGAATGAATTCGAAGACCTTCTTTTTGATGGACTCGAAGCAGGGGAATGGTTCATTGGGTTCGAACCGTGACTCGCTTACTGGATTCGAAGCAAGAGTGGCTTCGATTGGATTCGAACCAAGATATATGAGGATGGATCCGAACTATAGCTCTTTCGATGGAGTCGTAGCAAGGTCACTCCTTATGGATTCGAACAGAGCTTGTCTTGATGGATTCGAAGGGTATATTTACCTATGGATTTGAACCTGTTGGAGTCGATCCTGTTGGGTTCGAGCTTAGAGCCATTTTTCCCAAACGTGCATCGATGATATCTTGAGCGTACGAACTCGGATTGACTTGAAACTTGGAACGTTGGTTTGCATGGCTTTACTTGTCATGTCTTATCAATTGTAGCCTGATCCGGACTCGGACAAAATTCATTGATATCCATGGTGGAACAGTGTATAACGATCTTTTACGATGAACTGCCTTTAGTTTTCCAGTCGACTTTTTGGTGTCACGGCCTTGCCAAAAGGCGGGATAACACATAACATTTCTTGGATAGCATGAGATAGGTTTAATGCATTATGATCTCATCATCCTCCCGCAACCACAATGGTTGGATCATAACATAAAGATATGCATAACAGACCAAAGATGAATATGTTAATTTTAAATAGAGTTCAAGAGTCACACGGTACATGTACCAATCCCATTAAGTGTTAATACATCATTAAGTGTTAATACACCGATATAGTTTTCCCAATGTCATTATAAACCTATTAGTTTTCATAGACCAACTAAAAACTTATCGAACTAACTTGGGCCAAAAACCAGATAATCCTTAACGATCTTCTGTTCATATAAGAGTACCAAGGTACTCTTGTGACCAAGAAAAATAATAACGGCCTTCCATTTAAATAATAATACCTATATTACCCTATGATAAAAGAAAAAAAAGCATCCACGCTCTATTCATTGATGTGTAAACAAAATTTTAGCATCGATGTTAAAAACTCCAATGGATTAGAACCGTTGACCTTAATATCGAGGGGCTTAATCAACTATAGTGTGAGGCGTTACCCCGACATCAGTCTGTACAACTTAAATATGGATTATAAACATCAAATAAGTCATTTTTTAATCAGCTCTAGGCATCCTAACACAATGATATTCTCTATCTCGTGGATGCAATTATACTCGTACAAACAAGAGTTTAGCCTGAACATATCCACTAATGGAACAACCCTACTTGGTCATTAGTTTCTAATTTCCAATGTCACAAACACTTAGTATCTCACACATGTTAACAATTTACATAAGCAATACATAACCGATCATGGTACATAGTTGAACATATTCCCATGCTTGCCACTTACCTATAATTAGTTTATTTCATATAAACGCAAATAAATTTTGGGCTAAATCTTCCTTTTCTCATCTTTAAAAACCTTACTGTTTTAAGTTTTAAATTCAAGGAAAAAAACTCATCTTTGGTTATTAGGAAAAGCTTAACCCAACGATTACAATCGAACGTCTAAAAGAAGGTTATCGCATATTCAAAGCTATCGAGCATATTCAAAGCTATCACATGTCTACCATGTCATCGCAAGTATAAAACTATCACAATTCTAACATGCTTTCACATGTATAAATATATCACATGTCCAATACGGTACCTCAAGTATAAGGTTACCGTACGTATAGTTATCGCAAGTTTAATGCAATCACATGTATAACTATCACACTTCTAAACTCAAAGCTATCATAAATCTAGATCATATGTCATCGCATCTCCAGACCATATGCTATTACATCTCTAGACCTATGTTATCACATCTCTAGATCATATGCTATTACATATTTAAAATATAACTACCGCAGGTATGACTTTAGTGTTATAACATGTCAAAAAAGGAGTTATCGACCATATAGTTATTGCATGTCTAAAAATAAGCTATTGCATGTTTATGATGAGCTATCACGGCTCTAAACTAGGCCATTGCAAGTATTAGATTGGTTATCGCATGTATAAAATGGCAGTTTTATAATTAACTTTAAAACTGATTTCTTTTTTCTCATAAAGTAATTACTTTTCACCAAATAATTCCACATGTTAAATTTCCATTCGTTAACACATTACTTGGCATATTCATTATAGAAAATTTCAAGAAAGAATTTTTCTCTTAATCAAACATTAATAATTGCTTAATTAATTAATTAAAATCATTTTACTGATTTTCTCCTGCATTGAATAATTCATATCAACCCGAATTGTATGGAAAAAATCTTAAAAAATCTCCAAAAAATCAAATTTTCTATCTTCATCCATGTATAATCTTTTATTCTTCCATGTATAAATCTTTTACGACAAAATAATTATTTTTCATAAACATTTCATCAACTTTAGAAATTCATAGAAAAATGATTATTGATTAAAAAATTATGAAATTAAAAAATAATCTCGAAAATTATATTATGAACAACATATCAATATTTCAAAGCTTTTGGAGATCGTTATCATAGGTGTATAATCTGAAAACCCTGAATTAAAGGGTAGGGAGAATAAATGAAAATACATGGGAATCAGAGAGAAGAGTTTGGGAAATAATTATAGGCCTTATCTCTCTTTCCTTATTCTCCCCTAAATTAATCACATCTTTTACTTTCTTTCTCAATAAAAAGTTATCACTCCATTATTACAATAAATTCAAAAATGGGTTATTATGGAAAACAACCATGCTTTCCCATTTTACCCACATTATTATTTAATTACCAATTAATAATATTTCCAGAAAAATGTGTATTAAAAATAGGGAAGTTACAATATTCATAATCTTGCGTTGCTTTAGATCTCAAAACTCATAGAAGACAATACATAATCTCAAACATATTAACATTTCAGTGACCAAGGCACAAATTTTAATTGTTACATAATTTTAACCCGTGTGTATGCCTTGAAGCGACAACATGGAAAAAGATTTATTGGTAAGTATATTTTACATTTTATTCATCAACATTCAACTATTAAACAAGAATTAAAAAAAAATCAATAGTAACTGAAAGCAAAAAAAAACCATTTTTGTTAATATTTTTCGTATGGAAAATATTTGTATATATATACATGTATGTGTGTGTCTGTATAAGTAAATAATTTCTTTTATTTCAAAGAAAGAAACAAAGAAAAAAAAATTGTTTCTAAAAATAAAACAAAAAACAATTTTTTATTTTAAAAATGGTTTATAAATAAATAATAAGAAAAGATAATTATTACTACACAAAAATGAGCTTTCTGGCCCAAGGTAGTAGTACAAAAATAAAAGATAAGGGATAGGTCTACGAAAGAAACACACAACATAACATGACTTACATACAAAGAGACATCAGCTTGGGTTGGGTTGCTGATGATAAGGCGTGAGCACTTTGACTGGTAGATCAGTAGATTGAGCACCAGGATGCAAATAGACTTGAAAAGTTTTAGCATTTACTCGAATATCAAGGTACCTAATAGATTACCAAGCTTGAGGATTAGTATTTGGCAGCAGCTTTGGAAGACACATGTCCAGCATCAAGAAAACAAGGCATGATATCAGTAGAGATAATACCAGATTCTGCAAGAAGCATAGGCAGTGTGATCATGACTTTGAGCATTTGGAAGCACACTTGCATGAAGAACAGGAACGGGTGCAAGTGAAACATTGTGAAGAGCCCTTGCATGGTTCTGCGCAGCAGTGAGAGCAGTGCGTATACTTGTGCCCAGACCAGTAAGGGTAAAATCAGAACCAAGAACGTCAACAGCTGAAGTAGATCAGTCATCATCAAGCATAATAGAAGGAGCTTCAGTTTGCATGGATTCAGTTCATCACCTAACACATCACGCATACACTTGTTTAAAAATGACTTGTGCAATTGAAATAATTTCTACATATAATACTAATTATTTTATTGCGGTAATTGTGTTCAAAAATAAAAGAAAATCAAGTTTTAGGTTTTATACAACATATGTCATATAACCTTACTTGGACGACATGTCCTCTAAGAGACACATATGGTACTTCCTCGAACTCTATTTTCTAATAATCTCAAAGCGCTACATGTATGTTGACAGAAGGAATAGTATACGGGCACATATACCTTCACTGTGTATAAGACCCTATTATACATGTCAACAACATTAGGATACCTTCAACTTGTAGTCATAAAGAGTAAATGCAACTGAAAGGGGTCATTTTGTAGAATGACATTAATACAGCAATAGATTCTTTTGGTCGAAATGTTAAGTATCCTTTTAAATAAAGTGCTTCAAAAGGAAAGTGCAAAAAAATAAGATGCTCACTACAGTGGATGAGCAGCATAAAAAAATGATTGGAAAAAGTACTCTCAAAAGAAACTAAACTGAACTAGCCATTCAAAATGGTACATTCATGGAATTAAGTGGACAAGTATTTATAACATAAATTTGGTGGAAATCTCTCATTAACTTGCAGTGAAGTCTATAATAGATTGGATGAAGTGTCTGGCCTAAAAAGAACCCTTCTACTATCTTCAAAACGCTTGTAATTTACTCATTTTCAACAAAGGCAAACAAGAAATGCAAATAAAGAATTACTCATATATGAGACAAATATAATCATTCATAGTAAAAGTGGATCTTGGGAGTATGTATAAAACCTCTGAAATAGATCATATTAGCTGTTTCATACTTATTACTGACTTGTAGATATTTAAAACCCAAAGGAAAGCATCAACCTGAACAAAATTTATGATAAACAGAAAATATAATTCTTGTAGATGATTGTCTTAAGATTGCAAACAGAAAACTATTTACCAGTATATTAGGATACAAGAATAAGTTTATGATAATGAAATATTGCATGATAAAAGAAAACATGAATGTTTCGTACCTTTGATGGATATTTAACAAACACACAGAAAGAACTTGTCTATTTCCAAGTAGAAGGCAGAGAAATTTTAGCCTTTGTTACTTTCTATCAGATCCTATTGAATTTATGTAAAGAAAATTTTATTCTGTCACCAATTCAATAACAGTAAAAACTATGACCAAATAAGCATACACAGATTCTGACGCAGCGGATATAACACATGACGACGAAATAAAGATTTCGTGTCAATCAAATCGATAAACGATTAGATGATGTAATATGAATCGATGAATTAATGATACCAAACGCCCAAATCCGTTGATCACGAAGATACCGTACTTTAGCTATCTTCGACACGTTGATCGCGCACGATGCCGTGAGAGAAGATCTACAATTCTTCGAACGTTGATCAAGCGCACTTGATTCCGTGAATTGGCTTCAACAATCGTTGATTCGAGCGCACTCGAATGCCGAAGGTGGAGATAGGAGATAACACTCAACTACCAATTTTAATGGTGGCACAAAAGCACACAAAAGAAATTTTATTCAAATTGACTAACTATTACAAGTGACACAAACCCGGTATTTATAGATGTTTACAACCACACACGCTACATATCATAGGTCGTACGCGACCTAACAAATGTCACGACCTAATATTACATTTCAGCCCGACCTAAAATACACAGTACGATCTAAGAATACAATCATCTACGACCTATCTACTTTAGCTCCAAATCAACAGGCAGTCTCCAACGGCAACGAGTTAACCACCACGAGTTAAAAGCAACGGGTTATGGAGTGCGACTTAGCAGCTACGGGTTGGGATTGGAACGACCTAGGGTTAGGTCGGAGTAGGCGATGTGAATTTAGGTCGCGGGAATGATGTCGCGGGGAAGTTAGGTCGCGGTAATGGGTTAGGTCGTTGGAGTTAGGTCGCGGTGATGGTTTAGGTCATGGTAATGATGTCGCGGGGGAGTTAGGTCGCGGTGATGGGTTAGGTCGTTGGAGTTAGGTCGCGGTGGAGTTAGGTCGCGGTGATGGTTCAGGTCGCGGTGATGGGTTATGTCGTTGGAGTTAGGTCGCGGTGGAGTTAGGTCGCGGTGATGGTTTAGGTCGCTGGAGTTAGGTCGCTCGTCTTCGTCTTCGCAATTGCGGATTGAGGTATGTGCTGCATCATCCTCCCCAGGTTGAGAAAAATTCGTCCTCGAATTTAAAAGTTCATCTCCATAATAAGGTATAAGATGTTTAACATTAAACACGTCAGAAGTGTAAACATCCTCTGGCAGCTTCAACTTATAAGCATTTTCATTGATCCGTTTTATTATTTCTACTGGACCAATCTTTCGGGCTTTCAACTTGTTATAAGCACCCACTGGGAAAAAATCCTTCGTTAACACAGCATACACCCAATCACACTCATTGAACTTCACACTTCTTCACTTTTTATCTGCAGCTCGTTTATACTTCTCATTCGTCTTCTCCAAACGCTCCTGAACGATTCTATGACAATCTTTTAACTCATTAACGAAATCTGACGCCCGTTTAATCACTCCTTTCGGTTGCGGCACTACCGTTAAATCCAACGGCCCTTTTGGCAAGCTTGAATATACAAATTGAAATGGACTGTAACCAGTGCTTCGGTTAACAGCATGATTATGAGCAAACTCTATCTAACACAACTTTAAGTCCCAACTCTTCAAATTGTCTTGCACAAGACATCGCAACAAGTTTCCCAACGATCTATTCACCACTTCCGTTTGCCCATCTATTTGAGGATGATATGCACTACTAAAATTCAGCTTCGTTCCCACCATCTTCCACAAACTCAGCCAAAAATGACTCAGAAATCGAGTATCTCGGTCAGAAACAATAGATTCAGGTAACCCATGTAAACGATAGATTTCTTTAAAGAATAACTGTGCCACATGAACTGCATTCGTTGTTTTCTTACAAGCAATGAAATGTGCCATCTTCGAGAAACGGTCTACCACAACATATATAGAATCATTTCCCCGTTGAGTTTTAGGCAAACCCAAAACAAAATCCATGCTGATATCAACCCATGGTTTAGTAGGCATGGGTAATGGCATATACAATCCCGCATTCGTCGCTGTCCCTTTGGAAACTTGACAAATATGAAATCTCTCCACAAATCTTTCAACTTCTTTTCTCATAGAAGGCCAAAAATATGATTGTGAAATCAACTGCAATGTACGATCTCTGCCCACATGACCCTCTTCATGCAATTCTTTGACAATCTTCATCCTCAAGCTACAATCCGGAATACACAATTGATTTCCTCTGAACAAGAATCCATCTTTCATCACAAAATCATCTGAACTCCCTTCCTGCACCTGATCCAGCACTTTCGCAAAATAAGAATCTGAAATAAGCAATTCTGGCAACAAATCAAATCCCACTACTTCCACTCGCATAGTTGTCAGCAAATGGTTTCTACGGCTCAATGCATCGGCAACTCGGTTAGTAACTCCTGATTTGTGCTTCACCACGAAAGTAAACTGTTGTAAATAAGCAACCCACGAAGCATGCCTTGCTGAAATTTTATCTTGTCCCTGCAAATGTTTCAAAGCTTCATGGTCAGTGTATAGCACAAATTCTTTATGAAATAGATAGTGTCTCCAATGCTTTATGGCTTGGACTATAGCATATAATTCCAAGTCATTAGTACTGTATCTCGTTTTAGCTCCCGTCAGTTTCTCACTAAAGTAAGCAATAGGATGACCCCTTTGACTCAACGTTCCCCCAATTCCAACCTTGGATGCATCAGTATTTAGCTCAAAGAGTAACTGAAAGTCTGGGTATCTAAGAATGGGCGTTGTGGTCAAGAGTGTCTTGATTCTCTGAAAAGCAGAATCAGCCTCTTCAGTCCAAACAAACTTCTTCCCTTTCATACATTCTGTAACTGGTACCATCACGCTACTGAAGTGTGGAATGAATCTTCGGTAGAATGATGCTAAACCATGAAAACTCCTCACTTCTGTTATTGTCTTAGGCTGTGGCCAATTTCGAATAGCTTCAACTTTACTCTTATCAACTTGAATATCATCCTTCGACACAATATAGCCCAAGAATAGAATACTTGTAGCCATGAAGGTACACTTCTTTGTTGCAGCATAAAATTCCTCTCGTCGTAAAACCAACAACACTTCCCGCAAATTCTGTAGGTGTTCTTCAGTGCTTCCACTGTAGATCAAGATGTCATCAAAATATACCACTACAAACTTCCCGATAAATGGTCGAAAAATCTGGTTCATGACTCTCATGAATGTACTCGGAGCATTTGACAAGCCAAACGGCATCACCAACCATTCGTACAGACCCTCCCAAGTTTTAAAAGCAGTCTTCCACTCATCACCCGGTCTAATACGAATCTGATGGTATCCACTTTTCAAGTCAATCTTCGAAAACACAACAGCACCGCTCAACTGATCCAACAGATCATCCAGTCTCGGCATAGGAAATCGATATCTCACCGTAATCTTATTCAATGCTCTACTATCTGTGCACATTCTCCACGTTCCATCCTTCTTCGGCACTAACAAAGCTGGCACTGCACAAGGACTCAAACTCTCCTGAACACGCCCTTGTTCTAGTAATTCCTCCACCTGTCTTTTCAACTCCTCGTGTTCTTTTGGACTCATCTGATAGTGCGGTCTATGAGGCAATGCAGCACCTGGCACCAAGTCAATCTGATGTTGTATGTCTCTAAGTGGTGGTAACTCCTTCGGCAGTTCCTCTAGAAACACATCTTTGAATTCCTCCAAAACTGGCTTCACTTCCTCTGGAACTTCAGTAACTTCACTGCTTTCATGCCTAATTAACATAAAAACTTCAGGGCTCTCATCTACCTCTTCCACGAACTCCTTCAAGGACAACAAAGTCTTTAATTCCTCAATCTCCTCCAGCTTGTTCTCATTTTGTTGTCACTTCTTCGGAACTAAAGTGATTTTCGTGCCCTCGAATAAGAAACTGTAGCTATTTGTTCGACCATTATGATGTACCTCCCGAATGTACTGCCACGGCCTTCCCAATAGCAAATGGCAAACATCCATGTCAACCACGTCACATCAAATCTCATCTTTGTATTTCTTCCTAATAGAAAATGGAACATGAGCTCGCCTCTCTACTTTCACTTCTCCTCCTTTCCTCAACCAAGCAAGTTTATAAGGACTAGGATGTTTCTTCGTTTTCAACTTCAACTTCTTCATAGCCTCGGTAGAAATGATGTTATCACAGCTGCCCGCATCAATAACAAACTTGCAAACCTTCCCCAAAATAGTGCACGTTGACTGAAAAATGTTACTCCTCAACCAACTCGACTCCTCTTCCTGCTTCGGGGTTAAACAAGATCTCCGTAGCATCAGATTACATCCCTCGTCTCCCAACACCTCTTCTTCCTCCTCATCACGGTGTGAATTGAGATCTTCTTCTACATCCTCATCTTCCACTTCAGCGATCATAGTTCTCTTTTTCGGTTTTGCACATTCGTTGCTCTTGTGACCCACTTCCTAGCAATTATAGCATTTGAAATTGGTATTGACTTTTGGTTTAGCCACTTCATGAACTACCGGCTTACTCGATGCTTTAGGAACATTAGAACTACTACCCGCTCCTTTGTTCTGCCCCGTAAAACTTGGAAACACACCTCCCCCACATCTACCTTGTTTCTCCCAAGCCAACGCCTTTTGATGTGCTTCTGCCACAGATCTAGGGTCGAACATGTTCACCAAATCCTGGATCTGTGTTCTAAGTCCCCCAACAAAACTAGCGGTCAATTGTTCTTCTGTCTCCATAATGTCATTTCGAGCAATCAACTGGTAGAACTCATCAGCATAATCAGCAACAGTCTTCGTCCCTTGCCTCAGGTTCTGTAATCTCTGATACATCAGTGATTGGTAATTGTAGGGCAAGAAAGTAGCCTTCATCAACTTCTTCATCTTCTCCCAAGCAACAATCTTTGACTTCCCCATCCATTCTCTAGTAAGTTTGGTTTGCTGCCACCACGCCATAGCTCTCCCCCTCAACTTAGTAGCAACCAACTTCACTTTATGATCTTCCGGAACCTCCTTGAAGTCAAAATTTCCTCAACATAAGCTAGCCAATCAAGAAATTCCTCGGCATGCATACCTCCCTTGAATTCCGATATTTCAGTTTTCATCCCGGACTCCCATTTGTGATCATACTCTGAATGATTTCTTCCTTGACCTCGTCCTCGTCCATGAACACTACCACCATCAAACTCCTCTTCAAAATCTGATGCATATCGATGTCGATCTTGACCACCAACATCTCTACTACCACTATTTCTTCCATCAACATCCCTTCGATCTCCATTCCTCCGATCACGATCATTCACATTTCTATCACGATTTCGATCATCAACATTTCTATCACAATCTCGATCCATGCTTCTATGATCACTATCAACACTTCTCTCTCGATTTGAATGTGGTGAAACTCTACTTCCTCCATGGTTAGATTCAGGTGAAACCCTTCTCTGATTTTGATTCATCTCCAACATCATTCTTTCTAATCGACCAATCCCTTCATTAAGCCTTTCATTAAAGTTTTCGTTAATTCTTTGCTCCATCTCATCGGCCTCTTCTCTCCCATACAAAGCATCAATGTTGCGATAACGGTTAGCTCTTCTCGGAGGCATGATCACTCTTCAAAAAATTCCAACAAAAACTTCACTTCGATCTAAAAATCTTCAAATCAAAACTACCCACTTGTTGAAATCTTCAAAAAATCACCAAATGAACAAATCTCTTCAAAATCTCGAGAACCCACTTCTCCAAATGATGCAAATCTCGCACAAACTCCAAAAATCTACGCAAACTCCTTGCAATCTAGCTCTGATACCAAATGACGCAGGAATATAACACATGACGACGAAATGAAGATTTCGTGTCAATCAAATCGATAAACGATTAGATGATGCAATATGAATCGATGAATTAATGATACCAAAAGCCCAAATCGGTTGATCACGAAGATACCGGACTTTAGCTATCTTAGACACGTTGATCGCGTACGATGCCGTGAGAGAAGATCTACAATTCTTCGAACGTTGATCAAGCGCACTTGATTCCGTGAATTGGCTTCAACAATCGTTGATTCAAGCGCACTCGAATTCCGAAGGTGGAGATAGGAGATAACACTCAACTACCAATTTTAATGGTGGCACAAAAGCACACAAAAGAAATTTTATTCAAATTGACTAACTATTACAAGTGACACAAACCCGGTATTTATAGATGTTTACAACCACACACGCTACATATCATAGGTCGTATGCGACCTAACAAATGTCACGACCTAATATTACATTTCAACCAAACCTAATATACACAGTACGATCTAAGAATACAATCATCTACGACCTATCTAGTTTAGCTCCAAATCAACAGGCAGTCTCCAACGGCAACGAGTTAACCACCACGAGTTAAAAGCAACGGGTTATGGAGTGCGACTTAGCAGCTACGGGTTGGGATTGGAAGGAACTAGGGTTAGGTAGGAGTAGGCGATGTGAATTTAGGTCGCGGGAATGATGTCGTGGGGAAGTTAGGTCGCGGTGATGGGTTAGGTCGTTGGAGTTAGGTCGTGGTGGAGTTAGGTCACGGTGATGGTTTAGGTCGCGGTGATGATGTCGCGGGGGAGTTAGGTCGCAGTGATGGGTTAGGTCGTTGGAGTTAGGTCGCGGCGGAGTTAGGTCGCGGTGATGGGTTAGGTCGTTGGAGTTAGGTCGCGGTGGAGTTAGGTTGCGGTGATGGTTTAGGTCGCTAGAGTTAGGTCGCTCGTCTTCGTCTTCGCAATTGCGGATTGAGGTATGTGCTGCATCAGATTCAATCGAGTTATAAACATGTGCATCAAACTTGGTTATATATGAACAATATAGTGATGAATATAATATAAACTAAAATAGTATGTCATATAACATGGATTAACTAAAACTATTAAACAAATATCGAAAGTTAAATAGTATCTCTCCATACACAAAGCTCATATGTATGGATTATTGAACATGTAAGAGATGTAAGGTGATGACTGATGAAAACCTAAATTCAGTTAGTTCACCAATTGAAAATATTTTGGTTCAATACTCAAGTCATTATATAACACAATTTAGGATGTGATATAAGTTTTTTTTTTCAAAAGAACAAAATTGATTTGACAAAAATACCGACCACTGCTTTAAGAACTACACTATGCAAAATCTATTATGAATGATACTCTGTCCCACATATAAACATAACATACCTTCTAACTGTTTTCCAGCAAGTGCTACAAACAATAGTGAGCTGCCATATTGGAACTATTCAAGGTTTTGTGTGAAAGTTCAGTCCTTTTTGAAAATTTAAGGCCCCGTTTGGCTTATTGTTTTTAGTTTTGTGTTTTCATCTATACAAAAGTTCATCCGTCATATGTATTGTTGAAACACAAATAATTTTGAAAAATAAAATTAACATGTAAAATAGAAAACAAGTTTATTATGTTTTTCGTGTTTTGAAAGATTACAAAAACACGGAGAACAATCTAACTCCTTCGTCGTCCGTTGGTCGTCGCAACGGCTAAGAATCGTAAACTTTCTTCTCTTATTTTTTTGTATTTCTTAGTACAAGATGCAAAACACAAAACTCAAAATACAAAATGAAAGCAAACGGGGCCTTATAGTTTCGCGAAAAGAAGCAAAAAAATAGGTGGAATCCAACGCACGAGGTTCCCACACAATATCGTGCTTTGGGGAGGTCGATAATGCAGCATTTTCCTCACATTACGAAGAGGCTGTTTCTCGAAAAGAAGCCAAAAATTATATTTAAAAAATCAATTTAAGAATTTTGGTTAGAAACTTTTTGGAACCCTCCTCAATAGACAAGTTTATCAGGTTTACAGTGGCAAACATACTATAAAAATATATTAATTCTGAATTGGCATTTGAATCAAGTATCATTAAGTTTAAGATTCATTACCATAAGGAATGGTTTTTAAAAAGGTTCAATGTTCCAACAATAATAATAAAATAAGAATTATTTATCAAATTGGGTGTTCCATCCTGAGTATCAAAATCTTAATCTACTTCTGCCATAGTTTATTATTTATTAAAGATGATGTTGACCCAAAAAATGGACTAACATCCTAGTTTGAGTTTGAAAGCAACAGGCCTGTCCTAACAAAGCAATATCACAAATCACAGATTTAGAGAAAGAACAGTAAAAGAAAGTAGAAAGAGAATTTTATAGTGGTTCGGCTATTAATGAAGCCTACGTCCACTTTATAGTTTCATTATAAACTGATTATCGTTACAAGAGATGTTTGATTACAAGGTTTTGATTATCTTTTAGCTAGCTTGAATCTTCAGAGTTGGAATCCACTGGAGAATCACAGTTTATTCCTTGGAGATTGTTGTTAGAGAGGTAGAGAGTGAAGAATAATTCTGCAGAGTTTCAACCACCGGTCCAGAGAAGATCTTGTTTATGTTGTAGGCAGGCAGGTATTTATATGTATCGGGAAGCTTCTGGGCCAAGCCACTTCATCATCTGCTCGTAGGTAGGTAGGGAATGACGCAGGGAGGACTTGGCTCGCAAAAAGAGGTAAATCTATAAGTCGCTGGCAACCCATAGACTTGACTCATTTGCGAGCCAATATCTTGGCCTCTTTTCATAGTATCCCTTAGCTAGATTGTTTGAAGATTTGAGGAGAGACATGAGTTGTTGATGATCCAATCACTTAGGATTTCTCTGGAGTTTGGAGTTGGAGATGTTTCCATAGTCTGTTATCGTAGTAGTATCGTTTTGATGGCAATTCACTAGTCGTTTGCGCTCAGCTGCTAATTGGACTAGAAGAATGCTGATCTCTCGGGCTCGTAAATCCTAGTCGTTGCTTTAGTCATATAACTTGACCCTTGTTAATCCTTTGTCTTAGCTTTTCTGGTTAAGTTCTGAACCATCTTGTTTAAACGAGGTTGCTCTGCTTCCTATTGGCTCCTGCTCGGTTAAAAATCCATATAACATTTGCCCTCCAGAGCACGTCTTCATTGTAAACAATGTGTGCTTTGGAAGTTATCGCTCTCAATATCCATCTGTCGATTTCCAAGTGATTGTATTAGAGCTTTACAAATACGTTAGTCCAATACTGTTGGTCATCTTTCTTTGGTTTTGACTACTATTACTTGTCATATCGAATCAAATTTCTTCCTGTTATTCACTAGCATGCCTCGGAATGATGAATAGGTGTAGGAAATCGAGTTCAGGAAGAATAGGTGAAGCCTCTCTTCTTCTCTTTTTTTTGTGGTCACCAGCGATTCATGTGGGATGGGTCGCTAGCGACCTGATCACTTGGGAAAAATTTACTCTGTAAAGTTGGGTCAGGTCGCTAGCGATCCATGATGGGTCGCACGCGACCCTATTACTTAGCAAAATTCTTTGCTATCTTTTGCCTGCCTATTTATATTACTCGAACCAACCCAATTCATTCACTAAACCTGAACTATTCTTGCTTCTTCACATGACCAATCCTCTGTGCGATTCGATTCCAGGCGACCCAAGCACTAGCTCGACCCGATTCATCACCTCATTTGAATTCATTCATTGTTGATCTATCCAAGCACTCGCGTATTTCATGAAACCCTAGTCATCTGAAATGACCCTAACTAATACCACCTAATTATTTTTACTAGGATTTTTTTTTACATCAATAAATCTCTTAGAGTCATTTAGCCTTCTTACTAAATAATCCAGGATCCTCCCTTTTTACTAATATATTTATATCAGTTCATCAATAAATATATTCACATACATATGAAGATGTATGTGACCCTCTTGCTTGGATCAGAGTGTTGTTTAGCAAGAGTGTATCCTGATTGAATTTTGAATTTCAAATCAACCAGCACATAGCTCATTTTCCATACCTTATGATTTTTAAGTCAGTGGAATTAATCCCATAATCATATGCAGTTGCTACTTAGTAATTCTTAACACTTCTTTTCCTCAATAGGCAAATTAGGCAAAATCAGCAGTTTAGACGTCTAAAATTTTTATGACAGACGTCTAAATTTGATCTCAGACGTCTAAATCTTTATGACAGGCGTCTCAGAGTGTCTAAGATTGAAACAGAGAGTGAAAAACATTTTGAACTATATTCAAACATCTAAATTTTTTATGACAGATGTCTAAATTTGATCTCATATGTCTAAATATTTATGACAGACGTCCAAATTTGATCTCAGACGTCTAAATCTTTATGACAGACGTCTCAGAGTGTCTAAAATTGAAACAGAGAGTGAAAAACATTTTGAACTAAATTCAAACATCTAAATTTTTTATGATAGACGTCTAAATTTGAAAGCAGATGTCTAAATATTTATAACAGACGTCTCAGAGTGTCTAAAAATTATTTTTTAACTTATACATGGATTTTCTTATGTCGGTTCTTTGTATATACATTCAATCCATAAATCCTTTATTCTCAAATTTTCTACCATTAGCCTGACTGTTCTTGAAGTTTAACATTCATTTTTCTTAGCAAAACATCTTGTAGAAACAAAGCACATAGTCTCAGCTGATATATATAAGTTCAACAACTACAAAACAGCAATTAACAATACATTGGTTTCTCAAAGTAACTTAAACAAACGGTCTTAATCTAGTTCCTCATGAATGTTTGATTTACTTCAGCAAAGTCTTTTTAAACATAGCATCCAAATCTTTAAGTAGTTAACTCATCCAATTCCTGATCAACCATGTTCTTATTTACCTACATAGTCACCATGAACTGCCTCATACAAATATGAGACACCCAATGGTGCACAAACACAAAAGGGTCAGACTAATTGTCTGGTATGAATAATCTAACTGAAAACATGATCATATTCAATTCCATTTATATTCTAGTGCTTTGTATGAATAAGAAACTCAGTATCTTCTTTGTACATGTTTTTGTGAGGCATGTGCATTCATATCAGTGTTAAACAGATTATATATATGTGATCACAATGACTTAATTCATAGAAAACAATCATAACATTCATCCATAAAAACATCATAAGCCAACCAAATGCAGTCATCAATTCAGTCATCATGCCCTTTTCAACTTTACTGGCCATCAGGGATTTTGCCCAGGCCTCTCCTGAACCTATTTCTAAAGTTCATTATCAAATATAATAGGTTCTTTAGCTACTTTCTCTTTTTAAACACACACTGCCTGGGACATCTCTCTGTTAACCCAGCACACTCAGGCCCCTGGGTATAAACATACCATGTGTGAGCTTGCAATGTTCCCCTTGCCAAGTTATATTTTGTAGCCCTAAGATCCCAAGTCCTTAGTTAAATTACTAAGTGTTTTTTTTTCATAACTTTGCTAATCCCTTCTGCATCTCACTTTTTAATCAGAGAAATATAAACAATGCAAGCAACATGTATTCTTCCAGAGTTTGGTAAGTTATATTCTCAGAAGCAAACATCTAATCATGAAAATAGATATGGTTTCTCGGCACATTATTTTTGACTATGAGTTTTAGTGGATCAAGATATAGGTATATGGTCCTAAGTATTTTACTGGTTATCTTTTCTTACCTCTGGTTCAATCAGATTCATGGTCTGGCTAAACCACAAGTAAATTTGATTTGGGTATTTCATAAAACATAGAAGCTCAGCACATGTACAACATTGCACTTCTACATTTTCTTTTGTTTTAATCAACATGAGACATAAGCAACAACACAATGTTACAGCCCCATATTTCTTTCTATCTTCAGACCATATACCCACCACTTGAATCCGGGGATTCTCATAAACAATTTTTATAAAGAAAACTTATAAAAGAAATCACTCCATCTCAAAGCTAACCCATATCACAGATAAACATTTTGAACCATGAATCCATGACTCTCATTTTTTTTCTGGGTAAATCAGAGAGGGGTTCTATACTTAAATAGATCATTAACAAAACAAAGTCATCAAACCATAAGACATAACTTGTAAAAGAAAATGAATGATTAGTTCAAATAGGCTGCCTCAATATTCAGGACTTAATGCCAAAGTTTTCAGTGAGGTTACTCACATTAATCCTTCTTCTTCCTATGCCTTATGAACCCCTTTTTAGTCTTCTGCCTTCTCCTATTTTTTTCTGGTTTATGTCTTGTATATTTTTTTTCTAGGTTAATGAAGAAAAATGTGTATGGTCTCACTATACTAGGCCTTTTATATAAATCTTGGTTGTTTCTAGGGTTTATGGAATTTACCCAATGTCAGTTCTACCCCATACATAACATAGCCTGCTTTCAAAAATAAGAGGGTATGTGGTCCTTGTCTTCATTTTCAGAAATAAGCCTCATTCTTTTAATCTTTTCCCGGGTCATGTTATATCCATGACTTCTTATTTCCTAAATTAAAGAAATTACTAGAAATGGATAAAGTGTTTGTTTAAGGACTCATGCCATTTCTATGTAACTTCTGTTTTCTTCCAGAAATTGGTGGACTGTATACATGTATAACACATGCATACCTAAGTCTTTTATTTTCTTTGTACCCTATTTTTTTTTAAAGATAAAATTCTATCTTCATGCATATGTATTTCTAAATCAGTTATTTTAATTTATCTATTGATTTCTGCTAAATTCTAATTACACAGAAATCTGTGTGCATGTGTGTGCATCGTCTTGTGCACATGTACATGTTTTAAACCATGTATCTGTAAATCAATTTCCTATTCCTAATTTTTTCAATGCAATTTCAAACAAACACAAACTAAATTAAATCATGAAATTACTCACAAAAATCAGGGTTATCACATTTACCCCTCCTTTTAGGAATTGTGTCCAACAATTCTTTCATACTTAACTTAAGTATCATTTCTTCAGAAAATCAACTTCTGATATCAAAACCATTCTCAAGCCAATCACTTAATTAAACACTATGCATATTAAAACAAAAATCATAATCCATATTTCAATCAAAACATTCATTAATATAAATAAATTTACCTTTCATTTAATCAAACAGTTGTGGATAATCATTTCTGATTTTATCTTCCACTTCCCATGTGCAATCGTTTGGGTCGAGACTCCATTGCACTTTTACTAATTTAATTTCTTTATTTCTCAATTTCTTGGTTTCTCTAGAAATTATGCCCACTGGTTCCTTTTCGTAGATCATTCTAGGATCAATCTGCACATCCTTAGAGGATTCTAGGATTGCCTCCTTATCATGAACCCATCTTCTAAGTTGAGACACATGAAAAACATCATGCATTGCTCTCATTTCTTCTGGCAACTCTAATTTATAGGCTACTGTTCCTATTCTTTCTAGGATTTTATATGGTCCTATATACCTAGGAATCAACTTCCCTTGTTTCCCAAACCTTAGAACCTTTTTCATGGGTGATATCTTGATGAATACATAATCCCCAACATCATATTGTACCGCCTTCCTTCTTTGATCTGCATATTTCTTTTGCCTATCTTGGGCAGAAGCAATTCTTTTTCTGATCAAAGCTATCTTTTCAGAAGTCTCTTTCACATTTTCTGGTCCTAAGACCACTTTTTCTCCAGATTCAAGCCAACTTGAGGGTGATAAACATGGTCTCCCATAAAGAGCTTCAAAGGGGCCATGCCTATACTACTATGATGGCTATTGTTGTATGCAAATTCAGCTAAAAAGTTATGATCCTCCTAACTTCCTCCCCAATCCAATGCACAAGCTCTTAACATGTCTTCAAGCAATTTGTTCACAATTTCTGTTTGGCCATCAGTTTGAGGATGGTATGCTGTGCTTAAGCATAAATCAGTCCCCATTGCCTTGTGAAAACTCTGCCAAAACTTTGAAGTGAAGATGGTATCTCTATCACTTACTATAGTCTTTGGTATACCATGCAGCCTGACTACTTCTTTAATAAATAACTGGGCTAGGGTATTTGCATTTCTTTCTGATTTCACTGGTATAAAGTGGGCTGACTTGGTTAGCCTATCAACCAATACCCAAATACTATCATTTCCTCTCCTAGTTCTAGGCAAACCATCAATGAAATCCATTGATATGTCTTCCCATTTCCACTGTGGTATTTGCAAAGGTTGAAGCATCCCTGAGGGTTTTTGATACTCAGCCTTCACCTGTTGGCAAATCATACATTTAGATACATAGGTTGCCACTGCACTCTTCATACCACTCCACCAATAATCTCTCTTGAGGTTGTGATACATTCTTGTGCTTCCTGGGTGTATAGTATATTTACTTCTGTGGTAAGCATCCAAGATTTCTTGCTTCAACTCATCAACTGCTGGAACACATATTCTTTCTCCTTTCCTCAAATGGCCTTGATCATTCAACTGAAAACCTTCCACTGCCTTACCATTTAATATTTGAGTCTTCCTTTCAAATAAAAATGGATCTTGGTCTTGTAGCTTTACAACTTTATTTTTCAATTCTGATCCCAGAGTAATAAAACTTAATTTTCCCATTTCTACATTCTCACTGCATAAGCTCATATTTTCTATGTTATTACTTCCTATCTCCGAATCAATTAATAATGATAAAGTGTTAAACTCTTCTATCATTAATCTAGCCACTTTAGCATGTTGTCTACTTAAGGCATCTGCTACTTTATTAGCCTTACCAGGTGTGTACAATATTTCAAAATCATATGAGGCTAAGAGTTCAATCCATCTTTGCTGCCTCATATTTAATTCTTTTTGTGAAAACAAATATTTAAGTGATTTATGGTCTGTATACACTTCAAATTTTGCTCCTAACAAGTAGTGTCTCCATAATTTAAGAGCATACACTATAGCAGCCAATTCAAGGTCATGAGTAGCATACCTTACCTCACTTGATTTCAACTGCCTAGAAGCATAAGCTATTACCTGATCTTGTTGCATCAATACTACCCCAAGCCCTTGTCCACTTGCATTAGTATACACCACCAAGTTTTCATTTCCCTCAGGTACCTTAAGAATTGGAGCTTGTACCAGTGCTTCTTTTAATTTCCCAAAGGCTTTTTCACACTCCTCAGTCCAAGTGAACACTTGATTTTTCCTAGTCAATCTGGTTAATGGAATTGAGATTTTTGCAAAATCTTTTATAAATCTTCTATAGTAACCAGCCATTCCCATGAATGATCTGACTTCAGTGACATTAGTAGGCCTTTTCCAAGCTCGTACTGCAATGACTTTATTGGAATCCATAGCTATTCCTTTTTCTGATATGATATGGCCTAGAAAATTCACTTCATTTTGCCAAAAAGTGCATTTTGAAAACTTTGCTTTCAAGTCTTCCTATCTCAATTTCTCAAATACCATGTGCAAATGGTTTTCATGCTCTCTAACTGTCTTAGAATAAATTAGTATATCATCAATAAATATTAATACAAACTTATCCAAGTATTCTCTAAAAATCCTATTCATCAAATCAACAAAATAGGAAGGAGCATTTGTCAAACCAAATGGCATTACTAAAAATTCATAAAGTCCATATCTGGTGTTAAAGGCTGTATACTTTATACTTTCCTCTTCTACTTTCATCTGATGAAAGCCTGAAGCTAAATCAAGTCTAGAAAATATTTTTGCACCACTCAATTGATCAAAGAGATCGTCAATTCTTGGTAAGGGGTATTTATTTTTAACTGTGACTTTGTTTAATTCCCTATAGTCAATACATAACCTAAGGGATCCATCTTGTTTCTTAACAAAGACTACTGGTGCTCCCCATGATGAGCTACTGGGTCTAATAATACCTTTTTCTTCTAGTTCAACTAATTGCTTTTTCAGCTCCATCAACTCCTTAGGCCCCATTCTAATTGGTCTTTTAACCACTGGGTTAGCTCCTGGAATTATCTTGATTGAAAACTCAACTGGTCTGTGGTTTGGAACTCCCCTCACTTCACCAAACACATCAACATATTGATTAACTATGGGGATTTCTTCTAATGCAGGCATGGGTTTTTCATTTGACAATGTAGAAAGGTTGGGTATACCTCTATTCTTGTTTGCCTCACAAAGAACAACTATTCTTTGTCCATCTGAAACTTTCAATGATATGGTGGATGTCTCCATATTTATGATAGCCTTATATCTACTCAACCAATCAACTCCTAAAATAATCCCTATGTCCGGATATTGCAACACATATAGGTTTGACTCAAACACATGTCCTCCTATATTTAGTCCCAGTTGCATGCACATCATACCCATAACACATGAGCTACCTATAGGGCTCCTAATTAACAGTGGCTTATCAACAATCATACAATTTAATTTTAATTGTTGTGCAATATCATGAGAGATCAATGAGTTTGTAGCCCCAGTGTCATACACTACTGCTAAAGGTATTGAGTGAATAAGCAAAGTACCTTCAACTTGACCATGCTTTTCAACACTTGATCCCTCAGCTGCCTTGCCTTTCCCTTCCAAAGCCCCTAATCTTCCTTGCTTAAAGTCTGGACAATTCCTCTTTATGTGACCTTCCTTCCCACAATGGTGACAATTGAAGGATGCAGGCCTAACATTTGTGCATCTATTCTTCATATGCCCCTCTTGGCCACAGTTATAACAAGTGATCTTCTTCTTTACTTCAGTAGTTCTGGCTTCTTCTGGTTTCTTGGTGGAAGCTATGTCTGTTTTCTTCTTATCATAAGGGTGAAATTTACCCTTTCCCTTCTTGTTTTGATTATTTTTGAATGCCCTGAAATTCTCTCTAGCTTTATCATGTTGTTCAATGCTCAGAGTCAAATCCAAAACTTGATCAAAAGTTTTATCCTTGTATGGTAGCATGGCTCTACTAAGGCTAGGGTTTAACCCTTGAATACATCTGCCATTCTTAGCTTCCTTAGTAGTGATGAGCACTGCACCATACTTTGCCAATGATTCAAACTTCTGAGTGTACTCAGTGACACTCATAGTCCCTTGCCTCAATTTGATGAATTCCTCCAGTAAAGACTCTTTAGCTGATGCAGGGATAAATCTACCCTCCAACATTGCTTTAAATTGATCCCATGTCACTTCCCCTTCAGGTCTTCCAGCTATGATAACCTCCCACCAATCCAAAGCTGCTCCTCTCAATTGCCTGGATGCAATTTGCCTCTTCCTTTGGTCTTCAACTTGCATGTCTGCAAAGATTCTTTCCAAAATTCTGAGCCAATTTTGAACTCCCATAACTCCTTCTATGCCATCAAAAGTTTTGCCTCCAAGATTGGTAAAAGTCTTGAGTAGTTTGGAAAGTTCCTCATGTGGATTTTCCTGCCTGTTGCCTACTCCATCCCTTGGGGATCTCATGAATTCTTGCACATTCACCATGGGTGGTTCACTTGTTCCTACATTTTGATGTCTGGGTCCTACCATAACTCTATGGATATAATACTTAGGTTAGTCTGTTTTGTCTAATATTCTATAGATTACTCATTTTAATCTATCACTTATTCTGTCATAATAGATATCAATAGTGTAAACATTAACAATCAAAACATTCAAAGTAATCAACACTTCTATACATCCAATGCAAACAAGTTCATACAAAATTTTGCTATGTTTTTTTTTAACAACATAGCTCTGATACCTAATGAAATGACCCTAACTAATTCCACCTAATTATTTTTACTAGGATTTTTTTTACATCAATAAATCTCTTAGAGTCATTTAGCCTTCTTACTAAATAATCCAGGATCCTCCCTTTTTACTAATATATTTATATCAGTTCATCAATAAATATATTCACATACATATGAAGATGTATGTGACCCTCTTGCTTGGATCAGAGTGTTGTTTAGCAAGAGTGTATCCTGATTGAATTTTGAATTTCAAATCAACCAGCACATAGCTCATTTTCCATACCTTATGATTTTTAAGTCAGTGGAATTAATCCCATAATCATATGCAGTTGCTACTTAGTAATTCTTAACACTTCTTTTCCTCAATAGGAAAATTAAGCAAAATCAGCAGTTTAGACGTCTAAATTTTTTATGACAGACGTCTAAATTTGATCTCAGACGTCTAAATCTTTATGACAGGCGTCTCAGAGTGTCTAAGATTGAAATAGAGAGTGAAAAACATTTTGAACTATATTCAGACATCTAAATTTTTTATGACAGACGTCTAAATTTGATCTCAGACGTCTAAATATTTATGACAGACGTCTAAATTTGATCTCAGACGTCTAAATCTTTATGACAGACGTCTCAGAGTGTCTAAAATTGAAACAGAGAGTGAAAAACATTTTGAACTAAATTCAGACATCTAAATTTTTTATGACAGACGTCTAAATTTGATATCATACGTCTAAATATTTATGACAGACGTCTCAGAGTGTCTAAAAATTATTTTTTAACTTATACATGGATTTTCTTATGTCAGTTCTTTGTATATACATTCAATCCATAAATCCTTTATTCTCAAATTTTCTACCATTAGCCTGACTGTTCTTGAAGTTTAACATTCATTTTTCTTAGCAAAACATCTTGTAGAAACAAAGCACATAGTCTCAGCTGATATATATATAAGTTCAACAACTACAAAACAGCAATTAACAATACATTGGTTTCTCAAAGTAACTTAAACAAAAGGTCTTAATCTAGTTCCTCATGAATGTTTGATTTACTTCAGCAAAGTCTTTTTAAACATAGCATCCAAATCTTTAAGTAGTTAACTCATCCAATTCCTGATCAACCATGTTCTTATTTACCTGCATAGTCACCATGAACTGCCTCATACAAATATGAGACACCCAATGGTGCACAAACACAAAAGGGTCAGACTAATTGTCTGGTATGAATAATCTAACTGAAAACATGATCATATTCAATTCCATTTATATTCCAGTGCTTTGTATGAATAAGAAACTCAGTATCTTCTTTGTACATGTTTTTATGAGGCATGTGCATTCATATCAGTGTTAAACAGATTATATATATGTGATCACAATGACTTAATTCATAGAAAACAATCATAACATTCATCAATAAAAAACATCATAAGCCAACCAAATGCAGTCATCAATTCAGTCATCATGCCCTTTTCAACTTTACTGGCCATCAGGGATTTTGCCCAGGCCTCTCCTGAACCTATTTCTAAAGTTCATTATCAAATATAATAGGTTCTTTAGCTACTTTCTCTTTTTAAACACACACTGCCTGGGACATCTCTCTGTTAACCTAGCACACTCAGGCCCCTGGGTATAAACATACCATGTGTGAGCTTGCAATGTTCCCCTTGCCAAGCTATATTTTGTAGCCCTAAGATCCCAAGTCCTTAGTTAAATTACTAAGTGTTTTTTTCATAACTTTGCTAATCCCTTCTGCATCTCACTTTTTAATCAGAGAAATATAAACAATGCAAGCAACATGTATTCATCCAGAGTTTGGTAAGTTATATTCTCAGAAGCAACATCTAATCATGAAAATATATATGGTTTCTTGGCACATTATTTTTGACTATGAGTTTCAGTGGATCAAGATGTAAGTATATGGTCCTAAGTATTTTACTGGTTATCTTTTCTTACCTTTGGTTCAATCAGATTCATGGTCTGGCTAAACCACAAGTAAATTTGATTTGGGTATTTCATAAAACATAGAAGCTCAGCACATGTACAACATTGCACTTCTACATTTTCTTTTGTTTTAATCAACATGAGACATAAGCAACAACACAATGTTACAGCCCCATATTTCTTTCTATCTTCAGACCATATACCCACCACTTGAATCCGAGGATTCTCATAAACAATTTTTATAAAGAAAACTTATAAAAGAAATCACTCCATCTCAAAGCTAACCCATATCACAGATAAACATTTTGAACCATGAATCCATGACTCTCATTTTTTTCTGGGTAAATCAGAGAGGGGTTCTATACTTAAATAGATCATTAACAAAACAAAGTCATCAAACCATAAGACATAACTTGTAAAAGAAAATGAATGATTAGTTCAAATAGGCTGCCTCAATATTCAGGACTTAATGCCCAAGTTTTCAGTGAGGTTACTCACATTAATCCTTCTTCTTCCTATGCCTTATGAACCCCTTTTTAGTCTTCTGCCTTCTCCTATTTTTTTCTGGTTTATGTCTTGTATATTTTTTTCTAGGTCAATGAAGAAAAATGTGTATGGTCTCACTATACTAGGCCTTTTATATAAATCTTGGCTGTTTCTAGGGTTTATGGAATTTACCCAATGTCAGTTCTACCCCATACATAACATAGCCTGCTTTCAAAAATAAGAGGGTATGTGGTCCTTGTCTTCATTTTCAGAAATAAGCCTCATTCTTTTAATCTTTTCCCGGGTCATGTTATATCCATGACTTCTTATTTCCTAAATTAAAGAAATTACCAGAAATGGATAAAGTGTTTGTTTAAGGACTCATGCCATTTCTATGTAACTTCTGTTTTCTTCCAGAAATTGGTGGACTGTATACATGTATAACACATGCATACCTAAGTCTTTTATTTTCTTTGTACCCTATTTTTTTTTTAAAAGATAAAATTCTATCTTCATGCATATGTATTTCTGAATCAGTTATTTTAATTTATCTATTGATTTCTGCTAAATTCTTATTACACAGAAATCTGTGTGCATGTGTGTGCATCGTCTTGTGCACATGTACATGTTTTAAACCATGTATCTGTAAATCAATTTCCTATTCCTATTTTTTTCAATGCAATTTCAAACAAACACAAACTAAATTAAATCATGAAAGTACTCACAAAAATCAGGGTTATCACATCATCCCATCATCTCGCTCGAATCCAAGCCCTAGCTCACTTTTGAACTGTAGCCGACCTACCATCAGCTCGCCATTGGTCCATTCCATAGCTCGCTGAGTTTGATTTTCGATTCTTCCTATGCCTTTGAATCCAATTTCAGGTGGCTGATTTACTAATTACTGCGTTTGTGTAATGACTTGATGACTAGTGTCCATTTGCCACATTGATTACGAGAAGTTCGAGTTGATTATTGTTTGAAGGGTCGAGATAGCCAATCGAGTCTTGAGTTTCTTTTTGAAATGACACTTAGGCTATAGTCCAATGCTTGATGTGTTTTTCTATCTTCGTCCATTAGACCAGAATTGACTTGTGTCCTGTTTCATAGACGTTACTGCACGACACATCACCGGTCTATCCCGATTCTTCCAGATAATTTGGGCTCATCCTGCTTGTTTATTCACCACTCGGTGTTCCTGTAGTGAGGAGAATTTTGCATGTCACTTCGGACAACGAATCCATTATCGATCCTTGATCAATAACATGTAAGTGTACAAGGAGTAGAAATAGGAGCAGAAAATGAAGTAACACGGGAAGTTCTTTTCTTCTTCCATTGCGAGCGAACTATGTACACGTGATAGGGCATTTGTAGTGTTTCGAGCACCAAGTTTATCCCATATAGATAGCACACTGCACTTGCCCCAGTTCACACTTAAAATTCGACTTGTCGATCACAAGTTAATGTTTCTCTAGAATTTAGGTGCGGTAGGGGAAACTGTTAATTTAGGATAGATTTAACTGACCGTTTTCGACCGCGAGTTCTGTTATATAGAAAGAAGCAACCATCCATGCATCGTAAATCAAGCGGACGAAGCCCAACGTTGTCCAAAGCTGAATCATTATCCACCTCGCAAGCTCAGTATGGTCAGTTAGTCCCAGTTGCGCCAATCGTGGACCGCACGCCTCCCAACTTTAGAGTTGTAACGACCTACCTTTTTGGAATGTTTCAATCGACAATAAACCACACATGCCAACTTAAATCATTCAAAAGAAAGAATTGTTAATGGGGTAATTAAGAAAATAAGAGAAAAGAAGGAAAAACAAAACATAGAATCTCATAGCGGAATGATAAATAATCAAATAAACAGTTCATTAAGTTTTTTTACAAATAACATTTGATTATACTTTTACAATACAAATTAGAGTTACATATATAGCAGGAGTAAATAAATATGCAGCGGAATAACATGATGTAGTGGAATAATACTAATAATATAATACCAAATCTTCGTCTTCATCCTCCAGAAATAGAGTCTTCAATGCTGAAATGCTCAAGCTGACCCGAGCGTAATGAAAAGACAAAACACTCGAGCCAGAACTAAAAGATCTTATGTAAGTTAAATCAAAATAAATAAATATGAGTGTAACGGCGTTAGAGATGTTTACGGGATTTTACGTCTCTTATCCAGTGTCTAACGTGCGTGCAATAACTTAAGAGTTGTTTGGAATTCCATCTCCTAAGGATCCGTTAAACTATCTACATACATAGTACAATACGCTATTATAATATCTCTACAGTAAAGTAAAGTATTAAAATAGCGTTAAGGCGTTACCCATATCCACCTTAACATATTTTTATATAAATACTGTAGTCTATACAGATACTGTAAGCTCCACCAAACCCGTGGTTTATTTAGTGAGAACTCCATCGGTACGATACAAACCAAAGCCGTAGTGGGCGCGATCAGGATAAATATGACAAGGCACGTGAGGCAATGCTCAGGGTATGATACTACCGTTTTGCACTTTCGGACTGGTGGTAACGCATAACAGCTACTACCACCCACCTCGGAACACACTCCCATAATCAAAATTGAGGGGTGGCCACCAAATCAATCATAAAGTAATAAACATGGTATCGAAGAAATGTGCTCGATAGGGGGAGCGACCTCACTTGGCCCGGTATAGCTCCTGTTTTAGTCATTTTAATTATGACCCAAAATTCAAGGTTATCCATCATCGTTCTCTTACTTCATTCCAGTAGTGTTCGCCAAACCATCTTACTCCATTCTGGATTCTCCACCACGTGCACAGTTGTTAAAGTGGTTTTCGGTATTGGTAGAGAGTATGACAATATCTGATACTAGTCTCTTTAACAACGAAACGCTTATTCCACACCGGGTGGCTCTTTTACATTTTAAACAGTTCATACTTCATATCAAAATATCATATTCACTTCAAAATCAGATCACTTTCAAAATCATATTCGCTTTTGAAATCATTATTCGCTTTCGAAATCATGATTCATTTTTGAAATCATTATTCATTTCCAAAAATCATTTTCCACTTTAATCATATTCATTTTCAAAAATCATAACCACAAAATAGGTCAAAACCATCATATCAAAATATTCTCCTTTAAATTAATTAAATCTAAATCATAACAATTCCAGCTTTAAACAGTTGAATATTGAAAGTAGTTTATATATTGGAATGGTTATACATAAAAATAGTTTATATTTAAGAATAGATTATAGATTAAAATAGTTATATATTAGAAATAGTTTATATATTAAAGTAGGTTATACAATAAAATATACATATTAAAAGTTGTTTATAAATTTAAAATAATATATATTAAAATAGTTTATAACGTAAAAATAGGTTATAGATTAAAATAGTTTATATATTAGAAATAGTTTATATGTTAAAATAGGTTATGTATTAAAATAGTTAATGTATTAAAAATAGTTTATAATAGTTACAATAGTTAAAAATAATTAAAAATATTTTTATTAGTTTAAAATAGTTTAATAGTTTAATAGTTTAAATAGTTAAGGATTTTAAAACAGTTAAAAATAGTTTAGTACAAAGTGGTTTTATTATTGGAATGGTTTATATAGTAAATAGTTTGAAAATCTAAATAATCTAAATTTTAAAATAATAGATTTTTAAACAGTTTATATTAAAATAATTAATTTGAAAATATTATGAAATTAAACTATTTGTTCCATTACAACAAATATGGACCATATCCAGATTTCAAATCAACAAAACCCAATTTTAATCTTTCAATTCAAATTCTCATTAAAAGCATTTCAATCTATATCAATTTCAAATCCATGTTGGAACTGCAAATTTAAAACCACTTCAAATTCAATAGATTTCAAAATTTAAATATTCAAACGTTTACAATAACTCAATTTTGATAAACTTCATCTATATTTCAAAATTCAACTTTAAAATTTCAATTTAAATTATGTAAACAAATCATTTAAACCAATTTCAATTTCAACATTTTAAAGCTTTGATTTTGAAAACAATTCAGTTCATATAAATCAAATTTTATTTCAAAATATCATTTAACTGGATTCAAAAATTAAGGATTTAAAATCATTTAATTTAACCAATTTGGTGTCCTTATATAATTTTCTACCTTATGGTCAAGTGAGACAATATATATATATATATATATTATTTCAACCCACAATAAATTTTAAGTTTACGGGTATATATCATTTCAACCCGCAATCCCGAGTTAAAACTTAAAATCCTTTTTTTAGAGACGGATAAGAAGCGTAATAAATTTGCAATGCTTGTTTGGTTAGTATAAAAGGATTGTACTTGTGATAATGCGATGTGTGTTTTATTTCAATAAGATTATAATCCTTGTGCACATTAATTCCAGAACCTAGAATATTGCTGAACCAACTGCATCTAAACAGAAAACATCCTCTGTGGATCGTGAGAAATATGTCGGTTGCAAAATTTGAGTTAAAACGTCGTAAAAATCATTTATGTGATTTTATGGATCATCGCTGCCTTTAACAAATACACCTGTACTATTAGTTAATTTCAGCACCGTATTCCTTGGTGTTAAATTTATATCTATTGATGAAATAAATTGGATATGTATTGACAATTCTTTTTGGTTCCAACGCAAGATGTTCCAATCCTTTGTCAACCACACAATTTCTCGGTTCATAAACGTACTTTGGAAACCAATTAGCAAATTCTTTACTGAGATCTCAGTGTGGATGCTTACTTTCATAAATACTGCATATATAAATAAAATATTGCATTAAATTCTACATGCGCATGAATTATTGAAATGAATAAATCAAAAATTATTATTTCATATTACCTAACAAATGGTGCAACCTCAGCAAAATTAAGAAGAATATAAGTATGTGCTACATGAAGATCTCTATCGTCTAGCCATACATCTACACATTTTCTAGAAGGTCGACCATGTTATCTAAAAATAGATAACATTGTTTGAGAGGAATCTTGTTCGTTGCCTTCATCATTATGTGGAACACTTTCAAATGATATGTTCACATGGTTACTGAAATAGTGAGAGAAAAAGAATGATGCATCTTCTTCGATGTATGATTTACATATCGAACCTTCAACTCTTGCTTTTTTCCTAATTTTTTTCTTCAAATGATTCAAGTATCTATGAAAAATTAATTTACATTAACTTTAACTTTTGAATGTAATTAAATTAGTACGTAACAAATTTCATACCTCTCGAATGGATATATCCATCCATATTGCACAGGACCTCGAAGTCGTGCTTCAGATGGGAGATGAACAGGTAAATGTTTCGTTACATCAAAAAAACCGGGTGGAAATATTTTCTCCAATTTGTAGAGCAATACAGGAATATCTTCTTCAAGTTTACGTAAACGTTGCACTTTTAACGTAGTCGAACAAAGCTCTTTATAAACCAGACTAAGTTCCGTTATTACCTTTCAAACTTTTAAGGGCAATAGTTCTTTGAATACAAAAGGTAAAAAAAAATTCATCATTATGTGATAGTCATGGCTTTTCATTCCACTCAATCCATCGTTTCTAAAGTCAACACATCTATAAAGATTTGATGAAATCTCATCAAGAAATCCAAATCCTTCTACCCATTTTAAGATAACTTTAACTTGATTATTATCTAACTCATAATACGCTTTGGGTTATTTACTGTCATTTGGTTTCATATGAAGGTCGAGACTTTACATAATTCTTGTATATCACATCTTGATTTCAAATCATCCTTAGCCTTTCCCTTGACATTCAAAATTATGTTAAAACATTATCAAATACATTTTTCTCATTGTGCATCACATCAATGTTATGATGAAGCAGAAGATCTTTCCAATAAGGCAACTCATACTTTGTTTGCACCAATTATGAATAGTCGATTTACCTGCAATTTCTGTTTGCACTCCAGTTTCATGTATCATTGGATTATCCCTTACAAGTTCGTATATGTCTTCGCTTGACCGTTGGTGGTTGTCTGGTTTCTACTCTATTAGCTAAAATAAATTCTATCTCCTCTGAAGGGATGATTGACATGGAGAAAAAATTGATGGCAGTCAAACCATAAAATATTCTTACCATTCAGTAAATAAAATGCCCATGTTTCTTCCATGCAATAAGGTCAAGCTAGACGACTGGATGTACTCCATCCTGAAAGCATTGCATAGGCAGGGAAATCACTTATAGTTCACAACAAAGAAGCAAACATACGAAATTCTTTCTTTGAAACATCGTATGTTTCTACTCCTTCGTTCACGGTGTTTTTAGCTCCTCAATTAACGGTCATAAATAAGTATTGATTCCTTGTGTCAGATCGTCGGGGTCAGAAACGACAACAGTAAGAAACATATATTACGTTTTCATGCACATCCTCGGAGGTAAATTATAAGGTGTGATGATAATGGACCAATATGAATATTTAGCACCAAATTAAGAAAATGGTGAAAAACCATCTGTACATAATCCAAGTCTAACATTACGACTCTCCGCTGCAAAATTGGGATAAGTTTTTTCAAAATGCTTCCATGCTTCTCCATTGGCTAGATGAGTCAACGTACCTTCTTCCTATGTTCTCACACTATGCAATCTCATATGAGGTGCAGTTATAGAAGATGTGTATAATCTTTGAAGCCTAGAGTGATGGAAAATAATGCATACGTTTGTATGGAACTTCATTTCCCTTCTTTTGTCTTGGTTTGTACATTTCCTCGTTACATATTCTACACTTCCTAAGAGTGATGTCCTCTTTCCAAAACAACATGCGGTCATTTAAACAAGTATCTATTTATTGATAAGGTAAACCAAAAGCCGACATATGTTTTTTAACTTTATAGTGATTTTCACACATCAAAGTATCGAACGACATATGTCGTTTTGCAGCTTGTACAATAGCTATAAATCCGGCTTCGACGATGTTGTATTTTGACTACATCGCAATGTATTCTGCGGTTACCGATAGCTGAGTGCCACTTTTACAACCATCCTAAAGAGGTTTCTTAACAGCATCCAATAAATTGTAATTTTGTTTTTCTTCAATATTTGGTTCTTCAATATTTACATCGCCGTCATCAACTTCAACCGTATGGAACATTGATCGTGCTGCATTTTCAACCATATTTTCTATACGGTTCATCATAACAATTTCATTACCAGCAATCTCTAATTTGAACTCTACAGAAGCATGTGCTACAACTTCTCCATCATGATCCCAAACATAATACTCCAGCACGAAACCGTTTTTGCACAAATGAACTTTTACAATATCTGGTAACAAATACTTTTAATGTTTACACCTACTACACGAACAACGAATTTCTACATCGTTTCCATTATTACTGAAAGTGAATTCAACAAATACGTTTATAACATTATAAAAATCTTCCTTATTGAGCCTCTCAATCCCCTTCTTTGATACATCCATCTCCTCTGATTAACAAAATAATCGATTATTTTTCCCATTTAAAAAAATATGTCACAAATTCAAAAATAAATATTGGTCATTTACGAATTGACATTTTATTTTTCAATGTATTGATACATAAACTTATACGCGTCAATTTTATCCCACATAAGAATACAATATTGAAATGTTGGTTTATCGTTTTCTTTTTTGCTAATCAGTCATCCTACTTCCCATTACAAACAAAGTAAACACTTACATTTCGTACATTATTTCGTTTTAAACGATTCAACAAAATTTCGGCAGCACTTTCCCTTTTTTCCAGCATTGTACACAAATGCATGTACACATAAAAAAAAAGTGATGGCAAAATTTTGTGAACCGTTTATAATGAAATAATGTATGAAATGTAATTGTTTATTATGTTTGTAACTTGTCCAATACATGGACAAATCCAGCAAGTATTGTACTAGATGAATATAAATGTCCATTTTTTGACAAAAACAATTTTTTTTATAATGATCATGTACAGCACTTGTTGGACGGGGCCAAAATCTCTCTAAGGGACGTAATAAAAAAGTAGTTTATACAAAAATTGGAAGTTTTATAGTTTATCTTCTTATTTATTATGTAATATATTATTGTTTATAAACAGTTGAAAATTTACTAATTTTATATATTTCAAAATTTTATTAATTTACCATATTATTCCATGTATTTTATCGAATAAGGTTGCTAAAATATTGTTGTCATTTTCCAATGCAGTCAATTTCTTTCTGAGGCTCATGCATTCATTTTTATACAAGTCAAGATGTTTAAAAGCAATAGATATGGATGATTCTAACTTCGACCGAAGTAGAATGTATCTCTGTTTTTCGATAAGTAACTTGTTTTCAAGTTTTATGGCTTATTCCAATTAACACAAGACAATGCTAGAACAACAATATATAATGGTTTACATATACATAAAAAATCACAAATTATACATACTCTTTACAATTTCACGCTAATAGGTATACCATGGGACATCATAAACCATCATTAGGCTATTAGAAATAAATAGAATATTAATTAGTCCTAATTTATCAAGTTATGCAAATCTAGATTTTAGGTAAAAATTATATTTTTCGTAAAAATAAGATATTATACCTGAGACTGGAAGCAATAGAGTGTGATTAGAGAGCCGTGGAGGATCCGAAAACTTGAATTTGTAAATTGTAAGCAAGAAATTGGGTTTTAGGGGTTTTACTCTTTTTTTCCATGTTCAGGAATGAGGAAGAAAGGTATCGATTGAGACCTGTAATTCACGAATTTGCGATGCTTTCGATAGCCGTCAACGGCCCGTCGAAAGCCCGTCGGAAAATGACCGTAGGAAGCCGTCGCCAGTTGCTGTCGGTATTTCATCCTTTTCTAGTAGTGTTTGACACAACCTATATCACTCACCTCTCTACCCTTGACCCTATGCCTTATCATACTATATACCTGGGTATACCCATCACCTTCTCATGTGTCACTACCACACAGTGTATACCTATGTATGAAGCCATTATGTCCAAACTCTCTTCTTGGCATTGTTCCCTCCTATCACAGGCAGGGAGATTTACCATTATTATCTTTATCGCTATGGGCATGACAAACTACTGGTCTAAAATGTTTTTACTGCGAAAATACTAATAACCATGATCAATTATGCCCTGAATCATTTCCTATGGCATGGAGAATGCCACTCCAAAAGATGATCCCAATTTCATTCAAGAAGATACGCAAGCCCAAAACCTATGGTGGCCTAGGCATCCCTGACCTGGCTATATAGTATATGGAATAAAGCAGCTGCAACCAAACATATATATGACATTCTCAACCATAAAGACACCTTGTTTGTTCAATGGATAACTTCTATCTATCTACAGATCAAACATTTTTGGACTATGGACCATCCTTCCACCTCCAGTTGGCTTTTCAGAAGCCTTCTTAAACTAAGATCAAGCATCCTACCACACATTATTCAAAACCCATCCCCCACTCATCCATGCTCTTTCTGGCATGACTCACGGGGTGCTTTCGACCTAGTCCGGGAACAAACTCTCAGTTAGAACCAAAAAATGATGACAGGTATACTTGACATTGCTGAGGTCTAGCCTCACATTCATGATGGAAAAACTCTTCTAACTCTAGCAGCACTCAGGTTCAACAAATTTGGAACCATATTATGCAACAACAATATTGAACCACTGAAAACACAATACTCTAGACTGCTACGAACAAATTACATTCTACTAGAGATATATACAAAGCCCTGAAACAAAACCCCCATCGGATGAAGTCTCCATGGGCCAAGCGCATCTGGTGTCATGCCGACATGCAACACGATAATCTATTGCTCTAGAAAATCCTTAATGTGGGCTTATTCACCAAGGACAGACTACTACTTCTTGGTCTCACTCAAAATGCCTCATGTACTTTCTGCCAAAACAACACTGAAACTATTGAACATTTGTTCTTTAAGTGCACTATTATACATGATGCGTGGAGAACTATTCTTCAAAAACATAGGCTACACTCCCAGCTAATTACCATGATGACGAATAGCGCATAATATATGACAGTTCTAAAAGGAAGGATGGAAAGTCGAGAATCCCCATATGCTCTGTTATACTTTTCTTAAAAACCTACTAGAGAGGAAGAAATACCCATATCTTTGAGCTAAAGCAATGAAGCATCCCTGACCTTAATGCTGAACTGACGTTCTCCACTGATAAAAATATGAACCAATGGTATTCTGCAAACCCTAATGCTATGCGAGTGATGTGGCATGTGCACTAGATTTGGTTTTTACATAATTTTGTTTTCCTACACTGTTTTTTCCTAGCTTTCTTTTTGTTTTATTTTTCTCTTCCTGTAAATCTCTGTAGTTCTCTCTTAATGGGGCCAGTATAAAACCCTGCTTGCCTCTGCCCAAAAAAACACGAAAAGAATAATTTTCATAATACATTTGATTTTGTATGATTTATTTATGTAGTATATTGGTTTAAATAATGTCAAATAATAATATATAATTAAAAAGATTATTTTTAAAATTTAATATTACCCTAAATTTACATATATAAAATTATATCAATTTTATAGTATAATGTTGTAACTAAAAATAAACCATATATATGTAATTAAATTACATATGTGTGTCTGTATAAATAAAATATTAATTAACATATATTCATGTTGTTGTATTGATGTGATATGAGTAAAAATTGATTTTAATTATTAGTTTGTATGTATATACATACATATAATCAAACCAATTTATGACAACATTAATTACCAGAATCGTCCCCTAAATAACAATATAATAACATATATATATATATATAATAAAATATTATCCAGAGAATCATAAACTATAATTTGATAAACCATACCGAAGGGCCAAAGCCCTGAAGCACACGTTGAAAGGATGAACTTTCCCCTTTGAAAACTTTTTCGATTCGGCAGATTGTTTGTCTTTGAACCATTGACCTTCGACTATCGGATAGTGATTGACTTTGAATTGATTTGAACTTGATATGATGGATCACTCATGGAGAAATTTTGGCCAACAAGATATGATGGAGATGGAAGCCAAAAGTCCAGTTTAGGTTTGCTTATACAAATGATAGAAATGAGGAAAAAGTGGGTCTCATCCCATACTAATTCTCCCTTCTTCTAAACCAATCAAAATCTAGCATCTAAACCCTATATTGAGTCGCCCCCTATGTCATGTTGCTGTCAAAAATTTCATCTTTCATGATGGGCAAAAAACTCATTTAAGCTCAATGAAAATATTATTTAATTAAATCTAATCTAATCACTTATCGATACCATATATCGATCGGTATATTTATAACTATTATAAATATGGGGCATTTCACCAGAAGGACAAACTTTGCAGTCCAATTAGTTTCTAGGACACACGTTTAAAGAAATTACTTTCAAGGACAAAGTCACCAGTCCAATTACTTTCAAGGACATAATTTCATAGGTTTTTAGGCCCTAGAAACTAATTATTTTGCGTTTTGTCCTTAAAAGTAATTATTTCAATTGTGTGTCCTAGAAACTAATTCCACTGGCTAAAGAGGCCCTTGTGGCTAATTTCCACTACAAATATATTTAATAATATTTATTCCTCAAATCATAATCATAATTTTATAATTAATATTTCATAAATATTGATTGATTTAATTAATTTATAACAATTATAAGATAATTAAATCGCTTGGTCAAAGGAGAATTCATCGCTTGAATTGTGTGACTCGTTGGGTGTAAATTTGGTCAGGGATTAGGATCCACTATTCGAATATTAACGTTCACATATTACTTAGCAGGTGATGTAACATTTTGGCCAAATTTATCACTTAATCAAATTTCACTTTGTTAAGCGTTATCCGGTTATGACTTTTATTTACACCAATTCTCTTCGTCAAAACTATATCATTTTGGACATACGAAACTTGGTAATGGTCGACATCCAATATCGTCCATATTTAATTTTATAGTCCAAACACAAAGTTCTTGGTCTAATAATAACAATCATTATTAACCGAAATGCTCTGACCAAAGACTTTGACTTTGAGTTGACTTGAGTTGACTTGAGTCGACCGTGATACTAATCCTATATAACTAAGGAGATGAATCCTCTCTTGAATAGTGCTTCACTTCCAATACTTCCCAACTACAGTCACTCGATGGACGTCATGCCATGATTTGACTATAATCAAAATAGAGCTTCCATATTGAAGTCTGACGGTATTCTCAAGTTGAGAGAATTGTGTAACTCAGTCACATCGATATTTTCTGTTTGACCTTATTTATATTAACCAACATAAAACTATCGAGTGAGTTGCTCCATAATTATACAATAATTATTAATTAGTAACTTCTTGGTGCTCCCAGCAGTCATGAGTAATACACTGTCTAATATTTGGAGGGCGTTACGTACTATAATCTCAACTGATACATCAATATACAGTCTCGATGCATCTTGACCGGGAATATTTAAAATGGTATATTTATTTTGTATTTGATAAATTAATCACGGATACAACATTTTGTAACTACCATCACAAAACATACCATTTATGGATTTTCTATTAAATATATTTTTAATTAAATCAATCAATTAATATAACACATTATATCAAGTATATAATAGAAAGAAAACACCTTTTATTTCGAACAAACTTGGTTATCGAGTTAGATATATGTAAAAAATTACATAATTGCCTCTAAGGCAGACCTCTACACTACACCAAAAAGTATTTTTTGGGGCGTACATAAAATGCTATCATAACTTACAGTAACCTTTTAGTGGATGCCGTTAAAAACATGCAACTAAAAATCCAAGATTTTCTATTGCGTTTTAGTAAATGCCACTATAAATTATACTAAAAATCTTTATTGTAACATTTGGAAAACACTACCAAAAAGTACTGTTCACTACAACAAAATATTTTAGTAGCATTTTTGTTTTCCACCATAATATTTTGATAGCATTTAATAAACGTTGCTAAAAATTATTGATATTTTGTGCAGGTTTCCTTCCCTGTGGTAGCTTGTTCAGTTTTCACTTCATTTTGTTTACAATGTAAATATATTATATATAGTAATAATTAACATATTTCAGTATGAAACCAACAACCACTCATATAATTATTACATTCAAACAACCGAAAACACATTAATCACATAGTGCAATACAATACACAAACACCTCGATATAAAATTTTCTTAAACAAAATAACACGTTAAAATAAAATCCATAATCAAATTACAAACCATTGTGCACTTAAAGAGAGAGGCCCGACTCTTCATCCTCTTTTAAGGGAGGAAACATACACAAAGTAAATGGCCTAAATGAGTCCGAACACTCCAAGCAAAATTGTTCTTTGCAACATTCCTAGAAATAAACTAGAAAATTATTATAAACGATAAATGACAATATTTAACATATTGTATGAGATGAGAAGCAAAACCAAAATATTACGCTTACAAATTTAAAAGATGGAGGTCTGCAAGGACATTTATCGTGCCAGTAAACTGATTATTTTGCATGTACCTAAATCAAATTTAAATAACTCCTGCTTATAATCTGGTTTTAACACATTCAAAGAAGAAACACACATTTCGCTCAAACCACCATATCAATCATATACAACTATATTTAAATCACTTGCCCTCGACATATCATTCTCATATGAACAATCATTCAACCCATCTAAATTGACATCTTCTTCAACACTTGGAACATAAATTTAAAACAAATGTCACATTTTGAACTAGCATTACCGCGGAAATATGTTTAGTGTTTATTATTATTATTATTATTATTATTTATAAAACTCGGTTAACTTTTATAAACTTAGTTAATTCATCATCATTATCATCATTATTATTTATAAAACTGTTATAAACTTAATTAACTTAATTATATTATTATTATTACTACTACTACTATTATTATTATTACTATTATAAACTTAATTAATTTTTATTAACTTAGTTAATTCATTGTTATCATTATTATTTATAAAACTTTGTTAAATTAGTTACATTATTATTATTCGTAAAATTTAGTTAACTTAAACTTAGTTAATTTTATCAAACTTGTTTAATTTTAACAAAACTTAGTTGATTCCTATTAACTTGGTTAACTTAGTTAATTTATTATTATTATTGTTATTATTATAAACTTAGTTTATTTTTATAAACTTAGTTAATTGTTATTTTTATTATGCTAAAAAATCATTTGCGGGTATGTAATTGTGTATTAATATGATAGTATCACGACATACATCAAAACTTATGGGGCACACAACACATAGGTGACTCAAAATGGGAATGTGAACCAAACAATTAACATAATATATGCTAAGTAAATAAACTACTTTAGACAATGCACCTATCTTGCCATGTCCACTATTCAAGACTACCATGTCCACTACTTCAGTCAAACGCTCTTCATTTCATATAAGTTCAACACATGCTCTGCTTGCACAATTTGTCACCTTCAACACATGTTAAATCTACCAGCATAACAAATTTGCTCAGCATATTTAGTTTGTCATCTTCCTTACCCTTGCACTATTCTGCATGTACAAGTCTATATGACAGGATGGAAATAATTTATTGATTTATGTAATATATAGGTAGTTATGATTTATGAATAAGAAACAAAGTCACATGTACCTATGAATATGTCAAGAATTCATTGCTCAAACATGGTAACACTGCACAAATAAAACAATAGATTTGAGGATTAGATGCAAAAACATTACCATGCAGAAGCCTAAGAAGCGATCACTTAGTAGCATTTGAATCTTCTCATTATGAGTTGGAAGTTAACCATGCGGGTTGCTACCTCTATCTTTGTTATCATGACCTCATTCATAACCAGTTGGCGCGAGCTTATATGCAATCATGAAACACGATCCTGGAGTGAAACTGCACGTTAAGATGACACATTACAATGTCATACCAAATTTGTTAAACATGCAACAAGTGTGTGATTTGAAATATATAGAATATAAAAGCAACATGTGCATATAGTTGAGGAAGTTCATTTTGTTGTGTATGCATCCAACACAATGGCTACAAGTCATTTAGAAAGTCATGCTTAGGATCAGTACATCCCTTTGCAGCTGAGTATTATCTTATCCATAACAATGAATAGGATCGGTACATCCATTTGAAACAAATTGTTTGTTACCATACCCACCTCCATTTTCCAAGTATTGCTAATGCAACTTTTTAGGCTGGTAAAACATTTTAGCTGCAAGAATCCACTACGCCATAAATGACCTTCTGCAACACAAAAAAATGTTGGCTCAGGCTCGAAAAATGTTGCCATAGGTCTATGGCAACACTTTTAGGGTGATGCAATTTTTGCTGTTGCCTTAGACCTCAAAGGCAACATTTTGACTATCTAAGGCAACATAAGTAATATTTTTGCAATAGAACCCTATTTGGGTCTATGACAACACCCATAGGTATCTGTAGCAACATTCCAAAAATGTTGCTATAGATATTAACTTTCTGAAGTTGTGGGGCCCACAATGTAGAGCATATTTGATTTTTTAATAGAAATAAATATTTATTTAATAAAATGCTATTACACAGAATTTGATATTCAAATAGTAATTTATTTAAATAAATATTTTATTTCAACATTTAAAATAGTACAAATTCCTGACTCCACTATTTTACAATTCAATGATATATAACATTGATATTCACATACACAGATATTCCTCACTACATCACTCAGTTCACTCATTACATATGCAGTTTCAATTTATACAGAAACCGACACCGACAAATATATGACGAGTCGAGTGCCGAGCCGAAGGCGAGCCGAGTAGTGGGTCCGGGCGCAGCGCCGGCGGGGGTCGAACAAGTGGGCACCGCCCGATTCATCCGATTTCGGAAGATCGAGCCTTCTTTGAAACGATGTAAAATGATGCACCACACATACTTCTAAACCACCAGCCTCCATCCTCTAATTGCCTCACCAACATACTATTTCAGTTGCCAAATTCGACTTCAGGTTGCCAAATCGCCTAATCACCTAATCACAATCGCTGATTACCCATTTCGACAACCCAAACATCATCAAACTTTAACACTACAAATTCGCAACAAAACCAAGCACCACCCTTGGCTGATAGCAAACAACATTGCTTCTCACTGCAAGCTATATATCTACAGATTTGAACCATCAACTCTAAGCAGACTGCTTCGCCTTTCATCAACAAGAGAATCAAAGGTCAGTTCATACATGTATATTAGTTCAAAGCACCAAGCTATATATCTTCAGATTTGGACCATCATTAGCCTACAAAAGAAAAACCAAACTCGTTTACTCAATGTGAAAGAACAAAATGCAGTGAAAAATTTGAAGTATATCAATGTGAAACTACAGGAAACCGGACATTTTGATAACAATACCATTCACACAAAGTATCGAACACTTTTAGTGCATTACAAAATAGCTCTTCCAGTCATTCTCTATTCTATCTTCAAGGTGCAATATGGAAGACCACTCCAAACCAAATTCAACAATAGACCTCAAAATACATGAAGCAAGATGAAATTTTGAAACTTACCATTCAGATACAGAAAATGCATAAATCCACAGTATCAAATATCACAAAATGAAAAAAAAAGGTCAAAACAAACCGGAAATTAGACAGCCTGCTCTTCATTGGACTGTAGTGGTATCTCAAGCAACTCAGGAGGCACAGTCTCGACGCTCTTAGGTGTGTTCCTGGCAGCAACAGGAACAGCAAGAAAAGTCTTGGTCTTGCTTATCGGCCTAATCTTTTCAAGCCCCACGTAATCTCCGACTTTAAATTTATTATCAGGATCGTGTGCTTGGTACCTCTTCTTGATTCGAACTCTTCTCTTGTACTTCAGGTGTGGAGCTAAACGAACTACTTCAACTGCCAATTGAATAGAAAACGAAGTTGTGTCCTCTGAATACTGGAGTGGAAGATTGAATAGAAATGTAATAGCATCAGATCCGATTGGGTTGAAAGGGAACATCTTCCATACATATTAGGGAAAACGAAATTAAGGATTTGGAAATTGGGGGTGAGAACGAAATGATATGAAAAGTAAAGCGGGAAAACGAAAATTTGGGACAAATTGTAGTGGTGATCCATTTTAACAATCGGATTAACTGTAGATCGTTGGATCGTATTCACGCGGATTGCTAATTTTATTAATTTTTTAATTTGAATACATCTATAGCAACACTTTATAAAAATGTTGCATCGTGTTACACTTGTTTAGCTTGAGCAACACATTTTTATGGCTAAGGTAACACCAAAAATACAACGTTGCAGTAGGACCAAAATTTTATATCTATCGCAACATTTTAGCTGGCAACACCTTGCAAAAATGTTGTAGAAGGTCATCTATGGCGTAGTGATCTCTGTCACAAGCTTTGATCCATCCACTTCAAGTCGCTTGATTTTACGCGATTCTTTTGCTTCTTTTTCTTGTGCATCATTGTAGTAGTAAATTCCTACTTAGTACCGTGTGCCTACATCCTCGCCCTAACCGATCCACAAAACCACTCATTTAGTACACAGCCTTAAATACTACTTTTCAAATCGGAAATCAATTATCCATTTTTTTTTATTAAAATGGATCGTATATCAATTTTGCTTCATTGTATAACAACATATTAATATCTCTAAACAATGAATGGGCGAATCATTCGGGTTGATATAAATTTGTGTAGCAACATAACAAATAGTTTGAGACAAATTCAAAGCAAGTTGATTCTACTGTACAGTTATTAAAAGTAGGAAAGCAAGATGGACGTAGATAACTAGTGTGCAATAATAACATCACTTTGCAAACTAGAAACATTTATTGGTTGAAACAGGTCTGCTTGTAGTTTAGGATGAATAAATTCAGCAATTTGATTTAAATATTCTTGTAACATTCAACTTATTATAATAGTACATATTTTAAAACTAAGTGGTTAAGTGATTCGACTTTGGTGCGAGAGGTCATAAGTTCGAAACTAGCGTAGCGTGATTCGAACATATATTGACATGTGAGTTGTGATATGTTGTATCTAAGTACCATTTCAAAAAAAAACTAAAATGGTTTTGACTTTTGAGGCACATAGCAGAATTATCATGAGAAATTGATACGGTAGCACTATATGTTATTAGTTCAGATTGATTAATTTTATTAATAAGAAAATGCACATAACCTACTCACTCTGATCTACAAAAAAATAACTTGATTATCAACTGAATGCGCAAATCTCATTTCATATTTCAATCTCTCTGTTCTTCTGAAAGTACTTTATCACAAAATTACATCTATAACTGCTTAAATGCATATTCAAATCTTATAAAATCTAGTTCTCATTTTAAAAAGTTTGCCACAAAAAAACAAAATATCTTTACAATTATCTCGGTGATTGTGAGATAATATCAAATAGGACTATATGTCTCGGATATTGCATAAATATGTGACCATTTTTTAAAACCCTGATATAATTGAATTTTCTCACTAAATGATAATGTCTACTAACTATTGTTGGTCATTTTAGTAAGTGAAACAGACCAAACTGATTATATATCAATTGTGCTTATCTATCTTTGAGTTTATATAAATACATGATTATTATCTTTATTAGAAATTTTGTTAAATGTTAATGTCTATTGTCAATTGATGATCATTTTGAGCAAATGGAACTTTTTTTAAAATGGTAGCTGATGTTTAGGGGTATATAACTCAATAAATATAAATCAAAATACCAAAGTCTTACCACTGTACTACTGGTTATAGATTGAATAATATTAAACTAATTATATACATATAAAATATGATTCATGTACAAGGTATGATTCGTTCACTTGATATCATTTACACAATTTGCTAATTAATTATGACTATATATGTAATTTGCAAGCACAACTTTAAATGTATGTTCATAGTCAATCATTTTTAGTTTGGATACATTTAAAAACCTCATCACATATATTAGGTTAAAATTGACAAAAATAAACCATTTATATTGCATGACCTAAATGTACTTTCACAGTTAAGCATTTTTAATTTGGACGCATTGAAAGTCAGCTCACCAAATCATCACATATAACATGTTAAAATTGAAAAAATAGACCATTTATATTATCTTTTTTTCATTCAAACAATTTAATTTAGATAGGGATAGCCTCAAGATAAATTTAACTGAAAATAAGACTTGAAACCTAAATATACTGTAAAAAAACTCACCTTAACAGTGATTTTTAAAATGAGGAAGTGCGCACACACACACGGTTTACACTCGACACTTGTAGTATGAAAATCTCATCTAGTTTGGTAAATGCCCAAACGATGGGTTACTAATTAAAAACTAACATGATAATCTATAGCCATTTTCCCCATCTTTGGTTGCATGCTTTGTTATTGCTTCTGCTTTAGCTTCTTGCTATCCTCTTTCTTGATATACGCCTAAGGACGATGGTAACATACAAATTCACATGTGGAAGAAAGTAAGAATGTGATCAAGGTACTAAAATATAGAAGTATCTAAATGGCTAATGGTTAACTATCTATACCAAGTCATAACATTTTTCGGGATTGCCCATCTTATTTTCTCTATTCCAATATATTGAATTTTAGAGGAGAAGAGAGAATATAATGAATAATTAATTTTATTGTAAATTTTTTATCCAATTATACTAACTCTTTGTACATGATTATATATAGCTTAATTATGCTAGTTGTTGCTTATTTTCTAACCGTTGCTTATTTCCCAAATTATAATTCTACTAGCCGTTGCTTATTTCTTTAATTATATTTCTACTAGCCATTGCTTATTTTTTAAATTATAATTCTACCAGCCGTTGTTTATCTTCTAAATTATAATTAGCTAATTACACCATAATCACAACAAAGCACCTAGTATAGCTGACAGCTGTATAATGGATGCCTGTTTTTCATTTGTTTTCTGTTTTCAGCCTAGATGAAATATTCTGAGGCTATCATTCCTATTTCTCAACACCCCCTCAAGTTGGGTTCGAATATATTTATATAACCCAACTTGTCAAGTATGCTCAGATGACTGGTCTTGTTGACATCTGCCAGTTGCTCTTTTCTTTTGACAAATAGAGTTTATATTCCCCCGATTGCACTTTTTCTCTAACAAAGTGATAATCTACATCTATATGTTTTGTAACGACCCGGATATTTTAACGGGTTTTATAACGTAATTAACTAAATTTTTGTAATCAAAATTGGATATTTGGTATGCGTCTATTTAAACATAGCAAATGGTAGATTTTCATTGGAAAATATGAAGGTTAGTTATGTTGTTTAATTTTCAATTTCAATTTTTAATCAGTTGAAATTTGATGTAAATAAAATATCTTCGAAATTTGAATATTTTTATATAATAAAAATGTAAATCATTTTTTGAGTGAGACGTCATAATTCGTTTTATCAAATATGGACTTCTTCAACCCCGTTTATCTTATTTTCGGCGAATTTGCAGCAATATAGCAGCAAAATATCGACTTTTGATAGGATGATCGTACCGCTCTTATCTGCATACCATTTTGTTCGTCTTGTCGTGCTAATCTTCGTAGTATATTCATCTATGCATTTTGGTGTCCGGTACGCGATGATATCTGCGAAACAGATAACCATATCGGTATCCATTTTAACTTTTTGATTCATGTATCCATTCAAATTTCCCAACGGTTGAAAAACGAACAACCTTTTGCTTTTATTATTCCTGAATTCTCCTGCCCTAACTTTCTCCATTCCCATTGTTAAATATTTATTGATGGTTCGTGTAACAACCCGTATTTTTAACACTTTAAAAATACGAATTAAAATGGAAATTTTGATAAAAATCCGAAGGAAATAAAATTTTGTGTTGTTAAATGTGAATTACAAGTTAAAATACAAAACTGAATTCTGAAATAACTTATTTGTAAATTTAATAAAGATGTTAACTTGTAATTGAACGTAAGTAAAGATTTAAATTTGAATGTAACAAGTAATTGAATTGAATTGAATTTGATTGTAAGCAACGAAATAAATAAAATGTTACATTTAATATTGAAGTTATAATATGGAAATCAACGTAAATGAATGTAATTTAATATTACTGTGAATTTAAATAAGATGATAGCTGAAGAAAATGAAAGTAAATGAATTATAAACTATTGATAATAATGTATAAGTAAATGGTTGATTCAATAATGAAAGTGTAAATCGAAATAAAAGAATTCATTTGGAATTAAATAACTTGAATTTGAATTACAATATAATTGAACGTGGAATCTAATATAATCTTTTATATTGGATTTATAATGGAAACTGCATTGTAAAAGATTGTTAATTACTGTGAAATTAAAAATGGGATTTGTGAACAATTGAAATTTGATTTAAAAGTTAATAATTTAAAATTGGGAATTTTATATTTAAATTAAACAGTCGAATAATTTATTTTTCGAATATTGGATTTAATTAGACAATTAAATCGATAATTTAATAAGTTAAATTTCAGAAATAATTGAAAATCGAGTTGAATATGATTGAAAATGATTTGTAAAATTTTATCTTATCATATTGGAGTTATAGTAATGTTATAGAACTTTTAAAATTGAATTTAAAGTTAATTTGTGAAAATTGAATATTTTTAATATTTAATTATCGACTGAAAAATAGCCATTTTTCTAACAGTCTCAGAATTGAACGAAACGAGTTCCATTGGATCCGTAATAGTTTGTTATTATCGGATTTTAATTTTCGTAGCAATCGGAGTTATCATTTGACCGTGGCAGCTCGAAACGCATCGAATTGTTCTTAATATTAATTCGGCGGGAGAAAATAGTCATTTTCCAAAAAGTCTCGGATTTCGACGAAACCAGTTTCATCGGATCCGTAATGTGATATTATTGTATGGTTTCAAATTTCGTGTCAATTGGATGTACCATTCGTCCGGGGCGAGCCCAAACGCACAGAAATTTGATTAACCGATTTAATTTTAAAACTGATCGTTTTTCTCCGTAACTCGTCCAGATGACCAAATTAGCCTCCGAAACATGTTCCATTGCGTTCGGAACGTGGGGTAAACCTTAGAAACGCCAGCCGGCAAGCTTCGTTTGGAATTCGGAAAATCCGGGATGAATAGTGTCGCGTATTTTTCTATAAAAGCCCCTCACTTTCTCTATTTTCCAAAAACCCTAGGATTTCAGCCCTTAGCCGCCACTTTTAATTCAATGGCCAAAAATGCATCTTCTTTCTCCTCTAATATCTTACAATCCATAAAGAATTAGCAAAAGTCGTCAACTACAAAGTTGTAGAGGACGATGAGAGCTTCAAATCCATACGGAGATGATCGAAAACGGAGCAACGAATCAACGGGGATTTGCATTCTAAGTTGTGCTTTTTTCCTCGAGCTGCGTGCAAATGGTGGGGCCGAGTTCATCATGGTGGTAGGCATGGGTGGTGGTGGCCGAGGCGCTTCGAATGGCGGTAGTTTGATGAAGTTTCGTCAAGCGTGGAGGCGGTGGCATGTAACCCTAGCTAATGGAGATGGGTTTTGTTTTGTGCGTGTGTAACCTGGAAGAGAACGTGAGGAGGAAGATGATCTTGTGCGGCCAGATCTGATGGGTTGAAAATGGATGGCCCAGATGTGTTGAGGTGGTAAAAATATAAAAGGAAATGTAAATTTATATATATTTTAATACGTTCAAACTTTAAAAATGCATAACTTCTTCATACGAGGTCCGATTGGAACGAAATTTTTTGCGTTGTGATCGTAATGATGAGTGCTTCGAAATGAAACTGGTTTGGATGGATTTGGAGACGGTGGAAATTTGGGCTAAAGTTGGACGTCGTCCAGTTTTAGTTCCAAACCGGAATGCCTCGGCGACAACGGAAAATCAAGGTGAGTGTTTATACGCTCACAATTGACTAAAATAATTTTGTGTTAGTTAAACTTATATTCTGAAGTGATATGAAATTTATTGGCTGTTGTTTGGTAGGATTAATTACCATCTGTATTGATGTATGAATTAATTGATAGAAGTTAAATTGACCGTCAAAATAAATTTAAATTGGCAGTATATTACTCGATATTGATAATTATAAAATTGTTGTGAATGTTATTGGCTTTATGGTTGATTGGTGGTGATGGATGCTATTGGTCGATATTGGTTGTTTATTTGTTTTGATATATCATGCTATCATCATGAATATTGTTTATTTCATATAAAATTGTAAACTGAATCATTTCGAATAAATTAAGGAATAGGTTGAAATGATATACCTATGACATCTATTTGGATTGAAATGATACATATCCATCCTTGAAATTAAAAATCGAAATAATTATCCACCTGGCCATAGGTTAGAAAATTATATACGGACACTGGGTTGGTTAAATTAAATGATTTTAAAAGTTGTTTTGAAATTATTTAAACGAATTGATTTTAAGAATAAAATCCAATTTATGGAAATTGAATTATTTTGAATTGAAGATCGAGATGTTGGAATTTAAACTTGGTAAATGAAATTGTTTAATTATTCAAAGTTTAGATTTTTAAGAAAAAGATTGAAATACGACGTAAATTTTCGAAAGTTGATTTGTTTTAAAAGACTGGACTTTTAATCGAACACTGAATATTTCTAAGAAAATTTATATGAAATGATATTTCAAGTTTGAGTTTGGAATTGAAAATTAATTTGAAATTGAGATTTAATTAATTTGGAATTTAATTGAAATTCAAAGAAATTTGTGAATTGGACTAAATTGAAACTATTGAATTAAATTTGAAGATAAAATTGATTTGAATAGGATTTGAACTGAAATTGATTTGGAATGTAATACTTAAATGAATTCTTGAAATTCGAATGTTAATCTAAGTTTATTGAATTGGAATTGTTCCAGAAATTAAGTAAACTACTTAATACGGATGTGTAATTTGAAATATTTAAAATTTCGAAATATATTGGAAGTGAATTTGTTTATTTTATGGTTCAAATATGTATTTAAAATTGATTTTTGAAATCGAAATGAGATATTGTGGCGAAAATGATTTTTGAAATGAAATTGTATACTTTGAGTAGATATGATGATATTTGAATGGATTTGATTTTGAAGCGAATATGATATTTTGATATCAATTATGAATCGATTTGAAATGTAAAAGAGCCACCGGTGTAATAATACGTAGTTATTAAAGAGACCGGGATCGGATATGGACATACTCTCTGTCGATACCGAAAACCACTTTAATAACTAATACACGCGGAGTGTTGATCCAGAATGAAGTGGATGGTTTTGATGTACGTTGCTGATTTGAAGTAAGAGAACGTAAATGGATGCCTTGACACTTATGTCAAATTTGAAATGACTAAAACAGGAGCCATACCCGTGCCAGTGAGGTTAGCTACCTCTAGCATTCACATTCCTTCGTATACTATATCTACTTTGTTGTCGATTGGTGATCACCCTTGATTTGGGAGTGATGTGATGCGGTGGGCGATCGTAGCAGCGATGCGTTACCACCAGCCGGAGACGCGAAACGGTAGTATCCTACCTTGGGCATTGCCTCACGTGCCTTGTCATACTTTTAACCTTATGCGCGACCACTACGATTTTGATTTAGTGTTAGTGTATCACGGCGCGTCACTATCCACCGACGGTTTACTGGTGTGTTATATGCAAACTGTACACTAGGGCTTAAAAAAAATGTGTTAAGGGGGATCAATGTAAAGCCTTAACACTATGAAAAATATTTATTTTACTTGATAGACATTACATATATAGCGTATTGTACTACATAGTAGATAGTTTAACGGATCCTTGAGAGATGGAAAATCCCGTAACATCTCTTAAGTTATTGCACTCACGTTGACACTGGATAGGAGATGTCAAACCCCGTAAACATCTCTGACGCCGTCACACTCATATTTCTTATTCGATTTGACTTACATGAGATATTTTAGTCCTGACTCGAGTGTTTTGTCTTTTCATTATGCTCGGGTCAGCCTGAGCATTTCAGATAAGGTTGAAGATCTATTCTGGAGGACGAAGACGGAGTTTGGTATTACATCATTTGTATTCTGCTACTGTATTATTTTTCCGCTGCATTGTTGTATTATCTCTGATATGTATGTAACTCTGATTTATGATGTATAATAATAATCAAATTTATTTATTTAACAGCTTCATGAACTGTTATTTTATTATTATATCTTGTTCCTTCCGCTGCAAGATTCTGAGTTTGCTTCTGTTCTTTCTCTCCTTTTCTTATTTAACCCCAATAACCATCTGCCTTTTTGAACGGTTTGAGTTGGACATGTGTGGATTATTGTCGACTTGAACGGTCAAAAATGTGGGTCGTTATAGTTCGTTGGCGTTCTTTCAGCCTCTTCGCTTGCCTTTCCAAATTATAATATAATATATAACGTTATATTTATTTTTCTTTGAACCTGTTCGATCTTTAATTCTTCTCTAATGAAAATATAGTAATATAATATAGGTTTATATATAAAAGCAGCTGCTGTAAATTTTCTTTTGCCTATGACCATTACTCCACACTCTCCCTCTCTCCTGCCGTGTCTTCCCATGCGAAACCACCAAGCTCCACCAAGCATTCAAACCCTCCAAGCCTGCCATTGTTCAGCCTCTTCCACCGCCCCACTGGCATCAACCACAAACGCCGACAGCACTTCCACACCAACGCCGAACTTTCCCCTTGGCATATTTCTTCACGTCTCCCCTATACCACCGATCACCGCCTCCCTCCTCTCTCTATCTCCTTGACTCCTCCACTTCACCAAGATCTCCACTAACCAACCGTTCTTCTTCCATGGCCAAACTGGACCCACACATCACCTTCAGCCAGAACAAAATGCGTCCCCTCCCTCATGAGCTGCCGTCTGATCACCCTCCACTACCATCCTCTGCTGCCACATCAACTGAGACCGTTTCCATTCGCCTATGCTTTGAGTCACCACGCCCAATGCCTGCATCTCCACTTCCCCACATCAGCAACCCATCTCCGCCTCGTTCCCTTGACTGCTGCCACAATCGACAGAGCAAGGCCGAGCACATACACCCAGACCCGTATGCCTCTTCCCTCCACTCCAACCACTACACAGCCTGTAGTCGATCGTCACCCATAAACCCAAGTGATGTAAGTATATGTAATATATATATATATAGTATAATATAAGCTTACTGAAATCTGGGATTGTAAATTTTTGTTTTGGAATTTGATTTCGAAAGCAAATATGGGTTTTGAATCAAAGAAAGAAAATTTGGTTTTGATATATCTATACGTAGAATTCTATTTTAAATATGTGATTCCCACAGAAGATTGATGTGTTTAAAAAGGAAGTATACACATAAGTTTGTATTGAAAGTTTGTATGATCTTCTTCATTTCTTTTCAAACTGGTTTTATTTATTATTATTATTATTTTAAAAGTTTTGTTTCAGTCATCTACTTCATTTCTAGGATATAAGTAAATAATCATTCAAAGAAAATATTATACTCTTTCATATTTTACTATTTATATCATCTTACCTTAGTTTGCAGTTAAGAGATATTCCTAGGCATATAATTACATTTTTGCAATAGGCAGACCAACTTCAGGACCCACATGCATCTTTCTTTATCATAGTCTAATGTCTTATTATTAATTTTTCTCGTATTAAGAAAATTGGACATAGTATGTCTTTTGGTTACCAAGTTTGTTTAATGCAATTATTTTTGACATGTGGAGCTTTATGCATTATCAAGTATATATATATATATATAATGTATAGGAAATTTGTTTAAATTTATGTTAATATTTTAAAGTATTTATTTAAATTTTTATGTTAATATTTTAAAATAGATTTTGTAATAATGTATATATTAATTTAGAATTCTGTCCGTATTGATTTTTTTTTCCACTGTCTAATTCGTCGCAGAAATTTCTAGCTTGCCGCTATTTGAATCCTCATTACAGTGGTAGTTTTTTAGCTCTGTTAATTTCCCATGCTTGTCCACGACCAGTTTCATCTTGTTCTCATGTCTCTCTAGCCTCGAAAGGTGAGCAATCACTCACGGTTAACATTTTTATATTTAATAAATCTAATTCACATTGAAATGACAATTGAAATATGTTGTTAAATTAAAATTGTTAATTATTTAAATGTTATATATGATATTCCATTATCTGTAACTATTCACATGTGACATCTGACACCATAATCAGTTATTTGTATTTGTTATTGATGATATATGCATGTTGTGGATATGTTATATTATTATCATATTTGTTCTCACTCTACAAGTTCCCTGTTAGTTTAGAAATTTCTATGGGTTGAAATGATACATACCCGAACGATTTTGTAGAATTGGGGAAAATCGTTATTGGTTGAAATGATAAACCCAAACGATTTTAATTGATTTTGAATTTTGGGATTGCGGATTGAAATGATATATACCCATAAATATTTAGTTTGCGGATTTAAATGATAAATATCTGTATCACTTGATCATAGGATATAAAATTATATACGGACACCGTTGGTCTGTATTTTGAAAATGATTTCCAAAATTTTGAATGGAAATATATGGTTTTAATAAATATTGATTTTAAAATATAATATATATATAGGCTATCTTTATATATGTATAAAATCTTGATTTTAAAATAATATGTTTTGGAAATTTTAAATTTTAAGTTAGTTTTGAAAATATAAATTTTAGGATTTTTCTTATAATTTTATTTTTTAAAAGATATATAAAAATAGATTTAATACAAAATACATTTATGATAAGATTTAATTTAATAAAAATTTAACTTAATTAGTTTATAAAATGTTTAAGTATTTATTTAAATTTATATTAATATTTTACAAATGGATTTTTATAACTTTAATAATAAAGGTTGGGAAGATAAATTAATGTGGACTTGGAATTTAAATTGGTTAATAATTGAATTTAAATAAGAATTTATTTGAACTTATTGATTTTGAGATTTTGAAAATTATGATTTATAACTTAATTCGATAAAAAGGTGATTTAATGAATATTCTCAATTTTAAATAAAAAATTGAGATTGAATATTTAATATTGATTTAAATCTATAAATTGAGATTTTAATTAATTGTTATTAAAAATGATTAAGTGAATATTTTCCAATTTGAATAAATTTAAAGTTAAATGTTGAAATATAAATGAAACTTATATTGAAATTTTTTTGAATATTTTAACCTTGAATCTTATTAGAATCGAAATGATAGTTCAAACCTGGATTTAAAATCGATAAAAATTGAAATGGTTTATTGAAAATTTGAATTTAATCTTTGACCTTTTAATTTTAAAGTGTTGAACAGGGATTGATTTAAATTGAATTTTTGAATTTAAGCTGATTTGAATCGATTTGTAAATTTGAGGAAACTATTTTCATTATATAAATTATTTTTAATATATATAAACTATTTTAATAAATAAATTGTTTTAATATATACAAACTATTTTAATTTATAACTATTTTAATGTATATACTATTTTCAATATCTAAACTGTTATGATTTCAAAAGTGTTATGATTTCAAAAGTGTTTGATTTCCAAACTGTTATGATTTCAAAAGTGTTATAATTTCGAAAGTGTTATAATTTTGAAAGTGTTATAATTTTGAAAGTGTTACGATTCTGGAAATGAATATTATTTAAAGTGAATAATGATATCGAATTGATATGGTTTTGAAATGAATATGATATTTTGATATGAAGTATGAACTATTTGAAATGAATGACCACGGTGTGAAATAAGCATTTGGTTATTAAAGAGACCGGGATCAGATATTGTCATACTCTCTGCCAATACTAAAAACCACTTTAACAACTGTGTACGTGGTGGAGATTCCAGAAATGAAGTAGGATGGTTTAGCGAACGGTTTCTGTATAAGGTATTGACGTGACCTTGACTCCCGTGAGTCGGCTTAGATGTGACTAAAACAGGAGCTATACCTGGGCCAAGTGAGGTCATTCCTCTGATCGGACATGCTTCTTCGATACCATTCTATTACTTTGTGATTTGATTGGGTGCACCTTTGATTTGGGAGTATGTTCTGAGGTGGGTGTTAGTAGCTGCTATGCGTTACCACCAGCCCGGTTCTACAATTGGTAAATCTACCCTGGCATTGCCTCGAGTGCTGTGTTCACATGCCCTAGAGCGCCTCCTACGAGTTTGTTTTGTACCGTACCTATGGGGTGTCCTTCGGGTAAACCACCGGTTTGGCGGAGCATACGGTATTATATAGACTACGAGAATATATAAAATGTGTTAAGGGGGATATGGGTAACACCTTAATGCTATTTTAATAGTTTACTTTACTATAGACATATTATAATAGCGTATATTACTACATAGTAGATAGGTCCACGGATCTTTAGAGGATGGAAATGCCAAACATCCCTTTAAGTTACTTGTATGTCAGTTGACATTTCACTTAAGTTGGATTTACTGATATAAGAATGTGTGTTTTGCTTTATGCTCGGGTCAGACTGAGTGTCACGACATTTGAGACTCACCTTTGGAGATTGGAGCTTTGTTTAAAGATCTATCTATCCAGCTTTCAGTTATTTCAGTTTATTTCAGCCATTTATGTTTAGACTCGTCAATTGCTTATGTATTTGAGATTCATTTGTATTTGAGATTCTGTTGTATTTTGTTTCAGACTCTAATGTTTTATAGTAGCTTCATGAACTACTATTTATCTATTCGACTGCTTATTGTTGTAATACTCTGTGTTTGTGATTCTATGATTGATTTATTTACTGTATATGTTAAGTTTTGCCAAATATAAATTAACAATATGACATTTTGAACAATTCAAGTCTGACATGTGCGGATGCGAATGGTTCAAAATACCGGGTTGTTACAGTTGGTATCAGACCTCTAGTTTAGGCAAAACTTAGCATATAGAGTAAAAATTTAATTACAGAATCACCTTCGTTCGAGCTTGAGTCTCTCCTCTTTGATTCAGATTTCCTTTGAATTTTTGGAACTTTCCCCTCCGTTCTGAAAATTCATTCTTGTCTTCTCCTGTTCATGTTCTCTTGATATTGGAGTATCCCATAGCTCTATTTCTATTGATCTCTATAATCAATTTGAGCTCATCTTGCAACCTCAATGGGCAACCTCATCCTTGTGCGTGTCTAATTCCATCGGCGATCCCACTAATCTTAGAATGATACGGAAAGTGGTGAGACTCCTTTGCAACAAGCGTCGATTCATCGGAGATTTCTACGTCCTAGGTTTAGATGCTATTATTTCTTGGAAATCCCAAACCGTCTCTAGTAGACGAGTAGGGTAATTCCCTTGTAATCTTGACTCCACTTCGATAATCAGAGGTTATCTTGATATTAGGTGAAGTCATTTCTCTTCCTTTCAAGTGGGAAATTGAATTTCCGCATCAATCTTATTTCTGAAATCTCGATTGACCCGGTTAAGGTCGTCACGATAAAAATAGGTCTATCTATTTCTTCTTTTGTAATTTAATTATCTTGTATTCTTTTCGAGTCTATCTTCGTAGTTAGAATTTTCTTGACTAGGATTCATCTAAACTTGGATCTCTATCCTTGTTTCAGAATCCATCCTTGAATCATCCTGCGAGGGAGTGTATTTGTTATTAATAAAAAAATATTTGATATTGTGTTGTTTGAATTGTTGAGTTTAATTTGAGATTTCGATCGGTACGTGTGGCCAACGTGAAATGACCCACCTTCTGTTCCTAAAGTTTTTTTTTACATATATATGCAGTGGTCATTTAATCAAGAAAATATTACACTCTAATTTTCTTCTATCCAGGATCTTTATGCCAATATAAAAATATTGGTTTGCTCAAATCATCTTAAACTTACATATGTGAAGATATATAAGTTACTTTCTACTTGAATCAGAGTACAAAAGTTTGGAAGTAGAAATCTATTTGGGAATCATTAAAAGAAATAATTCCTACATAGCAATAGTGTTTCTAAAAACCAGGTTTTCCAAGCATACTTAGATTTTGCATAACTATTGGTTTTATGTCTCAAGACTTAGCATTTTGCATGTATTTCCATAATTTTGTTACTGTATGAACTGGGCTCTTGCATGTGCATGTGTGTTCATGTTCCTGTGCATGTGTGTGTGTCAGTGGAAGATTTAAGTGCCTAATTTTTCCTCTTCTTGTTAGCAAAAATGACTGAGTCTACCCTATATTTGGGTTGTAAAACTTTACTGAAAATTGAGCTTAAAATTCTTTAGTGCTGGCTTAACCCAGGCTCAATAAAATGGTCATGTTAGCCATATTCAACTTGCACTTATTCTTACTCAAAATAGATGTCATTTTGTTTTCTTTTCAAAGCAACTCAAAACCTTTATTCTGCCAGATTTTATATCAACTTAAACATGGATTTTCCTATGTCAAATACTTGATTGTACATTCAATCCATAAATCCTTTCAATCTCAGATTTTCTACCATTATAAACAAACTGTTCTTAGAGCTTAAAAATTTCATTTCTTAGCAAAACATTTGCAAAACAAAGCACATACGTTTCAGCTGATACATATATAGGTTCAACACTTGCAAAATAGTAGTACTAACAATACATTAGTTTTCTAAGCAAATTTAAACAAAATAGCTTAACATAATTTAGCATAAACATCTATTTTAACTTCAACAAATCTTTAAATATAGCTTCCAATTCCTTAAGCAGCTAAACATCCAAAGCCTGATCAAAGAAATTCCTACTTTCCTACAAAATCACCATGAACTGCCCCATGTAACATGATACACCCATGGTGCATAAAACACACATGGGTCAAACTAAAGTCTGGTATGAGTAATCTAATTGAAAACATGATTTTATATGGCACTTATTCATATTCAAATAACTTCAAAATGGATAAAGTAACTCAATACCACTCTTGTGCATGTTCCTGTGATACATGTGCATATACATTAGTGCACAACAAATTATACATGATTCAATGGTTTAGTTCAGTGATGACAATCATAGGATCCATCCATAAAACATCATAAACCAATCAACACATTCATCCATTCAATCATCAAGCCTTTTCTACCAGATTACTAGCCATCAGGGATTTTACCCAAGCCCTCTCATGAACCTATTTCTATTGTTCACTATCAAGTATATTATGGTCTTTAGCTACTTTCTCTTGTTAAACCACACACTGCCTGGGAAATATCACTGTTAACCCAGCACACTCAGGCCCTTAGGTATAAGTATACCATGTGTGAGCTTGCAATGTTCACCTTGCCAAGCCATATTTTGTAGCCCTAAGATCCAAAAGTCCTTAGTTAAATTACTAAGTGTTACTTTCCCTTTCTCATTCCTATGCTAATCCCTTCTGCATATCATATTTCAATCAGAGAAATAAACATTCAGCCAACATGTATTCATCCATAGATTGGTAGGTCATGTTCTCATAAGCAAGCATTTAATCATGCAAACAGATGTGATTTCTATGCATATTATTTGGTCTATGGGTTTCAATGGATCAAGTTACAAACATATGGTCATAGATAGTTTTCTGGTTGTCTCCTTTTACCTCTGGTTCAATCAGACCTTTGTTAATCTTTAAGATCTGGCTAAACCACAAGTATGCTTTGATTTGGAGAGTTCATAAAACATAGAAGCTCAGCACATGTATAACATTGCACCTCTACATTTATCTTTATTTTAGTTGATATGAGACATAAGCAACAACACAATGTTGCAGCCCCACATTTTCTTTCATTTTTAGACCATATATCTACAACATAAAAATCATGGGTTTTTAAGTAAATAAATTTATAAAGAAAACCCATAAAAAAAACCTACTTCATCTCAAAGTTAAACCATAACACATATGTTATCCCGCCTTTTGGCAAGGCCGAGATATCAAGAAACTGACTAGAGAAGATGGATTGCGCATCATCGACATCGGGTGACCACTAGATATCCCCAGATATCAATGAATTTTACCCGAGTCCGGATCGGGCTACAATTGGTAAGACACGTCAAGCAAAGTTGTAGAAACCAACATTCCAAATTTCGAGGCAATCCGAGTTCGTTTGCTCAAGTTACCACCAAGAGAAAGTAGGATGAATAGCCTTGGTTCGAATCCATCAAACCCTGTGTTAGGTTCGAATCCAACATCCCTGCATTAGTTCGAATCCATAAGGGATAACCTTGCTTCGACTCCATCGAACTTCCTCTACTTCGAATCCGTAGAGAGGGAGTGCCACGAGTCCACGGAGCATGGCCTTGCTTCGAATCCAGGAAGAGTACTTTAGCTTCGACTCCATCGAGCGTGTCCTCTCTTCGGACCCAACAAGGTAGGAGACCTTCGAATCCATATATTTAAGGACGCTTCGACTCCATTGCTTCGGATCTATTGTAACACTTTTTCCATCTTCGAATCCAGTCAGCAATAGAGTCTTCGTATCGATCGACTATGAGATGCCCTGATCGATACGAAGGAAACATACAATTCGATCGATTCGGAGGAGCATACCTTCGAATCCATTGCCTCGAAACCATGGATTCGACCCAGTCAAACCGGAGTAGAAAGCGGATCGATACGAGAAGCATGTGCCACGTCACCATGAGCATCGAGTCGACCCTATCGATTCAAAGGGATCGATTCGAAGTATCCATGTTCACCAGAAATGCAACCTTGAATCGATCATAACTCAAGATCCTTAAGTCCAAATGCTATGAAATTTTCACAGTAGCTTACTGGCAACCTAAGGAATGTTCATGCCAAATTTCAGCTTGATTGGATGATTTCTTGATCGATTTGAACCAAGGGTCGAATCGATCCCAAAGTGGGCCCGGATCTCCAGATTTCGGCCATGTGGGCCCCCTTACGTGCCAGAAGCGGTCTCCCCGAATTTTAGGCGAAATATCAGGCTCCTACACCTATAATTAGAGCCTCTAGTCATTCAGAAAAGGGGTCGGACAATTCTAAGTACTAAAGAGCGCCCAGATTCTGCCAAATTTACTCCAGATCACCACCGCTGCTTTAGATTGAGACTTAGCATTTAAATTCAGTTGTACGACGTTATCAGAAATTGTAATCTTCAAGTATCGAGCAATAAAATCATCAAACTTCATAGTGGACGTAGGCAAAACGCCGAACCACTCTAAATCGTTGTCTTCTGTGCAATTTACTTTCTGTTATTTGGTGTTTTTGTTAGATAATCCACAGTTTTAATTTTCTTTCTTCACTTTTATCTCTTCAAAAACTTCCAAAGTGTGTTGTGCCCATTTTTGGTACAAACACTTTGGTGCTTTCACTGAGAAAAAAAAACCCAGCTTTTTTCTCCTGCTCCTTAGATCTACCATCGATATCGGATTGCATAAATCCCAGAGGAAGATCCAAATCTCAAATCCAGAATCCTTCCATTCTATTCAGATTTGCATAAAGTCTAGGAAGAGGATTCGCTATTTAGGATGGTTAGCACAAGAACCGCTTCTACAGCTGCTGGACAAGAAGGTAGGGATGGACAAAATCCTACTCAACAGCAGCCATCCAACCAAGACAACACTGCTCATTCAGATCCGTCTGGGGCAGTCACCAGACAAGAATTCCATGTGTTGCTTCAGGAACTGACTCAAAGTCGTCAACAGTTGGCCGAACAGTTGCGTGCAAATATTGAAATAACAAACCAACTGAACCGCCAGGGCCGTAGAAGATCCAGGAGGGATGATATCTCCCGCTCATCCACTGAGAGTTCAGCCTCATCTGACTATCATCACAGATCTACCCGTCCCTGATTGGACGGAAGTCATGCTCAAACTACCAGATATCAACCCGCCTTGACTGTTCGACAGTTGAGGGCAGGACCGTCAGCCAGTTTCCAGGTTGGGCCTTCAGCACGGGGAGGCCATACTCCACAGTATACCGCAAACCATCATGCCGCAGCTGCCACAGTGGAAACAAGAGTTGATACCCAAAATATTCCTGATCCAGTTAATCAACAACAAGGACGTACTCCTGAACCATACGTCCCAGAAGATGCTGAGCAAGGAGGCGAAACTTGGACCGTCGACAGCGCCCGGTCTAAACTCGCGCTGTGGAACCCGACCACACCTTAGCTCAACATACCCAAAATGTGGCAATGCCCGACATTTCGACTATGATACGTCAGATGATCCGCGAAAGCCAAGGTCTTACCAATGACAACTGGGGAGTCTCCTGTAGTCACACTCCTTTCACAAATGAGATACTGTACGCTGAACCTCCTCGGCGATTCAGAATGCCAACTCTTCTTATGTACGAAGGGAATTCTGATCCCAATCAACACATTTTGAAATATGAATGGTCAATGAGCGCCGCAAGGGCCGACGATGCGGTAAAGTGTCAAAGTTTCCCCATCTCTCTAGGAGGAATTGCAACGATGTGGTTTACAAGATTGCCACCTAGATCTATCTCTTCGTTTGATCAACTGGCTAAGAAATTTGTTGAACAATTTCGCATTCATGTCGCTAGGCCAAAAGATGTTAACACCTTGTCCAGTGTTACCCAAGCTCGTGGGGAAACACTAAGGCGTTACTTGGAAAGATTCAACACGGCATGTGTGGAGATTAGTAATCCCAACGATAACTCAATTTTGATGGCATTAACAAAAGGAATTGATCCTGATTCTGAATTTGGAAACTGGTTAGCTGGAAAACCACCCGCATTGTTGGACCGTTTCTACTCCAAAGCCGCACAATTCTTGCGGCAAGAGGACGCGAAACAGTCTAGGAAGCAGGACGATGCGAGACCCGGAAGAGAAGGAATACAAAGTAATGTAGCAGTTAAACAGTCCGGCGACAATTCTGGAAAAGTTCAGCTAAACATACAGAACAAACAAACTCAGCCAAGAGATAATAATGGTCAGGATAGAAAAAGAGATCCAAATTGAGGCCCAAGGCGTAGGGCTCCGATGTTCGAAAATTATACACCATTAAATACCTCGTTGGAAAATGTGTACCTACAGACTTGCAACACTAAACAGTATAAGAAGCCTGCTCCGAAGCGATCATCGGAAAGGCAGATTCAAACAGGAAAGTTTTGTAGATTTCACGAAAGTTATGGCCACAATACTAATGACTGTAGACACCTGCAGGACCTCATAGAAAAGCTGATCAGGGAGAGAAAATTAGATCAATTCGTACAGGCACCGCAGTCCGGTGGTGCAGGCCCTTCAAATCAGAATCGTACACAAAAACAAGAAAGACAAGAGGAACCCGCTCGTACAGGCGGGAGGCTAGTTATCAATACCATAAGTGGTGGTCCCCATCCAGCAGACAGAAGCTGGAGGGAAATGGAGTCGTATGCTAGCTCTATCAGGCATGCGAGCTTCGAATGCTGCAGTAATTGTGAGGATGGAACTCCAGCTAAGCAAAAAAAGACAATGTCTGATGACATCATATTTAGAAGCAGAGATGCTGACAAAATCGAAGCCCCAACAATCGACCCACTAGTCATATCTGCCCAGGTTGGTCCTGCTTGGATGAAGAGGATCCTGGTTGATAGTGGAAGTTCGGTAAACATTTTATTCAAACAAGCTTATGATTTAATGAAGATGGAAGCAAAGGACTTGAAACCCTGCCAATCTCGAGTTCACGGCTTCAGTGGGAGTGCTACAATACCCACTGGAATAGTGGAACTACCAGTGGAACTGGGGATTGGAGAATGCAGGAGAATCCGACTGCTGCAATTTGTTGTTCTAGACATCGCTTCACCGTATAACGCATTCTTGGGCCGACCGGCCATCGCTGAATTCAGGGCAGCCATTGCCCCATGGTGTTTGACTTTGAAGTTCCCCACTGATCATGGAATTGGAGTCATTCAAGGAGATCAGGCAGCAGGAAGAGCCTGTTATGTTTCTGAACTGCGTGAGGCACACAAGAAGGAGAAAGGGAAGGGCGTAGAGGAATCTCTCTGCGTCCGTTTTGCTGATAATTGACAACTAGCGCCTGGGCCCCGGCCCGGGCACCACTACCAATTCCTTAAAGATCTTGACCCTAGAGACAACGAAGAAAAAGACGAATCTAAAGAGAATCAAGCTTCCCCAGCCGAACTGACTGTGGATGTCCCGGTCAGTGAGGATGATGATTCAAAAGTATTAAAAGTTAGGTCTCAACTGGGAAAACAGATACAACAGGAATTGGTTGAATTTCTCCAAGCGAATCTCGATGTTTTCGCTTGGACGCACTCTGATATGTGCGGAATCTCACCAAACATCGCCAGTCACTCCTTAAATATTGATCCACGACATGTTCCGGTTAAGCAAAAAAGACGTGGTATGGATCCAGAGAGATCTGCCGCCCTTAAAGAAGAGATTGACAAATTGCAATCAAACGGGATCATCCGAGATGCTCTATACCCGGAGTGGGTGTCAAATCCAGTGTTCGTTCGAAAACCGAATGGAAAATGGAGAACTTGTGTCGACTACTCCGACTTAAACAAAGCTTGTCCAAAAGATAGTTTTCCACTTCCTCGAATTGACCAGCTCGTAGACTCGACGGCTGGCCATGAATTGTTATCTTTTATGGATGCTTATTCTGGTTATAATCAAATACCTATGCATTTACCCGATCAAGAGCACACCAGTTTCGTGACCGATTTGGGACTCTACTGTTACAGAGTCATGCCTTTTGGTTTAAAGAATGTCGGAGCAACTTACCAACGCTTGGTTAATCGAATGTTCGCCGACCAGATCGGGAAGACCATGGAAGTTTATGTGGATGACATGTTAGTAAAATCCCGATTTTCCACAGATCACGTCAGAGATTTATATTCAATGTTCCGCTTCTTACGAGAATATGGAATGAAGCTTAACCCATTGAAGTGCCACTTCGGCGTTGCGTCCGGAAAGTTCCTCGGTTTCATCGTCAACGCTCGTGGGATAGAGGCAAATCCCAAAAAGATCTGGGCAATAAGGAATTTACAAACTCCAAGAACCATAAAGCAAGTCTAGAGTCTCAACGGGATGGTAGCAGCATTAAGAAGGTTCATTTCAAAGTCCACTGATAAATGCATTCTGTTTGCACAAAAAATGGACAAACACCTCAAAGTCGTATGATTTAGTAGATCTTATGTTGTTCTTAGTGATTTGGGTGATTTATGCAGATATGTAAAAAACAGGGACTAAACTGTAAAGAGACACACAGATTTATAGTGGTTCGGCCAGAATGTGCCTACGTCCACTTTATATGTTATTTCTCCTTTAGGTCTCAGATTACAAGTACAAAACTTTGGTACAAGTATCTAAAAGTGTTTGAAAGTTCCTTCCGTGCTTGAGCTCTCAAACTTGTCCCCCATTGTTGTACCCCTGCCCCTCTATTTATAGAGTGAGGTTGGGGGCAGGGGTCTTGGATGTATATAGCTGCTGGTGGGCCTGGGCTGAAGCAATCTGGCCTGGCAGCGTTCTGGTTCGGCGAAGCTTTGGTTCGGCCGTGCTTGGAGAAGGTTGGAGAAGCTTGGGTTCGGTGGTCTCCTGGTTCGGTGTAGGGTGGTCCGGTGTTGGGTTGTTGGAGTTGTGGTTCGATGGTTCATGGAGGTGCAGCTGGTTCGGTAGTGAGATGCCGAATGAACTTGGGAGCGCCGAATGAGCTACTGTACTGGGAATGCCGGATGAACCATGGCATCTTGAAATGCCGAATGATATTGGGAAGGTGAATGCCGAATGACCTTGGTGATGCTGATTACCGAATGAAACTTTAAACCTTTGATACCGAATGGACTTTTACACTTGAATCATGAGTGAAATCCCAGACTTCTATGCGCTTGCTGGCTGCTTCTTCTTGGTTCAGTCGTAGAGGAAACGCACCCAACACTGATATTCCAATTTTGACCAAAAATGGGATAACACTTTGCCCCCCAAAACATGACTTGCGGTAGGAAGACGTGTTTTGTAATGCCCTGAGCTGGATGTTCATATCCTGTCAACAACCTGCAAAGAGCTTGATAGTTTTATATGGCCCCAAATGACGACCGTTCGGGATCGAGCTATTTGCGATGAAGTGCGGCCGTTCATGGTCAAGCGCCTAACTTCCAATGACGACCGTTCGCGATCGAGTCATTTGAGGTGAAGTGCGGCCGTTCGCGGTCAAGCGTCTAAATCCGTGCGACGATCGTTGGAGATCGAGTCATTTGTGGTGGAATGAGATCGTTCACGGTCAAGCGCTTTACTTCAAATGACGATCGTTCGGGATCGAGTCATTCGAGGTAAAGTGCGACCGAGCCCGGTCAGAAGGCGGACCTCATATGGCGACCGTTCGCGATCAAGCCACTTGGGGTGAAATGTGACCGTTCGCGGTCAAGCGCCTTACTTCGAATGACGATCATTCGAGATCGAGCCATTCGTGGTAAAGTGCGACTGTTGGCGGTCAGGGGGTGGACCTCAAATGGCGACCGTTCGCGATCGAGCCACTTGTGGCGAGATGAGTTGTGCCGTTCGAGGCGAGATTGTGACTGTTCGAAGTCGGGTGCCGTTCGAGGCGAATTGTGACCGTTCGCGGTCGGGGTGCCGTTCGAGGCGAGTTGTGACTGTTCGAAGTCGGGTGCCGTTCGCGGCGAGTTGTGACTGTTCGAAGTCGGGTGCCGTTCGCGGCGAGTTGTGACTGTTCGAAGTCGGGTGCCGTTCGCGGCGAGTTGTGACCGTTCGCGGTCGGGGTGCCGTTCGAGGCGAGTTGATGTGTGCCCGGGGGGGACTTAATACCATCCAAACCAGATTCACGTTCGGGTGAGTTTCTGGATTGTCTGTTGTGGCGGTTTATCACTATCTCAGAGCATGCCTAGGGATCGTTCGCGATCCCGTACATGTGTAAGTAGCTTAGCCATTTTAGAATTATCAAAACCAAATATCCATTCAACTGATGAAATTTAAAATAGAAATGTTCAGCAAAGTCAAATCCAGATTTAAGAAGTAAAGAACAAAAGCAAAGCAGTGACGTCGGAGTGCAAACGCCTATATCGATGTGGTTTATAGTTGTATCAGAGCATGCCTGAGGATCGTTCGTGGTCCTGTACATGTGTAAACAACTTAACCGTATCCGTGTGGAGTTTGCTGCTCGTTCGTCGTTATTATCTCAATCAATGGATAACAAGCCGACGTCTTGATCCCGAGCCTTCTTCAGTTGGTGCGGGCGGTGGTCGTTCTTATTCCACCGTTGTGGCCCTCCGAAGTATGCCTTGTTGGCAACGAGGTATGCTTCGCTCAAGAACTTGTGTTGGTGAAAGCAAATTTGTCGGCATCAAATTCTCATTTCTTTGGATGTTTGACAGATGTTAACTGAGTGAGGGGCTTCGCATGCTCCTTGTTTCTGGTCCTTGGTGGTTGCCCCCAACTATTTGCTTCATGGTAGAAGGAAAGTTTGAATGAGAGGACGCCTCTTGGCTGCCCCCTTGCTGAGTTCCTTCCACAGCGCTTTTCCTTGTATGAGGCTTCTTCGTCTTCTAAAAGCTAGATCTAGGAACCCGTTTTCTGGATCTAAATTTCTTCTTTCAGATCTGAGATTCCCTTGTCCTTCTCAGTGAAAGCACCAAAAATGTTTGCACAAAAAATGGACAAACACCTCAAAGTCGTATGATTTAGTAGATCTTATGTTGTTCTTAGTGATTTGGGTGATTTATGCAGATATGTAAAAAACAGGGACTAAACTGTAAAGAGACACACAGATTTATAGTGGTTCGGCCAGAATGTGCCTACGTCCACTTTATATGTTATTTCTCCTTTAGGTCTCAGATTACAAGTACAAAACTTTGGTACAAGTATCTAAAAGTGTTTGAAAGTTCCTTCCGTGCTTGAGCTCTCAAACTTGTCCCCCATTGTTGTACCCCTGCCCCTCTATTTATAGAGTGAGGTTGGGGGCAGGGGTCTTGGATGTATATAGCTGCTGGTGGGCCTGGGCTGAAGCAATCTGGCCTGGCAGCGTTCTGGTTCGGCGAAGCTTTGGTTCGGCCGTGCTTGGAGAAGGTTGGAGAAGCTTGGGTTCGGTGGTCTCCTGGTTCGGTGTAGGGTGGTCCGGTGTTGGGTTGTTGGAGTTGTGGTTCGATGGTTCATGGAGGTGCAGCTGGTTCGGCAGTGAGATGCCGAATGAACTTGGGAGCGCCGAATGAGCTACTGTACTGGGAATGCCGGATGAACCATGGCATCTTGAAATGCCGAATGATATTGGGAAGGTGAATGCCGAATGACCTTGGTGATGCTGATTACCGAATGAAACTTTAAACCTTTGATACCGAATGGACTTTTACACTTGAATCATGAGTGAAATCCCAGACTTCTATGCGCTTGCTGGCTGCTTCTTCTTGGTTCAGTCGTAGAGGAAACGCACCCAACACTGATATTCCAATTTTGACCAAAAATGGGATAACACATTCCTTTCTTCGATCTGATCCGGAAGGGAAAACGAAACTTTGAATGGACCATGGAGTGTGAAGGTGCATTCCGATCGCTGGTTCAACATCTCTCTACACCACCAATCCTGTCAAAACCGGTTGATCATGAACAGTTATACCTTTATCTGGCAGTGTCGGAGCATGCGATCAGTGCTGCTCTGGTCCGAGAAGAAGATCGAGTGCAGAAACCGGTCTATTATGTTAGTAAATGATTGATAGGAGCTGAAAGAAATTACCCAAGGTTGGAGAAATTGGCTTATTGCCTGGTCATAGCCTCAAGAAAGCTTCGCCCTTATTTCCAAGCTCATCCACTTACTGTGTATACCGATCAGCCGTTACGACAGGTCCTCACGCGGCCTGAGACGTCTGGTAGATTACTCAAATGGAATATCGAACTGAGTCAATTTGACATTACTTATGCTCCGCGAAGAGCCATTCAAGGGCAAGTCTTAGCCGATTTCATAGCTGAATTTACTGTTCCAGACGACTTGTCCGAAACCAGTGAATCTCCCGAACACATTTGGAAACTGTATACAGATGGTGCATCAAACGATCGGTGTTCGGGTGCCGGTGTTGTACTCGAAACCCCCGAAGGCCGATCCATATGCTATGCTTTGAAATTTGATTTTCACGCAACCAACAATGAAGCTGAATATGAAGCTCTATTGACTGGATTAAAACTTGCCAGAGATTTAAGAATTATCGCTGTAGAAATTTATTGTGATTCACGGTTGGTTGTGTGTCAGGTACGGGGAGAATATCAAGCAAGAGACCGAAGATTGGCTGCTTACTTGGCTCAAGTTCAGGAAACACCAGGTCGATTTGATTATTATACCATTTACTATATACCACGAGATCACAATCAAAAGGCCGATTCATTAGCAAAGTTAGCCAGCACGAGCGAAGCACAGCAAATGGGGCTTGTCCCCGTCGAAACTTTGTCCTCCCCAAGCATCGATCAAATAAAAACGAATGGTGTGTTTGAAACCTCTCCCAGTAGAGAATCATGGATGAATCCATATCGAAATTACATTGAGGATGGGATATTGCCTGAGCACCGAAATGAGAAAAGGCAAATTCTACGAAAAGCTTCACGGTTCATCATTCAGGACGGAGTCATGTATTCCTCTCCTCCGCTGTATCGCTCACAACGAAGTCAAACGAGTGTTACATGACATGCACGAAGGAGAATGTGGCGATCACACTGGTGGACAAGCGCTTGCTAAGAAAATATTCCGATATGGATATTACTGGGCGATAGTGAACCGAGATGCAGCCAACTATGCCAGAAAGTGCGATAGGTGCCAAAAACACGCTCGAATTCCGAGAGCCCCGCCTACCGAGATAACACAAATGGTCAGCCCCTGGCCATTCGCTATGTGGGGTATCGATATCATCGGTGCTTTACCTCTGGCAAAAGGTGGTGCGAAGTACGCCATCGTCGCTGTTGACTACTTTACGAAATGGGCCGAGGCCGAAGCTCTCGCAACGATTACAACGAAGAAAGTAATAAACTTTGTGGTTCGCAATATCATCTATCGATTTGGACTCCCGCATACCATCATCACTGATAATGGAACCCAATTCGAGAGTTCAGAGTTCAAGAATTTCTATCAACGGTTTCATATTCATAAAAAGTTCTCAACAGTTGCGCATCCTCAGGCAAACGGTCAGGTCGAAGCTGTTAACAAAGTTATAAAATCCACCTTAAAGAAACGACTGGAAAAGGCTGGGGGCAAATGGGTTGATGAACTTCCTATGGCCTTGTGGGCTCATCGAACAACTCACAAGACCGCAACCGGACACATCCCGTTTTCCTTATCTTATGGCTCGGAGGCCGTTATTCCAGTCGAGACAGAAATATTTTCCCACCGCGTAACTTATTATGATCCGAAAACAAATGCTATATTACTTGCCGAATCTTTGGATCTGTTGGATGAGAAACGGGAAGAGGCCGATTTGAGAGCAGCCGCATACCGAAGTCGAGTCGCCCGGTTGTACAATGCCAGAGTTCGACCCCGAACCTTTGAACTCGGCGATCTTGTCCTCAAGAGAATCTATCTGGTTAATTCACACATGAAACCAAATTGGGAAGGACCGTACGTGATCACACAAAGACTTGGAGATGGCACATTCAAACTATCGACCGTGGACGGTCTTGTTTTGCCAAGGGCTTGGAACAGCGAGAGTCTCCGTCGCTACTACATATGACAGGCTTTATTTATTTTATTGTTTAGCAATTTCCTTTTGCATTTCGATTTTAGAATTTGTAATAAGGCAACTGACTTTGCCATATTTTCTTATTTCAGCAATAAAATGCCATCTCTTCGAGCCAGAGCTGTGATTCATTAAAAACAATGTAAAACATCACGATGCACGAAGAGCTAAATTCCATCACACAGTGGAATTTATTCAAGTAGGGAGTGGCTATGAAGCAATCAACCACTCACTAAATGAAACCCGAGCTCGGGGGCAAGCCATCACATCAGGCCAGAAACGGGTTGATACACGACAACCCTTCACTTAACTCCGTACTCCCAGAGTGCGAGGCGGAGTATAAACATTTATCCAACTTCGTACTCCCAGAGTGCGAGGCGGAGTAAAAACATTAACTAAATCCCAGAGTACTCCGAGAGCGCAAGCTGGGTACAAACTTTTTACTTAACTCCGTACTCCCAGAATGCGAGGCAGAGTATAAACATTTTACTTAACTTCGTACTCCCAGAGTGCGAGGCGGAGTATAAACATTAACCAAACCCCAGAATACTCCGAGAGCGCGAGCTGGGTACAAACATCAACAAACTCCGTACTCCCAGAGTGCGAGACGGAGTATAAACATTTACTTAACTCCGTACTCCCAGAGTGCGAGGGGGAGTATAAACATTTACTAAACTCCATACTCCCAGAGTGCGAGGCGGAGTATAAACATTTACTAAACTCCGTACTCCCAGAGTGCGAGGCGGAGTATAAACATTTACTTAACTACGTACTCCCAGAGTGCGAGGCGGAGTATAAACATTTACTTGACTCCGTACTCCCAGAGTGCGAGGCGGAGTATAAACATTTACTTAACTTCATACTCCCAGAGTGCGAGACTGTAACGACCGCCCATGACCCCTGCACCGAATCTAGAGAAAGTGCGCTGTAAAGTGTGCCAGGCGACCATGGACGATTGCCAAGGTAAATTAAAAACACAGAATCTATCGTATTACTCACAGCGCATGGACAAAATACAATAGAATATATATATATATAGTGAAGCTTCACAGAAATAGAATCTCCTCAATAAAACTTCATAATAGTTGAATACAACATCTGAATAGTCAATACATCAAGCCTCGCTACATATCACTCAGAGAATACCAAGCAGCGGAACATCCAGTACAAATAGTAAGAAGATAATATGCAATACTCCAGCTCGTCTTCGCCATCAGCAACGTGGAAAGCAAGAACAGCACCTGTCACCTGCTACCTAGTCTGCCCGTCCCAAAATGGACGAACAGCCCAAGGCAATAAGAGTTAAAACATAAAGCCTTGAGTCAGACAACAGTCTTAGTGAGCAGTAAATTAACTAACAACATACCAAAAGAGCATAAAGGAAAAGGAATAGGTATACAACCCTCCCACTCCACCTCTTTCTACAGTGATAGCCCCCAAACACACACTAAGCAGAAGCAAGTATAGCAAAGCATACAATTTAAAGTAAAGCAATTATCACTCGAGTCAAGGGCGATGTTTTCCAAGTACAAACCCCCAAGGCCTAAACCAAGATCAGATAAGCACCCAGAAAATACCGCTCTTGAGACCGAATGACGATACAACCAAACATCCATGACTCTGGCTATCACTATTATCGTTGCCTCAATATCACCGTTAATTGAATGACCGGCACATTCTTTCAGCCGTCCATCAAGGGCTAATGGAAACCCCGGTTCTAGACATAACTCCGCACGTCATCGTGACCCGTGCCTAGGACTATCGAATCTGCCCAGAGTACTTGACTATCAATCATTAGCCTTCAGGGACTATCGAATCTGCCCAACGTACTCTTGCTTTGAGCATGCTAGAACCTTTAACAACGATGAGATCTCAGCCTCCTAGTCATCCTCCTCGACGACTATTTCCATACTAGCTCAAGCGCCTCTCGAGCAAACCATTATCCTCAACTCGAACCAATTCACAGAGTTATCAACATGCTTGGAATGATCCCGTCTGGATTAGACCAAGGCTTTCTCATATCATACTTTGCCTCATCATCATCATAGCAAAGTCTCATCTCAACATCATCATCGAATCTATCCATATGAGCTTCATCATCCACTACATATGCCACGAGCAGCTTTTCCAATTCAAGAGCCTTTCCCTTAGCTTTTGAATCATCTTCGACCATCTTGTCTGAATCAAATCATCAATCATCTAATCAATAGCAATCAATCAAGTCAAACATTAATCCAAGTAAAACAAGCATTCAAATATGATCTAATGAACAATATTAACAATAATGGCAATTCCGTAAATAAAGAGTAGAAAGTCTAACAAGCATGAAAACAAGAGAAATATCTCTACAACTTGATGAATGAACTTGCATAGGTTAATCATGTAGTAAAATGATTGTCAATTCATCATAAACAATGGATCTACATGGATCTACACTTAGGTTTACAAAAATGCATAGAAATCACTACTTTAACACCAAATCAAGCCAACGATCCGATATACTCCTTTGGATCCGTGTGAGAGATAATCACCACTCACCAAATCACCAAAACAACTCAAAAGCAACACACTTCAGATTTGGACATCGAAGGATCTAACTTGATCTATCACCAATCCGCTTCAAACGATGAAATCTCTCTTCGAAGAATGTTGATCTTCAATCTAAGCTCTTCGATCTTCGATTTGATCTTCAATATGGATGAATGGAATCACTAGATTAGAGTGGAGAAAAGAAGTGAAGAAGTGTAGAAGTCGAGCTCTCAATGGCTGCACTTCGTCGCTTCGAAATCCGGATCCCAAAAAGTGAGAAAAACCCATCTATTTATAGGCTGAAATCTCCCTAAGTCGTTGCCTCGGAGTTAAGTCGTCTCCGACCTACGACCTAAGACCCCCACTGACCTAAGTCTTCGACCTGACGACTCATACGACTTAACAGCTGCTCCGCCTAACACATGCGCATACGACCTAACTCCTAAGTCGCTCGCGACTTAACACACCAGACGACCTACGACTTAGAAGAAATACCACGACTTAGCGCCTCAGCGCACCCAAACGACCTACCACACAAGCGCTTACCGACCTAACACAGATCGCGACCTAACAATGCCACGATCTAACCGCTATGCCGACCTACGACTTAACTAATATGCGCGACCTAACAGGAGATACGACTTACGACTTAGCGGCTTAACCCCTAAGTCGCTCACGACCTAATAACTTAGCAACTCTACGACTCAACTAGGCTACGACCTAACTTCCTTAAGTCGTCTAACGACCTAACTTCGCTAACCACTAGGTCGCTAACCTGCTAACTTCTATAAGTCGTCAACACTTAGGTCGCTCGACCGACCTATCCTACCATACGACCTAAAATCCTTAAGTCGCTAACTCGTCCAACCGACCTAACTCTTAACTCGCCGATTTCTTAACTCGGTCAGTTTTGTTAAGTCGCCCCTATTCCTTAAGTCGGTCACGACTTATGACTTGAACAAAAATTCTTCCCAACACTATCAAACGACCTAAACCACTACCCCTTAAGTCGTCCACTACCTTAGGTCGCTCCAACACCCTAAGACCTAAGCTACCACGACTTAATTCCTATACGACTTAACTGCCTTAACTCGTATCTTCCTTAAGTCGCTCCAAAACTCCCATACGACCTAGGACTTAAACTCAGGACGACTTATCACAAATGCGACCAAATGTCAACTGTTTACGATGTTTCGATCCGTGAAAATACGGGTCGTTACATTCTCTGCCACTTAGGAATTTCGCCCCCGAAATTCCAAACAAACAATGCAATCAAAGACTATTCTGCACGCCTAACATCCATAGCAATCAACAAACCATGCATCCAATTCTAGCTTAGCATGCAGAATTCTAAAACTAGAACAAGTTACAATATCGTGAGATGACACAACACCTTAGGGCCATACCTTGAAGAGTTCAGGATGAGCTTCCTTCATCCTCTCTTCCACCTCCCACGTACAGTCGTTATCATCATCACTCCATTGTATCTTGAGCAACTTAACTATCTTCCTCCTAAGCTGTTTCGTGTCGGTTTCCACAACACGAACCGGCTTACGAGGTCTCTTATCGACTAGATCAACTTCGAAATCTTCACAGCTATCAGTAGAAACCACTGTATTCGAGTCGTGCACATACTTCCGTAGATACGATACATGAAAAACATTGTGCACACTCGACATCTTCTCCGGTAACTCCAATCTGTAAGCGAGCTTTCCAATTCGCTCGATGATCGGGAATGGTCCAACAAATCTCGGAGTCAATTTTCCTTTCTTCCCGAATCGAATAACATTCTTCAGTGGAGAAATCTTCACAAAAACCATCTCACCTACGTCGAACTCCAAATCCTTACGACGCTTATCGGCATAACTTTTCTGACGGTCTTAGGCTGCCTTCATTCGTTGCCGAATGATCTCTATACAATCCGAAGTCTGTCGAATCATCTCTGGCCCAAGCATCAGTTTTTCTCCTGTCTCTATCCAACATGTCGGAGAGTTACATGGTCTTCCATACAATGCCTCATACGGTGCCATACCAATGCTTGACTGGTAACTGTTGTTATACGAAAATTCCACCAAATGAAGATGATCTTCCCATGATCCTCCGAAATCCAAAACACAAGCTCTAAGAAGATCTTCCAAAACTCGATTGACTCTCTCAGTCTGACCATCTGTTTGAGGATGATAAGCTGTACTCCAACACAACTCGGTTCCCAAAACTTCCTGAAAGCTCTTCCAAAATCCACTAGTGAACAATGGGTCTCGATCGCTCACTATACTCTTCGGAATACCATGGAATCGAACTATCCACTTGACATAAAACTCAGCCAACTTTGATGCAGTCCTAGTCAATCGAACAGGAATGAATCTTGCACTCTTAGTCAGACGATCCACAATGACCCAAATCCCTTCATTTCCCGTTCTGGTTCTAGGTAGTCCATCAATAAAATCCATCGATACTTGCTCCCACTTCCACGTAGGAACCTCTAATGGCTGAAGCAATCCACTGGGCTTCTTCTGCTCAGCTTTCACCAACTGGCAGTTCATGCACTTGGAAATAAAATTTCCAACATCCTTCTTCATACCTTCCCAGTAGTAGGTTCTCTTTATATCCCGATACATCTTATTTCCACCTGGATGAATTGTCAACTTCGAGTGATGACTTTCCTTTAAAACCTCATCTCTCAATTCATCTATATCGGGAACAACCAGTCGCCCTTGCTTCCGAAGCCAGCCCTCTCGATCGACCTCGAATCTTTTATCCTTTTCTAGTTCCAATCCAGATTCCAAATCACGGATAATCTTGACAAGCTTATCGTCTTGCTTTTGGCTCTTGCCAATCCTTTCCACAAGAGTCGGTCTTATCGATAAGTTTGCCAACATCTCAGGTTCCAATTCACATCTGGGCCTGAAGTCAAATTCAGCTAAATACTCGAGACTCTTCCATTCTGAAAACATGGCTCCCAATCCTGCATGTCTTCGACTTAACGCATCTGCCACTGCGTTACCTTTTCCCGGAGTATAAGCTATACCAAAATCATATGATGCCAAAAACTCTAGCCAACGTTGCTGCCGAAGATTCAAATCCTTTTGGGAGAAAAGATACTTCAACGACTTATGATCTATAAACAACTCGAATCGAACTCCCAATAGATAATGTCTCCACATCTTCAGAGCAAATACAATCGCCGCTAACTCCAAATCATGAGTCGGGTAATTCCTTTCATGTGGCTTCAGTTGTCGACTTGCATACGCAACAACTTTATCCCTCTGCATCAGCACTGCTCCAAGTCCAGTACCACATGCGTCGGTGTAAACCACCATCTCATCATTCCCACTTGGAATAGTCAAAACAGGAGCACTTGTCAATCGCTCTTTCAGGATTCTGAAAGCTTGCTCACACTTATCTTCCCATCTGAACACTTGGTTCTTTTTCGTCAGTCCTGTTAACGGTGCAGCCACCTTGGAGAAGTCTTTGATAAACCGTTGATAATATCCTGCCAATCCAAGAAAACTTCTCGCATTGGATGCATTCTTAAGTCTAACCCAATCCTGGATTGCTGCCACCTTAGCGGGATCAACCGCTATTCCATTTCCAGAGATTACATGGCCTAAGAATCTCACTTCACTCTTCCAGAAGTGACACTTCGAAAACTTAGCCTTCAGCTGATGTTTCCGCAAGACTTCCAAAACAATACGCAGGTGCATCTTGTGCTCTTCTTCAGTTCTGGAATAAATCAGAATATCATCCACGAACACAAGTACGAACTTGTTCAACTGATCTCTGAACACTCTATTCATAAGATCCACAAAATATGATGGCACGTTAGTCAATCCAAACGGCATTACCAGCCACTCAAAGAAACCAGATGGTGTCCTAAAAGCAGTCTTCGGCACACTATCCTTAGCCACTCTCAACTGGTGAAATCCCGTTGCCAAATCCATCTGAGAAAACACCTTAGCTTCGTGAAGCAGATCAAACAAGTCATCTATTCTCGGCAATGGATACTTGTTCTTCTTAGTCACCTTATTCAGCTCACGATAATCCACACACAACCTCAGCGATCCATCTGCTTTAGTTGCGAACACAACTGGTGCACCCCATTCGGACACACTACGCCGAATGAATCCTTTCTGTAAAAGGTCATCAACCTGCACCCTCAACTCTTGCTGTTCCCTAGGCGCCATCCGCCTAAGAGGCATCACAACAGGTCTGGCTCCTTCAACTAGATCTATACGAAACTCGATCTCTCTATGCGGCGGTAACCCTTTGACCTCGTCAAAGACATCCTCAAATCCATTAACGATTGGCAACGATGACAGTCCATCCCGTGGAACAACCAGCGAATACATGAAGCTCATGAAGACGCCTTCTTCATGCTTACATCGTATCACAATCTTTCGCCCCTCCACTTTCTCGACTGTCACCTCCAACCTCTCACAATCAACCTTTGCCGCATACTTCCTAAGCCAGTCCATAACCAAAATAATTCTGAACCGCGCAAAGTTCAGAACAAAGCAATCACAAACAAAAGAGCAATCATGACTCAATACAATCAGACCATGGCAAATCATACACAAACAAGACGAACCCCCAACTGGATTAGTCACAACCAATGGCCTATCAACAATATCCGGTTCTAAACCCAACCGGCCCACAAGTTCACTACAAACAAACGAATGCGACGCCCCAGTATCAAACAAAACTCTAACTGGAACACCACAAATGGAGAGAGTACCTTGAACCACCACACTCTTTCCTTTCTCTTCAGCGGTAGGAGCTTTCGAAGACGATGGAACAGCTTCCAAAGCATAAGCTTGCATGATCTGCTTGTCCTTCCGTGGTTCTGGACAATTCCTCTTGAAATGCCCCGGCTTGTCACAGTTGTGACACTTCATCGGTACCTTCGGATTCTTACAATCCTTAGAGAAATGGCCCTTCTGCTGACAATTGTAGCAAGTTACTTCGCCCTTCGGCTTCTTCTGGCCATCCTTACCCTTTTGCTGCTGCTGCTTCCTCTTTTGGTTTCCACCCTGTTGTGGTTTAGACTCTCCCCTAGTCACAGCAACAACAGATCCTTCCTTAGGAAACAGACTCTCATGCCTGAGAGCTTTCTCCACAAGCTTCTCAAATGAATCATCCAAATGATCCACCAACTGTCTCCCAAGATAACTGTCCAAGCCTGTCACAAACTTCTCATTCTTCTGATATGCAGATTCAATATACGACCGGGCATACTTGGACAAAGCTTCAAACTCAGAGACATACTCAAGAACTGGTCTTCCACCTTGCTTGAGCTCCACAAACTTCTTGAACAGAAAAGACTTCTGAGCAGTAGAAATGAACTTAGCTTCAAATCTGACTTGGAATTGCTCCCAAGTAATCTCTTCCTCCGGAGTATCAATGGTGATAGAGTTCCACCAATCAGAAGCTCTTCCTTGAAGCTGTCTTGATGCTAACTTCCTCTTAGTCACATCCTCAATTCCTAAATCACCAAAGATCCTTCTACAAGCATCTATCCACCTCTGGACTTCAATGGTTGATTCTGTTCCCAAGAAAACCTTTCCTCCAAGAGCAGTATAATCCTTACACAGCTTAGCGAAATCCACCGGTTTTGGAGTTTGAACTTGAACTCCAACATCCACCGATAGCCCCGGAGCTGGCATCCTTTGATCGAAGTCATCATAGCTTCGAACATAGCAGCATAATCAGCAGCCCCTCAGTAGCACGACCTTCTCTAGCAGCTGGTCTCCCTCTTCGACTCATTCTCAATATCTATAAAAAGGAATGATTAGCACACCTAGAGAAACAACTGCATAAAGGACTCAAAACTCTACTAAGCTACTATATTATATATAGTAATCATCCATCAAAATACAATTACGTCTCTCATACGTAGTTACGTCAGCGAGCGTTGGGTAAAATCGATTAACCAAAGCTCTGATACCAAATGTGATGACCGCCCATGACCCCTGCACCGAATCTAGAGAAAGTGCGCTGTAAAGTGTGCCAGGCGACCATGGACGATTGCCAAGGTAAATTAAAAACACAGAATCTATCGTATTACTCACAGCGCATGGACAAAATACAATAGAATATATATATAGTGAAGCTTCACAGAAATAGAATCTCCTCAATAAAACTTCATAATAGTTGAATACAACATCTGAATAGTCAATACATCAAGCCTCACTACATATCACTCAGAGAATACCAAGCAGCGGAACATCTAGTACATATTGTAAGAAGATAATATGCAATACTCCAACTCGTCTTCGTCATCAGCAACGTGGAAAGCAAGAACAACACCTGTCACCTGCTACCTAGTCTGCCCGTCCCAAAATGGACGAACAGTCCAAGGCAATAAGAGTTAAAACATAAAGCCTTGAGTCAGACAACAGTCTTAGTAAGCCCATGACACTAAAGTTTGGTCTGATCCTTGGATGAATAAGGGAGTAACTCTTGAAAAATCATGTTCTTATCTTGAAAAATTGTTGAGTGGTATAGGTCAAAGTGCAGAGGTAAGAGATTATATCAGTTTTAATACTATTTGTTTGCCACCTTTACTGTGTAATGGAAATATGCAATACAGTGTTCAAGCCCGTAGTATAAAAGTTCACAACGGTATGGATAACAAAATCATGTGGGGTTCTGGGAGCAATACTTTCTCTATTTCTTTGTTATACAGTTCTCTGGCAGGGTTTGATAATCTCATAACATGGAAATGGTACAAAAGGGTTTGGAAAAAGGACAATACTGCTAAAGAAAATATCAATCTATGGAAGATTTTAAATAAAGCTTTATTTACAAAGGACAAGCTAAGTGATAGAGGGATGCTCATAGACAAGACTTGTACCTTTTGCAATGCTAATGAGGAAACAAGGGACCACTTGTTCTTCTCCTGTCCTATCATCTTTTCTCTATGGACTGATCTAATGCTTGTTTCAGGAGGGCTTCTCGTGGCTGGAACAAGCTCAGACCTATGGGATCAAATCTTTAGACTGACAGGAGAAAATGGAGACAGAAAAAGATCATTCCTATACATGCTTAAAAAAGTGGTCAGAGTTATATGGAAAGTTAGAAATAATAATGTGTTCAGACAGGATAGCAGGTTGACCCCTACGCAGCTAAGGTCCAGAGTTTATGCTGCTATCAGATCAGACATATCATGTCTCGGGTTCATTTTCGATCCTGGAATTAAAAGAGCTCTTGAGGCAATCTCTTGAGTTTTTATTTGTACTCTTGTTTTTGTTTGTTTTTTATTCATTGGTGTGCCTTTGTTTTCTATGTACTCTTGTATTTATGTGTGTCTAAGGTGCTCCAATAAAGTGGTAGGGGACCATCCAACCCCGCTTTCCTTGCAAAAAAACAGTCTTAGTAAGCAGTAAATTAACTAACAACATACCAAAAGAGCATAAAGGAAAAGGAATAGGAATACAACCCTCCCACTCCACCTCTTTCTACAGTGATAGCCCCCAGACACACACTAAGCAGAAGCAAGCATAACAAAGCATACAATTTAAAGTAAAGCAATTATCACTCGAGTCAAGGGCGATGTTTTCCAAGTACAAACCCCCAAGGCCTAAACCAAGATCAGATAAGCACCCAGAAAATACCGCTCTTGAGACCGAATGACGATACAACCAAACATCCATGACTCTGGCTATCACTGTTATCGTTGACTCAATATCACCGTTAATTGAATGACCGGCACATTCTTTCAGCCGTCCGTCAAGGGCTAATGGAAACCCTGGTTCTAGACATAACTCCGCACGTCATCATGACCCGTGCCTAGGACTATCAAATCTGCCCAGAGTACTTGACTATCAATCATTAACCTTCAGGGACTATCGAATCTGCCCAACGTACTCTTGCTTTGAGCATGCTAGAACCTTCAACAACGATGAGATCTCAGCCTCCTAGTCATCCTCCTCGACGACTATTTCCATACTAGCTCAAGCGCCTCTCGAGCAAACCATTATCCTCAACTCGAACCAATTCACAAAGTTATCAACATGCTTGGAATGATCCCGTCTGGATTAGACCAAGGCTTTCTCATATCATACTTTGCCTCATCATCATCATAGCAAAGTCTCATCTCAACATCATCATCGAATCTATCCATATGAGCTTCATCATCCACTACATATGCCACGAGCAGCTTTTCCAATTCAAGAGCCTTTCCCTTAGCTTTTGAATCATCTTCGACCATCTTGTCTAAATCAAATCATCAATCATCTAATCCATAGTAATCAATCAAGTCAAACATTAATCCAAGTAAAACAAGCATTCAAATATGATCTAATGAACAATATTAACAATAATGGCAATTCCGTAAATAAAGAGTAGAAAGTCTAACAAGCATGAAAACATGAGAAATATCTCTACAACTTGATGAATGAACTTGCATAGGTTAATCATGTAGTAAAATGGTTGTCAATTCATCATGAACAATGGATCTACATGGATCTACACTTAGGTTTACAAAAATGCATAGAAATCACTACTTTAACACCAAATCAAGCCAACGATCCGATATACTCCTTTGGATCCGTATGAGAGATAATCACCACTCACCAAATCACCAAAACAACTCAAAAGCAACACACTTCAGATCTGGACAGCGAAGGATCTAACTTGATCTATCACCAATCCGCTTCAAACGATGAAATCTCTCTTTGAAGAATGTAGATCTTCAATCTAAGCTCTTCGATCTTCGATTTGATCTTCAATATGGATGAATGGAATCACTAGATTAGAGTGGAGAAAAGAAGTGAAGAAGTGTAGAAGTCGAGCTCTCAAAATGGCAGCACTTCGTCGCTTCGAAATCCGGATCCCAAAAAGTGAGAAAAACCCTTCTATTTATAGGCTGAAATCTCCCTAAGTCGTTGCCTCGGAGTTAAGTCGTCTCCGACCTACGACCTAAGACCCCCACCGACCTAAGTCTTCGACCTAAAAACTCATACGACTTAACAGCTGCTCCGCCTAACACATGTGCATACGACCTAATTCCTAAGTCGCTCGCGACTTAACACACCAGACGACCTACGACTTAGAAGAAATACCACGACTTAGCGCCTCAGCGCACCCAAACGACCTACCACACAAGCGCTTACCGACCTAACACAGATCGTGACCTAACAATGCCACGACCTAACCGCTATGCCGACCTATGACTTAACTAATATGCACGACCTAACAGGAGATACGACTTACGACTTAGCGGCTTAACCCCTAAGTCGCTCACGACCTAATAACTTAGCAACTCTACGACTCAACTAGGCTACGACCTAACTTCCTTAAGTCGTCTAACGATCTAACTTCGCTAACCACTAGGTCGCTAACCTGCTAACTTCTATAAGTCGTCAACACTTAGGTCGCTCGACCGACCTATCCTACCATATGACCTAAAATCCTTAAGTCGCTAACTCGTCCAACCGACCTAACTCTTAACTCGCCGATTTCTTAACTCGGTCAGTTTTCTTAAGTCGCCCCTATTCCTTAAGTCGGTCACGACTTATGACTTGAAAAAAAATTCTGCCCAACACTATCAAACGACCTAAACCACTACCCCTTAAGTCGTCCACTACCTTAGGTCGCTCCAACACCCTACGACCTAAGCTACCACCACTTAATTCCTATACGACTTAACTGCCTTAACTCGTATCTTCCTTAAGTCGCTCCAAAACTCCCATACAACCTAGGACTTAAACTCAGGACGACTTATCACAAATGCGACCAAATGTCAACTGTTTACGATGTTTCGATCCGTGAAAATACGGGTCGTTACAGAGACGAAGTACAAACATACTCCAACTCCACACTTATCCCCAATACTGGGGGCAGAACCAGAAAACATATTAGATTGAAGACAAAAGGGAATACATTGTCATTTCCGCTATCAACAAAAAGAATCTGATTACAAAGTGGTTCAAAAAATTTCTACTAGTGGGAGCCGAATCCACATCTATACACGGCTGTAGAAAAATCAACAAAAATACTACCCCGTGCAACAGAAAATTACAGAAGAAAAGGTTCAATCTTTCTTCTTCCTTATTTTCTTCTTCGGGGTAGCTCCACCAGATCCGCTGCCTGATTTTCCCCTCAACCGCTTACTCTTTTCAGGCTTGTCCTCCGGCAGCGACATAATATCAACGTCTTCCTCAGAGCTTGAGGCGACGGAAATTCTTCTGGGAGGTCGAGTTGAAGGCATGGGAGCAGTAAAGGGAAGTAGGGCAGGAGCAGCTTCGATAACTACAGTACCGCCCGGTGAAATCACTATTAATGGGGCAGGCCCAGGCGGATTCATATCAGCGGTCCCTGCTGCCATCTCAGCATCGATCTCAGCCAAAACTTCATCCTCACGGGATGCTTGGGTCGCACCAAATATACCAATGGCTGGCATAGACGAAGAAACGGCTGGAGCAGCCCCACTCATAGCATCGGATGGGTCGGTGAAGGGATCGTTGGGTTCCTTAAGAAGCTCCTCAATCATTTGAGCACTAAAGGAAAACATGTTCGCATCTCCCTCTTCGCCGGCCAAGGCAGAAGTCGTGATGGCTTCAGTAACGATAGCCACTTGCGTTTGATATGGAACTGATAGTGCAAGAGGCGCAGAAACAACGGCTTCAGTCACTGAAATACAACAAAGCAAAGATTGTTAGCCAAGTGCATTACTTCAGGTTCATCACACTCAATTGCGGGAAGTGTTCAAATACCTTCCTTAGCCTGGTCCGGAGCATGGACGGAAACATGAGCAGGAGCATCGACAGAAGATAACTGTGGCTGGTCAGGATTATATGCAGGAACGGGCTGGGGATCAACTGCACCAGTGGTTTCAGACGGTGTTGAAATTACAGCTTCAACACTTGCCTCGTTATGCGCGATCCCCGAGCCTTCGCCTGTTTCTAAAGGTTGAACACCAAGCCTATCTTTTGCCAAAGAAATCACCGCTTCGTGAAGAGTTTTCCTTTCATCTTCAGTGAGCAAGCGCATCTCGAGCTCAAAGTCATCAAGTGTTCCATCTGGATGCGCTGCTCTCTTCTCCTCCACCAGCCTGGTCCAAGCATTATATAGAATCATGGAATCATCTCCTAGCCACGCTAAATTTCTGTGCTCCAGCACATTAGCGTTGTACGTGACCAGGAGATCGTCGAACTCAGCGTCCATCCTGGACCGCTCCACCAAAATCTTTTCTTGAATTTCTGCTTCCGCAGACTTAGCCTTGGCCGCAAGTTCGGCCCTAAGAGATATAGCTTGGTCGCAAGCCTCTTGAGCGGTGGTGTTTGCATCGTCCTTCTCCTTCACCACTTCAGCTAATTTGGCCTTGAGCTCATTCAGCTCTTTAACGGCTAAGTCTCGTTCAGCAGCAATGGTAGTGTTGCGGTGACCCATCTCTTCTACCGTGGTGCAATGTTCCTGTTGCATCCTCGCCATTTTAGCCACGGCATCCTCATGTTTTTTAAGCACTTGGAGTTTAGAATTCCGAGAAGTCTCCATTTCAGATTGAAGGAATTGGATGATGCGATCCTTTTTAACAATGTCAGCATCCCGCTCAGCAATGACCTTCGCCCGATCAAATGCTACTTTAGAAGCCTTCACGGCTGCTTTATTCCATTCCTTATATTTGGCATAGAAGTCACGAATGTAGTCATGGGCAATGTTCTCAGCATCCTGAGGAATTCTCTTGAGATGGGGAGGAAAGACATAGCCGTCCATGCAAATTTCAGGAAAATCCTTTTTCATTTGCGCAAGTTTGATGGCTCCTTCACTTGTCAATTCAGCCGGAGCCTGTTCTACTATAGCGGCTGTCGTTGGTTCCACCCTTGGCCGCTGAGTATCAGGCCGTAAAGATTGAGAAGGCTGCTGCTGCTGAGAAGGCCCAGGAAGATCTACAGGGGCCCTAGGAGGTGGTGGAGAACGAGATCCGGATCGGTGCTAGTACATTCGATCTCTGTCGGTACAATCATGGCCAGAGCGGCCACGCCAATAGTCTCTGTCTCTATCATAGCGCTCCTGGCTAGTATAACCATGCCCATGATCCCTGTCTGATTCCCTCCAACGGGACTCATAGTAAGGGGATGAACGGCGTACGTTGCGGAGCCTATCCAGAGTGGACCCTCTGCCTGACATATCACCTGCGATAAGAAAGAATTGCAGATTATAATCCGATAAAGCAATGTTTACTATGCAAAATGTGTGAAGTGTTGTGGAAGTGTGTGCAAATGTGTAAACCCCCAAACCGACCGGAAGTGTTGACCGCACTTAAAGGAAAGGGCTCGTTCATATTAAAGACATCTTGAAATTCCACCAGCCCGGGATTATGAGGGACCGATATATAATCCGAGATGGGAATATCATCAAGCCCTTTAAAAATATCTCTCGAATGAGAAGGGGCGGCCTCAGAATTCATAACTCCGGAAGTGGGAGGAGACACATCCACAGACTTCCACCCCCTAGACTTGAGTTTTTTGGAAACGACGGTCTTGCTTTTCTGCCTATCTCCCAGCTCTTCGAAGTTTCCTGAGAGATCAGCCATCGGCTCCGTATCTGTATGGGTTCTTTCTTCGTCGTTCACTTCAGTTATTTTAACTCCGGGCATTTCCTTCACCATTTTTCTCTTCTTTTTCTTCTTGCTTTTCTTCTTTGAGGCGGGCTTCGCCAAACCTTCAATGACTATACTTTGATTCATTTCAATCAAGCCAAGAGATCTTAAATTATAGTCATTCAACACCGAGTTGATGTGTCTTAGCTCGCTCGGGAATTCCTGGAGACTTCGAGCTACACCCCTATAATACCCGCCATCGGGCCTGGAGATAATGGCTGTAAGAGAAACAAGATGTCAGTACCGATGCCAAAGGATTATTAGTCAAAGAAATCAACAACAGATTACGGCACTTACGTCTGGACAACCATCGCCTGGCAAAACCCGGAGGACACCGGACGTAGAAGCATTCGTTCTTAAAATAACTAAGTCTCGTCCAAGCTCCGATAATAACTTGGCAGTTTCTGACTGCCTCCAGAAAGGTGAAAGATGGACTATCGCCTCTGCTCTTGAAGTTAAATAAATATCTTATTTCCGTGGGCAATGGCGGACGAAGAAGGCAGTCCATAAATATGACGAAGGCACTGTTCAACAACGCATGTCCGTTGGGATGAAGTTGCGAAGGAGCGATTGCTAAATATGATAACACCTCTCTGATATATTGATTAAATGGAGGAAGCGTTCCAGCCGCGAGAGCATGGCGATAAAAAGCTGTATATCCTTCGGGTGGATTATGCGGTCTGTCATCAGCACTGGGTAATAACACATCATCCAGGGATATTCTATGTTTAGAGCATATCCGGCCGAATAAGGATTCGGAGATATTAGATTGGACCGAATCGACGGGATCCTCGATAAATATAGCCTCCGGCAATTCGTCTGGAGCCGGGTCGATTACATCGGCAGAAATATCGGGAATCTCAAGCACCGGAGGAGTCAAGCTCTGTACCTCTTGTTGTTGGGAGCTCGAAGTTTCCATAACTAACTAACTCATCATAAAGAAACGTTAAGTACATAAAGAACCCGTGCATTCCCCAGTGCAAGGTGTATGAACGTGTCGTGCAGTGCGAGTGATGTGCATTACTAAAGCAAATTTTACAGACTGAAACGAGATGTACGAACAATGGAATTCCGGAAATCAAGACTAGGGAATGACCGTCATCACTGACCGTCATATCCGCGCCATCCAAATGCTACCAACCGGTTCAAGTCAAAATCTATTTTATTTTTGGTTAATTCATAGTTCCATCGACGAGCTTCAAAAGGTTTCAAGTATAGTCCTATAGTCAGATTCAATTATGCAAGGACGAAGCTCGTCGGAGTCAAGCATACTAAAGTTCGTTAAAATTCGTTAAAGTACAACTTGAAATTGGTCATAGTTCTGATGATGGAGCAAACCAAAAGAGTAATGGCCTCAGAGGATGAAGACATTCGAATCCATCGACACGAATCGATGAGGGTCGAATCGATGAAGTTCGATTCCAGGTGCTTCGAATCCATCGACACGAATCGATGCGGGTCGAATCGATGAAGTTCGATTCCAGGTGCTTCGAATCCATATGGTTCGACTCGATGTAACTTTGGGATAGAGGAGCACTTCGAATCCATGATCTTTGCATGATTTCGAATCGATCAATATTGAGATCCTTCGAGTCGATCGGAGTATCGCTACTTCGAATCGATCGCCACGAGCCTTCTTTCCTTTTTTCTCTTGAAACCATCGATTCGAAGCTATGCATTCAAAATCGATTCGAATGACTCATTCCTGGATCGATGCGAAGCAATGAAAGACGACACTCTGATCGATAAGACCCGAATGGTTTCATTCCTCAGTTCCATCGAGTCGACCCACTTTGTTCAGATCTCATCACTCCTCGAAATTTTCAGAAAGAAAGAATTGAAATCAATGATATAATCCCGGTTTCATCGTTCTACACTCGAATCGATCCCTTAGGTACCTGATTGGATTCGATTACAAATCAAGACTCGGTGTAATCTGATCGATTCGTGCAAGACGTAGAGCTCTGAAGGATCGGTTCGAAGGAGCAGCAGTTGCAACAGTAAAAAGTAAAAAGTAAAAATGAAATTAGCCTCGCGTATTTATATGCGTTCCAAGGGTGACTCGAGGCTCTTCGTCTCCCAGTCATGATGACCGCTCACAATAGGTCACAACCCCACCGATTCGAACGATTGCTCAAATACCCATCACCTTCGAATCCATCACGACAGAGAGTCATTCCACTGCTTCAAATCCATCCCTTATTTCGAATCCATCTGGTTTCGAACCCTTTACAACTTTGAATCCATTCATGCAGTATCGATGCGAAGCATCATCGATTCGAAGGAGTAACCGAACAGAGGCTGGATTGAGAGTCTTATCGACTCGAAGCACGAGGTCCCTAGGGCCATCGATTCGAAAGCCATCGATTCGAACAAACATAGCTTCGAGTCCATCAAAGACCACCGATGAAAATGGACGAATCGTTTCAAAATGAAAAATTGCTTGTCTACTCTTTATACCGATTCAGGAGAGGATCGATACAAGAGGATGATCATAGGCAATCATAAAAGCAATGTTTTAACTCGAGTCTCAAACCGGTTCAGGAGAGGACCGATGCAGATTTCGATAGCAAACCGAACTGACAACGACTTGCGATCACGCGATGTTAACTAAAGTCAAGGTGATGCACGTATGCACATATCTCTGACTAATGTTTGATCTTTGTCATTTACAGGGATCAAATGTTCATCTCGTCATAACCCAAACAGCTAACAGCCGGTCATGATCATACGACAGTTAATTACAGTGACAAAGAATACAATTTTCAATAGAGCATGTCCTAATTGTCCAACGATAGATTGTAGCTTTTCAAAGCACGTCATGTTTACACAAAACATACTTTGGGGGGCAAAAGTTATCCCGCCTTTTGGCAAGGCCGGGATATCAAGAAACTGACTAGAGAAGATGGATTGCGCATCATCGACATCGGGTGACCACTAGATATCCCCAGATATCGATGAATTTTACCCGAGTCCGGATCGGGCTACAATTGGTAAGACACGTCAAGCAAAGTTGTAGAAACCAACATTCCAAATTTCGAGGCAATCCGAGTTCGTTTGCTCGAGTTACCACCAAGAGAAAGTAGGATGAATAGCCTTGGTTCGAATCCATCAAACCCTGTGTTAGGTTCGAATCCAACATCCCTGCATTATTTCGAATCCATAAGGGATAACCTTTCTTCGACTCCATCGAACTTCCTCTACTTCGAATCCGTAGAGAGGGAGTGCCTCGAGTCCATGGAGCATGGCCTTGCTTCGAATCCAGCAAGAGTACTTTAGCTTCGACTCCATCGAGCGTGTCCTCTCTTCGGACCCAACAAGGTAGGAGACCTTCGAATCCATATATTTAAGGACGCTTCGACTCCATTGCTTCGGATCCATTGTAACACTTTTTCCATCTTCGAATCCACTCAGCAATAAAGTCTTCGTATCGATCGACTATGAGATGCCCTGATCGATACGAAGGAAACATACAATTCAATCGATTCGGAGGAGCATACCTTCGAATCCATTGCCTCGAAATCATGGATTTGACCCAGTCAAACCTGAGTAGAAAGCGAATCGATACGAGAAGCATGTGCCACGTCACCATGAGCATCGAGTCGACCCTATCGATTCGAAGGGATCGATTCGAAGTATCCATGTTCACCAGAAATGCAACATTGAATCGATCATAACTCAAGATCCTTAAGTCCAAATGCTATGAAATTTTCACAGTAGCTTACTGGCAACCTAAGGAATGTTCATGCCAAATTTTAGCTCGATTGGATGATTTCTTGATCGATTCGAACCAAGGGTCGAATCGATCCCAAAGTGGGCCCAAATCTCCAGATTTCGGCCATGTGGGCCCCCTCACGTGCCAGAAGTGGTCTCCCCGAATTTTAGGCGAAATATCAGCCTCCTACACCTATAAATAGAGCCCCTAGTCATTCGGAAAAGGGGTCGGACAATTCTAAGTACTAAAGAGCGCCCAGATTCTGCCAAATTTACTCCAGATCACCACCGCTGCTTTAGATTGAGACTTAGCATTTAAATTCAATTGTACGACATTATAAGAAATTGTAATCTTCAAGTATCGAGCAATAAAATCATCAAACTTCATAGTGGACGTAGGCAAAACGCCGAACCACTCTAAATCGTTGTCTTCTGTGCAATTTACTTTCTGTTACTTGGAGTTTTTGTTAGATAATCCACAGTTTTAATTTTCTTTCTTCACTTTTATCTCTTCAAAAACTTCCGAAGAGTGTTGTGCCCATTTTTGGTACAAACAACATATAACCATATTTAAACATGAAATCCATGACTCTTTTATACTGGATAAGTCACTGTAAAGGGTTTTATACTTGAGCAGATCATTGACAAGCCAAAGTTATCAAATCATAAAAATGAACATAGCTTGCAAAAGTGAAATATAAATTTAATTAGGCTGCCTCAATATTCAGGGCTTATTGCCAAAGTTTCCAGTGAGGTTACTCACTTTAATCCCTCTAAGCTTTTTGAACCCTTTTGGTCTTCTGCCTTCTTCTAATTCTATTGGTCGGTGCTCCTTATTTTTCTATGGCTTATGTTTTTTTTCTTTAAATGATGAAGAGCAATTATGAAAGGTCTCACTACACTATGCCTCCTTATACAAAACCCTGGCTGCTACTAGGGTTTAGTGAAATTACCCAATGTCATTTTTACCCTATAAAACATGATCTGCCTCTCATTTTGATTCAAGAGAGAAAAGGGTATGTGGTCCTTGTTTTTATTTTCAGAAATAAGCCTTATCTCTTTCATCTCACCCCGGTCATGTTATATGCATGACTCTTATTTTCCAAAGTAAAAGGATTGCTGGAAATGGATAAAGTGCTTGCTTAAGGGTTCATGCCATTTCCATGCAATTTTTGTTTTCTTCCAGCAAGTGTTTGCCTGTGCACATATATAATATATGTATGCCTTTTTTGCCTGTCCTTATTTTCTTTCTTTAAATAATTTTAAGTACCTAAATATTTTTCTTGCATGTATTTATTCCTGCCTAACATTTATTTTCTTTGTGCCAAACTTATTAAAGACATAATCATATCTTCATACATATGTATTTCTAAATTATTTATTCTAATTTATATATTGATTTCTGCCTATTTCATTACACAGAAAAAATGTGCACATGTGTGTGCACTATCTTGTGCACATATACATGTTTAAACCATACATTTGCAATCAGTTTTCATTCCTATCTTTCTCAATGCAATTTTTAAACCAACATAAACTAATTTAAATCATGAAATTGCTCACAAAAATCAGGGTTATCACATATACCCCTCCTTTTAGGAATTGTGTCCCACAATTCTCTCATACTTAACTTAAGTATCATCAATCCAGAAAATCAACGTTTCTGATCTCAAACCATTCTCAAGCCAATCACTTGATTAAACTTTATGCATATTAAAACAAAAATCACAATGCATATTCAATCAAAACATTCATCAGTATATATATATTTACCTTTCATTCAATCAAACAGTTCTGGATAATCATTTCTGATTTTATCCTCCATTTCCCATGTGCAATCATTTGGGTCAAGACTCCATTGCACTTTCACTAATTTAATTTCTTTGTTTCTCAATTTCTTGATCTCTCTAGCAACTATGCCCGCTGGCTTCTTTTCATAGATCATCCTGGGGTCAATCTGCACATCCTTAGGGGATTCTAGGATTGCCTCCTTATCATGAACCCACCTTCTTAGTTGAGACACATGAAAAACATCACGCATTGCTCTTATTTCTTCTGGCAACTCTAGCTTATAGGCTATAGTTCCTATTCTCTCTAGAATTTTATATGGCCCTATGTACCTAGGAATCAACTTTCCTTGTTTCCCAAACCTTAGAACCTTCTTCATGGGTGATATTTTGATAAATACATAATCCCCAACACCATATTGTACTGCCTTCCTTCTTTGATCTGCATATTTCTTTTGCCTATCCTGGGCTGAAGAAATTCTTTTTCTGATCAAAGCTATTTTCTATGAAGTTTCCTTCACACTCTCTGGCCCTAAGACCACTTTTTCCCCAGATTCAAGCCAACTTGAGGGTGATAAACATGGTCTCCCATAGAGAGTTTCAAAGGGTGCCATGCCTATGCCACTATGATGGCTATTGTTGTATGCAAATTCAGCCAAAAAGATATGATCCTCCCAACTTCCTCCCCAATCCAATACACAAGCTCTCAACATGTCTTCAAGCAATTTGTTCACAATTTCTGTTTGACCATCAGATTGAGGATGGTATGCTGTGCTTAAGCATAAATCAGTCCCCATTTCCTTGTGAAAACTCTGCCAAAATTTTGAAGTGAAGATTGTATCTCTATCACTTACTATAGTCTTTGGTATACCATGTAGTCAAACCACTTCCTTGATAAATAACTGGGCTAGTGTACATGCATTTCTTTCTGACTTTACTGATATAAAGTGGGCTGACTTGGTTAACCTATCAACCACTACCCAAATGCTATCATTTCCCCTCCTAGTTCTAGGCAAACCATCAATGAAATCCATTGATATATCCTCCCATTTCCACTGTGTTATTTGCAAAGGTTGAAGCATCACTGAGGGTTTTTGATACTTAGCCTTCACTTGTTGGCAAACCATACATTTAGATACATAGGTTGCCACTGCACTCTTCATACCACTCCACCAATAATCCCTCTTGAGGTTGTGATACATCCTTGTGCTTCTTGGGTGTATAGTGTATTTGCTTTTGTGGTAAGCATCCAAGATTTCTTACTTCAACTCATCAATTGCTGGAACACATATTCTTTTTCCTTTCTTCAAGTGGCCTTGATCATTCAACTGGAAACCTTCCACTGCTTCACCATTTAATATCTGAGTTTTCTTTTCAAATAAAAATGGATCTTGGTCTTGTAACTTTACAACTTTGTTTTTCAATTCTGACTCCAGAGTGATAAAGCTTAACTTTCCCATTTCTACATGCTCACTTTATAGGCTCATGTTTTCTACATTATCACTTTCTATCTCTAAATCAGTTAACAATGATAAAGTGTTAAACTCTTCTATCATTAATCTAGACACTTTAGCATGTTGTCTACTTAGGGCATCTGCTACTTTATTAGCCTTACGAGGGGTATATAATATTTCAAAGTCATATGAGGCTAGGAGTTCAATCCACCTTTACTGCCTCATATTCAATTCTCTTTGTGAAAATAAATATTTAAGTGACTTATGGTCTGTGTAAACTTCAAACCTTGCCCCTAACAAGTAGTGTCTCCATAGCTTAAGAGCATACACTATAGCAGCTAATTCAAGGTCATGAGTAGCATATCTTACCTCACTTGGTTTCAATTGCCTAGAAGCATAAGCTATCACTTGATGTTGTTGCATCAATACTGCCCCAAGCCCTTGTCCACTTGCATCAGTATACACCACCAAGTTTTCATTCCCTTCAGGTACTTTAAGGATTGGAGCTTGCACTAGTGCTTCCTTTAATTTCCCAAAGGCTTTCTCACACTCTTCAGTCCAAGTAAACACTTGATTTTTCCTAGTCAATCTGGTTAATGGGATTGAAATTTTTGCAAAATCTTTTATAAACCTTCTATAGTAACCAGCCATTCCCATGAATGATCTGACCTCAGTGACATTGGTAGGCCTTTTCCAAGCTTGCACTGCAATGACCTTATTGGGATCCACAGATATTCCTTTTTTTGATATAATGTGGCGTAGAAAATTCACTTCATTTTGCCAAAAAGTGCATTTTGAAAACTTTGCTTTCAAGTCTTCCTGCCTTAATTTCTCAAATACCATATGAAAATGATTTTCATGCTCTCTAATTGACTTAGAATAAATTAGTATGTTATCAATAAATATCAATACAAATTTATCCAAGTATTCTCTAAAAATCCTATTCATCAAATCAACAAAATAGGAAGGAGCATTTGTCAAGCCAAATGGCATTACTAAAAATTCATAAAGTCCATATCTTGTGTTAAAGGCTGTATACTTAATGCTTTCCTCTTCTACTTTCATCTGATGAAAGCCTGAAGCTAAATCAAGCTTAGAAAATATTTTTGCACCACTCAATTGATCAAAGAGATCATCAATTCTTGGTAAAGGATATTTATTTTTAATTGTGACTTTATTTAATTTCCTATAGTCAATACATAACCTAAGGGATCCATCTTGTTTCTTAACAAAGACTACTAGTGCTCCCCATGATGAGCTACTGGGTCCAATAAAGCCTCTTTCTTCTAATTCAGCCAATTGCTTTTTCAATTCTATCAACTCCTTAGGCCCCATTCTGGTTGGTCTTTTAACCACTGGGCTAGCTCCTGGAATTATTCTGATTAAAAACTCAACTGGTCTGTGGTTTGGAACTCCCATAACTTCACCAAACACATCAGTATATTGATTCACTATGGGGATTTCTTCTAATGCATGCATGGGTTTTTCACTAGATAATGCAAAAAGGTTGGCTATATTTCTATTCTCGTCTGTCTCACAAAGAACAACTACCCTTTGTCCATCAGAAATTTTCAATGATATGGTGGATGTCTCCATATTTATGATAGCCTTATATTTACTCAACCAATCAACTCCTAGAATAACCCCTATTCCCGGATATTGCAACACATATAGGTCCAAGTTAAACACATGTCCACCTATATCTAACCCCGGTTGCATACACATCATACCCAGAACACATGAGCTACCTATAGGGCTTCTAATAAATAGTGGCTTATCAACAATCATACAATTCAATTTTAATTGTTGTGCAATATCATGGGAGATCAATGAGTGTGTAGCCCCAGTATCATACACTACTGCAAAAGGTATTGAGTGAATAAACAAAGTACCTTTAACTTGGCCATGATTCTCAACATTTGATCCCTCAGTTGCCTTGCCTTTTCCTTCCAAAGCCCCTAATTTTCCTTGCTTAAAATCTAGACAATTCCTCTTTATGTGACCTTCCTTCCCACAATGGTGACATTTGAAGGATGCTGGCCTAACATTTGTGCACCTATTCTTCATATGCCCCTCTTGGCCACAGTTATAACAAGTAATCTTCTTCTTAATTTCAGCAGCACTTGCTTCTTCTGGTTTCTTGGTGGAAGCTATGTCTACTTTCTTCTTATCATAAGGGTGAAATTTGCCCTTTCCTTTCTTGTTTTGGCTATTCTTGAATGCCCTAAAATTCTCTCTAGCCTTATCATGTTGTTCAATGTTCAAAGTCAAGTCCAAAACTTGATCAAAAGTCCTGTCCTTGTATGGTAGCATGGCTCTACTAAGGCTAGGGTTTAGCCCTTGAATATATCTGACATTCTTAGCCTCCTCAGTGGTGATGAGTACTGCACCATACTTTGCCAATGATTCAAACCTCTGAGTGTACTCAGTGACATTCATAGTCCCTTGCCTTAATTTGATGAATTCCTCTAACAAAGACTCCTTGGCTGATGCAGGGACAAACCTACCTTCCAGCATTGCTTTAAATTAATCCCATGTCACTTCTCCTTCAGGTCTTCCAGCTATGATAACCTCCCACCAATCCAAAGCTGCTCCTCTCAATTGTCTGGATGCAATTTGCCTCTTCTTTTGGTCTTCAACTTGCATGTTTGCAAAGATCCTATCCAAAATCCTGAGCCAATTTTGAACTCCCATAACTCCTTCTGTGCCATCAAAAGTTTTGCCTCCAAGGTTGGTAAAAGTCTTGAGTAGTTTGGAAAGCTCCTCATGTGGATTTTCCTGCATATTTCCTACTCCATCCCTTATGGCTCTCATGAATTCTTGCACATTCACCATGGTTGGTTCACTTGTTCCTACATTTTGATGTCTGGATCCTACCATAGCTCTATGGATATGACACTTAGGTTAGTCCATTTTGCCTAATACTCTATAGATTAATTCATTTCAATCTATCCTATTCAGTTATAATAGATATTAGTAGTATAAGCACTAACAAAACAAAGCATCCAAGGCAGTCAACACCTCCATACATCCAATGCAAACAAGTTCATACAAAATTTTGCTATGTTACTTAACAACATAGCTCTGATACCAAATGAAATGACCCACCTTCTGTTCCTAAAGTTTTTTTACATATATATGCAGTGGTCATTTAATCAAGAAAATATTACACTCTAATTTTCTTCTATCCAGGATCTTTATACCAATATAAAAATATTGGTTTGCTCAAATCATCTTAAACTTACATATATGAAGATATATAAGTTACTTTCTACTTAAATCAAAGTACAAAAGTTTGGAAGTAGAAATCTGTTTGGGAATCATTAAAAGAAATAATTCCTACATAGCAATAGTGTTTCTAAAAACAAGGTTTTCCAAGCATACTTAGATTTTGCATAACTATTGGTTTCATGTCTCGAGACTTAGCATTTTGCATGTATTTCCATAATTTTGTTACTGTATGAACTGGGCTCTTGCATGCGCATGTATGTGCATGTTCCTGTGCATGTGTGTGTGTGTCAGTGGAAGATTTAAGTGCCTAATATTTCCTCTTCTTGTTAGCAAAAATGACTGAGTCTACCCTATATTTGGGTTGTAAAACTTTACTAAAAATTGAGCTTAAAATTCTTTAGTGCTGGCTTAACCCAGGCTCAATAAAATGGTCATGTTAGCCATATTCAACTTGCACTTATTCTTAAGCAAAATACATGTCATTTTGTTTTCTTTTCAAAGCAACTCAAAACCTTTATTCTGCCAGATTTTATATCAACTTAAACATGGATTTTTCTATGTCAAATACTTGATTGTACATTCAATCCATAAATCCTTTCAATCTCAGATTTTCTACCATTATAAACTAACTGTTCTTAGAGCTTAAAAATTTCATTTCTTTGCAAAACATTTGCAAAACAAAGCACATAAGTTTCAGCTGATACACATATAGGTTCAACACTTGCAAAACAGTAGTTCTAACAATACATTAGTTTTCTAAGCAAATTTAAACAAAATAGCTTAACATAATTTAGCATAAACATATATTTTAACTTCAACAAATCTTTAAATATAGCTTCCAATTCCTTAAGCAGCTAAACATCCAAAGCCTAATCAAAGAAATTCCTACTTTCCTGCAAAATCACCATGAACTGCCCCATATAAACATGAGACACCCAATGGTGCATAAAACACACAAGGGTCAGACTAAAGTCTGCTATGAGTAATCTAACTGAAAACATGATTTTATATGGCACTTATTCATATTCAAATAACTTCAAAATGGATAAAGGAACTCAATACCACTCTTGTGCATGTTCCTGTGATACATGTGCATATACATTAGTGCACAACAAATTATACATGATTCAATGGTTTAGTTCAGTGATAACAATCATAGGATCCATCCATAAAACATCATAAACCAATCAACACATTCATCCATTCAATCATCAAGCCTTTTCTACCAGATTACTGGCCATCAGGGATTTTACCCAAGCCCTCTCATGAACCTATTTCTATTGTTCACTATCAAGTATATTATGGTTTTTAGCTACTTTCTCTTATTAAACCACACACTGCCTGGGACATATCACTGTTAACCCAGCACACTCAGGCCCCTGGGTATAAGCATACCATGTGTGAGCTTGCAATGTTCACCTTGCCAAGCCATATTTTGTAGCCCTAAGATCCAAAAGTCCTTAGTTAAATTACTAAGTGTTACTTTCCCTTTCTCATTCCTATGCTAATCCCTTCTGCATATCATATTTCAATCAGAGAAATAAACATTCAGCCAACATGTATTCATCCAGAGATTAATAAGTCATGTTCTCATAAGCAAGCATTTAATCATGCAAACAGATGTGATTTCTAAGCATATTATTTTGTCTATGGGTTTCAATGGATCAAGTTACAAACATATGGTCATAGATAGTTTTCTGGTTGTCTCCTTTTACCTCTGGTTCAGTCAGACCTTTGTTAATCTTTAAGATCTGGCTAAACCATAAGTATATGCTTTGACTTGGAGAGTTCATAAAACATAGAAGCTCAGCACATGTATAACATTGCAACTCTACATTTATCTTTATTTTAGTTGATATGAGACATAAGCAACAACACAATGTTGCAGCCCCACATTTTCTTTCATTTTTAGACCATATATCTACAACATAAATCCTAGGTTTTTAAGTAAATAAATGTATAAAGAAAACCCATAAAAAAATCTACTTTATCTCAAAGTTAAACCACAACACAGATAACCATATTTAAACATGAAATCCATGACTCTTTTATACTGGATAAGTCACTATAAAGGGTTTTATACTTGAGCAGATCATTGACAAGCCAAAGTTATCAAATCATAAAAATGAACATAGCTTGCAAAAGTGAAATATAAATTTAATTAGGCCGCCTCAATATTCAGGGCTTATTGCCAAAGTTTCCAGTGAGGTTACTCACTTTAATCCCTCTAAGCTTTTTGAACCCTTTTGGTCTTCTGCCTTCTTCTAATTCTAATTGCCGGTGCTCCTTATTTTTCTCTGGATTATGTTTTTTTTTCTTTAAATGATGAAGAGCAATTGCGAAAGGTCTCACTACACTAAGCCTCCTTATACAAAACCCTGGCTGCTACTAGGGTTTAGTGAAATTACCCAATGTCATTTTTACCCTATAAAACATGATCTGCCTCTCATTTTGATTCAAGAGAGAAAAGGGTATGTGGTCCTTGTTTTTATTTTCAAAAATAAGCCTTATCTCTTTCATCTCACCCCGGTCATGTTATATGCATGACTCTTATTTTCCAAAGTAAAAGGATTGCTGGAAATGGATAAAGTGCTTGCTTAAGGGTTCATGTCATTTCCACGCAATTTTTGTTTTCTTCCAGCAAGTGTTTGCTTGTGCACATATATAATATATGTATGCCTATTTTGCCTAAGTCCTTATTTTCTTTCTTAAAATAATTTTAAGTACCTAAATATTTTTCTTGCATGTATTTATTCCTGCCTAACATTTATTTTCTTTGTGCCAAACTTATTAAAGACATAATCATATCTTTATACATATGTATTTCTAAATTATTTATTCTAATTTATATATTGATTTCTGCCTATTTCATTACACAGAAAAAATGTGTGCATGTGTGTGCACTATCTTGTCCACATATACATGTTTAAACCATACATTTGCAATCAGTTTTCATTCCTATCTTTCTCAATGCAATTTTTAAACAAACTAATTTAAATCATGAAATTGCTCATAAAAATTAGGGTTATCACACAACGCTATCGATAGAAATTCCAAAATACTTGAACAGAGCAAACTGACACAATATTGTTTTCAAAATTCATAAATGAGATAATTTTGTGTATGATTATATTTTATATATAAAGGTATAATTTTCTGAAATTAAATAGTTAAATGAATTGGTTGTTAGAAATGATAATATTGATTATCATTTATTGTTTTGTAATCCATTGACTGTTGCAACATGATATAAATAAATGAAATTATAAAACATGGTTTATTTGATTTGAAAATGAAATAAACTTAAATAAGGATTTAAGAATTCAATTTCCGGTGCTTTAGAAAATTTGGTTTTCATGGTTTAAAATAATATACTATTTTAAGTGTTTTCGAATATAAATTGTTTTCAAAGAATTTTAAAATAAAGTAAGTTAGTGCTCTTCTCTTTTGTAGCTGGAAAATAATTTCGGTGATGACTGCAGCATCATCGACATTCATTTTCAAGTCTCAAAGTGGAGGGACCACTTAGTAGCTTTGCTACACTTTTGTTTTAGAAAAATGAATTTGATTTGAATTTCTTGTGTATAATTTGAATTATAAAATATATATGTATAATTTTATTTCAAAAATGATTTGAAGTGAAACCGGGAATTTAACTCTTAAATTTTTGTTAAGTGATAATTTTCAATTATTGAAATTTAGCAAAATTTTGAAAAATTGAAGAATCTAAAAGAAAAATGAAAATTTAACAACTTAAACAATAAAAAATAGGATAAAAATAAATTTGTATAATACTCAATTGCATTTATATATGTATATATATAACTTACCTGAATTATTCAAAAAGTTGAAAATGTTAATGAAATTTAAAATTGAAGGTTAAAAGAGAATACTAAAGTAATAAATGTTCAAACTAAATTCTGCTTAATATAAATGTGGTAAATAAAAGGTAAATTTGTATAATGTTCAGTTATATTTAGAAACTTTAGTAAAACTTACCTGGAAGACTTTGAATGTAATTGAATAATATACAATATAAATGTGAGCAATAAGATGTCCAAAATGATATTTTGTTAAGGGAATTTATAAATAATAAATTGAATAATGAATTGAACAATAAAAAGAGAATTAATTGGTTGAATAATAAATGGTTATAATAAATGTTTATAAACTTAATATATGTTGTAAAATATGTCAAGTGGAATAAATTAAATGAGAAAAAGGAATGTTGTTTAAGAAAATAAATATGAACCTAAGAATAGTGAAATGGAAATTTTAAGCGAAATCAACTTAACTTGGGTCAAATGGATAAAATAAATAAGTTAAATAAAATTTTGTTTTAAAAGAAAATTTTGTAATAAATGTTAATAAATTGAAAACAAATTAATTGAATGACAATATATTGAATTGAAATAAATCAAATGTGAACATTGTAAATTTTATGGATTAAATAAAATGAATTGAAATCAATTAGTTGAATATAATAAAAATAAATGAAACTTATATGGTTTTGAAATTAATTGTGGTATCTAATGTTTATATTTCAAATCTATTCTTTTCTACTGGTTGTTTCTATTCTCCTATCTCGTTCCTTTTCGAGGACGAAAAGTTTTGAGTGGGGGAGAGTGTAACGACCCGGATATTTTCACGGGTTTTATAATGTAATTAACTGAATTTTTGTAATGAAAATTTAATGAAAATTTGATATTTGGTATGCGTCTATTTAAACATTGCAAATGATAAATTTTCATTGGAAAATATGAAGGTTAGTTTTGTTGTTTAATTTTCAATTTCAATTTTTAATCAGTTGAAATTTGATGTAAATAAAATATCTTCCAAATCTGAATATTTTTATATAATAAAAATGTAAATTATTTTCTTAGTGGGACGTCGTAATTCGTTTTATTAAATATGAACTTCTTCATCCCCGTTTATCTTATTTTCGGCGAATTTACAGCAATATAGCAGCAAAATATCGACTTTTAATTGGATGATCGTACCGCTCTTATCTGTGTACCATTCTGTTCGTCTTGTCGTGCTGATCTTCATAGTATATTCATTTATGCATTTTGGTGTCTGGTACGCGGCGAAATCTACGAAACAGATAACCATATCGGTATCCGTTTGAACTTTTTGATTCCTGTGTCCATTCAAATTTCCCAACAGTTGAAAAACGAACAGCCTTTTGCTTTTATTATTCCTGAATTCTCGTGCCCTGACTTTTTCCATTCCCACTGTTAAATATTTATTGATGGTTCGTTGGCGTTCTTTTAGCCTCTTCGCTTCCCTTTCCAAATAATAATATAATATATAACATTATATTTATTTTTCTTTGAACCTGTTTGTTCTCCTTTTCTTGGTCCTTTCCACTTTAATTCTTCTCTAATGAAAATATAGTAATATAATATAGGTTTATATATGAAAGCAGCTGCTGTAAATTTTCTTTTTCCTATGACCATTACTCCACACTCTCCCTCTGTCCTTCCCATGCGAAACCACCAAGCTCCACCAAGCATTCAAACCCTCCAAGCCTGCCACTGTTCAGCCTCTTCCACCGCCCCACTGGCATCAACCACAAACGCCGACAACACTTCCACACCAACGCCGAACTTTCCCCTTGGCATATTTCTTCACGTCTCCCCTATACCACCGATCACCACCTCCCTCCTCCTCTCTATCTCCTTGACTCCTCCATATCGCCAAGGTCTCCACTAACCGACCGTTCTTCTCCCATGGCCAAACCTGGACCCACACATCACCTGCAGCCGGAACAAAATGCGTCCCTTCCCTCATGAGCTGCCGTCTCACACTCTGGCCGATCACCCTCCACTACCATCCTCCGATGCCACATCAACTGAGACCGTTTCCATTCGCCTATGCTACGAGTCACCACGCCCAATGCCTGCATCTCCACTTCCCCACATCAGCAACCCATCTCCGCCTCGTTCCCTTGACTGCTGCCTCAATCGACAGAGCCAGGCTGAGCACATACACCCAGACCCGTATGCCTCTTCCCTCCCCTCCAACCACTACACAGCCTGTAGTCGATCGTCACCCATAAACCCAAGTGATGTAAGTATATGTAATATATATATAGTTATAATATAAGCTTACTGAAATCTGGGATTGTAAAATTTTGTTTTGGAATTTGATTTCGAAAGCAAATATTGGCTTTGAATCAAAGAAAGAAAATTTGGTTTTAATATATCTACAAGCAGAATTCTATTTTAGATATGTGATTCCCACAGAAGATTGATGTGTTTAAAAAGGAAGTCTACACATAAGTTTGTATTGAAAGTTTGTATGTTCTTCTTCATTTCTTTTCAAACTGGTTTTATTTATTATTATTATTATTTTAAATGTTTTGTTTCAGTCATCTACTTCATTTCCAAGATATAAGTAAATAATCATTCAAAAAATAATATTATACTTTTTCATATTTTACTATTTATATCATCTTACCTTAGTTTGTAGTTAAGAGATATTCCTAGGTATATAATTACATTTTTGCAATAGGCAAACCAACTTCAGGACCCACACGCATCTCTCTTTATCATAGTCTAATGTCTTGTTATTAATTTTGCTCATATTAAGAAAATTGGACATAGTATGTCTTTTGGTTACCAAGTTTATTTAATCCAATTATTTTCGACGTATGGAGATTTATGCATTATAAAATATGTATATATATATAATGTTTAGGAAATTTGTTTAAATTTATGTTAATATTTTAAAGTATTTATTTAAATTTTTGTGTTAATATTTTAAAATAGATTTTGTAATAATGTATATATTAATTTAGAATTCTGTCTGTACTGATTTGTTTTCCTCTGTCTGTACTGATTTGTTTTCCACTGTCTAATTCATCTTAGAAATTTCTAGCTTGCCACTGTTTGAATCCTCATTGCAACGGTAGTTTTCTAGGTCTGTCAATTTCCCGTGCTTATCCATGACTAGTTTCATCTTGTTCTCGTGTCTCTCTAGCCTCGAAAGGTGAGAAATCACTCACGATTAATGTTCTTATATTTAATAAATCTAATTCACATTGAAATGAAAATTGAAATATGTTGTTAAATTAGAATTGTTAATTATTTAATTGTTATATATGATATGTCATTATTTGTAACTATTTACATGTGACATCGGACACCATAATTTGTTATTGTATTTGTTATTGATGATATATGCATGTTCTTGATATGTTATATTATTATCATATTTGTTCTCACTCTACGAGTTCCATGTTAGCTTAGAAATCCCTATGGGTTGAAATGATACATACCCGAACGATTTTGTAGAATAGGGGAAAATCGTTATGAGTTGAAATGATAAACCCAAGAGATTTTCATTGATTTTGAATTTTGGGATTGCGGGTTGAAATGATATATACCCATAAGTATTTAATTTGCGGATTTAAATGATAAATATCTGTATCACTTGATCTTAGGATAGAAAATTATATACGGACACCGTTGGTGTATATTTTGAAAATGATTTCCAAAGTTTTGGAAGGAAATATATGGTTTTAATAAATATTGATTTTAAAATATAATATATATATAGGCTATCTTTATATATGTATAAAATCTTGATTTTTAAAATAATATGTTTTGGAAATTTTAAATTTTAAGTTAGTTTAGAAAATATAAATTTTAGGATTTTTCTTATAATTTTATTTTTAAAAAATATATAAAAATAGATTTAATACAAAATACATTTATAATAATAATTAATTTAATAAAAATTTAACTTAATTGGTTTATAAAATGTTTAAGTATTTATTTAAATTTATATTAATTTATTAAAAATGGATTTTTATAACTTTAATAATAAAGGTTGGGTAGATAAATTAATGTGGACTTGGAATTCAAATTGGTTAATATTTGAATTTAAATAAGAATTTGTTTGAACTTATTGATTTTGAGATTTTGAAAATTATGATTTATAACTTAATTCTATAAAAAGGTGATTTAATGAATATTCTCAATTTTAAATAAAAAATTGAGATTGAATATTTAATATTGATTTAAATCTATAAATTGAGATTTTAATTAATTGTTATTAAAAAAGATTAAGTGAATATTTTCCTATTTGAATAAAATTAAAGTTAAATGTTGAAATATAAATGAAACTTATATTGAAATTGTTTGAATATTTATGTTTGTACCAAAAATGGGCACAACACTCTTCGGGAGTTTTTGAAGAGATAAAAGTGAAGAAAGAAAATTAAAACTGAGAATTATCTAACAAAAACTCCAAATAACAGAAAGTAAATTGCACAGAAGAAAACAATTTAGAGTGGTTCGGCGTTTCACCTACGTCCACTATGAAGTTTGATGATTTTATTGCTCGATGCTTGAAGATTACAATTTCTTATAGCGTAGCACAACAGATTTTATTAGCTAAGTCTGAATATTAGGCACCAGTGGTGATTTGGAGTAAATCTGGCAGAGTCTGGGTGCTTTTTAGCTCTTAAAATTGTCCGACCCCTTTTTTGAATGACCAGGGGCTCTATTTATAGGTGTAGGAGGCTGATATTTTGCCTAAAATTCGGGAAGACCACTTCTGGCATGTGGGGGGGCCCACATGCCCGAATTCTGACAATCCTGGCCCACTTTGGGATCGATTCGACCCTTGGTTCGAATCGATCAAGAAAGAGTCCAATCGAGCTAAAATTTGGCGTGAACATTCTTTATCATGCGCTCAAGCTTCTGTGAAAATTTCATGGCATTTGGACTTGTAGAACTCGAGTTATGATCGATTCAAGATCATGGTATCGATTGTGAATCCTCTTCGAATCGATCCTCCTTAAACCGGCTTCTTCGAATCGATGTCCTCGACCCCATTCATTTGAATCGATAAGGTCGACTCGATGGTTCAACGTGTCTTCGCGATGACGTGGTGCGCCTTCTTCGTATTGATCTGACTTTTACTTTGAGTTGACTGGGTCGAATCCATGGTTTTAGCCGCTTTGACCTGGTGGATTCGAGGGAATGGATTCGAGGTAGAGCAACTTCATGGATTCGAAGCACTCCATCTTGATGGATTCGAAGGAAGGCATTCTGATGGATTCGAAGGAAGGCATCCTGATAGATTCGAAGGAAAGCATCCTGATGGATTCGAAGGAAGGCATCCAGATGGATTCGAAGGAAGGCATCCTGATGGATTCGAAGCACTCCATCTTGATGGATTCGAAGGAAGGCATCCTGATGGATTTGAAGGACTTAAATCTGATGGTTTCGAACAGGACTTTACTTCGAGGATACGAACAAGGGTTAACTAATGGATGCGGAGTGTGGCCACATTGATGGATACGAAATTGGGCTCACTGATGGATACGAAAACATGGCCTTTCCCTTCAACTTGCATCCATCATAACTTGAGCATATGAACTCGGATTGACTTGAAACTTGAAACGTTGGCTCTCATAGCTTTTCTAGTCATGTCTTATCAATTATAGCTCAATCTGGTCTCGGAAAAAATTCATCGATATCCGGGGTAGACCTATGTGCACTAGATGTCCATAACGAGCGACTCTAGGTTTTTGATCAATTCCTTGGTATCTTGGCCTTGCTAAAAGGCGGGATAACATTTGCCTCCCAAAGTACATCTTGTGGAAACATGACGTGCTTTGAAAAGCTGCAGTTTTTCTCTGAACAATTATCATATCTTTCGTTGAAAGTTGTACTCTATATTGCTATAACTGACTGCTTTGTGATAGTGATTTGTTGTTCACTGTTGTATTTGTCATCAGGTAAGCATTCAACTCCTGTAAATTTTGAAAATTGAATGTTAGTTTGTCATACATGCACGTATGTTAACCTGGCTCCCGTTAACATTTGCACGTTCACGAGTCGTTGTCAAGTTCTTTAGTTTTTGTTCGGATTGAGTTTCGTATCGATCCTCTCCTGGATCGAAGTGAAATTCAAGTTGTAACAACGTTCGATGGTTGTTTTGAGTCCTTCCTTTGTATCGATCCTCCCCTGGATCGATCTGAGATGTTGGAATGCATGCTTCGTATCGATGGATACGTCATATTGGGTCTCGGATCGATGGATACAAAAGTAATGCTTTGTATCTACGGAGTCGAACGATCTAGACGTAATCATGCAGTGAAGCTTCACAGAAGATATGCCATTTCTCATTCCTTCATTAAAGAAGAATTCCCGATTATGGATAATCTTCGGTAGGAGTCATCCATGACTCCTTTTCTAGATCCATCTCCAAGATCTAGATGATCTTCATATGTCAATGCCTAGAATAATAAGTATTTCAACTGGAACAAAGTCTATTTGTCGTGCATCCTCAGAACTGGCTAGCTTGGCGATTGATTCGGCCTTTTCGTTTAGTTCTCTGAGGACTTGTGTAGTGGTGTAATAGTCGAAACCGGCTAGTAGCTTTTGGTCCCGGTTGAGATAAGGAGCAAATTGATGCCCCCTAATCAGATAATCTTCCCAGACTTGGCGTACTATTAACTAATAATCACATAAGACATGTAAAGTTTCCACTCGTAGTTTTCTTGCAAGTTCGAGCGCCAAGGCGTCATACTTAGCTTCGTTATTTGTTGTAGGGAAGTTGAGTTTCAGGGCGTAGCAGATCGTTCATTCCTCAGGAGTTGTTAACGCAACTTCGATGTTAGAAAGCTGATTATTGGAAGTTCCATCGGTGTACGTTCTCCATCGGTTGGATGGTTCTCCACTGTTCTTCGGATAGTCGTCTGATGTGGTGGTATCAAATATGAAGAATGCTAATGTTTAACCATGGAGAGCTCTCCGACGGAGATAAGTGATATCAAATTGGCTTAGCTTGATATTCCATTTGAGTAACTTTTCAGGCATCTAAGGTTTCTATTGGACCTATCGTAACGGTTGGTCGATATGGATGTTAACGAGGTGAGCTTGTCAATTGCCAGCCTTCATCATATACTGGTCTTTGGATTCGTTTCTCTTCACATAGCATTGCGACGCTTATGGCGTGTGTTGACACGGCCCAATTGATGTATAAATCGTCATGATCCAAAGGTTTGGGTAAAATGGGAGGTCTCTCTAAGCGATCTTTCAGAGCTGCTTGGTTGTCCTCGGTACATGGGTGTCTCTAATTGTCGGAATTTTCTAGAAATTTGTCTTGATTCGATGAGAATTGATAATGAAAACAAAAAATCTTTCTGATTTAATGGTGAAAGAGCATTTCAAAGGATCGAGTTTCATCCTGCATTTTTTGGCGAGCGCTGAATACCTCTATCAAGTCATCGATATGGTCGTTTGATAGTCGTGATCTCATGAGCATATTAACCACATCTACCTTTATCGATCGGTCGGTCTAATTTTTGAATGATCTGTTAATCGTCCTCTTGTAAGTAGCACAAGTGTCCTTAAGTTTGAGTCTATAGATTGCAGCATAGCACTATAGGCCCAGGTTAGTGGCGAAACAGTTGTATTCCTGGTTTGGGACATGCTTCAGTATCTGATTGTATCTGGGGTTTGTATCCATGGATGTGAGTAATTCATGTCTGATGGTCGGGGTTCATCAGTTGGTTGATCGTTGGAAGTGGAAAGCCGTGCTTTGTCATACCCCATGCAAATCTGAGTAGTTGACGTATGTCCTCCACTCCATGTTCGTTTTTCTTATAAGTAAAGGATTGGATACTCATTTTGGTTGGAGGGCATCATGGATAAACCCACTGGTTTTGAGCAGATTCGCCTTCTCTTTAAGTGCAAAGATCTCTCCGGATCCATGTTGCATCGGTTTTGTTCACCGAGATATGCCACGGGTCAACATTTAATGCAGGGCTCTTCATGGCTAGCGAGAGTCCATATATATATATATATGAGGTCGAGTCCAAGCGAACACATCAAGGTTCACCTGAAGTAAAACAATTGACTCTTTCTTCATAATTGCGTAGAGTTGTTATCTGATCTACAATACTCGTGATGGGTTGCAGGTGCCTCATGTGTTTATTTGCAATGGTAAATGATCAGGCTTATAAGGACATTGAATCAAAGGATTAGTAGAACTTAGCCTTGTACTGCACGCTGCTACATAGCTGGTTCAAGCTTTGAGATTGAATTCACTTGTGTTTCTGAATGATGCGCTTTTCATTCAATGTATTCGCGATCTGTTGCGCATTTTAAGGGTTGGAATGATGATCAATCGCCCATGAGTTCGGGTATTGATCTTATGATTCTATCTCTAGGCATTCTTTCAGTCATAACCTAGAGTTGTTATGAATATCAGGCATGGGTCATAGGCTCGAATTGTCATAGTCAACTTTCGGATAATTACTCTTTTTCCCCCAGCCTTGGGTTGGCGGATGCATTACGCGGACGGTCTAGTCTCGTCCTAGCTGTGTCTATACTATAGTTCATGCTTTAAGAACTAGGGTTGACTGATGAATGGTTAAGTCATATTATCATATCTTCTTGTTTGTGCCCTGTTTGTCAAAGGTATTCGATGGACGTTCGGGTCACATCGATTTGTAGTTGAAGAGGACCGATATTGATCGTCGATTCAATGGTACGACGTGAAAGGTGTAGATTGATATTGCCCGTCGATCCGGCGGTACGATATAATTGGTTGCCCAGAATTTCGGGCATCATTCTGATTGGTTAGCATTAAGGTCTCCTTGTAGTCTTTTCCTTAAGTTGCAAAGGATGCTAAGCTAGAGATGTAGCGAGTCACCTTTCTCTTCTCTCGGTGATTTTCACTTCTGCCCCCAGTCTTGGGTTAGCAGAGTTAGTTCGTGGATGGTCTAATTGCACCTGTAGTGAGTTTACACTCCTCATGTCGAGTTCAGGTCAGAGTTGGTGAATGAATGGTCGAATCTCATTCGTTCGTTTGTCTATTCTTGTAGCCACACTTTGGGGATCAGAGTCAGTTGAAGGGCCATTCATCGCACCTATTTGATGTTTATACCCCTATCCACACTCTGGGGACTAAGAGTTTTAGTAGAAAATGGTCGGACCGCATCTTCCTCAATTAATCCCTCTAGCACTAGTCAATGGCGAAAGTCGAAGTGTGGTCGATCACATTACAACAACTTTAATTTGTTGCTTCTCCCATTGAACTGTAGGAACGAATCGATTGGCAGATGGTTAGGTCACATCCGTCAATGTTGCGAGAACAGCCCGTTGGATCATAGGGGAGAGTTAACGGATGAACGGTCGTGCCACGTTCGTTTGCAGTAGAACAGGTGGTCACATCCATTTAGAATTGGACATTCAGCTAGGTCCGTTTTTCGAATTTACACCTCCCTGTCGAATCGAGGAAGAAATTTTGTCTTGTAGGGTTGGAGTGCATCCCTATAAATTTACGTTATGGGTCTGATGCCGGGGACAAGAGTTGATGCATGGATGGTTGTGTCACGCCCGCTTAGTGCTGGATGGTCGGATCGCATCCAATTTTGTGTGTTAAGTGTGCCCCCGTGTCAGGGGAAGATTGCAAAGCAGACGGTCGAACCACATCCGCTTTTTGTATTACAGAACTTGATGAGGAACCATAGCCGATAGATGGACAGTCGAACCACATCCGCTTTTTGTATTACAGAACTTGATGAGGAACCATAGCCGATAGATGGATAGTCGAACCACATCCCTTTTGGTATTCATATTCCAAACCATGCTTTGAGGACTGGAGTTGGTTGATGGGTAGTCATTCGTACCCAGTTGGTGTTTATACTCCAGTTCGCACTCTGGGAATCTGGAGTTAACGTTTATACTTCGACTCGCACTCCGGGAGTTCGGAGTTGATGTTTATACTCCATTTCGCACTCTGGGAATCCGGAGTTAGTTGATGTTTATACTCCAGTTCGCACACTGGGAGTCTAGAGTTGATTGATGTTTATACTCCAGTTCGCACTCTGGGAATCTAGAGTTAATATTTATACTCTGACTTGCATTCTGGGAGTTCGGAGTTGGTTGTTTATACTCTGCTTCGCACTCTGGGAATACGGAGTTAAGTAATGTTTATACTCCGTCTCGCACTCTGGGAGTACGGAGTTAAGTTAATGTTTATACTCAGTCTCGCACTTTAGGAGTACGGAGTTAAGTTAATGTTTATACTCCAACTCGCGCTCTCGGAGTCTGGAGTTTGTTGTTTATACTCTGGTTCGCGCTCTGGGAACACAGAGTTGGATGTTTATACTCCGCTTCGCGCTTTGGGAATACAGAGTTGAATGTTTATACTCCGGTTCGCGCTCTGGGAACTCGGAGTTGATGTTTATACTCCGGTTCGCGCTCTGGGAACTCGGAGTTGATGTTTATACTCCGGTTCGCGCTCTGGGAATACTGAGTTAGTTAGTGGATTTTCGCGTATCAATCCCTTATTGCCGCAGTGTGATGGCTTGTCCCTGAGCTCGGAGTTTCACATAGCGAGTGATTGGTGGGATTCCGATTAACTTCCACTTATATGCCCTTCAACGAACGATGAGATTTAGTTTACGGATGGTCAGATCGCGTCCATGTTCATTTGGATTCTGCTTTTGCCAGGCCTAAGGAGTAAGATTAGTGTTATGGCAAGCTTTGTGCTCGAGCATAGGAAGGGATGGTCGAACTACGTCCACTCTGATTTGTGTATTTTCCCTTAAGTCGGGTGCAAGAATTGGAGAGCAGACAGTGAGTCATATCCAATTTATACTTTGCATTCTTTCGATCGAGCTAAGGAAGAGAGTTGAAATGACAGCTCATGATGGTTAGTGAGTAGGCAGTCAATCGTTGATGACTTTAAATTGAGGGTTGGACCTTTAAACATGTGTTCCCTCAAGTAATCCCAAATGTCTAATGTAGGATTGGATGCATGGATGGTGACATCACGTCCACCCTTGATGTGATTCCGATTTTATCAGGCATCAGAAGAAGCATAAGTATTTTGGCAAGCTTCAAGTATGGGATGTAGAGTGCATTGTTAGGACATATAACTCCAAGTCTTTCTTACATCTCCTAACTAAATTGCGTATGCGGATGAGTGGATGGTCGGTTGCATCCACTTTGTACTAGAGTCCTGACCTTGTCGGTCTCTTCCGCTTTCAAGCCTTGCCCCCAGTCAGGGGCATATAGTAGCTGATGAGTGGTCAAATCATGCTCATCACAATGATATCTGAATGATTTGATCATGGTCCGCGGAGGTTGTTTTGCACCCAATCATAAGTACTCGGTTACCTGCATCATTTGCAAGTAGTTTAATTCAAGTAGGTCATATTTCGCAACGTAAATGAAATTGAATTAGAAATAATTCAAAAGAGATCAGATCAAATCTCATTGATAAGTGAGGCAGCGTCGTATGCTCGCTATTGCACTTCATTCCAGCCCTTCTTAGTGGGAAGTCTAATGCAAATGGTTCAATTTGATCAAAGTCCTTGATCGATAGGAGTCAGATGTTCCCGGTCCTTCGTTTTATAGGGCTTGCACATATTGTTGGAGCTATCCTTTCCGGAGCAGCCTTATGGCATTGGCGTTCACGGTAGCCATCTAGAGAAGATGTGCTTCATGATTTAGAGTATGGAGTAGATTTCCTCCTTATCTTGCCATGTTGATCCTTCATCTGGTTTGTCAACTCAATATTGGCCTGTATATGTTGGCGCGGTAATTGGCTGCTATCCACCAGGACTTTTATTAAAGTCTGGAAATAAGCTCTTGTAACGAATCAGTTTATGGGTATTGGCAGCAAATGGATGTGGACTTTGATCAATTCATTGGATGTCAGCCTCATTGTTCCCTTTAGCAATATAAGAAGTAGAATTGGTATGTCCAACAGTGACTGACGGTCTTCTTTGAGGAATGAGGAAATACATCTGCGTTGGATGGCATTCATTCCTCTTAGCGAAATCCACGTGCCATTCCCACTCCATGAGGAAGTGTCGAGGGTTGTAATCCCATAGTATACTGACATAGTCCATGTTGAATTTTCACTGGAAATTCTGCAGGTAGGATGGTTTCAGTGAATAGGTCTCTATTAGGGAAGGTTTTCCAATCGCCATTATGATCAGTCCAGTTTATGGCTACGGGGTCTTGCAATATTGGTGAATAATGCATACATGATTTTCCAACATTTGAGTGGTTGGTAAAATGCCGATTGTATGGTGAGTTGGTTAAGATAGGCTCATAGATTGGTGTTTATCCCAAACTTTCATCCAGATAGGAGACCTATATAGGGTATTAAGGAAGTGCTCTTGAGGTTGTATGTTATGCTTTTAGTCATGTGGACGTGGAATGATTAAGATGCGGGCATTTGAAGATGGTTCAGCGGTGACCAGCTATGTTTCGAGTTGGCAGAGTTGACATTGTAGGGCAGTCGTCATATTAGCCATTGTACCATAGTTGTCAATTCAGGAGTTTAAAAGCTGGTCAATTAGAGGAAGTTGCATTCCACCTTAAAAGCATGATATATTAATCAACTCCAGTTCTAGGCATATTAGCTAGGTCCTCCAACCTCTAGGAGTACGGCTGAGTAATATTTCTTTACTCATCCCTTGATTACAACTCAAAATTTGTTGTTGTGATCTCCTATGTCTTGTTCAGTCATGGAACAATTAGAAACACGGATGGAATGTTCCTTCACTAAATTGGTGATTGAATTCACTATGCGGGTGCCCTGCGCTGCGGCTAGGGTTCGGGTCGTACCCGAAAAATATTTTTTTTTTTGAAATTTTGTATCGATATGAAATGGACACAGATGGATCGATACGAACAGAGCGATGCGAAGCTGATCGATTCGAAGTGATCGATATGAATAGGGCTAGACCGAATCGATAAGAACGGAGCGATGCGAAGATGATCAATTCGAAGTGATCGATACGAATAGGGCTCGACCGAATCGATACGAACGGAGCGATGCGAAGCTGATCGATTCGAAGTGATCGATACGAACAGAGTGATGCGAAGCTGATCGATTCGAAGTGATCGATACGAAGTGATCGATACGAACAGAGTGATGCGAAGCTGATCGATTCAAAGTGATCGATACAAACTTTGATACTTTTTCTGGATACGAAATCATGGATACGAAAATCACCATATTTTCATGGATACGAAAATATGGATATGAAATGATTGATGAATGCAGTTCCTCTTAGATCTTGAGCAATCTGAATAGAATAGAGGGAACCACTTGACGGCAGATCTGGATCTCCTCCTTAGATTTTGGCAATCCAACTACGGTAGTAGATCCACAGAGTAGGAGAAAAACAAGGTTTTTTTTTTCTCAGTGAAAGCACCAAAGTGTTTGTACCAAAAATGGGCACAACACTCTTCGGAAGTTTTTGAAGAGATAAAAGTGAAGAAAGAAAATTAAAACTGAGAATTATCTAACAAAAACTCCAAATAACAGAAAGTAAATTGCACAGAAGACAACAATTTAGAGTGGTTCGGCGTTTCGCCTACGTCCACTATGAAGTTTGATGATTTTATTGCTCGATGCTTGAAGATTACAATTTCTTATAGCGTAGCACAATAGATTTTATTAGCTAAGTCTGAATATTAGGCAGCAGTGGTGATTTGGAGTAAATCTGGCAGAGTCTGGGCGCTTTTTAGCTCTTAAAATTGTCCGAGCCCTTTTCTGAATGACCAGGGGCTCTATTTATAGGTGTAGGAGGCTGATATTTCACCTAAAATTCGAGAAGACCGCTTCTGGCACGTGAGGGGGCCCACATGCCCGAATTTTGGGAATCCGGGCCCACTTTGGGATCGATTCGACCCTTGGTTCGAATCGATCAAGAAAGAATCCAATCGAGCTGAAATTTGGCGTGAACATTCTTCATCATGCCCTCAAGCTTCTGTGAAAATTTCATGGCATTTGGACTTGTAGAACTCGAGTTATGATCGATTCAAGATCATGGTATCGGCTGTGAATCCTCTTTGAATCGATCCTCCTTAAACCGGCTTCTTCGAATCGATGTCCTCGACCCCATTCATTCGAATCGATAGGGTCGACTCAATGGTTCAACGTGTCTTCGCGATTACGTGGTGCGCCTTCTTTGTATCGATCCGACTTTTACTCTGAGTTGACTGGGTCGAATCCATGGTTTTAGCCGCTTTGACCTGTTCGAGGGAATGGATTCGAGGTAGAGCAACTTAATGGATTCGAAGCACTCCATCTTGATGGATTCGAAGGAAGGCATCCTGATGGATTCGAAGGAAGGCATCTTGATGGATTCGAAGGAAAGCATCCTGATGGATTCGAAGGAAGGCATCCTGATGGATTCGAAGGAAGGCATCCTGATGGATTCGAAGCACTCCATCTTGATGGATTCAAAGCACTCCATCTTGATGGATTCGAAGGAAGGCATCCTGATGGATTCGAAGGACTTAAATCCGATGGTTTCGAACAGGACTTTACTTGGAGGATACGAGCAAGGGTTAACTAATGGATGCGGAGTGTGGCCACATTGATGGATACGAAATTGGGCTCACTGATGGATACGAAAACATGGCCTTTCCCTTCAACTTGCATCCATCATAACTTGAGCATATGAACTCGGATTGACTTGAAACTTGGAACGCTGGCTCTCATAGCTTTTCTAGTCATGTCTTATCAATTATAGCTCAATCTGGTCTCGGACAAAATTCATCGATATCCAGGGTAGACCTATGTGCACTAGATGTCCATAACGAGCGACTCTAGGTTTTTGATCAATTCCTTGGTATCATGGCCTTGCCAAAAGGCGGGATAACAATTTAAACCTTTAATCTTATTAGAATCGAAATGATAGTTCAAACCTGGATATGAAATCGATAAAAATTGAAATGGTTTATTAAAAATTTGAATTGAATCTTTAACCTTTTAAATTTAAAGTGTTGAACAGGGATTGAATTAAATTGAATTTTTGAATTTAAGCTGATTTGAATCGATTTCTAAAATTTGAAGAAACTATTTTTTATTACATAAAGTATTTTTAATATATCTAAACTATTTTAATATATAAATTGTTTTAATATATATTGTTGAAACTTCGTTTACGACGTTTCATACTTGCGATATTTTGACTACGACAATTATATACGTTGGTTTTATATACTAACTTATTTTTTGCATAAATATATACAAGACCGAATTCAAATAAGCTTCATACTATACAAATGTTTTGTATTGAGTCTTGTCTAGAATTAAAATGATGTTAAAATCTCTCCTTTTGGATATATATGTCGACACGTGCACATACACACTTCAAAAGAACATTTTTGCATTTTTGGGGTCAAATTCAAACGTTTGAATTGACCATTTCAGACGTCTGAATCTGGAATCAAAAATGGTTTTCCAGACAATATTCAGACGTCTGAAATGGAATTTTCAAACGTCTGAATCAGGTAAAAAATGACCTATTTGCTTTCTGATTTGCACGTGAATGATTTTAGAAGTCTGAATTCTATTTTTCAGACATCTGAATTCCTATAACGGCTATATTTCTAAACAGTCGCTCTCTTCCATGAAGAGATACGACTTTTAATCAATAGGTATGACCATATACTTTCATGATAACTATTCACGAACAATTGCACCTTTTTATAATCTATATAAACATGTTAGAATCATCAGTTTTATTCAATTAATTGATCTAACTCTTTCTATTCTTAATCTACTTTGATTCTAACACACTCTTATGCATTCAAGTTCATACAAAATCATTCATTTACTTCCATATTCTTCACATACACACATATATATCTGTTACCTGAAGGTTTGACCAAGCAACTAGGCACTCGGCACTGGCATATCGATCGACAACTAAGAACTCGGCACTGGCACATCGATCGGCATGGAGGGTTGTTCGGCATACATAGATCGTTCGGCATACATGGATCGTTCGGCATGGAAGAGCGTTTGGCATTCCATACTGCTCGGCATCCACACATCGTTCGGCATGGCAGAACATTCGACATACGGAGTTGATCGGCGTCTAGAGATGTTTCGCATCAGTCTGTTCGGCATCGATGGTTTGGCATCAGTCTATTCGGCATCGATGGATCGACATCGGTCTGTTCGGCATCGATGGTTCGGCATCGGTCCGTTCGGCATTGATGGTTCGGCATCGATCCGTTCGGCATCGATGGTTCGGCATCAGTCTGTTCGGCATCGATGGTTCGGCATCCGTTTGTTCGGCATCGATGGTTTGGCATCATTCTGTTCGGCATCAATGGTTCGGCATCGGTCTGGTCGGCGTCGATGGATCGGCATCAGTCTGTTCGGCATTGATGGTTCGACATCGTTCTGTTCGGAATCAACGGTTCGGCACCCAGAACTCACTCTTTCTGGGCTGAGGTAATCGGCTGCCAGGCCCACCAGGGGAGTCCAACCCATCTTTGCCTATAAATAGAGAGGCAGGGGCACAGTGAAAGGGACATTTTTTCGAGAACACTGGGGAGACTCTGCCGCTTTCAAGACTCGTTCTTTTTACTTAGCAATTGTATTCAAGTAGTTGGTGTACGGATTGTATCTGTAATCAATTATCAAGTAAAGCAATAAAGTTTAACCTCAAAGTGGATGTAGACAGTTACGCCGAACCACTATAAATATGGTGTTCTCGTCTTTGCATTCAATTAAACATATTGTTCTCTGTTTAAATTGACTTTCTTCATTAATCTCTCTACATAATCTTTCTAAACGGGGTTAGTGACCAATTTTGGTGCTAACACTTTGGTGCTTTCACTGAGAGTCGAATTCTCAGACCTCAAGGATCTGGTTTGAAGCTACTGGATTGAATAAATCCCCCAAAGAAGATCCGAGTCATTCGTAGGATGTCCGTTGATTCTACTCAGAGTTCATACCAACAACTCTACAATGACAAGACCACGTACCAGATCAGCCTCTCATAATGCGGACGCCCATGAGACCGCTAGCGTACAACAAGCAGTGCCTAGCAATCAGCAAGCAAATCTAGGTGCAGGGACTACCGCCCAGGACCAGATGCCAGTTGTCACCAGAATAGAGTTCAACGACTTGATGAGAGAGCTCAGGGAAAGCAGGAGACAACTCGGAGAACAGATGCAAGCCAACGCCAACCTCATGGCACAGCTTACTCAACAACAATGTCAGAATGCTGGGGGCAGTCTGGCTCCTTATTCTTCATCTGATAGCTCGACTTCGTCCGATGAACCTCCCAGGCGTAGACGCTGCAAGACTAAAACTACGCAGGCAGGTGCTGCTGTCCGAACTACTGGGACCATTTACACCTCGGAGACCATGACCAAGCAGGAACTGGAAACTTAGGAGCTGGAGTGCAGGTAGAGGCTGGACGCCCGGCTCACCAAGATGCTAATGATGTCAAACCTCAAGATGCACGTTTGGCAGATCGCCAGCAGAGGAGGCATCAGCCTAATCAATCCCATAGGACAGACTCCAACCTTCCACCTTCCATACAAACCCCAGACCTAACAGCTATGATTAGACAGTTGATGAAAGAGAATCAAGGCCTATCAAACGACGATTGGGGAGTGTCTAGAAGTCATACTCCTTTCACGGACATTGTTCTACAGGCAGAGTACCCAAGGAAGTTCAGCATGCCAACTATCTCGGCTTATGAAGGAAAGACTGATCCCAGACAGCATGTGATGAGGTACGAATGGATGATGGATTCCGCTAGAATGAATGATGCAACCAAGTGCATGTGCTTTCCCATAACTCTTTCTGGGATCGCTACCATGTGGTTCACCCGACTTCTTCCACGGTCCGTATTCAGTTTCTAGGAGTTAGCGAAGAAGTTTATAGAACAGTTCAGGATACACACTACTCGTCCAATAGACTTGATGTCTCTATCAAGTGTAATCCAAGCTCCTGGGGAGTCATTGAAGGAGTATTTACAAAGATTTCATGTTGCGGCTACTTAAGTCAGTAATCCCAATGATCATGCAATTCTTATGGCTGTAATGCAAGGTGTGGATCCGGATTCAGAATTCGGAGACTGGCTGGCAGGAAAACCTCCAACTACGCTAGAACGTTTTTACTCAAAGGCACATCAGTTCATAAGGAAGGAGGAAGCTAGGTGGATAAGATGAGATAAGGCGCCGGGGCCTGTCCAGGAGTCCATAAAAAGCAACATTGCTGTGAAGCAGTCCGGAGACAACTCGGGGAAAATTCAAGTCAACGTCCATAACAAGCCCGGGCAGTCTAAGAAATCCGGAGGAAGAAATCAGGGGAAGAAGAGAGAAGCAGGGAAATGGAAGCCGAGAATTCCAACCTACAAAGAGTACACCCTGCTGAATGCATCTCTTGAAAATATTTACCTATCAACTTGCAATACCTTTTAGTACAGAAAACCACGTCCAAAGGAGTCAACCGAAGAACAAAAGCGGAATGGGAAGTACTGCCGCTTTCATGAGACTTATAGGCACAATACTGAAGAATGCAGACACCTACATGACGCTATAGAGAAGTTGATTAGGTAGAAAAAGTTACAGGAGTTTGTGAAGAATCCGCAGGAAGGTGGACAGTGAACATCCAATCCAGGTCATGCACCAGCTCCACGTCATCCCAAGGAGCCTGCTCGGACCGTGGGCAAACTAGTCATAAACACGATCATCGGCGGACCTCACCCCGCGAATAAGAACTGGCAAGAGATGGAACGGTATGCTAATTCCCTGAGGCATGCAGACTTCGAGTGTTATTCCAACGTAGAGGATGGGACTCCTGTAAAGCAACTGCGCATGATGACGGACGATATAGTATTCAGGAGCAGAGATGCTGACCAAGTGGAAGCTCCCACCATTGAACCGATGGTCATATCTGCGACAATCGGGCCGGCTTATGTAAAGAGAATTTTGATTGATTGTGGAAGTTCTACCAATATCATCTTCAAGAAGGCTTATGATCAAATGAAGATGGAGACGAAGGATTTGAAGCCATCTAAGGCTCGTATACATGGCTTTAATGGTGCAGCGACCGATGCAGTGGGATATGTTGAGTTGCCAGTTGAACTGGGGCAGGGTGAGCGAAGGAGGGTGTGAATCCTACCTTTCGTAGTTTTGGATGTAGATTCTCCATGCAATGTGTTTTTGGGCCGACCGGCCCTGGCTGAGTTTAGGGCATCATTAGCCTCATGGTGTTTGACTTTAAAATTTCCGACTGACAAAGGAGTAGGTGTTGTTCATGGCGACCAGGCAACCGGTCGTGCATGTTATGTGGCTGAGCTCCGAGAGGCCCAGCGGAGAGAGAAAGGAAAGGTTGCGGACAATTCCGTCCGCATCCAGAATACCGACAATTGACAAATAATGCCCGAGCCTTGGCTCGGGCAAAATTCTCGGATCTACAGAGACATAGATCCGAGAGACGACGATGAGGAACTCAGGGAAGAAAAAACAGCACCGGCTGAACTGACGATTGACATTTCAGTCGGTCGAGATGATCCATCGCGAGTACTGAAGATCGGATCACAACTTAGCTCCGCAATGACTGAAGACCTTAGTGATTTCCTCCGAGCGAATCTTGATGTTTTCGCTTGGACACATTCTGACATGTGTGGGATTTCTCCCACTATTACGAGCCATATGTTGAACATAGACCCGAAGTATGTCCCAGTTAAACAAAAGAGGAGAGGAATGGACCTGGAGAGGTCCGCTGCTCTCAGAGAGGAGGTGGACAAACTCAAAGCCAATGGGTTCGTCTGCGACGCCCTCTACCCTGAATGGGTATCAAACCCCGTGCTGGTAAAAAAGGAAAACGGGAAATGGAGAACTTGCGTAGATTATTCCGATTTGAACAAAGCATGCCCCAAGGATAGTTTCCCATTGCCTAGGATTGATCAGTTGGTCGACTCCACTGCAGGACACGAGTTGTTGTCATTCATGGATGCATACTCAGGATACAATCAGATCTCGATGCATATTCTGGACCAGGAACACACCAGTTTCGTCACAGACGTTGGGCTATATTGCTATGTAGTAATGCCTTTCGGATTGAAAAACGCGAGAGCGACCTATCAGCGTTTGGTGAATCGAATGTTCAAAGACCAGATTGGTAGAATGATGGAAGTCTATGTGGATGACATGCTCGGGAAGTCACGACAGTCAAACGACCACATTCGAGACTTAGCAGAGATGTTCGATATACTTGGATATTATGGGATGAAGATCAACCCTCTGAAGTGTTCCTTCGGCGTTGCGTTGGGGAAGTTTTTGGGATTCATTGTTAATGCCAGGAGAATTGAAGCTAACCAATAAAAGATTCAAGCTATTCGAGATGTGCAAGGGCCCAGAACTATAAAATAGGTGCAAAGCTTGAATGGAAAGGTGGCTGCGCTGAGTAGATTTATATCCAAAGCCACGGACAAGTGCATTTCCTTCTTCTATATAATAAAGAAAGGAAGAGGAATTTCGAAGGGACATCCAACTATGAGGAAGCATTCCGAGATCTGGTGAGACATCTGGAGAGTCCTCCAGTGCTGTCGAAACCAGTAGACCACGAGATGATGTACGTATACTTGGTTGTATCCCCGCATGCTATAAGTGCGGCTTTAGTCCGCGAGGAGGACCGAGTCCAAAAGCCGGTGTATTACATTCGCAAACGTTTGACGGGGGCAGAAAGAAATTACCTTAAAATTGAAAAATTGGCCTATTGCTTCGTGATTGCATCACGTAAGCTGCGTCCATACATTCAAGCACACTCAGTCAGTGTTTACACCGATCAGCCCTTACGGTAGGTACTCCAACGACCAGAAACTTCTGGAAGGATGTTAAAATGGAATATCGAGTTGAGTCAGTTCGATATTACCTACATGCCACGAAGATCCATACAAGGGCAAGCATTAGCAGATTTCATCGCTGAATTTACTGTATCTGACGAACCAGATGGTCACAGTGTCATTCCCCCCCATTGAATGGAAATTGTACACCGATGGGGTATCAAACGATCGTTGCTCCGGAGCTAGTGTAGTTCTCGTGACTCCAGAAAATCGATCGATTTGTTACGCTTTGAAGCTCAATTTCCCCGCTACGAATAATGAAGCAGAATATGAAGCATTGGTTGCTGGTTTAAAGCTTATTGGAGAACTCGGGGTAAGGTCAGTCGAAATATTTTATGACTCACAGTTGGTGGTCTACCAAGTGCAGGGAGATTACCAAGCAAGGGGACAGAAGCTTGCTCCGTACCTTGCTCTGGTTCAGGAACTATTGGCGAACTTTGAACATTATGACATTTTGCATGTCCCACGTGAACAGAACAAGGAAGCCGACTCGTTGGCTAAATTCGCAAGCACTGGCGATGCACAGCAAATGGGATTGGTTCCCGTTGAAACCTTAAATGCTCCGAGCATAGATGCGTTGAATGTTGATTTTGTGTGGGAAACAAGAATCGAGAGGGATTCACGGATGACCCTATTCAAACTATACCTGATGACCGGGACTTTACCTGAAAAAAGGAGCGAAAGACGGCAGGTCATTCGCAAAGCCGCACGATATGTGATGTAGGATGGAGTAATGTATCGGAAGGGGTTCTCGGTCCCCTTATTACGGTGCATTGCCCATGATGAGACAAAGCGGGTCTTGAAGGAGGTTCATGAAGGAGAATGTGGCGACCATACTGGGGGGCAAACGCTAGCAAAAAAGATCCTCTGTTATGGATACTATTGGCCAACTGTGAATCAGGATGCTGCGGATTATGCAAGAAAATGTGACAAGTGTCAAAGATATGCGAAAATCCCGAGAGCTCCACCAACGGAACTCACACAAATGGTTAGTCCCTGGCCGTTAGCAATCTGGGGAATCGACATAATCGGTTCTTTGCCTATATCCAAAGGTGGTGCAAATTACGCGATAGTTGCGGTCGACTACTTCACAAAGTGGGCCGAGGCAGAGTCTTTAGCCACAATCACCTCCAAGAAGGTCATTAATTTCATTGTACGAACCATTATATGCCGCTTTGGCCTTCCGTGAACCATCATTATGGACAACGGAACTCAGTTTGAAAGTAGAGAGTTCAAAGATTTCTGTTCAAAGTACGACATTGAGAAAACGTTTGTCGCCGTTGCTCATCCGGAGGCTAATGGACAAGTTGAAGCCGTGAACAAAATAATCAAGTCCATATTGAAGAAGCGTTTGGCAAAGGCTGGATGCAAGTGGGTAGATGAACTCCCAACAACACTATGGGCTTATAGAACTACTCACAAGTCCGCGACTGGCCACACTCCATTCGCATTGGCATACGGCTCGGAAGCTGTTATACCCGTGGAGCTTCCAGTTCCATCACATCAGGTGACACATTATGATCCTAAGACAAATCAAGATCTCCTGTTGGAATCACTAGACTTCGTTGATGAAAAACATGAAGAAGCTAAGTTGGGGGTGGCATCATATAGGCACCGAGTCAAGCGATACTACGACGAAAAAGTCCGCCCAAGAATCTTTGATGTGGGTGATCTCGTTTTGAAACGGGTTTTCCCGGTACCATCACGTATGAATCCCAGCTGGGAAGGTCCATATTGTTGATTCATGAGTTTTGATTCATGACACAAGCTTCAGAGATCATACGACAAAATACAAAGAGAATACTATATGAAAGCGACAAAAAGAGAATAAGTGCATATTGTGCACTACAAAGGAGACAAGACTACAATCCAGAGATTAGTATAAATATTTTATTTTATTGAGTCTTAGAATATTGTTAAAATCATTCCTCAAATAGTCACACATGCACACAAAACAATTTATATTAAACTGTGTACACTGTGCAAATAACACCAGGTCGGCCGACCGACCAGGATCCTCGGTCGACCGACCCTGTGTCATGTGCACAGCTACACTCTGTTTTGAACGATTTTTAAATTCAACTGACCGGCCAGAATTTTCAGTCGACCGACCAGAGAATAACGGCTAGTTTACTGAAGAGATGCGATCATTTCATGAAGAGGAATGTCCTCTGTTTCAAGAAATATGGACACAACTATTGACTGAAACTCTTCATGAAAGATTATAACTCTTCTACAACTATATAAACATATTCAATTCACTTCTACAATAACCGATTCTTGTTTATAATTCTGAATTCTATTCTCTATTTAATTCTGCAAATAAAAGTATTCATTCTCATTCAATATCACTAGAATCCTTGAATTAATTCATATACTTCGATTCTACGTGATTATCTTCCTTCTAAATCTTCACACACATATATACTCTTGAGGATTTGATTATAGGAAAGTTGTACTATCAAAAGACAATCAGTGTTATTCAGAACACATTCGTCAACAAACTATTTGTATTAAGTTGAAGTCCTCTTCGGCTGTTGAGGCGGAAAAATTCTTGTTCGACTGCTCAGGTGTCGTATACCTATTCCTCCGGGTTAAGTGAGGAGTTTAGTTTAAATCCAGAGGGTATTCTGGGACTGGACGTAGAACGGGAAGTTCGAACCAGTATAAAAATTCCTGGTGTGCTTACTTTAATTTTTATTTTACTGCTATTATCAGTTTTCGCACTTATATACCATATTACACGATCCTTAGTACTACACGTACACTTACATTTGGTATCAGAGCAAGGTTATCCTATAACCGTCACAAAGTTATTTGATATCTATTTCTAAGTAATATGGCAAAAGATAATGAGGTTAGTAATTTTACTTTTGATGATATGATAGAAATAAATTCTGAATTATTAGATACTTTAAAAAGTCTCAAAAGAAAATATAAAGAGGCCATAGAAAATAAGAACAAGGCAGAATTTGAAAGAGATATCACTACGCCATAAATGGCCTACTGCAACACAAAAAAAATGTTGGCTCAGGCCCGAAAAATGTTGCCATAGGTCTATGGCAACACTTTTAGGGTGATGCAATTTTTGCCGTTGCCTTAGACCTCAAAGGCAACATTTTGACTATCTAAGGCAACATAAGTAATATTGTTGCAATAGAACCCTATTTGGGTCTATGGCAACACCCATAGGTATCTGTAGCAACATTCCAAAATGTTGCTGTAGATATGAACTTTTTGAATTTGTGGGGCCCACAATATAGAGCATATTTGATTTTTTAATAAAAATAAATATTTATTTAATAAAATACTATTGCACAGAATTTGATATTTAAACAGTAATTTATTTAAATAAATATTTTATTTCAACATTTGAAATAGTACAAATTCCTGACTCCACTATTTTACAATTCAATGATATATAACACTGATATTCACATATACAGATATTCCTCACTACATCACTCAGTTCACTCATCACATATGCAGTTTCAATTTATACAAACACCGACACTGACAAATATATGCCGAGCCGAAGGCGAGCCGAGTGCCGAGCCGAAGGCGAGCCGAGAAGCGGGTCCGGGCGCAGCGCCGGCGGGGGTCCGGGGCACCGCAGTCCCGGCGGGGTCCGGGGCACCGCAGTCCGGGGCACCGCAGTCCGGGGCGCAGCGCCGGTTAGGTCGAACAAGTGGGCACCGCCCGATTCATCCGATTTCGAAAGATCGAGCCTTCTTTGAAACCTGTCTTCAAGCTCATGCACATTTGATTTGACTCTGTCTTCAAGCTTATATCCAGCTGTCCAGTCTTTAATACCTGTCACATATAATTCAAAAGCAGTAATCTGGAAAATAATATTTAACTCGAACAGAAAATGAAAATATTTTTGTTATATTATTTGCCTCAGGTATTTGGGTTGTTTCTTTTCATAAGTGCATAAGCCAAACATGAATGCAACACATGGATACAAGGCAGTATGGAAGACAGCAAACAACAGTTCAAGCAAAAATGCACAAAGGAGAAGCCAAGTGCACAAAGTAGTACTCAACACAGCAAGCAACATAACATGACCAAGAAATGCATGTACATGGATGAACATACATGCATCATAAGGCTTGGTACAAGAAACTACTCAAGTGCAACTACTCAAGTGCAAGTTCATACTCAAGTGCAGCCAGATATGTAGACAAGCCAAAAAAACGAACACGGCACAAGGTCAAACCCGAGTCATCGACTGGATTCAACTCAGGGCCAAGCAACCAACAAAACAAACAAGAACCAGGTTCAGCAAAATATAGACAAGCCAGTGCAAGAAACACAGCAGTACACATAGGCAGCCCATCAAGCAAAAACAGTGAATGCATCAGGCATGTACAAGAGAAACCTAGGCAGTAACATGATATACAGAGGACTTGGAGCATCAGTTCATGTTAAAGAACAAGGTTAGCATGGTGCCAGTTCAGTCCAGACCAAGCAAAACAAACAAAGCTCAACACACATATGTTTGTATTCATCATTGCAATCCAACATACCAGATTTCTCAAAGTCCAACAGAAAGATTAAACACGAGATTATAGGAAATAAAGCCTATAAATAAATCCCAATTCATCATCGGCAAAAGCGTGCGAGTGTAACCAAAATCAAGAATATTCAAGTAAACCAGAAGGCAGAAAACATACCAAATAATATCACATCGCACCCGACGACGAAGTCAAAGCAATTCGAGCAATCAATCAAGGAGAACGAAGGAGCAAGCTACCAGGAACGTTTCTCACACTAGATTCGATCAATCAGAGCATCAAAGCAACTGGAATCGCGTGCCCTAGTTTTCACCGAAACCAATTCGACTACCCCCTGCCACTCTGACATCAGGCCCCAACCACGAAATTGTGACCAAATCAGCAACTCCTTGAACCATCGCAATCCCACAGCCTTACCTCGAATCACCAGAATCGCCAAAAACCTGAACAAAATCGCAAATCCGGAAGTAGTGAGGAAAACTGACGCGAGGCGAAAGAAAATAACGGAAATTGATATGGCCGACAAGGGATAAAATCAAAGCCAGTTATTCTCCAAATCGAAGAAACAAGGAGGAGCGGCGTCATTTTTTTTAAAGTCGGAGGAATAAAAATTAGGGATTGGAAAATTGGGGGTGAGAAACGAAAGCGGATGAGTGAAAAGTAAAGCGGGAAATGGAAATTGGTAAGGTGTGGATCGATGGTGTGAATCGACGGTTGAGATTTTGTTTTAAATGGTGGTGTGGATCGCTGAGGTGTAATTTATTTTTTTATTTTTTAATCTGATAACATCTATGGCAACACTATATAAAAATGTTGCATCGTGTTACACTTGTTTAGCTAGAGCAACACATTTCTATGGCTAAGGTAACACCAAAAATACAACGTTGCAGTAGGACCAAAATTCTATAGCTATCGCAACATTTTAGCTGGCAACACCTTGCAAAAATGTTGCAGAAGGTCATTTATGGCGTAGTGTATGCTTAAAGACGAGAAGAAAATATTGGAAGAAGAACTTGAGAAAACTCAAGACTCACTTTCAAATGTTAATTCTCAACTTATATTATTGAGTCAAGAAATTGAAACTCAAAAAGAAAAGAATGATGGTCTTGTTTCTGAAAATCATGTTTTAAAGACTGATATTAAAATGGTTGAACTAGAAAATTCAAGTCTAAAGACCAAACTAGAAGGAATCACTAAAAATGTTTCAAAGTTTAATAAAGGAAGAGAAAATTTATCTAGACTTATTGAGAATTCACAACCTATTAACAATAAAAATGGTTTAGGATATAATAATACTAATCGTAGAAATAGCACTAGATACGCTTTTATGTACAATAAAAATGTTAGTGCCACTACTAAATTTCGAGTAAAGTCGAAACCAAATTTTCATAGAAATTCAAACACTACTATGACTAATAATGTTTATAATTTCTCTAGAAGTACAAATTCATTGACGGGAAATATGAATAAAAATTATCTAAGTATTTGGGTTCTTGTTAATTGGAAAAATAGAGAAAAATGCATTAATGATTATTTTGATATGGTAATTAATAATGAAAATTATATTTATAAAGGTACAACCACACCCAATTGGGTATGGTTTCCTAAAAATTAGGAAATTATAAGAACCTTGGGTATCGCATGCTTTAAATGTTCATTGTTTTTTGATACCTTACGTTATAAGTAGTAGTTATTTTATATTGTTAACACTCATATAATTTATGAACAATATGTCTATTTTTAGATGTTGTGAAGTAAGTAAACATCATTAATATTCCTATTTGGTTTGAGTATGTAATATTTAAACTCGATGTTTTCTTACATGTGTTACATATTCCATATTTTTTTATATTACATCTAATAAGTATTCCTTTTTGTCGATGACAAAGGGGGAGAAAAATGTATGAAAGCTAACATATTTTTTGCAGAAAAGTCGCCATATATTCAGGGGGAGAATTATAATATAGATAAGTTTTACTTCGTCACATAAGTATTGTCATCAATCAAAAAGGGGGAGAATGTTGATTCATGAGTTTTGATTCATGACACAAGCTTCAGAGATCATACGACGAAATACAAAGAGAATACTATATGAAAGCGACAAAAAGAGAATAAGTGCATATTGTGCACTACAAAGGAGACAAGACTACAATCCAGAGATTAGTATGAATATTTTATTTTATTGAGTCTTAGAATATTGTTAAAATCATTCCTCAAATAGTCACACACACACACACAAAACAATTTATATTAAACTGTGTACACTGTGCAAATAACACCAGGTCGGCCGACCGACCAGGATCCTCGGTCGACCGACCCTGTGTCATGTGCACAGCTACACTCTGTTTTGAACGATTTTTAAATTCAGCTGACCGGCCAGAATTTTCAATCGACCGACCAGAGAATAACGGCTAGTTTACTGAAGAGATGCGATCATTTCATGAAGAGAAATGTCCTCTGTTTCAAGAGATATGGACACAACTATTGACTGAAACTCTTCATGAAAGATTATAACTCTTCTACAACTATATAAACATATTCAATTCACTTCTACAATAACCGATTCTTGTTTATAATTCTGAATTCTATTCTCTATTTAATTCTGCAAATAAAACTATTCATTCTCATTCAATATCACTAGAATCCTTGAATTAATTCATATACTTCGATTCTACGTGATTATCTTCCTTCTAAATCTTCACACACATATATACTCTTGAGGATTTGATTATAGGAAAGTTGTACTGTCAAAAGACAATTAGTGTTATTCAGAACACATTCGTCAACAAACTATTTGTATTAAGTTGAAGTCCTCTTCGGCTGTTGAGGCGGAAAAATTCCTGTTCGGCTGCTCAGGTGTCGTATACCTATTCCTCCGGGTTAAGTGAGGGGTTTAGTTTAAATCCAAAGGGTATTCTGGGACTGGACGTAGAACGAGAAGTTCGAACCAGTATAAAAATTCCTGGTGTGCTTACTTTAATTTGTATTTTACTGTTATTATCAGTTTCCGCACTTATATACCATATTACACGATCCTTAGTACTACACGTACACTTTCACATATGTCGTTGAACGGAAGCTTGGAGAGGGAACTTTCAAGCTAGCGACGGTTGATGGCATGGCACTCCCCCGAGCATGGAATAGTGAACATTTGCGATGCTATTATATTTAGCTTGTTTCTTTCGTGTTTTAGGTGCAGTTATTTCATGTATGTTTTTGTTCCATTGTTTCTTAGTTTCTTTTTGTCCATGTAATGTAATCAGGAAATTTAGTTGGTTTTCAATACTAAAGGCTTGAAGCCGTCTTTTCCATGAATTACTGATATTTCTATACCTTGTAGTCGGGTAATAAACAACTAGAGTTACATTATTCTGTATGGCGTACGAACTCACATAAACAGATCAAAATCTCCAAGTCCCCTGAGTGTGGACCGGAGTACTCTAAGTCCCCGTAGCGCGGACTAGAGTATAAACGACTTCAATCTCCGAGTCACCTGAGTGCGGACCGGAGTACTCTAAGTCCCCAGAGGCGGACTAGTGTATAAGCGATTTAAATCTCCGAGTCCCCTGAATGCGGACCGGAGTACTCTAAGTCCCTAGAGCGCGGACTAGAGTATAAACGAATTGAATCTCCGAGTCACCTGAGTGCGGACCGGAGTACTCTAAGTCCCCAGAGCATGGACTACAGTATAAGCGATTTAAATCTCCGAGTCCCCTGAATGCGGACCGGAGTACTCTAAGTCCCCAGATCGCGGACTAGAGTATAAACGAATTGAACCGCCGAGTCTCCTGAATGCGGACCGGATTACTCTTAGTCCCTGGAGTGCGGACTAGAGTATAAGCGATTTGAATCTTCGAGTCCCCTGAATGCGGACCGGAGTGCTCTAAGTCCCCGAAGCACAGACTAGAGTATAAACGAATTGAACCGCCGAGTCCCCTGAATGCGGACCGGATTACTCTTAGTCCCCGGAGCGCGGATTAGAAAATGTTTTAAGTACCAAACATGTGAAACAAGAGATATACAATTCCAAAGAATGTCCGAACAATGTAAAAATGGATTAGGAATTTATTTAACTCATAAGAACCTAAGTTTCTACCATAGTCATACAGAAAGCTGAAAAGCAGAAATCGCTCAAATGACAAAGAAACTAAACTTTATTCAATAATCCAAAATGGGGTTATACAACCACTCCTCCAAAACTTGGAGTCAAAAATCTATCTACATAAACTACGAAAATGAAAAATAAAAAGTAGTTACATGACCTAAGCAAAATCTCATTGTACGAGCATAGTGGCTACTTCTTCGGCTTCTTTTTCTTGTCCTCCTTTGCTTTCTCAGATGACTCCTCTCCCTCACGCTTCCTCTTGGACTTTTTGCTTTCTAAGGAAGCAGAGTCAGGAGTGGGAGGAGGAACATCCAGTGGTTTGGATTTGCCAGGAAGGATGACTTTCAGAGGCCTATTCAGCGGGTCGATGAGTTCTAGTACATGAGACTCGACCTTGATCACAACTTTCTTCTTCTTCTCCTCTGCGAGTCGCTCCTTCATACTCACCTTCAAAGTGGGTTCTGAGGCGCCCGTGATTTCAATTTCATAACTCCCTTCAGCGGGAGATGAAGTGTCAGACTTATCATCATCTAGCGCCCTGATCACTTGAGCATCAAGACCGGGAGTTGCTCCTGTGTGAGTAGCATCGCTTGTTTTCCCCGTCTCCTCCTTGGCGTCATCGCTCCTCGGAGTCGGTTCAGGGTCAGAGCGGCCTGCACAAAAACATAAAGAACAAACATTAGGACCAATGACCGATCACAGAAAGCGACAGATCTTTGAACTTCTAGAAGAAAAGTTTTATACCAGTTTCCTGCTGGCTTTCAGTTGTGCACAGAGTTTCACCCTCCAGAATGGGAGACAGCACGTGAATGCCGAGACCGAGGTCTTCCGGATCATAGCCGGCATGCTGCTCGAATGGGTCAAGTGCTAGCCGATCAGTCGGTTGAGTAGAAGGAGGGGCTGTAGCCTCGGTTCCAGATGGGCCAGCTTTGTCATCTTTCTCTTTTGACGGAGGAGAACCTTTGTTGAAAAGAGCTTTAGCTGCAGACAAGTCCGATGGTTCATTCCCCCTGAGGAACTCTTTCACTAAAGCGTCCTCATCGACCTCCTCGATGCCTGACTCCACCTTCCTAATCTGTATTAAAGTCTCCCAAGCCTCGGCCAGAGATTCAAGGTAGCCCTCGCCTAAAAAGGTCAAGTCCCGGTGCATGAGGACACGGGCATTGTATTCGGCTATTAGTGGGTCGAACATACACTTGATTTCTTCTCTGCCGGCCTCTGCAGCTGTTTCAAGGCGGGAGTCGATCTCCGCAGAAGCTATTTTCTTGCCCTCGTCGTGGGATTCATCTCTCATTGTCCCAACCTTAGAAAGCTCATCCTCGAGCTTTGTCTTCAAGAGACGTGTATCGACAATCTCGTCACAGTACCGTTGAGACTCCTCTTGAGCCGCTATCTTCTCTTACCTCTCCTTAGAGAGTAGCTCCTTCAACTCTTTGACCTGCAGGGCGAGTGCATCCCTTTCTTTTTGAATAGAATCTTTTTCTAAAGCTAGGGCCCCACTGCGCTGGACTGTGATGTCAAGTTCTTTCTTATGGGTCGTCTCTAGACGAGCGACGACCTCCGCAGTCTCCTTGGCACTCTGTTCCACAGTTTCAAGTTTAGACTTGTATAGAGCGAGCTCTTCGTCCTGATTTTTGATGATGTCTTTATCGAAGATAGCTTCAAGCTTCAAGCGGTCGTTTTCTTGTTGACGCTTAACGGATACTTCCGAGACTTTTTCGACCAAATGAACAAACGCGTCATGTTGAACATAGACGTCGTTGTTGCAAGCAATGGCACTCTGCTTGACGTGTCCTGGAATGTGATGAATAGCTGGGAGGAACTTCAGACCATCAAAGCAAATTTTGGAAAATTTAGCTTTAAGTTCGACCAGCTTCTCTGATATAGTTCGGTCTGCCGTAGGAACAGGGGGAAAAGGTTTGAAAGTTCAGTTCTCTTACGATGTTCCCGAGATTGTCGTGTGCTTAATGAACCGGGATGTTGATCTCGGGAAACATCGGGTTGAGACCCCTTCTGCGAAAATTTTTCTCTGTCCGTTTCTGTTTGAGGAGGAAGATCGTGAGAGTATGAAGACTGAGAATGCGATTTCTTCCGATAAGTCGAGTCCCGGGGACGATTGTCACGATCTCCGTAATCGTCCCTATCCTGGCGCTTGCCAGATCCCGAATCACGGCCGAAATGGTGAAAAATGGATGAGCCGTGGAGACGATCGAATCTGTGGGAGCATCCCATGTCACATGTATAGAATAAAAATAACAACGAGTTAGGAAGAATCGGGGTAATGGCAAAAATTGAAGTGTATGGTGAAGTGCATGTGTGCGTGTGTGTCCTAGTGTTCCCCCCGACGGACCAGTTCCTTTATCTTTACTAATTGGAGTGTTATCTCCCTGGATTCGGGCTTGAACTCCCGTATCGCCTCTAGCGGGCGAATGAAACTTGAGGGCCTCTGGATCGTCAAAACCATAGTTGAGTAGATCGTCAGGAATGGTAAGGTTCGACAAGCCCTTCAGAGAACTTTCTAAGTGTTGTGAGGAAGCTTCTTTTTCCACTGGGACAAGGGTAATTTTAGAAGTTCCACCAATTTTTTCCTTCCTCATCTTGTACCTCGTTTTCATTTTCCCCTTAGAAGGGGAAGATGACATTTCGATGTCGTGAACTTCGACTGTTGGGTCTTGAGTGTGGCCGACATTCTCATCTTGTGCTTCGGGTGTCTCAGTCTCCTTAATTTCTCCCTCTTCTAGTGTATTAGGAGCGTTGCGCGCTGAAGACTCGGCCTGTTTTTTCCCTTTGCCAAGGGCAGGCCTGGGAATGGTGACACCCTGAGGAAGGCTTATCCGACGGCCTTCTGCCAATAGCCCAAGCCTTGTAAGTGACTCGTTCGAAATGAAAGCTCTAATATCCCATTCCCTGGCAGGAAGGGCTCGAATAGCTTCGACGGCATCAGAATATCCACGCCCGTCAGGACGTGGAGTGATACCTGGAAAGATGGGTAAAAGTTAGAAGAGGTACGGCTGCTGCTAAACACGGGTAACGGTTCAAGAAATAAGGCTTACTTCCTTCGACCCATCTCCTCGCAAAGCCGGGAGGACAACGTACATAGAACCATTCATGTTTATACAAAGCGAACTTGGTCCATGCTCCAGTTAAGATTTGACATTTGTTGTGCGGCTCGAGAAACACGAATGATGGCCTATCCTTTCGCTTCCAGATGTAATATATGTATCTGATATCGCCCGGAGTTGGAAGCCTAGAGAAGACGTTCATAAAGAGGATGCAAGTGCCGTAGAGGAACGCATGGCCGTTCGGGTGCAGTTGCGATGGAGCAACGTCGATGTATTGCAGCACATTCCGAAGAAACGAATTGAATGGTGGCACACTGCCAACCCAGCACATGAATTTGTTACAGGCTGTGTATCCGACTGGGGGCAAGTGTGGACGGTCATGACCCGATGGGACTAGCACGTCATCAAAGGGATTCCGTGGACAGAGCATATCCAGCGGAGTGTACTTTCGTTAATCTTTGAAGCAAGTGAATCGATAGGGTTGTCCAAGAAAATTGCTGCCTCCAGCGCATCGGGAGCTAAGTCATGTGCAGGAGAAGTTGATGGATTTGAAGTATCTGCGACTTCTCGTTGGGAGGACGGCCTAGGCATGTCCGAAATCGTGGTGGAGCTAGATTTCCGAGACATCGTTGATAAAGATTGAATCTGGCAAAGTACCTGTTCGAACTATACTTAAAAAATAATCGACGTCAGACTTAACAATACGAATATTCCCCCCGTGTAGTGTGTTAACTAGTGCGATCGTTCAGATGTAAACGCCGAGAAATTATAAGTCACAGGATTGATGATGTAAAGTTGAGCCTTGAACTGTCATCTTCGAAGACCGTCATCGCTGACCGTCTCCGAAAGCCAGCATTACAATGTATTCAATTTGGAACTCGGACATTGGCACTGCGTGTTAAAAGATTTAATCCGTTTTTATTGGTTTAAGTTCAAGCTTGCGATTATTGAAACTAAGAAGTTATCAGTCCAGATTAGTTCGATATGCTGGTATGCTTAAGTCCTTCTCTTTGTGTTTGATGTTTGATTAGGCAAGGTGAATAGGATTTCGGTCAAAAATTCTGTTCGGCTAAAAATTCTATTCGACTTAGAACTTTGTTCGGCTTGGAGTTCTGTTCAGTCAAAAGTCTGTTCGGCTTAAGTTCCGTTTGGCTTAGGTTCTGTTCGGCTTAGGTTCTGTTCGGCTTAGGTTCTGTTCGGCTTACGTTCTGTTCGGCTTAGGTTCTGTTCGTCTTAGGTTCTGTTCGGCTTAGGTTCTATTCGGTTTAGGTTCTGTTCGGCCAAAATTCTGCTCGGTCAAAATTCTGTCCGACCAGAATTCTGTTCGAACTCTCTTTTGTTCGGCCTGAAAACGAGTGCACGTAGCAGGTCATGCCGAGTTGATTCACTCGGCCTTCTGCCCTTAACATAATTTCCCTTCTTTTCCATCTCTCCCAACCAACGTACCCAAGTCGTTCGGCAAGCTGTGTCAAACCACGGTCATGCTGATCCACTCCACTAAATCTTAACTCCAATTTCACTACCATACTTCACTTCCATCGCTCGGCATAAGGAAGTAATACCGAGCCACATCAATATGTCTTCCACCAACTCTCTCCTTCAAACACCTCTGCCATCCTCTTCTCTTCTACCGTCCTTCTAGCCTTAAACTCCTTTAAAACACCCACACTTTGCCCTTAACTCCTTAAAACACCCACACTTCGCCCTTAACTCCTCCTACTCCACGCAATTACTTCCGACCTTGATTTTGTAGAGATTCGCGAGTTCGAATCTCATACTAGGTTCCCTAATTGGAGTGAAGTATTTGAGGAAAAGTTTTTTACCTAAGAGATGAGTCGAAGCTCGGGGAGATTCTGGAGTAGGGAACGTGGTTTTAATTGGATTCAATTGGTTGGGGAAGGAAGTGAGGCTACGTATGGTATTTGAGAAGGGAAGGGAAAAGTAGATAATTCTCTGAAGTCTATTGAGAGGCAAAGTTCGTAAGTACTGAAAAGCGGAGGTAAAAGTAAAAGGGAGAAGAAGAAGGAGCATTGGCTTATATAGAGAGAAGGGAAGTCGAAGAGACTATAATCGGTAGAACTGGTCAAATCGACATTGTTCGGCATCCAGGGTGCTCGGCATCGGCTTTGTCGTTCGGCATCCAGGGTGCTCGGCTTCGGCTGTGTCGTTTGGTATGGACATATCGTTCAGCATCCAGGGTTATTCAAAGCCCACCACGTTTAACCACATGATGTACTTTGGGGGGCAAGTGTTACCTGAAGGTTTGACCAGGCAACTAGGCACTGGCACATCAATCGGCAACTAGGCACTCGGCACTGACACATCGATCAGCATAGAGGGTCGTTCGGCATACATGGATCGGCATTCCAGAGTGATCGGCACACATAGATCGTTCGGCATACAGGGATTGTCCAGCATGGCAGAGCGTTCGGCATTCCATACTACTCGGCATCCACACATCGTTCGGCATGGCAGAACATTCGACATATGGAGTTGATCTGCGTCTAGAGATGTTTGGCATCAGTCTGTTCGGCATCGATGGTTCGGCATCAGTCTGTTCGGCATCGATGGATCGACATCGGTCCGTTTGGCATCGATGGTTCGGCATTGGTCCATTCGGCATCGATGGTTCGGCATCGGTCTATTCGGCATCGGTCTGTTCGGCATCGATGGTTCGGCATCGTTCTGTTCGACATCAATGGTTCGACATCGGTCTGGTCGGCGTCGATGGATCAGCATCAGTCTGTTCGGCATCGATTGTTCGACATCGTTATGTTCGGCATCGATAGTTCGGCACCCAGAACTCACTCTTTCTGGGCTGAGGTAATCGGCTGCCAGGCCCACCAGGGGAGTCCAACCCATCTTTGCCTATAAATAGAGAGGCAGGGGCACAGTGAAAGGGACCTTTTTTCGAGAACACTGGGGAGACTTTGCCGCTTTCAAGACTCGTTCTTTTTACTTAGCAATTGTATTCAAGTAGTTGGTGTACGGATTGTATCTGTAATCAATTATCAAGTAAAGCAATAAAGTTTAACCTCAAAGTGGACGTAGGCAGTTACGCCGAACCACTATAAATCTGGTGTTCTCGTCTTTGCATTCAATTTAACATATTGTTCTCTGTTTAAATTGACTTTCTTCATTAATCTCTCTACATAATCTTTCTAAATGGGGTTAGTGACCAATTTTGGTGCTAACAATATCAAAAGGAGAAGATTATAGGAAGGTTGTACTATCAAGAGACAAATCTGTGTTATCAAGAACACATTGTGTCAAATACTCTCTGTATAAGTTGAAGTCCTGTTCTACTGCTCAGGCAAGTGAAGTCCTCTTTGGCTGTTGAGGTGAAATCTTGTTCTGTTGCTCAGGTCCCTGTTCGGCTGCTTAGGGGTTGTATAGACCTATTCCTCCGGGTTAAGTGAAGGTTGTTGTTTTAGTGAAATTCCAGAAGGATTCCAGAAGGATAACATCACAAATATGGAAACTACAAATCTTGAAAATGATGAAAACATTAATAATAATAATGAATTAAGATCTCCACCAAAAATATTACGGGATCATCCCGTTCAAAATACTATCGGAGAAATTAATTGAAATGTACGAACTAGAAGTCAACTAAATCAAATGAGCCACGTAGCATTCCTTTCCAATATCGAACTAAAGAATCCTAAAGAAGCTTCCACAGACGACTACTAGATTATTTCAATGTAAGAAGAACTAAATCAGTTTGAACGCAATGAAGTTTGGGAACTAGTTCCTAGACCAAGTGATCAAACTGTTATTGGAACAAAATGGGTCTACAAGAACAAAGCAGATGAACAAGGCAACATTACCAGAAATAAAGCAAGGTTAGTTGCACAAGGATACAATCAAGAAGAAGGAATTGACTACAAAGAAATGTTTGCTCCGGTCGCAAGACTAGAAGCAATACAGATCTTAATGGCCTATGCATGTTTTCACAATTTCAAACTTTATCAAATGGACGTTAAAAGTGCCTTTCTGAATGGTTATATAAAAGAAAAAGTGTATGTTGAACAACCTCCATTATTTATTCACGAGAAATTTCCTGTCATGTTTACAAACTTAAGAAGGCTCAATATGGTTTAAAACAAGCACCACGTGCTTGGTATGATCGACTGAAGACTATCTAATTTCTTCAGGATTTAAAATTGGGAAAGTTGATCAAACACTTTTCATTAAACATTCGAAAAAGGATATTTTAATAGTTCAAATTTATGTTGATGATATCATTTTTGGTTCTACCAATGACAAGTTATGTCAGGACTTCTCCGAAATAATGAGCAAGGAATTTAAAATGTCTCACATGGGAGAACTAACATATTTTCTTGGTTTACAAATCAAACAACTTCAAAATGGCATTTTCATTAATCAGGAAAAATATTGTGATAATTTAATCAAACGATTCAGAATGGAAAACACTTCTGCCAAATCGACTCCAATGAGTACAAATACGCATCTTGAAAAAGATGAAAGTGGCAAAAGTGTTGACCAAAAATTATACCGAAGTATGATTGGATCATTACTATATTTAACGGCAAGTAGACCTGACATAATAATGAGTGTCTGTTTGTGTGCTAGATTTCAGGCCAACCCAAAGGAATCCCATTTAAGAGCCGTGAAACGTATATTATGTTATCTCACTAACACCAAGGATTTCGGTCTATTCTATCCAAAAGAATGTCCATTCGAGTTAGTTTCATATAGTGATGCTGATTTCGGTGGATCTCGAACAGATCGAAAAAGCACAAGTGGTACGTGCCATTTTATTGGAAAATCACTAGTCTCTTGGTTTAGTAAGAAACAAAACTGCGTTTCTCTCTCTACATGTGAAGCAAAATATATTTCTACTGCTTTGGCTTGTGCTCAAGTAATCTATATGCAACAAACACTTAGAGATTTCAATATAAACTTAACAAATTCAACTATATATTGTGACAACTCTAGTGCTATTAACAAATCCTATCAATCATTCACGAACAATACATATTGACATTCGTCATCATTTTCTTCGTGATAATGTTGATAAAGGAACAATAAATTTGGATTTTGTTTCTTCTGAAAATCAGTTGGCTGATATTTTTACAAAACCTCTTTTAGAAAATGTTTTTATCAAACTTAAACGAGAACTTGGTATCGTCTCACTTAAAAATTTATGAAATCTTTCAAAATTTCAAAAATTCAAACTTGAGTTCTTGGTTTGGAAGTTTAATTCTTTTAACCTTCAAAACAAACTCTTTCAATAAGTACCTCTTATTTCCTTTGTTTCAAATCTGTGTATATTATGGTTTCAAACATCTCATCCACCACTTTTTAACTTACATTCTATTTTTAAACTTTTCAATATACTTTATGAACTCAATCCGTTCTCTTTTTTTAACAAAAGCTTTATTACTATAGATTTCAACTTTCTTATTCCCCTTTTCACCATGGCTTCAAACAACAACAACTCTGAAAGCTCACCTTCATCATAGTCTACATCTTCCTTAGAAATACTGGTTACTCCAACACCACATGAACCGGCTAGACCTAATCCTTCATATGAACCATCTAGTTATACTCCAGAAAGGAAGAAATCTTGACGATTTCTTTTCTTTGGTTCTCCATGAACTAAAGAAAAAATAGTCGAGATTCCTCATTACCAGAAAGAACAGTTGGATTTGCAACGAGAAATGTATTACGAACAGAAAGTTAATGCCAAATGACTTAGTTTCATCGAACAAGTGGCATTAAAATTCTGCGGTACATCTCTAAAGAAAGATGTAGTTCAACCTTCAACTTCGAATCCATGGGAGCCTAGTCCACAACGTCCTCCGGTTTCTCCAAATTTTTGGGAACGTCGACCCTATTGGTCTCCATTGCAACCATACACGGAGATAACCAAGATTGAACCGGAAGATTGCAAGACTCCAAGTGATTCGAACTAATGCTTTCTTTTATTTGTTTTGAATAATCATATTATATTCTATGTATCATTCAAATATTAATAAATTTATATTTATATTTTTATAATTTTATGGTCTGAAATGTGCTTTGACACACGATTCAGACGTCTGAAATGGATATTTCAGACGTCTGAAAATTATCTTAGAAGCAAAATTTTACTTCAGATTCAGACGTCTGAATCTCTGTTTTCAGACGTTAATATAGGCCAAAATGAACTAAAACCTTTCTGACTCGATTTTCTTCATTTCAGCCGTCTGAAATCATTATTTCAGACGTCTGAAATCATCTGGCTATTCAAATTTGAATTGTTTTTTGCACGTTTTCCTATGCAACTTCTCCTTTTTCAACCGTCTCTACCTCCTTTTTGTTCCTCATTCTTCATCTTTTTTAGCTTATTCCTCCATTAAAAATCAAAACTTTCTTCAAATTAGTCTCTAATGGCTCCAAAACAAAAAAGATCAAGGCCATCTACTTCGTCATCTACCCCAAACATCGATCAATGGCTATGGAATGAGCAAGCAAGACAACGTTTTGCTCAAATGAGTAGATCTAACTTCTTTCCAGGTGCTTTCATGAAATTTGAAGAATTCCAGGCTGATCGGATTCAACAAATTGTAAGATCAAATGGGTTAGAATCTCTTGTCCCTTATGCGGCTAATAATGTCAAAATCAATCATCTTTTGGTTGAGCTATTTTATGCTAATATGAATTTGGACCATCACACCCCTCACAATCGCAACGATTGCATTTGGACATTAGTTTGTGGTGTTAAAATTTATCTACCCCTTGCTCAACTTGGTGATATACTTCAATGTCCATCAATGGGGACCGACTTGGATGAAGTTGATGTTTCTTTAAACTTGCATGATAAAGACGATGTCTCATACCAATTTTTGCATGATGACATTGTTTGCACAAAAAATGGACAAACACCTCAAAATCGTATGATTTAGTAGATCTTATGTTGTTCTTAGTGGTTTGGGTGATTTATGCAAATATATGAAAAGCAGGGGCTAAACTGTAAAAAGACATGCAGATTTATAATGGTTCAGCCAGAATGTGCCAACGTCCACTTCATATGTTATTCTCTTCTCTTGTTTAGATTACAAGTACAAAGCTTTGATACAAGTAAAAGAAAGTTGTTTGAAAGTTCTCTCCGTGCTTGAGCTCTCAAACTTGTCCTCCATTGTTGTACCCCTGCCCCTCTATTTATAGAGTGAGGCTGGGAGCAGGGGTCTTGGATGTATATAGCTGCTGGTGGGCTTGGGCTGATGCAATCTGGCCTGGTGGAATTGGTCCGGTTTCCCTTGGTTCGACGGAGGAAATTGAGTGGACCGGTAGAACTTTGGTTCGGTGAAGACTTCATTTGGTGGAGAACTTTGTTCGGTGGAAACTTCATTCGGTGGAGAGCTTTGTTCGGTGGAGACTTTGTTCGGTGGAGAGGAGGGGTTGAAGGGATTGACGCCGAATGGGTTGGTTCGGTGAGGCATTTTGAAGAAGGAGGATGGGTTGGTAGCATAAGGAGAGAGATGGTTTGGCAGTAGACTTAGTTTGGTGATGAGAATTCTTCCAACACTTGCCCCCCCCAAAGTAGGGCATGTGTGTGTACATGGCGTGCTTTGTTTTCCTGTAGTTGAGATAGTTTCGTTCGGTCTTGGGCGTGCCAGATCAGTTGGTTCGGTCGGTATGTTTCGCCTATAAATAAGGGCCATAGGTTGCTTTTATTGTATCGAGATAGACGAATCAATCTGAGTGTCGGATCAGTCTGAGTGCCGAATCAACCTAAGAGCCGAATCAACCTAAGAGCCGAATCAGTCAGAGTGCCGAATCAACCTAAGAGCCGAATCAACCCAAGAGCCGAATCAACCCAAGAGCCGAATCAACCTAGGAGCCGAATCAGTCTGAGTGCCGAATCAGGTATGTTCCCTTTTGCCAAATGTGTTCTTATTATGGACTACCGGACGATCTCTTGAGATCCCAAATACCGAATGATTTCAATCAAGAGCCGAATCAACCTAGGAGCCGAATCAGTCTGAGTGCCGAATCAGGTATGTTCCCTTTTGCCGAATGTGTTCTTATTATGGACTACCGGACGATCTCTTGAGATCCCAAATACCGAATGATTTCAATGTCGGATGGCAGGATGCCGAATGGTCTTGGAAAACTTGTCATTTCTGAGAGTTTAAGCGAACGAATCCTTAGCTTGTTATGTTTTGATTATGACTCGAATTCTAGACTGTATGCACCCGTCGGTTTATGTTTCCATCCCTCCTTGTTCTAACAATATGCTTTTTCGGTGTTTGCAGATAAATGTCTCAAAAAGCAGAAACTCGATCAGATAAAAAGAAGTCCCAGGGCGAAGGAGAATCTTCCACAGTGCCCCCTGCTCAGCCAGGACCGGAACGTCACGGACCTGCCCCGAGATCACTAGTGGACGGGTACGGCCCTCAAGAGCTTCTGAACTCCCCGCCCGATTGCTTTCCCAGCTCCCTCAAGAAGGAGCGGCTTGATGTCATCTCCCGTTCTTTCGGAATTGATAGGGCGCGCATGCTGTTGCCAAGGAGAGAAGTTATGCCATATGACCCTCCCGAAGGGTACTTTGCCTACAGTAGATACCACTGCATGTGTGGTGCCATCCCGCCTCTTAATGCTTGGGTAGTCAGCTTTCTTACATATCTAAAGGTGGCCCCATTCCAGCTCCAACCCAACTCTTATACTATACTGGTGAGCCTCTTCGTCATCTTTCAGAGGAAGTATGGGCGTGCTCCTTCCAACCGGGAGATCTGGTACTTATATAATTTGAGGGGCTATAAGAAGGGGTCCCCATACGTCGGCTTGGAATCAGCTGTAACCTTCAAGCCGGTCTTGGATCTGTATTCTAAGTACAACATGTTCAAGAAGGAGTGGTTCTTTTTCAGGGACGACTCTGTTTCCATTCGGCGTTTCACCTCTGGATGTAAGTCGACGCTTTAATTATAATTTTCATTCTGGTTGCGATGCTTCTTCTCATACGTTTTCATTTTTTGCTAGCGACAGGTGGCTTTGCGGTTGTGGAAACTGATCGCTTGGTTCAGATGGCGGTTGAGATAGAAGCTATCCCCGGGAGAGATAGATCAGCTGCTTACCTAATCAGAAATGCGACCCTTCTGGAGTATAATATGATCCTTCCACAGCAGTCAGTAGTCAAGCAAAGGGAAACGGCGGAGGAGAGGGCGGCTGCTCAAGCTAAGGGAGGTATCACAGTAGAGAGTGGCAAGAGGAAACCTTTCACAAAACCTCCATTTGTCGGAGGTAAGAAACTTAAGAAGTCGGATGGTCCCTCCCCCAGCACTTGTCCAATTACTCAGGGGGAGGAAGGTGTGGAGGAAGAGAGAGATGAGGGTGGAGATGACCGGGAAGGTGGTGATGGTGGCGATGGCATCGGGGCCTTGCTTCCTAGGCAAGCAGACGAGATTCAGGAGTGGACGGATGATGCATTCCGCCAAGCTTTCGAGGGGCTGGACGGAGAATCGGCTTTGGTAGAGAAATCCGGGAAAGTTGACAAGGCCGAGACCGGTGCAAGCGTGTCTTCCCAGACTATTCCAGCCAAGGTGGCTCCGACGACTCAAGGTGAACTTTTGACTTTTGCAGGCTCCATTCATGATAAGGACTTAGGAATATTTTATGATCCGCTCCCGTCCTGGAACGAAATCCAGGACTTATTGCAGTATCCTACTCCTCCCCAGGGTTTGTATAACAGATGTGTTTCCTTTTTTTTAACTTTTAATTTAACGCGTTTCTTGAATTATGGATCAATGTAAGCTTGTGACACTTGTTCTTCATATCAGGAGCAGGTAAAACGGCCAAGGCCTTAGAGCTTCGGCACAGGCTTGAACAATACAAGCTCTCCAAAGCTTCCGCCAAGCCGAAGCCTTCGACCCACCATTCCGGGGATGTAGTCGGCTACCGTCCTCTTCTCGGGGTTATTGAAGAGGGTATTCAAAAGTGAAAGAGGAGTCATTCTTTATCTGAACCTTCACTTGGTCCTCAGCCCCCAGTTCAGCCTCTTCACGATATCACGGAGGAGGATACTGAGTTCGCACTCTCTCCGCACCCGTATGAAAATCCTACCGTTACTCAGATTGATCGTCCTGGCTTGGCTCGTAATCCATTTGCGGGTCACCCTGATCTGGATCCAATTTCCCATGATATTACCTTCGACGAGGTTACCGGTGAGCACCTTCTTCCCCGTAATCCCATGGTACGGGTGCTTGATGAGGCTAAGTCCTTAGATCTCGATTTACTTACTACTCAGATAGTTACCATGGGAGACGAGGCCAAGGTTAATATTGATCGGGTGGCGGAGGAGACTAGGAAGCTGATGGGGCATCATGCCCGGCTGGTTAAGGCTGGAGAGGAGATTGGGAGTGCCAACATCCGACTACGATTGATGGTTTTGGACCAGGCCAAACAGCTTGCTGATCAGGCCATTCAGATTTCTCAGCATGAGGCTGCCTCCGGGCAGTTGAGGAAGACTATGGAGGAGGCTAGTAAGGCGGAATTGCGGAAGATGGAGGCTGCCTGCAAGGAGCAGATAAATATGGCCATCTCGACAGTGGACGAGGTTCGGAGGGCGGATCTTGAGCAGGTAGAGGAGCTGTCGGGGAAGCTTGAAGCCGCAGAGCTTGCTCAGGTCAGGCTAAAGGAGGAGATGGAGGCGATGAGGAGGTCACTTCAGGCTGACTACTCGCGATACCGACTGGAGAGGGATGCTGCCATTGCAAGGCTATCGGTTTCTGAGGCTCGTATGAGGGAGTTTGAGGAAAATGAGGGGATGATGGATGATATGCTGCAGGATATGTACTTTCGCATTTGGAAACAGGGCAGCTTATCTTGGATGGACGACTACCCCCGGGTTATGGCTAGGATTTACCTCAGGGCTTTAGAGGAGGCCAAGGCTGAGGCGGATAAGGAGGGTGGAGCGGCCTTTAGGATGGATGCGGTTACCGCTCAGTTCACCAAGGAGGAGAAGATAGCGGTAAAGGAGGGGATGCGGTTGTTTGCGGTTGAAGAGGCAGGTGTGGAAGTAGGGGATGACGACCAAGACGATCAAGGGGAAGTTGCTGGTAACCTCTTCTTCATTAGTTTCTTCTTTCGTTAACTCTGTTGCTTATCACTAATGATTTCTCTTCTTGCCTGATCAGGCGGTCAACACCAACAAGACAAGGGTAAAGATCCAATGCAGCCAGCTCCTTGATTCGACCTGGATGTTTCTTTTGGTTGACTCGATACTGTTACACATGTTGGTTTTAAAACAGTAACATGGCTTTCAAGTTATAATGGTGCTACTTGTAATAAGAGATTTGATTTTCGGCATGTAATTCTTAACTTATGATAATTTCGTTATATATGGATGTTTTTTTTGTAGTCTTAACGTGCTGAATAAGAAGTATAGCTATGCGTGTACTTGTGATTCAGTGGTATTTGATGCTAAGTTCCTGCTTAAATTATAATTTCATATCTTGTAATACTAACGTGATGTGCGAATAAACTACAGCTATGTTTTTAGGCACACAAAAATAAAATACCATCCCTTCTGCTTTAGTTGTAGACGACGGCTTTAGCGTGACTGAGTATGAAAATGTGGTCGAGTGCCCGGCCATTCGGTATCATTTGCAAATGCCTCCTATTCTGTGACCTGTGCTTTAGGGATCGTTATAGAGGATAAGAGGAAAGTTTTAAAAATAGAATGGAAATATAGGAAATAGTAAAAACTTCCAATCACGGAAGGCCGTCGATGTGCTTAAGTTCGTGGCAAATGGGTTTTGTAGTCACTTTCCCTAGCTGTGGGTCTTAGAGACATTTGTCACCCATCTTACGCCTCCGCGGGGAGTTAATTCTTTTTTACCTCATCCGTACTTAAGACACATCGGAGCCGGGATCGTGCACGGTAATTACCCGAGCCATTATGGCCCGTAATCGTGGGTATTATTCGATTTACGGTGGCCGGCTAGCGTGGGTGCCGATCGTCAACCATGAACTGCCCCTGGCTGGCCACACCTTATGTTGGGGCTTATAGTTGGTTCACGGTTGCTGGCGAGCCGAACGCCGTAATGAGCTGCCTCGGCTATAGTCGGCCTTCTCGGTGGCTTATAATCGGCTCATTACAGTTGGCTTTAAGGGCCGTCGCGATCAATGAGTTAACCCGCAGCAGAGGGGTGCTGGAGCAAAAGTGTCTCATTGGCGAGGGCATAGATTCGCATAGTACATGTCAGGTCTTGTCCAGGTGAAGTTGCGTTGTGGAGTGCTTTGAATTGAAACACTGTATGCACAGGATTTTTTTCAACAGAAAAGGATAAAGTCAACAAGCAGCCAAGATATAAAGGAACAAGTTAAAAAAGAGACAAGGTTTTTTTTAAAGTGGTTCGGCACGAAAATGCCTACGTCCACTGATTCTCTCTGTTAATTCACTTCATATGGGCAATACAAGTTAAGAAAAGTATCGACGGAGGTGTTGGATGTTCCATGCCCTCTGGAACACCTCTCCGTCCACTGTTGACAAAATATAGGCTCCGTTGTGGAGATCTTTATGAATTACATATGGTCCATCCCAGATTGGGTCTAGCGCTCCGGGGCGAGGGAAGATTCGCTTGAGGACAAGATCCCCTTCTTGTAAGGTATGATGCTTGACTTTGGAGTTGTATTGTGCCGCCACTTTTTGTTTGTGGGCTGCTGCTTTAAGGACTGCATCATTTCTTCTCTCCTTAACTAGATCCAAAGACATGTGAAGGAGTTCTTCGTTCTCTTCTGGGTTATAGTGGATCCTACGGTGGGAAGGCACAATGGTTTCAACTGGGAGCATAGCCTCCAATCCGTATGCCAAAGAGAAAGGAGTGTGCCCCGTTGATGTTCTGAAAGATGTGCGATAGGCCCATAGTGCCGTAGGAAGTTCATCCACTCAAGCGCCCTTTGACTTTTCGAGCTTCTTTTTGATTAGAGTTTTCAGAATTTTGTTGACGGCTTCGACTTGTCCGTTTGCCTGGGGATACGCTACGGATGAGAAGCTTTTGTGAATTCCGTGCTCTTGGCACCAGTTGGCGAATTCCTCGTTGTCAAACTGAAGTCCATTGTCTGATATGATTTTGAGTGGGACTCCGTACCTGCACAGAACATTTTTGATCAAGAAGTTAATAACTTTTGCTGAAGATACTTTATTCAGAGGTTCCGCTTTCACCCATTTGGTGAAGTAGTCGACTGCCACTATAGCGTATTTGGCCCCGCCTCGGCCCATTGGTAGTTCGCCGATTAAGTCAATTCCCCATACTGCAAAGGGCCAAGGGCTAGTCATTTGAGTAATCTCAGTCGTTGGCAGCCGCGGAATCTTAGCAAACTTCTGGCATCTGTCACACTTTTTGACGAAATCCAAGGCGTCCTTGCTTAAGGTGGGCCAGAAGTATCCATATCGGAGTGTCTTTTTTGCTAATGTTTGTCCTCCGGTGTGATCTCCGCAGCTTCCTTGATGAATGTTGGATAAGATTTCCCTGGCTTCCCTCCCAGCGACACACCTTAATAACGGGTTAGAGAATCCGCGTCGATAGAGGATGTCTTCTTGTATTGTGTAGCGGGAAGCTTTTCTCAAGATTTTCTTGACTTCGTTACGCCCGTTGGGTAGTGTGCCGTTTTGTAAGTAGTCTCGGATGGGAGTCATCCAAGTTGCCTCTTTGGTTGTAGCTATCAGATTCACTTGCTCAAAACTTGGGGTCAGTTGCTTTGAGATGGTTACTGCCCCGAAGATGGCACTGTCTCTCACACTTGCTTGCTTTGCCAATTCGTCGGCCTCTTGGTTCTCTTCCCGAGGAATGTTTTTGACTAAGTAGTGGTCCAATCGGTTGAGAAGTAACTTGGTCTTCTTTAAATATGCTATGAGTCGTTCTTCTCGAGCTTGGAATTCTCCTAGTATTTGATTAACAACAAGTTGAGAATCGCTGTGAAGACACTAAGAATTGGCTCCGATTTCTACGGCAAGTTCTAGTCCGGCTATCACTACTTCATATTCTGCATCATTGTTGGTGGCAGCGAACTCCAACCTTATAGCATAGTGTAGTTTGTTTCCCCTGGGAGTGATTATTACCACACCTGCCCCCGAGCCTTGTTCGTTCGATGCACCATCCACAAAGAGATTCCACTTGATGTCTTCTGCTATTTCCAATTGCTTCTTATCTTCGTTGGTAGTGAATTCTGCAATGAAATCAGCCATGGCTTGTCCCTTGATGGCGGTGCGAGGGTGATAGGTGATATCATACTGACTTAGTTCGATGCACCATTTAAGTAGTCGCCCAGAAGTGTCGGGACGGTGGAGTACCTGCCTCAGTGGCTGATCGGTCAGAACTTTGATGGAATGGGACTGGAAGTGGTGACGCAGTTTCTGGGATGTGATTAGTAAACAGTATGCTAGCTTCTCAAGTTTAGGATATCTGACTTCTGCCCCCATAAACCTCTTACTGATGAAGTAAACTGGCCGCTGCGTGCGGTTGTCTTCTCTTACCAAGGCAGCGCTTAGGGCGTGAGATGACACAGCAAGGTACAGGTAGAATTCTTCGCCTTCGCTTGGAGTCGAGAGTACCGGTGGTTTCTGGAGGTGTTCGATTAAGTTAAGGAAAGCGGTCAGGCATTCGCCGGTCCATTCAAACTTTCCTCTGTCTTTCTTTAGAGCTTCGAAAAAAGGCACACACTTGTCCGTTGCTTTGGAGATGAATCGGCTTAAGGCGGCCACTTTTCCATTCAGGCTTTGCATTTCCTTCCGAGTGGAAGGTATATTGATATCCCTTAGCGCTCGGACTTGTTCAGGGTTTGCTTCAATCCCTCTAGCATGGACGATGAATCCTAAGAACTTTCCTGATGACACTCCGAAGGAGCATTTTAGAGGATTCAACCTCATTCCATACTGTCGAAGTACTTGAAACATCTCGCCTAGGTGGCTTACGTGATCGTCAGCTTTCCTTGACTTTACCAGCATGTCATCCACATATACTTCCATAGTTTGCCCTATTAGCCCCGCAAACATCTTGTTGACGAGGAGCTGGTAGGTGGCTCCTGCATTTTTAAGTCCGAAGGGCATTACCTTATAGCAGTATAAACCACGGTCGGTGATGAAACTAGTGTGGTCTTGGTCGGGAGCATGCATAGGAATTTGGTTATACCCTGAGTATGCGTCCATAAAAGATAAGAGCTTGTGCCCGGCTGTGTTGTCTACAAGCTGGTCGATTCGGGGAAGTGGGAAGCAATCCTTTGGGGAGGCGTCATTTAGGTTGGAAAAGTCAATGCATGTTCGCCACTTCCCATTAGCCTTCTTTACCAGCACTGGGTTAGCGATCCATTCCGAGTAGATGGCTTCTCGTATGAAGTCATTGGCGAGCAGATTCTTTACTTCTTCGTCGAGGGCTGCTGACCGCTCTGCCCCCATACTTCTCTTTTTTTGTTTTACGGGCGCCTTGGTAGGATCAATGTTTAATACGTGGCATGCTATGTCGGGGGAGATTCCGGTCATGTCAGCGTGTGACCATGCGAATACATCCAAGTTGTGGCGGAGAAAATCGATGAGTTGTTCCTTCAACTCTACTTTTAGTTGGGACCCAATTTTCAATAGTCTACTTGAGTCGTGCTTGTCTACAGATATAAACTCCATAGCCTCTGCAGGCTCGGCGGTGGCCTCCTCCCCTTTGTCCCTAGGATCTAATTCATTGAAGGGGTCACTGGTATATCGAAGAGGAGGGGCTTTCTTTAGTTGCTATGCTTCTAGACTTTTCGTGCAGAGGGCAACCTCTACACCCTTCCCTTTATCCTTCCTGTGGTTGTTGCGAAGTTCAGTCACATAGCAGTCTCGAGCAACGTCCTGGTCTCCTTCTACTTCTCCTACTCCATTGTCCGTTGGAAATTTCATTTTTAAGCACCATGGGGATAGGACAATTTGGAAGTCAGACAAGGCTGGCCTTCCTAAGAAGGCGTTATAGGTCGAATGGTTTTCTATTAGCACAAACGTCTGTTTTCGTACAACGGAGCGGGGATGGCTTCCAATCTCAACAAAGAGGTCTAGTTGCCTGAGGGGCATCTTCGCATCTCCAGTGAAACCGTGTAGTGGGTTATTGCAGGGAGATACATCCTTCATTGATAATTTCATTTTGTCGAATGCATGTTTGAACAGGATGTTCACTGAGCTTCCAGTGTCTACTAAGATTCGGTAAACTTCGGCGGGACCGAGCCGGGCAGAGATAACCATGGGATCCATGTGAGGGTACTGCCTTCCTTCCAGGTCACGCTTACCGAATGTGATGTCATCACTTTCTTTCCGTTTCGGGTGGCGTTCTTCTATAACCGAATTGACACAGTCTTTACTGTCTCTAAGCAACTTTCCGTATCTTTCCATCTCTTTCCAGCTCTTGTCTGCGATGTGCGATCCTCCTGAGATGGTATGGACCGCTATCTTCTCTTGACTAGAGCCGCTAGCGTTGCAGTTTCCTCTGCCGGTCTCCGGTGAGGGTAGCCTTGGGTTTTCATTGGCAGGAGCTGGAGTCCTGTCCTTACTTTTTACATAGCGTTCCAGTTTCTTCCTTTTGATGTGTTCCTCAATCAGATCCCGGAGATGATGGCATTCATTGGTATCATGCCCGTGAGATTCATGGAAGCGGCAGAACTTTCCAGACTTCTGCGCGTTATCTGATTCCTTCTTGTATGGTGGGCGTTTGTATCTAACTTCGCCTTGGGTGGCAAGGAAGATATTTTCGACGGTCTCGTTCAAAGGAGTGTAAGTGTCGAATCTCGGTCCAGGCCGATATAGGCGCTTTTCTCCCTTCTTGCCCCCAGCATTGTCTCTAGAATCATTTCTTCGAACGTCCCTTGCTACAGCAGGGGCGTTGCTATGAGTTGCCTTATTTTGCTGTCCAGACTGCCCCTCAACGGCAGCATCCTCAAGCCTCATATATTTCCCGGCTTCATGGAAGAAATCGGGTAAAGTAGCTGGTTTTTCTTTCATCAACCTTCTAGCAAATTTATTGTCCAGATGCACACCACTACAGAGGGCCATTAGGATAAGCTTCTCATCGGCATCTTAGACCGCGGCTGCTGCGGCATTGAATTGGGTTAGGTATTGTTGCAGTTTCTCTCCAGGTTTCTGTTTGACGCTGGATAAGGAATAAGCGTCCTTAGGTTGTTCCACATGGATGCGGAACTGACTGATAAACTTTTCTTTCAACATTTCCCACGAGCTGATGGATCCCTGGGGTAGATGACAGAACCAGGAGGTAGCGAGATCTGCTAAGAAGAGCGGAAAGCATTTACACAGTACTCCCTCTATCGCTCCACTCATGAGCATATGTTGTGTGTACCTCTGTAAGTGTACAACGGGGTCGGAGGTTCCTTTGTAAGGTTCCATTGTTGGCATCTTCCATTCTCGGAGAGTGATAGCAATTTCGATATTGCGGGCTAAAGGGCTGGTTACCCTAGCGCCTATCCCTCGATCTCTTTGCTCCCATTGGACGCACTCTCTGAATAAGCGTGCCATCCTTTCATCAGAATTTGGAGCAGATAGAAATGAGTTTGGTTCTGTTCTGTGGGATTGATTCCGTCCAGATGACCTGTAGGGATGGTATCGTCTATCATTCCTCATATTTTCTAATGGCTGCCTTTGATCTTCTGGGAGCATGCTAGGGTCAGCTATAGTTGGCCCTTGCCTTGATCTTCCCCTACTGGGTTCTGATCTAAGCACTTCCTCGGGTCCAACTTCGGGCTGGACTCTAGCTCGGCCCCGTTCACTGGCGTTTCCGTGGTTAGGCAGTATGACAGGCTCAGCTACAGTTGACCTTCTCCCGGTACCTCCCCCGTTGGGTTCGATACCAAACGTTTCCTCAGGCCTAACTTCGGGCTGTGCTCGATCTCGGCTCTTACCATGGCTACTTCTGCCGTTAGCTCCTTCGAAGAAGGAAGATCTTTGTTGTCTCTGAGATCCTTCAAACTGGGACTCACCCCATGATTCAGTGTTGCGATTGGACTCTTCAGCATCCCTTAAGCGTGACATGAGATGGTCCACCAAGGCTTGCTGCTGGGACGTGAAGCGGTTAGTTACTTCAACCACAACCCTGTCCAAATCTGCCCTAGTAATTGCTGCGGGCTGTTCTGTGGCAGGAGTGGTCGGATTAGCCTGTCCTTCATTTGTTACTGCTACTGGAGGAGGACGATTTACTTGATTCGTGGCAGCTGGATCTGGAAGACTGCTGGATGCGATGTTTTTTCCTTTGTTAACATCTTTTCTCTATTTGGGAGGCATGTTTTCCAAGTGGCGAACGATGCTGTTAGGAAAAATGTTAAGTGGATGAAGCTGAAGCTTCGAGCTTCTAGTTCTCAGTGAAAGCACCAAAAATGTTTGCACAAAAAATGGACAAACACCTCAAATTCGTATGATTTAGTAGATCTTATGTTGTTCTTAGTGGTTTGGGTGATTTATGAAAATATATGAAAAGCAGGGGCTAAACTGTAAAAAGACACGCAGATTTATAGTGGTTCAGCCAGAATGTGCCTACGTCCACTTCATATGTTATTCTCTTCTCTTGTTTAGATTACAAGTACAAAGCTTTGATACAAGTAAAAGAAAGTTGTTTGAAAGTTCTCTCCGTGCTTGAGCTCTCAAACTTGTCCTCCATTGTTGTACCCCTGCCCCTCTATTTATAGAGTGAGGCTGGGAGCAGAGGTCTTGGATGTATATAGCTGCTGGTGGGCTTGCGCTGATGCAATCTGGCCTGGTGGAATTGGTCCGGTTTCCCTTGGTTCGGCGGAGGAAATTGAGTGGACCGGTAGAACTTTGGTTCGGTGAAGACTTCATTTGGTGGAGAACTTTGTTCGGTGGAGACTTCATTCGGTGGAGAGCTTTGTTCGGTGGAGACTTCATTCGGTGGAGAGCTTTGTTCGGTGGAGACTTTGTTCGATGGAGAGGAGGGGTTGAACGGATTGACGCCGAATGGGTTGGTTCGGTGAGGCATTTTGAAGAAGGAGGATGGGTTGGTAGCATAGGGAGAGAGATGGTTTGGCAGTAGCCTTAGTTTGGTGATGAGAATTCGTCCAATAGACATCACTAGGCTTACCTCCATTCAACTCCGCCCACAAGCGTGTATCCTCCACAGAGCTTTGATTCGCTCCATTATTCCCCGGACACGAACTTATGAAGTTGTTAACAAAAGGAACTTTCAAGCCCTTTATGCTATCTATTCCAGACAATCCATCAATTGGGCTCAAGTGATTTTGGAAGAATTCATGGATGTTAATGGTCGAAGGCGCTATAAGACCTTTCATTATCGTGCTTATATAACGAAGATTCTCCAAAAATTTAGCATCTCTTTTCCTGATTCCGAATTCACAGCAATCAAAGAGCTTGGATCAAAGACTTTGGGTCTTATGGGTTTGCCAAAATGACCGGAAAGTTTGGCATATATCTATACTATATTATTATTAGTGAGTTAGATTTCAAGCTCACACAGACCCCCTTGAAATTTGGCAACTGAACAGTCTCCGAGTAATCAATCTTTTCCTTTCCTAACATCTCGCGGCTCCCTTTCCTTCTTTTTCCCCAGCTGTCAATTTTGGTTTTGCTCCTCTTCAGTCATGCCTTTCCCATTTCCTTCTTTCCCCAGACCTAAGTGATAACGTCCCCATCGAAATTCTCTTCTTCTAGCCCTAATACAGATTGCGGCTGCGGATTCCCACAAATATTCGACCATGTGATCAGAGCCAGGCGATCAGAGCTTCGCTTATCAACGCTGGCTGCTCCCATCGATCCTCGACATCCTCTTCGTGCGGCACTTCTGTGTTTCCCTATCGCTGGTTCGTTCTAGCCCTAGACATTAGTTAACCATTAAAGTTTCTTACAAAACCCTAACTCTATTTGATTAATGGTGTAGAATTTCCACTATCTTAGAAATCAGAAACGCTCTGCCAGCTCCTTTGCTTATATGGGCCATCCTACCCCTTTCAGTTTTCCAATTCTACCATTCGCTTGAAGTTTAGGTAATTTCCCATTCATAATTTTCATCCATGATTCCCTATTTTTGAAATTAATTTTTTCTGATAAATCTTCTTCATTTAACATGTTTAATGAAAGATTTATTGATATCAATTGTATGCAGATATTTAGTTACCCTTACTATAGTTAAAGATTTAACTATATGTTATAAGCTGAGAATTTTCATTCCTGTTTAATTATAAACTTATTTATATAGTGGTTTTACACGTTTTTCGGTTATACTGACATTTACTTTTACATGTGAAGCGAATTTCTACATGGAGTTTAATGAATAGGACAAGCATAAGTTCTATATATTTGTAATTCTATTTTGTTCAGAACAACTGGAATATTAAACTTACATTAATATTTTGATTGATTTTTACCTAAAATGTTAATTGATCATCTAGCGAGGACTGGAATACAGTGGTTTATAGTAGAGCAGCTAGCTTCACCAGCATTCCTTGAAATGTCAGACTTACAAGGTATTGTTATTAAAACTATCCTTATCAGTTTGGTTTACTTACGTATTTTCTTTTAATTTGTTGGTGACGTGCTTCTTTTTTTGTTGGAGAAATAGTGGGAACTAAATTTGATTTCCTACACTTATTATTTCTTTAGGTTCTTTAAAGTATACACATACTTTGCTTTTATTTTCATTGTTGTTTTCATTTGTCCATTTCTTTGTGATAATTTATACAATCCCTTGTGTGTGAGGTGCTTCCATTTCGGCTTCATCTGTTTTTTGATAAATTTTACACATAGTTACTTCTATTTTATCTTTAAGTTTTCATATTTGAATTTAAAATATTTTCTTATTGCTACTCTACATGATCAATTTTCTTGAATACAATCATTAATCCTTTTCTTATTGCAATTGTTATCTTCTTACTCTATTACTGTTCGGTAAAGATTTATTGAACCTAACATAAAATTTATCTTTCTTCTGGTGAAAACTTTGGTTTTGGATTCTTAATTCTCTTTTTTTTGTTATCTTCCTACTATGTTCACTTATCATCAAATCAAGACGTTGCACTCTTCTTTCAATCATGGAGTTATATACTAATTGATATTGGTTATCTACAAGAAATCTGTCATGATTTCCTTTGTTAGGTGCTCTGCATATAACCATGTCATTTACAACTGCATAGTCTACCAAAAATAGCGAAATATAAGTTTAAGGTCTCTTTAGCCTTCATTATTTATCAAAATTACATCTTGGGGTATTGATTTTCAAAAAAATCGACATTTTGGTCCATCCTTGAACACAATGTTGTTGTTTTTTCCATATGAATTGACCTTTTCTCATTAAATGCATCGTACAGCCAATGTGGATCATTACTGCTGCTATTAACAATTTAGTTTATGTATATCGGTTCTTTCTTATTAATCAACACAACCGACCATGTCTCTGTGTAGTTTTCTCCTTTACTGAAGATGTAGGTTGTAAATGTAGGTTATAGATGGCGGTCTCACCAGCTTATGTTTGTTTAACCTTTAGTTTTTGTTTCTTCATTACATTTTAATGTATACAGAAGGACAATATTTCCTAAGCTTCAAATTATTGTATGAATCTTTGAGAAGTCAAGTTATATAATACATTCTTATGACTTCAATCATAAATCTTTTCGTTTATTATACAAGTCATATCTCCACTCAAGTATTTTCGTCCAATGAGTTATTCAAACGTGTGGTGCTGCACAATGATATCGTAAAGTTTTACATCTGTAGAGACATGATATGAAGTACTTGAGTAAATCCGAGTGGTAAGATACTTGCATAAATTTGAATGTTTCATTACATAGAACAAATTTCTACTTACATGTGTTTTGTTTTGTACAATATTTATTCCCAATCATCTTTTTTTGACAACATTATAAATATAAATGATCATCTTGGTCCCTCTTCTCTTTGTTGTTTCATTAAAAAGGGGTTCACTATGAATTGTAAAAAATATATTTTCAATAGCTTTATTTGCAGAAGTCATCTTAAATCCTCCCATTATCATGATCATACATTATACTTAATATGATAAACGATAACATAAATATGTGCCTTGCCTCAACTTTTTCTTTTCAAAAGGAAAACGTGGGAGGATATTATCTACCAACTAGATACTACAACCATTTATCTGCCGAATTGTGCACCTTTTTTTAGGTTCGTATAATATTAGTGGTGCATAAAGCTTTTAGATCGAACACAGGTAAGCCAATGAAATTTTGACTACCTTTAAAATACAATTGATGAAAATTCGCACTGAAATAATGCTGAGTGTAGAATTTGGAGGGTACTTAATGTGCCCATACTAAAATTGTTTATTGAACTGGCAAAACTTTGCACATTATGTGATTCACATATTGCAACCACGATATATGGATAGACTGCTAAATTATACGACAACGTTAACCTTCTACTAAAGCTTCTACAAATGCTGAAGGTAATGATATCCAAGGTGACCTAAACCATCTCCAGCGACCATGATAACTTATTTACAAAAAATCATGGATACAGGAGTTGTTTTGGTACAAATTGTTTTTTAACCACAAGAGTAGATGTTGCCTACAAAGATGTTGACTGGCAAGTTCATGCTAACATAATGATTCAATGATAAAAGGTAAGTCCATTTTGTTTGATCAACGATTATAACTCTTTTGCATTGATTTTTCTTCTAATTTGCGGTTTATTTCTGTGAACCTATCCTTGAGAGACTGTAGGCTGAAAAAGTTAATCAGATTTTTGTGCTTCTGCAGGTGGCCAACGTTGATTGCCTCTTGAATCTTCACGGTGATTGCGTAGGTTTCTCCCATATGAAAAAATAGCAAACTCTTTGGATAGAATGACAGGTTATTGGTTTTTGCCTCCTTTTTCTACAAGTTTTAATTGGTTTACCTGACCATCAAGTTGGATAAACTGGCAGACAAAAAACACTAAATGTTATATTTTAATAACAGAAAATAAAAAATTTTTTGTTCTATATTTAATCAAATTAACAATGTTTATTTGCACCTCCTGCATGTGAATTCATAAATAGATAATAAATTCAATAATCATTGTATAGGTCTATTAATAGCCATCGGGATTTCTGAAACATAAATGTCGAAAAGTGAGTGATTCGATTTAGTGTATGGTAACCAATAAAATAGAAATAATAATTATTCAGGACCATTTACTATTATTTTCTTTTCATTATGCCATCATCTGTTCTATTTCTTTTATCTGTATTACAATGTTGTTTTACAAAAGAAGGTATATATATTAACGCATAACAATATGGTACAAAAAGAGTAAAAAGATATAAATTTATATCAAAATTAATTATATCATGGCACTAAAGTTGTACCGATGATGATAGTAGAAAGAAATCTACTTAAAATAAAAACCGTTTTTCTTTTTGACACTTTCATGAAATGAAAGGAGATAATTATATACATAGGATGACTATATACACATACTAGTGTGAATCCATGCTTCGCACACGGATTCATCCATAAATGGAAAGTTAGATTTGAGTGAAATCCAATCTAACATAAATGTTCTAATTTAAATATAAAATATTGAAAGCAGCATGAGATTTGTCGTCGGTGTAAAATAAAAGCCATATGACATGGTAGAGTTCGTAAGGGACTGAATATAACATGACTAAAGATTTAATATAAGTATTAATATAACAAGAAATTCAATGAGCAATATATTGAAGTAAAAATTAAACGCAAATGACGAACACTGAAATTCATTATGAAATTGCACGTCATAGAATAATATAGTAAATTGAAGCCATGATAATTAACTTCACTAATGAATTAAAATCATAATACAGTTTACTCAAAAATATTTGAACCAGCAAAAAATGCTTCATTGTTATAATCATAAGAAACAATGTTTTGTCAGCACTACCTATTTTGAGGTGGATTTAGTGGTTTTATTGGCATAGAAAGGTCTACATTTTGTCTGAAACAAAAAGGTACAGTTGGTGAAAATGAGCTTATATCTTCAGTCAGAGATCTTTAGACACCTTATAGTATTTGCATTACCATTTGAGTACACCGATGAAGCTACCAGATGTAAGGAGCTTATGCAGTTCAGGGTCAAGTCTAAATTAGTAAAGTAGTAAACATTTTTTGTGTAGTCTAAACAATACAAAAATATAATATCGAGGAAGGAAAGTAATCATAAATGGATTAGTATAAACTGCAATAAGGGAACCTTTCCTCAAAGTGGGTATAATATTATAATTCAATTGGCTGTCCATGACTTACGTTCATTTCATCCCAAGATTGAGCCTATAATTGATAACACATGGACAAAAGTGTTAATCATAATAAGCATCTTTGAAAATATACAATTTGAGATCAATATATGCTCAAATTGCTTTGTCGGTCTAAATAATAGGAAAGACATATATATGGAAGGTCTATTGAATTTGAATTTTCATAGTAGAAAGTTTTTCTTAGAACTTGGACATCTCAAATAATATTGAAGTCATATTAACAGGCTGCAACAATGTACTATAATAATAACTTTGTATCAAAAATATTGTTATTCTGAAAACATGCTGATAAAAGAAGAGCCATAGTAATCATAATTCGAGTTTTCTACTGAATTAATCACATCAGCCAAAAGTCATAAAATTTTAAAGATATTTATTCATAGAAACAATTTCGTTGCTCTAATTTACAAAAATCCAAACAACATGACATTTATATGAAAAGAGAGCACATGACAGGCCAGAAGAATTTCACTATTTCATCCAATGAGTTCTCAATTTTACTACCTTAGACAACAAAGAATTAGATATGAAATGACAGATATAATATCTTTTCCTTCAGCACCTCTGTAAAACAGAGTATAGGAAGAAATATCAATGCACTAAAAAATCTATATCATCCAACAAAAATGATCAAAGCATACTTACTGCTGATAATAACAATGTAAATCACAAAATTAATTAATATAAAACTATGAAAATCGCCTGGAATTCCTACAAGCAAAGATTTATGAGTTTTGCCAATGTAGAAGATGCAACTAAAGTATCCAAGAATGTGAATCGTAGATAACATGCAAATAGAATGAACCTCATTGACACTTTTAGTATTTCATCAATTCATGTTCTTTCAATTCATATATGAACAAGTTTCATATGTTTGTTTCTGAATTCAATTTTTTAATTTTATTTTAGTTAATGCCATGGACCTATTTCTCCCGAAGTAAATTGGAATCTTTTGGCTCTCCAACATTTGTAAAATGATGCAACTTTGCAAGTATCGACACAATAATTAGGTTCAACATTAGTTTTTCATTATTTCAGTTTTTGTATGTTTAGTATCCTGAGTTGACAAGGTTTTCCTCGAAGCTTGGATATATCTTATGCTGTTTCTGCTCTGATTTATTTCATTTGCGCTCATTGTCAATAATTTGGCAAACTTATTCCTCTAGGTGATGTTTATATTTAGCTGAACTATCTAAACATTTTTTATTATAGACTTTATCGTGGACATATCTCTTATAATTGTTAGTTAATAGAGAAGTATACCTATAGATGCATGATAACCCTCTCATGTTAAAAGTAAGTTGTTTAAGATAAACTTATTATTCTATTTATTTATAGTTCCCATCGACAAGATCAATTTTCAGTGTCATTAGAAATTTAATATCTAACAGCAATGATAAATTCTTTTCCATTCAGTTCATAATATAACGGCATAGCTGTAATATATTCTACAAAAAAAATAAAAATATAACTGCACTGAAGTGTGTAACAAAGGTGGAATCGTGTGCATTTATGGACTCGAATTTTAGATACTTTAGTTACGATTACAATGAAAGAGCCTGTATGAAATATGGAAGAGAATAAAGTAATTCTTCACACCATCAGACTGTATAATGACTTTTACTAATATCATTGCTTGATAAAGTTGCTCGGTAGAAGTATTGAATGCAATTGTTTCAAAGGCAATAATTTGAGCTTGACTTTATAATTATTTTTAATAATTAACTTTTTTTATATACCATTGGATTATTTACCATAGCATAAGCATTTAATCATTACAACTATCTATACAGGGGAAAAACATACGTGGTTGATAAAATCTTTCTTTTTTACATATTATGATAAAGATATCCTTTGTGGCAACCATTATCAATTGACGGATTACTGAGTATCACCTGACTAGCAAGTTGGGTTGTTCGCTGTTTTTTGGTAGACACCTGTGGCATTCTACCAAAATATTTATAGAATATTTATAAAATATTCACTCTTCCATTGTAATTTACAAGTCCAGATTCAGCAACGGTACTATTTTCAACACTATTTATCTTTGTTTCTATGATATTCTATAAACATTCATCCTCATTGCTGAATTAAAATATAAATTTCTCTATATGACAGCCATAAACAGTATGGTTCGTCGATAAAAAAGACAACTATCACAAACTCTGTGTGCATAGCACAGGTTCTATTGTTATGAGTAGAATATAAAATTAAAAAAACAAACAATGAACATTTTTACTGCTTTTCCTATTTTTACTATGCATTTTCTGCCTTCCATTTAATATTTGGTGATTGAACTTCAAGATTTAGTGAAATGAAGTTTGTAACTAAAAGTATACTTTGGAAAGATTGACAGGTTTGAGTAAGCATTCTTTAGGATGATATTTTGAGTTGCTTAATAAACAGTGCATTAGATTTTATTGATAGTACTCCTATTAATGATATTGATTTTTTTTGTTCTTGGTTCATGTAGGTTCCTTTCCAATATACTTTTTGATTTACTAAATTAATTATGAATCACCTACAATCTTTTGTGTGGCTATTGCACCTGACGTTTGCATATTACAAACTCAAGACTTTCAACTGAGATAGAATTACGTTGCAATTATTTTTGCTGTTTAGCATACAACATTATATATTCCAATATGATTTCATCTAGCTATTTATTTCTTTTTAAAAGTAGCTAAATCATATATCTTTTTCTCTACTAATAATAATGCTACAATGTTCTAGGTTGATGGTAATTTTTCTGAAGTTATTGATTATATCTTTCATCAAGGAGAGATGCACATTACTTGATGCTATCCAGCTTCCATCTTCAGACTAAGGATCATACATGCTCACATTTTGACATTTATTTGGACCTAATGACTTTGCAAATGATGGTGTTCCCATGCAGAAGACATGCATCACCTTAAAAAGTATAGGAAAAGAAAAGGAGCATTACTAAGAAGTAGCTAAGTTGTCTTAGTTTTAATAGTGGGATCTGTATTTTCAAGTACTATGAAATTTGGATTTAAAGTTAATTTGAGTAGAACAGTTAACAAAGAATGCCTGTTAAGAAGCTATATGAGAAAGAGTCGATTAACAAGGTCTGTCATCCACTGTGATTTGTTTGGGTATACCTCGAATTGGTACTAATATTATTAGCTAAACTACATGTGGGCATTACAAGCGCTTGAATGTGCGTGTGTGTGATCGTATTCTGCTTAAAATTTGCTACATAAATTACTTTAAAGTTCCAATAAGATGTCATCACCATAATCCAAAAAATGTATTATTTAATAAGTTAGTTTGTTTTTATATAAAGCCAAAACCGTGCACGGTGATTCTTAAATAAAAATTTCATGTGTTTATAGTTTTAAAGATAGAACTGTAAGGACAATAATGATCATACATGCACCATAACTTACCAACTCTCTTATGTATAAAATGCATCACCGGTCTTAAAGAATTTCTATATCAGTTTATAATTACCTGTATATATTATTTGTGTTTCTGTTATAATCATTGATGAAAACCGTGTGCGAAGCATGGGTTCACACTAGTTTCATTTCAAGAATGGGTTGCCAACCGTGATCAAAACCGACCCCAACCTTGTCAACATGATCAACCTATTGCTCCTCCCTCTGAAGAAGAAGACGATGATGAAATAGTGGTCCACTCTCCCGACACTAGCTCAAGGAATGCTTTGGTCACTCTCTCCCAAAACCAAGCTAAGATTAGAACCCGATTGGTCAATCTCGAAAAGAAAACTGAAAAACGCTTTAATTCCATTCGTGGCTTTCTCAACAAAATTTGGGAACGTATTGGATGCTCCACCTCATCATCTACCGAAGCTTTCAACCCTGCACCATTTCAATGGTCATCATGCTCGGGGAACAACAATGGTAATGAAGATGAAGATAATGATGATGATAATGAAAGCAGTGATTCCAGCCCTAGTTTTTAAATTGCTATGGTATTAACTAGTTTGATTTGAACTCTTTTGTAGTTTACTTTTCTATTTATGTCATGTACTACTAACTCCTTTACTATCTACTGGTATCGTATTATGTTTTTTGCTTACTCTGCTCTGCTTTATTCGTACTTTCCTTTTTTTGCGATGCCAAAGGGGGAGAAGGAGTTAATATAGTTTATTTATTCTAACTTGCTTTTTGACAGGGGAAGCTTATAGAAAGGGGAGAATATATTACTCGTATTATATTTATATAGTTGTCATCGTCAAAATGGGGGAGAATATTGAAACTTCATTTACGACGTTTCATACTTACGATATTTTGACTACGACAACTATATACGTTGGTTTTATATACTAACTTATTTTTTGCAGGAATATATACAAGACCGGATTCAAATAAGCTTCATACTATACAAATTTTTTGTATTGAGTCTTGTCTAGAATTAAAATGATGTTAAAATCTATCCTTTTGGATACATATGTCGACATGTGCACATACACACTTCAAAAGAACATATTTGCATTTTTTTGGGTCAAATTCAGACGTCTGAATTGACAATTTTAGACGTCTGAATCTGGAATCAAAAATGGCTTTCTAAACAATATTCAGACGTCTAAAATGGAATTTTCAGACGTCTAAATCAGGTCAAAAATGACCTATTTGCTTTCTGATTTACACGTGAACGATTTCAGAAGTCTGAATTCTATTTTTCAGACGTCTGAATTCCTATAACGGCTATATTTCTGAATAGTCACTTCTCTTCCATGAAGAGATACGACTTTTAATCAACAAGTATGACCATATACTTTCATGATAACTATTCACGAACAATTGCACCTTTTTATAATCTATATAAACATGTTAGAATCATCAGTTTTATTCACCTAATTGATCTAACTCTTTCTATTCTTAATCTACTTTGATTCTAACACACTCTTGTGCATTCAAGTTCATATAAAATCATTCATTTACTTCCATATTCTTCACATACACACATATATATCAAAAGGAGAAGATTATAGGAAGGTTGTACTATCAAGAGACAAATCTGTGTTATCAAGAACACACTGTGCCAAATACTCTCTGTATAAGTTGAAGTCCTGTTTTGCTGCTCAGGCGTGTAAAGTCCTCTTCGGCTGTTGAGGTGAAATCCTATTATGTTGCTCAGGTCCCTGTTCGGCTGCTCAGGGGTTGTATAGACCTGTTCCTCCGGGTTAAGTGAGGGTTGTTGTTTTAGTAAAATTACAGAAGGAGTCTGGGACTGGACGTAGAACGGGAAGTTCGAACCAGTATAAAAATTCCTGGTGTGCTTGTTTTATTTTACTTATTCACATTGCTATAGTATCTTAGTTTATTTCTGCACTAGTATAGTATAATTCCATATAGCACGATCTGCACCGTCTTTTCATATATAAACTATTTTAATTTATAACTATTTTAATATATATACTATTTTCAATATCTAAACTGTTATGATTTCAAAAGTGTTATGATTTCAAAACTGTTATGATTTCAAAAGTGTTATGATTTCGAAAGTGTTATAATTTTGAAAGTGTTACGATTCTGGAAATGAATATTATTTAAAGTGAATAATGATATCGAATTGATATGGTTTTGAAATGAATATGATATTTTGATATGAAGTATGAACTATTTGAAATGAATGACCACGGTGTGAAATAAGCGTTTAGTTGTTAAAGAGACCGGGATCGGATATTGTCATATTCTCCGCCAATACCGAAAACCACTTTAACAACTGTGTACGTGGTGGAGATTCTAGAAATGAAGTAGGATGGTTTGGCGAACGATTTGTGTATAAGGTATTGACGTGACCCTGACTCCCGTGAGTCAGCTTAGACGTGACTAAAACAGGGGCTATACCTGCGCCAAGTGAGGTCATTCCTCCGATCAGACATGCTTCTTCGATACCATTCTATTACTTTGTGATTTTATTGGGTGCATCTTTGATTTGGGAGTGTGTTCTGAGGTGGGTGGTAGTAGCTGCTATGCAGTACCACCAGCCCGGTTCTTCAATTGGTAAATCTACCCTGACATTGCCTCGACTGTCGTGTTCACATGCCCAATAGTGCCTCCTACGCATTTGTTTTGTACCGTACCTATGGGGTGTCCTCTGGGTAACCACCGGTTTAGTGGAGCCTATGGTGTTGTATAGACTACGGGAATATATAAAATGTGTTAAGGGGAATATGGGTAATGCCTTAATGCTATTTTAATAGTTTACTTTACTATAGACATATTATAATAGCGTATATTACTACATAGTAGATAGTTCCACGGATCCTTAGAGAATGGAAATCCCAAACATCCTTTAAGTTACTTGTATTTTAGTTGACATTTGACTTGAGTTAGATTTACTGATATAAGAATGTTAATCTTGACTCAAGTGTTTTGTGTTTTGCTTTATCCTCGTGTCAGACTGAGTGTCACCGCATTTGAGGCTCACCTTTGGAGATTGGAGCTTTGTTTGAAGATCTATCTATCCAGCTTTCAGCTATTTCAGTTTATTTCAACCATTTATGTTCAGACTCGTCAGTTGCTTATGTATTTGAGATTCATTTGTATTTGAGATTCTATTGTATTTTGTTTCAGACACTGATGTTTTATAGTAGCTTCATGAACTATTATTTATCTATTCCACTGCTTATTGTTGTAACACTCTTTGTCCGTGATTCTGTGATTGATTTATTTACTGTATATGTTAAGTTTTGCCAAATATAAATTAACAATCTGACATTTTGAGCAATTCAAGTCCGACATGTGCGGATGCAAATGGTTCAAAATACTGGGTTGTTACAGTTGGTATCAGAGCTCTGGTTTAGGCAAAACTTAGCATATAGAGTAAAAATTTAATTACAGAATCACCTTCGTTCGAGCTTGAGTCTCTCCTCTTTGATTCAAATTTCCTTTGAATTTTTGGAACTTTCCCCTCCATTCTAAAAATTCATTCTTGCCTTTACCTGCTCATGTTCTCTTGATATTGGAGCATCCCTGTGATGCCCCACCTCTATACTCACACTAGCCAAGGACACTACGAGGTAATGCCATCGACTAGCGCGAAGAATAAGGATGTTGAGGAGCGACCATCTGTTTAATTGCTTTGTGCGAGTACTGATATGTCAGATAATATGTCAATTTCTTTTCAAGTGGAAATCCGACATATCAAATACAAACTCAAAGCTACTACATAGTGGCTATGTGGCCTTCGGAAACAAATATAGAAATAAGCATAACACAAATCAGTCACAGATATTCATATCACAAAGGCGGAAACAGATATGAATATAACACATAAAAGCGTACATAAAAATAGTGGTCAAACTAGATCCACTACATCACAAAAGAATAGATACAAGTGCTAGACAAAAGAATATGTATACATCAAGGAGTCTCTATCTCGAATGTATAAAAGCAAAAACTACTAATTTAAAGTAGTTAGCCAAAAATCAGATGATGGTCCCTGATAAGAAGTCAAGCAGGAGCACCTGAAATACCTCGGTCTGACCAGAGTTTTATTTAAGAAGAAAATAATAAACGGATCAGTCTAGCTATAAATATCATATAAAATGAGATAGGATAAGAGATATGACAAAAACATATGATAACTAAAATGCCATACTGTGACAAGTATACATAAGGTACCAACAAAAATTATACAATATCTCAAATATTCTCAAACACTAAAAAGAATGTCATATTCTTTAAATTAATCACCAAAACACAAATATTGACAAAACATATCAGTGCCAATCGCAAAAATCGATGAAACACAAATTCTAGAAATCATCAACTAGAAATCCAGAAATCAAAAAAAGGGGAAGGCCTATCACAAAACGGGAGCATGAAAACTCACCAACACGTGTATCACAAACGAGTCGCTATCCCATGGTCACTAAGCATAGAGCCGGTGCCACGACGTAGTACAACGAAACGCCCGAGGAACCTGAAACTCAAATAATCCGGAACATCGACGTATTACAGTGAATGCCTGATGAACCTGAAACTCAAATAATCCGGAACAACGACGTAGTACAACGAACGCCCGATGAACCAAACACAAATAATCCGAAACAACAACGTAGTACAGCGAACGCCCGATGAACCAAACTCAAATAATCCGGAACAACGACGTAGTACAGCGAACGCTTGATGAACCAAACTCAAATAATCCGGAACAACGACGTAGTACAGCGCACGCCCGATGAACCAAACTCCATAAAAACCATAGGTCGCTAGCCTATAAAAATTGAGACGAAGCTCCATAAAACGAGATACTATCCCCCACGTGGACAAAGAGACATCGCACATCGCTAGTCTAAATCATAAAATGATCACCATTGATCAATGAGAAGTGTCAATTACACTAAGCTAGTAAATAAATGAGTTTAGCTTCATGTCCCATAACCACTAGCTTAACTTAAATATTTACGAACAAATTGTAGATTTCCACTCGAAAATTGTCATGAGAGTTCAATCGAACAAGTCCAAGAATTAACCGACGAAGTAAACGCAAGCGTTTCATACCACTTGTTTTGCTAAGCCGTTTAATTAGATTTCTCATACGAATGAGGTGAAGGTTTGTATATACTAATAGATTGGAAAACGGTTTTAAAAGCGAGCTTTATATTTAAAATAGTGTTGAAATCGTTTTAATGAAAGAGTTTTGGTATTTACTACTAGTATCGAAACCTTTGTATTTTAAAGTGACAAATCACAGAAATGATTGTAGAAACAATCAATCACCAAAAATTCACATTCGAATACATGAATCAAAACCATAGAAATCGATACCAAACCCATCAAATGGATATTCCCAAAAATCCAAAGAAAGAAGTCATCAAAGTCGATAATAAGTGATAACAACTAACCGGATCAACAAAATCGATTAAAATTGGAAATCCACTCAAAAAATAGGCAAATAGGCAAAATGCACAGTTCTAGACGTCTGGTTTAGAATCCAGACGTTTGGACATAGGTTCTGGAAATAATCCAGAAAACCCCCAGACGTCTGAAATTTCAAAGCAGACGTCTGAGACCTAACCAGACGTCTGAACCTATAAATCAGACATCTGGAATTGGGTTCTGCCATTTTTCTTTTCTGTGTGCTTATATTTTTTTCTCCAAAGATCATAACCAGACGTCTGGACTTGACAACAAGACGTCTGGTCACCTGGTCTGGGCAATAATTTGCCTAGGCCATGATGGCCAAAACAATTCGGGAGCGATCGGAAGAGCAACGACGACTGGGGATTTATGCCAAGCGATAACCCAGCCTTTTAGGCTCTTCGATACACCCCAAATATCACGTCCAAACATCCATAGTAAGATTTTCAAAAAATTGGACCAAAACACCAAAATCTGGAAAATTCACCAAATCAATTCAAATCAAAAGTAAATGAACATGCACAAATGTTAGGAATTCATACCTAACAACAATGAAAGTTATAAACGTAGATGTGAGTTAAAGAACTCACATTTAAACCCAAAAACAACGAATGAGAAGTTTTAAAACAAAGCAAGACCAATTCCCCTTCAATATACCTCTAGAATCTTCAATCTATTATCAAAGGTGAAGTTTTTCCTAAGTTAGGTTATAGGAAATTCTGTAAATTGAAGAGAGACAGAGATGGAGAAGATGAAGAGGATGCTTACCTAAGCTTCTACTTGATTTTGGACTTGAATTTGAATTTCCTAATCAAAACTAGGGTTTAGAAATTTTAATTTCCTCTTCTTTCCCCCATTTTTACTTTGAGCTTGAGAGTTAGGAAATAAAATGAGTGAATGGATGAAGAATAGAGGAGTTAGGGTATTATGTTGGGTTAGTGGGCTGAAACCCAAACCCAAAGCCCAAATAGAAAAATAAAAAAATTCTACTCAACTCCGAACATATCGATGTTTATACTCAAAAAAGTTGTAAACGCCATTTTTGACTCAATGGAAGTGGTCTCGAGTCCCAATTTGACTGTTTACAAAAAGTAACATTTTGGACCTTAATCCGATTAACGATGCTATATTTAAATATACAATCATAAAATATGCGGGTTGTTACAATCCAATAGCTCTATTTCTGTTGATCTCTATAATTAATTTGAGCTCATCTTGCCACCTCAATGGGCAACCTCGTCCTTGTGTGTGTCTAATTCCATCGGCGGTCCAGCCAATCTTAGAATGATATGGAAAGGGGTGAGACTCCTTTGCAACAAGCGTCGATTCACTGGAGATTTCTACGTCCTAGGTTTAGATGCTATTATTTCTTGCAAATCCAGAACCGTCTCTAGTAGACGAGCAGGGTAATTCACTTCTAATCTTGACTCCACTCCGATAATCAGAGATTATCTTGATATTGGGTGAAGTCACTTCTCTTCCCTTCAAGTGGGAAATTGAATTTTCTCATCAATCTTATTCTTGAAATCTGGATTGACCCGGTTAAGGTCATCGCGATAAAAATAGGTCTATCTATTTCTTCTTTTGTAATTTAATTATCTTGTATTCTTTTCGAGTCTATCTTCATAGTTAGAATTCTCTTGACTAGGGTTCATCTAAACTTGGATCTCTATCCTTGTTTCAGAATCCATTCTTGAATTATCCTATGAGGGAGCGTATTTGTTATTAATAAAATATATTTGATATTGTGTTGTTTGAATAGTTGAGTTTAATTTGGGGTTTCGATCGGTTCGTTTGGCCAACGTTGTCGGTAAGAATTCTAAAACACTTGAACAGAGCAAACTGACTCAATATTGTTTTCAAAATTCATAAATGAGATAATTTTGTGTATGATTATATTTTATATATAAAGGAATAATTTTCTAAAATTAAATAGTTAAATGAATTGGTTGTTAGAAATGATAATATTGATTATCATTTATTGTTTTGTAATCCATTGACTATTGCAACATGATATAAATAAATGAAATTATAAAACATGGTTTATTTGATTTGAAAATGAAATAAACTTAAAATAAGGATTTAAGAATTCAATTTACGGTGCTTTACAAAATTTGGTTTTCATGGTTTGAAATAATATACTATTTGTAAGTATTTTCGAATATAAATTGTTTCCAAAGAATTTTAAAATAAAGTAAGTTAGTGCTCTTCTCTTTTGTCGCTGGAAAATAATTTCGGTGATGACTTCAGCATCATCGACATTCATTTTCGAGTCTCAAAGTGGAGGGACCACTTAGTAGCTTTGCTACACTTTTGTTTTAGAAAAATGAATTTGATTTGAATTTCTTGTGTATAATTTGAATTATAAAATATATACGTTTTATAATTTTATTTCAAAAATGATTTGAAGTGAAACCGGGAATTTAACTCTTAAATTTTTGTTAAGTGATAATTTTCAATTATTGAAATTTAGCAAAATTTTGAAAAATTGGAGAATCTACAAGGGAAATGTAAACTAACAACTTAAACAATAAAAAATAGGATAAAAATAAATTTGTATAATACTCAATTGCATTTATATATATATATAACTTACCTGAATTATTCAAAAAGTTGAAAATGTTAATGAAATTTGAAATTGAAGGTTATAAAAGAGAAAACTAAATTAATAAATGTTCAAACTAAATTCTGCTTAATATAAATTTTGTAAATAAAAGGTAAATTTGTATAATGTTCAGTTATATTTAGAAACCTCAATAAAACTTACCTGGAAGGGTTTGAATGTAATTGAATAATATACAATATAAATGTGAGCAATAAGATGTCCAAAATGATATTTTGTTAAGGGAATTTATAAATAATAAATTGAATAATGAATTGAACAATAAAAAGAGAATTAATTGGTTGAATAATAAATGGTTATAATAAATGTTTATACACTTAATATATGTTGTAAAATATATCGAGTGGAATAAATTAAATGAGCAAAAGGAATGTTGTTTAAGAAAATAAATATGAACCTAAGAATAGTGAAATGGAAATTTTAAGCGCAATCAACTTAACTAGGGTCAAACGGATAAAATAAATAAGTTAAAAAAAATAAATTTTGTTTTAAAAGAAAATTTTGTAATAAATGTTAATAAATTGAAAACAAATTAATTGAATGAAAATATATTGAATTGAAATCAATCAAATGTGAACACAGTAAATTTTATGGATTAAATAAAATGAATTGAAATCAATTAGTTGAATATAAACCAATATAAAAATAAATGAAATTTATATGGTTTTGGAATTAATTGTGGTAACTGATGTTTATATTTCAAATCTATTCTTTTCTTCTGGTTGTTTCTATTCTCCTATCTCTTTCCTTTTCGGGGACGAAAAGTTTTGAGTGGAGGAGAGTGTAACGATCCAGATATTTTAACGGGTTTTATAACGTAATTAACTGAATTTTTGAAATGAAAATTTGATATTTGGTATGCGTCTATTTAAACATAGCAAATGGTAAATTTTCATTGGAAAATATGAAGGTTAGTTCTGTTGTTTAATTTTCAATTTCAATTTTTAATCAGTTGAAATTGGATGTAAATAAAAAATCTTCGAAATTTGAATATTTTTATATAATAAAAATGTAAATCATTTTCTTAGTGAGACATCATAATTCGTTTTATCAAATATGGACATCTTCAGCCCCGTTTATCTTATTTTCGACGAATTTGCAGAAATATAGCAGCAAAATATCGACTTTTGATAAGATGATCGTACCGCTCTTATCTGTGTACCATTCTGTTTGTATTGTCGTGCTGATCTTCGTAGTATATTCATCTATGCGTTTTGGTGTTCGGTACGTGGCGATATCTACGAAACAGATAACCATATCGGTATCTGTTTTAACTTTTTGATTCCTGTGTCCATTCAAATTTCCCAACGGTGGAAAAACGAACAGCATTTTGCTTTTATTATTCCAGAATTCTCATCCCCTGACTTTCTCCATTTCCACTATTAAATATTTATTGATGGTTAGTTGGCGTTCTTTCAGCCTCTTCTCTTCCCTTTCCAAATTATAATATAACATATATAACTCTTTATTTGTTTCTAAAGTTCTGATGGTTTCATTTTAGGTATGACAAGAGGGTGCGGTCTTTATGACGACTTCGAGGATTACACCGACACGCAACGATATCCGAAGCGTTCTTACAGTCGCCATCAAGCCCGTGAGTCGTAGGAGGAATATAGGCGGAGAAAAGCGCTCGAGGCAGAGACCCGCCTTCAGGAGGAGAAGGATAAATCCATTCGCACCGAAGTGGTTATGAGAAAAAATGGTCGCACGATGACAAAGAAGAGTCTTCGAATAAATCTAAGCACGATCACCGCTCTCATTCTTTTGAACTTGCTCCGAAACTTACTTCGGCGGCACAAGAGATTGCCATTTCTTCTACCCTCATCCCGTCTTCAACACACGTTCCGCCTTCTTTTGTTGTTGTCACTGCCCCTGTTCCTTCTCACCCCCACTGGAGGCTAGCCTACACTCTTCCTGCAGGCCCACCTAAGCTGGAGGCAGCTCTCCTGGGTTGGTTTCTAAAGGGTGTTAAATTTGATATGGATATTCATCCCATACAGAGGGACACTTATATGTCGCGCCTTCAAGGCATTCAAGCTGATTTGGAGGAGGGCGAAAAGTGAGAGAGGCTTTGTAAACAACTGTTTGATACTAACAAGAACAACTATCAGGAGATCCTCTCTTTCGAAGCCAAGAAAGATGATTTTGAAAAGGCGCTAACTGAGCGGGATGCTAAAATTAAACTGCCGGAAGGGTAAAAAGAGGCAGCGCTTCGTGATAGTAAGAGAACTACGGACTTGATGTAGGAGATGAAGCTTGCACATAAGAGAGCTGAGATCGTCTGGAGAGCAAAAATTAAGAATACTCATGCGGAAGAAGCCAAACTAAAAGAAGATGTAGCTACCCGCGACTCTATTATCAAGGCGCAAAAGAAAAAAATTGCTGACCGCAATCTAGTCGTGGAGGGACATACTAAGACAATTTCAACTCAGTCCAAGACAATCGAGGAGTTGCAGAAGACAATCGCAGGGCTGCAAACTCAAGTCACACAGCTTAATGCCGACAAAGCTGCGATTGAGGTAGAGAAAGCTGCAGTGACAGCAAATTATCTAGAACTCCAGCACACTTTTGACCGAAAGATGGAGAAACTTGACTTTACGATCATGTACTTCTACATCCACTCCATGTTACATCCGGGGAGTCTCTCCTACCTTGGCACAAAGTTTCCACACACTCTTGCCCTCGTCTAGGTGGAAATTCTTTTTTGTTCTATCGAGAGTGGCGACGTATATACAGAGCAAGAGTTGCGGGACACCTACCTTAATGATGAATCCAAAAAGGCGTTGCTCGAAGGTCAGGAAATTCTCCGAGTGGAACGAGAGAAGGAGACCGCCGAAGCGGGTTCGACGGTTGCCTCAGTTATGCTTGCCAAGCCTTCAACTTCTGATGTGGGTGAACCTTCGGGGCATCTTTATGATCAGCCAACAAGTTCTGGGCTCGATATTGCTCAGCACGTGTAGAGATTTCTAAAGGTGATGAAGGAGACGAGTTCGAAGTTGCTGTCCACGACCCTACTTCCTGCGCAGGTAACGATCACCCCTTTCTTGAAATCAGGGGACTTAATCTTACGCCAGAGGAGCAAGAGTAGTTTAATGATTTTATTTTTGATCTTATAGGTCCTTCTACTCATCCTATTGACACGCCAGTCACCTTGGCGCTTGTGCACGCGGCTATCTTTACATCTTCCGAAATCTTGTCCGTTCCTGCTCCTGCCCCTATATCGAAACCCAGTTCTCAACCAGGATCGGAGGCTGAAAAGATCGAAGCACTTCATGGCCTGGATGATCCCTCGGCTTCTCTTGAAGGCGTTATGACTGTTGTTGAGGCCAAAGAGAAAGAAACTCCGACAGAGCAGCCACCGAAGACTTCACATGCCTTGGTTGCCGTCAAGAAAGAAAAAGTGGAGACGATCAAGGCTTCGAAGAGTTCTCGAAAGTGGAGAAAGTGCAAGGGATCGAGCAGCTCTACTGGTAAGCACTCAGAGGAGGAGGAGATCGCTGAAGAAATCCAAGTCGATATTACTGGCAGTGATACTCCTCCAGAAAAGAAGCCGAAGTTGCCCACTAGAGGTGGGAAAGGGAGTAGTGGTATAAAGCGTTGACTTGTTGTGTGTCGTTTTTTGTCTTCATACCCAAGTGTCTGTATTCTGGGGTCTTTCTTTTGTTGGCCGCTGTACGGCCTCCACATTTTGACTCTGTGTTCATGAAATTTGACTTGTAACTTTGTCTGTAATAGAATGCAATGATACTTTGACTTGTAACTTTATCTATCTTTTCATATATATTCTGTGTGCACGCGTACGTTTCATTTCGTACTTTTACTGAATTGCTTAATTTAGTTTACTAATCCGATAAAATTTGTGAGTTTGTCGTTGTTTGGAGTGACAGGACTTGTGAACTCTTTGCATTCAGGCAATTTTGTCTTTATGTAGGTATATGCCCCCAGTTCACAGGGCTGTTCATTCCGAACAAACTCCAAGTGTTTGAAGTTTCCAAGCAACATGAGGATCTGGAAATTCGGGATTCCAAACAAACTAGTACTTTGAATTTCTAGACGTCGCCTATCTCTAAGCGATGCGAAATCCTCGAATCTAGGCTCCTCGGCGCTGCTTGTCTCCGGGCGACGCGCGAAGCTCGCGTCGAGAGCTCCTCGGCGTCACCTATCTCCGGGCAACGCGTGAAACTTGAATCTGGGCCTACTCGGCATTGCCTATCTCCGGGCAACACGAGAAGCCTGCATTGAGAGTTCCTCAGCGTTACCTATCTCCGGGCAATGCGAGAAACTTGATTCTAGGGCTACTCGCGTTGCCTATCTTTAGGCAACGCGAGAAGCTTGCGTTAAGAGTTCCTCGGCGTTGCCTATCTCCGGGCAAGGCAAGAAACATGAATCTGGGGCTACCTTGCATTGCCTATCTCCGGGCAATGCGAGAAGCTTGCGTCGAGTGTTCCTCGGCGTTGCCTATTTCCAGGCAACGCGAGAAACTTGAATCTGGGGCTACTCGGCGTTGCCTATCTCCGGGCAACGTGAGAAGCTTGCGTCGAGAGTTCCTCGGCGTTGCCTATCTCTAGGCAACGCGAGAAACTTGAATCTGGGGCTACTTGGCATTGCCTATCTTCGGGCAACGCGAGAAGCCTGCATCGAGAGTTCCTCGTCATTCCCTTCTTCGGGCAACGTGAGAATTTGAATCTGGGGCTACTCGGTGTTGCCTATCTCCGGGCAACGCGAGAAGCTTATGCCGAGAGTTCCTCGGTGTTGCCTATCTCCGGGCAACGCGAGAAACTTGGATCTAGAATCCTTGGCGTCGCCTGTTTATGGGCGACGTGAAAGGCTTGAGATCATAGCCTTCTTGATGCAACCGGGGTGGCATCATTTTTCAAAGGGCCATAATCGGGTTCCATCGATTTGATGGTTTGGGTCGGTTTGCCCTCGCCGGATCGTCAGGTAATTACTATGCACATAATTTGAATGATTCAAAAAGCAAACTTTATTAAGAAAAGCATGGCAGATTCTTTGCCTATTTACAATGCCACCGGCATTCCCGTAATAGCTTATTTACTGGAAACTAAGAAAATACATAAAGTTGCTTTTAAATGAAATATCGACGGAGCGATTCGCTGTTCCAAGCTCTGGGAATTGTGGTTCCTTCGACGGTCATCAGCTTGAATGTTCCATCTCTAAGTTTTTGATGAATGACGAATGGCCCTTCCCAATTTGGTCCGAAGGCTCCTGGAACCGGGTAAACTCGCTTGAGCACGAGATCACCAACTTCGAATGTTTGGCTGCGAACTCTAAAGTTGAAGTATCGCACAACCCTCTTCTGGTGGGCGGCGATTCTTAATTCTACTTCCTCTCTCTTTTCGTCCACCATATCAAGTGATTCGAGTAGGAGTTGTTCGTTTTTCCTTTGGTTGAAATTTAGCCTTCGGTGAGAGGGAACTTCTAGTTCGGTAGGAATCATTGCCTCTGAACCATACGCCAATACGAACGGGGTATGGTCTGTAGCAGCTTTATGTGTTTTTTTGTAAGCCCATAGTGCGAGTGGAAGCTCATCAACCCAATTTCCCTTTGCTTTGGTCAGTCATTTCTTGATGGTGGATTCGATGATCTTGTTTATCGCTTCCACTTACCCGTTTGTCTGTGGATGAGCCACTATGGAAAAGCTTTTCTCGATTTGAAAGCGCTTGTAGAAGTCTTTGAATTCAGCACTTTCGAACTGCGTTCCGTTGTCGGTGATAATTTTCTATGGCATTCCAAACCTGCAAATGATATTTTTAGTGATAAAGTTAATAACTTTCTTAGTGGTTATGGTGGCCAGCGGTTCCGCTTCGGCCCATTTTGTGAAATAGTCTACGGCCACAATTGCATATTTGGCTCCTCCCTTTGCCATTGGAAGAACGCCAATCAAGTCGATTCCCCATATCGCAAATGGCCATGGGCTGACCATTTGTGTTAGCTCTATTGATGGAGTTCTCTTAATCTTGCTGAACTTTTGACAACGATCACACCTTCTTGCATGATCCACGGCATCGCGGTTTATTGTTGGCCAGAAGTACCCATATCGAAGAACTTTCTTTGCTAGCGTCTGCCCCCTAGTGTGGTCTTCGCATTCGCCTTCGTGCACTTCTCCTAGGATTCGATGCGCTTCATCTTCGGTTACGCACCTGAGGAGAGGGGTTGAGAATCCCCTTCGATAGAGTATGTCATCTTGTAACATTAATTGCGGCGCCTTTCTGAGTAATTTCTTTCACCGGTTTTGATCTTCCGGAAGAGTTCCTGGCCAGAAGATAATCCTTTATTGGTGTCATCCACGTGTCTGGTTCCATGGTAGTCTTGAGAATCCATTCGACATCAATTTCGTTAATTCCTTGATTGGTTAGGCTTTCAATTGGGACTACTCCTAGCGACTGGGCTTCTCTGGGGCTAGCCAATTTGGCCAAAAAGTCTGCCTTTGTATTTTACTACCGTGGGATGTGGGTGATGGTGTAATGCTCGATGTCACTCAACGGTTCTTGCACTTTTGAGAGATATGGGGCCAGATTCTCGTCGCGCTCCTGATATTCTCCTTTCACTTAGCATACGACCAGCTGAGAGTCGCTATATATATGGACGGATATTATTTTGAGTTCCTTTACGACTTTCAGCCCTGCGATTAGTGCTTCATACTCTGCCTCGTTGTTTGTGGCAGGGAATTCCAGTCGTAGAGCGTAACTAATAGTCCACCCTTCAGGGGTTTCAAGCACTACCCCTGCGCCGGAACATGAGTTGTTCGATGCTCCATCAACGAAGAGCTTCCATTGCGCATCATCTTGCGATTGGACTTCCTCTTCATCATCCCTTATAGCGAATTTCGCGATAAAGTCGGCCAGTGCTTGCCGCTTGATTGCCTTCCGTGGGTGGTAAGTGATATCATATTGACTAAATTCTATATTCCACCTAAGTAATTGCCCAGATGTCTCTGGCTAGTATAAGACTTGTTTCAATGCCTAGTCGGTTTGTACTCTGATTGGGTGAGCCTGGAAGTACGGCCGCAATTTTTGGGATGCGATCATAAGGCAATATGCCAACTTCTTCAATTTGGGGTAGTTCTTTTCGGCTCTGCTGAATTGCTTGCTGATATAATACGTGGGCCTCTGGATCCTTGCTTCTTCCCGTACGAGAGCTGCGCTCAGCGCGTGCGGGGAAATTGCTAAGTAAATGAATAAGTCTTCTCCATCGACCGGTTTTGATAAAACTGGAGGACTTTCCATGTGTCGCAGTAGTTCCTCAAAGGATGTTTAACAAGCTGCACTCCACTCAAAGCTTTTCTTTCCCTTCTTCAGTGCGTCGAAGAATGGTATACCCTTGTCTGTAGCTTTTGAGATAAAGCAGCTCAGTGCTGCGACTTTTCCGTTTAAACTTTGAAGCTCTCTCTTATTCTTAGGTGCTTGGACTTCGCGTAATGCCCTTATTTGCTCCGGATTCGCTTCGATGCCCTGGGCAATTACCATAAATCCCAAGAATTTCTCGGAAGCTACCCCGAAATGACATTTGAGTGGGTTAAGTTTCATTCCGTATTTATGGAGTATTTCGAACATCTTAGCAAGACTGTCTAGATGGTTAACAGCTACTTGGTATTTAACCAACATGTCGTCTACATAAACTTCCATAGTTTTCCCGATCTGGCCCTTGAACATTTTATTCACCAGTCTTTGGTATGTAGCCCCTACATTCTTTAAACCGAATGGCATTACCTTATAGCAGTACAGTCCTAAGTCGGTGATGAAGCTGGTATTTTCCTGATCCGGTTCATGCATTAGGATCTGGTTATATCCTGAGTATGCATCCATAAACGACAGTAATTCATGTCTTGTTGTTCCATCCACCATTTGGTCAATCCTGGGGAGTGGAAAGCTATCTTTCATATAGGCTTTGTTGAGATCTGAAAAGTCAATACAGGTTCGCCATTTTCCGTTAGATTTCTTGACCAACACTGGATTTGATACCCATTCGGGATAGGCTGCATCCAGGATGAAGCCATTGGCTATTAGCTTATCCACCTCTTCCCTCAAGGCCCTGGACCGTTCAAGGCCCAGACTACGCCTTTTTTACTTTACTGGAGTGAATTTGGGGTCGATGTTAAGGGCATGACAAGCAATTTCGGGTGATACTCCACACATATCAGCATGTGTCCAAGCAAATACATCTAAGTTGGCTTGAAGAAATTTGGTTAACTCTGACCGCATCTTGTTTCCAAGCTGCGATCTGATTCTACGGACCTGTGTGGGGTCATCCATGCTTACTAGGATTGACACCGTTAGTTCAGCTGGTGCCGCCCTATCCTCCCCTGTGCTCTTCTTCCTAGGGTCCAAAGCCTTATCGAATCGGCTATGGTTACCAAGCAGGGGTGGTTCTGTAATTGCTATTCTGAGGGTTCTCGGATATGGAGCGCTTTCCTCACATCCTTTCCTTTCTCCTTTCTTCTAGATTCACGCAATTCCGCAATGTAGCATTCTTAAGCAACACTCTAGTCTTCTTTCACAATCCGGACTCCGTGCTCGGTCGGGAATTTCATTGTGAGGCACCATTGAGCCAGTGCTATCTTAAAGTCGGCTAATGCAGGCCCTCCTAGAAACGCATTATATGCTGACATCTCGTCTACAATAACAAAAGTCCGAATGAGGGTGACTCGTCGTTCCCCTTCTTCAACTTCTACAGGTAGGTCAATGGCTCTTACTAGTTGCTTAGGTTCTCCGGTAAATCCCTGGATCTTCATTTGGCATGCGGATACGCTTTTCATTCCTATCTTCATTTGATCGAAAGTACGCTTGAAAAGTATATTAACCGAACTACCACTGTCAACCAATACTCGGCGGACAACTGTGGGTCCAATTCCCACTATTATTACCATCGGATCAAGGGTTGGTGCCTCAATTCCTTCGGTATCACGGTCGCGGAATATTATATCATTGCTCAGCACTCTCTGCTACTTGATTGGGGTTTCGCCATCTATCCTCAAACATGCTCCTTTTAGGACGTGCTTTAACGAACTTGCGTATCTCTCCATATCTTCCCAGCTTCTTTGTGTCGGATGCGGTCCACCAGTTATAGTGCCGATAATGAGCCTTTGGTTAGTTCGTTTTGACCCTTGGTCACTAGTTCCAGCCTGATCTCCTTGCTCCCTAGGTGGTTGAGGGATTATAGCCTGGCTGGGTTTTCGCGGTCCTTTAATGTACTGCTGGAGCTTGATGTCGCGGATTAGTCCTTCAATTAGGTTCATGAGGTGGAGGCATTCATTTGTGTTTTGCCCGTGTCTTGTGGAAGCGGCAGAATTTCCCTGAGTGCTTTTGCTATTCCATTGCCTCCTTCTTGAGGGGTTTCCTATACTCCTTAGTCTCTTGCGTTGTAAAATAAATATTCTCTGGGGTGTCATTCAGGGGGGTATAATCTCCTGGTCTAAATTCTCTAAATCTTTTGTTACGGCCACCTTCGTTCTTCTTGTTGGTGCTTTGATTTCTTCTCTTCTGGTTCCCATTCTTCCCTACGGCCTCTTGATTGTTCCTGGGGCTGTGTACATTTTGGTTAGAAGCCATGCCATTCTGTTCGGTGTTCGTCTGCTGTGTCCCAACAGCCTTTCTTTCCAATTCATGTGCCTCTTCCAACTTCAAATATTGGCTTGCCTTGCAGTTGAAACCTTTCATATTGGTAGGCTGCTTTATCTTAATCCATTTCCCGAACTCTATTTTCGAATGGATGGCATGGATGAGGGCCATAAAAACCATGTCCTCATTAGGATTACTCAATTTCGTTACCGCCATGTTGAACCTATTCATGAATGATTTCAATGATTTGTTGCGTCCTTGAACCAACCCTAATAGAGACATAACATCCTTTGGTTGAGCCGTATGAAGTCGGAACTTTTCAAGGAACTTCGTAGCAAGTTAATCAAAAGTAGCTATGGATCTTGGTGGAAGTCCGGTAAACCACATGGATGCAACGCCTTCTAGGAAGATGTGAAAACATCGGCAGCGTACAGCTTCCGGAGCGTTGGCTCTGTCTATGTACCAACTATACTTGTGCAATTGGGGTTTCAGATCTTTAGTCTCATTATAAGAGGGAATGGTAGGCATGGTAAACTTGTTTGGATATCTTTCATTCAGGATCTTGTTGGTAAAAGGAGTCCGGCTTGGGGCAAATCCCCACTCATCATCCTTTTGACTCTTGCTCTCGTCCATCAGCCGCTTAACCATGTTTGCTATGTATGCCTCAAATGTCCAGTGGTCCTGGGGGCGGCAGTAAATCACTGCGCCAAGTGTTTGGTTCAGAAAATGATCTTGGTGCATGGACCGATGCCTAGGCTCTCCTGTCTTCGGGAGTGCCATTCCCACAAGACCTCGTTGGCTTGCATTTGGTCTAACTGGGGCAGTCTGGACATTTCCAACTTTATGAAATGCATTGGTATCCTCCTCTACCTGTCACCTTGCTCTCCGCCTTCTAAATCAGAGAGGTTCACAGCTACATCCTTCAGTGGGGTTTTAGCTCCATGATTCAAATTTTGATTTGGTTGTCTTCGGTCAAGTGGGGTATTCTCATTATCTTCCAAGTTATAGGCCGATGTCACCCTCTCCAACGGCTTTTTTCCAGTACTCCTGTGCAAGCCAGAAATGGAGGAGTCCATGGCAACAGCTGCTTCGGGGATGATCCTCTGAACAGGATTTGATTGGAGAGTTATTAGGGCATTGAGCTTCTCCATTAAAGCTTTTTGACTCTCTTCCATTCTTTGGTTGATCTCTTTAGCCATCTTATTCAACTCGTCTCTGGTAATAATTTCATGCTGGCTAGAGGATCCTGGTATTTAATTCCCTAAGCTAGCAGTGTTTAGTTCAGCCTGTTGGGTACCAATTCCTTCCACAGCTATTGCTGCCCCTATCGATCTTCCTAAAGCAGTCCTTTTCCTTCCAGGAGCCATTTAATTTTGTAAGACAGCTGGATCTTTAAGCAGAAATTGAAGATCTAACTTCTGGATCTATGCAATCCAAAGTAGATAGCTAGATATGGATTCAGCATTAAGAGTGGAGATCTAACTTTTGGACTTATGCAATCCAAAGTAGATAGCTAGACCCGAGTCCTGGGTTGCAATTCTCAGTGAAAGCACCAAAATGTGACCCAAAAATTGGACCAACACCATGGTTTAGATTTGAAAGCACCAGATCCATATTCACAGAGCAATATAACAGATCATAGGAAAAGGGAAAAAGCAATAAAGGAAAGAAGACAGAAGATTTTTATAGTGGTTCGACTGTTAACTAAGCCTACGTCCACTTTATATCTTTATTACGAGCTGACATCTATTACAGAGGTTGTTTGATTACAAGATTTCTGCTAATCCTATGTTGGACTGGATCTCTAGAGTTAGAATCCACCGGAGAATCACGGTGTATTCTTTCTCGAATCTCTGAGTAGAAGGTTGGAGGTAAAGGAGAATCCCAGCAGAGCTTCGGTAGTCAGTTTCCAGAACCCCTTCATATGTTGCAGGAGGCAAACTATTTATAGAGGTTAGAGGCCTCTTGGGCTAGGCCCACCATTTTCAGACCTCAGGCTAGATGCAGGCGACCTGGCGAGTTTAGCTATCAAGAATTCCACATCTCCATGGGTCGCTGGCGACCCATGGGCTTAGCCAATTTTTTGGCTACTAGAACCCCCCTCTTCTCTCTTCTCTCTTCTCTCTTATCTCGTAGCTCGTACGTTCGTAGTCTTCATGGAGTATATCTGCTGCTGTCGTTTCGATTAAAGGGGTCGATCTTGGTTCCGGCACTGGAGATGTCCTCTTCTGTGCATGCCGTTGTAATCACACGTTAATGACGAATCGTTGGCTGTTTATGCTTAAACTCTTGTTGTTTCGCAAGGAAGCTGGTCTCTTGGCTTTGTTGACTCAGGTTGTCATCTTACCCGTGTAGCTCAGTCCTGGTTAAACTCTAATCATAACATCTCCCGTTAACTATTGAGTCATCCCGTGGCTTAAGGTTGTCCCGCCTACTGCCGGTGTCTGCTGGGCTAAAAACCCGTATAACAATTTCCTTGTTCACTTGTTTGATAATATGGTTCATTTTCAAAAAAAGATACATCTCGTGAGATACAAAGTTTATGATTTTTTGGATAATAACATTAATACCCCATTTTTGGGATGAATATCCTTGAAATATGGCTTTAACAACATTTTAATTTAGCTTGTCATGTCTTTTTATGTGTACGAAACATGTACACCCAAACTCTTATGTGAACAACATTTATTTTCATATTCTTAAGAATTTCTGAGGGACCCATATTTAAGCATGACACTTGGCAATCTATTTATAAGGTAAGTCGTAGTTAGTATAGCATTTGACCAATAAGATTTTTGATCATTATTTTAGAAAAGAAGAGATCTAGTGACTTCAAGTAAATGTTAATTTTTTCATTCTGAAACTCCTTTTTATTCAGATGTATTAATACAAGTAGTTTGGTACAAAATTCCATTTTTTTTTAAAAAGTTCTATGAAATCTTTGTTTACGCATTTTGTCCCACTATTAGTTTGAATTTTTTTAATTTTTGCATTATATTGATTTTCTACAAAATTGTAAAATTCTTGAAAACATGAAAAAACTTTATTTTTTTCCTTTTAAAGGAAACCCAAGTAGTGCGAGAAAAACCATCAGTAAATATGATAGAACATTTAAATTGATCATAAGAATCAACAGGGGCTGGACCCCTAACACCATAATGAATTAAATGTAAGCATTATTTTGACTTATTAGTAGATAAAGAAAATGGTAATCTAGTTTGTTTTAAAAGCTTACAAACATCACAATTTTTGAATTTTAATTTATAACAAAAAAGTTTATTCAAAATTTGATCATATGGATGATCAAATCTCCAATGTAGCAATTTATCACGATCTACTAAATTTAATGACACATGACATTTATTGGTGCTTTCATCAAGATAATAGAGGTCATTTTCTAGACATCCCTCACCAATCTTCTTTCCCGATTCTTGATCCTAAAAGGTCATTTTATACGGTGAGAATATAACATTGCAATTCAATTCATCATTTATTTTACTAATTGATAATAAATTTAAATTAAAATCTGGTAAATATAAAATATTATTCACATCTTTTGTAAGAAACTTTGTTTTGCCAAAACCATGAATTTGGAATCTGTCTTCATTAATAATCTTTACATGTAAAGGGTCTTTATTCTGTGTAATATTAATTAATTTATTTTTGTCCCATGTCATATGATCAGGAGCACCTAAGTCAATCATCATCTATTTGTATTTTGATGCATTTTTGCAATTTCAAAATTATTGTTGACTTTCGATAAATTAAAAATATCATTAGAATGTACAAAACATGAAGTTTTTTGCTGCATCAAACTGTTCAATTGAGACAGTAGTTAATTCAGTTGCACCGTTTGAGTCATAGAAGATCACGCTGAATTGGAGGTGTTATTAGTCCATTGAGCCAATTCAGATCCATTCTCTTCTACCCCTGCTCCTTTGCTAAAACCATCGAATTTTTTCTCCTTTTTTGTGTCGTCCCATATGCAGCCCTTCTCTCTGACAGGTCGAAGGTAGGGATGGGGTAATCAACAACCATTGTAGTTATGCTATGCTTTCTTGTAGTGTCACACTGCTCGGTGCTCGAAGCTCCCTTCCTTCTTGTGGTGTCTCTACAACTAGGGTTTGAGTGTTTTACCTGAAATGCCTTGTTCTCTTGATTTTCCAACTGTCATGGGTTCATAAGGACCCCCGAGATTTTTCTTACTCAATTATTGTGGCTACATCATCAAAACTTGTCGTCTTAGCTGATGCCAAGACTTGAGACCTGATCGATTCATAACTTGGATCAAGAGCCCCTAGGTAGGTGAAGATTAATTCTTATTCAGATCGATTTTGGATTTCGACTGGGACTATTATTGGTGGGAGATAGAAATTGAGCTCTTCCTATTTTGACATAATTTCAGTCACCCGTTCGTTAATACTTTGGGTACTTTGTTTAATTTGGTAAGCTTTTGTTTATGGCTAAAGATATGAGAAATTTTTGTTGCTGACCATAGCTTCTTTTTGTTTTCTCCAAACCTCTTGTGATATGCTAGAGTACATGAGTACGTTTGAAATTTGGGTTCCCATTGTGTTGAGAAGCCATGACATGATTAATTGGTCGGTTGCCTCCCATTCTTCTATTTTTGCTTTCTCTTCGGGACTTGGCTCATTTGGCTCTGCTGCTTTGGGTTTCTCCTTTTTGCTAGTGACAAAGCTTCAATTGATACTGATCTTGACCAAAGAATGTAATTTCTGTTGCCACTGGTTATGATATTTGTCAGTATAACTTGTCGGATTGAGGCATGTTGAAGTTACTGCAGTTATTTGATATTTGCAGCAATTGATATTGTTGCAGAACTTTTGAATCAGGATTTGATCTACTTTGATACCATATTTAATTTTAAAGGAGAATAAAGAATGTGACGAGTAATTAATTTTATTGCAAATTTTTCTCTGATTCTACAAGCTCTTTGTACATAATTATATATAGCTTAATTCACTAGCCGTTGCTTATTTTCTTAACTATAATTCTATTAGCCGTTGCTTATTTTCCAAATTATAATTCTACTAGCCGTTACTTATTTCCCAAATTATAATTCTACTGGCCATTTCTTATTTCATAAATTATAATTGCCTAATTACACCGTAATTACAACAAAGTACCAAGTATAGCAAATAGTTATATAATGGATGCTGGCCTTTTATTTGTTTTCTGTTTTCGGCCTAGATGAAATATTCTGCTGTTATCATTTCTATTTCTCAACACAGTAGCAACAATAAAATATGGAAGTTGAAATGATTGCTTTTCTTTACCACATTTTCCCTGCATCACAAAGAGAATTCTGATAAGATCTATATAAATGAGAAGAACACTGGGCTTTGTTAAGCAGATGCAAGTGGATCCTGCACTGATGAAACCCCATCAAGAAATTATATCTTAGTTTGACAAAAATAAGGCGGTTTTATAATTTATTAAACTATTAAAAAAGGTTTATCTTCATTTTATGCACATGCAAAATAAATAAATAAACAAGGATGACAAGCACCATTGTCCAAGTGGTTAAGTGATTCGGCTTTGGTGCAAGAGGTCACAAATTCGAAACTTGCATAGCGTGATTCGAACCTTTATTGACATGTGATATGTTGTCCCAGTGACATGTTGTATATAAAGTAACATTTCAAAAAGAAATAAATAAATAAATAAGGACTATAATATCACCAGAGAATGAATTATGTGAACCTCATCGCATATGAAGATTAATTTTTTATTATATGACACAGCCCAAGATCTACATAAACTTTGTGCATTATTTTTGAATTAGGTCACCATGGGATATAAACATTCTGCAGAACATTAACAAAATATTAAAATGAATTTTAGAAAATACCAGCAGTCCTCACTCCATGGTTTTACAACTGGCTCCCTGCAAGAAAATCATAATATATGGATACATAAGGACAAAAAATTTCTTAACTACCCTTGTATAACATTTAAAAAGAGCATGAAATTCATGCATGCAAAAAAGAACGATGTTGCATTCCTTAGTAAAGATGTACATTTACAAAGATTACCTATAAAAACTTGCGCTTTTGAGACCAATGCCTCGGATTAGGAATGGTTTTTCGATATGACTTAAGAAAGACAAGCAACTTTGGATCTGATGCGGTTGCATCCCACACCTTCAGACAAAGAAAAACAATGTCAAATTTACAGTAGGATAACAAAACAAATTATGCCCTAATTTCAAAAGAAACAATGGTACATGCAATGGAGAATTTATTTTACAAGTTTATTTAAACTTGGTTTAGCTAGTACTTTCTAGCATCATATATCAATGACAACCTTAATATTTATATGAAAGGCCACTGTTTGACACCAAACACTTTTAAATAATACGTAAAGAAATCATGGAAGAAACTATACATGAATATCGTATAATCTAAAAAGAACTTCCTAAAGCCTGAAAACACATCTTAACTGTTGAAAAAAATCTTTTGCACAATGAACATTTGTTATAATCAAACATTCATATTCGTGACTGAGTTTATGTATGTTAGTTGAAATGAGTTTCAAATCTAACTTCAATTCTTGTGTATAACTTCAATTTATTCGGGAAAGGCGTACATACTTCAAACCCAAAGCAAACCCTTCAAATTTGACGAGAGCATCCAAGGCGATAGGTAGTGGTTTCTTTCAAATGACGTGAGTTCCAAGCAAGCACGGCAACAACGACGCACCTCCAGCGACTCCCCAGACAGCGTGAATTCCAAATTTCGACGGGCAACAACAATCTCTCAAACATCTATGATTCCCCAGGTGACAACAATCTCTCAAGCAGTAGAGGCACTCGATATTAGGCGATGACATCTAAAATTTGATGGCAGTAGCACGAACTCCTCCACAGTGGCAACGAAATCATTCTGTAGATCTTGGTGACAACTCCTCTACGGTGATTCCATATTCCGACTACGCTTCGACTTTAGGCGGCGGCGACGACTTCATCATGTGGTGTTATCGTGGTTGATCAATTTAGGGTAACAGAAAGAAGGAGGAAATGATTTAGGGTAGGGGAGAAAGAGGAATAATGTTTAAGAAGTGGATATGATTTCCGGGACTTAATATTTGTGTATAAATGAAGTAGCGCGGTGAAATAAAAAATGGGCGGGCAAGTTGAAATTATTTTTCTGGCATTGAAGCTTAATAAAATATAACCAAAAATCAAATATAGTTGCACTTTGCTTTGAATGCTACCAATAATGCTACTAAAAGCAGGTTTTCTAATAGTGCTAACTCTATCAATGACTAGCAGGACGTGAGGTGGCCGAGTGTTAGACTCATATCAAGCTATAGTATTATTATTTTAGTATATGTACAGTAAAGTATTGTTCACTCACCAAACCTATGTCCGATCCACCCCTATTTTCCCTTTTATTTATATATCACGGTTGATGGAGTTTAGAGGTGAGATGGTATCAGGGAGAGGGATTCATTTGTACATATTGTATATGATGTATATAAGTGTTATGATCTAGATTTGATTATGTGTATGGTTTGGATTTGACTTGTATTGTATAGACATACGTATTTGACAGATAGACATGTCATAATGATGTGATGTGACTATAATTGTTGCTGTACTTTATTTCCTTTTGCTATGAGACTCTGAAAGTTATTAGCTAGAATTGTATCTGTTTGTTTTATCTTACCCCAACTATTCATGCTTTTCGGTTCTCGAGGTGTTGACATCGATTTGACGTTGAACCCGAAGGTCGAAAAGGCGGGTTATTATAGAGTTTATTTATGGACTAATCAAGTTGAATATGGATAGTATTCGAACTTATGCCAAACCAAATTACATACATCTTAAAGTGATATAGTGTTCACAAAGAGAATATATAACAACCCGTTACCAAGAAGTAAGTAAATAACAATTAAATAATAATATTCAATGAAACAAATGTGGTTTGAGTTAATTAAAATAGGATTATGGGAATAAATTAGGAATTTGATAAAAAGGTATATAATAAAATAAACTAATATGAAAGGAACATTGATTTGTTAATTAATTTAGTTATATTAAAATGTGAAGTATAAATTAATTATTTGAAATAAAGCATTAGATTAAATTTATATAATTTTGAAATTTATTTTAGTGGGAAATATTTTATTAATGAAGTTTGAAATAAGCAGTAAAGGAATTAAAGTTAAAAGGTTTAATAAAATAAATAAAATGTTGGAAAATAATTTTATAAAATAATTAATAATATGGCTAGTTGGTAGAAAATAATATGTTGTATTATTTGATTTATAATTGGGCTTGAATATATTGTTTCGTGAACTAAAGAAAATAAAGAAGAATAAATTATATAATAAACAAATCCTATCACTATTTAGTCTAAGCCCAAAATCCTAGTTTTATGATTTCTCCAACTCTAGGATTTTCCCTTTCTTAGGATGTTTCCACCCCAGTTATAAATATACCGTATACGTTTTCGTTTCTCACTTTAGAAATCAAGAAAAGGAAAATACTCTCAAATCCTACCACTTCAAAATTCAAATTAAATTCAAAATAAAATCCATAAATTCCTTTAAACAAAATCATGGCTTCTTGATAATCTCTACACCACATATGAAGCAAAGATTCAAGGGTTAGCTCATCATTTTGAAGAAGAGGTGACTTACAGTGAGGGAAAAAAGAGGAGCGGGGAGGAGCTAAGAGTGCAATTGTGATTTTTCAATCAAAGGTGAGTAACCCACTCACTTCCGTGCCTAATTTTGATGATGAATTGAAGTCCGTAATGATGTACTTAACTTTATAAGCGTATATCACCTTGCTCCTGCTTCAGTTTATTTAGTTTTCCATAGAAATTGGGTTAATTGTTGATTAATTGGGGATGATTGAATCTCGATGTGGTTGTGCTAGTTCACATATACATAATAGAAGAAGGAGACGACAGAGAAGTAGGAGGAAAATGTCGGTAGACCCGTCAAACAGGTTGGGTCAGGACAAAATATGTTGTGTTGATTTTAAGCTAACTCATTTATGTCCAATTCTTTTTTACTCATTTAATACATGATTCAGTTTGATCCAACCCATTTAATAAGTGAGTTACCCGTTTAACGCATTTAAAATTTTAACAAGATTTTGCTAACAAAAAATCAACAAAACATACAAAAATTCTAACTGAAAAGGTTAATTTTGAATTTATAAAATAATGGAAATTTCAAGTTCAAATTTTTAGGTTTTACCTCTAACTTTCATCAGAATTCAAATTCTCGTACTTTTGATTCGAAAATTTAAAATGTTTATTATGTATTATCCAAATTTTCCATTATAGTAATTTTTAGTTGATCATTTTTAATTATTTTAACAAATTAATAAATATAAAATTCAAATTTTTGTAATTTAATAAAAACAATATTTTATTTTAGAAATCAATTTATAAAGAAAATCAAAATCTCGTAATTTTCGAAGTAAAAAAGAAAAAAAATTTACAAAATAAAATATAAAAACCTTAAAGCTTCGAATTAGTGTGAGCATCACCTAGCATCACCTGACAGTATAGTACTGCCAAATTCATTTTTCAAATGATTGTGATAAATTAAGTTTCTTTTGGGTATTGGCATCAGTTTTAGAAATCCAATCGAAGAACGGATGAAGCAAAAGCAACAAAATATGTCCCAATGGAGTATCGCTAAAATAAGGAAATGAAAAAATAAATGAGAACTTACATTGATTAGATTCATGGATGTACTTATATATGTACAGTTTAGAACGATAAATACAGATGTTATAGAAGTGAGCACCGATATGTTAATGAAGTTATTCGTAGAGCCCTTACCCTTCATAATTATCCAAAGCACAAGAAAAATATTTTTTAAATTTATATTTCTAAATTTCATGTTTTTAACAATTGGGTAGATGAGTTACCCATTTATAACCTTTTTAATAACGAGTCAACCCATTTATGATCCATTTAAAAAAATTCATAAATGAGTTGACCCAACCCGTTTATAAATAGGTAAAATTGGTCGAGTTAATTGGTTGGTTCATATTTTGACGGGTCTAAAAGTCGAAAACGCACTAAAATAGGCATAGGAAATTCGCGTGCCCGCTGCCCGATCGATCAGGCAACCGGTTGGTGTATTTAAAAAGTATAATTTAAACTAAAATAAATTATAAATATAATATAAACATAATAATATAATATAACATATAAAAATTTACACTTGGTTATAAATATAATTATACTATGTAATAATTTAATGAAGTTGTTTGATAAGGTTATGTTAATGATTTATTAAGTAAATACAGTGAATTCATATTTTAAAATTATCAAACATTCTTATATTATATACCAATGATTATAAAACTTGCATTATGGACTTATAAAAGAATTCTATGGTATTCGAATATTTATTTGGGTATAATTTTTTATAACATAATTTAATATAGTAATTTATTATAGTAAATATTACTATGCTTTTAAATGAAGTAAACACATTTGCATAAAAATTACTTTGATTATTATTTATGTGTTTTATTTTCGTGTGATGAGAATTTTGAATAAATGGATTAGTGATATCGTCTGATGTGTGACTTTTGGTAACACTTTTCAGGTTATTCATCGGGCTTGTTGCATAGAAATACTTGGTGTGGATTGAGTGTAGCTTATGAGCATGGAATAAACATTCGAATAACACACAGTGGTATTAGACATCGTAATGTTATTTATTTGGTTATCATTATAAGTGAATGTCATTCAAATGAGGATCAAACATATTTTTGGTAGGGCTCACTGTGGTGAATCACGTATATAGCCATGTGTTAGTAATTGTACAAAGCCACGTGTCGGCTAATATATAGAGCCATGTGTCGACATATATGTAGAGTTATATATTAGCCATTGAGTATAGATATTATGTGTGTCTATTTTTGTCCAACTTTCTTTGTGATTCGAGAGTGAATCAAATTAGGCTAGTATCCACTCATGCGGTCTGATTGCGGGATTGCACCCCGAATCATTAACACCTTATGTGCATTCGCCCCTGTGTCACCTAGGCCAGCAGTCAGTACCTATAGGGGCATACGTCAGGTCATGACCAAGTTGAGTCCTCGTGTAGACGAGCACATATGTGGATCTTGTCACGATGTCGACGGGACATAACAAATGACTGCAAGAGACATGTCAGATGGATACACGTATGGCTCCTAGAGCAAGCTGACGTGTTGCTAGTCTCGCCTGATTCCAACATGTGTGCTAGATAGAAATACACTATTTATATTCCCTGGTGTTAATTATGACCATGCAAGAGATTGTGAGTTTAAAGTATAGTTAGTCCCCATATTATCCCTACTCACCTTTTTGGTATGATAATTTCTATAGTATGGAAGTATGGTTTGACATTATCTACATATGTGATATTTCTGATACTTACATATATTACTTTAGATTGTATTATAGTCATTATATCACACTTAAATTGGATTTAGATATAGTAATTCTTGTGTGTTTTGTACTTGGGTCAGTTCGAGACTTTGCAGGAACATGAACTATAGTTGGATTTGCTTTCGCTTTTTGGGAATCTAGTAGTAGTTATAGAATGATACATTCACATTTTTATAGCCTCATTGATGTACTAGTGTTGTATTTAATGATGTATTGTATAGTGGTCTAGAGACCATCATTTTGTAGCCCCTTTGGACTATGTATTATATTTTATCTGTTGCATTTTGCTCTGTGTTCCTTATTTATACACTGTGATTATGTATTGACCAAGTTTGTTGCTTTGTACTAAGAATGATTACATTTATGGTAAGTAATATAAGACACATGATATGTACCAACGTTTATCTAATGGAATATTCACATGTGTACCCTCATATTGCCTCATTTTTGTATTACTCTGTAAGGCTCTCAATTAGTATGGGTATAGAGATGTGAGTGTTTCAGAATGTGTGTAAATAACCGTTACTAAAGGTACTACTTAAATTGTAAAATTAGAATTTAATCGATAGGATATATAAGCGATGAATTTTGTCATACCTCTTGCTAAGGTGACGCGTGAACGTTAGTATTTTAATTGTTCAAATACTACTCATTGATTGAGCTCATACATGTGAGTCACACAACTGTATTTATTTAGCCTTCAAATATCATCTAATTTTATTGGTTCATAATTGTTAAATAAAATAATATTTATGGAATATTAATTTTTTGTTACAATTGTTGTGTGGGTGTATTTAATAAATTGGGTAATGTCTAGAAAGGTCCCTGGTGCTATAAGTAATTAATTAGGTGTGTATATAAAAGTTATATATGCGTATTGATATATGATATCAATATAAATTTGATTTAAATATAATTAATTATGAACTGGTTTGGATTTAGTTGGTCCATCATGGAAGCAATATAAGCTGACCAAAAAAAAGGGTAAAATGAGAATGATCTAGAACTTGGTTTGAATTAGTATGAAAGAAATGTAGAGATTTGATCTTATAGTTCTTCATATAATTACAAATCCAAACCATCACTTTTTTTTAAAATACTTTTTCCTCATCCTCCATGGTTTTAGCTGGACATACCCGCTACCGGGGTTTTGCACGAAAGATCCCTATTTTTGTTGTTGTTATAAGAAAAGCCACTGTAGAAATGAGTACATAAATTAGGTCCCTGTTTTTTTTAAATAAAAAAACGCAAGTTAACTTGTGCTTTTTAAACATTAATTTTTTTTTGAAAATTTCAAAATTTTTAAAAATATTTCAAAATCAGAAAGCACAAACTAGCTTGCGCTTTCTTGATAGAAAGCGCAAGTTACCTTGCATTTTTCAAAAATTTCAAAATCAGAAAGCGCAAACTAGCTTGCGCTTGCCCGATAGAAAGTGCAAGTTAACTTGCGCTTTTCGAAAATTTTAAAAATTTCGAAAAAGATTCCAAAATCAGAAAAGTGTAGGTTACATTGCATTTTCTTGTCAGAAAAGTGCATGGCAGCTTGCGTTTTCTATTTTTCAAAAATAGGTATCAAATTTACATATTCATTTCTGGAGGGACGTTTCCTATAACAACATCGAAAACAGGGATCTGAAACTCTTATCTTGCCCGCTACCCAACTAGTTATTTATCGACCCCATTTGTTTCAACTACAAGGAGCTACATCAATATCCAGTGGTGGCGCATCAATTGCTAGCAACAATGGTCCAAATGTCATACTTAAATCTTTTCTAGAACCATGTCTCATTTCGATGATTGTTGTGCATCCATATTTTCGACGACTTTCTATTTTCATATTCAGACAGCAGTCAACTCATGTTTATGATATATTAAAACCCCATATTCCATCCATCGTTTAAGAACTTAAAAATCTAAGAAGGCTTGTTCTTATCAGGACTGCTCAATTCTAGAAGATTAGCAAGCAGAGGTGAATGATCACCTGTGGAGCAGTTTAGATTATAGAAAGAATCATGCTGAAATGTACTACCATGTGAAATGATTACCAATAACAGAAGGCTCTTGCAATCCAGCAGTGAGAATACAATTATAAAATTCATCTTCATTGCATAAGCTGCTGCCACCACCTCCAGATCTGTCATCTGCAAAAATAACACTGTTTAAATCACCCATTATCAATCTAATATCCTGAGCTTCATTCATCATGTAATGCCACAATAGCTTTTCAATTTTATGGGTAGATATAATGTATATATGTCAGCATTAACAACAGTATTCAGATCAAAGTTTGTTGCATTTATGCTACAAGTTTGCTTCTGCTGTTGAGATATTGTCTAGTTTTATGGGTAGATAGATATCAATGTTCAGTCGTTTCTCTCTTACAATGTAAAAAAAAATCACCCAAGCCTTCAATTTCTAAAGTGCTCAATGCTCCCTATTCAAAGGAGTACTCAAAGCCCCCTATTCAAAAGTAGAGCTCAATGCTCAATGCAACATCTAACATGTATTTAGCACATATAAACTTAACTGGCGCTTTCGATATCCAAACATAGATTTCATAGAGTGACCTTTTTTTCTTAAGGGTACGTGCATGGATCACATGGCAGCAGATAATTTATACAAATATCCCAAACTGTTTGAAGAATGTATCAAAACTGTCATCTACGCATATCAAAGAAGTAGGGAAATGTTTTGGATTACACGATCAACTATATGTCCAGTGGCTGAAGGCAAAACAAAACTAAAATAATAAGATATAGTTGACATTCTTCCACTCAACGGACCATACGTATGCATGAGATACATACATAAGTCTATATTATAGATCATATAGCATTCATATCACTACACTACCTACCATGCACATATACATCAGGTCCTCCAACCCTTCTACCATCTTCAAAATGCTCAACCTAAAATTGCAGGAAAAATAATAATACATAAGTTATTTAGCACAATACACAAGTTATTCTCACAGCCTGCTTTGGTAGGCATATTAAATATAGATGCACAATAAGATTAACTGGTCTAGTCCATATGAAATTGATAATGTGAGATCAATATTCTTAAGGTTTCCAAAGAAACTGATTAGTTTGAAGATAACATATTTAGTACATAAATAAATTCATAATTCTCTTTACTTGAACTTACACTTTCATATAACTTCACACACTGAATAAGTTTGGCAAATGAAGTCCTAATCAAATATCCAAGACTATTAAAGTACCTTTGGAAATTTAGTGAGAAATAATACTCAAACCTAGGCATAAGGACAAACTTTGAAAAAAATTAAGGCTGAAGGACATCAAGTTTCATCTTTGGGCTGAAGGACAAACTTTGAAAAAAAATTAGGCTAGCTTTGTCCTTCAATCTAATTTTTTCTAAAGTTTGTCCTTCAGCCAAAAAATAAAACTTGATGTCCTTTAGACTAATTTTTTGTCAAAGTTTGTCCTTTTACCTAATTCCCTCTACTTAAAATACCTTTGGAAATTCAGAAACCTACTCTTGGGAACTTTATATTTCGAAATGGATCTGATCTAATACATCTGAAGTACCATGAAATGGCTCTATCCAATACTGCATTTTCGTACCTTTGATGATTTACCAATATATTAGGATAAAAGAAGAAATTTACGATAATGAATGTTGCATGATAAAAGAAAACATAACTGTTCCGTACCTTTGATGGATCTTTAACAAACACACACGAAGAACTTGTCTATTTCCAAGAAGAAGGCACTGAAATTTTTAGCCTCTGTTACTTTATTATAAACAAAATTTTATTATGCCACCAATTCAACAACAGTGAGAACTATGACCAAATAAGCTTACACAGATTCAATCGAATTATAAACATGTGCATCAAAATTAGCTATATATGATATTAAAATTAGCGATGAATATAATGTAAACTAATGTAGTATGTCATACTAATCAAACGAATACCAAGAGTTAAATAGTATTTCTCCGTACACAAAGTTCATATGTATGGATTATTGAACATACAAGAGATGTAAAGGGATGAAAACCAACATACAGTTAATTCACCAATTGAAAATATCTGAGTTGAACACTCAAGTCGTATTATAACACAATATAGGATGTGATATAAGTTTAAAAAAAAAAAGTGAACCAAATTGGTTTGGCTAAAACAGCTACCACAGCTTTCATAACTACACTATACAAAATTAAACAAGACTGATAGTCTATCCGTCCCACACATAAACATGATATACCTTCTACCTGGCTTCCAGTAAGCGCTATGGAAAATAGTTGGCACTCTCATATACATCAGCATCTTGTTTACTCTATGTAAATCAAGGTTCGAGAACTCGGTTTCGGTCTCGGTTCGGTCATTTGAAATTTTATTGGTTTCGGCCAGTTTCGGTCATTTCGCTTGTTTCGGTTTTAGTTTCGGTTTCGGTCTTGATATTGGATTTTTGCATTTTTAATGAAAACGTAACGGATAAACGATTCAAATTCATATAGAAATATAACATACAATAAAATAATAATGTTACATACAACACTACTACAATAAAATAATAATGTTACATACAACATTTTTAGGAAGCAAAATTACAATAGCGAACTGAATAATATTCGCGAAATTACAATAGCGAACTGAACAATAGCGAAATGACTTATTGGGTTTGATAATATGTGTAAAAATATTGACAAGTCACAGCCCAAAAGCCCACCCTCTCCATTTGTTATTCACGGCAACTCTTTGTTATTCACGCTACTTTAATTCAACTCAGATAAAAATAAAATCGCGATTGGAAAAACTCAAAAGAATTACCTGCGTCTTCGATTCGATCGACTTCGTCAAGCTCCTCGCCTCTCGTCGACTTCGCCGTGCCTTCTCCTCGACTTCGCCGCGCCTTTGCCCTTGCTTTGCCTTCGCCGTCGCCGCCTACGGCAGTGGACAGTGAAGAGAATTAGGTAATGTTTTTAATTTTTCTTGCTCGATTTCGACTATATTTATACACACAAAATCGAATCGAATCTTCACTGTATGCTCACGTTATTTCTGTTGTTGATCGTGATTGCTTTTGTTTTTCGATCTCGTGTGTGCTTTTGATTTTGCTTTCGCTTTTTCTTCTTCAACCCGTACTTGCTTTCACTATTTCTGTTGCGCGAATTTTTGGACACGCGATGGCGAAACGAAATTAGGGTTTAATTTCGTTTGGCCCTTCGCCGAGAACGATACGAGATAGCCGAGATTTCGGCATTTCGAACGATACCTCATACCTTGATGTAAATAGTTTAACACCAATTTTATATTAAATGATTTTGCCACAACTAAATCCGACGAGATTCAGAAGAAGAAAAAATTATAATTTTCAAATGAAACAAATATGACAATTTTAGATGACTCACGGTTCCGTATAAATTAAAAAGAAACTTCTTCTAATCGAAGAGTACTTCATTGCCTCGCTTACCTGTGAAATTCTGTTATTTATCAAGTTGATATTCTATTCGCACTTTTGAGAAAACTGATTTCTTTTTAATCATATTTTTCATTTTATTTCTTTGAGTTTTTACAAAGTTTATTGAATCAGTAATAAATTCTGAACCATTACAAAAATGTTTGTACTATTCAACATTTTGCCATTGACTTTAGGCCTTCTTGAAAAGAATTAAACTTTCCTAAAAAAGAAGCAAAATAAAAATAAGAAAAGAAAACGTAACCAGTTTAAGATTTGTGGGTGGAAACTTTTGGGAACCCTCCCCGATAACCAAAAATGTTCATCAGATTTACATGGGTGTTTTTTTTTTTGAAAACCCAGGAGAACCCGGCGGACCGGTAAACTCCAGAGGAGGGTATAGTAAAGCCGTCCGCTGATCCAAGCCCCCATACCTCCGGGTAAATTTATCTTTTTACCAGAACACAAGCCTCATTTCCACTGCGCCGCACCCACGGACAGATTTACATGGGTGTAAGCATACTACAAAAATATATTAATTTTGAATTGGAATTTGAATCAAAAATCATTCAGTATAAGATACATTACCATAAGGAATGGTTTTTAAAAAGGTTCGATTTTCTGAGAATAATAACAAAACAAGGATTATCTTTCAAAGTGGGTGTTTCATCCTGAGTATCAGATTCTGAATCTACTTCTACCTAAAGTTTAAATTTTATCAAAGATGCAAATTGTTAAAATTATTGTAAAGCGCTTGTTTGGTGATCTACCTAAATTGTTGAAATAAAAGAATAAAATGTGCTTGGAATGAGAGATAACCATGGAGCTCTGAATGGAGATGCTAGAAAGAAAGTTATAACGAAATAAAACAGGTATACCTCAGAGGATACATAAATAGAAATACATAAAGTTCATAGTTCATAGTTGATAGTTAAAACTTTTACCTCAAAGGAGTAATCAGTCATCTTCTATTACGTTTAGGCAACAACTCCAGGTATTTATGCTTATCTTCCTTCTGCGAAACTAAATCCACGTATAACTTACCTGTATTGGCTTCAACTATAAAATTCTTCTCAATTATTTTCTTTATAAAGTCAATAGCCCTTATCAATTCACCTTCACGAAGGAAACTTCTAGCAATGATATTAAACATACGTGAATCTGGAAAGCATTCATCCTTTTCCATGTTCAAAAGTAACTCATTGAACTCGTCCACAGACCCTTCTTTAATAAGACATTGAGCCATTGTTGAAAATGTCACAACATTCAACTTTACACCTTTAGAAACTATAGTGTTGAATAGATGCTTAGCGTCTTTTGTTTTACCAACTCTGTACAGTCCAAACAACAGGATGTTGAAAGTTTGAATATTGGGTTTAAATCCTTTAAGTTGAATGGACTCAAATAGGTAGATTGCCTCATCAATGCATAAATTATTACATAATCCATCAAACATTACATTGTATGTACTTACATCCGGAGTTACCCCTGCATTAATAATCGCTTTGTATAGTTCTTCAGCATCATTAATTTTTTTGGCACGAAATAAACCACCTAACATGATGTTATAAGTAACAGTGCTAACCATGAACCCTTTTTTGATCATCTCTTTAAAATATCTTTCTGCCGTATCATTCAATCCATGTTTAAAATGCAAGTGAATTAGTGAGTTATAGGTAGACGCAATAGGGGTATGTCCTTCCGAGATCAAAAGATTGAAAGCTTCAACAGCTTTATCTAATTTACCTATTAACCCAAAACCACATATTAAAGTATTATATGTTATAATATTAGGCTTTATACCTTTTCGTTCCATCACTTGCAATACTTGGTTGACATTTTCTACCTTTCCTTCTTTGCATAGTCCATCAACCAATGAATTAAATACGATAGTACCATGAGATATACCTCTTTCATCCATTTCATCAAGAATTTCATATGCTTCTTCCCACCTTTCTAATATACAAAAGACATGTAACAAAGAGTGATACGTATGGGCATTTGGTGATAACCCTTCATGTACCATGCAATTTATAATGCTTCGAGCATCATCCACTCTACCAACCTTACAAAAGCCATCTACAATTGTGTTGTAAGTTACCACATCTGGATGCAGTCCTTCCATTTTCATTGCCTTGACTATTTCGAAAGCCTCATCTATCATTTGATGCTTAGCAAATCCATTAATCAGTGCACTATAAGAATGACAATCGGGTCTAATGTTTTCATTCTTCATAGAATTGAATAGCTTCCATGCCAAATCAAATTTCCCTTCTAAAGAATATCCATGCAACAGTATATTATATGTCACTATATTCATTTTTTCACCTCTTTGAACCATTGCTTTTGCCAATTTGTGAGCTTCAAAAGTTACCCCTTCCTTGACAAGTGAATCCATTATTGTACTGTACGTAACAATGCATGGAGAAATACCTTTATCAACCATTTCTTTGAACAATTGAATTGCTGGTCTCACTTGCCCTCTTATGCAATAACCGTGAATAAGAGTATTGTAGGTAATAATGTCTGGATAAATACCTTTATCAACCATTTCTTTGAACATTTGAATTGCTGGTTTCACTTGCCTTCTTATGCAATAACCCTGAATAAGAGTATTGTAGGTAACAACATCCGGCTGAATAGTACCCATTTTAGACAGCAACTCGACAGCTGAAGTGATTCTCCCAACACCGCATAAACCTTTTATAAGCGTGGTGTGCGTAATCAAGTTAGGTGTGCAATTGCGTTTTACCATTGATCCAAAAATTCCAAAGGCAATATCAACATGATCCATAAGAATGCAAGAATTGATGATGATATTATATGTGGCGGTACTTGGTGATACACCATGCAAGATCATACGGTGATGAAAAGAAAAGATTAAACCATAAAGGTATGGACTTTTCGACTGAATCATATTGGTGAATAGCATGTTAAACCATCTGACTGAAGGTTGTGGCTTTGCATGAAGCAATTTGCCGAACTGTTTGTGTGCATCATCGATTCGAAATTTTGTCGATTTGCATAGATATTTGACTTGTTTCTGTAAGCGAAAACGGGCGTCTGCTGTTGAGATTTCGCTGCAGGGTTTCCCATGCTCGAAATCCTCGATTGCTGATATAGAATTTTTCATGATTCGATATTAATATCAATGCTCATATGATAAACCAGTTTGAGTCGCAAGTTATACCGTTAGTTGGTAAATTAAAAAGGTTTGCAATAATGATTGGCAGTCAGATTATAACTTTAACTTTATCATTGCATAATACCTTGTTATTTGTATTTAGGATTTTTTTTTTCTCCACTTTATCCCTACTTTTTAAACTTATGGCAGTTATAGTCTTGTTTTCAAACTAATTACATAAATAGTTCAATTTTGATCAGCTCAGCGCTGGGCTGACCGTAGTATACTGAAAGTTTCAAATGCAATCAGTATGTATATTTTTAAAATTTTGTGAACGTAGTGGGCGGTTTTTCAAAAGCCACCTACTACGTTATAAAAAAAATTAGATGTGCAACTTTTCAAAATTCATTATCGGACGACTTTTGAAAAGTCATCTAGACGTTTTACCGTTGTAAAAAAAACCTCTTTCCCCATTTCCTCACTTTACTCATTCCACAAACAAGTAAAAAACGAAAATATTTCCCTAATTTTTTCCAAGGTCAAATTTTTATTGAAAATTTCGTAGATTTCGTAGTCAATTTGAAGCGCGGCTTGCTCTTTATCGTAGAAAGCTCCTTCAGGTATAATTTCTCCTTTCAATCTTCAAATTCCAAATTTCATAATTTCTCCTTTCAATCTTCAAACTCCAATTTTTTTGCAATTTGGGAGTTTATGAAATATGATAAATTTCTTGTTATGAACTTATACAACTAGTTGTATGAGCATATAATTCTCAAATTCATCGCTTTTACCTTGTTTAAGTAGATATTGGACATTGTTAAATATTGTGAATTAGATTTTATGTTTAGTAAATGGTTGAATTTTATGTAGAGTACTCTAAGATGATACCGGGACCGATAGACGGTAATGTATTATACTTGCAAGAACGTCATCGAACGAGCAACCACGCTTAGATGGAGGTAATACACTTTCTTATGAATAGAAATATACATAAATGTTGCTTATAAGTAGTGCTTATATTTTGGTGTTTTTTGACAGCGCAACACTCCAGATGAAATTATTGATTACTCGTCTAAACTGACGAAAGTAACTTAGTCTCATCCCGTCGTGCTAGAGCCGATAGATTGGGTCTGCTTTTCACTTATCATGCGGTTGGGGTACAATCAATTGGATCATCGTCTTATCACCACTTTGGTGGGTAGATGGAGGCCGGAGACATCTACATTGCACCTTCGGATTAGGGAGATGACCATCACATTGGTCGATGTTTGTTGTTTTGCTTGGTTTGTCCATAGACGGTGCTCCATTGAGCAACCTAGAGCCAGTAGATTACATGGAGTTATGCGAGACGTTCTTAGGTCTATCTCCTCCTTTTGAACAGAGGTGTGGCAGTGAGATGATAATTACTACATGGTTTAGGGAGCTTCTTGCTGACGACATTCTAGCAGACGCCTCCGAGATTCAGATTGCTCAGCACGTTGGAGTCATTATATTGCATATCATCACTTCACATTTGATTTGCGATTATTCGAAACCCATACCTGGATCAAATGGCTTCCATTTCTAGAGGACTTTGATGTTTGCCGTCGGTATTCATGGGGTAGTGCGATTTTAGCCTATATATACACAGAGCCGACGAGGCTTTCTTTGCTAGAGAATACATCTATTGGTGGTTGTTTGACTCTAGTACATTTATTAGCATTATTACTCTTCATATGCATTCATTTTGTATGTTCATATGCATTGCAATCTTATGTGTATACATGTTCACAGTTATGGTGTTAGACGTACCTTCCGGTCGAGAGAATAGCGATGAAGAGGACGGATGTCGATTTATCTATGCCGTATAGTGCTGGGTATATCTATTATATTATTTGATTATATACATATGTTTTGATCCAATAATTCATAGTTCTCCTATTTTAGGTGGGTAGGACCGAAGAGCACCACGAAGTCTCCTAGGCGCAGTGTTATGTTCTACCGCAACGAGTTTGATGTAATCGATTACGACTCTGTGACATGGACCATATACACACCTGTGCTTGGAGACCTTCCAAACTTATGCACTACTTTTATTCATTTATGGAAATCACATCCACTCATTTTGTTTTAGTGATGTAGCGCATCATCTATCCGATAGAGTGATGCGACAATTTGGTATGCAACAACATTTGCCAAAACAAGCTCCTCATTACAAGATTGATGTCATCTGGGGAGTATGATATGTCGATTGAGACATGGAATCATTATCATCTGCACACACAACAAGAGAGGGACCTCATGTTGATGGACGAATAATATTATACTTAGTACTGGAACATCATGGGCTGCTATGTTCTTCGTACCAAAGAACCTCTTATTGTGACAGACCCTTACACTCCTAGAGCTCCTCTTGAGAAGAATGTGGTATGTACATTCATTGATTAACTACGCATAGTTAAATTATATATGTTTCAATTACTTTGTTTTGGTAGGCGGATGACATTTACCATGCACTGGAGTTGGTTGATGAGCTATCCGAAGAAGTACCGAAGCGTTCGAAGGATAAATGCTTTAGTGTGGAGCGCATTTTACAAATAATCTTGGGAAAGAACAAGCTATCATGACCTACATCGCCTCCTTCTCCTACGCTCATAGAAGCACCGCCAGTAGAGTTCGAGCCTCATCCTACGACTCTCACATACCAAAGATGTAGACATTGACAAGTTACTTCATCCTCACAACCTTCTCAAGCGGAATTTGGTCCCTAGCCTTCACAACCTCTGGGGATTATGGAACCAAGGGAGGAGGAAGATTCGCCGGACGATGTTCCCTTATCATGGAGAAAGCCAAAACGAAGTCCTTGGGAAGTCTGCAATCTACGAGATTAGGTTTGATGTTATGGATTTAATGTTATTTGTAGTATATTGGTATTGTGGATTTATTATTTTGTCGAATGTTGTGTTGGATTAGAATGTTTCAACGGATGTTATGGATTTATTATTATTTATTGATGTATTGAATGTTAAATTTAATCTCGAAAACACGTTGATGTTGTTGTTGTAATTTGGTTTATTTGATATGGATTGTCGATGTTGGAAGTTGCTATTGTGTAGAAATAGAATTTCCAGGTTTCTGTTTGAAAAACCTAAAAATACTAAGGCAATCTTTCAAAAAGCACCAGTAGGTGACTTTTCAAAAGTCGCTCACTGGCAATTTTTGAATGATCGCCCTAGAATGTTACTTTTACTACATAGTAGCACCCCTTCCTCTCTCTTTCCCCCCCTCCCATTCTTTACTTTACCAAACTCTAAACAAAAAACCCAAAACTACTCTTCCCTTCCATAATTCATTATTTCTCATCTAAATTGTGTGATTTTTGTAGATTTGCATCATAATCTAAGGTAATTTTCAATACTTAAAGTTGATTTTCAACTTTTATACATTTGTTGATAAAAGTTCTTATGTACCTAACTGAAATGGATCAATAGAAAATTGATGATGAGACATTAACGAAATATTATGGCCATTTGAGTTTGATTCTAATGTAAATGTGGCTAATGTTGAATCTATACCTACAACTCAATTATCACCACAATCCCAACATTATGGATTTGCACCCTAAACTCAAATAAATATTGAATCAAACCAACGTAGGTTAGGTAAAGAAGTTTGCATCGAATCAGAAGTAGTTATTGGATAATCGGGATACATAAATGACAATTTGCAACAATATTTCTCTGCTATACATGGTGGTAAGTGGAAGAATCAAAATAAAGCACTAGATATTGGAGATGCTTCCCCCCACTGAAATTATGTTACTGTAGAGCTGCGTATGATGTAATTGTGGAAAGAAATAAAATGAACGCATGTCGTAGGTTCTACACATGTGCGCGTTATAGGTTGAGTAGAGAAATTCCTACATCGTTCGACTGTTGTAATTAATTTCAGTGGATAAATCCTCCAAAATGTCGTAGAGGACTTGAGTATGCTCTTGAGATGCAGACTGAAGTTTCACAGTTGGAAAAAGAGAATCTTCGATTACTAAAACACAATTCCAACTTACATTCGAAAGTCCCTTTATAAGCATAGTTTAATCATGCTATTGGGTATCTTAACGAGTACTTTGGTGTATGTTGTATCGTATATTTTATCGCATGTTGTATCATATATTGTATTGTATGATATTGTATGGTAATTTGGTGTACGTTGTATCATATTGTAATTTGGTGTATGTTTTATCATATACCTAATACCAACATGAATAACAAGTAATATTACAAATGTGCATGATATAACAAGGTTTTTAAACAAACATATCTAACACCAACACAAACAAAGTGAGTTACTATCAATACTAATAAAAACTAAGTTGTTGAAGTACAACGATTCCTCGTATGGTGGTGCACTCCACATCCGCTGCACCTATTTGCCTTTGAAGCCCCCATCTCATCCATATTGCCTTTAGTTCTTGTAGACCTAGGCCTTTTAGGTGCTCTACAAGCCGCTGGAGGCAGATCTAATGGTCCTTCATGTGCACTCCAATAATGTTTTATTACGATCGAGATGAAATTCTAATGTGTAAGCCCCCAGGTAGTTATAAACTGTGTACCAAGGTGAGACGAAGCCATGATGAGTTCTATTTGCACCATTAGCAACTGACGAACAAGTAGTCATAACATGTGCAAAAGGAAGCTGTTGAAGTAACAGGATGTTGCATGTACAAGAACAAGTGTTACCATCGATTGTTACTTTAAATTCATCATCAAAGTAGTGAATTACTTGCCATTGGACCTAACTGAATCGGACAATCCTTGAACACCTTGCTTCACTTTCTCTCTCGGCTATCTTTGCTTTCCATTTTGGAATTTGATGAGATGTCGAAGTTTTAGCAAACTCTCTTCTTTGACAAAAATAATCCATCGATCGAAAGAAGGTACAAGCAACCAAAGCTTTAACAGGTAATATTTGTGCACCTCTAAGTACACCGTTAAAACTTTCTGACGCATTAGTTGTCATAATATGAAAATAGCCACCATCATCCTTACACAAAGCCCAGTTTTCCTCTTTCTCAACCGAACTTCTCTCTATCCAATTGTGCGCTCTAATATTGGTGGTCATAATTTATTCTCGGATTTTTAGATACTCAACTTTCTTTGAAGCATATGATGTAGCATAAATAAACCTGTCAAACGTTTGTCTCTAAATCCAACGGCTTGAAAATTTTCTTTTAAATGCCTACCATAGAATCTATGCTTATGAGGTAATCCCCGGTATCTCTCCAATGTTGTGGGTATTCCTTTTATTCTATCGAAAATAAAGGTAATCCCAGTGGCTCTCCAGTGGCCTACTGGTGGCTTTTGAAAAGCCGTCCACTACGTTCAAAAAATTTTAAAAATACATACTAGCGGCATTTGAAATGCCGCCAATATACTATGGCAAGCTCAATGCTGAGCTGGCCAAATTGTGCTATTTCTGTAATAAGTTTGCAAACAAGGCTATAACTGTAATAAGTTTATATAATAGGGCTAAAGTGAAAAAATCCTTTAATTACAAATTTAGACTATAACTTTACTATTGCATAGTACCTTATTATTTTTATTTACAAGACAAAGAAGGGCCGAGGTTTGTTCTAGGTATGAGGAGAGGTCCGTCTATAAATGAGAAGACAATAATGTCGTTTTAGAAGATGTACATTTGGTTTCTGGTATTTTGGTTAAAGTACTGTTTGATACCAATGATACACACACATTTACAGCTAAAGATTTGATTGATAGATTTGGATTAGGGGTTACATATTTAATCACTTCCATATGTGTATTAAATCTGCTAGAGGATATGCCACTCTTAGATTGAGATGTGCTAACTTGGAGATTGAGTTAGGTACTTAGGTGTGTGTATGTTTTTTGTGTGATCCCTATGTGTTTTACTTCATATTCTTCAGAGTTATTTCAGGATGGATTAGTTGGATCATTACTATGCTAGAATATATTGTGCCAAAAGGATAATAACTTAAGTCACTGGGGCCGAAACAAATGAGTATTTGTAGTTTTAGAATAACTTAAAACTGAGTGCAAAAGTGTTTTTCTTGCTTTAGCTTCAGATGAGGAAGTCTCGGTACAGTACATGTGGTGAGAGAATTTCCTGATGTGTTTGAACCAATCAGGGGGTTGCCACCCCTAAGAGCGGTAGAGTTTGATATAGAGTTGATCTCGAAAGCCATGTCATTTAGCCAACCCCTTAGTAGAATGCCCCCAAAAGAGGTGGAGGAATTGAAGAAAAAACTGGTGGAGTTGGAAGGCAAGTGCTTCGTAAGGCTGAGTAGCTCACCTTAAGGAGTGGCGGTAGTAAAAACTATGCTTTGTACGCCGTAATAATATGTAAATTTAATTAAAATAAAAATGTTTGAATTCGATTTTTATGATTATTATTTTTGGAAATATATTTTTATTTGATTCAAGTCCATTTAATAAAAGATTATTTTTCAATAAATTGAATTAATTAATAAATTATTTTTGGATAATATATTAAACTCGAATATAATGAAAAATTATATAGAAATAAACAAATATTGAACCGAAGGAAATTGTGCACTTACCAAAAAATATTTTGCAATTGAAATATGGCTCAATTTAAATTAAATTGAAAATTCTTTATAAATAAATAGAAGAATTATTTAAAAGAAAAGGAAAAAAAATTAGTTAATTAAATACGAGCCCAAAATCCAATCTCAAGCCCACACCTCATTTTATTATAAACTCATAACCTCTTTTCCCACTCCCTTTTCCTAGCCATAATTAATCCTTTTTCCCTAATTGCTAAACTAATTTGATACACCACGAGAGAGAAAAAAATATTGTATGAGGCACTTGAGGTGGCTGCCGACCGAAAGCAAGCGGGGAAGATGGAAACGCAGCCTTGGTTGTGACGAGGGGTGGAGGTGCATGCATACATGGGGCCATGAATGTTTAGCTAGACGATGACGTAAGGGGAGGTGGAATTCACGGGGACAAGACGGAGTAATTGATGACAGAGGTTGGTGATCGAGAAGGCCGCGATATGGCGAGTCTGGCAGTGATGAAAGATGGGATGTTATAATGTGTGATGGCTGATATCAGAGGTAGTAGCAACGTAGGTTGCAAAAGAAGGAGGTGGTTCAATTTTCTGGGCTAGTGATAGTAAAAGATCTCGATAAGGTTTCTGTGAGTTTCTAAACTTAAATCTATATCTATATCATATTGCATGTTATCCGGTTATTGATTGAATTACTCGATTGAATAGACTGTTTGGGGTATTGAATATGATTTTGTGATTAGTAGTGAAAATTTATATATGTTGAATTATCAAGATAGAGTTAGGCGTATGCCGTAAGGTAATTATGTAATTTGTTACATATATCTAACTAGTCGACCAATCTTGTTCAAAATAAAAGGTGTTTTCTTTCTATTATATACTTGATATGAAGTATTATATTAATTAATTAACTTAATTAAAAGTATATTTAATAGAAAATCCATAAATGATTCATTTTGTGATAGTAGTTACGAAGTGTTGTAACCATGAGTAATTTATCGCAATGAAAATTAATATATTATTTTAAATGTTCCTAGTCAAGATGCATCAAGACCGAATATCGATGTTTCCATTTAGGCTAAGGTACGTAACACTCTTCAAATGTTAGGAGTGTATTACTCATGGCTGCTGGGGGATCCTAAAGGTTACGTACTGATAGTTATTAGATAACTACGGAACGATTCACTCGATAGTTGTTTGTTGGTTAACATAACTAATGTCAAACAGATATAACGGTGTGACTGGTTTACATAGTTCTCTTGACTTGAGAATACCGTGGATCTTCAATATGAAAGCTCCATTTTGATTGTAGTCAGATCATGGCATAACGTTCATCGAGTGATTATAGTTGGATCAAGTGGAAGTACTGGAAGCGAAGCACTATTCAAGAGAGGATTCGTCTCTTCGGTTACATGGGGTCAGTATCACGATCAACTCAAGTCAACTCAAAGTTAAAGTTTCTAGCCAGAGCATTTAAGTTAATAATAATTTTATTATTGAACCAAGGACTTTATATTTGGACTATAGAGTTGAATATTGATGATACTAAAACTTTGGCCAATACCAAATTCAATAAGTCTAAAGTGATATAGTCTTGATGAAAAAAATTGATGTAAATAAATGTCACAACCGGTAACGCTTAATAAACTAAAATTGGGTTTTACCAAAACTAAGTAAGCAATAAATTTGACTAAAATGTCACACCACCTGCTAAGTGACGTGTGAACGTTAACATTCGAATAATTCGATGTTAACTGCGGACCGAATTTACACCTAACGAATCACATAACCGATATGATGATTTCTCTTTAGACCAAATGATTTAGTCAGTTTATAATTGTTATAAATTAATTAAATTAATTAATATTTATGAAATATTGATTTAAAATTTTGAGTATGATTTGAGGAATAAATATTATTGTATATATTTATAATAGTTATAAATATATCGATCGATATGCAATTTCGACAAGCAATTAAATTAGGTTTAATTAGTAATATTTATTTGGACTTAAATGGGCTATTAGCCAATGAGGTTGGGAAGCTATTTTCGACAGTAAACATGAGGTATAGGTGCAGATAAAAAGGGTAGAAGGGTTTGGAGATGGATGGTTGTGATTTGGTGAGAAATAGTATAAGATGTGATCCACTTTTCTCTCTATTTTAACCACTATAAAAAGGCCCGCAACCCTAACTTTAAAAAAAAATTTGGTTGTCTTCTATCTCTATTTTACTGGCCGATCCATCCCTCCATTAATATTCAAATCAAATCAATTCAAAGCTACAACTATTTGATAGCACATGGTCTACGTTTCAAGGATTAGCAATCTGCCGAATTGAGAAGAGTTCTAAGGAGGGATATTCATCATAGCAAGGTGTATTTCAAGGCATAGGTTTTGGTATGGTCTTATTATTTCATATAACTTATAATTAATGTATAATATTCTATGTTTGTTTATATATGTCACAATTATATTGTTAGATTGGTGAGATTCCTATATATATGAATGTTGTCACATTTTGAATCGTTATATGCATGTATATATAAATTTAATTTTTTATATAATATAGATCTTATGTATACATAGCCAAATAAATTTATATTAATTTATATTATTTTATTCATTAATTATATTTATATTAATATGTTATATTACATAAATTAAAAACTTGTAATTAATTATGCAATCATATCGTGTTAAAATTGATCTTATATTTTTATATATGCAAATTTATACTAAATATAATTTTAGGTAACAGCAAAGTATTTTTTAATAATTATTTGCTAATTTTAATATTATTTGAATTGAAATATAAGTTGACTAATTCATACAAAATAATATATGTTTTGAAAATTATATTTTAAATTTTATAAATATTATTCATCACCATATAATCTCTCGGACAAAATCATAGAATTAAAAATCAAAATTATTATTTTAAAAAAATCATTTAATTATGAGGTCGAAATTAATTAATTAATAAAAATAAAATTTTGACTCATAAAATTTTGGAATTTTTATGTGACCTTATAATGTCATATTTTAACTTTTAAAAATTTAAAATTTGAAAATATGTTGCGAAAATATTTTTAACATTATTTTAATGCTTTTAGGCTAATATATATATATATATAGTTTAATAATATAGAATTATAATAAAATATTTTGTGTGTTCATCTAGAATGCTATAAAAATAGTTATTTAATTTTATTTAATTTTCATAATTAATGTAATTATATAAATATACATACATATACACACACGCATATTTATAAATACTTTAGATATTATAAATATAGTTATATATATACATATATGCATGCATGCACACGCACGCACGCACACACATACATATATATTAATTTCTTACTATAAAACAAATGTGTATATTATATTTTAAAAAAACTTTGTATATATGTGTGTGTATTTATATAGTCACTTATTTAATTAATATCTAATTTAATATATATATATATATTATTAATATTTTACATTTATGCAATATATATAAGTAAATAGTTTTATTTTAATATTTATTTAAATAACGTATTTATATATACATACATATATTTGGACAATATACAACACATATAAGATGAGCTAACATATCAGTTGTGATGCAAATCCCAACATTTATGTACGTACACGTTATACCTTGCACGGATTATTATGTTACACATGCACATACGTACATGTATGCATATGATACATATGTGTACTATTATATTTAATTAAACTTGAATTAAATAAAATTCCATTCATTATTTATAAATTTAAATGAAATAAAAGATTTTATTTAAATTAAGTTTAGAAATGTTCTAAATAAATTAAATAAAAACCCAATTGGGTAAAAAAAATTGAAATTCACTCATAAATTACGTTGGGGGCTAGTCCTGCTCCAATAATAGTATTAGAGCTCAATAGCCTATGCGGTCTAAATTAGTCATGTTAAGGTTAACTAATTAAAGCCTACCTATATAGTATGGTGCCTAGAAAAGCAGCGTCTAAGGTGAATATTGGGTAATCAAGTACTCTGCTCTACCTGGCTACTAACCTAGATCGAAATGATGAGGTAAGCCCAAAAGGTTATAGCAGTAAAGGCCCAATTTGAGTTGGGCCTTAGGCTAATTTCAAAATTGTTTTGAAGCTAAAAATAAAAGTTTTAAATTTACAAGTTAAACTTAAAATAAGAAAAATACCATGAATGTGCTAATATAAAATTCCAAATTGTTTTGAAAATTGAAAATGTAAGATTTTTAAATTTAAAAGTTAAATTTAAAATGTAATATATACATAATATAATTGTTATAATATAATGAAAATTTTCAAAATGTTTGAAAATTAATATAAATTAATTTCGAAATTTATAAAATTTATTAATAAGGTTAATAGAATTTATTAATTAAATAAGTTAATTAATTAATAAATATATACATGTGTTATATACTATGATATATGTTATGTTATTTTAAAATGTTAAAATAACGTAAGTGCACATGTATGTATGTAAAATGAATTTCGAAATTAATGTAATTTAATTAAAAATTTTAATTAAATAAATTAATTAAATTGTTAATTAAATAATATATATATGATATAAGTGTTGTACTATAAAGGTTGTAATATATAATAAATATTTGATATAAATGTTATATTAAGACAATATAAAATTAATTAAAATGTTAATTAATTAAAATTAATTAATTAAGATTTAATTAAAATTAATTAATTAGGATTTAATTAAAATTAATTAATTAAGATTTAATTAAAATTAATTAATTAAGATTTAATTAAAATTAATTAATCAAGATTTAATTAAAATTAATTAATCAAGATTTAATTAATATAATATTATGCATAAGACTATTATATAAGTAATATTAAATATAAAAGTTATATAATAATAAGACTTATATCATATGAATGTATAAATTAAAGGTGTAACATTAGGAAACCCTAAATAGACTTAGGAATAAATACATACGTAAATGTACGTATACCATGGCTGCTGATGTGTCCAATACTTGAATCACGAGGATATTTAAAAAGAAATACATTATTCCATAAGTTGATATCACTAAACATAATATATTGAATATTATGAATTTTCGATATAATGTTGTCTTCAATCATATGTATATTAATAAATTACTTGCATACTCCTTAGTTGTTGAGTAAACTCAAGCTAAGGATGTTATATGTAGTATTATTAATACATTGAATGAACAAGATAAGATAACTATATGTATTTGTTTGAACAAACTCAAGGTATATATACTATACTTATGCCATTGTGATATGGTAGGTCCGAGTGAATAATTTTGTTTCGATTTGCTGAGAAAACCCAAGGTCAAAGTGAAATTAGGAAAAGGTACAAAGGGTTAGGAGTTGTATGCGATACAACCGATAAGGAGTTATCCATCATTTGTGGAGCTGTGGCTTGTCGAGCAAACTCAAGGTCAGAATCCAAGACGGATGAAATGACCTTAGCTATTTCACCTAATTTTTACTAGGATTTTTTTTTACAACAATAAATCTCTTAGAGTCATTTAGCCTTCTCACTAAATAATCCAGGATCCTCCTTCCACTACTAATATATTTATATTAGTTCATCAATAAATATATTCACATACATATGAAGATGTTTGTGACCCTCTTGCTTGGATCAGAGTGTTGTTTAGCAAGAGTGTATCCTGATTGAATTTTGAATTTCTAATCAACCAGCACATAGCTCATTTTCCATGCCTTTTGATATTTAAGTCAGGGTAATTAATCCCATAATCATATGCAGTTGCTACTTAGTAATTTTTGACCATCCCTATATTGATTGTCTGTTGGTTTGAGATAACAAAGTGATCTCAGATTATATAGCAAGCCACCAAAATTTTAGTTTAATTATTGGGTGTTTATTGAAAGCCAAAAAGGGAAATGATATACTCATATATCATTTTCAACACAAGTGATTTCATCATAGAATTGCTTTACTTATGGCCAAATCAGTTGAGTAATTCTTTCATAATCTATATAGTTGTATTTTTTTTCTTAACCAAATTTATTCTCTAATCCCTGAGTTACCTCAGCTTGCATCTAATTTACAGGTTGCTTTACTGGATTTAGAGAATCCAGATTTTATGGTCATTTGACAAAAGTAGTATTTTAGATAATATATATATATGCATATCAGATGTAGTGTAATCTCTGGACTAACAAAGCTATTCAAAATAAAATGTGAGTTGCTCAAATATTTGAAAATGTCTTCATGCATTTGCAAAGAAAGCTTCAGATTTTACAAAGTGTATTTTCTTCCTTTATACCCAAAACTCTGGTCATCTTGATCATTCCAGACCTCATTATTTTTTTTTGAAGTGGGTTAGCCTTATGACTAGAACATCAAAACATTAGTGCCTGGATTTTGCAATGTAAATTCAGATACCAGACACTTGCAAAATCCCTTAAAACATGTACATATCTTTATACAGTGCACAAATATATATATATATATTGTTTCTTTTATCAAAACACTTCTGCATATAGTCACAAAATTCTTGAAATATTACTTCTAGCCAAACTCAGATTTTTAACCTTCGAACTTAAAGTTTTAAGTAACTTGAAATTAACTAATACAGGCATATACCATTTACAGTTTTTCACCATAATACTCAAACATATATTTTCTTGCATAGATTCAACTAAGTCTTTGGTTAATCCCAAACTTAATACATTACTAGATTCAGTTAAATCAACTAAATAAATTCAAGCATTCAAGATCATTACATAACTACCAAAGCATAACTATAAAAACTTCTCAGATTACATGCAGATAATTCCTTCTAAGTTCTTATTCAATTCTAATTTAGCGTGCTTATCCAATCATTCTCATTAGCCATAGCAGCTTCCTATTTAGATCCAGCATTCCCTGAAAGAGCATTGGAGGCTGCCCCATTTTGAATGAGATACCCCAGATGCCATAAGCAAACAAGGGTCAGATACAAGATCCGGTATGAGCAGTATCAAAAATTCCATGATATTAAGTAAATGAGTGAGACATAAATATCTTGTACAAGTGGGCATAGCTTCTTTGATCAATTTGCCTGACTTGTTTATGATATACTTGTGCATATATGATCAGTATTTAAGACTGATTATGTATACACATTCAATCATGCAAACACACTTTTCAGATAGAAATACTCAGGAACTATCTTAGCTCCAGACCAACCATCCTAGGAATAACTCAAGTTCCTACTTCATCAATTTAAGGTTGCATTTACCAAATTAATTCCTAGCCTCATCTGCAATAAAGGAATCACGGGGACACATTGCAATAAAATAATTCACAATATTGCACAAAGATCTCAGGGCTTAAACAAGCCATGTGCCAACTTGCATACTTTAAATACAACAAGCATTCCAGCAGTCTTCTTGGCTCACAATCCTTAGTTTATTTACTAAGTGTTCATGTTTGATCCTATCATGAGTTAGCTAGGTGCTTAAATCACAGTGTTCATGAAACATTATATAAAACTTGTAAGCACACCTCAAAGACAAGCTAACATTTGTATCCAAGGGAAATCATATTTTCAAATATTCTAGCTCAAAGAAAATACAAGAATATTTATAACTGGGAATAAAGACTAGACATGTGGGTTATTATTGTTTAATAAGCAACCATGTTTGAACTAAATTCAAGATCTAGCTTAAACAAGATTTCTGGCTCATGGGTTTTCTATTTGATCAAGGGTTCAGCACTTTTGGATATTTCGATTGCATCCTTGAATCTTTCATTTGAGCCTCAGCACTTACACAAGTGTAATGCAACTCATATACATTTTGATTTCTATATTTTCCATGCCATATCTAAACCAGTTACAAGTATTCTCTATTTACTTTCATGATTTCCTACTTTTACATTTCTGGGTGTAACCAAACAGAGCAAAATACTCAAACATCAAAGCAATCAAAACATTTAGAAACACCCATTAAAACATCCATTGAAACATCCATTAAAACCATAGTAATGAAATCAAAAATATGTAGAAAAATAACATAAGCTTGGCTGCCTCATAACAGGACTTAATGCCATGGGTTTAGTGAGATTACTCACAGAAAATGCTTCTCTTGCTAAACCCAGAAAAGAAACCTTTTCAAAACTTGCTTTTCTACTTGCAAATATTTTCTTCTTTGTTTACTTAAATGTTTCTGGGTAGCAAATGATTTTTCTGGTTTATACTTGGATTTATAAGAGAGGTTTTCTAGGGTTTTATCATTGTAAAATCCCATTCCTACCCTGGCCAAGACTCATGCATTTTGCATTTCAAATTTGTTTATTTTCTCCTTTAATATCCCGGCCATATGTGAGACCTGCCTCCCCTATTTCTTTTCCAGAATATATCATATTCTTACCAAGTCATGATAATTGTGTGACATTGTTTACTTGTTTATTTTCTAAAAATCCTCCTTTCTATTTTCTGCCTAAAGCAATTATTTTGCTTGCAATTTGTCTTTTGCCATTTTAGTGTTATAGTTTCACTTGCATATATATTTTTTTCCAGTACTTACAAAAATGTATATTTGTATACATATCTTATCTAGGCTTATTTAATTCCTCTTTAATTTCAGAAACATATGCACCTATATGTATACAGGTTTTCAAATCCTTATAACATATATTTTTTTTTCCTGGGTTTTAAATAAAATATGTTTACTGATTTAAAATAAAACTTACTTTTCTTATTTTCTAGGATGATCCATATAATTCCAAAAATCAAATATCCATGTTACAAAATTATGTTTGTAATGCTATTTAATTCTTGTTTTAAATTCAAGAAATCTGGAGTTCTTCCTTGTGCCATATCAGTGTGCACGTGCACACATGCACACACACTTGCACACAATTAATTCCATATATTCCTATACAAATAAATTAATATATTTCAAAATCCAACCAAAATAAGATTCCATGAATTTCTGGGGCATTACAACGGACGATCCTAACACCCACTAGTGAAGTTGAAAGACTTCTATATTTCGCTTAGGGTTTGGTGAAAGATAAAAGAATAGTGGAAGCCTTATTAGAAAAATGAAATGATAACATTTAAGCTTTCCAATCTCTTAAGAACATATACTATATAATGTTGTAATAATCTACATTGATAAATTTGTGCATTTAAGTTAATTGATAAAATGTTTATCAATTAAGATATACAAAATGAATTGAATTGAATATTGACAAATAGAAATATAACATATACTTACTAATAAATGTTTCTTGCATGTTAATGTTTCAATACCCTTGCAAGCACCTGATTTTATAACTACTAAATAAATTCGTAATTTTGTTGCTTACATGTTTATTTGGCCGAGATCATGTATTGCATTCTATGAGTTTCAAACTCTAAAAACAATACAAGACTATGGATATTTTATCCATATATTATCGAATATAAGTGTTATATAGGGAACGATCATAGTTCATAATGTATGATATTTTGATGAAGTTAGTTCATTCAAAATAAGCCAATAAACAGTACTATGAGATCAAGTATTCAATTTAATTGATTACAAAAGGATCGTATTGTGTTAAATGTAACACTAGACCAAACCTACAATATAAATCTAAGGACTCGATTGTTAAAATTTTAGTTTGATCAGTTTACATAAAGTGCAACATATTTGATGTCCTTGAATATTATGGATAATTGAATATGCTTTTGTCAAGAGTTCGTTATGATATTGTAGTAAGGGTTTTCTTTTAAATGGTTTGACCATTTAGAAGAAAAACAATTGTACAAGAGTAGATGTGATTTAACGTACAATTAGGATAAAGAAAGTGAATAGTTGCTTCTACTTCATAAAGGAACATCGAAAACGAGAATTATAATAATAATAATTGATACTTAATACTGGAATAAGAAATACTATTTCTATTTCAAAATGTATTTTCATATAGAAAATTGTTTTCTATGAGATTTATTTTTTGAGTTCGAGATATTTGATCAGAGAACTCACCGCTGTAAACTAGTTACAATATATGAAATAAATAATTTATATTAAGTGAATGATGGACCTCTAAATTCAGTATGCTATTAGAGTAATGGAGGAAATAGTGGGAGCATGCCGTATAACACGTTTGATTGCATCAAGTTACGAAAATGTTTTCATACAACATACCGAACATTAATTATGAAATAATGTCTATTTTTGGGTATTAACTGAAAAATAGAAGTAATTATATTTCAATGTGAATATCATGAATAGTCGTTATGAAATAAAACTTAATATGTATTTGTTTTCATAACAAAAGTAATGCATTAGAAAATATAGAAGTATCTAAAATTATTTACAATTATTTGGAATTATATACTAAGCCATAGTTTTGAGAAATAATTTTTATTATATGATTATGAATCATATGATACTAGTTAATTATATCTCAAAATATTAAGGGTTATTGTTATCCCGCCTTTTGGCAAGGCCGTGACACCAAAAAGATTGACTAGAAATCAATGACAGTCCATCCTGTAGGACGGTTACATCACAAGTTCACCATGGATATCGATGAATTTTGTCCGAGTCCGGATCAGGCTACAATTGATAAGACACGTCAAGGAAAGCCACAGGAGCCAGCATTCCAAATCTCGAGTCAATCCGAGTTCGTACGCCCAAGATATCATCGATGCAAGTGAAGGACATAGCCTTGTGTTCGTCTCCATATGGTTCGTATCCATCAAGGTCGACTCCATCAAGATTGACTCCATCCCCTTCGTATCCCTCAGAGCAAACCCTTAGCTCGAATCCATCGTCCCTGCATTACTTCGAATCCATGAGAAGTACCATTGCTTCGACTCCATCAAAACACCCTCAACGTTCGAATCCATCCAAGGCCTCCCGTGGTTCGAATCCATCAGAATATTTCCAGCTTCGAATCGATCAAAGGGAAGGTCTTCGAATCCATGCAGTTGAAGCCTTCGAATCCATCCAGACGTAGTTTCTTCGAATCGATCGAATGGAACATGTCACGATCGATACGAACGAACCCTTGTTCGAATCCAGGTATGATCACTGTCTTCGAATCCATCAAGTAAACGTTTCTAAAACCATGGATTCGACCCAGTCAACTCGGAGCAAAAGTCGGATCGAACGAAGAAGGCACGCCACGTCAACACCTTTGCTCACCAAGTCATCGATTCGACCCTATCGATTCGAAGGGGATCGATTCGAACAGACCACATCAACCAGAAATGAAATCTTGAATCGATCATAACTTGAGATCTATAAGTCCAAATGCTATGAAATTTTCACAGAAGCTTAAGCACATGATGAAGAATGTACACACCAAATTTCAGCTCGATTGGACTCTTTCTTGATCGATTCAAACCAAGGGTCGAATCGATCCCAAAGTGGGCCCGGATCTCCAGATTTCGGCCATGTGGGCCCCCTCACATGCCAGAAGCGGTCTCCCCTGATTTTAGGCAAAATATCTGCCTCCTACACCTATAAATAGAGCCCCTGGTCATTCAGAAAAGGGGTCGGACAATTCTAAGAGCTAAAGAGCGCCCAGACTTTGCCAGATTTACTCAGAATCACCACTGCTTCCCTAGATTCAGATTCTAATCTTAAAATCAGTTGTATTACATCAGAAGAAATTGTAATCATCAAGCGAATATCAATAAAATCATCAACTTCAGAGTGGACGTAGGCAAGATCGCCGAACCACTATAAATCTCGTGTTTCTGTTCATTATTTCTGAATTGTGATACTCTGTTTGCTTAGATCTGAGATTTGTGTGTGAATATTGTTGATTTATATTCATACACTGGTGCTTTCACAACATTTGGGGTTTGTGACCAATTTTGGCGCAAACAGTTATGCACCCATTTAGCGATCATAAGAGTTGATCAACTACTTAGATTGATGCATATTAATGTCTACAATCGCAAGTCTATTAATATCAAAACGGTTCCATATACTTTGTTATATTCATCGATAAGTTTTCACCGACATGGACATGTGTATTTAATACACATGTAGTATGTCTATGGTAAACTCATAGAGTATAAAACGAAAGTAAATAAAATAACATGTAATAAAATAAAATAATTCAATTTGATCAAATGGGTGAGTATATTGGAAAGAGTTCTGAATGTACCTGAAAATTAATAAAGACCCAATCTCAAAAGTCAATCCTCCATGTGATACATAATGATGTATTGATAAGGAGTAATCAAACTTTGTTGGGCAAAGTTCAATTAATTGTGAGTGAAGTTGAGTTAATTACTTTCTATAAGGTCATATACTTAAGAGTAGTACATAAGGTTAATATTATTTCATCAGAATAATAGTTTACAAAATCATACAAGATAAGGGTTTATAAGAAACCTTAATATATCCTAGGTCAAGGAGTTAGTAGGTTGTGCAAGTCAAAAGTCTGCACATAATAATTTTTCTTGAGGGATCTTATATGAATCTCCCCAAAAGGAGTTTGGGAAAGACTGTCATTGGATGACATACTTATGTTTTAAACATAATTTATGTAAACTAAAAAACTAAATTAGTTTTATATAAAAGGCAATTCATAAAGTGTTTATGAATACCTATTCCATTGCACTAAGAAACAATTGTTGTTTCATGAAATACCAACTTCATAATGAAGGATTTTCTTTGAAAATTTATTGGTAGTAAAATGAAATTGAATACGATCTAAAGATAAAACTGATTACATAAGATGAAATGAAACTAACTTACCTAAACGAACACATCACATTAGAGTATCTAATAAGTATTCTCATACATTAAAGATAAACTATGAGTTTCTTATCAATGTCGAAGATATGTAATCCTTGATTGTTTAATTAAACTATTAAGAGTGTTGACTCTATGATATGCTATGATGTGTAGATTTGAAATAAATTCCAAGTACATTATCAAAATACGATTTTGGTAGTCGTATTCGAAGGGATGTGATCCATCGGACACAACCGGTTACGTCTTTAGGAGACTAATGCCATTGGAGTTTAATAAGCATCATTGATAAGAATAACCTCTTAAATTTCAATTATTGAAATTAATGTAATAGATTCATTATTCAACGTAATCAAGTTAATCAGGATTTACTCACAAAATTATCGCCTAGTATGACTTTAGATTTTAGTATGTAAGTCTTGAATTGGAAGTTCTAAATTTAATTTAGACTAGACTGTTTGCACATAACAATCTAAGTGTCTCGAAGTCAGTGGGAGCAATATTGAGTTTGTAGGATTTTGATATGATCCAAGAAATGATAGAAAGTATCATTTTATAAGCATCAAAATTGAACAAATGTCTTGATATAAATATCACATAGTTTGACTGTCAATCAAAGTGCAGTGGAAGCATGTGCTCATAAGAAATAAAGTTAAGAGGTATATAGGTATTTCTAAATCATGAGTAAACAACACAATACTGATTTTTCAACAATGTATTTGTGTTAAAATCAGTTTTACTTGTTTTAATACTCGAAGTTGGATTTGTAAATGATGTCTTTTATATAAAATATAAAAGATATAGGGAATGTCCCAAAATAATATGCAAGGACACCTTATTAAAATGTTTAATAGGGAGCATGTAAAATGGATTCCTTATGAATTGGTAATAGAAATTATCATATATGTTTTGTTGTCTACGATATCGTGATTTTCTTATGTATTTGATACATGAAAAATATTAAGTCCAAATTGGTATCACTGAATGGTAGTTTGGAGTGTTCTCATGTATTTATGATATAACGACCCGGTATTTTGCACCATTCGCATCCGCACATGTCGGACTTGTATAATTCAAAATACCGAATTGTTAATTTAAATTTGGCAAAACTGAACATATACAGTAAATAAAATAATCACAGATCACAAACACAGAGTAATAAATGCAGCGGAAATAGAAGATAGTAGTTCATGAAGCTACTATATACATATCAGAGTTAAATAAGGTACAACAGATGTCTCGAATACAATAATCAAATACAAGAATAAGAATACAATCACTGGAATCAACTGGATATCTGAAAGCTGGATAGATAGATGGATCTCCAAGCGAAGCTCCAACTCCAAAGGTGAGTCTCGAATACTGGTACACTTAGTCTGACCCGAGCGTAAAACAAAACACAAAACACTCGAGTCAGGATTAACATTCTTATATCAATAAATCCAACTCAAGTGAAATAGCAACTGAAATACAAGTAACCCAAAGGATGTTTGGAATAACCATCCTTTAAGGATCCATTAAACTATCTACTATGTAGTAGTGTACGGTAAATAGATAATGCCTATCAGTAATATAAGTATCAAAATAGTGTTAAGGCGTTACCATTATCCCCCTTAACACATTTTATATAAGCGTTATAGTCTATACAGCACTGTAAACTCCACTGTAAACTAGTGGGATATCAGGGAGTACTCCATAGGTATAACACAAAACAAATCGTACTGGTCGAGTATATAGGGATACAAGTATGACAAGGCACATGAGGCAATACCCAAGGTAGTGAAACTACCGTTTGCCTGATCCGGACTGGTGAGAACGCATCGCCGCAGCGATCGCAACACCGCGAAACAACACTCCCAAATCAAGGGTGCACCAATCAACAAGTAATGAGTAGTTTTCGAAGAAGTGTGTTCGCTCGAGGTAGCAAACCCCCATTTGGCCCGGCACGGCTCCTGTTTTAGTCATTTCCAATTTGACACAAGTGTCAAGGCTATCCATTATCGTTCTCTTTCTTCAATCATCACGTACATCATTCCAACCACTTCATTGTGGATCACACTCCGCGTATAGTTATTAAAGTGGTTTTCGGTTTAGACAGTGAGTATGTCCCTAACCGATTCCGGTCTCTTTAATAACTTTCGAAATTATTACACCGATTGGTCGTTTAATAAATTTCAAAATCAAATCAATTTCAGTTTCAAATAGAATTTGTAAACCAACATTTCATTTGTCTTTCTAAATCAATTTCCATAATTTACGTTTCAAAACTTCCAAATTCATAATTTCAAAATCTTATAATTCAATTTCAATTTCTATTTAAACAATTCAAATATTGATTCAAGTTTGTATATAAGTTTTATTCCGAAATCATTTAAATTAATTTAATTTAACATTTAAATCAATTTAAATTCATTTATCGATTTCATTCAATATTCATTAAGTAAATTTGCCATTCAAAACAATTTCTATTAAATTTTCAATTCATTAAATCCATAATTTAAATTCAACTTCATTATATCAAAACTTACAAATTGAATTAAATTAAATTCATCAAATCAAATTCTTTAAATTTCAAGTCTTACATTAATTTCAATAAATCACATTTTATTTCTTGTTAAAGAAATTCAATTTCACTTATTTACTTACTTAAATAATTTTCCAAAACTTAGTTAATAAAGAAACTCAATTTCAATTATTTACGAAGTAAAAATTCACTTATTCAAAAGTTCAATTTCTCTTATCAAAGAATTCAAATTTTTATTTAATTATCAAATAATCAAATCTTATTTAATTATTAAATATTTCAAATTTAATTATTAAATAATTTCAAAGCTTAATAATTTCAAACTTAATTATAATTTCAAACTTAATTATTAAATCATTTCAAACTTAATTAAATGAAAAGTTCCAAATTTAATTGTCAAATAATTAATTTCAAAATAACGATCTTTCAATAACTACTATGTCAATATTTTTCAGATTTTAACTATTAACATTTCCTTTCATTAAAAATTCCAATTCCAGCTTCATTTCAAAATCTTATCCTTTCAAATAAAAACTTTATTTTATTTTAAATCAAATTATTGACCAATCGGGTTTTATTTAATTCTCTATCCTAAGTCAAAGTTTATTTGGGTATTTATCATTTCAACCCGATTCCATTACAATTCAAAAATCAAAGCATAGCAAAGGGAACTTGCAGTGTGATAACTTGGATGGTGTCAGAGTAAATAAACAAGCAATAGCAAACATCAACAACAATCCAATAGTACATTCAAATAATCCCGAAATAATCGTATTAATTCACATTGTTGTTTGTGCAAATTAATATAATTATTTCTAGAATCTACACTATCATTTCATGTAGGTTAAAGATTATTACACTAGTATTAATACGGTTCTTCATTTGATATCTATTATCCAATTTCAAACTACATCAATTTATACACATACATTTAAATGGTTCAAGGTGTGGTTAACACTATTTCTACGTGTCAATTTATTTAACATTTAAAATGGGTCATATTACACAAATTTAACAAATCAAATTCAACACATATATCAAATTTAAATTATTTTCTATCCCACATCACTTTCAATTTCATAATATTTATCACTTTATACATTACAATTTACATCTTTTTTTTTTTTTTTTTTGAAACAGATTATAAATATATAGGGAGAAAAACCGCCTTTCTCCGGTGGCTCACAAAAATAGGCGAAGCATATGAAGACCATATGCCTCCCAGACAGGATTAAAAAAAAAACGAGAATCAGTACAAAGAGCAACAAAAGGAAAAACCAGCAGAAATATGAATACAGCTAGCCAAAGAAGTCCAGCAACAACCACCAACAAAACAATCCGCAAACCCGCCTGAGCTCAGAAGAGCAGGCCAGACCTCCAAACCATACCACAGAACCAGAGACGAGACCTCAATGAAAATCTGGAAAAGGATGGAAACAAGGGGTAGCGACGTCTCACCAACAAGGACGAAAACATCATCGAACAAAGGCGACCCAAACAATAACCATGCGCCAGAAGTAGTAGTCAATGCGGATAAGAGAAGACAGGTAACCCCCAACCAACCCAACAACCAAGACAAAAACAAAGAAAGGAGCCAGGAGCCGCCTCCCAGTCGGTAGCACTGACCCAGAAACGGTCAGACAAAGATATCCGCAAGAGCAAAGCAAGCCCAGGCCACCTGAACTACAACACTAGCAAACACATTAAAACCAAACAAAAAAGGGGGGGGGCAACGGGGACGATGAGAGAAAACCGACACCCAAGAAAAGAAATCAACCAACTCCCTGACGAGCATAGGCCTGGCCACAAGAAATAGACAACAGACCCACCAATCGCCTAGACCGATGGCTCAAAACGGGATTATCATTACAGTTTACATCCAATATAAACAACAAACAATCAATCAATTATCAACCAAACGGGATTATCATCGTATAATTAACAGATAATGGTGTCAGATGTCACAGGTGAACTGATACAGTTAATAAGATATAAAACAGTGTAATTAGCTAACAGCAGCATATTTCAATTGTCGTTTCAATTGAAATCAAATTTAATAAATAAAAGAACATTAATCGTGAGTGATTGCTCACCTTTCGAGGCTAGGGAGTGAGAATAGACAACGAAGTTGAGTTACGAATTGCAAGCACGACTTCCGAAATAAACTAGATTGGCACGAATCGACGAGCAAAGCTGTTAAATAGGAATTGCCGAAATCAAATCAAAACATTCAACATAGCAACAAAAAAAACATGTCCTGCGTCAAAGTTTAACAATATAATTCTATGTGTTACCGAGATCGAAATGGTCTGAAATTTGGTATGAATAAAGATCAAAACTTGTATTTCAAACTGCAAAAGAATCACTTGATTTGGACAAGAAACGAGAAAAGTTACGATGTCACGAACATAGACTCAGGCCATGTTGCGACTGTCAAATGTTCAGGTCTGAAAACCCCTTTGGGTCTGACTTTCAGGTAAGAAACAGAGGACTGAACCTCCTCGTATGAAGCTAAAATTTTATATACAGAAAGTAGAAAACTTTATCTTTTAACCAAAAAGGAAATCATTGTATTCCGACGTAAGACGGAAGAGATACGATGCGTCAAACATGAACTCAGGTTGTGTTTGCAACAGTGTAAAATAATTTCAAGTACAAAAGAACAGCTGCCTGGGTCAAACTTCCAGATCCTCGACCACTAATCAAACGATGTCAGATTTTGCTGGAATTTGACATGCATAAACTAGGTAACTTCGACTCTTTTTTAAAAATAGAATCAACCCATTCCGATAAAACATGAGTAAGATATGATATCGTGAACATGAAGTCTAACTGCTGTTCAGAAAAAAAAATAAAAAAAATAAAAAAAATAAACATGCAAACACAAAAATATACGTACATACTGTATGGCATGCATTTGAAACTATCAATATATACGAGACAGGCTATATAAAAGCTATGCACTAGTTTAAAACCAAGTATTGTTAAAAATCATATAACAGCTGTTATGAATAATAAAACCAATGTATATACAAAAATAAATGTAAACATACCACTACATATTTCCTTGATATTGTAAACACAAAATAATATATATACAGTAACAATACAACTTACTTACATACATATATATATATATATATATAAAACGCAGCAGTTCATACACAAATAAATTATTATAATATATCTATTAAAACTCAGCAACTAATATATATCCCAGGCCATTCCGTATATGTTGAATATGCCTTCCTTTATATTTATTTCCCAAACAACGTAAAGCAATATATATATAATTCTTAAATTTCCTTCGGCTGAAGGTAGATAGCAAGATTATTAAATACTCTATATTCATAAAGTAGACGCAAGTAATTACAAAGCATATATTTCATATCAGTATATACAAAGCATATATTAAGAACCTACAAAACGCAAGTATACCTATATTCATAAAGTGGATGCACGCAAAAGGCGAGGGCAGAGATTGTATGGCGGAGGAAACTGATGCCGAAAGGAGGATAGAGGAGACTGACTGGTGATGGCGAAGTCAATGGGAGGGAAGGGAAGTGTACACGCGTGCGGTGAAGAGGGCGAGTTCGGATCTGAAGTGGATCCGTGGTGAGTGCGGCTGATGGTGGTGGTGCTCATCGCGGTGGTGTAGGTCGGAAGAGAGATGGTGGCGGATTGAGGAAAGGCGGAGTGGCGAGCTGAGGTCGGAGCATGAGGAGACGGAAGAAACGGGCTGGAAGATGGTAACGGAGAAGCTTCTTTTTTTCTTTAGCAACGAATAAGGGAAAGATGGAGGAAGAATTATTGTATTAAAGTGAGGATGTTGAACGACGGGAATTATAAATTTGAAGCTTGGGAACAGTGAAAGCTACTCATGCAATTTCAGAAAATATTAATTGACAATGGCCATTGGGTTACACACCGTGAGAAATAAATGTCAAGGAAAATCAAAAGTCAAATTACGGAACTGGTACAGAAATCGTTCCGCAGATTTCGCCGTTACTGGACTCCGAAATGCACAACCGAATATACCGCAAAGATCAGCACGACGAGACGATCAAAACGGTATACAGATATCAGTGGTATATTCGAATTATAAAAATTCGAATTTTCTACTAGCGGAAAATGCAGCAAAAACGCAGAAAAATAAGATCGACGGAGCTAAAGAAGTCCGAATTTGGAAAAAACGAAAAATGACGTATTGCTCAGAAGATGGTTTAGAATTTTTCTATGTAAAAATATTTAGGTTCCGAAAACATTTTATTTTCATCGCTTTTTAACTGATTAAATTGAAGTAAATTTACGCGCGAAATAACTTTCATATTTTCGGACGAAAATTTACCAGTTTCTATGTTTAACTAGACGCATTCCAAATATCAAATTTATATTTCAAAATTTAATCGTTTGAAATTTCGCAAAATTTCAATTAATTAAATAAATAAAACGACTAAAATTTTACGTGTCGTTACATATGAAATACTAGAGAATTATTTACAGAAATAACAAACTCCATGTGAAGGTGTATTCAGAGTTAAATTTCTTAAGTGATATTGAGTATAATATATCAATAATAAATTCAAGTTAAAAATCTTTAAATTGGAAATGTTTCAAATGAAATACTATGGCCGATTTAATGAAAAAGGCTAAGTATATTGTCTTGAATAGCACTGCAATAAAAACGATGTATATACTTATAAATGCATAAATTTATAACCGAGCTAAGGGAAATTCCAATTGTTGAGAATTCCATAGCATTATTATAAGATACTAATTTTACAATAAAGTTCATAATAAGACGTAGAACTCATTGGAGGTCAAGAGACATACTCTGAATTGTTCCACATGATAAAGGTAGTTTATCAACGATGGAGAGAGTTGATTGGCAAAGTAGATAATTGAAATTAATAGCATACCCATTTGCTAAGGGACTGACCATATCAGTTTAGAGGAAACCAATTGGAGAAGTTGAAATAAGATTCCGTAATTGATTCCAAGTGCAAGCGGGAGATTGATAGAGTTAGGTGTATGCCCTTATTAACCCACCTTTTTCCAAGGTAGTATACAAGCAGATTTAACCCAACTGACTTCACGATTATGAAGGCCAGTAGCTCAAAGTGATGATTGTGAGGTCCAGAAATCAAGTACAGGCAATTATACGAAGTGGCGATAAACCGAGACCAAAGGATAGAATCTCCAAAATATTCTATGTACAGATTAGTACCTTCCCCTAGGGGATCAGTACATATCCTCAATTTTTGTCCCAAAATGGTTGAGACTGGTATAAAGTGACAATGAAGGCCCCACGAGGCTACATTTCAAATCTCAAGTAGTTTGGAGTTTGTATGCTCAAGTTATGGGCAAATTACTTCACCTAAGAAAGTGATCAGTATAAAAAGAATGGTATAAAAAGGGTCAACATAAAAGGGACCGTCATATTTCAGCCAAGCAAGTACAACTCAATAGAAAACAATCAATATCTCAAAATTCATAAGTCCAATGCATATGAAATTTTTATGATAAAGATGTTGGGATCCTAGGGAGCCTACCTCAGGGATCGCACCTCAAAAGGATAAAGAAAGAGAGATCGACCTTCTTCCCTCTTAGGGATCATCTAAACCCAACATTATAATAAAGACCGATCAATCTCAACATTTACACATCCAATTGATATGAAACTTGGAGCATATGCTAATTACAACGTGTGGAACACTACATAGGGATCGCACATTACTTGGGGCAAGTTGGAGGGATCGGCCCCTATCCCTCCATAGGGATCGCTATAATCAGCCTTCGCAACATATTGAAACAAAGATTGATCTTTAACTCGAGTTCTACTAATCCAAATGGCATGAAACTTGGAGGATATACATAATACAACATGAGAAACTACCTTAGGGATCACATGTCATTTGGAGGAGTTGGAAGGGTCAGCCACTATCCCTCCAAAGGGGTCGGCTGAAATCAGAATATATGCAATACCACTTCACGGAAAATTTGATATCTCATAAACCGTAAGTTGGAATGATACGAAATTTGAAGGGCAGGTAGCTAACATAATGTGGAACCCCCAGAGGGATCGCACCCTATTTGGACACCAAAATAGGGATCGGTACACATCCCTATTATGGGCCATAATGGGTCAGAAAATTCTTATGCGGCCTCGTCATGGCCTGGAGGTTCTTATGCCGAAATTTCAGCCCGATCTGTGAAAGTTTTCCCATATAAATATAGTAGGCGGCGTCGGAAAAAGGATCTTCTTTCTTTTTCTTTTTGTCTTCAACCTAGGCTACACTATGCCAATTTTTATCCTTGGATTTCAAATTGTAATTGTAAACAAACTACAGTATAATAAAAAGGATTATTCTGGAGTGGTCGTAGGCCGAAGTAAGCCGAACCACTATAAATCTTGTCTCTTTTTACTTGCTTTCATTTTTAATTTTTTTTCTTCATATTATATTCTCTACATTAGATATTATCTAAGATTTGTGATTGGATATTGGTGCTTTCATACAACTGGGTGGTGGAAGCCATTTTTGATGCAAACATTTTGGTGCTTTCACTGAGAAAGCTAGCCCCCGCGGATTTGGAATTCAGATTCAAGAGTTTGAAAAATATATAGAGCTTGGATTTAAAGTAATGGTGAAGCAATCTACAAGAAGATAGGTAGTAAATAGGAGCCATCATGAAGGGAGTTAGAGGGCTTCCTCAGGAGCTAGAGCTAATCAAACCTCCGCCTATATCACTAGAAAGGAGACGGAAACAATGGTGTATGCTATGCAGGAGCAGATGCTAAAAAGATAAGAGCATATGATGCAGAATCTACTCCGACAGATCAGACAGACTGGAGCCATAAGAGCTGTTAGAATGCAAAACCAAGGAGTTAGAATGATAGGAATTACTGGAGCTGTGTATCAAGGAGTTGAAGCAGCAGAAATCGCTAGAAATCAGAACCGGGAACATGGAAATGGAGCCAATGGATAAAGGAATGGAATAGAGAAGTCAGGAGTAATCCCCGGCCATCTTTGAGGGATCTGCATCGATCCCTCTAGAGGGATCGACCCCGATCCCTAAAGGCCTGGGGGCATGCCCCTGATCTGGTCGATCGTGATGCCGAAAGACATACGGGCAATCCCATGGAGCTTGGTGTGAATCCGAATTTGGATGCTTGTTCAGAGGAATATGTTCTAGAATTCCCTTGTGGACTCAGGGGGCAGCTTGGACATGACGATAGGAGACTACTATTGGAAGACAATGATAGGTGTGTAGAGATGATCAGGCGAGTTATGCGTAAAGGATTGGTGAACAGAGTTCTGGTGGATGTAAATAGTAGTCCATTCGCTCCTAATATCAGGAATGCTAGGAATCCATCAGAATTCAAACTACCAACACTCGAAGTTTATGATGGAAAGTTGGATCCAACTATGCATATGATGAGGTATATACAACACATGGAAATACTAGGGGGCATCGGAAGAAGTCCTGGCACGATGCTTCCCCTTGTACTTAACGGATGTAGTTGCACTGTGGTTCAGACAGTTGGAAAGCGCTTCTATTAGCATACAAATGAAAATGATCAAAAGATTTATGAACCAGTTTCGGGTTCACATTAAAAGATCCAAGAATGTGATGACATTGACATCAATAAAGTAGTGGGTAGGAGAATCAGTCAAGAATTTCTTAACCAGGTTCAATGCGGCAGTTGTTTCGGTAGATTGATCAGATCCATCGATGGTTTTGATGGCGGTAGTGTTAGGAGTTGCAGTTAATTCAGATTTTATGATATCATTGATACGGGATCCACTGGTGGAGCTTGATAAATTCTACTATGAAACTGAAAAGTTTTTGCGACAAGAAGATGCAAATTTTAATAGAGAGGCAATGGAAGTTAATATGGTACGGGGTGGAGAACCGCCCGGTAAAAGCTTAGGAAAGGACAAGGATAAACGGAACAGGCACAGTAGCTTCCATGGACCGAAGGGGCAGAGGGAAGAACCCAAGTTATCTTCTTATTTGAAATTGAATGGAACCATATAACGAATATATCTAGATACTCGAGGATGCCTTCCGTATCGAAGGCCGGCAAGGAGGGAACCATTAGAACGTGAACGGACATTAGGAAAGCGTTATCTATTCCATAAGCTAGGTGGGCACAATACAAATGACTACAGGCATTTGAAGGATATCATTGAGGAACACATGAGGAATGGTCAGTTACAACAATCTGTAAGGACTCGGGCTGCGATGGTGGAGCACGAGCAACCACCATCCACCTTGAATGAAAATGGCACTGGATCAAGGCGTCATCATCAACTGGTCATCAATTGATCGAGATGGCATAGAATAAGTAACAAACTCCATAGTAGGACTGCTAAGTCACTTACACATGTACGTTATCAAGGACGGTCCCTAGGCATGCTCTGAGATGATGATAAACCGTAGTGCTTGAGTTTGTGAAATTTGTTTTTCCTTCTTGTTTCCTTCGAACTCTTGTTTCTCTAGTTTTATTTGAACTCTGGTTTATTGGTTGTACGGACTCTTATTTTATATTTTGGCAAATGGACTTAGGAATGCTTAAATTTGGATCAATCTAACATATAACATAGGTCGCGGTTGTAACCCTGTCCACAGAGATGGGATAACAATCACAAGATACATGTCTTTTCATCGAGCGAACACGAAGAAACGGACTCGTGCATCATGGTTTAAGTCCTCAACTGCTATCGAGGCCGAAGAATAAAACCCAACAGGTCGTCGGGTATGGAATATGCCTAGCAAGGGGTAGGTCGATTCGGTTAAATGTAATGGATCGACCTACTCAGGTCATTGAGTATAAATTATACTCGGCAAGCAGCCGAAGAGAGCAAAGTCGTCAGGTATGGACTATCCTGGCACGTGGTAGGTCGCTTTGCTTGAGTGTAATGGATCGGCCTACTCAGGTCATTCAGTATCCAGTGAGATCGAGGATTTAGTTTAGGATAACAACCCGGAGAGGTCATGGATTTGGATATCACTTTCGAACAACAATGGATTTGGCTTTGGATGGATGCAGATTCAGATAAAATGATTTGGGGAGACCATTGATTTGGATTGGATTCTGGACTGGAAAATACGGCTATCCATGGATTAGGATTTTGGATTTATGGCACTTCAAAACACACCTTCCTATCGCAAGGCATGTTTTAGGGGGAAAAATGTTAACCCACATTTTTCCAAGGGAGTATACATGCGGATTTAACTCAACGGGCATGATTATCAATGCCAGTAGCCCAGAGCGATGATTATGAGGTCCAGAAATCAAGTGTAGGCAATGATATGAAGCGATGATTAAGCGAGACTAAGAGATAGACCCTCCAGAGTATTCTAAGTATGGGTTAGTACCTTCCACAGGTAGGGGATCAATGCCTATCCCTTCTCCTAGGGGATTAGTACATATCCTCAATTTTTGTCCCATACAGGGTGAGATCGGTAAAAAGAGACAAGGAAGGTCGCACAAGGCTACATTTCAAATCTCAAGTCATTTGGAATATGTATGTTCAAGTTATGGGCAAATTACTTCACCTTATAAAGGGATCAGTATAAATGGGATCGTATAAAAAGGAATCGGTATAAAAGAGATCGGCATATTTCAATCAAGTAAGTACAACTCAATGGAAACAATCAATATCTCAAAATCCATAATCCAGTGCATATAAAATTTTGTGAGCAAGATATGGAGACCCTAGGGAGCCTACCCTAGGGATTGTACCTCAAAAGGATGAAGAAAGTGGGATTGGCCCTCTTCCCTCTTAAGGATCAGCTAAACCCAATTTTATAGCAAAGATCGATCAATATCTCAACATTTACACATCCAAATGACATGAAACTTAGAGCATAAGCTCACTAAAATATGTGGAACACCCCATAGGGATTGCACATTATTTGGGGCAAGTTAGAGGGATCGGCCCATATCCCTCCATAGGGATCGGCTATAATCAGCCTTCACAGCATATTACAACATATGTCGACCTTTACTCGAATTCTACTAATCTAATTAACATGAAACTTGGAGGCTATACATAATACAACATGGAGAAGCACCCCTATAGATCACATGTTGTTTGGAGGAGTTTGGAGGGATTGGCCCCTATCCCTCTAAATGGATCGGCTAAAATTAGAATGTATGCAACACCACTTCACGGAAAATGTGATATCTCACAACCCATAAGTTGGAAGGACACGAATTTGGAGGGCAAGTAGCTAACATCATAGGGAACCTCCTTGAGGGATCGCACCCTATTTGGAAACCAAAATAGGAATCGATACCGATCCCTATTATGGGCCACAATGGGTCTGAAAATTCTTGTGTGGCCTCGTCAAGGCCTGGAGGTTCTTCTGTCAAAATTTCAGCATTATCCATGCACGTCTTCCCTTATAAATATAGTAGGCATGGCGCCTGAAAATGGATCTTCTTTTTTGCTTCTTTTTATTTTCAACCTAGGATACACTATGTCAATTTTATTCTTGGATTTTGGATTGTAATTATAAACAAACTATAGTATAATAAAAAGGATTATTCTGGAGTAGCCGTAGGCCAGAGTTAGCCGAACCACTATAAATCTGGTCTCTTTTTACCTGCTTTCATCTTTAATTTGTTTGTTCTTCCTATTATATTCTCTACATTAAATATTATCTGAGATCTGTAACTGGATATTGGTGCTTTCATACAACTGGGTGTTGGTGGTCATTTTTGATGCCAATAGCCCTAGAGGCAATTATGTAATTATATATATATATCTAACTTGTTGACCAATCTTGTTCGAAATAAAGGTGTTTTCTTTCTAATATATACTTGATATAATGTGTTATATTAATTAATTAATTTAATTAAAAGTATATTTAATAGAAATTCCAAAAATGGTACATTTTGTAATAGCAGTTACAAAGTGTTGTAAGCGTGAGTAATTTATTACAATGAAAATAAATATACCATTTTAAATGTTCATAGTCAAGATGCATTGAGATTGGACATCGATGTATCCGTTGAGACTAGAGTATGTAACGCTCTCCAAATGTTTGGCAATGTATTACTCATGGCTGTTGGGGGTTACGTACTAATAGTTATTGGATAGCTATGGAACAACTCACTCGATAGTTTTTTGTTGATTAATATAACTAAGGTCAAACAGAAAATATCAATGTGATTGATTTACATAGTTCTCTCGACTTGAGAATAGTCTGGACCTTCAATTTGAAAGCTCCACTTTGATTATAGGTAGTTTATGGCATGTCGTCCAACGAGTGATTATAGTTAGATCGAGAGGAAGTATTGGAAGTGAAGCACTATTCAAGAGAGGAATCGTCTCCTCAGTTATAGGAGGTTAGTATCACGGTCAACTCAAGTAAACTTAAAGTCAAAGTCTCTGGTCAGAGCATTTTAGTTAATAATAATTGTTATTATTGAACCAACAACGTTTTGTTTGGACCATAGAGTTGAATATGGATGATATTGGAATTTTGACCATTAGCAAAGTCCATAAGTCCAAAGTGATATAGTTTTGATGAAGAAAATTGGTGTAAATAAAAGTCATAACCCGGTTATGCTTAATAAAATAAAATTGGATTTTATTGAAACTAAGTAAGCAATAAATTTGGCTAAAATGGCACGCCACCTGCTAAGTGATGTGTGAACGTTAACATTCGAATAGTTCGATATTAATCACTGACCGAATTTTCACCTAACAAGTCACATAACCGAAATGATGATTTCTATTTAGATTAAATGATTTAATTAGTTTATAATTATTATAAATTATTTAAATTAATTAATATTTATGAAATATTGATTATAAATTTTGAGTATGATTTGAGGAATAAATATTATTGTATATATATAATCATTATAAATATATTGATCGATATACGATATCGACAAGCAATTAAATCAGATTTAATTAGTAATATTTATTTGGACTTAAATGGGCTATTAGCCCATGATGTTGAGAAGCTATTTTCGATAGCAAACATGATGTATCTGGGCGACTAAAAAGGGCAAAAGGATTTGGAGATGGATGGCTGAGATTTGATGAGAAATGGTATAAGATGTGATCCACTTTTCTCTCTATTTCAACCACTATACAAAGGCCCCTAACCCTAACTTTAAAAAAAATTAGCTATCTTCCATCTCTATTTGCTGACTGATCCATGCCTCTAAGAGCTCCATTAATATTCAAATCAAATCAATTCAAAGCTACGGTTATTTGATAGCAAAGGGTCTACGACTCAAGGATTAGCAGTCTATCGAATTATAAAGAGTTCTAAGGAGGGATATTCATCATAGCAAGGTATACTTCAAAGCATAGGTTTTGTTATGGTCTTATTATTTCATATGACTTATAATTAATCTATAGTATTCTATTACTTGTTTATATATGTCATAATTATATTGTTAGTTAGGTAAGATTCCTATATGTATGAATGTTGTCACATATTGAATAATTATATATGTATATATAAATAAAAAATTATATATATATATCTTATGTATACACATCCAAATATCTTATGTATACACATCCAAATAAATTTATTTTAACTTTTGTTATATTGTCCATTAGTTATATATATATATAGTACAATGTCATATTACATAAATTGAAACACTTATAATTAATTATGCCATCATATCATGTTAAAATTGATCTCATATTTTTATATATGAAAATTTGTACTAAATATAATTTTAGGTAATAGAAAATTATTTTTTAATAATTATTTAAAAATTTTAATATTATGTAAATCGAAGTATAAGTTGAATAATTCACACAAAATATTATATGTTTTGAAAATTATATTTTAAATTTTATAAAAATTCTTCCTCGCCGTATTATTTCTCGGCCAAAATCCCAAAATTAAAAAAAAATCAAAATTATTATTTTTGAAAATTATTTAATTATGTAGCCGAAATTAATTAAATAGTAAAAAATATATTTTTGGCTCGTAAAATTATGGAATTTTTATCATGACCTTATTATATGCCATTTGAATTTCAAAAATTTAAAATTTGAAAAATATGTCATGAGAATATTTTTAACATTATTTTAATGCTTTGTGGCTATATATATAAGTAACTGAATAATATATTATTATAATAAAATATTTTATATGCTGCGTATTAGATATGGAATGCTATAATAGTAAATATTTAATTTTATTTAATTTTCATAATTGATATAATTATATAAATATACATACATACATATATTTATTTAAATACACATATTTATAAATACTTTAGATATTATACATATAATTACACACACAGAAAGACATATATGTATATATATTAATGTCTTACTGTAAAATATACGTGTATTTTATATATTTTTTAAAAACTTTTTATATTATGTGTGTGTGTGTATATATGTTTATATATATATATATATATTTATACGGTCATTTATTTAATTAATATTTAATTTAATATATATATTATTAATATTTTACATTTATGCAATATATATTATTTACATAGAAGTAAAAATTTATATTTTAATATTTATTTAAATAACATGTTTATATACACATAAATATATTTGGACAACATACAATACATATAAGATGAGCTAACATGTCTGTTGCGATTCAAATCTCAACATTTCTATATGTGCATGTTATACCTTGCATGGGTTATTATGTTACACATGCACACAGATATATTTATGTATATGATACATATATGTACTATTATATTTAATTAAACTTGAACTAAATAAAATTCCATTCATTATTTATAAATTTAAATGAGTAAAAGATGTTATTTAAATTAAATTTGGAAATGTTCTAAATAAATTAGGCTTCATAGGCAATAGGGTAATTTCCTTTTGAAATTCACTGATAACTTCCGTTGCTGGTTGGCCCAGTTCCAATAATCAAATTGCAAAGGAGATGGTATCCAAATTCATTTTGATCGGTGTAGTTTATTTGTATGATGTGTGTACATTGCATGGATGAGCGGAGTTTGATTGAATTCGACTCGGACCACATGATAAATCTATGTAGATGTTTGGTTGATATTTTTGGACAATTTCGCTATATGATTTATATTTTAGATGTTCTATTGATTATTTTATTTATAAGATTTTAGAAAACTTTGCAAAATTATTTATGGGGTTCTAAAATTAGATTATGGTATATTTACAAATAAATAGAAATGTTATTCAAAGAACAGGAATTTCAGTTGAAAATAAATTTTTGTCCAACTACTATTTAAAAGAATTATTGTTTTTTAAAACTGATTGGAAAATAAAATGATTTATTGGAAATTATTTTAGATACAGAAGTTCTTTTGAAAATGAATATAGAGAGTTTTCAGTAGTATTGGAATGTATGAAATTTTTACTAGTATAAATGAAGGGTTATAATATTTCCGCAAAGGAATTTCTTTTGTAAAGCGTATGTATATAATAATAGAAAGGATTCAAGTGTACTTTCAGAAAAGGGATTTTGGTTATTAATATTTTAAAGATGATCCAAATTGAGAAATATTTGAATGGGTTTCAAGAGTTTAAAATTATACACCCCATTTTATTTATATAGTTTGGTTTGAAAATGATTTATATGGAAATTTATATAAAGTTCTATGTGATGAGAACTTTGAGCAAAAGATTTGTTATACCAAGCGGTATGGGACATTTGGTAATACTTTCCAATTACTCTCTTGACACTTCATAATGAGTATTTGATTTTTATTATTTTTAATTCTACATAATGTGGATGTTCAATAAACGGATTAGTAATACCGGATGGTATGTAATGCTCAATAATATTTTTCTAGTTACTCTATTGACTCGTATTATAGAATAATTGTTGTTCTAGTGAGTGCAGTTTACTAGCTTTTAGTAAATATTTGAGTAATGCTGAGTGGTATGGAACGTTCAAGTAATACTTTTTCGATTACTATTGGTGAGTAGATGTCACTTATATTTTGGATATGGGTTAGGAATTCATGATATCATCAAGTGCCGACTCTTTTATAGAGATTAGTAGTCGAGAGTCTATTACTTTCCAAGGACTACAGGTTGGAGTTATGCTGGTATTTATATATCCACCCTCTAAGGACTAACTAGTCGAGTATCATTATCTACTTTTAGGATTAGTAGTCAAGGATTTATTATGTTGAGATACTCTCATTCGAATGCATGGAGGCATGAGTACTTATTATTACTCTCTTTAGGACACATCTAGTCGAGAGTATATCATTGCACCCTCTAAGGACTAACTAGTCGGGAATCATTATCTACTCTTAAGGCTAGTAGTCAAGGATTTATTATGTTGAGATGCACTCGTTTGGACCCATGGAGTCGATAATAGTTGTTACTCTCATCAGGACTTCTACAGTTTAGAGCACTAGTTATTACTCTCATTAGGCTTCATCTAGTTGAGAGCATTATTGAGAATCTATATCATAGGGTTCAATGCACTATGGAGAGCGTGTGATTAGGCCCCCCATATAGACTAGTATCCATCATAGTGATCCTAATTGCCGGATCATGTCGCGGATCCATGATGCGACTTTGTTCAGTTTGTAGGCCGAGGGTTATTATTCTCATTAGAGCCATTGTTCAGACGTCTCTTAAGGATCTACAGTCTATTACCAAGGGCAAGTGGGAACCATGACCAATGCACAATGTAGTCTGATAGCGTTTTTATGACATGTAGATGAATATTTATGTTGCGATTCTGGGAATAACAAGGGACCGTATAAAACAGGCTATGGTCATTAGCATTTCCTGGAGTTGTGCTATAGTACGTAAATCTTCCATTTTGGTGATTTAGATAGATCCATTATCTATGAGACATTTGACTTTATCACCTCACTAGAGACGATGATTATACGACATTAGAGACTGACTATGTGTTAGTTTGTCATTCAAGATAGCCTAACCCAAGACAGCTGTGTGTTGTTTATCTATGACATTAGAGACCTACTTTGTGCTTGTCCATTATTCTCTCATAAGAGCCTATAGTTGAGAGATCTCTTTGTCTGATTTTTTTTGTTTTAACCTCCTAGGACCATTCAGTCGAGAGTTTCACCTCTCTAAGGAGTATGTGTTGAGATAAATGGTTTTGTACATTGAGTATTTAATTGACGTTGATGTTTATTGAATTTGTGTTTCTTGATATCTCCAAGGGCCTAACAGTCGAAAGTTTTTGATTCAATTAGGACTATAGGTCGAGATAATTATTTGGACATTGTTTTCGAATGTGAATTGGTTAGTCCACAAAGAACGCATGTGAATTGGTTAGTCCAAAAGATATTAATAATATCGATGAATGGGTATACTAATAATTATAAAAATTAATGCGGAAATATATAAAATAATTGCAGCACAGATGATAGCAGAATAATAAAAGCATAAATAGAATAACACAGATTTACCCAGCTTCGAAAAAACCCTGCCTACGTGTTGCTCCCATGGTTTCTACTAGAAATTAACAATTCAGACGCTTACACACGTAAACTTGCGACACCCGCTATTGACTAACCTAACTCTATGCTCAAAATCCTGCTACAACTCAGCTACTGAGTTGAGAATTCTCGAACTACACCACCGTAGTTCATTCCCTAATCACACGACTAGAATTTTACAAAAATTTAAAAGTAAATTACAAATGAAAACAACTTAAAAAACTAGAAACCCTAATTTATAGCTAAAAGCCCAAAATGAATTTAAAGATGCCGACCTAAATTAAAAACGCAGTGATAAAAAAATATCCCCTTTTCTTTTTATGTTATCGGTTGTATCCTCTCCTTTGTAAAATGGCTGCCTCGTTCCTCTTTCAACAATTAGGGCTTCTGTAAATTGGAAGATGCCAACTTCAGTTGATCAATCGAATAGATGTCTTCGCATTGATTACTCTATCGATCGATCGTCTCTTAGATTTGTGAACGGCTGCTTCTCGATCGAATTTGAATTGAATGAACTGGTATGCAATTTCCTTTATTTATTCTCGTTGATATGCTTGAACTCGATACTCTATATCCCGATGATGTTAATGGTATTTATAGGGTTTAATTCCCTAAATTATCGTTCGAATCTGTGCAGTTAATGCCCCACAATTACTGCTATAACGCTGCTATATCTCATAGCGGATTTCTACCGCTACGATTTTTCCATATTGCCCCCAAATATAGCCTTTCCGCTTTAAGCCCCGCTATTTCCGCTATATCCCGTTATTCCCGCTATATTTTGCTATTTCCACCATATCTTCTTTAAAAGAAACGAATTAAAAAATGACATTTATACATTATAAAAATTATGAAATTAATTAATTTAATTTAATTTTGAATATATTTTCAGAAATGAAAATTCTGTAATATTCTACTAAATTCAATTATGTTATATAACAGTTTTATGTTTATATATAGTATATTCGCACATGTTTTTATTTAAAATTATTTATGTATTAATTATAATTCAATTGAATGTTAGTTTTTCATTTAATTACCATTTATATATTCGTAAAAACATTAAGTACGATTTTTATATGCTATTATAAAGTCATCCGATATATCCCGCTATATCCTCGCTGTATCCCCACTATGACTTTTTGCAACTCCACCGCATTGAATCTGCCGAGCGCTTTAACTGCACAGGTTCGAATAAATCTTTTGAATTCGTCTGTTACTTTAGCTCGGCCGTTCGATTTTGCTTAAATACACATGATTTGTTTAGACTGGTTCAATTCGTATATTCCTGTTCTTGATTATCACGGCTTGCATTTGCTTTGGATTTTGTTCCATTCTTTTCTAGGATTTGACTTTGGCCATTTGAAATGATAATCTAGACTCTTTCGATTTTTGTTATTTCCTGGTTTTGACTCTGACTTGATCGATTCTTGTTATTACCTAGGTCACCACGGCTTTGACATTGTTATTTAAAATCTGACATGTTCAGATAGAAATTCCTACGACATTGACTTTGTTCATTCTTTGCATTGAGTTGATCTGGTCGCACTTTATTTCGATGTTGTTACCACTACGTGTTACACACGGCTTCACACAGTTCATATTGTCAGTTGTGAGCTTGTCTGATTTTTACATATGCATTTGTATATACTGTGTATATACATGTGCTAGTTGTTGTTTTTGGACTTGCATTCTTGTACATTTGGTGTGATGCTTTCTAAACTATATACATGTGTGTGTGTGTGTGTATGTATGTATGTATGTTTGTATGTATGTATACATGTGTATATGACACTGCATATAAACTTGTAAATGTTGAGGCTTGATTTGTTTTTCAGATTTGGAGTTAACTTGTTTTCATTTGAAGCTGTGTTGGGTATTAGTTTGCATTTGCTTCCAATCTGGACTGGTCTTGTTGCAGTCTGATATGCTAGCTCGAGTTGCTTTGAGTCATGACCTTATGCATATGTGTGTATATATATGCCATTTTGTTTACTGCATCACCGCATCCTATCACTACATATAAATACATGTATATATGTATGTTTGTGATGTCTTCACTTGTTCCTCTTGAAGTCTTCACATGGTTGTTGTGTACTTGCACCTGTTTGCTTTAGAATATATATGTATGTGGTCTATTGGTTTTCATGTTCTTGTAGTCTTTTCTGTTGAAGTCTGAATGCATATGTGTGTGTGTGTATATATATATATATGTATGTTTGTTTGTTGCACCATGTAGTTCCATATGAATTCTTCATTGTTTATGCCTTTGGTCATTGCATTCATGTTTCCAGGTCTAGTTGCATTTTTGTGATGAGTTGCTTCAACTATGTTCATGTTATGGTCGTTGCAATTGATCACTTGTTTTAACTATTATGTGAAATTCATTTGAGGTGATGTTCAAGTATTCTCATGTACATTTGTAGTCTAGTTCAAGCTGCTTTGTTTTCATACTTCGATTTAACTTGCATTGTTTTCAGACTTCGTCTTGGTTTTGGAATTTTCGTTCATACATGTTATCATCTGTTTCATTCATTTCTTCATTGTGATGTTGTAGTCTAAAGTCTTATGTATACTTGTTTGCATGCTCCACTGTGCTAATATGCATTATTCTATTTGTCATTGCTGCTTAGCATCCACTTAATATGTCGAGGCTTGTTGTTGTGTTTATGTCTTTGGTTGATTTTCCTTTTGCATTCATGTTACTGTACATGTTGTTTTGATTTTGGAGACTGATCTGGTTTTGGTTAATACTTCATGTGTACTGATGTCTCTTGGCTGAAATTCGAGATGCTGAGGCAGTGCACATGTGTACGTGTACACATGTGTATATGCAGGCTCTAGTGTATTAGAAATTTTATGACTTGTTTTCGTGTTGTACCTGAGTTAAATCCAGCCTCGGCTCGAGATTGACCTTGTGCTCACCTGTCCCTGCAGTTTTATCAAGTATGTATCGATGTGCACGGCCTTGTGGCATGTACAGTGATACACTGTGCATGTCACAAATTGTTCATGTTTGATGAATTCAAAACGAAAATGATGACGAACAACCCAAATAACAGAGGAAAATAATATTTTCAAAAAAAAACATTTTATTTTACACTGCAAAAATATTTCTTTTTCAATTTTACTGCGCCAGTGTTTATTTTGCAGATAATTCAGATGCTGGATTCAATCTGGAATGGAGTTGAAGATCAAATATGAGTGAATGAGTGATATGTAGTGAGGTGCAAATATAAATGAAAATTGTGTTGTGATTTGAAATTGTATTGTAATTGAAATTTCGTATATATATATAGTGAGAGCTCAAATTTTGTACTATTAAAAAATTGTAATAAAATATTTGTTTGTATAAAATATCTATTTGAATTTAAATTCTATGTTATTTATTTTATTCAACAAATATTTATTTAATTATGTGAAAAATAAAATAGTACAATAACAAATACATTTAAATGAATATATATATATATATGTTTATTATCATCAAACAAAAATGATATAAAAGCATATTTAACAATGACATCTTATTATATTCAAAAGATGAGGAGGAGCAAGCAGTTCACCTAAGTCTTGTAGACAACATAAGTTAAAGGTAGAATTTTCATACTATCATTTTTAGAGAAAGGAAGTGAAGTTTCTATGCTTTGTGGTTTGGTATGTTGTTTGGTATTAGACCCTTTAAAGGTTTATGCATTAAATGAGTGGAAGAGACCTAAAACTGTGACTAAGGTGCGCAGTTTCTCAGATTTGGCGGGCTACTGTAGGAGGTTCATTTAAAATTCTCTCGTATAGTAACACCAATGATGATTACTAAAAAGAATGAGGTATTTATGGATGAAGTAGTGTGAGGTATCTTTCCGAGATTTGAAGCTTTGGTGTACGAATGCTCCCGTGCTATTGATACATAAGGGGAATAATGATATGACTGTATATACAGATGCTTTGGGTTTGATGCTAGAGAAGTATTGATGTAGAGGGAGAAAGCAATAGCCTACGCATTTAGGAAGTTACGATCCCTATTCATGATTTAGTTTTGGTGACTATTGTCTTTGCATTGAAGTTTTGGAAGCATTATCTATTAGGAGAAAGGTTCAAGCTATTTACTATTCATAAATCTTTGAGATATTTGTTCTCTCAGAAACAGTTGAATATGAGGCATTAAAGGTGGTTATAATTTTTATCATCTTATGATTTTGGGATAAAGTATACTCATGGAAGTGTAATAAGGTAGCCAATGCCTTAAGCCAAAAGCATTAGAGTTGTGTTTTGGCTATGATCGAAGAATGGAATATCTTAGAGATATTATATGCATGTAATGTATAGTTTCGGTCTAGTGCAGGTCCATATCATACTATTGTAGCACTATCATGTTTGGAAATTCGGCCTGCATCGATAGAGAATATTTCTAAACTACAAAAAGAAGATTGGATATATGCTAAAAGAGTGAGACGCCTAAGCTCAGAAGCCGAGAAAGTTGAGTCGAAGGGGTTTGGTGTTGATGGAGGAGATAGACTGTGGAAGAATGGAAGATTGTATGTTTCGGGTATGCAAGGCCTTCGGAAGGAAGTGTTAGACAAATTTCATGTTTCAAAATTTTCTATTTACCCCGTGGTCTAAGATGTAGTGAGATATGAAGAGAAGTTTCTTACGGGAAGGAACGAAGAAGGATTTGGGAGAATATGTGAGAAGATGTCTCATATGCCAAAAAGTGAAAACAGAGCATCAAAAGCTGAGGGCGCTCTTGTAGTCTTTGAAGATTCCAATTAGTAAAAAAGGATTTGGTGTATGTGGATTTCGTTGGTTGCTTAGGTCTAGAGCTATGAACAAAAGTATATGGGTCATAGTTGATAGACGAATTAAGTATGCTTATTTCATTTTGGTGAAGGTCACAAGAACGACCTCGAAATTAGCTGAGATATATATTAAGGCAACATAAGACTACACAGATTTCCTAACATTGTATCAATTACCAAAACCCACTATTCGCCAGTGAGTTTTAGCGCACTTTGCAAAACACTTTGGGTTTGGAGTTGTGTATAAGTACTACATACCATCCGCATATTGATGGGTAGAACGAGTAGGTCAATAGAGTCCTTGAAGACTTGCTAAGAACCTTCATTTTAGGTTTTTGGGGATCTTGAGAAGATTACTTACATTTGTTAGAGCTTTCATAAACAAGTTAGAATTGAGTCAGCATGCAGCGGGATAAATGGGTAAATTTCAAAAATATTATTTCATTTTGGATCTTGTTGGGCCTATGAAATCTAAATTTATTTAGATCTTATCTAAATTTTATTTTAACCAAAATCAATATTTTATTTGTTTTACAAATAGGTTTTATTTATTGTATAATTTGTATTATATAATATGTATGTGTATCATATACACATATGTGTGTATGTGCACGTGAACTATAGTAAAGTGTACATGGTTTGACATGTCCATATATAGATGTTGGCATTTAAACAACAACGGACATGTCAGCCCCTCTGTATATACACATGTGTCATCAATGTATATATGTATACATACAAATATAATATATATATATATATATGAATATAATTTTGTACAATATGAAATATAGTTTATAAATATAATTCATACAGTACATTTATATAAATAAAAGTAGTATAAGTACATCTATCAAATTATTTTGAAATTTAGTTTAACAAACTAATTTTAACAAACTTTAATATAATGATATATATATATATATATATATCAAAATCAAATTTTTTTTAACATATATATTTAAATAATTTTAAAGTTATTATACATAAAATATACAAGTATATATATACATGTAAATATATATTATAATATAAATAATAATTAAATAAAATTACACACACCCTTTCATGCTCTTGACCAAAATTAATTTATTTTTGGCCTAAAGTTTATTTAACATTTATTTTTTTAATTCTGTACGAAAATCCTTTTGAACACATATATATATTAAATTTCCATAAGAAAAAATTATTAATATACCTTTGTATTAAAATTTCATGTCAAATATTTAGTGTTAATTATATATATAATAATTGCATAACTAAATTTAAATTAATAAAATACATAAAATATATGCATATATTATATATATATATATATTTACTAAATCTGAAAACATCATTGTTATCCCGCCTTTTGGTAAGGCCGAGATACGATGGATTTAACCAAATGGATTTCATGATCATCAAGGTAGGAAGCCCGAAGAGACAATTATTAGGTTTGAAGATCAGTTATAAGCAAGGCTATGGATGATAGTCAAGCGGATTTGGACGGATAACACTTTGGAATTGGCTAAGTATGGAATTGACACTTTCCCTAGGTAGGGGATCAGATTGGATCAATGAGGTGGAGTACGAATTGGATCGGTTTAATATGGCTATGGATCGCTTGGATTGGCAGTACAAACTCAATGATGTTTGCTCAACAACTCAACAAACATCACAATAATCAAGCAAACAACTATGGAAACACGAAGAGAAAGTCGAACGGGACCCACATAAGGGATCGTCGACCCCCTACCAACCATCTATAGGGATCGACACCGATCCCTATTGTTACCACGTGGCGCCTAGTGATCGTCCATGGGGGTCCGTTTGGGTCTTAGCCTTCTACACTTGGATTTTCAACCCGATCCGTACAAGGCTTCCCTTATAAATACAGCAGGCTTGGCTCATTGCAAGGGATCTTTTTTGGCTCTTCTTCTTCACTCTCTTCCATCCTCTATTAATTTTCTAAGGCAGAAACATCTGTACTTGTAATCTTACAGTATAATAATAAGATTATTGGACTGGATGTAGGCTATAGTTTGCCAAGCTACTATAAAATATGTATGTCCATTTACTTTTTTATCGTTGAATATATGATCTGTGTATTGAATATTGCATTGCCGATTATCTAGATTAGTGATTTCATCTTGATTTTGGGTGTTGGTCCATTTTTTGGGCTAACATTTTGGAGCTTTCATTGAGAAAGCTAGCACCTGCTGATTTTGAAATGATTTGGATCAATGGTGAGGCAATTAGAAAGGAGACTATTGGTAGAAAGGAGACACCATGAAGGGAGTCAGGAGGCTTCCTCAAGAGCTGGAGCTAATAAAACCTTCATTTACATCACCGGGGATGAGATGGAGACTATGATGGATGCTATGCAAGAGAGGATGATGAAAAGGCAAAAGAAGATGATACAGAATTTCCTTAAGTAAGTTGGACAGGCTGGATCAGGAGCTAATGGCAGTCTAGATAAAGGAATTGGAGTAGCAGGAGTTGCATACACTACGCCATAGATTGCATACTGCAACACCAAAGAAGTGATGCAGGAAGTGCCAAAAAATGATGTTGTAGGCTAAAAAAGGGCAAAGGCAACACTTTCTCGGTGATGCATTTTGCCGCGTTGCCGCAGACCTCAAAGGCAACATTTTGACTATCTAAGGCAACATAAGAAATATTGTTGCAATAGAACCCTATTTGGGTCTATAGCAACATCCATAGGTGTCTGTACCAACATTCCATAATGTTGCTATAGATATTAACTTTCTGAATTTGTGGGGCCCACAATGTAGAGCATATTTGATTTTTTAATAGAAATAAATATTTATTTAATAAAATGCTATTGCACATAATTTGATATTTAAACAGTAATTTATTTAAATAAATATTTTATTTCAACATTTGAAATAGTACAAATTTCAGACTCCACTATTTTACAATTCAATGATAAATAACACTGATATTCACATATACAGATATTCCTCACTACAACACTCAGTTCACTCATTACATATGCAGTTTCAATTTATACAGACACCGACACTGACAAATATATGACGAGCCGAGCCGAAGGCGAGCCGAGAAGCGGGTCCGGGCGCAGCGCCGGCGGGGGTCCGGGGCACCTAGTGATCGTCCATGGGGGTCCGGGGCACCTAGTGATCGTCCATGATTCATCCGATTTCGGAAGATCGAGCCTTCTTTGAAACGACGTAAAATGATGCACAAATGAAGGTTGAACTTAGCAAACCCGCAAACCCCATCCTCAGCAACTTCATCACCCATCAGAACTACTGCCCATCTACCACTTACCTGAAACACGATTTCCTGAAACACTGACCATCTACCAAACACTGACCACACTCCCAACTTCTTTCACAAAACACCCACTCACTGCCTCATCAAATTACATCATCAACAACACCGCCTGGAAGCAGCATCGACATACCATCCTCCATCACCGACAATCACCGCCTCATCCAAACCACAGTTCACTCATCCAAACTTCCTACTAGACAGCAACTCCTTCTACTTGAACACTACCAAACTTCAACCTCTACACTGCAACCATCCACTCCCCAAACTGCTGCAACTTACATCCCCTACAGATCTTAACCTATGCCAAAACACTCACCAAACCTCATTACCAACCATTGAAGTGAATATTCAAAAATACTGCTTCGCGTGTCTCCAATCTACTATCGTAACTGCTCATTTTGTCACGTGGTCCCTTCTTCTCAAACTGCTCCAAAGTCCAAACCGTCTCGCAATCACGTGCCTTATTCTCCACAAACGCGGCTTGTATCATCAGGAATTAAGCTATAGCAACAAGGTTTCAGAGCTAACTTCATTTTGAAAACATAGGAACCAAGGCTTCGCCTTGAACTTCTCCACCAGACCCGATAACTTTGTATCACTGTTTCCACAATCCATATCGATTTCGCAAGACCAAAATAAGGGTTCACGGTTTTCAAATCACGATTTGGGCTGCAACACTTGGTACTCTCATCGGCATTCACATTGTTAATTGTATCTCAATCCTTTCAAAAAAATTCTTATGCGAACCCATATCTTAAATGGGAACGAAATGGGAGCAGCAGCGAAATTGGGGGTGAGAACGAAATGGGAACGAAATGGGGGGTGAGAACAGCAGCGAAACAAGGTTTCCAGATCTCGGCAACAAAGCAAATGGTGCTCGACATGTAGGCAAACAGCAATGAATTTGGGGGTGAGAACAAAATGGGAACGAAGCTTTTCTGAGATCACTACCAAACTTTGAAAAAAGGATGAGATTTTGTTTTTGGAAGAAAAAAAAAGAGAACGAAAATATGATTTGAAATTAGGGATTTGGAAATTGGGGGTGAGAACGAAATGATATGAAAAGTAAAGCCGAAAAATAAAAATTTGGGACAAATTGTAGTGGTGATCCATTTTAACAACCAGATTAAATGTAGGCCGTTGGATCGTATTCACGCGGATTGCTAATTTTATTCATTTTTTAATTTGAATACATCTATAGCTACTGCAACATCTTGTTGATACTTATGCTAACACCTTGAAGCGAGTGTTGTAATAGACAAAAATTAGCATACCTATCGTTACATTATAGCTAGCAACACCATGTAATTTCGTTGCAGTAGGCCATCTATGGCGTAGTGATAAAATCAAAACCAGGAATATGGAAATGAAGCTAACAGGCAGAGGAACGAAGTGGAGCAGCCGACAGCAACCCCTGGTCAACATGGACCGATCGGCACTGATTACCCATAGGGATCGGCGCTGATCGGTTGGAACTTGGGGGCATGCCCCCGGGTCGGCTGGATCGGTTGGTGGCAGGCAAGTGGCTGATGTTGTGCAGTTTGGTGCTTCAGGATGCTGATGTACGTCCAAAGGAGTATGTTCCAGGTTCCCTCGTGGACTCGGGGGTCAGGTTGGTAATGATGATTAGAGGCTACCTTTGGATGACAATGACAGGTTTGCGAAGATGATCAGATGGGCTATGAGAGGAGGATTGGTGAGCAGGGATGTGGAGGATGTAAATAGGATTCCATTCACTCCTAACATCAGACGTGCTAGGAATCCACCGGAGTTTAAGCTACCATCACTGGGGGTATATGACGGAAATCAGACCCTACTATTCATCTGATGAGGTATACGAGGCATATAAAAGTGCTGGGGGCATCGGAGGAAGTGATGGCGCTATGTTTTCCTTTGTACTTGGCAGATATAGCTGCAACATGGTTTAGGAAATTGGAGAACAGTTTTATCGGTACTTGGACGGGGTTTGTTGATAAATTCATGATGCAATTTCGAGTCCACATCATGAGACCCAAGAGCATAATAACATTGACAACACTAAAGCAAAGGATGGGAGAGTCCTTGAGGAGTTTCTTGACATGATATAATGCGGCAGTTACTTCAGTGGATCGGCCGGATCCATCAGTGGTCTCAATGCCGGTGTTATCGGGGATTGTGAACAACACAAACTTTAAGATTTCACTAAAGGGGACCCTCTAATGGATCTTGGAGAATATTTCCATGAAGGTATGAGATTCCTGTGGCAGGAAGATGCTAAGGCAGGTAGAGAAGAGGTTAATGCTGTAAGGGACGGATGACTTCTAGGGAATGTTCAAGCAAAAACAAAGGAAAGTGGAAAGCGATTGATGGTTTTAACGGATAAAACCAGCAAAGAAGAGAACCAAAATTCTCTTCTTATACCGATTTGAACGAGACTTTGGAAAGGATTTATTTAGATACTCGTGGGCGCCTTCCGTACCCAAGGCCAGAGAGGAGGGAGCCTACCGAATGCGAGCGGGCATTAGGAAAATACTGTCTATTCCATGAGCTGGATGTGCACACTACCAACGATTGCAGGCATTTGAAGGATATGGTTGAGGAATACATCAAGGATTGTAGGCTACCACAATATATAAGGACTCGGACTACGACAGTGGAACATGAGCCGCCATTGTTTGCATCAAATGGAAATGACCATGGATCGAGGTTATGGATTGTCATCTTTTAATCGGGGTGGCATGAATTAAAATAAATAATAAACTTTATAATAAAACGGCTAAGTCACTATACATGTACGGGATCGAGGTCGGTCCTTAGGCATGCTTTGAGATGATGATAAATCGTCATGCCTGAATAGGAAGAACTTATTTATTATTTGGTTTTTTGGTTGTAAAAACTTGGATTTAATATTTTATTAAATGGACTTTGGAATGCTTAAATATGTATTGAAGTTAATTATAGTAAATGAATTAGGTTGCGGTTGTCCCAACCGGAGAGATGGGGAAATAAACGTAAGGTGCGAGTTCCTTTATCGGAGAGTGACAGAACGGACTCGTGCATGGATTAAGTCCTTGACTGGGGATTAATGCCAAAGAATAATCCCCACAGATCGCGTTATGTTTCGACTAGAGAGACGGAACCAGAGAAGCAAGAAGTAGGTCTCTTTGTCGGAGAGTGATAGGATTGGCCTACTTATTGTTGTACCCATCTCGCCGGAGAGTGAGGTCCAACCAGGGTCCGAAGAGACCATGATCAGCCTAGGAGGCCATGACATCGCTGAATGTTCAGGGACATTGAACCAGAGTGCAAGGGGTAAGCTGCTTCGCCGGAGAGCGAAAGAATCGACTTACACATCCTTAAGTTTGGATTGAACTTAGCAAGAGCTCAGAGAGGCGATGATTAGTCTGAAGAGACTAAGAACCAGGCTATTGGTTTGGTGAGACCTTAGATTTGGACAACGATCCGGTGAGATGATGGGTTTGGTTAACTATTTTGGATGGATATGGATTCGGCTAAGGATTTGGAATGATTTTGGTATTGGCTATCGGCTCGGAATGGTCATGGATTATGACAATTTGGTTTGGCAAAGGATTGGGTTTTGGATTAAAAGCTCGGTTATCAATGGAATGCGGATTTCAGACTTATGACAATTCAAAATGCGCTTGCCTATCGCAAGACTTGTTTTGGGGGGCAAATATTATCCTACCTTTTGGCAAGGCCGTGATACCATAGATTTAACCAAATGTATTTCATGATCATCAAGGCAGGAAGCCTAGAAGAGACGATTGTCAGGTTTGGAGACCGGTTATAAGCAAGGCTATGGATGATAGTCAAGTAGATTCGAACGTATGACATTCTGGAATTGGCTAAGTATGGATTTGAAAATTTCCCTAGGCAAGGGATCAGATTGGATCAATGTGATGTAATACAGATCAAATCGGATAAATATGGCTATGGACCGCTCAGATTGGCAGTTCAAACTCAACGATGATCGCTCAACAACTCAATAAATATCACAACAATTAAGCAAAAAACCATGGAAACACAAAGAGAAGGTTGAAGGGGACCCACATAAGGGATCACCGACCTCCTACCCACCATCTATAAGGATTGGCATCGATCCCTATGTTTGCCACATGGCGCCTAGTGTCGGTCATGGGGGTCCATTTGGGTCTTGGTCTTCTACACATGGATTTTCAGCCTAATCCGTACACGGCTTCCTTATAAATATAACAAGATTACCTCATTGCAAGGGATCTTTTTTCTAGCTCTTATTCTGCACTCTCTTCACTTCCTCCATTAATTTTCTAAGGCAAAATCATTTGTACTTGTAATTGTTAGCACCAAAATTGGTCACTAACCTCGTAGAGAAAGATTATGTAGAGAAATAAGTGATGAAGGTAAATTAAACAGAGAAGACAATGCTATATTAAATGCAGAAAGTAAGAACACCAAATTTATAGTGGTTCAGCGTAATTGCCTACGTCCACTTTGAGGTTAAACTTTATTGATCTTCTTAATGATTGATTTACAAATACAATTCGTAGATCAAATGCTTGAATGAAGTTGTTAAGTAAAGAAGATGAGTCTGGAAATTGGCAGAGTCTCCCAGTGTTCTCCCCAAAAAAGGTCCTTTTCACTATGACCCTGCCCCTCTATTTATAGACAAAGATGGGCTGGACTTCCCAGGTGGGCTCGGTAGCCGAACACTCTAGCCCAAGTATAGTGGTCGCTGCATGCCAAACCAAGTAGGCCGAACACAATGATGCCGAACCACCCTTTCTATGCCGAACGATATGTTTGATGTGCGGGAAGTGCAGAATAGTTGTCAGTCGAAGCCGAACGTGCCTCTGTCCGAAGCGCTTGACCGAACAATGCTCTCTGGTCGAACGATGCGTTCTGGCCGAACGGTCCCTTTGGCCGAACGATCCTCCTTGGCCTAACGTGCCTCCTGGCCGAACGATGCATTCTGGCCGAACGGTACTGTCATGTCGAGTAGTCATATACGCTGAACACCTTCTAATGCCGAGTACTCCTGGATGCCGAGTACTACGCCGAGTACTCCTGTTGCCGAGTACTCTTGGATGCCAAGTACTACGCCGAGCACTCCTGTTGCCGAGTTCCACTGGATGTCGAGTACTACGCCGAGTACTCCTAGATGCCGAGTACTATCTGATGCCGAGTACTACCTGATGCCGAGTACTATCTGATGCCGAGTACCATCTGATGCCGAGTACCATCTGATGCCGAGTACTAGTTGCCTGGTCAAATCTCCAGGAAACACTTGCCCCCCAAAGTGTATCGCGTGGCCGAATCGTGGTACGCTTTGAATCATGTAACCTTTTCGTCTCGTCTCAAACTCTTGACTAAACTCGATCAGAGATGTCTTTTTGAGAATTCCAGTGGTTTAGGTGTGTGCCGAACGTTTCCCAGATGCCGAACGAGGCATTCGTAACCGCACGTGCCTCTGTCCGAACGAACCTTCAGTGCCGGACACTCTCATACGCCGATGCCGAACGTCATGACCTTGACCGGTTCCACCGGATGTAGCCTTTTCGACTTCTTCTGTTTCCCTATAAAAGCCAGCACCTCTATCCTTCTTTTCCTTTTCACACTTCCAATACCTCTGCCTTGCCTCTGCCGAACCTATCAGCATACAACTTGCCGATTCTTCCCAAGTTTCTTCCTTAACAACTAGGTACCGATCCTTTCATCTCAATACAGCCTTTATGCTCGAACTCCCTTAATTGATGGGATAAATTGATCCTTGGACAAAATGTCGAGTCACGCGACGAGTGGTGGTAGGAAGTGTAAATAGAGATGAGTTTTTTCCAGAAATCAATGATAGACACACGGTGGTTCGGCATAGGTATTTTATGCCGGACCAGATTGGTGGAAGTAAAAACATGGAGTAAGTAGGAGATGACTAGGGGCATCAAGCGGTCTGGTCTGGTACGACTTGCCGAACGATTCGCCCTTATGGTTCGGTGTGGATGGAGGAAGAGACGAGGCCAATGTTGAAGACAACGTGCCGATGGTCATTTCAGCCGAACAGTCACAAACATCGTACCATACTCAGGCTAAAACACGCCGAACGAAACAAGGCCGAACGATCCCTTTAGCCTAACATTGCTTTAGCCGAACAATGACTTTAGCCGAACAATGCTTTAGCCGAACAATGACTTTAGCCGAACAATGCTTTAGCCGAACAATGACTTTAGCCGGACCAGGACTTAGCCGAACAATGACTTTAGCTGAACAATGACTTTGCTGAATAATGACTTGGCCGAACAAAGACTCAGCCGAACCAAAATTTAGCCGAACACTCATTAACTATATCTACCCGTAAAGCAAAACAAGAAACAGGGCCCAAGCATTCTAGCATTCGTGAAGCCGGCCCGGATCGCTAACTTCTTAGCTTCAGTAAACGTAAATCTGAACTTAGATTATCATACGTTTTCTAGATCTGGAATTGCAGTCGCCAAAAGTCAGGCTTCTAGGGACGGTCAGCGATGACGGACTCCGAGGGCGATGACTCGATGCTTAGTTTCATAGCAACAACTTTGCGACCTTCAAACTTTCAACGCTTTTACACGATTGCTTGGACTAGATCACACACCACACGGGGGGGGGGGGAATATTCGTGTTGTTAACTCTAACGTTCAACGTTTTTTCAAGTATAGTTTTCGCAGGCACTTAAACAGATTCATCATTTATTGGGGATGTCTATGAAGTCTAGCTCCGCCACCATATCTGACAGGCCTGGGCCGTCATCAAGGCAAGAAGCCGCTGATACTTCAAATCCGTCGAATTCCCCTGCCCATAACTTAGCACCCGATGCCTTGGAGGCAACAATTCTTTTAGACAACCCGATCGATTCACAAGCTTCGAAGATCAATGAAGCCGCACTTCGACGGATATGCTCCATTCACGGGATTCCTTTCGCCGATGTGTTAGTTCCTTCATGACACGATCGTCCTCACCTGCCCCCAGTCGGATATACCACATGCAACAAGTTCATGTGTTGGATGGGCAGCGTGCCTCCGTTTAATTTATTCCTCCGGGATGTGTTGTAGTACATCGACATTGCTCCGTCGCAGCTGCATCCGAACGGTCACGCATTTCTATATGGGACCTATCTACTCTTTATGGCCGTCTTCTCTAGACCTCCAACCTCTGGCGACATCAGATACATCTATATGATCAAGAAACGGAAAGACAGCCCTTCCTTCATGTTCCTCGAGCCGTACCACAAATGCCAAATCTTGACACGAGCGTGCAGTAAATTCGCCCTATACAAACAGGAATGGTTCTACGTGCGTTGCCCTCCTGGTTTTGCGAGGAGATGGGTTGAAGGCAGTAAGTCTCTTTATTGAGTCATCATTCGCGTTTAATTGGAGTCATGCTTTTTCTAACTCCTCGTTTCATCTTTTCAAGTATCAACCCGCGTTCGGAGGGTCGAGGATATTCTGAGGCCGTTGAGGCCATTAGGGCTCTTCCTGCCGAGGAACGAGACATCCGGACCATCATTTCGAATGAATCATTGTCAAGGTTCGGCTTGCTAACCCCAGGTCGTCGGATTAGCCTCCCGGAGGGCGTCTCCATTCCCAAGCCAGCATCCAATAAAGGAAAAAAATAGGCCGGATCGTCATCACGCCGCACTCCTGATACGCACGAAGAAGGTGAGCGCAAAGAGGACGATGCTCCTGAGACCCAAGGCGAGAATGTGGGTCCCGCTTGGAATCCAGCGGTCGAAGTTCATGACGTTTCACATCCTCCCCTTCGAAGGGAAAGAAGAGGTTAAAATACAATATTCGGAAGGAGAAAGTTGGCGGCACTTCAAAAGATATGCCTATCCCGCCAGAGAAAGAGGCTTCCTTACAGCACCTGGAGAGTTCTCTAAGGGGTTTGTCGAATCTTTCTATCCCTGACGATATACTTAATTACGGGTTTGACGATCTTGAAGCCCTCAAGTTTTCTTCGCCCGCTAGAGGCAATGCGGGAGTTCAACTCCCAGTCCAGGGAGACAATACTCCGATTAGTAAAGACAAAAGAACTGGTCCGTCGGGGGGAACACTAGGACACACACGCACATACGCATTCCATCATACACTTCAAGTTTTTTCTTGTTTCCCAGATCTTTCTTAACTTGTTGTTATTTCTATTCTTTGTAGGTGACAGGGGGCGCTCTCACGGATTCGATCGCCTTCACGGCTCTTCCATATTTCATCATTCCGGACGGGATTAAGGTTCGGGCAGACGCAGGGACAGAGATGATTATGAAGATAGAGACAACCGTCCTCGCGATTCGTCTCATCGTAAGAAGGCATATTCCCAATCTTCTTAGTCCCGTGATCCTCTTCCTCCAACTGAGCCGGATAGAGAGAAGTCTTTATAGAAGGGGTCCCAACCCGATGCTCCTCGAGAACAACACTCCGGTTTGTCGAGTACGAGGCAAATTCGGGAGCAACGAAAAAGAGCAGAACTTCTAAGGCCTCCTCCCCCTACTCCCGCGGTTGACCCAACTGTAGCAGAAAAGATGGTCGATCTTAAGGCCAAATTTCCAAAAATTTGCTTTGACGGTCTGAAATTCCTCCCAGCTATCCATCATATTCCTGGGCACGTGAAGCAGAGTGCCATTGCCTGTAACAACGACATCTATGTTCAACATGACACGTTTGTTCACTTGGTTGAAAAGATCTCGGAGGTGTTTGTTGAGCGACAATATGAGATTGATCGTCTGAAATTGGAGGCTGGCTGTGACAAGAACATCATCAAGCACCAAGACGAGGAGCTCGCTTCATACAAGTCGAAGCTGGAAACCGCTGAGCAAAGCGCAAAAGATACCGCTGAGGCAGTCGCTCGTTTAGAGGTGGCTCACAAGAAGGAATTACTTTCCAAGGAGAAAGAGGACAAAGTAGCTGCTCAAGAAGAGTCACAACGATACTGTGATGAAATCGTTGCTACTCGACTCCTAAAAACGAAGCTCGATGACGAACTCGCTGGGGTTGAAAAAATGAAGGACGAAGCCCGTGAGGAGGGCAAAAGAAAAGCTGCGGAGGAGATTGATTCTCGCCTCGAGGCGGCCGCAGAAGCCGGCAGGGAAGAGGTCAAGTGTATGTTTGACCCGTTGATTGCTGAGTATGGAGCCCGCGTCCTTATGCACCGCGACCTGACATTCTTGGGCGATGGCTATCTCGAATCCCTAGCTGAGGCCTGGGAAACTTTGGTGAAGATTAGGAAAATCGAGTCGGGCTCTAAAGAGGTCGACGAGGATGCCTTGGTGAAGGAGTTTCTTAGGGGGAATGAGCCAGCGGATTTATCCGCAGCTTTGGCGCTTTATAACAAAGGCTCTCCCCTTCCAAAAGAGAAATGTGATGAAGCCGGCCCGTCTGGGGCTGAGACTACGGCTCCTTATATTGCTGCTCCTCCCGCTGCTCAACCGACCGGTCGGCCGACACTTGACCCGTTCGAGCAGCATGCCGGCTATGATCTTGAAGATCCCGCGCTTTATAAACGAGCTTCTTGCTTAAGTCTTGTAGTTGCTTTTATCTTTTGTAGCTTGTAGTTTGTGTAGATAGGTTCTTAACTCTGAGTTTTGTAGGAGTAACTGTGTAACCCCATTTTGAACTATTGAATGAAGTTTAGTTTCTTTTTCGTTTGAATGATTCTCTTGCTTTTCTTTGGTTTGCTGACTAACTATAGTCATAACTCAAGTTATTATGAGTTGCATTATCTCCAAGTCCATTCTCGTGTTGTTCAAACATTTCCAGACGTGGCATACGTCTTGTTCCACATTTCTCGAGTACTTGGACTTTTTTCTAAATCTGCGCTCCTGGGATTTAGAGTAAGTTGATCCGCGTTCAGGGGATTCGGAGGTTCGCATCATTTATACCCTAGTCCGCACTCTGGGGACTTAGAGTACTCCGATCCGCGCTCAGGGGATTCGGAGGTTTAAAATCGTTTATACTCTAGTCCGCACTCTGGGGACTTAGAGTACTCCGATCCGCGCTCTGGGGATTCGGAGATTTGAAATCGTTTATACTCTAGTCCGCACTCTGGGGACTTAGAGTACTCCGATCCGCGCTTTGGGGATTCGGAGATTTGAAATCTTTTATACTCTAGTCCGCACTTTGGGGACTTAGAGTACTCCGATCCGCGCTTTGGGGATTTGGATATTTGAAATCGTTTATACTCTAGTCTGCACTCTGGGGGACTTAGAGTACTCCGATCCGCGCTCTGGGGATTCGAAGATTTGAGATCGTTTATACTCTAGTCCGCGCTCTAGGGACTTAGAGTACTCCGATCCGCGCTCTGGGGATTCGGAGATTTGAAATCGTTTATACTCTAGTCCATGCTCTGAGGACTTAGAGTACTCCGATCCGCGCTCTGGGGATTCGGAGGTTCACATCGTTTATACTCTAGTCCGCACTCTGGGGACTTAGAGTTCTCCGATCCGCGCTCAGGGGATTCGGAGGTTTGAAATCGTTTATACTCTAGTCCACACTCTGGGGACTTAGAGTACTCTGATCCGCGCTCAGGGGATTCGGAGGTTTGAAATCGTTTATACTCTAGTCTGCGCTCTGGGGACTTAGAGTACTCCGATCCGCGCTCTGGGGATTCGGAGATTTGAAATCGTTTATACTCTAGTCCGCACTCTGGGGACTTAGAGTACTCCGATCCGCGCTCAGGGGATTCGGAGATTTGAAATCGTTTATACTCTAGTCCGCACTCTGGGGACTTAGAGTACTCCGATCCGCGCTTTGGGGATTCGGAGATTTGAAATCGTTTATACTCTAGTCCGCACTCTGGGGAATTAGAGTACTCCGATCCACGCTCTGGGGATTTGGAGATTTGAGATCGTTTATACTCTAGTCCGCGCTCTGGGGACTTAGAGTACTCCGATCCGCACTCTGGGGATTCGGAGGTTTGAAATCGTTTATACTCTAGTCCGTGCTCTGAGGACTTAGAGTACTCCGATCCGCGCTCTGGGGATTCGGAGATTTGAAATTGTTTATACGAGTTCGTACATCGTACAGGATAATGTAGTTCTAGTAACTCATCACCCGACTATGAGATATAGAAACATTAGTAATTCGTGGAAAATAGGGCTTCAAGCCTTTATTAATGAAAAACAACTAAACTGCTTGATTACATAGTTAAAAGTAAACTAAGTTGTGACTGAATGAAAACATACAGGAAATAACTGTGCCTAAAACAGGAAAGAAACATACTAAATGTAATAATTTCGCAAATGCTCGCTGTTCCACTCCCGGGGGTGTGTCACGCCATCAACGGTCGCTAGCTTGAACGTTCCCTCTCCAAGCTTCCGTTCAATGACGTACGGACCTTCCCAGCTGGGATTCATACACGAAGGTACTGGGAAAACTCGTTTCAAAACGAGATCACCCACATCAAATATCCTTGGGCGGACTCTGCCGTCATAGTAACGCTTGACTCGGTGCCTATGTGTTGTCGCCCTTAATTCGGCCTCTTCACGTTTTTCATCGATACAAACTAGTGATTCCAACAAGAGGTCCTGATTCATCTTGGGACCATAATATGTCACCTAGTGCGATGGAACTTCAAGTTCCACGGGTATAACGGCTTCAGAGCCGTATGCCAAGGCAAATGGAGTGTGGCCGGTCGCGGACTTGTGGGTGGTTCTATAAGCCTATAATGCCGTCGGGAGTTCATCTACCCACTTGCCTCCGACTTTCTCCAGACGCTTCTTCAGTATTGACTTGATTATTTTATTAACGGCCTCGACTTGTCCGTTAGCTTTTGGGTGTGCAACGGCGGCGAACTTCTTCTCGATGCCATACTTTAAACAGAACTCTTTGAACTCTATGCTTTCAAATTGCATCCCGTTGTCTGTAATGATGGTGCGAGGAAGGCCGAAGCGGCATATAATGCTTCGTACAATGAAGTTAATAACCTTTTTAGAGGTGATTGTGGCCAAGGGTTCTGCCTCAGCCCATTTTGTGAAATAGTCGACTGCAACTATCGCGTATTTCGCACCACCTTTGGATATAGGCAAAGAGCCGATTATGTCGATTCCCTAGATCGCAAATGGCCAGGGACTAACCACTTGTGTGAGTTCCGTTGATGGAGTCCTCGGGATTTTCGCATATCTTTGACACTTGTCACATTTTCTTGCGTAGTCTGCAGCGTCCCGATTCACGGTCGGCCAGTAGTATCCGTAGTAGAGGATCTTTTTTGCTAGCATTTGCCCCCCGGTATGGTTGCCACAATCCCCTTCGTGAACCTCTTTCAAGACTCGCTTTGTCTCGTCATGAGCGATGCACCGTAATAAGGGGACTGAGAACCCTTTTCGATACATTAATCCATCCTGCATCACGTATCGTGCGGCCTTTCGAAGGATCTGTCGTCTTTCGCTCCTTTTTTCTGGTAAATCCCCGGTTGTCAGGTACAGTTTGAACGGGGTGATCCATGACTCCTTTTCGATTTCTGTTTCCAACACACGGTCAACTTTCATCTTGACTATGCTCGGGGCATGCAAGGCCTCAACGGGATACAATCCCATTTGCTGCGCATCGCCTATGCTTGCAAACTTAGCCAACAAGTCGGCTTCTTTGTTCTGTTCGCGCGGGACATGCGAAATGTCATAACGCTCAAGACTTGACAGTAGTTCTTGGACCTGAACTAGGTACGGAGCAAGCTTCCATCCCCGCACTTGGTAAAACACCAACTGTGAGTCACAAAAGATTTCAACTGATTTGATCCCGAGTTCTTCGACGAGCTTCAAGCCAGCAATCAGTGCTTCATATTCTGCTTCGTTATTTGTAGCTGGGAAATCAAGCTTCAAAGCATAACAGATCGATCGATTTTCCGAAGTTATAAGAACTACACCCGCGCCGGAGCAATGGTCATTTGATGCCCCATCAGTGTATAATTTCCAACGAACAGGGGGAACGACGTCATGATTATCTGGTTCTATGGGTATGGTAAACTCAGCGATGAAATCTGCTAATGCTTGTCCTTGTATGGCCCTTCGTGGCGAGTAGACGATATCGAACTGGCTCAACTCGATGTCCCATTTTAGCAATCTTCGGGAAGTTTCTGGTCGTTGGAGTACCTGCCGCAGGGGTTGATCGGTATAAACACTGATTGAGTGTGCTTGAAAATATGGGCGTAGCTTACGTGATGCAATCACCAAGCAATAGGCCAATTTCTCGATTTTAGGGTAATTTCTTTCTGCCCCCATTAAACGCTTGCTAACATAATACACCGGCTTCTGGATTCGGTCCTCCTCGCGAACTAAAGCCGCACTTATCGCATGTGGGGATACAGCCATGTATACGTACAGCATCTCGTGGTCTACTAGTTTTGACAGCACTGGTGGACTCTCCAGATGCCTCACCAGATCCCGGAATGCTTCCTCACAACTAGACGTCCATTCGAAGTTCCTCTTCCCTTTCTTTATTATATCAAAGAAAGGGATGCACTTGTCAGTTGCCCTAGATATGAATCGACTTAGCGCGCCTACTTTTCCATTCAAGCTCTGTACCTACTTTATAGTCCTGGGTACTTGCACATGTCGAATAGCTTGGATCTTTTCGGGGTTAGCTTTAATTCCCCTAGCATTGACGATGAATCCCAAAAACTTCCCCGACGCAACGCCGAAGGAACACTTCAGAGGGTTGATCTTCATCCCGTAATACCTGAGTATGTCGAACATTTCAGCTAAGTCTCGAATGTGGTCGTTTGACTGTCGTGACTTCACGAGCATGTCATCCACATAGACTTCCATCATCCTACCAAGCTGGTCCTTGAACATTCGATTCACCAAACGCTGATAAGTCGCTCCTGCGTTCTTTAGTCCGAAGGGCATTACTACATAGCAATATAGCCCGACATCTGTAACGAAGCTGGTGTGTTCTTGGTCCGGAATATGCATCGGGATTTGGTTGTATCCCGAGTATGCATCCATGAATGATAACAGCTCATGTCCTGCGGTGGAGTCGACCAACTGATCGATCCTTGGTAATGGAAAACTATCCTTGGGGCACGCTTTGTTCAAATCGGAATAGTCTACGCAAGTTCTCCATTTCCCATTCGCCTTTTTTACCAGTACGGGGTTCGATACCCATTCAGGATAGAGGGCGTCGTGGAAGAACCCATTGGCTTTGAATTTGTCCACCTCCTCTCTGAGAGCAACGGACCTCTCCGGGTCCATTCCTCTCCTCTTTTGTTTAACCGGGACGTATTTCGGGTCTATGTTCAACATATGACTCGTGATGGTGGGAGAAATCCCACACATATCAGAATGCGTTCAGGCGAAAACATCAAGATTCGCCTGGAGGAAGTCACTAAGGTCTTCAGTCATTGCGGGGCCAAGCTGTGATCCGATCTTCAGTATTCGCGAAGGGTCGTTTTGGCTAACTGAAATGTCAACCGTTAGTTCAGCCGGCGCCGCCTTTTCTTCCCTGGGTTTCTCATCGTCGTCTCTTGGATCTATGTCTCTGAAGATCCGAGAATTATGCCCGAGCCAAGGCTCGGGCACTACTTGTCAATTATCCGTGTTAAGGATGCGAACGGGATTGTCTGCAACCTTTCCTTTCTCCCTCCAATGGGCCTCTCGGAGCTCAGCCACATAACAGGAACGACCAGCTTCTTGGTCGCCATGAACAATACCTACTCCTTTGTCAGTCGGGAACTTCAAAGTTAAGCACCACGGGGCTAATGCTGCACTAAACTCCGCCAGGGCCGGCCGGCCCAAGAAAACATTATACGGAGAATCCACATCCAAAACTACAAAGGGTAGGATTCGCACCCTCCGACGCTCGCCTTGTCCCAGTTCAACTGGTAACTCAACATACCCCACTGCATCGGTCGCTGCGCCGTTGAAGCCGTGTATACGAGCCTTGGACGGTTTCAATTCCTTTGTTTCCATTTTCATTTGGTCATAAGCCTTCTCGAAGATGATGTTGACAGAACTTCCACAATCAATCAGAATTCTTTTCACATATGCCGGTCCGATCGTCGTAGATATGACCATCGGGTCGATGGTTGGAGCCTCTATTTGATCAGCATCTCTGTTTCTGAACACTATATCGTCTGTCATTACGCACTGCTGCTTAGCAGGGGTCCCATCCTCCATGTTCGAACAACACTCAAAATTTGCATGCTTCAGGGAACTTGCATACCGCTCCATCTCTTGCCAATTTTTATCCGTGGGGTGAGGTCCACCGATAATTGTATTTATGACTAGTCTACCCATAGTTCGGGCAGGCTCCTCGGGATGACGCGAAGCTGGTGCGCGACCTGGGTTGGACGTTCCATGTCCTCCATCCTGTGGATCCTTCACAAATTCTTGCAACTTCTTTTTCCTGATCAACTTCTCGATAGCGTCGTGCAGGTGTCTGCACTCTTCCGTATTGTGCCCATAAGTCTCATGGAAGCGGCAATATTTTCCAGTCTGTTTCTGTTCCTCGGTTGACTCTTTTGGACGTGGCTTTCTGTACTGAAAGGTATTGCAGGTTGAGAGGTAAATATTCTCGAGAGACGCATTCAGCGGGTTATACTCGTTGTAGCTTGGAATTCTCGATTTCCACTTCCCCGCTTCTCTCTTCTTCCCTTGATTTCTTCCTCCGGACTCCTTAGGCTGCCCAGGCTTGTTCTGGACATTGACTTGGACCTTTCCTGAGTTGTCTCCGGACTGCTTCACAGCAACGTTGCTTTTCATAGACTCTTGGACAGGTCCTGGTGCCTTATCTCGTCTTACCCACCTAGCTTCCTCTCTCCTTATGAAGTGGTGTGCCTTTGAGTAGAAACGCTCTAGCGTAGTCGGAGGTTTTCCTGCCAACCAGTCTCCAAACTTAGAATCTGGATCCACACCTCTCATTACAGCCATTAGAATTGCATGATCATTAGGATTACTGACTTCAGTTGCCGCAACATGGAATCTTTGTAAATATTCCTTCAATGACTCCCCAGGGTGTTGGATTACACTTGACAGAGACATTACGTCCTTTGGACGAGTAGTGTGTATCCTGAACTGCTCAATAAACTTCTTTGCCAACTCCTCGAAATTGGATATGGACCGCGGAGGAAGTCGGGTGAACCACATAGTAGCGATCCCAGATAGAGTAATTGGAAAGCATCTACACTTGGTGGCATCATTTGCTCTAGCTGAATCCATCATCCATTTGTACCTCATGACATGCTGTCCGGGGTTAGTCTTTCCCTCATACGCAGGGATAGTAGGCATACTAAACTTCCTGGGGTACGCCGCCTGCAGCATAACATCTGTGAATGGAGTATGGCTTCTTGATACTACCCAATCATCATTCGATAAGCCCTGATTTTCTTTCATCAATTGCCTGACCATGGCTGTCAGATCTGGTGTCTGTATGGAAGGTGGAAGGTTAGAGTCTGTTCTACGCGATTGTCCATGCTGATGCCTCCTCTCCTGGCGATCTGCCAATCGTGCGTCTTGAGGTTCGACATCGTTAGCATTTTGATGGTCTGGGCCTCCAGCCTCTACCTGCACTCCAGCTCCTGCTTGGTCACGGTCTCCAGCTGTCTGAACAGCAGCACCTGCTCGCGCAGCTTCAGTCTTACGGCGTCTGCGCCTGGGAGGTTCATCAGAGGAAGTAGAGCTGTCAGATGAGGAATAAGGAGCGGGATTGCCCCCAGCATTCTGTTGCTGCTGTTGAGTGAGTTGTGCCATCAGGTTGGCATTAGCTTGCATCTGCTCTCCTAGTTGTCTCCTGCTTTCCCTGAGTTCTCTCATCAAGTCGTTGAACTCTATTCTGGTGACAACTGGAGTCTGGTCCTGGGTGGTAATTCCTACATCCGGAATTGCTGGCTGATTGCTAGGTCCCGCTTGTTGTATGCTAGCTGTTCATGGGCATCCGCATTATGAGAAGCTGACCTGGTACGTGGTCTTGCCATTGTAGAGTTATTGGTTGGAACTCTGAGTAGAATCAACGGATGTCCTATCAATGAGTTGGATCTTCTTTGGGGGATTTGTTCAATCCAGTAGCTTCAAAGCAGATCCTTAAGGTCTGAGAATTCAACTCTCAATGAAAGCACCAAAGTGTTAGCACCAAAATTGGTCACTAACCTCGTAGAGAAAGATTATGTAGAGAAATAAGTGATAAAGGTAAATTAAACAGAGAAGACAATGCTAATTTAAATGCAGAAAGTAAGAACACCAAATTTATAGTGGTTCAGCGTAATTGCCTACGTCCACTTTGAGGTTAAACTTTATTGATCTTCTTAATGATTGATTTACAAATACAATTCGTAGATCAAATGCTTCAATGAAGTTGTTAAGTAAAGAAGATGAGTCTGGAAAATGGCAGAGTCTCCCCAGTGTTCTCCCCAAAAAAGGTCCTTTTCACTGTGACCCTGCCCCTCTATTTATAGACAAAGATGGGCTGGACTTCCCAGGTGGGCTCGGTAGCCGAACACTCTAGCCCAAGTATAGTGGTCGCTGCATGCCGAACCAAGTAGGCCGAACACAATGATTTCGAACCACCCTTTCTATGCCGAACGGTATGTTTGATGTGTGGGAAGTGCAGAATAGTTATCAGTCGAAGCCGAACGTGCCTCTGTCCGAAGCGCTTGACCGAACAATGCTCTCTGGCCGAACGATGTATTCTGGCCGAACGGTACTGTCTTGTCGAGTAGTCATATACGCCGAATGCCTTCTAATGCCGAGTACTCCTGGATGCCGAGTACTACGCCGAGTACTCCTGTTGCCGAGTACTCCTGGATGCCGAGTACTACGCCGAGCACTCCTGTTGCCGAGTTCCACTGGATGTCGAGTACTACGCCGAGTACTCCTAGATGCCGAGTACTATCTGATGCTGAGTACTACCTGATGCCGAGTACTATCTGATGCCGAGTACCATCTAATGCCGAGTACTATCTGATGCCGAGTACTAGTTGCCTGGTCAAATCTCCAGGAAACAGTAATCCTATAGTATAATAACAAGATTATTTGAGTGGACTTAGGCAAGAGTTTGCCAAACCACTATAAAATTCGTGTGTTCATTTACTTTTCTGCGCTTGAATCTGTGATCTGTGTATTGAATGTTATGATGTTGATTATCTGGATTTGTGCTTTCATCTTGATTTTGGGTATTGGTCCATTTTTTAGGCTACAATTATAAGTGTAAACAAACATTTTGCAAATTTAAATCTTACATTATTTATTATTATTTGAAATCAATACTTAATTTATAAATCATTTATTATTAAATTAATTTGAAAAAATGTTTTTTATCATTACTATGAGTATCTAGTATGCATAGATGAAAAAATTAATTAATGTACACATTAATACAATTCATCCAATGCGACGACACCAAAATATAAAGTTTCCTTATAATAATTGACTAAATGATTAACTATAAAATATATAAATATAACAAATATAATTAACACTTATGTGTGATTATGAATAAAAAATTCTACCTTTCATAGAGCCTAGTTGCTACACCTTGAAACGTTGAACAAAACTTCCTGAATTGAATCTCGTATCTAGAAGTTACTAGCTTTTCGAACACTGCTACCATTGATAATCGAATTGTGTATAATTTTATGTTTTATAGCTTGTTAGTTCAGGTATAAAGAAGGGATATGGCCGGCCTAATAAGGTCTAGAGGAGAGGCAAAATTTAAGAAATAAATGTGGGGTTAGAGGTTATTCAATAAAGGAGATCTCAAGGAGAAAAACAGATCCAGATCCTTATTCTTCTCTTACCAATTCTCCCCTTTTTATTCAAACCTAACCCTTAATTTAGCCATTTAATTGCCAGCCCCCTTTAGCCTATGTGTGGCTAGCTATAATAAGCCCTAAATGGACCTTAAAATCATTTCAAGCCCGGTCAATAATTAACACTCTTAAATCCAATTTAAATATGTTGCATCGTATATCGATAGGTGTGTTAATAACTATTGTGTACACACTATTTAATATTGATCAACACATATCTAATAAATAATATAATTAATATTTCATAAATATAAATTAATTTATAAAAATTATAATTTAACTAAATCGGGTGGTAACATGAGTATTCAACGTTCCGATTGCGTAACACTTAGGTGTAAATTTAGTCAGCGATTAATATCGAACAATTCGGTATAAATGTTTGCACATCACTTAACAAGTGGTGTGACATCATGGAAAAATTTATTGCTTACTTGGCATCAGTAAAATCCAACTTCACTTTATTAAGCGTTAATCCGTGGTGACGATTATTTAAACCAATCTTCTTCATCAAAACTATATCATATTAGGACTTACGGAATTTGGTGGTGGCCAAAATTCCAATATCGTGCATGTTCAACTTTATAGTCCAAATACAAAGTCCTTAGTTCAACAATAACAATTAAAATAACCTTACTGCTCTGGCCAAAGACTTTGACTTTGAGTTGACTTCGGTTGACCATGATACTAAACTCATATAACTGAGGAGACAATCCTCTCTTGAATAGTGTTTCACTTCCAATGCTTCCACTCGACCCAACTATAGTCATTTAGTGGACACCATGCCATGATTTAACTATAATTAAAGAAGAGCTTCCACATTGAAGATCAATAGTATTCTCAAGTCTAGAAATCTATGTTATTTTTACACATCGATAATTTCCGTTTGACGCTAGTTATATTAACCAATAGAAAACTATCGAGTAAGTTATTCCATAGTTATCCACTAACTATCAATAGTAACTCCTCGATGTCTCTAGCAGTCTGAGAAATACACTACCCAACATTTTAAGACGTTACGTACTCTAATCTTATAAGATGTATCGATATCTAGTCCTGATACATCTGACTAGGAATATTTAAAATGGTATGTTTAATTTTATTGTGTTAAATTACTCATGGTTACAACACTTTGTGACTACTACCACAAAATATACCATTTACGGATTTCTATTAAACATGCTTTAATTAATTACTTAATTATTACATCATAATATAATAAGTATATAAAAGAAAGAAAACACATATTATTTTGAACAAGATTGATTATTGAGTTAGATATATGTAACAAATTACATAATTTCCCCCAGGGCATACTCCTAACTCTATCAATCTCCTCTTGCACCTGGGGTCAATTATGGAATCCTATTCCAACTTCTTTGATCAATTTTCTTAAACTAATCAGGTCAGTCCCTTAGTAAAGGGTATGCTAATTTATTTTAAATATCTAGTCTATTAATCAACTCTCTCCAGTGCTGATAAATTTCCTTTATTATGTGAAACTATGCAAAGTGTGTCTCTTACCCATCAGTGAGCTCTAGGTTCTTTTGTGAACTATATCATGACATAGTTATCATATAACAATGTCATGAGATTATCAACATTTGAAATCACCATCAGCCTAGTTATAAATTTGTGCATTTGTATTTGTACATAATTTTTATTTATGTTGCTATTCAAAACAATGTATTTATCCTTTTCGTTGAATCAACCACAACCTTTCATTTGGAACATTTCCAAATTAAAGCTTCCTAATTAGGGTTTGAACATGGATTTGATATTGACGTATTATACTCAATATCACTTACAAAGTCCAAGTCGGAATACTCCTTCATAAGGAGTTCGTTGTTTCTGTAAAAAATTATGTAGTATTTCGTAAATACTCAAGAACTCTCTAAACTACCGTTTACTGAACTTAATTCAGATTTATTATTCGCTTAATACATCAAATACGTAAGCAAGTTACGTATTTTCGACAATACAACACGAATGGTAATTCCTATTGCTAAAGCATATAGAATCCATCTTTTATATTTCATATTAAACATTCTAATAAGATGTCTTTACATATCATTTGGCATATTCCCAACATCCTTTGTACCTATTATTTACAAATCCAATATCAGATACTAAACAATGAAACAAGAGCTCAATTTTAGATAACTACTTCGTTAACAATCAGCAGATGTTATTTACTTATATTTCGGAAATATCAATGTACCTTTAATGCTATTTCGTATGGACGCATGCTTCCTCCGCATTTTGATTAAAAAATAAAACATTTGATATTTCAACCAAAACACTAGTTCAACTTTGATTCTTATCGAATGGTATCTTCGTATCCGTTTTTGAATCATATATGAAACCCATAAACTAAGTATTTCTCTCACTTACTTCGAGATATTTGGTTGTTATGTGAAAACAGTCCATTCAAAATCATTGTTTAGAATTTTTGTTTCAACATATGTACCAAAACATAAAGTCTTATCAAGAGATAATTTTGTGTGTAAAATCCAAATTAACCTGAGTATATCGAATGACTAATTTGTTTCGTTAATTTAACAATTGAAATTTATGATGTTATTATTCTAATGTTGCTCACTATATTCCAACTACATCAGTCTTTCTCCTAAAGACACGTTTATGGTCGATAGATCATATCTCTTTGGGTACATCTATCAAAATCATATTTTGATAATGTACTTGGAATCCATTTCGAATATGTGCATCATACCATATCGTAGAGTTAATACTCTTAATGGTTTAATAGACAGCTGAGGATTATCTATTCTCGAAATTAATGAGAAACTCATAGTTTCTCTTCAACATGTAAGAAGGCTTGTTAGACATTATAATGCGTTGTGTTCACTTAGGTTTGGTTAATTTCATTTCATCCCTCGTAATTAGTTTTATCCTTGGATCATATATCAGTTTTAATACCAATAATTTCTAAAGGATTCATTCGCTATGAAGTTTTTAGTTTACTATACTTATGTTCAAAACATAAATTGGTCATCTAATGACAATCCTTTCCTAAATTCTTTTATGGCGATTCGTACAAGATCCTGATAAACTTAGGAGTATGCCTTAGGGGCAATTTTATAATTTGTTGTAAATCAATTAACTCTATAATCAATTCTTGTTTGTAATAAATATGTTTTTCTTTTTGTTATATATTTGTTATAAATAATTAAATGTTTAATTAAAATATATTTAATAAAAAATCCCTAAAATATGTGTTTGTGATAGTAATTACAAATAGTTGTGATCATGAGTATTGTATTACAATATTATAAAACACATCATTTTAAATGTTTCTAGTCAAGATGCATCAAGACTAGATGTCGATGTATCCATTGAGACTAGAGTGCATAACGCTCTCCAAATGTTGAACAGTCTATTACTTATGACTGCCAAGGGAACCTAGATGTTATGGAACAGCTCAATCGATAGTTTCTGTTGATTAATATAACTAAGGTCGAATAAAAAATATCGATGCGACTAGTTACATAGTTCTCTCGACTTGACAATACGGTCGATCTTCAATATGAAAGCTCCATTTTGATTATAGTCAAATCATGGCACGACGTCCATCGAGTGACTATAGTTGGGTAAAATGTAAGTATTGGAAGCGAAGCACCATTCAAGAGAGGATTAATCTCCTCGGTTATATGCGGTTATTATCAGGTCAATTCAAGTTAACTCAAAGTCCAAATTCCGACCAGAGTAGTACGGTTAATAATAATTGTTATTATTGAACCAAGGACTTTGTATTTGGCCTATAGAGTAGAATATGGATGATATTGGAATTTTGACCATTACCAAATTCCATAAGTCCAAAGTGATATAGTTTTAATGAAGAGAGTTGGTATACATAAATATCACAACTGGGAAACACTTAACAAGTAAAATTGGATTTTACCGAAACCAATTAAGTGATATATTTGGCTAAAATGCCACACCACATGCTAAGTGACGAGTAAACATTAATATTCAAATAGTTCAATCATTAAATTTTGAATATGATTTGAGGAATAAAGATTATTGAATATATTTATAATAGTTATATATATACACATATATATCGATATACGATGTCGATAAGCAATTAAATTTGATTTAATTAAATGATATTTCTTTCGGCTTAAATGAGATATTGGCCCATGATAATGGGTTGGTATTTTCAGCTGTAAAAAGGGCTATAGGGGGTGGCTCAAATAGGTAAGAGATGTTAGAATTAGATGACTTAGTTTAGTGATAATTGGTATGAGATATGATCCATTATTTTCCCTCTACCATCCACTGTTTAAACACCTCTAAAGAAAATTGAAAATGAATTTTTGGCTGCCATTATTCCCATCCATTGCTGGTTGACTTCATCCCCTAGGAGCTCAAGCAAATCAAACTCAAATCAATTCAAAAGAGGAATGCTATTTGATAGTCAAAGGTCTACTATTCAAGGACTAACAGTCTGCCGAATAGAAAAGATTATAAAGGAAAGAGAGTTTATCATTACAATTTTTGCTTTAAGACATTGGTTTTAGGTATGTTTTTCTTCTATTATATAGTTTTAAAATTTCTAGATAATACTTTATTATTCATATGCATTATTATTATTAAATTGTTGTTTAGGGGAAGATTCTTATATATATTGATCTTATCACATACTAAATAGGTTATATGTATGTAATCATTAAAAAATTTCACATGTGGATCAGATGTGCATAGCCGAATATTTTAATTATAATAATAATTATTTTACTAATTAATATATACATATAAATATATCATTTAATTATACTTATATGGTTTGTATTTAATTATAACATCATTTCATGGTGGTAATTAAAAAATTTTTTAGCAAAGGCTAGCGGGGTTGACAGGTCCCTTACCTGATTTTATTGCAATGAACAATAAAATGAAGAAGCTCAAAACATACTTCAAGCCTCAAAAAACACACTAGGTAGTACAAAGGAAAAAAACTAAAGCACACAAGGAAAAACAAAGAGAACAAAAGAAGGTGACACACAAGAAACCCAAAGACAAACATAATTATCTCCAAGCCAAACTCGAAGCAGGAGGAAACATGGACAGTCTCAGCATAGCTTTATGAATTTCACTTTTCAGAACCTTCCATAATACTTCACCAGCTCTCCTCTTCTTTTCAAAACATATAAGGTTATGTTCCCTCCAAAGCACGAACAAGTATTTCTTTAGGCAGAGGGACAGTAGTCTGGATTTCATGGATCTCCATCTTGTTGATTTGTAAATTAAGTTCAAATCAATTGTTGATAGGGAAGACAAGGCACTGCTTCCCACAACCATCATCATTCGTCTCCATAGAGTTAGATTAGCATCAAATCCAAAGAATATATGCTCTACAGTTTCAGGACTGTTAGAATAGAAAAAACACAAATCCCCATGATTCAGGCCCATACTCAACACGACAGTTCTTGTTAGCATTGCATTATGAATTACTTTCCATAGCATAAAGTTTTTTTAGGGATGGAATCTTCATTCTAGATTATCCTCATCCACCTTCATTTAGGCATACAGTCCAACCCAGTTAGCAGATAATAAACATGAGAGACAGAATGTAGCCTATCCCTCCAAACTACTTGATCGGCTTCCATAGTTGCAAAACTGCCACCTTGAATTTGAGTCCAAACAGATATGATTTGTTGATTTGAAGTATAAGGAAGTTGGAGATTGCCTTGATAAATAATGTCAGTAGCCTTAGTTACACGAGAAATTCCAGTATGGTGAATTTGTTGATGAGTTAAAAGGTTGATAAGGATCATACCAGGGGCCACCCAGGGTTCATGCCAGAACTTAACTTCAGATGAAGCTGCCATCCTCAAGACTAAGAAAGGAAGGAAAGTGGACCTTAATGCAAGAAATTTCTTCCATGTCCAACTGCATAATTGAGGGACTTTCACACTCCAGAAGTCCTTGTTGCATATTCTATGAGTCCACACCCATCTCACCCAAACACTTCCTTGCCTTGAGAGGACAGAATTGAAGTGAGAACTAAACCTACCACATTCCACTTCAATATGTTAATTACTCCTAACCGTCCCTTGTCTCTTAGCTTTTTAATCAGATTGAAGGAGCAAGGCATGGGCTTTTTATTATATATTTAACCACACCAGAAAAACCGCATCATTGCACTTCTAATCATTTTCAAAACTTTAGTAGGCAATATAAAAGCTTTAGACCAATAAACCACCATGGAGAAGGACACTGATTTGATGAGAATAAGCCTTCCAGCCTGTGATAAAAAATGATTTGATCACCTATCTAAAGTTGAAGTGATTCTGGAGTATAGAGGAAGGCAACCAGAAATGGAAAGTCTAGATTTACTAAGTGGGAGACCTAAATATGACATGTTAGTATCCATAAGCTGAAGACGAGAAGCTTGCAAAAGAGTAGAGGTTAGATATGAATCGATGCCTAAGAAAATGATGTTGGATTTAGAATGGTTCAGCTTAAGACCAGTCATCAAGTTAAAGGTTGACAATGTGGATAAAACACAATGAATAGAAGAGAGCCGTGGTTTAGTGAATATCATGATGTCATCAACAAACATCAAAGTTGTTACATAATGAAACTTGCACTTTGGGTGAAAGGAAATCAAGTTTGCATTATACTTGAGGTTGATAAATCTTGTGAGAACCTCCATAACAAGTATAAAAATATAATAGGAAATAGGATCACCTTGTCGAATCCCTTGCTTTCCTATGAAATAACCAACTGAACAACCATTAAGTATGAGAGAGAAGCTTAGTGAAGAGATGCATTCATAAATCCACCCTACAAATGGTTTAGGAAATCCCATTAAGGCCATAATCCTAACAATGGAAGTCCAGTGGATTGAATCGTAAACCTTCATAAGATTAAGCTTCATCATAGTAGCTGGTAATGCATTTGACCTACCATAACCACTGAGTGGCTCCTGGGCAAGAAGTATGTTATCCAATATATTTTTTTAGGCAAGAAAGCCACCTGGTTCTGAGATTAAAAAAGGAAGAAGTTAAACAAGTCTAATTGCAAGAATCTTGGATAAACAATTGTACACTACATCGCAGCACGAGATAGTTCTAAAAGAAGAAACTGTGCTAGCATCAGATGTCATTGGGATCAGCACAAGGTTAGTAGCATTTACTTCGGAGAGGAGAGAACATTTATTAAAAAAATTATGCACAACCTTACAAAAATCACATTGACTAATATCCCAGCTTGTCATGAAGAATTGCACGTTGAATCCATCAGGGCCACCATTTGAACTCTTATTCATAGCAAAAAGCGTTTGTTTAATCTCTTCATTGGTAACTTTTTCAACAAGCAAAGCAGAATGTTCACTGCTGAGAAAAGGAAGAGGTATTTCATCGAACATGTCGAGGTCAGGAGCAAAATTGGTTGAGTTATCCAGAATACCCATGTAATAACTGAGGAATGCAGAGTTAATTTGATCATGAGAGGTGAAAAGAGTGCCATCTTACCCACGTATCATACAAATATTTTTTTGGTCTGCTTAATTTTGATCGAAGCTATGACGCCCCACCCTAAGACCCACACTAACAAAGAGTATTACTAAGAAATACTGTCTGCTAGTGAGAGAATAGGGCTGTTTAGGAGAGACCATCATAGTCTTGTATTAAATAAGTATTAAGTACGTTGATAATGCACTCATTTTTTTTCATTCTAAGTGGTTCGACATACTTAATCCTTATATAATACAATACCATGGTGGCTACAGGATCGATTCAGAACAAAACACAATAGGAATAATATACATAGATCACAGAACAGCAAACACGGTCAGATATATATACATACATCAGGTACAATACAGAGTGTCATATATGGTTGACGATACAATCCACAATATATACATACATCATATCCCTTACAAAAGAATATACAAAGCCAAGTACACAACAAAAGTCATTACACAAAGCTAGGCATCAAGTCCAAAAGAGTCAATATACTGGTCCATAGATAACAGCTAAGCAACGCCAAGAGACCTAACCTGCAACTCGGTCTGACCCGAGTAATAAATACACTGGTCAGGTTAACTTGAACATGATAATTAGCAAATGGATAATAGGATATAAGTCTCATAAGGGAAGCATCCCTTTAATAAAAAAAGAATGGTATAAACTTAGATTTATACAAATTCAAAGTGATGAAAAACTCATAAACATCTCAAGGGTTAACTCATGAATAACCTCAATTCAATATAAATGTTCCTTCTTAAAAGCTACTCGGAATATAAATTCCAACCAAATCATATAAAATCTCAGAAGGAAACCACAGAAATCATCAAAAACTCATAACTCGAGGAACTTAATTAAGAGTTCAAAACTCAGAAAATCTCATAACTCGTGGAACTCAATTAAGAGTTCAAAACCTCATAAATGAAATCACTATATATAAATAAAATCTCATATAGCTCTAGGCTATAAAATATACAAAATAGCATCTTGAAATGGTGAAATCATAAAAACATCAAAACTCAGAAAAATCTCGGATTGGCCAGATCCCCGATTGTATGCCGAAGCAATGCTGCACGTGCTAAACTCATGTCCAGTACTATATATTATGTACCAATCTCATGGACCCGAAGGTCATACTCGTGGTGACCGAAGTCACATAACTTGTGGTGACTGAAGTCACATAATCCTCGTGATGACCGAAGTCACATAACTCGTGATGACCCGAAGGTCTATAGTACTGGCATAACTCGTGAATGTGTTACAAACTCTCAAGTAGGAATCCGAAAAGTGTTAACAGTGCATCCCATACCACACGTTCTCACTTAACGATTTACTAACTGGTAGTCAATGCCATATTAGAAAACAACAACATCAAAATCATAAAATCTCAGAAAACTCATAACTTACCTCATATCATTGGCAGGTACAAAAGATATCGTGATGGTTATCACAAACCATAGCTCATAAAATAGGAGATCTAAAACTCATAACTTGCCTCATATCATCGGCAAATATAAAGATATCGTGATGGTTTTCACACTAGAGCTCCTAAAATAGGAGATCTCAAACTCATAACTTGCCTCGTATCATCAGCAAGTATAAAGACATCGTGATTATTTTCACACCATAGCTCCTAAAATAGGAGATCTCAATGCTCAAAACTCGCCAAAGAATAGCAATCTCAAATAATAACTAGAAAGTTCATAGCTTCAAACGAACAAGTCCAAAATTAACCAAAAAAGTAACACATGTGTCCCATACCACATGTTTTACTAAATCGTTTAATTCTCTTCCTTATATGTTTGAAGAGTGCAAAATAGTGTATTTTATATATAAAATAATTTTCTTAAGAAAAGTGGATTTTTAATACAATTTTCAAAATCATTTGGAAAACAATTCATTGAAAATTCTCTTTAATATAGGAAATAAATATATTTTAATGGCTTCAAAATAATTTAAAAATAATTTAAAAATATTAAACAATATTTATTTCAAAAGCCATTTAAATTATAAAATCATTTCAAAAATCATTTAGAAAATCCATGCTTGAAAACAAAAGAATTCATCGAAAAATACCGAAATTTCACTATACTGAAAATGTCTCAAAACTCGTCAATCCAAGGTACAGATCAACCAAACCTATTGGCTTACCTATTCTTAGGTTGGAGCCTTTGAAAACATCTCAAATTATCACAAGAACAAGTGGTAAAAACCATAGCATCAAGAAGCAAAAGCTGCGAACAATACAAAAGAAAAAGGCCAGAAGAACACATATACAGGACGACCCTAAGGTCAACCTTTGACATACACAGGTCGACCCTAAGGTCGACCTGTAGAATGCCCAGGTTGACTTATGAGAGGCATGGGTCGACCCTTGCTACGGGATTTTTGCAGCAATGTTTCTCTAGTTCAATTAGATTTTCAAGTTGCAATTTCAAGTATCAACAAGTTGTTTTACTCTGTGAAATTTGCATATTCAATCTACAGCACATAAACAACAATCTGGAAATAATCCGGCATGAAATCAAGATAAGATTAAGATGATATGAATACTAGAAGAAGCAATATAGAACAAGTATGTACTGTAACTTTTCAGTTAGCAGTTTCCTGTTACAGTAAGCTTATATTCAACAAATTCCATCACAAAACTTGTTCAAAGTTAGCATATATGAGTTTCTACTCACCTTAGCAAGGATTTAGAGAAATTTAGAGGGCAAGATGCTAGCTTTTGATACAAAGAAGTCTTCAAAGACCTGTAAAAACTTGAAAACAGAACATGCAGACAGGAAGGAGAAGATTGCAGACAACTCTCTTATCAAAATCAGAGTTTGATGAAAACATTTGAGTAATTGGGGGTGATTACCTATATATCTCTAATTTGCTAATCTACTCTTTAATTTCTACAAGATTTGAAGCAAAATTTCCAATTTGATAAGTGGAAGCCAGTTTTTGTTTTACTGCTTTGTTTTTGAGAAAGAAATGTAATGAGCAGGAGGAGAAGTGCCTACAACTTCTCCATCCTTTTAGAAATACATTATGGGCCTAAACCCAATATGTTTTAACTATTAGCAATACATAGTGTAAATTTTATCTAAGTAAATTCATGTTTTTACTTCTATATACCATATATTTTACATTATACACAATATTTTCATCAAATAATTTTTTTACAACAATTGTTATGTCAACTAAAAATGTTTCACAACATAATATAAAAAAATATTTCTAGCTATAAAAATAAATTTCTAATATTAATACACCATTTTAATTAAATACAACAATTTATACCTTTTATTACACAAAACAACATTTTTAACATAAAAATTTATACAAAAATTATTTTCCTGTCAAAAACAATTATAACAACCCATGTAGACTTTATTTTTACATCAAAATTTCATCTTTTTATTTATAAATACATCATAATAAATTCAAACTCTTCATATACAATAATTAAAAATCAAGATTGGCAATAATTTACAAAATTATTGCACTATCTCAAATAAAACCCATAAAATGTTCGTTTTTCCCTCAAACTAACCTAATAAAGTTTTAAAACTTTATTTTCAACAATTTACATTTATTTCAACAAATAAATGTTGAAAAGAACTACTTAATTAATTTGTTAACCTTAAAATTAATATATACCCAATATTCCCAATTTATTCAAAATAAATTTTCAACCAAACAATCTTAAATCAATTTATCCTCAAAAACTCATTGTTTATTTAAAACAAAAAATTTTAACAAAATTCTCTAACTCCAATTTATTTTATTTCCAATATTAAATTATAACTAAACCAAGGTTGTTACAGACTCCCCCCTTATAAAAATTGCGTCCTTGCAATTTCTAGAGAAGAGCTGTATTCAGCAGGATTTATTTCAACGAACAAAGGAAATAGATAACTCAAGTTTAAAAATTCTCACCTTCAGCACGCGAAGGTAGGAAACCAGAATAAAATTTCTCGCTAAATTCTCTAGTTTCCCAAGTGTAATCGTTGGGATTATTGGACCATTGAATTTTAACGAGCGGCACATCCTTGTTTTGAAGGCGCTCAACCTTCGAAGCAAGAACACATACAGGGTGTGGCACGAATGATAAGTTAGGAGAGACCTCAAGCTCTTCTAATGCATGGGTATCAATTACAAAATCAGAATTTCATAGACACTTCCACAAATGAGAGACGCGAGACACGTCATGAACTCCAGAATATCGATCAGGAAGTGCTACTCTATAAGCAACAGGACTGATACGCTCTGTAATAAGAATTGGCTCTATATCATGGTGCCAATTTCCCAGTCTGGCTAAAGCGTACCATTCCTTCCAAAAGCAAAGCATGAATATCAACAGAAACTCAATAGGCTTCCTACGATCGTCCACATAGGATTTAACGACTTAGTGCCTCTTTCATTCTTTCTCTAATAAGCACGATCCTCTAAGATGTTTCTCAAATAGATTCGGGGCTTAATATAAGCTTTTTCCCATACTCAAGCTAACAAGAAGGAGAATGACACGGTCTCCGTATAAGGTTTCAAAAGGAGCCATGCCGAGAGAAATCAGGTAGCTGTTACTATAAGTGACCTCAACCAAAAGAATGTGATTCTCCCAACTACCTCCAAAATCAAGAATACAAACTCGAAGTAAGTTCTCAAGAATACGACTCACCCGTTCAGTCCGTCCAAAAGATTACGGATGATAAACAGTGTGGAGATTAAGCTTTGTGCCCAAAGCTTGCTGAAGACTCTGTTAAAAGTGACTCGTGAAGAGTGGATCACGATCACACACTATAGGACTCGGAATATCGTGCAGTCGCATGATCTCCTTAATATAAAGCCTCAAAAGTTAAGATGTCGTCTTATTAGACTTAATAGGAATAAAAAGGGTGTGGACTTAGTAGGACGGTCCATAATGACCGAGAAGCTTCACGAATAGAGTCGGAACTTAACACAACTTTATCCCGAACTCAACCAACAAGATGGTAATCAATACGACCTTCCGTATAAAGCTACAAAAAGAGTCATACTGATGTAATATTGGCAATCATTACAGAAAGAAAACTTAATAAGAGGTAGGTGGTCTTTCCCCCACACCACCAAACTCATACGACTACATAAATGCAAATCACTAGATAATTGCATAAAGACAAGAAAACACAAGAAAAGGATTTTATACTCCCTTTCGTTAATCAAGAGTTCCTAGAGTTAACAGACCCACTAATTGCAAATCAAATTTCTCAAAATTTCAATCATTTGAAAAATTTTCAAAGCTCCTTATTTAAATTTAAACCCATTTTAGACAGAATAAAAAGGCAAAAATATTTTTCCAAAAGGGTAAAAAGAAAATTTATAACACTCTGAAAGCATTTCTATTTACAAAAAGATTGAGCTCATTTAAAGTTATAAATCTCAAGTTATTGTTGTTCTAGTACAACACTATACAAATAGAATGTCAGCTTTTAAAATCAATTTAAAATTTGAAATTCCCAAACCATTCCAATATCAAACAATATTTTCAAAACAAGCTTTTTATACTAAACCATTTATTCCAAAATCCTCTTTTCTGAAAAACTAATACACTCAAAATTTATAATCAACCTCATGAAATCATCTTTAAAAAAAATATTCACATCATTTTACACAAATAAATTTTTAATCAATTACTTTTGAAAACTCATTTTTGTAAGAAATAGTTAATTTCTTCTATTATCAAAAGATAATTATCCATCCAAAATTTTTTTTTAGATCTACAGATTAATTTATTTCAAACATTTACTTATTACAACAAAATTTACTGTGTTTTGCTGTCTCATCATAGCATTTAGGAAATTCCTATCGATAACGTTGACCAAGCGCATCGACCAGAATTCTTAGAGCACTCGATGGACAACCCAAAATAAAAATATCATTTTCTATATGATAATGTTATCCCACCTTTTGATCAAGGCTGGAATATCAACAAACTAGCTGTAAAGTGATGGATATCAGGGTTAGAAATCGATTGTAAACAAGGCTATGATCGATGTTGTCAAAATTTGGCCGAGCTCCAATCATAGCGGGATCGATAGGAAATGATGATCAAGGCTAAGAGAGGCTATGTTTCAAATTTCAGGTCAATCGGAGTTCATATGCTCGAGATATGGATGGGTTAAGATACGTGAATAATGGCTCGTATCGATACATTTCGTATCGATCCACTAGGATACGAACAGTGCGTTCGTATCGATCAGGTAAGAGGGCCAAATGGATTTCGACTCGATGACAGTGGACCTGGATTGGATAGGTAAGCGTGCTATGGATTGTTCGACTCGATGCAGTTCGAATCGATCAGGATGAAACATAGCTGCATGCTTCGAATCGATGCTATTCGTGTCTATCAACATACCTCATGCCAACGCTACTTTGTATCCATCATAGTCCTCGTGCGTATCAATCACAGGCAAGGTTAGCTCGTATCCATCCACCCCATAGACCTTACTCGTATCCATCAAGTTCTTGGTTATTCGAATCGATGGCATCCTCTATCATAGTCTTCGATTCGAGTCGATCACGACCCCTCGAAACAAGTCACTTCGTATCGATCAGAATGCGATGATCGATACGAAGGACGCCACCAGTATCGAAATGAATAGGGGCTGGGATGAATGGACACGAACAAAGTATTACTGATGAATGCGAAGTAGTGGGTTCGAAGTAGACATGAACAAAGGGTAAGCATGGTTTCAGGGAAGAAGCATTCGACGCGGCATAGAAAGTGGATCGAGCAACGAAGATAGTGCCATGTCATCAGCAAACACATGCACGTTATCGATATGATCCATTATCGATACGAGATTGATCGATACGAACAACGTACCACATGAACACAACATTTCGTATCGATCATATCTGGAGATCTACAAGTCCAAATGCTATAAAATTTTCACAAAAGCTTACGTACAAGCTAAGGAATGTTCACACCAAGTTTCGACTCCATTGGAAAAAATCATGATCGGTACGAATTACATTCATATCGATCATGGATCGAGTCGAAACTCCATAGGATCGATCGCGTGGGCCCACTCACATGCCAGAAGAAGTTTCCCAAAGTTTGAGCAAGATATTTGCATGGAACGCCTATAAATAGCACCCGAGAGCCTGTAGAAAAAGGATCTTTTGGCCATTCGACGTCCAGACTCTGCCCGATTCAACTTTGCACCTCATAGCTGCTGTTGTACTCGAATTTCTTCATTGTAATCCACTATAATCATCTGTAACTAGCAAGGAAAGTCAATAAAAGATTAACTTTTGGAGTAGACGTAGGCCGGAGATAGCCGAACCACTATAAATCTCTTGTTTTTGTCTATTTCTTTCTATTTGAAGTTTATAGTTCTTCATCTTTTACACTCTACATTACTTAGATCTGAGATCGGTGATCATATATTGTGGATCTGTGTTCATACACTGGTGCTTTTCACGACATTTGGGGTTTGTGACCATTTTTGGCGCAAACACTTTGGTGCTTTCACTGAGAGGGACTAGCACCCGCTATACCATATTTGAAGTTCATATTTGAAGGCTTAAGGATTCAGATTAAGAGCTATGACAAGGAAATCAAGTAGAAGACAAAGAGCCAAGAGAAGTCAGCATGAAGGGAGCTAGGAGGCATCGTCAGGGGCTAATCAGACTTCAGCTTTCATCACTAGAGACGAGATGGAGATGATGATGGGAGTTATGCATGAAGAGTTTCTGAAAAGGCAGGAGGAGATGATGCAGAACCTCCTCAGACAGTTTGGACAAACAGGAACAGCTGGAGCTTCAGGAATTCAGATCCACGGAGCTGGAGCAGAAGGACCAAACAGGCAATCGAATGGACCGGCTCAACAAGGCACAACCCCTGACCAGCACACAACTGCTAATCTGGATGGATCCAGGCTCGGGGGCACACCACCCGGCAACGATGGACCAGTTCAAGTTCATGGAGGAATTGCAATTGACACCACACAACAAGATGCTGGCGGGAATGCAAGAGCGCGCGATGAGGAATACGTGCCGGAATTCCCTCGGGGACTCGGGGGGCAACCTTTGACGGACAACGCCGGATTGGCGGAGATTATCAGGCGAACTATGCGTGGAGGATTGACAAACAGGGATCTGGAAGGAGTAAACAGGAGTCCGTTTACTCGTGAAATCAGAATGGCTCGGAACCCACCAGAGTTCAAGCTGCCCACGCTAGAGGTGTACAATGGCAAGGCTGATCCGACTGACCACTTGTGAGGTACACAAGACATATGAAAGTGCTGGGGGCATTAGAGGAAGTTATGGCCCGATGTTTCCCTCTGTACTTGACGGATATAGCTGCTATGTGGTTCAGACAATTGGAAGAAGGATCTATTATGACATGGACAGAATTGGTGGACAGGTTTCTGAGGCAGTTTCGGGTTCATATTAAAAGACCGAAGAATGTGATGATGCTAACATCAGTAAAGCAAAGGACAGACGAATCACTCTGAGCTTTCCTAACTTGGTTCAATGCAGCAGTTGCTTCGGTGGATCGGCCGGATCCATCGATGGTTTTAATGGCAGCCGTATCGGGAGTCAGAAAGGATTCAGATTTCAAAGTATCTCTAATACGGGACCCACCATTGGATCTCGGGGAATTCTTTCACGAAGCTGAGAGATTCCTTTGGCAGGAAGACGCATGTTCAGATATGAAGTTAAAGGAGGTGAACGCAGCTGAGGATGGTGGGCCATCCAACGGAGGCTTGGATAAAGATAAAGCAAAAAGGAAGCTAGATGACGAATCAGGAAAAGCTAGGAAGCGGTGGAGAGAGCCAAAATTTTCCACTTACACAGGACTAAACGAGACGTTGGAACAGATATTCACGGAGACCCGGAACCGCCTTCCTTACCGAAGGCCAGTTAGGAGAGAACCCTCAGAATGTGAAAGGGCATCAGGAAGACATTGTCTCTTTCACGATTTGGACGGACATGATACCAACAGCAGCAGGCACCTAAAGGACATTCTTGAGGAGCATGTAAGGAATGGACAGTTATGACAATATGTTAGGGCTCGGAATGTGGCGGTGGAGCGGGAGCAACCACCGTCTACCTAAAACAACGATGGCGCGAGACCCATGAATGATGGTCAATTGGTTATCAATTGACCGGGATGATATGAAATATGTAGCAAACTATTTGCAAACGGCCAAGTCATTTACTCGTGTACGGGGATGGAGATGGCCCCTAGGCACGCGCTGAATGATGATAAACCATGATGCTATGGTTTGTGAAATCTGCTTTTTCTTTTGGTTTGGACATTTGTCTTTTCTGGCTTGGTTTTGGAGTTTGGTTTGAACTCCTGATGGTGTTTGTTTTCTGGTTTGGACTTTTGTTTGGATGATTGCTTTTGGGTTTGGATTTCTGATATGGATTTTTGGTTTTCTGATTTGATTTGGATTTTGGATTGGATTTTGATTGGATTTTTATCTGGTTTTTGATAAATGATCGTCGAGAATGGACTATGCTAGACAAGGGTCCAGAGCGACCAGGATTCGGCCTAGGGCTTAAGCCCTATATTATCGGTTACTATTTCAGGTCGTCGAGTATGGACTATGCTCGATAAGGGTCCGGAGCGACCAGGATTCGGCTTAGGACTTAAGCCATGGCAATTATTTAATGCCCAGGGACACTAGGCCATGGTCTTCAAGTGTGGATTGCACTTGGCAAGAACCCGGAGAGGTTACAGATTTGGATATCGACCCGGAGAGGTCCTGGATTCGGTTATTGTTTATTGGATAAGGATGGATTAGAACTCGGCTGTCGAGTTCGGATGGATATGGAATTGGCTGAAGCTTTGGTTACTGGATTTGGAATCAGACATCGACTCGGAGCAGTCAAGAACGATGCACTTGGATGATATGGCTATGGACTTTAGATATCAGATTCTAAACTATTCAAAACACCCCTTCTTATCATAAGGCATGTTTTGAGGGGCGAATGTTATCCCACCCTTTGGTCAAGGCTGGAATATCAACAAACTAGCTGGAAAGTGATGGATATCAGGGTTAGAAATCGATTGGAAACAAGGCTATGATCGATGTCGTCAAAATTTGGCCGAGCTCCAATCTTGGCAGGATCAATAGGAAATGATGATCAAGGCTAGGAGAGGCTATGTTTCAAATTTCAGGTCAATCGGAGTTCGTATGCTCGAGATATGGATGGGTTAAGATACGTGAATAATGGTTCGTATCGATACATTTCATATCGATCCACTAGGATACGTACAGTGCGTTCATATCGATCAGGTAGGAGGGCCAAATGGATTTCGACTCGATGGTATTGGACCCGGATTGGATACGTAAGCGTGCGATGGTTTGTTCGACTCGATGCAGTTCGAATCGATGCTATTCGTGTCCATCAACATACATCGTGTTAACACTACTTCGTATCCATCATAGTCCTCGTGCGTATCAATCACAGGCAAGGTTAGCTCGTATCCATCCACCCCATAGACCTTACTCGTATCCATCAAGTTCTTGGTTATTCGAATCGATGGCATCCTCCATCATAGTCTTCAATTCCAGTCGATCACGACCTCTCGAAACAAGTCACTTCGTATCGATCAGAATGCGATGATCGATACGAAGGACGCCACCAGTATCGAAACGAATAGGGGCTGGGATGAATGGACACGAACAAAGTATTACTTATGAATGCAAAGTAGTGGGTTCGAAGCAGACACAAACAAAGGGCAAGCATTGTTTCGGGGAAGAAGCATTCGACGCGGCATAGAAAGTGGATTGAGCCTCGAAGATAGCGCCAGGTCATCGGCAAGCACGTGCACGGTATCGATACGATCCAGTATCAATACGAGATTGATCGATACGAACAACATACCACACGAATACTACATTTTGTATCGATCATATCTGGAGATCTACAAGTCCAAATGCTATAAAATTTTCACAGAAGCTTACGCACAAGCTAAGGAATGTCCACACAAAGTTTCGACTCCATTGGACAAAATCATGATCAATACGAATTACGTTCGTATCGATCACGGATCAAGTCGAAACTCCATGGGATCGATCGCGTGGGCCCACTCACGTGCCAGAAGAAGTCTCCCTAAGTTTGAGCAAGATATTTGCATGGAACGCCTATAAATAGCACCCGAGAGCCTACAAAAAAAGGATCTTTTGGCCATTCGACGTCCAGACTCTGCCCGATTCAACTTTGCACCTCATAGCTGCTGTTGTACTAGAATTTCTTCATTGTAATCCACCGTAATCATCTGTAACCAGCAAGGAAAGTCAATAAAAGATTAACTTTTGGAGTGGACGTAGGCCGGAGATAGCCAAACCACTATAAATCTTGTGTTTTTGTCTATTTCTTTTTGTTTGAAGTTTATAGTTCTTCATCTTTTACACTCTACATTACTTAGATCTGAGATTTGTGATCATATATTGTGGATCTGTGTTCATACACTGGTGCTTTTCACGACATTTGGGGTTTGTGATCATTTTTGGCGCAAACAGATAAAAATTCCTTTCATAAAATTTTCAAAATATTCTTTACTTGTCTAAATAAAAGAATCTAATTACACTAATAAACGTATCTTTTATTAGAAAAGCCTTCAGATAAAAAAAGAAAATAGCTGCTATCACTCATCGTCAAGGAATACAAGGACTAATTCATCGAGATATTCCAAGAATACTCGATTCATAAGATTGACAAGTTAAGCTGGAATGTTCATTAAACCGAGCGGTATAACGAACCACTCACAAGAACCATACGAGTGCAGAATGCGGTAAGAGGAATGCGATCCTCTACAACTCGTAGCTGATGAAAATCGGTGCAAGGTCAAGCCGAGGAAAGACTTTAGCACCACTCAATTGATTGAATATGACATCGATCTTAGGCAATGGATACTCTCTCTAATAGTTGACTTGCTAAGCTTTGCGAAAATAGATACAAAGACTAAGAATACCCTCAGATTCTTAAAAAGATGACCGTGGCACCCCACTATGAAAACTGGACTGAATGAATTGCTTGGCTTCAAGCTTTAGCAATTAATATTAAGGTTCCTCATTTCCTTAGTGGATATCCTCGTGGGAGGATGGCTAACAGTCTAAGAACCAGAAATGAGGTAAAAACGAAACTCAGTTGCCCGCTTGGGTGGCAAACCCAAAACGGACTCACATACAACAGCAATGACACAACAATTAGAATTCAAGATATATCATCATCATCTCGAGACTCAAGAGCAACTATAGATACTTCGGAATCTCCATCAACATTCCAAAGAACAAGAGACATCTAATCAAACGAATCAGGATACCTAAAATTATAGCATCCTTTCAAAACACAGAATTCAGCTTGATTATATACAAGCCACTCCATCCCAAATTCACAACAAACCCAAGATAAAGAATAAGTGCAAAATTGCACGAAACGGAAAACTATAAAGAATAATCTCCATATTCTCACTCAACAAGCCAAATATTGCAGGTCCCCTCAATAGGATTCGCAGTCCTCAAAGAAGTAATAAGACAAGAACATCCAATGGCATCAACAAATTCCTCCGATACAGATGAGTGTCAAACACCCGTATCGAAGAGGACTCGGATAGAACAATCCCGATTAGGATTACCCCTAGGTTAAGATATCATCAATTTAATTCTGGAATACTAGGGAATTAAAATACATTCCTAGATGTATTCTCATCCTATATCTACCCCAAAGGACTTGAAAAGGTTAAGGCACGATTAGAAACAACTTCGATTAGGGACGACGTTTTCACTCATATTATACTTGATGTATTGTAGTTTGTGTATACTGTTCTATGTTTACTACATTTTGTTATGAATTCAGCTCTGATACCAAGCTGTGAAACCCCACCCCGAGACTCACACTAACAAAGAGTATTACTAAGTAATACTGTCTGCTAGTGCAGAGAATAGGGCTGTTTAGGAGCGACCATCATAGTCTTGTATTAAATAAGTATTAAGTACGTCAATAATGCGCTCATTTTTTTTTTATTTTAAGTGGTTCGACATACTTAATCCTTGTATAATACAATACCATGGTGGCTACAGGATCAATTCAGAACAAAACACAACATGAATAATATACACAGATCACAGAACAGCAAACACAGTCAGATATATATATACATTAGGTACAATATAGAGTGTCATATATGGTTCACGATATAATCCATGATATATACATACATCATATGCCCTACAAAAGAATATACAAAGCCAAGTACACAACAAAAGTCATTACACAAAACTAGGCATCAAGTCCAAAAGAGTCATTGCACAAAGCTAAGCAATGCCAAGAGACCTAACCTGCAACTCGGTCTGACCCCAGTAATAAATACATGGGTCAGGCTAACTTGAACATGATAATTAGCAAATGGATAATATGATATAAGTCTCAGAAGGGAAGCATTCCTTTAATAAAAAAGGAATGGTATAAACTCATATTTATACAAATTCAAAGTGATGAAAACTCATAAACATCTCAAGGGTTAACTCATGAATAACCATAATTCAATGTAAATGTTCCTTCATAAAAGCTACTCGGAATATAAATTCCAACCAAATCATATAAAATCTCAGAAGGAAACCACAGAAATCATCAAAAACTCATAACTCGAGGAACTCAATTAAGAGTTCAAAACTCAGAAAATCTCATAACTCGGGGAACTCAATTAAGAGTTCAAAACCTCATATATGAAATCACTATATATAAATAAAATCTCATATAGCTCTAGGCTATAAAATATACAAAATAACATCTTGAAATGGTGAAATCAAAAAACATCAAAACTCAGAAAAATCTTGGATTGGCCAGATCCCCGATTGCATGCCGAAGCAATGCTGCACGTGCCAAACTCGTGTCCAATGCTATATATTAGGTACCTATCTCGTGGACCCAAAGGTCATACTCGTGGTGATCGAAGTCACATAACTCATGGTGACCGAAGTCACATAATCCTCATGATGACCGAAGTCACATAACTCGTGATGACCCGAAGGTCTATAGTATTGGCATAACTCATGAAAAAATGTTACAAATTCTCAAGTAGGAACCTGAAAAGTGTTAACAGTGCATCCCATACCACACATTCTCACTTAACGGTTTACTAACTGGTAGTCAATGCCACATTAGAAAACAACGACATCAAAATCATAAAATCTCAGAAAACTCATAACTTACCTCATATCATCGGCAGGTACAAAAGACATCGTGATGGTTATCACAACCCATAACTCCTAAAATAGGAGATCTCAAACTCATAACTTGCCTCATATCATCGGCAAATATAAAGACATCGTAATGGTTTTCATACCATAGCTCCTAATATAGGAGATCTCAAACTCATAACTTTGCCTCGTATGATCGGCAAGTATAAAGACATCGTGATGGTTTTCACACCATAGTTCCTAAAATAGGAGATCTCAAAGCTCAAAACTCGCCAAAGAATAGCAATCTCAAATAACAACTCGAAAGTTCATAGCTTCAAACGAACAAGTCAAAAATTAACCGAAAAAGTAACACATGTGTCCCATACCGCATGTTTTACTAAATCGTTGAATTCTCTTCCACCTACGTTTGAAGAGTGCAAAATAGTGTATTTTATATATAAAATAATTTGCTTAAGAAAAGTGGATTTGTAAAACAATTTTCGAAATCATTTTGAAAACAATTCTTTGAAAATTCTCTTTAATATAGGAAATAAATATATTTTAATGGCTTCAAAATAATTTAAAAATAATTTAAAAATAATTTAAAAATATTGAAAAATATTTATTTCAAAAGCCATTTAAATTATAAAATCATTTCAAAAATCATTTAGAAAATCCGTGCTTAAAAACAAAAGAATTCATCCAAAAATACCGAAATTTCACTATACAAAAAATGTCTCAAAACTTGTCAATCCAAGGTACAGATCAACCAAACCTATTGGCTTACCTATTGCTAGGTTAGAGCCTTTGAAAACATCTCAAATTATCACAAGAACAAGTGGTAAAAGCCATAGCACCAAGAAGCAAAAGCTACGAACAATACAAAAGAAAAAGGCCAAAAGAACACATATACAGGTCGACCCTAAGGTCAACCATTGACTTACATAGGTCGACCCTAAGGTAGACCTGTAGAAAGCCCAGGTCGACCTGTGAGAGGCATGGGTCGACCCCTGCTACGGGATTTTTGCAGCAATGTTTCTCTAGTTCAATTTGATTTTCAAGCTGCAATTTCAGGTATCAACAAGTTGTTTTACTCTGTGAAATTTTCATATTCAATCTACATCACATAAACAACAATCCGAAAACAATCCGGCATGAAATCAAGACAAGATTAAGATGATATGAACACTAGAAGAAGCAATATAGAACAAGTATGTACCGTAAATTTTCAATTAGCAGTTTCTTGTTAGAGTAAGCTTATATTCAACAAATTCCATCACAAAACTTGTTCAAAGTTAGCATATGTGAGTTTTTACTCACCTTAGCAAGGATTTAGAGCAATTTAGAGGGCAAGATGCTAGCTTTTGATACAAAGAAGCCTTCAAAGACCTGTAAAAACATGAAAACAGAACATGCAGATAGGATGGAGAAGATTACAGACAATTCTTTTAACAAATTCAGAGTTTGATGAAAAGGTTTGAGAGATTGGGGGTGATTACCTATATATATCTCTAATTTGCTAATCTACTCTTTAATTTCAGCAAGATTTGAAGCAAAATTTCCAATTTGATAAGTGGAAGCCACTTTTTGTTTTACTGCTTTGTTTTTGAGAAAGAAATGTAATGAGCAGGAAGAGAAGTACGTACAACTTCTCCATTCTTTTAGAAAGACATTATGGGCCTAAACCCAATATCTTTTGACTATTAGCAATACATAGTGTAAATTTTATCTATGTAAATTCATGTTTTTACTTCTATATACCATATATTTTACATTATACACAATATTTTCACCAAATAATTTTTTTACAATAATTGTTATGTCAACTAAAAATGTTTCACAACATAATGAAAAAATATTTCTAGCTATAAAAATAAATTTCTAATATTAATACACCATTTTAATTAAATACAACAATTTATACCTTTTATTACACAAAACACCAATTTTAACATAAAAATTTATACAACAATTATTTTCTTGTCAAAACAAATATAACAACCCATGTAGACTTTACTTTTGCATCAAAATTTCATCTTTTTATTTTTAAAATACATCATAATAAATTCAAACTCTTCATATACAATAATTAAAAATCAAGATTGGCAATAATTTACAAAATTATTGCACTATCTCAAATAAAACCCATAAAATGTTCATTTTCCCTCCAAACTAACCTAATAAAGTTTTAAAACTTTATTTTCAACAATTTACATTTATTTCAACAAATTAATGTTGAAAAGAACTACTTAATTAATTTATTAACCTTAAAATTAACATATACCCAATATTCACAATTTATTCAAAATAAATTCTCAACCAAACTATCTTAAATCAATTTATCCTCAAAAACTCATTGTTTATTTAAAATAAACAATTTTAAAAAAATTCTCTAACTCCAATTTATTTTATTTCCAATATTAAATTATAACTAAACCAAAGTTGTTACAGACTCCCCCCTTATAAAAATTGCGTCCTTGCAATTTCTAGAGAAGAGCTGTATTCAGTTGGATTTATTTCATTGAACAAAGGAAATAGATTACTCAAGTTTAAAAATTCTCACCTTCAGCACGCGAAGGTAGGAAACCAGAATAAAATTTCTCGATAAATTCTCTAGTTTTCCAAGTGCAATCGTTGGGATTATTGGACCATTGAATTTTAACTAGCGGAACATTCTTGTTTCGAAGGCGCTCAACCTTCAAAGCAAGAACACACATAGGGTGTGGCATGAATGATAAGTTAGGAGAGACCTCAAGTTCTTATAATGCATGGGTATCAATTACAAAATCAGAATTTCATAGACACTTCCACAAATGAGACACGCGAGACACGTCATGAACTCCAGAATATCGATCAGGAAGTGCTACTCTATAAGCAACAAGACTGATATGCTCTGTAATAGGAATTGGCTCTATATCATGATGCCAATTTCCCAGTCTGGCTAAAGCGTACCATTCCTTCCAAAAGCAAAGCACGAATATCGATAGAATCTCCAACAGAAACTCAAGAGGCTTCCTATGATCGTCCACGTAGGATTTAACGACTCATTGCCTCTTTCATACTTTCTCTAATAAGCACGATCCTCTCAGATGATTCTCAAATAGATTCGGGGCTTAATATAAGCTTTTTCCCGTACTCAAGCCAACAAGAAGGAGAATGACACGGTCTCCCGTATAAGGTTTCAAAAGGAGCCATGCCAAGAGAAATCAGGTAGTTGTTACTATAAGTGGCCTCAACCAAAAGAATGTGATTCTTCCAGTTACCTCTCAAGAATACGACTCACCCGTTCAGTCCGTCCAAAAGATTGCGGATGATAAACAGTGTGGAGATTAAGCTTTGTGCCCAAAGCTTGTTGAAGACTCTGTTAAAAGTGACTCGTGAAGAGTGGATCACGATCACACACTATAGGACTCGGAATATCATGCAGTCGCATGATCTCCTTAATATAAAGCCTCAAAAGATAAGATATACAAAATAGCATCTTGAAATGGTGAAATCATAAAACATCAAAACTCAGAAAAATCTCGGATTGGCCAGATCCCCGATTGCATGCCGAAGCAATACTGAACGTGCCAAACTCGTGTCCAGTACTATATATTAGGTACCTATCTCGTGGGCCCAAAGGTCATACTCGTGATGACCGAAGTCACATAACTCGTGGTGACCGAAGTCACATAATCCTCATGATGACCGAAGTCACATAACTCGTGATGACCCGAAGGTCTATAGTACTGGCATAACTCATGAAAAAATGTTACAAACTCTAAAGTGGGAAACTAAAAAGTGTTAACAGTGCATCCCATACCACACATTCTCACTTATAAATTTACTAACTGGTAGTCAATGCCACATTAGAAAACAACAACATCAAAATCATAAAATCTCAGAAAACTCATAACCTACCTCATATCATCGGCAGGTACAAAAGACATCGTGATGGTTATCACAAACCATAACTACTAAAATAGGAGATCTCAAACTCATAACTTGCCTCATATCATCGGCAAATATAAAGACATCGTGATGGTTTTCACACCATAGCTCCTAAAACAGGAGATCACAAACTCATAACTTGCCTTATATCATCGGCAAGTATAAGGACATCGTGATGGTTTTCACACTATAGCTCCTAAAATAGGAGATCTCAAAGCTCAAAACTTGCCAAAGATTAGAAATCTCAAATAACAAATCGAAAGTTCATAGCTTCAAACGAACAAGTCCGGAATTAACCAAAAAATTAACACATGTGTCCCATACCACATGTTTTACTAAATCGTTTAATTCTCTTCCTCATATGTTCGAAGAGTACAAAATAGTGTATTTTATATATAAAATAATTTGCTTGAGAAAACTGGATTTTTAAAACAATTTTCGAAATCATTTGGAAAACAATTCTTTGAAAATTCTCTTTAATATAGGGAATAAATATATTTTAATGGCTTTAAAATTATTTAAAAATATTGAAAAATATTTATTTCAAAAGTCATTTAAATTATAAAATCATTTCAAAAACCATTTAGAAAATCCATGCTTGAAAACAAAAGAATTCATCGAGAAATACCGAAATTTCACTATACGAAAAATGTCACAAAACTCATCAATCCAAGGTACGGATCAACTAAACTTATTAGCTTACCTATTGCTAGGTTAGAGCCTTTGAAAAAATCTCAAATTATCACAAGAACAAGTGGTAAAAACCATAGCATCAAGAAGCAAAAGCTGCGAACAAGGCCAGAAGAACACATAAACAGGTCGACCCTAAGGTCGGCCTTTGTCATACACAGGTCGACCCTAAGGTCGACCTGTAGAAAGCCAGGGTCAACCATAAGGTAGACCTATGAGAGGCATGGGTCAACCCTATGGTCGATCCCTGCTACGGGATTTTTGCAACAATGTTTCTCTAGTTCGAATTGATTTTCAGGCTGCAATTTCAGGTATCAACAAGTTGTTTTACTATGTGAAATTTTGCATATTCAATCTACAGCACATAAACAACAATCCAAAAAAAATTCGGCATGAAATCAAGACAAGGTCAAGATGATATGAACACTAAGAAGCAATATAAAACAAGTATGTACTGTAACTTTTCAATTAGCAGTTTCTTGTTACAGTAAGCTTATATTCAACAAATTCCATCACAAAACTTGTTCAAAGTTAGCATATGTGAGTTTTTACTCACCTTAGCAAGGATTTAGAGAGATTTAAAGGGCAAGATGCTAGCTTTTAATGCAAAGGAGCCTTCAAAGACCTGTAAAAACTTGAAAACAGAACAAGCAGACAGGAAGGAGAAGATTATAGCCAATTCTCTTATCAAAATCGGAGTTTGATGAAAAGGTTTGAGAGATTGGGGGCGTTTACCTGTATATATCTCTAATTTTTTAATCTACTCTTTAATTTCAGCAAGCTTTGAAGCAAAATTTCCAATTTGATAAGTGGAAGCCATTTTTCTTTTACTGGTTTGTTTTTGAGAAAGAAATGTAAATGAGGAGGAAGAGAAGTAAGTACAACTTCTCCATCCTTCCAGAAATAGATTATGGGCCTAAACCCAATATCTTTTAACTATTAGCAATACATAGTGTAAATTTTGTCTAAGTAAATTCATGTTTTTACTTCTATTTACCATATATTTTACATTATACACAATATTTTCACCAAATAATTTTTTTTCAACAATTGTTATGTTAACTAAAAATGTTTCACAACATAATAAAAAAAATTCTAGCTATAAAAATCAATTTCTAATATTAATACACCATTTTAATTAAATACAACAATTTATACCTTTTATTACACAAAACACTATTTTTAACATAAAAATTTATACAAAAATTATTTTCATGTCAAAACAAATATAACAACCTATGTAGACTTTATTTTTACATCAAAATATTATTTTTAAACAAAATTTCATCTTTTTATTTATAAAATACATCATAATAAATTCACACTCTTCATATACAATAATTAAAAATCAATATTGGCAATAATTTACAAAATTATTGCACTATCTCAAATAAAACCAATAAAATGTTCATTTTCCCACCAAACTAACCTAATAAAGTTTTAAAACTTTATTTTCAACGATTTACATTTATTTCAACAAATTAATGTTGAAAAGAACTACTTAATTAATTTTTTAACCTTAAAATTAACATATACCCAATATTCATAATTTATTCAGAATAAATTCTCAACCAAACAATCTTAAATCAATTTATCCTCAAAAACTCATTGTTTATTTAAAATAAACAATTTTAACAAAATTCTCTAACTCCAATTTATTTTATTTCCAATATTAAATTATAACTACCGTTATAATTTAATATTACAGGTAATCACCAAAACCAGGGTTGTTATAGAAGCATGAAAGAACACAGTATTACAATCTCTAAACTGAAGCCATTTATTGTGCAACTGTTGTTCTTTCATACTGCTTTCAACATCAAGAGCCTTTTTGAGTGAAGTGTAAAGTTTCCCTTCCTCCTCAGCGGCCTGAATGCAGTCTGGGTTGTTCATCATGTGTTCCTGCGCCATTTTATACTTTTCTTTAATAAGGGTAGACTGCTTAGTACCATCCCTATATAGGCTGCTAGACCATGATCTCAGGGCCTTCTTAACCAGTTTGAGTTTCCTGCACAATATAAACATTGGATTACCATAACAATATGATGACCAGACATTGCTTACTATTGCTTTAAATTCAGAGGAGAGAGTCCAAGCATTGTAGAAATTAAAGCTCCTTTTTTCCTTCACCATAGAAGAACTCGAAGAAGAATTAAAGGTGAGTGATCATAAAGAATAGGATGAGGAACAAGAATGGAAAGATTGGGCCAAACAGAAAGGGATATGAGATTATAGAAGGCATGATCAATGGTAGAGAAAGTTGTCACTCCACTCCTACTGTTTGTACCAAAATTGGATACAACACTCTTCGGACGTATTTGAAGAGATTAAAATGAAGAACATAAATGAAAAGGAGGATAATCTAAAAAACACACCAAAACAGACAAATAGAAATGTAAGAACACAAGAATTTAGAGTGGTTCGACGTTGTAGCCTACGTCCACTATAGAAAGTTTGCTGTTTTATTAACTTTGCTAACTGATTACAACTCAAGCACTCAAGTTACAATAGAGTTTCCGGCAGAGTATTGGCGTAGAAGAACCAAAAGTCCCTTTTCTAAAGGCCTAGGGCTGCTATTTATAGGTGTAGGATGATAATATCTGGCTCAGATCTCGGAAGATCGCTTCTCTCAAGTGGGTGGGCCCACCAGATCGATCAATGGTCATTTGGGATCGATCCATGATCGATACGTGTACCATTCGTATCGATCGAAAACAACTCCATTTGGGCTAAGATTGATTATGGACATTCTTGAGATGGTATGCCAGCTTCTGTGAAAATTTGGTGGCATTTGGACTTGTAGATTTTGAGTTATGATCGATCCAAGTTTGAATTTGCAAAAGGCTGGCATCTTCGTATCGATCATACTCAGATCGATGGCAATTCATATCGATCATACTTGGATCGATGACGTGGCGCTATATTCTAGGATCGATCCACTTTCCATGCCGAGTGACCGAGTCTTCCACTTGAATGCGTTTCCTTCATATTGATTTGGAGTAATTCCTTTCGTATCGATGATTTGCACTTCACTTCGTATCGATGCTTGAAGCCGCTTCGTATCGATGGTGTTTGGCTTGTTTCGTATCAATGGAAGATGCTACTTCGTATCGATTGTTTGGTGGTACATTCATATCGATCGTTGGCCGATTGATACAAACTGTGTGGATGGAACCGATATGAACTAGCATCAGTTGATGGATACGAAGCAGAGTAAACATGATGGATACGAAATGGAATTAGCAAGATGGATATGAAATAGTGTAGACATGATGGATACGAATAGAGTGGGTTTTCTTGACCTTGATTGATCTATATCTTGAGCATCCGGACTCTGATTGACTTAAAATTTTGAACGCTGGCTTTTATAACTTTGCTTGTCGTGCCATATTAATTGTAGCTCGATCTGGACTCAGACCAAATTTGCCAGTATCCATAGTGAATTTGTGTATAATCGATCTTGGGGATAGATTGTCCTTGGTTTCGAGTCCTTGGTATCACGACCTTGCCAAAAGGCGGGATAACATTTGCCCCCCAAAGTACGTCTTGTGAGAACATGATGTGCTTTGAAAAGCTGCAATCCTCATTTTGAAAAAGTTATGTCCAATTCATTGATTGGTCATTGTTTTTTCATCAAAAGATGTAACCTTTGATTGTTTTCCAGTAATATAAATGCTGAATTGTTGACTGCCAATAATCATGCAGTTTATTGTTGTAACTGAGTGTTGAGCGCTAGCAATTTGTCGTTCACTGTTGTAATTGTCATCAAGTGAGCATTCAACTCCTATGAATTTTGAAAATTGAATGTTAGTCCATCATACATGCATGTATGTTAACCTGACTCCCGTTAACATTTGCACGTTCATGAGTCGTTGTCAAGTTTTTTTTTGAATCGAGTTTCGTATCTTTCCTCTCCTGGATTGATGTGAAATTCAAGATGTAACAACGCTTGATGGTTGTCTTGGAGTATCCCTTCGTATCGATCCTCTCCTGGATCGATTTGAGAAGCTGGAATAGGCATTTCGTATCGATGGCTATCGATACGAAATTGTTTGTTCTTTGAAATTCCTTTGTATCGATGGATATGAACTCTGGTGATCTTCAAAGTAATGGATACGAAACTTTCACATCGTATCGATGAATCATTGATGTATTCGAACAGTTCAAACATTCATCTGTGTATTTTTCGTATCCATGGGTCATCGATGGATACGAACAGCCATGCTCTGGATCGATTCGAGTTGTTGGTTATGAACAGTCATTGTTTTAGATCGATCGTGAATGGATACGAATAGCTCTCTTCGTACTGATTGGAGGGGAGACTGATTTTTACCGGTCAAAATAACTAGGAGACGAATCATTTCCTTCTAATTTTCGTGCCCATATAAACACATTCTATACTTAGAAAATTTCACCTGCCTTCATTCCCACACATCGACTTCGTATCGCTCCGAGCTAAAGAGAAAGAAGAACCGTCTTTGCTTTCGAATCATCCAATCCATTAATCTCTTGATTTAACTGCTTAACTTAGGTAATCGACCAGCTAATCCACACTCAAATGATGAGATTCAAGATCTAATGCCATTCCATTCACAATCATGGTCGATTCCAGTTGTGTTGAGGCCAGAAATGGGTCAGAGCATGGTCGAAGAAGGTTGCAATGGCAGCTATGCCATTTGGATAAGAAGAAGTATTGAGGGATACGTAGGCAGCATTAGTGTCAATTGAAGAGAGGTGATTCGTATCGGTCTGAGTGTAATAGAACTTCGTATCGAACAAAGGAATCGCTTCATGTCGATGGCTTATGGACGTTCGAATCGATCGATTTGATGTTTGGCATTCGTATCGATCTAGAGCGATCGATACGAAACATTGAACCTTGTGATCGATACGAAACGATGCTGTCGATCGATACGAAATGCTTGGTCTAGGGTCAATACGAATTGATTCTTTGGGTGATCGATACGAAGCGCTGCTTCCTTGATCGATATGAATTGCACTTCTGGTGATCGATCCGAACTTGCATTTCGATGGATATGAACCTATTGCATAATCGAACATTTGACTCCGACGAGCTTCTGCCTTGCATAATTGGACTTAACCGTTTCACTACATATTTGACTACCCTTCGAAGCTTGTCGATGGAACTGTAACTTGAGAAAATTTGATGAACTTTAACTTGGATCGTTCTCCGAAGTCTAGATTGCTTGGTTGTGATGGTCAATGGTGACGGTCACTCCAGATGGATCTCGAAGTCTTGTCGTTTGAACATCTCACGAATTTTATAGAATTTCTTAAGTATTATGTAGCATTACACTGCACAACACATTCACGCATTTCACACTAGAAGGAACATGGATTTATTGTCGTCTAACGATGATTTTTATTAAGTTCAATAACTATGGAACCCGGAATTTCACAGTCGCAGGAAGTCCAGAGTCCAGCCATTCCGGCAGAAGTTATTAGCCCTACTCTGGATGAGTTACCGGAAGCAGTTTTTTATCGCACATCCATAAGATTCTGTTCCCTCCAATATTTCTGAAGATATGTTGGGCAGGATTTGTCTAAGGCATGGGCTATCAATAAACGATGTCTTATTTCCGGGGTCAGAGGATAGAGCCCAAGTCCCCTGGAAGGGCACATAGCCTACAATAGATTTATGTGTGTAGTTGGGACACTTCCTCCTTTCAACCAATTCATCCGGGAAGTTTTACTTTTCTTGAGGATTGCTTCATCCCAGTTGCACCTGAATGGGTATGCCTTGTTGAATAGTGTTTTCGTCATCTTCATGAAGCACCTCTTCCGGCTTCCGACGATAGAAGAGATTAGATACTTGTTCAATATAAAGAGTCGCGGGGATAACCCTTCCTTCACTTTCCTAGAAGCAGTTAGAAAATGTCAAGTCGTGGTCGGGGCTTGGAGCGAGCTGAGTTATTTCAAGACCGAATGGTTCTTTGTTCGGTGTCCACAGGGGTTCGCCAGACAGTGGCTAGCAAGACGTAAGTGCCCTAGCCTCTTTGCTGATTAACTGGAAATTAGTAGTCGATGCCAAGTCTAACACTTTCTTCCTTTTACAACTTCGATTCCATAACCTGAAGGTGCTCAGTTTAAGGAAATAGTAAGGGTTCTTCAAGAGGTGCCCGCTGTACAAAGAGAGATCGACGAAGTCCTCACGGATGAAAATTTGATTTTTGTTGGGCTAATTGAAAGAGATCAAAGCATCGAGCTTGTAGGAGTTCTCAGGACAGTTCCGATGAGGCAAGCTCGAAGGAGAGCTCCCAGGATCATAATTACTGAACAAGGCAATGATGAGAATATTCCCACCGAAAACGAGCCAGCTGCGGGGCCTTCGCAGAGTCTTCTACTTTCAGAGAAGAAAAGGAAAGGCAAGGCTATCACTCACAAATCTCCAAAGCTTAAATCCTTTGTGTTATCCATGCCCACAGCGACTATTATAAGTTCAGAGGCTCCTCCTTCACAAATGGAGAGTTCTTTCGAAGGACTTGCGGACATTCCCATCCTGGACGAATTTGCCTTTACATTAAGACACCGGACTAGAGGGGCTTCAAAGCGCCTAAGATATAGGAGAGCCAACTCCTACGAGTACGGCTACTACAACACGTCGGTTGGGGGGTTACACATGCATGCACACACTTCATGGCACCACATAACTTTTATCCACAAGCTGTTCAATCTCTGGAGATAACTAACTCTGTTTCTCTTTTCATCTTACAGATACAATGTGGAAGAAAGGGTCTATGCTTAGTAGTCTTCGCGCTACGATATTCTTCTAGTTCATATTTTGAATCCCGTAGGCATAAAGCGAAAAGAGATCGCGATCGAGGCTACTCCAGCTAAGAGAGGGATCGCTATGATTGGGAAATAGATAGGGAGTGGGAGAGAGAGAGAGACAGGGAGAGGCAGTATAGGCGTCGTTCCCGGTCGTGCTCTCCACCACTTAGAGGTCCATCTCAGTCCTCCGGCTCTGAAAAACAAACCACTGGAACCTTACGCCAACCGGTGCCTCCAAAAACTTCAAAATATGGCGAGGAGTGCCGTAGAACTTGGGCAGATGTTACTGTCATCACTACATCAGCGGCTATAGAGCCCATGGGGGAGGGAGCCGCCCGAATAGCCAAGTTGAAAGTGGATTTCCCCAATATTTGTTTTGATGGCTTTCACTTCCCCCCAAACTTGAAGTTGATCCCAGAAGGGTGGAACGAATGGTGCATGACTATGTATATGACGCCTATAGCCAATACCATGGATAGATGAAGGCTACAGAGAAAGCCTCGGCGGTGGCATTTGATTAGGCGAAAACAATTGAACAACTGCAGAAAGATCTCGCCCAAAAGGATCGCATAGTACAAGTGCTCACCAACGAAAATGACACTTTGAGGAACTCAGAAACTGAGGCCCTGAAGAAAGTCAATGAGGCAAACAAGAAGAAGGAACAGATGCGGCAGGAGCACTTGACTTTGGTCGATGATATGGGCCATAGAAACACCACCGTCATAGTTGAAAGAGATAATGTGTGGAAAGAACTTGAGGATCTTAAGGCCAAATTTACCGAAGTCATCAAAGAGAAAGATGATGCTAATAAGGCTGCCCAAGAGGCATGTGATCAGGGCGTGGTACTTAGGGGTGAGCGGGATGCGGCCAGCTAAAGGTTCAAGAAACCGAGGCCAAAGTTGAAGCCAATGTTAGAGCAGCAGAGGCCAGGTTGGAAGGTGACATGGAAGACCTTCTGATCACTTACAATGTTAACGTCCTGAGACACCACAACCTGAGCTGGCTCGTCGATTACCTGCTTTATCTGTACAATGCCTGGTGCCGCTTGATTGAGGATGAAATGGCGAACCATCACACAACATCTATTGACGAGTTTGAGCTGGAGAATCGGGTATTGACTGAGGATGAGAGAAAAGTTCTTCATGATGCCATTGTCATATATAAAAAGGAGAAGCTTGCCGCTCAGCATTCAGATTTTGGAGAGGGTCTGGAGTTGAACACCACGAAGCAAGTTCTGAAATGCCCACATCAACTCAACCCAAACTTACTTCTATAGTAGATCCTCCAGCTATGCATGCTTATGACCCTAACAGGCCGCACTTGTCTCCAGTTCGCGAGCATGTTTCTGAAGTCGTACCGGCTCCACACACAAGCCAATCCGAGGAAGGTATTCCGAACACTGTATTCATTCAAAATTGGGAGCATTGTCAAAATATGTCACTAACATCTTTTCTTATCTTCATTCAGAGAATCTGCACCGACTGAGCCTCCTGCAACCCAAGAGATGCCCCACGAGCAGGAGGCTATTATGATGGAGGCAACCACGACAACGGCCGCTGCATCAACCGAGGAAGTTCATGAGAGCGCTTTCATCCTTGATGAACGACTAATGGAGGAACTCCTCGGTCACTAGAGCGATCCACTCACTGATCTGCCTTTTGATATGGGTGAAGGTGTGTTTATGGCTAGCTCCTCGGGCCCAACTAGAGGCATTCATGTGGGCAGTCGAGCAGATCAAGAAGAGGCGATAATGGTGGAGATTAGCGCTGAAATGGAAAGTGCCGCGCTGGGTGGCAGTACTGGAGGTGGCATGGCGGGTCCTGGCCCGGGCCTCTGCACATGATTTCTCCTGGCAGCACAATCGTCGACACGGGCGTACCTCCCTCGTCTTCTAACATCGAAAGTGCCCCTGTTCCTCCGACTCCGCATTCAAAAAGTATTCCAATCCCTGTGAGTTCAGAGGAAGAGACTACCATAATTACCCCGGCCGGAGGTCAATCAGCGAAAGGCAAGAGCTCGAAAAGACACCAGAGTGGTAGTTCTTGCAACGACCCAAAAAATTTAATGGTTTTAATAACGTAATTAACTGAAATTTTGTGAAATTTTAAATAATAAAATTTTGAATTGAAAATTTAATATTTGTAATACGTCTATTTAGACATAGCAAATGGTAAATTTTCATCAGATAATATTGAAGTTTATTTTATTGTGAAGTTTTATTTAAATTTTAATCAGTTAATAACAGTTGAATTGAAAAGTGTTTCGAAACCTAAATATGTCAACATGATAAATTTTATTTAGAACACTCTGAATCTGACTGTGAAATTCGTTACGCGAAATTCGGACGTTTCCAGCTCCATTTGGAATTTTCCGTACGGAATTTGCAGCATTTTCAGTATCGATTATCGACTTTTGATCGGATGATCGTACCACTGCTATCTGTATACCGTTTTGATCGTTTCGTCGTGTATATCTCTACGGTATATTAAATCCTGTGTTTTGAAGGCAAGGCTATCAAAACTTTGAAACATGATGTCCAAGCAACTAAATAATTTTCCTGAATCAATGCTTTCGACCGTTGCAATTTCTTTAAATTTTATATTCGTTCAAAATTTTCATTCGATTCTTTTCGGTTCATTAGCTGTCACGTTTATTTTGGCTGTTCATTTTCTTCGCTCTCTGTTATAATTGCTTTGGTCTCGATTTCGTTTGGAAAAAATTTAGGTAACGTACCAAATGCATTTATTTTGACAACTCGATGTCCTTTTCTTGAATCCAACGTTTGGCTATATTATTTATATGAAATGCATTATCATCTTCCTTCTTGAGAACTGTGCTCATTCTTTCCCAAACTTCATCAGGTTCGGCTCGCCCCACGGCAGCACCCCACGCCGCATCCACTCAGTGCTCCGCGATTCCTCCGCCTTCACTACCCTTTCACTTGGAACTGCACCAAGACCCGAGCCTTCCTCCGCCTTACTCTCCGCCATCCGCCATTCATTCCGCCTCCTTCAAAAACCTCCGGCCACAGCTCCTCCCAGATACGATCCACCTAGTGCCAAAGCCCAACCGTGCCAAATAGCTTCCTTGCCACGTCATCCGAGTCCACTCTTCCCTAGAAGGTTAGCTTCGGTGGGTATGTATATATAATAGTAAATGGTAATAGGCATGTTAAGTTGTATTTGAAAAAAAAAACTTTATAACAATATTGATTATATAAGTATAAGTTTATATATGGGTATATTTTCTGTTAGTATATATCTTTATTTTTTTTATTGTATAGTTTTATATATGTTTATATTTATGTCACTATATAAATTTGGGTTGCTTGCATATATTTTTTATATAACTTATATTTTCTGTTTGCATGCATATAATACATATGTAGTATGTAAGGTATATATAGATGTAAGTATAATCTAGACTAGGCTTTTGATCTATTGCACATCGTTTTGGTTATACTTGTAGACTTTATAAAATATATATCGTTAGTTATATATAATATGTATGTACATTGTTTTATAAGTTGCACTTATATATATTGTAAGGTAGGTGTTTTTATATGATGCTAATATATATATATATATGCCAGTTTGTAGGTATAGCTGATTTAACATATACTGGTCACACATATAGTGCTTTTGCTGTTCACATATATATAAGTGTAAATGAAGTGTATGTTACAGTAGGTTATGTTATAAATAGTTACAGTTATATTACAAAGTACGAGTCATAATAGTGTTATATAGGTTACTATATAACTTATACTAGTATGTTGTTGGGTCTGCATACATTTGAGTAACATGAATGTAGTTGGTGGCATATAGAAATAGCTTACATATATTTGTTTTATATATACACACACACACACACACACACTATTTTGGGTTTAAGTTGATTTCGTCAATACTAAATTTATAACAAATATTGTTTTAATTATAACATATAATTTATTTTTATATGTTGACTTTAGTATTAGATTTTTAGTTTAAAACAATGGATTGTGAAATTCCTATATATATATATATTATTTAATATATGTTTGAACTTTGAATTTGATTTTATATATATATAGTTATATATATAAATTCACTTATATCGTTTATCTTCATCGATCCTGTTCTGATTTGATTTTGTCAATTCCCTATCCTTCAGCTTGTTTGTCGAACCCGTATCCATCTAGCTTTGCTTTGGAAGTTGTGCTTTCATCTCGTAACTCAATTTCATTGTCTATCCTCTCTAGCCTCGAAAGGTGAGAAATCACTCACGATTAACGTTCTTGTATTTATTAAATTTGATTTCAATTGAAACGACAATTGAAATATGCTGCTGTAGTTATTTAAATTGTTATATATATGTTATTATCTGTAACAGTTCATCTGTGGGATATGACACCATATCCTGTTGTTTATATTATATTGTTATTGATGATATATGCCTGTTATATGATTTTATTATCTGTTATCGCTCTGCAAGTTCCCTGTTAGTATAGAATTCCATATGGGATGAAATAATACATATCCGAACGGAATTTAGAATAGGCGAAAATCGTTATGGGTTGAAATGATAGACCCAAGCGATTTTCATTTGATTTGAATTAGGGATTGCGGGTTGGAATGATATCTACCCGTATATATTTAAATTATGGATTGAAATGATAAATATCTGTATTACTTGACCATAGGATAGGAAATTGTATACAGACACCGTTGGTCCATATATAAATATTTTGAAAATAATTTCTATGGTTTTGGAAAGAAATATATGGTTATAATAAATATTGATTCTTAAGATATTATATATAAATGGTAATTTTATATATAGATTTAGTAATAATATTTAATTTAATTAAGATTGATTTAATACATATAATATGTTAAGTATTTATGTAAATTTATATTTCAAATAGATTTTTGCAATAATTTGAATAAGTTAAGGTTGGGAAGATAAATTTGGATTTATTGAAATGGTATTTTGTTAAGAATTTTATTTAGTTAAATCGACTTGAAACTATTGAATGTGAAATTTTAAGATATGATTTTATAACTGGAAGTTTGATTTAAGTGGTTTAATGGATATTTCACGTTTAAATAAATGAAAGGGAATATTTAGGAAAATGTAATTTAAGGTTACTTAAATGATATTGAATTTAATGAGAGAATATTCCAAGACTAAATAATAATGAGGTTAAATCGAGACCTATATGAAACTGTTAAATTGAACTTTGAAATGTTGAATGTTAAAGCTTTGAAATATACTGGAATCTAAATGGTTTATTTGAGATTCAGATCTGTATTTGAAATCAAAATTTTGAATTTGTTATTTAGAAAACTGAATTGAATGGAAACTGATAAATTGAGATTTAATTTGATTTGAATGGAAAAGTCGAGTTAATTTTTGAAGCAATGTGTGAAATTTGAGGAAATTGCAAATACTTTACTTTATAAATTATTTAATATATATACTATTTTAGGAAATAGAGATATTTGAAATAAAAGTGAATTTTTGGTTTTGAAGTATAAATTAATTCGAAATGACCACGGTGTTATAGTGTATATTTCTACATTGTAGATAGTTCCACAGATCCTTAGAGGATGGTTATCCCAAACATCCTTTAAGTTACCTGTATTTCAGTTGATATTTCAGTTGAGTTGGATTTATTGATATAAGAATGTTAATCCTGACTCGAGTGTTTTATGTTTTGCTTTACGCTCGGGTCAGACTGAGTAATACAGCATTTGAGACTCACCTTTGGAGTTTGGAGTTACGTTTGGAGATCCAACCATCGACTCAACTTTCATTTTTTCCAGTTGATTTGTTTAGAGAGGTCATCTGTTGTACTGGAGACTTCATTGCATTTGAGATATTCTGTTGTATTTTATTTCTAACTTTGATGTTTATATAGTAGCTTCATGAACTACTATTTACCTATTCCGCTGCATTATTATTGCTTTGTGTATGTGATTCTTTGATTGATTTATTTATTTACTGTATATGCTGAGTTTGCCAAATTTAAAATAACAATTCGGTATTTTGAACAATTCAAGTCTGGCATGTGCGGTTTTATTGTCGATTTGAATGGTCCAAAATAACGGGTCGTTACGGTTCTAGTGGATCAACACTAGGGAAGAAGAAGAAGAGGCTGAAGGAGTAGTTGTGCCTTTTTGTTCCTTCTTTTGGTAAATAAGTAGAATAGGACTTCATTTTGCTTTCCTTAGGTCGTGTATAGATGCAGGCACGGTCCCTGCTTATAGGAATTTTTGAAACAATTTTCATACTCATTTTGTTTCCAAAGAATAGTAGAAATAAAATTCCTTTTTGTTTTCAGCATAACTCTATATTTATTTGCTTAAGTATTTCAGCGCTTAAATTTCCATTCAATGTACTTGTGAGGCTTTAGTCTTTGAATCGACCTTGTGTTCGGTTGTTAAGTCCTAAAGTCACTGCTTCGGGTCATAATAGAACGTTACATTGAGTCTCAATATTGCGCTGTCTCGGTCAGCGACTGGTGCTTGAGTTATGCCCTTAGTCTTGGGGATGAATTGAACTAATTGATCGGCAGTCGTTCTCCACCTTCAATGAATTTAACTTAACTTAGTCGGAACAAAGTTAAGGCAAAACAAGTTCGAGTGGTCGGATCACACTCGCTCATTTGTTGGTGATTGAATCCACACTCTAGGGATCGAACTTAGATGCCGACAGTCGGTCGTGCCTGCTTAATGGTTTAGATCATGTCCGCACTCCGGGGACTTAGGTTATTTCATGGGTGGTCAGTCACACCCATTTAATACTTAAGATTACGTCTGCACTCTAGGGACATAGGTTGATTTGTAGGTGGTCATTCACACCTGTTTTGTGTTTATACTCCAGTCCACGCTCTGAGGACTTAGAGTTAATTGATAGGTAGTCAATCACACCCATTTTAATGTTTATACTCCAGCTCGCGCTCTAGGACTCTAGAGTTAGTTAGCAGACAGTCGATCACATCTGTTTTAAGTTTTAGGATCTCGTTCGCACTCTGGGAACGAGGAGTTGATCAGGGTTCTAGATGGTCAGATCACATCCACACTGAGTAGGCAAGCGAAGTCATAGATGGACGGGTCCATCCTCCTCGAGCTTGCAAAAATGGAGATGAGGTCGTGGACGGGCGGATCCGCCCACCTTGAGTTTAGATTGTATATGGGCGAAGTCATGGGCGGATGGATCCACCCTCCTCGAGCCCATGTTTGAGAGTTTATACTCCAGCTTGCACTCTGGGAGCCGGAGTTCGTTAGAGGATTGTCGTGTATCAATCCTTTTAGGCTTTTAGTGTGGTAGCTTGCCCCCGAGCTTAGGGTTTCACTTAGTGAGTGACCGGTCGTATCACAGTCACTTCCTATTAGAATAAGTCCCAACGTAGGATGGAACTTAGCTCTCTGTGCATTGTGATGGTCGCATGACGCATTTCACTACTTTGGCTCGAAGAGATTGCATTTTGTTGCTGAAATAAGAAAGTATGGCAAAGTCAGTTGCCTTATTACAAGTTCAAATTTCGAAATGCATAAACAAATTTCTAATGAAAAGCAGACTAAATGAATGAACAAAGCCAGTTATGTGTAGTAGCGACAGAAACTCTCGCTATTCCAAGCTCTCGGCAAAGTGAGACCATCAACAGTTGATAATTTGAATGTGCCATCTCCAAGTCTCCATTCAATAACATACGTTCCTTCCCATGTCGGTTTCATATGTGAAGTGACTGGATAGATTCTTTTGAGTACGAGATCGCCAAGTTCAAAGGTTCTGGGTCGGACCTTAGAATTGTATAATCGGGTGACTCGAATTCGATGTACGGCTGCTCTCAAATCAGCCTCTTCATGCTTCTCATCCAATTGATCTAGGGATTCGGCAAGTAAAATGGCATTCATCTTCGGATCATTGTAAGTCACATGGTGAGAAGGTATATCCAATTCGACCGGAATAAGGGCTTTAGAGCCGTAGGAAAGTGAAAATGGAGTGTGGCCGGTTGTAGACTTATGGGTAGTTCGATATGCCCATAGGGCCATGGAAGCTCATCGACCCATTTGCCTCCGGCCTTCTCTAGTCGCTTCTTCAGAATGGATTTGATAACTTTGTTAACAGCTTCGACCTATCCATTCGCTTAAGGATGAGCAACTGCTGAGAACTTTTTTTGGATATGGAAACATTGATAGAAGTTCTTGAACTCAACATTGTCGAACTGGGTCCCGTTGTCAGATAATCGTATGTGGGAGGCCAAAACAACAGATGATGTTGCATACTAAAAAATTGATTACTTTCTTCGTTATGATTGTGGCAAGGGGCTCGGCTTCCGCCCATTTGGTAAAGTAGTTAACTGCAACGATGGAGTACTTCGCAGCACCCTTAGCCAGAGGTAAAGATCCAATTATATCGATGCCCCACGTGGCGAATGGCCATGGACTAACCATTTGTGTAATCTCTGTAGGTGGGGCTCTTGGAATTCGGGCATGCTTCTGGCATCTATCACATCTCTTGGCATAGTCCAATGCATATCGATTCACAGTCGGCCAATAATATCCATATCGGAGTATCTTCTTAGCAAGAGCTTGCCACCCAAAGTATTGCCGCATTCTCCCTCGTGCACATCATGTAACACTCATTTGGTGTCGTCGTTGGCGATACACCGATGTAAAGGAACAGAGTATCCCCTCCTGTACATGACTCCATCCTGGATAATGAATCGCGAAGCTTTTTAGAGAGCCTGTCTTCTTTCATTCCTACGCTAGGGCAAAGCTCCATGTTTGAGATAATTTCTAAATAGGGTCATCCATGACTCTTTCTCGGGTGCTGCTTCATGCACTCAGCCTGTTTCCATCTGATCAATACTCGGTGAGGTAAGTTTCTCAACAGGGACGAGTCCCATTTGCTGTGCTTCGCCAGTGCTGACCAATTTCGCCAAAGAATCGGCTTTCTGATTGTGCTCTCGGGGTATACAGAGGGTAGTAGTCGAACTGAGTCAACACTTCTTGGACTTGGGCAAGATAAACAGCCAAACTACGATCTCTAGCCTGATTTTCTCCGCGAACTTAGCATATGACCAATTGCGAGTTGCAGTAAATCTCCACAGCAATAATTCTCAAGTCTCTGGAAAGTCTGAGTCTGGCGAGTAAAGCTTCGTATTCGGCCTCGTTATTAGTTGCAAGGAAATCAAACTTCAAAGCGTAGCATATGGGCCAACCTTCTGGGATTTTGAGTACAACTCCAGTGCTTGAGCAGCGGTCGTTGGACGCGCCATCCGTGTATAGCCTCGATATGTATTTGGGAGATTCACTTGTTTCGGGCAAGTCCTCCGGTATAGTGAATTCTGCAATAAAGTCCGCCAGAACTTGTCCTTGAATGGCTCGCCTTCGTCTATAAACGATGTCAAACTGACTCAGCTCGATGTTCCACTTGAGTAACCTATCAGACGTCTCATGTCGCATAAGGACCTATCGTAACGGTTGGTCGGTGTAGACTATGATCGGATGAGCCTGGAAGTAAGGACCAAGCTTTCTCGAGGCAATGACGAGGCAATAAGCCAGCTTCTACAGCTTTAGGTAGTTTTTCTCCGCTCCAGTCAATAGTTTGCTGACATAATAGACCGGTCGCGGTATCCGATCCTCCTCCCGAACCAGTGCAGCACTGATTGCGTTCGCTGAAACCACCAGATAGTGATATAGTCTCTCATGATCAACCGACTTTGACAGAATGGGTGGCTTGCCAGATGTTGAACCAGTGCTCGGAATGCAACTTCACATTCCTCAGTCCATTCGAAGTTCTGCTTTCCTTTCCTGATCAGATCGAAGAAGGGAATGCATTTGTTTGTGGATTTGGAGATGAATCTGCTCAAAGCTACCCGTTGAGGCTTTGTACTTACTTTATAGTTTTGGGAGTGTCGAGATTCCAAATCGCCAGATCTTGTCAGGGTTCGCTTCAATTCCTCGAGCATTGACATTGAATCCAAGGAACTTTCTGAATGCGACTACAAAGTGACATTTCAATGGGTTGAGCTTCATTCAGTACTCTTAGAGGATGTTGAACATTGTTTCCAGGTGTTTGACATGATTGATGGAGAGCCGCGACTTTACAAGCATATCGTCCACGTACACCTTCGTAGTTTTCCCGGTCTGGTTAGTGAACATTCGGTTAACAAGTCTCTGATAGCTCGCCCCAGCGTTCTTAAGTCCGAATAGCATCACTTTATAGCAAAAGAGTCGCAGATCGGTGACAAAGCTGGTGTGCTCTTGGTCGGGTAAGTGCGTCGGTATCTGATTGTAGCCAGAATACACGTCCACGAAAGATAAGAGCTCGTGTCCGGCCGTTGAGTCTACAAGCTGATCGATTCTGGGAAGTGGAAAATTGTCTCTAGGGCAGGCTTTATTCAGATCTGAGTAGTCCATACAGGTTCTCAATTTCCCGTTGTGTTTCCTGACAAGCATTGGGTTGGATACCCACTTTGGATATAATGCATCACAGATAAACCCGTTCGACTTGAGTTTATCCACCTCTTCCTTCGGGGCGGCAGATCTCTTTGGATCCATACTGCGCCTTCTCTGTTTGACCGGGACATGCCGCGGGTCAATATTCAATGCATGGCTCGCGATGTCCAGCGAGATCCCACACATGTCTGAGTGTGTCCAAGCAAACACGTCAAGGTTTGCTCAGAGAAATACAACCAGTTCCTCTCTCATCTGTTGGCTTAGCTGAGACCCAACCTTTATCATTCTGGATCATTATCATCATGCATCGATCGAAACATCGATCGTCAACTCTGCCGGGGGAGCCTGACTATTTTTGGCTTCCTCTTCATTATCATCACCTTGTGGATCAAGATCTTTCAGGAATTGGTTGTGGCGCCCGGGCCTAGGCCCAGGCGTTAGCTGTCAATTATCAGTAAAACGGACGCAGGGAGATTCCTCTACGTCATTGCCCTTCTCTTTCCACTGCCCCTCCCGTAGCTGGACGTGAGCTCGGCAACATAACAAGCACGTCCATCTGCCTAGTCTCCTTGATCAACTCCAACCCCGTTATCAGTGGGGAACTTAAGAGTTACGCACCATGGGGCAATGGCTGCCCTAAACTCAGCTAGGGCCGATCGGTCCAAGAAAGTGTTATACGAAGAATTAATATCCAACATAATGAATTGTAGTATCCGAACTCTCTGGCGATCTCATACTCCCAACTCCACCATCCCAGCGGGTATCGTTGCGCTTCCATTAAAGCCATGTATACGAGACCGACATGGCTTCAAGTCCTTTGCTTAATTCCATCTTCATCTGGTCATAAGCTCGTTTAAAAAGAATATTTATGGAACTTCCACTATCCACCAAGATCCTCTTTATCCAAGTAGGACCGATTTGAGCTGATATGACCAGTGGATCGATAGTGGGGGCTTCGACTCTATCGGCATCTCTATCTCGGAAAACGATGTCGTCTGTCATCGTCTTTGGTTTTTTTTCCAAAGCTCTGTCATCAAGATTACTACAACACTCGATGTCTGCATGCCTAATCGAGCTGGCATACGAGTCCATTTCCTTCCAGCTCCAATCAGCTGAATGAGGACCACCACTAACAGTGTTAATAACAAACCTCCCGCCAGTATGCGCGAGTTCCTCCGGTCTAGCCTGAGTTTGACCTTGATTCTGGTTTGATGGGCTCGCACCTCCAGCCTGCGATGCCTGAACAAATTGTTCCAACTTTCTCTCTCTAATTAACTTCTCGATGATGTCTTATAAATGGAGACATTCATTAGTATTGTGGCCATAGCAACCATGGAATCTACAAAATTTCCCAGATTGAATTTTCTTTTCAAACGACTGCTTCGGAGCTGGTTTTTTATATTGGCCAATATTACAAGTCTATAAGTTAACATTCTCCAAGGTTGTATTCAAACGGGTGTAACGGTCAAACATGGGAGCTCGAGGTCTCAGTCCATGATTCTAAACTCGCTTCTTACCCTGATCTCCATTGCCTTTCTGCTGACTCTGCTTATTCTGAATATTTAGCTGCACTTTACCGGAACTCTCACCGGTTTGTTTCAGAGCAACGTTACTTTGGATGCCTTCGACACTGGGCCCCGCATCATCTTGCTTTCTAGATTGTCTATCGTCTTCTCTCCTCAGGAAATGGACCGCTTTAGCATAGAAACCATCCAATGATGCGGGGGGTTTCCCAGCCAACCAATTACCAAATTTGGAATAAGGATCGATTCCTTTAGTCAGTGCCATCAATATAGAATTGTCGTTAGGGTTACTGATCTCTGCACAAGCGGTATAAAACCTTTCCAGGTAATGTCTGAGTGTCTCTCTCGGAGCTTGAGTGACGCTGGATAAGGTGTTAACATCCTTCAGTCACGTGACATGCATACGAAACTGCTCAACAAACTTCGTAGCTAACTGATCAAAGCATGAAATGGATCATGATGGTAAATGGGTAAACCACATGGTTGCGATGCCCCCAAGGGAGATCGAAAAGCCTCTACACTTGACTGCATCATCAGGTTGTGCGGCGTTCATGAGCCATTCATACTTCAGGATGTGTTGGTTAGGGTCTGAACTCTCTTCGTAAACAGGTAATGTTGGCATTTTGAATCGATGCGGTGGTTTATCATACAGGATGTCATTAGTGAATGGTATATGACTCTGGGAGATCCCCCTATCGTCATTGGTGAGGCCTTGACTTTCACGGATCATTTGAAGGATCATGGTTGGAATTTCTAGCATTTGGACATTCTGGTCCAAGGTGTGCTCGGGTTCCACAATGTGAGGATGGTCCGAGCACGGTCGACGGTCCATGCCTCGCCTATTTGGCTCCAGATCTTCGGGCACATAAGGTTCAAGAGCATGATTGTGTTGACAAAGGGTCGGATCTTCTCGGTTTCGAATGTCAGCTTTCAAGTCTATAGCGGCGACAGCTGCATGGCTATTAGTAGTGTGATAGGGAAATGCACCTCCTTGTGAAGAGGGTCCAGCCTGGTGTCCTGTAGAAGGACCAGCTCCCGCTTATCCAAGATTCAAAGTGCGCTAATGCCCGGGGGCGTGCGCGTAGCTTCCATCCAGCCGTGGATGTGTAGATCTATGGTTGAAATCGGAAGAAGCTGAGCTTTCGGTGGATGAATAGGAAGCACGATCCCTTTTGGATCTCCTTCGTCTCTCCTCGTTCCGTCGGTTGGTTAGCTCCGTGTTGGCACGGATCTGCTGGGTGAGCTACAGGCGGCTCTGAGTTAATTCTTGCATTAGAATTTGAAACTCCTCCCTGGTTATATGGCCTTGTGGATCCGAAGGTCCAGCTGAATTCTGACCCGTAGCAGGCAAATGTGCGAGGTTCGGCCTATCCCGTCCTTTCGGATCTACAACAGTTGAAGCGGTCCTAGTGGTAACCATGGTGAATAATGTAGCTCCTTCCTATATCTGGTGAAACCTGAATAGAATAGAAGAACTACTGGATATGAGATCTGGATCTCCTTCTTAAATTCTTGCAATCCAACGACGGCAGTAGATCCAATGAGCAGGAGAAAAGCTGGGTTTTCTCAGTGAAAGCACCAAAGTGTTTGTACCATTCGTATCGATCAAAAACAACTCCATTTGGGCTGAGATTGATTATGGACATTCCTGAGAAGATACGCAAGCTCCTGTGAAAATTTGGTGGCATTTGGAGAGTTATGATCGATCCAAGTTTGAATTTGCAAAAGGCTGGCGTCTTCATATCGATCCTATTCGTATCGATCATACTCAGATCGATGACAATTTGTATCGATCATATTAGGGTCGATGACGTGGCGCTATATTCCAGGATCGATCCACTTTTCATGCCGAGTGATCGAGTCTTCCACTTGAACGCGTTTCCTTCATATCAATCTAGAGTAATTCCTTTCGTATCAATGGTTTGCACTTTACTTAGTATCGATGCTTGAAGCCACTTCGTATCAATGGTGTTTGGCTCATTTCGTATCAATAGAAGATACTACTTCGTATCGATCATTTGGTGGTACATTCATATCGATCATTGGCCGATCGATACAAACTGTGTGGATGGAACCGATACAAACTAGCTTCAGTTGATGGAAACGAAATGGAATTAGCATGATGGATACGAAATAGTGTAGAATGATGGATACGAATAGAGTGGGTTTTCTTGACCTTGATCGATCTATATCTTGAGCATACGGACTCTGATTGACCTTAAATTTGGAACGCTGGCTTTCATAGCTTTTCTTGTCATGTCATACCAGTTGTAGCTTGATCCAGACTCAGGCCAAATTTGCCAGTATCCATAGTGAACCTGTGTATAACCGATCTTCGGAACGGATTGTCCTTGGTTTCTAGTCAAGTCCTTGGTATCATAGCCTTGCCAAAAGGCATGATAACACCTACTACGATTGTTCCATGTGAATCTAGCTCCAGAAGTTGGAATTTTGAAAAGATTAGAGTTAGTGGCAGCAATGTTAAGAGGTTGGATGTGCTTTGGCATTAGGGGTTGACCACCATGTTTGTCATCAAGGTGGATGCAGCAGTTAAAGTCACCATGACAAGCCATGGATGAGTTTCCTGCTTAAGGTGAGGAGCAAATTTAAGAAATATTTGCCTTGATGCAGATGAGTTGTCAGCATAGACAAAAGTTAGGTAGTAGGAAGAGGTTGACTGGATACAATTAACAGGAGTGTGAATGAATTGTCGTGAAGAGAGGATAGTTGACAAAGAGTAGGAGGTAGGATCCTAAAGAACAAAAATTCTACCATATTCTACATCAAAGAGGTTATGCAGCAGAATCCATGTAGGGTTTATATAGCTTGCAGCTCGAAAGTAAGTGGAAGATTAAGCTTTGTTTCTAGAATAGCAATGATTTTCAAATCATGGAAATTTATGAGATTCTTCACTTTATCAAGTTTCAAATGACTATGAGCACCTATAATGTTCCATACTCCAATTATTTGTTTAAACATTATTAAAAGAGACTAGTGGTTGGAGATTTTCTTGCTCCTGGTTGCAAGAGATTGGGAATCTAAAACTGGTTTTTTGGACTTGACATTTTTAGTTGAGGGAGATTAATTAATTACTACAATGCTTACATGGGAGTTGGCAGCTGGACATTGTTTATCTGTACTAACCCACCCAAGGATGATGGTGTTGTTGACATAGGGGAACAATGGAGATACAGAAGGATATGAATGTGAAGGCAGAGAAGAAGTTGAAGAGAAAGATTTAGATTGGGAGGAAGGATGAACAGGATTGTCATGCATGGAGTGAACAAGTTGGAAGATCTGACTTTCAAGTACCCTACAAAAGTTTGAATCTGAATCTAAAAAACCATTATGTATGTAGCCTTCAGCATGTTGTTGTTTAAGTTCAGACTGGTGCATTTATGAGAGACTTCTGTCCAAATAAAGACCTGTTTGATTGTGCACATGCACATGAGTTTGACTGTGCACCAGTGTGCACACTTCTTTTGCACAACTAGAATCTATTGTGACTTCGGGGTCATCCCTAAGAAAAACAACATCTTCTTCGGGGCAAATAATCCTCTCAACAACTGCACTATCATTGACAGGAGAGGGAAGTAACGAGATTGGTAAGGATCCACTCCGGGGAGAAACAACAGGTACTTCGGGACCATTAGATGGTAATACACAGTTTACTTCAAGAAACTCACCCTCCTCTACATCATAAACATTTGCAAGACCATTTTCCTATACTACTAAATCTGTTCCCTCAAGACCATTATCATCATCATTTGCCAAAACTTGAAACTTGTTTATAGTAAAATTAACTCCAGCAGAGTAATTGACTGATTGAACTTTATTAGTTAAGGGTTTAACATAGGCATCAACCTTCTCAATATCAACAGAACTTTCCAATGCAATTTCAACTGCACTATCATTCGGTTTGGCTCTATTTAACATAATAGTGCTTTCCTTATTTTTCCTTTTGTTATGTGATACTTTTTTCCACACTTGTTTCATTTTCTTAGGCTTGCCTGCCACTTCATATGTACTTCTATCTCTCTCAACTCCACCATCAGGATATGAACCATCACGTCCTCCACCACCTTAGCTTTAGGTGTTAAAGGACAAGTTAGATCAGTGTGACCAAACTCAGAGCAAGAAACACAAATTTCTGGTTTCCAAAGATAACTAAATTGCACCAGTTGTTCACTTCCATCAAGTAACTTAACAGGAACTTGTCAACAAGCTCATGATCTGATTTCACCTCAACAAGACATTTAGCATAAGTTATCCTCTCTAGTTTTTTAGTTCATTGATCCATACATAAGAATTTCCCTAATCTTGAAGCTAACTAGTTTATGCTATAGTGGGACCAGGCATAAAGTGGTATGTTGCTTAACTTGATCCAAATAGGAATAGAATGTATAGTGCCATAACTATTGCCAACGGTAGCATCCCATTGTTTCAAGATAAAGATTTTGATTTTCATGATAATCGGATCAGCCTCAGCTATCCTATGGTGACCATAATCAGATGTGAAGTTAAAAAGAAAGAGGAACCCATTAGACTTGACTGTAACATCACCTTTATTCTATTTTTATAAATTATTACAATATACGGCCGAACATGAATTAATTGATAAGTAAATAAATTTTGAACGAGAAAAGTTTTGAAATTTTTTTCCAAACCACAAAATTTCATATTAGATTTTCTAGTAATTTAAAATTTGAATAAAATGGTTTGAAAATATTTTTATTATTATTTTATTGATTTTCGACTAACAAATCAATTTGTATATATATTACTATAATAAATTTTATTGTGTAGTGCATACGATTTGGAACTATTTAAAATAATTTTTTAATATACACGCGCATACACATATTTAGATATTATAAGTATGCTTATGAATATATATATATATATATATTAGATCAATTTTTTATATATATTAAGTGTGTGTGTGTGTACATATATTATTTTAATATTTACTACAACAATACATATATATGTATAAATTTTTAATATTTTGCATATATATATTACACACACAGATATATATATGTGTAAATATTTCCATTCTCATAAAAATTTTTAGCAAAGCTAGCCGGCTTTATAGTGGACCGTGCAACTATACAAATAATGGAAAAACAGGTGTTATGCATATTCACAGTGAATACTTCAACTATATCTATGCACATTGAAGCAGCTGTGTAATTGCAAAAGCAACAATATTGGCGTTATATGCCACAGTGAATATATCTATGCATTAGCGGATAATTTTTAACACATTATCCTCTAAATAGTTTGTGAACTTTAACATATTCACTGTAATTGTTTTGTTCGATTTTAATTGTGATTATCATAACCAAATATATCTATGTATTCTTTATCCTACCAAATTGTTATTCATGATGTAACACTATCGTTCAACAATGTTTTTTCATTACCACCGTATTAAATTTCTTATACATTTGGATATGACCTATGCAACAACAATATTTTTTCAACATCCGTGTGCGAAGCACGGGCTCGCACTAGTATATATATATATATATGTAGATTTATAATATTTAAATAAATAATAAGTTTAAATACATACATATATTTGGATAACATAAAATACATATCGGATGAGCTAATGTGTCTGTTGTGATATAAATCCTTACATCTATACATGAGCATGTAATACCTTGCAAGGATTATCACGTCACACATGCACACACACAAACATATATGTATATAATACATATGTGTATATTTATATGTGTAAAATATAAATCAAATAAAATTGTTTATAATTTATAGACTTAAATAAAATAAGAGATTTTATTTAAATAAAATTTAGAAATGTTCTAAATAAATTAGCCTTCATAGGCCCGATATAGATCAAATAGGGGATTTTTTTTTAAATTCACCCATAACTTCCCCTACGGACTGGTCCACTTCCAACAATTAAAGCCCAATAGCATATGCGGTCAAAATTAGTCACGTTAGGGTTAACTAATTAAGCTTACGGTCTAAGTAATAGGGTGTCTAAAAAGGTAGTGTCCAGGCTTGGGTTTGGGTAATCTAGTACTTTCCTTTACCTGGCTACCAGCCTGGTCCAAACAGATATGTAAGCCCAAAAGGTTGTTCCTAATAGAAGAGGCCCAATTTAAATTGGGCCTTAGGCTAATTTTCAAAGTTTTTTGAAAATTTATAAATAAAATATTTTAAATTAAAATAAAATTTACATATATTATAAAGGGTATAATATAATAAAATTTCCAAAATGTTTGAAAATAATATAAAATAATTTCGAAAATTATATGTATATATTTTTAATGAGATCAATAAATTAAAAATAATAATTAAATAAGTTAATTAATGAAACCTGTGTGCATGTATAATATATTAAGATATATGTTATTATACTTTAAATGTTTAAGATATTGTAAGTATACATGTAAGAAAAAATAATGATTTTCGAAATTAAAACAGTTTAATTAAGTAAATTAATTAAAAGTTAATTAGTTAAATAATATGTACATATATGTAATATATCAGTTATATAGTATATAAAAAAATTAAACATAAATGTTATACTAAGTTAATATAAAATTAATTAAATAGTTAATTAATTAAAATTAATTAAATAAGATCTAATAAATATAATATTATACATAAGGCTATTATATAAATAATATGAAATATAAAAGTTATATAATAATAAAACTTATATAATATGAATGTATAAATTAAAGGTGGAATATTAAAAACTCTAAATATACTTAAGGAATAAATACATACATAATTGTACGTAAACCGTGATTTCAAATGTGTTTGACACTTAAATCACGAGAGTAATTCATAAGGATTATATTATTCAATAAGTCTATATCACTCAATATTAAATATTAAAGATTATGAATCTTTAACATAATGTTGTCCTCTACCATATATATATATATTGATAAATTACATGCATGCTCCTTAGTTGTTGAGAAGACTCAAGTTGGGATGTTATGTGTAGTATTATTAATATATTTAATAGATGAGTTGAGATACTTATATATATTTGTCGAGCAGACTCAAGGTACATATATTATACCTAGGCCATTGCGGTATGGTAGGTACGAGCTAATAATTTCATTTTGATTTATTGAGCAGAATCAAGGTCGAAGCAGAATTAGGACAAGGTACCAAAGGGTTAGGAGTTGTATATGATACAATCGATAAGGAGTTATCCATCATTTGTGAAGCTATAACTTGTTGAGCAGACTCAAGGTCAGAATTCCAAGATGGATGAGTCCTACACCTACTAGTGAAGTCGAAAGACTTAGAGTTTTTTGAAACATAAAAGACTAGTGGGAGCTTATTAGTAAAATGAAATATAAAGTTTAACCTTACTAATATTTTAAGAACATCTATCATGAATTGTCCTAATAGTCTACCATTTTAACTTGCAGAAAATGATAACTCCAAAATGGTTTTCTGAAACCGACAAGCTTATTGGACCTAATTATACCGAATGGCTAAGTGCAATTAAAATAGCGTCGACTTACAAGCGCGTTTGGACTACTATTACATGCAAACCTAATGAACAACCCGCCAATGATGTCGTCCCCAAACTACGACTTTCTTTATGAAAAATGGGGTCAAATTTGGAGATCGCCCAAGTTTCGTGCTATCTACGTTAGACGAGCCATTGTAGAGGCAACACGAAAATATGTCTATCCATAAGATATTTTGATAGTCTCAAGGCACTGTTTGGTGAATAGTCATGTTCCTCAAGGTACGAGCTTACGAAGAAGCTGTTCAACACCAAAATTGTAACGACCCGATATTTTGGACCATTCGCGTCCATTATAAGTGTATAGGTAGACACTCATGCCGGAGTTGAATTGCTCAAAATACCGCGTTGTTAATTTAAATTTGGCAAAAACTGAACATATACAGTAAATAAATAATCACAGATCACAGACACAGAGTAATAAGTGCAGCGGAAATAAAAGAGATAGTAGTTCATGAAGCTACTATATGAATATATAAAATACATCAGAGTTTACAACAGAAGCGTAATACGATACATCAGATACAAAGCAGAATACATCACTGGAATCATCGGATACTGAAAGCAGAATAGATGGCTGGATCTTCAAGCAAAGCTCCAACTCCAAAGGTGAGTCTCGAAAGCTGAACTACTCAGTCTGACCCGAGCGTAAAGCAAAAACACAAGACACTCGAGTCAGGATTAACATTCTTATATTAATAAATCCAACTCAAGTGAAATAGCAATTGAAATACAAGTAACTCAAAGGATGTTTGGAATAACCATCCTTTAAGGATCCGTTAAACTATCTACTATGTAGTAATGTACGCTAAGTAGATAATGTCTATCAGTAATATAAAAATATCAAAGTAGGGTTAAGCAGGGCCCATACACCTCTTAACCTGTTTATTCCCAAAAGCATATACAAGACCGTAGTTTCCCCAAAACCGGAAGTCACCAGAGGGCAATCCATATACTAAAGGTACAAACCAAAATCGTAGTGGTCGCGAATAGGATAATCAGTATGACAAGGTACATGAGGCGATACCAACTAGGATACTAGTAGTTGCCTGATCCGGACTGATGTTGGGCATAGCAGCTACTACCCCAACACCGCGAACAACACTCCCAAATCGAGGGGTGCACCCAAATCGAATCACAAAAGTAATAGATATGGTATCGAAGAAGTGTGTCCGCTAGAGATGGCGATCCTCAATGGCCCGGCGCGGCTCCTGTTTTAGTCATATCAGGGGTCATCCAAAATCGTTCTCTTTCTTCAGTCAACGCGTTCACCAAAACCATCCACTTCGTTCTGGATCAACACTCCGCGTATAATTATTAAAGTGGTTTCGGTTCAGATAGAGAGTATATCCATTACCGATCCCGGTCCCTTTAATAACTTCCGTAATTATTACACCGATTGGTCGTTTATATATTTCAAAAACCAAATCAATTTCAATTTCAATTTCAATTCGTAAACCAGCATTTCATTTGTCTTTCAAACCATTTCCATAAATTTACATCTCAAAAACTTCCAAATTACACTTTCAAAATCTTATAATTCAATTTCAATTTCTATTTAAAACAATTCAAATATCAATTTAAATTCGTACATAAGATTCATTCCGAAATCATTTAAATAAATTTAATTTAACATTTAAATCAATTTAAATTCACTTATCGATTTCATTCAATATTCATTAAATAAATTTGCCATTCGAAACAATTTCTATTAAATTTCCAATTCATTAAATCCATTATTTAAATTCAACTTCCTTATATCCAAACTTACCAATTGAATTAAATTAAATTCATCAAACCAAATTTCTTTAAATTTCAAGTCTTACATTAATTTCAATAAATCACATTTTATTTCTTGTTAAAGAAATTCAATTTCACTTATTTACTTACTTAAATAATTTTCCAAAACTTAATTAATACAGAAACTCAATTTCAGTTATTTACGAAGTAAATTTACTTATTCAAAAGTTCAATTTCTCTTATCAAGAATTCAATTTAATCATTAAATAATTCAATCTTATTTAATTATTAAATAATTCAAACTTAATTATTAAATAATTTCGAAGTTTAATAATTTCAAACTTAATTATAATTTCAAATTTAATTATTAAATCATTTCAAAGTTTAATAATTTCAAACTTAATTCAATCATTTCTCAAATTAAACAACATTCTTTCAACAATTACATTGTTAATATTTTGTTTCAGATTTATTAAATATTAACATTTTCCTTTCATTAAAAATTCAAAAATTCAACTTCATTTCAAAACCATATTATTTATTCAAATAAAATCTTCATTTTATTTTAAATCAAATTTTTGACCAATCGGGTTTTATTAAATTTTCTATCCTAGGTCAAAGTTCAATTTGGGTATTTATCATTTCAACCCGATTCCAATTCAATTCAAAATCAAAACATAACAAGGGAACTTGCAGTGTGATAACTGGGATGGTGTCAAAGTAAATAAACAGCAATAACAATAATCAATATCAATCCAAAAATCAATTTAGATAATCCCGAAATGACCGTATTAATTCGCATTGTTATTTGTACGAATTAATATAATTATTTCTAGAATCTACACTATCATTTCATGTAGATTAAAGATTATTACATTACGGTTTTCACTTGTCATCTATTACAATTTCGTCCATCATCAATTTAACAACATACATTCAGTGGTTCAAAATGTAATTAAACAAATCCTACGTGTCAATAAATTCAACAGTTAAAGGGGTCATATTATACAAATGTCAGTTAATCAAATTTAACATTTAACTATCCTATATCGAGTTCAATTTCACATTATTTATCATTTTAACATTAACAATTTAACGTCCAATATAAACATCAACAATCAATCAATTATCAGCCAAACTGTATTATTATTACATAAATAATTAACAGATAATGGTGTCAGGTGTCACAGGTAAACTGATACAGGCAATAGCATATATAACAGTGTAATTAACTAACAGCAGCATATTTCAATTGTCGTTTCAATTGAAATCAAATTTAATAAATAAAAGAACGTTAATCGTGAGTGATTGCTCACCTTCCGAGGCTAGAGATGGACGAGAATAAGATGAGTTACGAATCCAAGCACGAATTTCGGAACAAAGTACGATGGACATGAGTTCGACGATCAAAGCTGATAAATAGGAATAGACGAGATCAAATCAGAATTGTATCGATGAATAAAATTGATATAAATGATCTTATATATCTAACTATATATGTACATAAAATCAAATTCTAAATTCAAAAATATGTTAAATTAAATACATAAGTATTTCAAATCCATCGTTTTAAACTAAAACTCAAATATAGAAGCTAAACTTATATATATAATAAATTTTTGAATCAATACATTTAAAATAAATATTAAAATAACATATATATAATTAAAATCATTGTTTTGATTTAAACCCATAGAATAAACAAACATATCCATACATATAACTTAATATGCAATTCATGTATACCAGCATATACAACTTATGTACAAAATATTGTATAGACTAACATATATAAAATTTTAACTGCTAAATGTAAAGTTTACAACACATATATACCTACTTATATACAATAGTATAAACTGAACCATGTATAAGTTACATACTTACAAAACATGTAGACAGACATACTTACATATATATTTAACAACTTATATATATAAAACCATTTTTTTTAACAACATATATATAACTAACAAGCTATACAAACGACACGTACAAATATAATATTATGTCAATCCTCTGACCTATATCTATAATCACATGCCTACCTTTAAACATATACATATGCAGACCGTATTCACACGCAAAATGTAATATCCATGTATAAGAAACCCATATAGACGCATGTACTACAAAATATGGAAACAACTAAGATGTATATATAAGTTCAAACGAGAGGGGACTTACGGCTGATAGTTGATAGGGGAAAGTGTGGCTATACGGAGGAGGTCAGGGAGCAGGCTCGGCGTAGAGGGGCATGTGGAGGCGTCACGGCGCGGGAGGTGGCGAAGTGGGTCTGGCTGATGTTGGGTCGCGGGTAGGAGTGCTCGGGTTTTGTGGAGGTGGTGATGTACAGGCGGGTCAGGTGAACTTCGGTGGTGGCTCGTTGGAGGCGGAGGTTGGTGGCGCTGCGGAGGAGAAGGGTAGGTGGCGGTTTCTGGTTACAGGCGGGTTGATGGGCTCGGGCTGCGAGATGGTAGGAAGGGGACGGCTGCTTAGGTGAGGCCGGTTCCGGTGTGGGCTGTGGGGTGAGGCAAAGGCCGGAAGCTCGGGTGAATGGCAGGGGAGATGAACGTGGGCTGCGAGTGGAAGGGAGGTGGTTCGAGTGGCTGTTGTTCTTCCTTCGGTGACGGCTGTAGGTCGAGATGGACGGCCACATGAGAATGGGTGGAAGGCATGGTGGGCTCAGCGGCAGTGGAGAGGGGATCTAGGGTGTGAGCTGTTCGGTCAGGGAATGGGTTCGGTTCGGGTCAGAGAGTAAGGTGATGGGTGCTGCGTCGGGATGTGGCTGGGCTCACATCGATGGGTGGGGATGCGATTTTGTTGGCGTGAAGAAGATGGTGAGGGCCGAGCAAACAAGGAGAGGAGATATGCGTTTGGTTCCAGGCAACATTTTAATCTATATAAATTTTTTTCTCAGAACCATGATAAAGAAAGGAGAGAAGGAAGAGGTATCTTGGCCAAATTTGAAGAAGAGCAGTTTCCCAATGTTTTAAGAATAAATGAATAGTCAAATAAAGTAGCTGAATAGAAATTTGAATGAACCAGATACTAAGATGAAGATGGGCAACCAAAAGTCCAACGCGAATATCAAGAATTAATTTATTTTGATGGTTGACAGCTTTGTGCGCTGGGTAATGAATAGACAAAGAAACGAACGGACTTCGAAACGAAAGGGCTCAAAACGGGTACCGGTACGGTAGGCGTTACGCAAGGTGCAACGTACAACGGAACTCCGAATTTGACAATCGAATATACCGTAGAGATCGGCACGACGAGACGATCAAAATGGTATATAGAAACCAGTGGTACGATCATCCGATAAAAATCGATATCGGTACCAGAATACTGCTATTTTGCAGAAAATAAGAACGACGGAGCCAAAGATGTCCGAATTTGGAAAAACGACAAACTGAAATCTTGCTCAGAAGATGGTTTAGAATTTTTCTATGTAAAAATATTTAGGTTCCGAAAATATTTTATTTTCATTACTTTTTAACTGATTAAATTGAAGTGAATTTAAGCGTGAAATAAACTTTCATATTTTCAGACGAAAATTTACCGGTTGCTATGTTTAACTAGACGTATTCCAAATATCAAATTTATATTTCAAAATTTTATCGTTTAAAATTTTACAAAATTTCAACTAATTTACGTTATTAAAACAGTTGAAATTTACGGGTCGTTACATTCTCCCCCACTCAAAACTTTTCGTCCCCGAAAAGGAACGAGATAGGAGAATAGAAACAACCAGAAAGAAAACAGATTTGAAATACAAAATAACAATTAATTTAAACCATATAAATTCAAATTTAAATTAATTGATATTCAGTAATTGATTTAATCCATTTGATTTCACTAAAATCAATCTCAACTATTTCTAAATTCATTATTTATTATCCCATTTTCTTCAATTTACAATTTCTAAACCATAAATTTGAATAGTCTTTTATTATAATCATATTTCTTCAACAATTTTAAATTCTTCTTTATTCCAAATTACTGTTAAGTTTATTCTACCTAATATATCTAATCACCTATATTTAACCCATATAAATTAATTTAAACCATAAAAGTTTCGATTTAAATTAATTTACATATATTAATTTCTTTTAAATTCAAGGTATTTCATATGTTGATCAAATTTCAATTTTATTAATTCTTTCAAAACAAATTTATTAATTCTTTCAAAACAATTTATTTCATTATTAACTGAGTTTTACTTATTATTCTATCTAACTCCATTAACATCTTTATAATCAAAATTTAGTGTATAACACTTATTATAAACACTCAAATTTTATTTATAAATTCAATTTATCTTGTATATTATCCAATTACATATTCAACTTTTGAATGATTTAGGTAAGTTATATTAGAATGCAGTTGAACAATATACAAATAAAATTTTCCCAATTCAATTATTCAAGTTTAAATATTTATTCCAAATTTTGGTTTCATTTATATTTAAAATCATCCTTTAACAGAATTTAAGAATTAGATTTCCGATTAACTTTAAACAATTTAGAGATATATATATTATATTTATATCAAATCAAATTAAATTTTAAAATAAGATACCTATATATATATAAATCAAATTATACTAAAGAATTTTAAATCAAATATATTTTTCCAAAACAAAACCGTAGCAAGGCTACAGAATAGTATCTCCACTTCGAAACTCGAAAATGAATGTCGATGATGTGGCCGCCATCACCGAAATTATTTTCCAGCGACAAAGAGAAGAGCACTGATTTCAATATTTAAATTCTTTGAAAACGGTTTCTATTTGAAAATACGTTCAATAATACATACTTTAAAATTTTAAAACCAAAGTTCGAAATCACCGGAAACTAAATTCTCAAATTCCTGAATTAAATTCATTTCAAATCCCAAATCAATTTATAAACCGTATTTATAAATTTATTTAGAACAATAAATGATAATCAAATATTATCATTTCAAACAAACAATTTAATTAACCTATTAAATTCCAGAAAATTTTACTTATATTTCACAATATAATCAAACAAATTTATTTCATTTTCCAAATTTGAAACAATATTGTGTCAGTTTGCTCTGCTCAAGTGTTTTGGAAATCCTATCGATAGCGTTGATCAGACGAATCGATCGGAAACCCAAATCAACATCAACAACTCAAACAACACAGTATATATTAGTTTACAAATACATTTCTTTGCTCGACGATTCAGGAATGAATTTTCAAAATAAGGATAGGGATTCAAATTTTGATGGACCCAAATCAAAGAGAATTTTGATTCGAAGATAGGTTCGAACCAAAGATAAGATGGTTCAATTACCACAATCGGGAGATGGATGAGTTTATTTACCTCACGGGCAACCTTAACCGGGTCGTCCGTAACTTCAAGAATAAGATCGATGCTGAATTCCGAGGTAAATCAACACTCGATCTCACGAGATGGAATTCAGGTATAGCATGGAATAGATAGCATCGTAAACCGAGGATACAGAAATCTCCGGTAAATCAATGCCTATTGTAAAGGAGTTTTGCTCCTTTACGAATCATTCGAAGGTTGGCGAGACCGCCGACCAATTATAGATATCATTCAAAATGGAGTTATGGGGTGCTCCAGAATTGAAAGAAGACGAATTGTGAGTGACACGAATGAATTTCGGAACTGAGGAGAACGTTCCAAAAATTCAAAGGAATTGAGTCAGAGGAAGAGATTGAAACTCGAATGAGAGTGATTCTGTAAATACATTTACCCTATATGTTAAGTTTTGCCTAGAGCTACCAAAGCTCTGATACCAACTGTAACGACCCGATATTTTGGACCATTCGCGTCCATTATAAGTGTATAGGTAGACACTCATGCCGTAGTTGAATTGCTCAAAATACCGCGTTGTTATTTTAAATTTGGCAAAAACTGAACATATACAGTAAATAAATAATCACAGATCACAGACACAGAGTAATAAGTGCAGCGGAAATAAAAGAGATAGTAGTTCATGAAGCTACTATATGAATATATAAAATACATCAGAGTTTACAACAGAAGCGTAATACGATACATCAGATACAAAGCAGAATACATCACTGGAATCATCGGATACTGAAAGCAGAATAGATGGCTGGATCTTCAAGCAAAGCTCCAACTCCAAAGGTGAGTCTCGAAAGCTGAACTACTCAGTCTGACCCGAGCGTAAAGCAAAAACACAAGACACTCGAGTCAGGATTAACATTCTTATATTAATAAATCCAACTCAAGTGAAATAGCAATTGAAATACAAGTAACTCAAAGGATGTTTGGAATAACCATCCTTTAAGGATCCGTTAAACTATCTACTATGTAGTAATGTACGCTAAGTAGATAATGTCTATCAGTAATATAAAAATATCAAAGTAGGGTTAAGCAGGGCCCATACACCTCTTAACCTGTTTATTCCCAAAAGCATATACAAGACCGTAGTTTCCCCAAAACCGGAAGTCACCAGAGGGCAATCCATATACTAAAGGTACAAACCAAAATCGTAGTGGTCGCGAATAGGATAATCAGTATGACAAGGTACATGAGGCGATACCAACTAGGATACTAGTAGTTGCCTGATCCGGACTGATGTTGGGCATAGTAGCTACTACCCCAACACCGCGAACAACACTCCCAAATCGAGGGGTGCACCCAAATCGAATCACAAAAGTAATAGATATGGTATCGAAGAAGTGTGTCCGCTAGAGATGGCGATCCTCAATGGCCCGGCGCGGCTCCTGTTTTAGTCATATCAGGGGTCATCCAAAATCGTTCTCTTTCTTCAGTCAACGCGTTCACCAAAACCATCCACTTCGTTCTGGATCAACACTCCGCGTATAATTATTAAAGTGGTTTCGGTTCAGATAGAGAGTATATCCATTACCGATCCCGGTCCCTTTAATAACTTCCGTAATTATTACACCGATTGGTCGTTTATATATTTCAAAAACCAAATCAATTTCAATTTCAATTTCAATTCGTAAACCAGCATTTCATTTGTCTTTCAAACCATTTCCATAAATTTACATCTCAAAAACTTCCAAATTACACTTTCAAAATCTTATAATTCAATTTCAATTTCTATTTAAAACAATTCAAATATCAATTTAAATTCGTACATAAGATTCATTCCGAAATCATTTAAATAAATTTAATTTAACATTTAAATCAATTTAAATTCACTTATCGATTTCATTCAATATTCATTAAATAAATTTGCCATTCGAAACAATTTCTATTAAATTTCCAATTCATTAAATCCATTATTTAAATTCAACTTCCTTATATCCAAACTTACCAATTGAATTAAATTAAATTCATCAAACCAAATTTCTTTAAATTTCAAGTCTTACATTAATTTCAATAAATCACATTTTATTTCTTGTTAAAGAAATTCAATTTCACTTATTTACTTACTTAAATAATTTTCCAAAACTTAATTAATACAGAAACTCAATTTCAGTTATTTACGAAGTAAATTTACTTATTCAAAAGTTCAATTTCTCTTATCAAGAATTCAATTCAATTTAATCATTAAATAATTCAATCTTATTTAATTATTAAATAATTCAAACTTAATTATTAAATAATTTCGAAGTTTAATAATTTCAAACTTAATTATAATTTCAAATTTAATTATTAAATCATTTCAAAGTTTAATAATTTCAAACTTAATTCAATCATTTCTCAAATTAAACAACATTCTTTCAACAATTACATTGTTAATATTTTGTTTCAGATTTATTAAATATTAACATTTTCCTTTCATTAAAAATTCAAAAATTCAACTTCATTTCAAAACCATATTATTTATTCAAATAAAATCTTCGTTTTATTTTAAATCAAATTTTTGACCAATCGGGTTTTATTAAATTTTCTATCCTAGGTCAAAGTTCAATTTGGGTATTTATCATTTCAACCCGATTCCAATTCAATTCAAAATCAAAACATAACAAGGGAACTTGCAGTGTGATAACTGGGATGGTGTCAAAGTAAATAAACAGCAATAACAATAATCAATATCAATCCAATAATCAATTTAGATAATCCCGAAATAACCGTATTAATTCGCATTGTTATTTGTACGAATTAATATAATTATTTCTAGAATCTACACTATCATTTCATGTAGATTAAAGATTATTACATTACGGTTTTCACTTGTCATCTATTACAATTTCGTCCATCATCAATTTAACAACATACATTCAGTGGTTCAAAATGTAATTAAACAAATCCTACGTGTCAATAAATTCAACAGTTAAAGGGGTCATATTATACAAATGTCAGTTAATCAAATTTAACATTTAACTATCCTATATCGAGTTCAATTTCACATTATTTATCATTTTAACATTAACAATTTAACGTCCAATATAAACATCAACAATCAATCAATTATCAGCCAAACTGTATTATTATTACATAAATAATTAACAGATAATGGTGTCAGGTGTCACAGGTAAACTGATACAGGCAATAGCATATATAACAGTGTAATTAACTAACAGCAGCATATTTCAATTGTCGTTTCAATTGAAATCAAATTTAATAAATAAAAGAACGTTAATCGTGAGTGATTGCTCACCTTCCGAGGCTAGAGATGGATGAGAATAAGATGAGTTACGAATCCAAGCACGAATTTCGGAACAAAGTACGATGGACATGAGTTCGACGATCAAAGCTGATAAATAGGAATAGACGAGATCAAATCAGAATTGTATCGATGAATAAAATTGATATAAATGATCTTATATATCTAACTATATATGTACATAAAATCAAATTCTAAATTCAAAAATATATTAAATTAAATACATAAGTATTTCAAATCCATCGTTTTAAACTAAAACTCAAATATAGAAGCTAAACTTATATATATAATAAATTTTTGAATCAATACATTTAAAATAAATATTAAAATAACATATATATAATTAAAATCATTGTTTTGATTTAAACCCATAGAATAAACAAACATATCCATACATATAACTTAATATGCAATTCATGTATACCAGCATATACAACTTATGTACAAAATATTGTATAGACTAACATATATAAAATTTTAACTGCTAAATGTAAAGTTTACAACACATATATACCTACTTATATACAATAGTATAAACTGAACCATGTATAAGTTACATACTTACAAAACATGTAGACAGACATACTTACATATATATATAACAACTTATATATATAAAACCTTTTTTTTTAACAACATATATATAACTAACAAGCTATACAAACGACACGTACAAATATAATATTATGTCAATCCTCTGACCTATATCTATAATCACATGCCTACCTTTAAACATATACATATGCAGACCGTATTCACACGCAAAATGTAATATCCATGTATAAGAAACCCATATAGACGCATGTACTACAAAATATGGAAACAACTAAGATGTATATATAAGTTCAAACGAGAGGGGACTTACGGCTGATAGTTGATAGGGGAAAGTGTGGCTATACGGAGGAGGTCAGGGAGCAGGCTCGGCGTAGAGGGGCATGTGGAGGCGTCACGGCGCGGGAGGTGGCGAAGTGGGTCTGGCTGACGTTGGGTCGCGGGTAGGAGTGCTCGGGTTTTGTGGAGGTGGTGATGTACAGGCGGGTCAGGTGAACTTCGGTGGTGGCTCGCTGGAGGCGGAGGTTGGTGGCGCTGCGGAGGAGAAGGGTAGGTGGCGGTTTCTGGTTGCAGGCGGGTTGATGGGCTCGGGCTGCGAGATGGTAGGAAGGGGACGGCTGCTTAGGTGAGGCCGGTTCCGGTGTGGGCTGTGGGGTGAGGCAAAGGCCGGAAGCTCGGGTGAATAGCAGGGGAGATGAACGTGGGCTGCGAGTGGAAGGGAGGTGGTTCGAGTGGCTGTTGTTCTTCCTTCGGTGACTGCTGTAGGTCGAGATGGACGGCCACATGAGAATGGGTGGAAGGCATGGTGGGCTCAGCGGCAGTGGAGAGGGGATCTAGGGTGTGAGCTGTTCGGTCAGGGAACGGGTTCGGTTCGGGTCAGAGAGTAAGGTGATGGGTGCTGCGTCGGGATGTGGCTGGGCTCACATCGATGGGTGGGGATGCGATTTTGTTGGTGTGAAGAAGATGGTGAGGGCCGAGCAAACAAGGAGAGGAGATATGTGTTTGGTTCCAGGCAACATTTTAATCTATATAAATTTTTTTCTCAGAACCATGATAAAGAAAGGAGAGAAGGAAGGGGTATCTTGGCCAAATTTGAAGAAGAGCAGTTTCCCAATGTTTCAAGAATAAATGAATAGTCAAATAAAGTAGCTGAATAGAAATTTGAATGAACCAGATACTAAGATGAAGATGGGCAACCAAAAGTCCAACGCGAATATCAAGAATTAATTTATTTTGATGGTTGACAGCTTTGTGCGCTGGGTAATGAATAGACAAAGAAACGAACGGACTTCGAAACGAAAGGGCTCAAAACGGGTACCGGTACGGTAGGCGTTACGCAAGGTGCAACGTACAACGGAACTCCGAATTTGACAATCAAATATACCGTAGAGATCGGCACGATGAGACGATCAAAACGGTATATAGAAACCAGTGGTACGATCATCCGATAAAAATCGATATCGGTACCAGAATACTGCTATTTTGCAGAAAATAAGAACGACGGAGCCAAAGATGTCCGAATTTGGAAAAACGACAAACTGAAATCTTGCTCAGAAGATGGTTTAGAATTTTTCTATGTAAAAATATTTAGGTTCCGAAAATATTTTATTTTCATTACTTTTTAACTGATTAAATTGAAGTGAATTTAAGCGTGAAATAAACTTTCATATTTTCAGACGAAAATTTACCGGTTGCTATGTTTAACTAGACGTATTCCAAATATCAAATTTATATTTCAAAATTTTATCGTTTAAAATTTTACAAAATTTCAACTAATTTACGTTATTAAAACAGTTGAAAAATGGGGTCAAATTTGGAGATCGCCCAAGTTTCGTGCTATCTACGTTAGACGAGCCATTGTAGAGGCAACACGAAAATATGTCTATCCATAAGATATTTTGATAGTCTCAAGGCACTGTTTGGTGAATAGTCATGTTCCTCAAGGTACGAGCTTACGAAGAAGTTGTTCAACACCAAAATGACCAAAGGATAGAAAGTGGATGAACATGCAAATGATGAAGGGCAATATTTACAGGCTTTCACAGTTGGGCATACAAATAAGCAACGAACGACAACTAGACTTGATCCTTGGTTCTCGTACTTCTCAGTATGAACCGTTCATAACGAATTATAACATAAACCAATTAAATGTGAATCTCATGGAGCTCTTCATTGTGTTGAGGTCAGTCAAGTCTACATTCGAGGATCAAGGTGTCATAATTGCAACGAAGGGTAGGGCATCATCTTCGAAGGGTTTGAAGAAGTAGAAAAGAGAAGGTAAGAAAAAGAAAAGTAATAAGACCGATGAAAAAGATAAATGTCACTATTGCCACAAGAAAGGTCACTAGAAAAAGAATTGTCCTAACTACTTGAGATTGTTAGGAAAAGGAAGCAGAATGATTTTGCGGCTCCATTAAGTACATTTATCATTCAGAATTGCTTTGTAATCAATAAAATGTCATGGAATTTAGATGCTTGACCCGATACTCATACATGAAATTCGTTATAGGTGCTTAAGAACTGACATCGCATGACAAAAGGAGAGATTAGGATCCAAGTTGCTGAATGATCTATGGTAGATGCAACGGTGGTAGTGGACTGTCATTTAGTTTTTCTTGGTGGATTGGTATTAGTATTAAATAATTGCTATTTGGTAAAAGATTTTATTTGTAAGATTATTTGTGAGAAACGATTACACAAATTGAAAATCGAAGGTTTTCTACCGTCAGTTGATTCTGAATCATTTGACATGTGTGAGTCGTGTTTTAAAGGTAAAATGACCAAGCACCCCTTCAGTGGAAGCAAGGGGAGAGTTGATAAACTCTTAGGGTTAGTACATAGTGGTGTATGTGGCCTGATGCTTGTACTTAACAAAGATAATAGTTCTTACTTTGTTACTTTCATTGATGATTTCTCAAGATTAGGATATATGTATCTTATAAAGAACAAATCCGACGTCTATGAGAAATTTTTTGAATATAAAGATGTAGTAGAAAATAAAACGAGTAGTGAGATTAAAATACTTTGATGAGATCAAGGAGGCGAGTATGTGGGATAGGATTTCCAACAATACTTAAAAAATAATTGGACTATCTCTCAGACTACTCCACCCTATACTTAGAAACACAACGATGTATCGGAGAGAAGGAACCGAACCCAATTAGATATGGTTCGTTCCTTAATGAGGAAGGCTGAGATACCTCTGTCCTATTGAGGATATGCGCAAGAAAATTCAGCGCATATGTTGGACTTGTTACCCACTAAATCTATGCCCAAAAGTCCATATTAGATGTGGTATGGTAAGAAATCCAACTCAAGCATTTGAAAGTGTGGGGATGGTTGGCTACGTTAAGAATGTTGGTCTGAATGAACTAGAGGCGAGATTGGTACTATGTAAATTTATATGATATCCCAAAAATATTGATGGGACATATATTCTACAGTATCGAGGAATAAAAAGTCATTATTTCTCGACATGTTGTCTTTTAGTAAAGGAAATTCTATTAAAGGAAATTAATAGGTGAGATTGTAGACTTGGATGAGATACAAGAAATTAACACTGAAAATGAACCAGTGGGAGAACCAAGTTCACTTGTATACGAAAACACACAACTTATTAGGACTAGTAGGGAACTTCGTGCACAAGAGAGATACTACGATTTCGTGTGGATGGCAAGAAGGAGGACCGTCTTAGATATTGATACTCCTATGTGTCTCCAACAAGTACGGTAGAGTAAAGACTATGCACTGGCTTGGAACAATGAAATTCGAGATGGATTCCATGTACGAAAACAAATTTTGGACTTTATCGGACGTACCCGAAGGGATAGAACCCATCAAGTGCAATTGGGATCTCAAGAAAAAACTAAATGTAGATGGGAAAGTGGGGACTTATAAGGCAAGGCTAGTTGTGAAAGTATTTTGTCAATTTCAAGGCGTTGATTATGACAAGACATTTTCACTTGTAGCTATGCTTAAGTTCATTTGGATTATGCTAGCCATTGTTACATTCTATGACTATGAAATATGGAAAATGGATGTAAAGATGGATTTTCTAAACGATGAGTTAGAAGAAATCATTTATATGTCGCAGTCGAAGGATTTTATGGTCATTGGGAGCGAGAGCAAGGCTTGCATGTTATTAAAGTCCTTTTATGGACTTAAACAAGCTTCAAGAAATTAGAATAAATGTTTCAATAAAGTAATCAAACAGTTTGGTTTTTGTCGGAACATAGAGGAAGTGTGCGCATATAGAAAGGAACTAGGCAATGCTATCATTTTCTTAATGCTTTACGTCGATGATCTATTATTGATTGGTAATGGCAGTTTGTTTTTGCAATCAGTGAAAGCTTGGCTTTCCAAGAACTTCTTCATGAAGGATTTGAGAGAAGTAGCCTATATACTTGATGTAATAATATATAGAGACAGATCTAAAAGGCTATTGGGATCATCCTAATCCCTTTACATAGAAACCATACTAAAAAGGTTCAGAATGGAGAATTCAAAGCATGGAAATATTCCAACGCAATCTGAAATCATCCTTTCTAAGAAGGACACTCCTCAATATCGATGAGGAGAAGGAAAGTATGAAGATGATTTCCTATGCTTCAGCCATCCATAATATATGATATGCTATACGCATTAGGATGCATAAGTTGATACCAGTCTAATCCTGGAGAAAAACATTGGACGGCTGTGAAATATATACCGAACTATTTAAGAAATACTAAGGACTTATTCCTGATATATGGTAACGAAGGCCTCCTTATGAAGGGTATACAAATTCAAGCTTTCAAAGTTATATATATGACAGTAGATCGGTGTTTAGTTACATCTTTATGCTTAATGGCGGGTTGTTACTTGGAAAAGTTTCAAACAAGAAACAATTGCTGATTACACGATGGAGGCCGAGTACGTTGCCCTAAATGAAACAGCTAAAGAGGTAGTCCAGATGCATAAGTTTTTGGGTGAGCTCGAAGTGATTCCCGATACCGAGAATCCTATAGCATTGCTCTATGATAACATTGTAGCAATATAGATCGCTGAGGAGCCTAGAGCACGCAAGAAGTCATGGCATATTCTTCGGAAGTGCCTTTAATGCTCTTTCTTATGGACACACTTTCTCTGCATTTTGACTAAAAATCAAACTATTTGATATTTCAACTAAAACACTAGTTCAACTTTGATTCTTGTCGAATGATATCTTCATATCCGTTCTTGGATCATATATGAAACCCACAAATACGATATCGCTCTCACTAACTTCGAGACAATTTTGTTGTTATGTGCAAATAGTCTATTCAAAATCATTATTTGGAATTTTCTGTTTCAACACATACGTACCAAAATATAAAGTCGTATCAAGGGATAATTTTGTTAGTGAAATCTGAATTAACTTGATTATGTCGAATGATGAATCTATTGTGTTAATTTCAGCAATTGAAATTTACGATGATATTATTATCAATGTTGCTCACTATATTCCAACTACATCAGTCTTTCTCCTGAAGACACATTTGTGGTCGATGGATCTTATCTCTTTGTGTACATCTATCAAAATTATATTTTGATACTGTACTTGGAATTCATTTTGGATTTTTTCATCATACCATATCATAGAGTCAATACTCTTAATGACTTAATAAACAATTGAGGATTATCTATTCTCGAAATTGATAGAAACTCATAGTTTCTCTTCAATGTTAAATAATGCTTGTTGGAGATTCTAACGCTTTGTGTTCATTTAGGTTTGGCTAATGTCATTTCATCCCTCGTAATCAGTTTTATCCTTGGATCATATATCCATTTTACTACCAATTCTTTCTAAAAAAATCCTTCCCTATGAAGTTGGTATTTCTTGAAACAACAATTATTTCTTAGATCAACAAAATGGGTATTCATAAAAATTTTGTGAACTATCGTGTAGATAAAACTAATTTAGTTTTTAGTTTACTATACTTCTATTCAAAACATAAAAGTGTCATCCAATGACCATCGTTTCCAAAATTCTTTTAGGGCTATTCATACAGGATCCTAATAGAGTTAGAGGTACACCCTAAGGGCAATTCTGCAATTTATTATAAATTAATTACTCTGTAATCAATTCTCGTTCGTAACAAAGGTGTTTTTAATTTTTGTTGTATATTTGTTATAATGTGTTATAAATAGTTAATTATTTAATTAAAATATATTATAATAGAAAATCCCTAAATGATGCGTCTGTGATAGTAATTACAAATAGCTGTAATCATAAATATTATATTATAATATTATAAAACACATCATTTTAAATGTTCCTAGTCAATCCTAGTCAAGATGCATCGAGACTAGACATCTATGTATCCATTGAAACTAGAGTACATAACGCTCTCTAAATGTTGAGCGGTGTACTACTCTCACGAATATGGATGCTAATATTCGAATTTGGCCGAAACCAAGTAAATTTGGATTTTACCGAAACCAAGTAAGCGATAAATTTAGCCAAAATATCAACCTACCTACTAAGTAACATATGAACGTTAATATTTGAATAGTTTGATGTTAATTTCTGACTAGATTTATGTCTCATGAGTCATACCACCGAAATGATGAATTTTCTTTTGAAAAAGAATTTAATTAGTTTATAATAGTTAAATTAATTAAATTAATTAATATTAATGAAATACTAATTTTAAAATTTTGAGTATGATTTGAGGAATAAATATTATAGAATATATTTATAATAGTTATAGATATATCGATCGATATACGATATCGATAAGTAATCAAATTAGATTCACTTAAATGAGATTTCTTTCGGCTTAAATGGGATAATGGCCCATGAAGATAGGTTGGTATTTTACGCTGTAATGAGGGCTATAGAGGGCATCCCAAATAAGTTATAGATGTTAGAATTGGATGGCTTTGATATAATGAGAATTGGTATGAGATATGATCCATTATTTTCTCTCTTCCATCCACTATTTAAACATCTCTAACCCTAATTAAAAATGATTTTTTGCCTGCCACTATTCCCATCCATTACTGGCTTCATCTCCTAGGAAATTAAGCAAATCAAACTCAAATCAATTCAAAAGATAAGTGCTATTTAACAGTCAAAGGTCTACGGTTCAAGAGTTAGCAGTCTACCGAATCGAAAAACTTTTAAATGAGAGAGAGTTCATCTTACAAGGTATGCTTTAAGGCATTGGTTTTAGGTATGTTTTTCCTGTATTATATAATTTTAAATTTCCCGGTAATATTTTATTATTCATATATATTATTATATTTTTAGTTAGATGACGTTCTTATATGTATTGATGTTGTCACATACTAGATTGGTTATATGTGTGTAATCATTAAAAATTATTCACATAAAGATCAGATATGCAAAATCGAATTTTTTAATTATAATTAATATTATTTTATTAAGTAATAATATATACATATAAATATATCATTTAATTATACTTATATAGTTTGTATTTAATTATAACGTCATTTCATGGCAATAATTGAAAATATATTTTTATACATGTATATTTACAGTAGTTATAATTTTTGACAACTGTAACAATTTTAATAATTATTTACTATTATTTAATATTATTTAAATCAATATACTGCCTAAATAATTCATATAAAATAAAAAAATTCCAAAATTAATTTTTAAATTTATAAAATTATTTTATCATGGAATTATTTTTTTTCCAGAAAATGAGAATAGAAAAAAAAATTCTATTTTTAAAATAATTATAATATACGATCAAAAAATAATTAATTAATAAAAAATAAATTTTCATGGAGAAAAATTATCATAATTTTTTCCAAACCTCAAAATATCATATTAGATTTTCTAAAAATTTGAAATTTGAAAAAATGCTTTGAAATTATTTCTACTAATATTTTATTGATTTTCGACTAATACATTTAGATATTATAAATATGTTTATGAATATATATATACACACTATTATATATACATAAATATTAGTTCAAATTTTTTATACTATATGTATATATATAATTCTACAATAATACGTACATATATATATATATATATATTATTAATATTTTACGCATACATAAGTGTGCACGCACGACACACACTTTACGTATACACACATATATATATATGTTTAAATACTTCCATTCTCATAAAATTATTTAAATAAAATTAACATATATACTTACATGTATATTTATAATATTTATATAAATAATAAGTTTAAATACATACATATATTTGGATAACTTATTATACATATCGGATGAGTTAACGTGTCTGTTGCAATGTGAATCCCAACATCTATACACGGGAATGCTATACCTTGCATGGATTATCACGTTACACATGCGCAAACTTACATTTATGTATATGATATATATATATATATATATATATATATCTGTGTGTGCGTGTGTACATATGTATATATATAATATAAATCAAATAAAATTGTACATAATTATAGATTTAAATAAAATATGAGATTTTATTTAAATAAAATTTAGAAATGTTCTAAATAAATTAGAGTTCATAGGCCCAATATAGATCCAATAAGAGATCATTTTTGAAATTCGCGCATAACTTCCGCTTCGGGCTGGCCCAGTCCCAACCATTCCTTTACATACAATTATTATGTGCAATCTTTCAACATGCACAACCTGCCAACTCCTTGGCCTGGGATATTTTAGGGTTTCTTACAAAACCTTATTTTGTATGGTTTTGCAAACTATTCTTTAGATGAAAATAATTTGAACCTAGTGTACGACCCTTAAGTATATGATATTATAGAAAGAAGTTAATTCAACTTCACCCACCATTAATCATACTTGGTTCAATGAAGTTCTATTAGCCTTTATTGATATATCATAATGTATTATAAGAAGAAGTGACTTTTGAGATCGAATCTTTATTAATTTTTAGTACATTCGGAACTATTTTTGACATATTTAATTATTCGATCAAATTCAATCAACTTTATTTCTATTGCACGTTATTTTATTTACTTCTGTTTTATACTCTACGAGCTTATCAAAGACATACTGCATGTGTATTAAAGACACATGCCTATGCTGGTGATAACTTACCGGTAAATATAATGAAGTACGTGGAACCATGTTGGTATTAATAGACTTGTTATTGCATACATTTATTTGTATCAATATGAAGAGTTCAATAACTCTTTTCATGCTCCCACTGAATGGGTGCTTTGCCCTTAATTGTTGGAGATATAATTAACTATTATCATATGATTCATGATCATATAATTAAATTATTTCTCAAAACTATAGCTTACTCTATAACTCCAAAATAATTGCAAATAATTTCATATACTTCTATACTTTTCCAATGCATCACATTTGTTATGAAAACAAATACCACAATATAGTTTTATTTTATAACGAATATTCATATTAAAATTAAACTATGTTTATTTTTCAGTCAACGCTGAAAAACAATTATTGTTTCATAAATAATGTTTGGTATGGTTTACAGAAATAATTTTCGTAACTTGATGCGACTGATAAGTGCTATATGGTAAGCTCCCACTATTTCTTCCATTGCTATTATAGCGTACAAAATACGGAGATCCATTCAACCACTTAATGTAGGCTATTTATTACATCAACTTTAACTAGTTTTACAGTTGAGAGTTTTCAAATCAAATATCTTAAACCCGGAAGAATAAATCTCATAGAAAACAATTTTTTTATATGAAAATACATTTTGGAATAAAAATCTTATTTCTCATTCCAATGTTACGTATCAGCTATTATTTTACAATTCTCAATTCCGATGTTTCTATATGAAGCAAAGGTGGCCATTTACTCTTTTCCTCAAAACTGTGCCTTAAGTTACATTTACTTCCACACGTTCGTATTCTTGATCATTCAAAAAGAAAACCCTTACTACAATATCATAACGAACTCTTTACAAAAGTGCATTTGATCATCCTTAACATTTAAGGACATTAAATATTTTGCACTTTACGTAAACTGATCAAGCTGACATTTCTACGATCAAATTCTTAGATCTGTCTGGTCTAGTGTTACATTTAACACATTATGAACTTTATTGTAATCAATTAAATCGAATACTCGATCTCATATTTCAATTTATTTTCTTATTTAGAATGAATTAATTTTATTGAAGCATCATACATTGCGAAATGTAACTGTTCACCGTATAACATTTATTTGTAATGGAATATGGATCAAATATCCATAGTTTTGTACTGCTTTTAGTGTTCGAAACTATTTCTATTGGAAGGCAATACACGGTCCCAGCCAAATAAACACATAAGTGACCAAATTACGAATGTATTTAGTAGTTGTAGAATTTGGCGCTTACATGGGAATTGAAACAATTACCTGCAAAATTATTAATTAGTAAGTATATTTTATATTTCTATTTGTCGACCTTTGATTCGGTTCATTTTTATATCTTAATTGATAAACATTTATCAATTATATTTATTTCACAAATTTATCAATATAGATTATTATAACTTTATATAGCATATGTTCTTACAATATTATAATGGTTAAATGTTACCATTTCATTTTTCTAATAAGGCTCCCATAGTCTTTTATGTTTCCCTAAACCCTAAGACGAAACATAGAAGTCTTTCGACTTCGCTAGTGGGTGTTAGGACTCGTTTGTCTTTGGATTCTAAACTTGAGTTTGCTCAACAAGCTATAATCCCATAAATGATAGATAACTCCTTAACGGTTGTATCACATACAACTCCTAACCCATGGTTCATTGTCATAATCTCATTTCGATGTTGAATTTTCTTAACAGGTCAAAAGAGATTATTCACTTGTACCTACCATTTTGTGACGGCCTAGGTATAGTATATGTAATTTGAGTTTGCTCAACAAATACATATAGTTATCTTACCTTGTCTATTCAATATATTAATAATACTACACATAACATCTCTAGCTTGAGTTTGCTCAGCAATTAAAGAGTATGCAAGTAATTTATTAATATATAAATGGTAAAGGGCAACATTATATTAAAGATTCATATCATTAATATAATGCGCTATATCGACTTATGGAATAATCTATTTTTTATGAAATTCTCTCATGATTCAAGTATCGGACACATCAGAAATCATGGTATACATATTTTTATATTTGTTTTTATTGCTTTACTACAAGACACACAGTGTTTAGCGATGGCATATTGCCTTCGATAGCCATCGCTAGCCGATAGCAAAATCCGATGCTTTCTTAGTCGTCAATCAAGGAAAGAGCGATGGCCTTAGCGACGGTCTTGTCGGTTACTTTTCGATGGCTAGCAATGAATAGTCGTTGCTAGTCGATGGACATATGTTATAGTTCTGTGCATCACGAATATGCCACTGGGTTGTTGTTAGCCATCGCCAGCCGTTGATAACCTGCTACCAATAGGCTATTGCTAACCTGAAAGTTTTGTTTTACAAATCGACTGCTATTTCAACCATTAAACCACACATATACATTCATCTATCCACCTCTTATACAATATATATAAACCCAACTTCACAAGTACAAACATCACATATGATTCACAATATCAAGTTAATATCACAAAAATCCATATTTACATCAACGTTCCATCAAACAACACAACCATACCTATAAATCCTCATTTCTATCAAATAACACAAACATCAAACATCCACAAAAACCCAAGTTTAACCATCAAACATCCACAAAAACCCAAGTTTAACCATCAAACATCCTCAAATAACATAACCATAAATAAATATCAAATCCATCAACATAGATCAAGTAAGTACAAACCAAAAACAATCAAACATCCATCAAAAAACAAAACCATACTCACTCTTCCTCATTTCCATCATTTCCCAACCATTGGGAAGGAAATGTCACGTGCTCTACCATATATGCTACAATCTGCTCATCTAGCAGCATAGTCAATCCACTCTTCTGCTAATCGTTCAATTATGTTACATAAGCTCCCAACTTTGCTATCTTCTCCTCGGCCTATGATTTCCTATGACTAGCCTGAAAAGTCCTCGCCTATAAATTAGTTAATAGCTAGTTATAATTTATACGTTATATTAAGTAAAAATTATAAATTAGTCAATGTAGTAGTTAAACTTAATAAACATTACCTCATGATTACCGTTACCGTAGTGTCCATTCTGCGTTGTCCTATTGGTCACATCATCAAAAATCCTATCCTCCTCCTAAATGTTCAAATCTTCTGGGTCAGTCACCTCCAGCACTTGAGCTCGCTCCATTTCAAACTTTTCCTGTGATTAGAAATAGAATTTTATCAAAATAAATATTCAATTCATAATTTATGTAATGTAGAATAAGAGAAAAAAATTAAAGCATGTTTACCATGATAACTTGTGATCTAGGCCTTGTCCAAGCAAATGTACCGAGCCATCTTCATTAGTGTGCTCGATGGAGTGCGTGCGGGTGAAGACCTCCAAATATGTAGGGTCACGATGCTTCTCCTTTTCTTGAAATTTATATGATTAAACAATGTATATATATGATTAAACAATCTTATAAGTATTTTATAATCGCAATTTATAAATTTACCATTTCCTTCCAATATTATTAGAAGAATTTTGATCCGCCTTGGTGTGTAACATGATTTTTATTCAAGTTTGCCAAGTTCCGTTAGGCAAGTTCCTGTAAATTTAACATAAAAGTTATATTTAACGTATGTAACTACTTAAATATATGATTAACTAAATTAATGCAATTATTGTACAAACTTTTAAAAAAATTATAATAATGATGTGAAACTAGAACTTACTCTCATAGAGGGAGTTTTCCAGTACTTAAGAAAGTCCGCCCAAATAGGAGCACTCATCCAATCGGATTTTTTGTTTTTTGTTTTTCGCCCGAGAGGGCGTCCTTGTAGTTTTTCCTCATTTTCTTATTCTAGTGGTTCCTAAACAGCTGTTGATCTTCGTCCTCTATAACGACCGTAGATTACATATTGAAATTAAAATGAATTATACATAGTATATTAATTTTCAAAGATCAGATATGTCATTTTCAAATGAATTATAAATTTATACTTAGAAACAAGTCGGCTCATATAGCATCCTTAATGTAAGGTGGGATTTCATCCCACGTCGGCCAAGAACCGGACATTCGACCCATGTACGCCTTTCTAGAGACAACCAAAATATAATCGAAAGGCTCCAGCTCAAAACCCCTATATTAATTTTGATGTAGATATTTAATAAATCGTAAATAATATACATGCACTAAATATTAGAGACGTTGTAATAAATTTGATACTTACTCTCCTATTTTGGGAGTTATACTCGCCCTTGGGCATAGATCAACCAAGCCACTAACACCCTCACCAACAGTAGAAGTAGAAGAATGAGATCTAGAAGGTCTTCTATAAGACATAATATATAGCTGTCACAAACACCATTTCATATAATGAAAAAATATATCATTTTATTATTCGAAACCATGTCCAATTAGCAACCACATAAAACTTCCACTAAAACTTCAAAAATGGAACAAGGTCTCCTAAATATATCGAATTAATAAAAGAGAAAAATACATCACAACATAGTCATCATCATTAATAACAGTGGAAACTCAGAATATAAATTATATAACAAGCGATATAAATATCCATCATATATACATTACATCGTCAGTAATTAATAACCAGTCTTTGTCGTTTTCTGATTTAGACTCGGTCTCGTACTCTATATCATTTTCCTCTGGACTCTCAAATGCTTCTATTAAAACAATTAATTCATCGTTCAAAGGCCCTTAATCAGTATGATCATAAGTTATTATTATTATTATTTAATTATTTGCCTCAAGATTTTCTTGATAAGCTGCTTCGTCCGGAATATTATTTCCATCAAACGTAAATCTAGCCTTTGTTTTAAAAGCAGCCGACCAATCTACTTTATCTCTTTTTAGGGACAGGTACGGAGAAAAATAACTTATAATGCTTGTTTGCCTAATATGAGAGGCTCATACTCATAGTAATGCGAGTTATGCTTTATTTCAATAAGCTTATAATCTTTATGCACGTGGATTTCAGAACCAGGAACATTGCTGAACCAATTGAATTTGAATAAAAAAACTTTTTCTGAAGGTCGTATAAAATATGTCAATTCTAAAACCTATGTTAAGATGCTGTAAAAATCTTTCATATATTAATCTGGATCATCTCTACCTTTGACAAATACACCATCTATTATATATTAATTTTTCAGCATATATTCCTTGGTGTTGAATTTAAATTCATTAATAAAGAATACTCGATAAATCTTGACATTTCTTTTTGGTCCTATCGTAAGATGTTTCAATCCTTCATCATAGACACAATTTCTTGGATCATAAACATAGTTCGAAAACCAATTAGCAAATTCTTTACCGAGATCACCATGTGGATGTTGTGATTCGTAAATACAGCAAATATATATAATTCATTAAATTATGATTTATAAGCATAATTGAAATAAATATTAATTTGGAAATTCATATATCGAGAATTATTATTTAATATTACCTCATAAATGGTGCAACTTCAACACAATTAATAAGAACATATGTGTGTGCTACATTGTAATCTTTATCGTCTAACCATAGTTCCACACATTTTCCAACAGGTGGGCCATGTTGTCTAAAAATATATAATATTTATTAAGAAGAATCATGTTCAATGGCTTCATCGTTATAAGGAATACTTATAAATGATAAGTTCATATGGTTGCTGAAATAATGAGAGAAAAAGAATGAAGCTTCTTCTTCAAGATATGATTTGCAAATCGAACTGTCAACTCGTGCTTTTTGTCTAACTTTTTTCTTTATATGATTCAAGTACTTATTACATAATAAATTAAATTAAAATTTTAAATTAAAATTAATATTACAGATATTCAATATTACTTCTTAAATGGAAACATCCATCCATATTGCATAAGACCTTGAATAAGTGCTTCGAATGGAAGATGAACGGGTAAATGCTCCATTACATTAAAGAATCCATGAGGAAATATTTTATCAAGTTTGCAAAGCAGTGTAGGGATATCCTCTTTAAGTTTACATATATGCTCGACTTTTAACATAGTCAAACTGTTATCTAGCCTTTTGGCAAGGCCGTGACACCAAGAAATTAACTGGAAATCAAAGACAGATAATCCTGAAAAACGGTTATACATAGGTTCGCTATGGATACCGGTAGATTTTTCCTGAGTCCGGATCAAGCTACAGTTGATATGACACGACAAGCAAAGTCACAGAAGCCAACGTTCCAAATTTTAAGTCAATCCGAGTTAATATGCTCGAGATATGATCGATGTAAGCCAAGAAAATAAACTCGTTTGTATCCATCGGTTAATCCTATTCACATCGGTTTCGTTCGAATCCATCAACAGTGGCTTCCCTCGTATCCATCGGAATTGACCCACTTCGTATCCATTCACAACCACCCATTTCATATCCATTAGCAGTGGCACGGTAGTCCATTTCATATCGATCCAGTTTCAAGCATGCTTCGTATCGATCGGCCATAGATCGATACGAAATCAACACCTCCCATCGATACGAAACCAAATACTCGACGATCGATTCGAAGTGGAACACAGGGCATCGATACGAAGTGGAGCACAAGATATCGATATGAAGTGGAGTACAACAGAAGCGATACGAAGTGGAATGCATAAGATCGATACGAAGAAAGCACATTCAAGTGGAAGACTCGGTCACTCGACATGAAAAGTAGATCGATGCTAAAGGTTAGCGCCACATCAACTAACATCACGTGCAGAACCATCGATACGAAGCAATCGATACGAACAGTATCGATACGAAGGAGCTGTGTTTTGCAAATCCTAACTTGCATCGATCATAACTCAAAATCTACAAGTCCAAATGCCACCAAATTTTCACTAGAGCTTGCATACATCCTCAGGAATGTCCATGATCGATCCTGACTCGATTGGACTAAATCCAGATCGATACGAATTGCGTTCGTATCGATCACGGATCGACTCCAAACGGTCAAGGATCGATCGCGTGGGCCCACCCACGTGAGAGAAAAGGTCTTTCGAGATCTGAGCGGGATATTTGCAGCCTACGCCTATAAATAGCAGCCCAGGACCTACTGAAAAAGGATTTTGGTCACTTCTACGTCCAGACTCTGCCGAAATCACCATTGTACTCGAATTTTACTGTTGTAACTCATTGTACCAGCAAGCAAAAATCGATAAAATTAATCATTTCACAGTGGACGTAGGCCATACACCGAACCACTCTAAATTCGTGTGTTTCTGTGCATTTTTCTTACTTATTATTGGTGTGTTTGTTAGATTTTCCTCTTTTTCCATTTATATTCTTCATTTTATCTCTTCAAACACATTCGAAGAGTGTTGTGCCCAATTTTGATACAAACACTTTGGTGCTTTCACTGGGAAAACCCAGTTTTTCTCCTGCTCATTGAATTTACTACAGATATCGGATTGCAAGAATCCAAGGAGAAGATCCAGATTTCAAGTTCAGAAGTTCTTCCATCCTATTCAGATTTGTACCAAGTCTAGGAGAGAGCTTCACAATCCACCATGGTCAACACTAGGACTACTTCAACTGCCGCAGATCCAGAAGGACGGGACTGATAGAACCTCGCGTAACGTCCTCCTACCAATCAGAATGCTGTCGGACCTTCAGATTCGCAAGGCCCCATTACCAGAGAAGAATTTCAATTGCTAATGCAAGAGCTGACACAAAGCCGCCAGCAGCTTACTCAGTAACTCCATGCTAACGCAGAATTGACCAATCAACTAAAACTTCAAAGATGAAGGAGATCCAGAAGGGATCAGGCATCCTATTCATCGACTGAAAGTTCAGCCTCTTCTGACTTTAATCATAGATCCACGCGCCCATGACTGGACAGAAGTTACACATAAGCCATTGGGCATCAGCACACATTGAATCTTGGGCAACCGAGAGTTGGCCCGTCAACCAGCCATCAGACTGGACCCTCCTCCCGAGGAAGTACTGCCCCATATCACATTATCGACAACCGCACTACCACTACTACTGAATTGGGAGTTGATGCTCAGAACCGATCCGACCCACCGCCAACGCAATCATACTCCTGAGCCTTATGTCTCTAAAGACATAGAACCAAGGAGGTGAGACATGGACCGTCGATCGCAACCGACCCCTCCTCACATTGTGGAACCCGACCACACCTTGGCTCAGTAGGCTCAGAATGTTCAGATGCCAGATATCCCGACAATGATCCGTCAAATGATCCGTGAAAGTCAGGGCCTTACTAACAACGACTGGGGAATCTCCCGGAGTCATACCCCTTTCACTGATGATATACTCTATGCTGAACCACCTCGGCGATTCAGGATGCCAACTCTACCCATTTATGAAGGGAGCTCTGATCCTAATCTGCATATCTTAAAGTACGAATGGTTAATGAACGCCACACGGGCTGATGATGCAGTCAAGTGTCGAAGTTTCTCGATTTCCCTAGGGGCATAACAAATATGTGGTTTACCCGTTTACCACCTCGGTCTATCTCGTGTTTTGATCAGTTGGCCACAAAGTTTGTTGAACAGTTCTGCATGCATGTCACAAAGCAGAAAGATGTTAACACCTTGTCTAGCATCACTCAAGCTCTTGGAGAGACACTTAGACATTATTTGGAGAGGTTTCATGCTACATGCACTAAGATTAGTAATCCCAATGATAACCCTATTCTGATGGCATTAACTAAAGGGATCGATCCCGATTCTGAATTCGGCAATTGGTTGGCCAGAAAACCTCCTACATCATTGGACCATTTCTATTCCAAGGTAGCTCAGTTCTTGAGAAGGGAGGACGAAATAGTATAGGAAAAAGGAAGACGCAGGACCCAGTGTGGAAGGAATCTAGAGAAATGTTGCTGTTAAACAAACCGGGGAGAGTTCCGGAAAGGTACAACTGAACATACAGAACAAAAAGAATCAACAGAAAGGAAATGGAGATCAAAACAGGAAACGGGATCAAAATCGTGGGCCGCGATGTAGGGCTCCTATGTTTGATAATTATACCCCTTTGAATACGTCGTTGGAGAATGTGTACTTGCAGACCTGCAATACTATCAAGTATAAGAAACCTGCTCTGAAGCGGTCATCGGAAAAACAGATTCAGACAGAAAAGTTTTGCAGATTTCATGATAGCTATGGCCATAACACGAATGAGTGCCGTAATTTGCAAGATATTATTGAGAAATTGATACGAGAGAGAAAGTTGGAGCAGTTTGTGCGGGCGACGCAATTAGGAGGTGCGGGCCCATCGAATCAGAACCTTATGCCGAATCAGGCAAGACAGAAGGAACCCGCTCGTACTGGAGGGAGGTTGGTGATTAATACTGTTAACGGTGGTCCACATCCAGCAGATCGGAGCTGGAGGGAAATGGAGTCATATGCCAGCTCTATCAGGCATGCGGGCTTCGAATGTTGTAGTAATTTGGAAGATGGGGCTCCGGCCAAACAACATAAAACGATGACTAACGACATCGTGTTTCGAGACCGAGATGTCGACAGAGTCGAAGCCCCAACCATTGATCCACTTGTCATTTCAGCTCAAATAGGTCCTGCCTGGATGAAGAGGATCCTAGTGGATAGTGGAAGTTCAGTAAATATACTATTTAAGCGAGCTTATGATCAGATAAAAATGGAAGCAAAAGATCTGAGGCCTTGTCAGTTCCGCATCCATGGCTTCAATGGAAGTGCGACTATACCCACTGGGATGGTGGAGCTACCAGTGGAATTGGGAATTGCAGAACGCTGGAGAGTCCAGATATTACAATTTGTTGTATTGGACATAGACTCGCCATACAATGCTTTTTTGGGCCGACCGGCCCTAGCCGAGTTCAGGGCTGCCATTGCCCATTGGTGTATGACTTTAAAATTCCCTACCGACAGTGGAGTCGGAGTTGTTCAGGGAGACCAGGCTGCTGGATGAGCTTGTGATGTTGTTGGGCTGCGGGAGGCGCATCAAAAGGAAAAAGGAAAGGGCGTAGAGGAATCTCTCTACGTCTGATTTGTAGAAAATTGATAGCTAACGCCTGGGCCTAGGCCTGGGCACCCCAACCAATTCCCAAGGGATCTTAACTTGAGAGATACTGAAAGTGAAGACGAAAGTAAAGACAGTCAAGGTTCCCCGGCCGAGCTGACGATCGATGTTTTGATCGACAATAGTGACGATTCTAAAATGATAAAGATTGGATTTCAGCTAAGCCAACAGATGCAGGAGGAATTGGTTGAATTTCTCTGGGCAAACCTCGACGTGTTTCCTGGACACATTCTAACATGTGTGGAATCTCCCCGAACATCGCGAGCCATACATTGAATATTGACCCGCGGCATATCCCGGTCAAGCAAAAAAGGCATGGTATGGATCCAGAGAGATCGCCGCCCTTAAGGAAGAGGAAGAAAAACTCAAATCGAATAGGTTTATCCGAGATGCAATATATCCGAAGTGGGTGTCAAATCCTGTACTTTTCCAAAAGCCAAACGAGAAATGGATAACATGCGTTGATTATTTAGACTTGAATAAATCTTGCCCTAAAGACAGTTTTCCACTCCCCTGAATCGATCAGCTCGTAGACTCAACGGCTGGACATGAACTCTTATCCTTCATGGACGCGTATTCTGGCTACAACCAGATACCCATGCACTTACCTGACCAGGAGCATACCAGCTTCGTAAACAATATAGGATTTATTGCTACAAAGTTATGCCTTTCGGACTCAAGAACACCGGGTCAACTTACCAACGATTAGTTAATTGAATGTTCGCTCACCAGATCGGAAAAACCATGGAGGTATATGTGGATGACATGCTAGTGAAGTTGCAATTCTCCATTGATCATATTAAAGACCTGGAATCAATTTTTAACATCCTCTGAGAATATAGAATGAAGCTTAACCCGTTAAAATGTCACTTTGGGGTCGCATCCGGAAAATTCCTTGGGTTTACCGTCAACGCTCGCGGAATCGAAGCAAATCCCAAAAAGATCGGGGCAATCAAAAATCTTGAGACCCCAAGAACTATAAAGCAGGTCCAGGGCCTCAACGGGAAAGTAGCAGCACTGAGCAGGTTCATTTCAAAATCCACCGATAAATGCATTTCCTTTTTCGATTTGATCAGAAAAGGGAAACAGAACTTTGAATGGACTACGAAATGTGAGGGCGCATTCCGAGCACTGGTTCAACATCTCTCCACACCACCCATTCTGTCAAAGCCTATTGATCACGAGAGACTGTACATCTACTTGGCAGTGTCAGAAAACGCAATCAGTGCTGCCCTAATTCGGGAGGAAGACCGGATACAATGGCCAGTATATTACATTAGCAAACGACTGACCGGAGCAGAGAGAAATTACCCGAAGCTAGAAAAGTTGGCTTTTTGTCTTATTATTGCCTCAAGGAAGCTCCGTCCGTATTTCCAGGCTCATCCTATCACCGTCTACACCGACCAGCCGTTACGACAGGTCCTTACACGGCCTGAGACGTCTGGTAGGTTACTTAAGTGGAATATCGAGCTAAGTTAGTTTGACATTACCTACACTCCAAGGCGAGCTATCCAAGGACAAGTCCTAGCAGACTTCATCCGAGTTAACTATCCCAGAGGACTTGCACGAAACCAGTGAATCTCCCAAGTATATCTGGAAGCTACATACCGATGGTGCATCAAACGACCGCTTTCAGGCGCTTGAGTTGTGCTTGAAACTCCTAAAGGTCGATCTATATGCTATGCTTTAAAGTTCAATTTTCGTGCGACAACAATGAAGTCGAATATGAAGTCATGCTTGCCGGATTGAGGCTTGCTAGAGATTTAAGAATCATTACTATGGAGATTTATTGTGATTTGCAATTGGTCGTATGTCAAGTTTGGGGGGAGAACCAGGCCAAAGACAAAAGGCTGACAGCTTACCTAGCTCGGGTCTAGGAGATATTGAATCAGTTCGATTATTATGCCATTTACTGCATACCCCGAGAGAGCTCTCAAAAAGCGGATTCATTAGCAAAGTTAGCCAGTACAGGTGAGGCACAGCAAATAGGAATCATTACCGTGGAAACATTATCTTCCCCGAGCATCGATCAGATGGAAACAGATTGGGTATTTGAGGTCATTCCCGATAAGGAGTCATGGATGATTCGGAAACTATCTCGAGCATGGGACCTTGCCGGAGCGCAGGAGTGAAAGAGACAGGTTCTTCGAAAAGCTTCATGGTTCACTATTAAGAATGGAGTCATTTATAGAAAAGGGTACTATGTTCCTTTACTCAGGTGTATCGCTCACGATGAAATCAAATGAGTATTGCTTGATATGCATGAAGGAGAATGTGGCGATCACACCGGGGGACAAGCTCTTGCCAAGAAAGTGCTCCGATACGGATACTATTGGCTGACCGTAAATTGCGATGCATCGGATTACGCCAAAAATGTGACAAATGTCAAAAACATGCTCGAATTTCTAGAGCCCCACCTACCAAAATAACTCAGATGGTCAGTCAATGACCATTTGTAGTATGGGGGATTTATATTATTGGTTCTCTACCTCTAGCCAAGAGTGGTGCGAAGTACGCCATCGTTGCGGTTGATTACTTTACTAAGTAGGTGGAAGCTGAATCCCTTGCTACCATCACAACGAAAAAACTGATCAACTTTGTTGTACGCAACATTATCTGTCGATTTGGTCTCCCACATACCATCATCACCAACAACGGAACCCAATTCGATAGTGTTGAATTTAAGAACTTCTGTCAACGATTCCACATCCAGAAGAAGTTCTCCGCAGTTGCACACCCTCAAGCGAATGGACAGGTTGAAGTTGTTAATAAAGTTATAGAGTCTATTCTGAAGAAATGACTGAAAAAGGCCGGGGGCAAATGGGTCAATGAACTTCCTATGGCCCTATGGGCTTATCGGACAACCCACAAATTCGCAACCGACTACACTCTATTCTCTCTATCCTACGGTTCAAAAGCCGTTATTCCAGTCGAGATGGAGGTTCCTTCTCATCGTGTGACATATTATGATCCGAAGACAAATGTTATATTACTTGCCGAATCTCTGGATTTATTGGATGAGAAGCATGAAGAGACTGATTTGAGGGCAGCCGCATACCGAAGTCGAGTCGCCCGGTTATACAATGCCAAGGTCCGACCCCGAACCATTGAACTCGGCGATCTCTTCCTCAAAAGAATTTACCTGATTCCTTCACATATGAAACAAACATGGGAGGGGCCATATGTCATTAAACGAAAGCTCGGAGATGGCACATTCAAATTATCGATTGTTGACGGTCTCCTTCTGCCAAGAGCCTGGAACAATGAAAGTCTACGCCGCTACTATACATAACAGGCTTTGTTTATTTATTCAGTCTATTTTTCATTTACAATTTGTTTATGCATTTCGAAATTTTAATTTGTAATAAGGCAACTGACTTTGCCGTGTTTTCTTATTTCAACAATAAAATGCAATCTCTTCGAGCCAGAGCTATGATTTATTTGAAATGCATCATATGACCATCACTATGCACGAAGAGCTAAGTTCCACCATATGGTATGATTTATTCAAATAGGGAGTGACTGTGATGCGATCGGTCACTCACTAAGTGAAACCCAACCTCGGGGACAAGCCATCACACTGAAGCCAAAAAAGGATTGATACACGACAGTCCTCTAATTAACTCCAGATTCCCAGAGTGCAAACTGGAGTATAAACTTATAAATGTGGTTTCGAAGAGGGTGGATCCACCCACCTAACGAATTCGCCCGTATACAAACCAAGTTTGAGGAGGATGGACCCGTCCATCTAACGACCTCACTTGTTAACTCAGGGTGGATGTGAGCCGACCATCCACGATCCTGATAGATTCGCCGTTCCCGGAGTGCGAACGAAATCCTAAAGCCTAAGTAGATGTGACTAACCATCTGTCGGCCAACTCCAGATTCCTGGAGTGCGAACTGGAGTATAAACATAAATACCAAGCGGGTGTAATTGACCACCCATCAACTAACTTCGGATTCCCAAAGTGCAAACCGGAGTGTAAACATCGACTAACTCTGAATTTCCAGAGTGTGAACCGGAGTATAAACATCAACTAACCCCAGATTCCCAAAGTGCGAACCTGAATATAAACATGAATCAGGTGTGACTGATCACCCGCGGGTCAATCCAAGTCCCCAGAGCGTGAACAGAGTTATAAACATCAAACGAGCGTGACTAATCGCTCATAAAATAACTCTAGTCCCCGGAGCATGCACGTATCTCTACATCTCAAGTGGGCATAATCGACCGCCAATCTACAAGTACAATCCCCAGAGCATGGATGCGATCACCAATAGATGAGCAAGTGTGATTTGACCACCTGAACTCGTTTTGTTTCGGTCCTGCTTCAACGAAATTAACTTCGACATATTAAAGGCAATCAACGATTGTTACCAATCTTTTCAACTAATCCCCGAACTGGGGACAGAACTTAAGTACCAACCACTGATTGAAACAGTGCAATATCGAGATTCGACTTAACGCTCGATCGCGACCCGAAGTCGTAGCTCCAGAATTTAGCAACTAAACCCGGGTTCGATTAAAAGACTAAAACTTCACAAGTGTGTTGAATAGAAGTTCGAACGCTAAAATACTTAAGCGAATAAACATAAGCTGAGCTGAAGACAAAATGGAATATTATTTCAACTATACTTCGGAAAAGAAGGATAAGTACAAAATTATTCCAAAATCCTACTAGCAGGGGCCGAACCCGCGTCTATACACGGCCTACAAAAAGCAAAAGTAGATTCCTGTCTGTTTACCAAAAATGAGCCAAAAAGACATATCTATTCTTTTTTTTTCTCGGATCCTTCTTCGGCGTTGACCCGCTGGATTCGCCGCTTGGCTTTCTCTTCGAGCCCTTACCTTTTGGCGGCTGACCTTCAGTCGGAGGCATTATGTTAACTTCCTCCTCCAAACTCACATGGATTGGAATGCTTCCTGAAGGCGGAGTCGAAGGGATAGGATCAATGTTAGCAGGCAGAGGAGGCACACTCGTGTCGACGACCGTGCCACCAGGAAAAATCATTTGCAAAAGAGCTGGGCCAGGACCTGCCATTCCACCTCTAAAGCTAATGGCCTGCGTAGCTGCTTCCATCTCAACATTAATTTTGGCTATTATCTCCTCCTCACGAATTGTTTGAGCCTCGCCGGGAATGCTAGCAGTTGGGCCCGAAGAGATAGTCACAGGTGCACTCTCACTCATGACAAACAGCAGATCAGCAAAGGGGTTACTGTGATGACCGATAAGTTCCTCCATCATCTGTTCATCGAAAGTAAGTATGCTCCCATGTACCTCATCCGTAGGTGCAGTAGCCGCTGTCGTGGTCGCTTCCATTATGATAGCCTCCTGCTCGTGATGCAACTCTTGGGTTGCAGGAGGCATGGCAGATGAAGCTCCTATCACTGAATAGAGATAAAGATAAAGCTATTAGTGATTGCTTCAAATAACGCTTCCCACACTGAATGAGCATAAGAGATGTTCAGAATACCTTCCTCAGAATGACTTGCAAGCGGAACTGGAGCAGCTTCAGTGACGTGCTCGTGAACTGGAGATAATTGCGATTGATTAGGATTATAAGTAGGAACGGACTGAGGATCAACCATGGATGTAGATTCAGGCTGAGTTGGCACGAGAGTTTCAAAACTCGCATCGTGGCGCTCAATACCAGAACCCTCTCCAGCTTCCGAATGCTGAGTGCCAAGTTTCTCCTTTTCATATAGGATCGTGATGTCATGGAGAACTTTTCTTTCATCTTCACTCAGCACCTGATTCTCCAGTTCGAATTCACCAACAGATTCAGCTTGGTGTTCTGCCTTTTCATCTTCCACCAAGCGGCCCCAAGCATTATACAAGTGTGATGGATAGTTATTGAGCTAGGTTAGGTTTCAGTGCTTCAATATTTTAGCGTTGTATATGATGAGAAGATCTTCAATGTCAGTCTCTAACCTGGCGTCCGCCGCTTTTACTTCATCCTCAATCCTGGCCTCGGCCTCCTGAATCTTAAGTGTTGTTGTGTCTCTCTCATCCCGGAGCGCTACAGCTTGTTCACACGCCTCCTGGGCGGCTTTGTTCGCGTCGTCTTTTTCCTTGACGATTTCGACAAATTTGGCCTTAAGATCCTCAAGCTCCTTCAGCGCGACATCCCTTTCGGCCGTAATAGTTATGTTTCGATGGCTTATCTCCTCGACTAAAGCAAAATGCGACTGTCGCGTCCTTTCCATGGACCGATTTGCCTCATCGGCTTTCTTAATGGCCTCTATTTCCGACTTCCTGGAAGATTCGGCCTCATTGTTAAGCATTTGTATTATACGGTCCTTTTGAGCGATATTGGTTTCTAACTTATCGATTACTTTTGCCCGCTCAAAGGCCATCGCTGATGCTTTATCCGCAGTCTTCATCCACTCACTATATTGGTTGTAAACATCATGGATATTATCATGCATAGTTTGTTCCGCCTCAACTGGGTTTCTCTTTAAATACGGAGGGAAGATGAAGCTGTCAAAACAGATGTTTGGGATGTCTTTTTTCAATTGGGCGATCCTGATCGCTCCTTCTCCAGTGGGCTCGGTGACCGCTTATTCAATGATAGCGGGAGTTTCAGCCTTGGTTCTACGGCGTTGTGAATCAGACCTGGGAGCTTGAGAAGACGGTTTTTGGCGTGGAAGCTCTAAGGGTTGTTTCCCGTGATCGGAGGGTAGTGTTGGAGCTCGAGGAGGTGGAGAATGTGATCTGGATCGATGTATGTATTCTCTATCTCTATCCCTCTCCCTCTCATAACGTTCCTGGTTGGAATAACCGCGATCGCGGTCTCTATCAGCTTCCCTTCTACGGGACTCGTAGTATGAACTGGATGACTGGTGTGCAGAGCGAAGGCTTCCTAGCATAGATTCTCGCCTAGTCATCGTATCTGTAAAATGGAAAGAAAAGCAGAACCAGTAATCTCCAGAAATGAATAACTTATGATTGGAAATCGTGTAGTGCCGTAAAGTGTATGTATGCATGTGTTAAACCCCCCGACCAACCGGATATGTCAGCCACACTTGTAGGAAGTGACTCGCTTAAATCTAAGGCACTTTGAAGCCCTTCCAATCCGGTGTTGTGTTGGAGCGACACATAGTCCGAAATTGGAATGTCAGCGAGCCCTTCGAGAGGATTCTCTATTTGCGAGGGAGGAGCCTCCAAAATTCTAACACTGGAGGTTGGCAGGGACACGACTATAAATTTTCATCTTGAAGACTTATGACGCTTATGTGCTACTGCCTTGCCTTTCCTCCTTCCCTCTAAATCCTGAAAACTGTCAGGAGGCCCGACTACGGGTTCGTCGTCAGTGGGCGTATTTTCTTCATCGCCCTCCTCTGCTATTACAACCCCGGACGCTTTACGCTTCACCCGTCTCGCCGGGGCTGCCCTAAGCGGTCTCTCAAGTCTTATGCTCTGGTTTTGATCGATTAGCCCAACAATTCTCAAGTTTATATCGGTAAGCACCGAGTCAATTTCTCTCATCTCGCCCGACACTTCCTGAAGAATCCGTACTATTTCTTTAAAGTGAGCACCTTCGGGACGCGGAATTGCGGCTGTAAAGGAAAGAAGATATTAGTTTCAATGTCAGTTATGACTATCTCGTTAGCTACTGGGAAAATTGCAGCACTTACGTCTGACTAACCACCAACTGGCAAACCCTGGAGGGTATCGGACATAGAACCACTCCGTCTTAAAGTAGCTAAGCCTAGTCCAGGATCTCGTCACCACTTGGAAATTCCTAACTGCCTCTAGAAACATGAATGAAGGATTGTCTTCCCGACTCTTGACATTAAACAAGTATCTGATTTCCTCCGGAGTCGGGGATCGAAAGAGATGTTCCATGAAAGCAATGAATAGACTATTCAGTAGTGCATATCTATTTGGATGTAATTGTGACGGAGCGATTCTAAAGAAAGCCAACACTTCTCGAATATACTGGTTGAATGGAGGAAGTGTTCCCCTTTTGCACGAATGTCGATTAAAGGCTGTGAATCCTCCTGGGGGAGCGTGTGGCATGTCATTTGGTCCAGGAAGTAGAACGACGTCTAATGGTAGACCGTGTCTTAGGCATATTCGCCCCAACATATCTTCGGAGATATTGGATAGCGTAGAATCTTGGGGATTCGCGATAAAAGTTGCTCCTGGCAGATCGTAAGGAGCTGGACCTATTACTTCGGCTGCAATGGCCGGGATCTCTATTATCGGAAAAGATGAACTTTGAGTTTCCTGCTACTGTGAACTTGTAGATTCCATAACTATAACTCATAAAAACCATCATTAGATGATAATAAGACCGTGTGTTCCCCAGTGTGAAGTGCATGAATGTGTTGTACAGTGCAGTGCTACATAATACTTCAAAGATTCTACAAAATTTGAGAAATGTTCAAACGACAAGACTTTGAAATTCAACTGGAGTGACCGTCATCGCTGACCGTCACAACAGTGCCATCCAAACTTTAGAGACCGATCTGAGTTAAAGTTGTCACAATTTTGTCAAGTTACAGTTCTATCAAATGAGCTTCGAAAGGCGGTCAAATGTGCAGTGAAAAAGGCTAAGTTCAATTATGCAAGGCTAAAGCTCGTCGGAGTTAAGTGTTCAATTATTCAAAATTTTCGTATCCATCAAGGTCAAGACTTGGATCGATCACCAAAGGCTCCATTCGTATCGATCATGAAAACAGCAATTCGTATCAATTATAGTACGCCCCTTCGTATCGATCACCTAAAAGCTATTTCGTATCGATGCAATATTCTCTCTTTAGTATCAATCATCAATCGGCATTTTCTCATCGATCGCCAACTCTAAACTACGTATCGATCGCCCTGGATCGATACAAGTATCGATCGTCAATCGATCGATGCAAATACTCGCTTCCCTTTGATACGAAGCAGCTCTGTCAACCGATACGAAGTCGTGTTACATTTGGATTGATACGAACTCGTCCTTCATCCATCGTCGATACGATAGCTCCTAGACTTCTTCTGCAATCAACCCAAACTCCATCTCCTCCTTCCTCGACCTTGCTCTATCCCACCTCCGGCCTCCTCACAACCAGAATCGACCACGAGTATGGGAGGAATGGCACAAGAACTCGAATCTCATCATTTTAGAGTGGTTTTGATTAGTTAATTACCTAGCTAAGCGGTCGGTTTGAAGAATTAATGAGTTTTTCAATTTGGAGACGAACGGTTCTTTTTTCTCGGTCTCTAGATGATACGAAGGCTGAAGGAAGAATGAGCAAGTAAAAATTTTCTAAGTGTAAAATTGCATATATACATGGAGGGTAGAGGTCGATTCGTCTCCCAGTATGAAAAGACTGAATGAAGAGGTGTACACCGTACCGATACGAAATGACATGTTCGTATCCACTGACCATTGGCTCGGTAACTACCATCGTGTCCATTCACAGCCAATCTGAGATGAAGCAATTTGAATCCATATAACAAGCAACAAAGACAGAGCTCATGTGGACTATTCAAACCCATGAAGGTGCATCGATAAAGGAGCAGTAAGGTTACATTGGAACCACGTGACTCCATCGATACGATACGTTCATTTCGTATCCATCAGCGCGAATTTCATCGATGCGAAACACATAAAAGAGTCTCATTTACACTGCTCAGCTCCCTCAATACGAAGTGTCATTTTCATATCCACCTGTTCAAGGAACATAAAAGCTTCATATCCATTGACACGAAGCATCACAAAAAAACCATCATGTTCGTATCGGTGGCCATCGATACGAAGCATTCATTCTAACATTTAAACTCAATCCAAGAGAGGATCGATGCGAAGAGAAACTCCAAAACAACCATCAAGTGTTGTTACAACTCGAACTTCACATCAATTCAGGAGAGGATTGATACGGAATTCGGTGCAACAAAACTGACAACGACTCGCGAACGTGTGAACGTTAGCGAGAGTCAGACTAACATACAAACATGTATGACGGACTAACATTCGATTTTTGAAATTCACAGGAAGTGAATGCTCACCTAATGACAATTATAACAATAAACAACAGTTTGCTATCGTTCAATACTCAGTTACAACAGTGCACGGTACAACCATTGGCAGACAACTATTCATTATTTATATTACTAAAGGTCAGTCAAAGATTATATCTTTCGACGAAAAGACAACAACCGTTCAACAAGTCAGATAGAACTTTTCAGAATGAAGATTATAGCTTCTCAAAGCACGTCATGTCCTCACAAGACGCACTTTGGGGGGCAAAAGTTATCCCGCCTTTTGGCAAGGCCGTGACACCAAGAAATTAACTGGAAATCAAAGACAGTTCATCCCTGAAAACGGTTATACACAAGTTCGCTATGGATACAGGTAGATTTTGCTTGAGTCTGGATCAAGCTACAGTTGATATGACATGACAAGCAAAGTCACAGAAGCAAACGTTCCAAATTTCAAGTCAATCCGAGTTCATATGCTCGAGATATGATCGATGTAAGCCAAGAAAATAAAATCGTTCGTATCCATCGGTCACTCCTATTCACATCGGTTTCGTTCGAATCCATCAACAGCGGCTTCCCTCGTATCCATCGTAATTGACCCACTTCGTATCCATTCACAACCACCAATTTCATATCCATCAGCAGTGGCATGGTAGTCCATTTCGTATCGATCCAGTTTCAAGCATGCTTCGTATCGATCGGCCACAGATCGATGCAAAATCAACACCTCCCATTGATACGAAACCAAATACTCGACGATCGATAAAAAGTGGAACACAGGGCATCAATACGAAGTGGAGCACAGGATATCGATACGAAGTGGAGTGCAATAGTAGCGATACGAAGTGGAATGCATAAGATCGATACAAAGAAAGCACATTCAAGTGGAAGACTCGGTCACTCGGCATGAAAAGTGGATTGATCCTAAAGGTTAGCGCCACGTCAACTAACATCACGTGCAGAACCATCTATATGAAGCAATCGATACGAATAGTATCGATACGAAGGCAGCAGTGTTTTGCAAATCCTAACTTGCATCGATCATAACTCAAAATCTACAAGTCTAAATGCCACCAAATTTTCACTGGAGCTTGCATACATCCTCAGGAATGTCCATGTTCGATCCCAACTTGATTGGACTAAATCCTGATCGATATGAATTGCGTTCATATCGATCATGGATCGACTCCAAACGGTCAGGGATTGATCGCGTGGGCCCACCCACATGAGAGAAAAGGTCTTCCGAGATCTGAGTGGGATATTTGCAGCCTACGCTTATAAATAGCAGCCCAGGACCTATTGAAAAAGGATTTTGGTCTCTTCTACGTCCAGACTCTGCCGAAATCACCATTGTACTCGAATTTTGCTGTTGTAACTCGTTGTAACCAGCAAGCAAAAATCGATAAAATCAATCATTTCATAGTGGACGTAGGCCATACGCCGAACCACTCTAAATCCGTGTGTTTTTGTGCGTTTTTCTTACTTATTATTGATGTGTTTGTTAGCTTTTCCTCCTTTTCCATTTATATTCTTCATTTTATCTCTTCAAACACATCCGAAGAGTGTTGTGCCCAATTTTGGTACAAACACAAACAAAACCATTTATAAAACAAACTTAATTCTGCTATAACACTCCATACTTATACGGGCAACAGTTCTATGAAAACCAGGGTAATAAAATTTCCATCATGACATGGCAATCTTGAGTTTTCATCCCACTCAGTTTATTGTTTTTAAGGTCAACACATCTACGGAGATTAGAAGAAATCCCATTAGGACATCTTAGTCCTTCCACCCACTTTAACATGAGTTTTACTTGCTTTCTGTCTAGCTTATTGCATGCTTTGATTTTTTTTATTATCATTAGGCATTATATAAAGTTTGGGACATTTACATAATTCTGCTATATCATGTCTTCAATTCAGATCGTCCTAAGTTTTTCCCCTTAGCATTCAAAATTGTATTAAACACATTATCAAACAAGTTTTTTTATTTTCCATCACATCAACATTATCAAACACATTACCTAGAATTTCGTCTGTACTCCGGTTTCTTATATTTTTGGATATTCCTTTACAAGGTCATATATTTCTACGCTTGACCAAATCATTGGTGGTTATCTACTCTCTGCTCTATTAGCTAAAAAGTTTTTTTCTTTTCTAAAAGTATGATCAACATAGAGAAAACACCAATTACAATCAAACCATGTAATTTTCCTTTCATTCGGTAATAAACATGCTTGTGTTTGTTCTATGCAATAAGGACAAGTTAGACAACCTGTCGTACTCTAACCCGAATGTTACCCGGTACCTTGACCCGGCTACACAGCGTTGATTATGAAGGCTAGACTCGACTGTTGATGGGAAGGATGGCCACGAGACAACATCCAAATGACCAAAATATAATGTCTAAACAGTTGTGTCCAGCTCATGGTAAATAGGGTCGATAGATAGACAATGCAAGGTGTTGGAGTTATGGAATTAGTTCGGTTGGAATAGAAGTCGGCATGGATGTTTGGAAAATTTGAGGAAATATGGAATGGTCGGCATATGATGTAAAATTAGCGGGGTCGGCATATTGATGCTTAGCAGAAGAGGTTGACATGCTGTGTTCATAAGTTATGGGTCGGTATAAAAGAGTTAGAGGGGTCGGCATATTGATGGTTAGGAATAAGGATCAATGTGATGAGGTAGGAACGATATGGGTTGGCATGGTATGGTTTGAGAAAAAGGGATAGGCATGTTTCATTTGTGGAATACGGGTCGGCACGAAATGGACTGTGGGGAACAAGTCAGCACACATTTGAGGACCAGGAGGGATCAGCATGACCAAGATAAGTGTTGAGGTTAAAACCGAAGTATTACAAGGACTAGAGCTCTGTGCATCCAATTGCCTTGATATTTGAAACATCATCAATATAGACCATACGAAAGCCACCATAGGAATTGCTAGCCCAAACTCAACCCATGGAGGGGTTGGTATCGACCCCTATCCATTGAGAGTTAGGCCTAGCCCTCCCTATGGGGAGACCATATGGTTGAGGGGGTCCATATGCCGAAGTTTAAGTCAGATTGGAGGCTACCTTAATCTATAAATACAGGCACATGGGGCCATTTTGAGGGACTCTTATGTTTTCAGTTCAACTCTGCCATTATTGTAACTAACTCTGTAACATCCTGCTTCCTAAGGTCCAAAACTAACTGCTACGGATGCTGCAATCATCCATAGGTGTTATTTATGAGTGACCGAAATCGGAATCTTGAAACTATTGGCAACACAGAAACATAAGAATATAAAAAAATTTAAACTTCAACAAAACAGAATTTCTCATTTCTTATGTATAATATTCAGATTTAATTATATAACCCCATACGTAAACCACATTCAGATCATATATAATAATATACAAAATACGATAAGAGCGACATATAAAGATGTCCTGTTATGATGATCAGAGAACTAATAATACGAACTTTACATTTATTAGTACATCGCAATGGAATACACAAAATAGCTCCTATATAGCTAACACTGCCTCCTGCACGTCTCCGGAAGCTTATTCGTTCAAAAACCTGAAAGTCTCCTACTCTCAAACTACTCAAATTGATTTTGAGTACCCCGAGAGTTTGTGGAGAAACACAAACTTCGAGTCAGACAATAAGACTGGTATGAATAATCCCATATCATCTCTTATCATAAATAGATATCTAGTGAAACCACGCCGCTTAGCGGAACGGATTTTCCCCTCAATAGTGTCCAAACAACAACATGCAAATCATTTACTATGCTCCTGCACCCAAAATGATTAGTCTTAACAAAATATGAAATAAAGCCATAAATCAGATATATTGGATATCTCATCCACCCATTTATTAGATTCCCATCTAAGATTAATTTATTAGAGTTCCAATGCTTCAAATATTTGCATTTACCAAAAGGGCAATGAATTTCTACGTCATATCTATTATTAGGTTTAACGAACATAATAAATACACCATTGTAGAAATGCTCCTTCGCTGAAATTTTCATACTAGTTCGGTCTTCATACATGCAACTATGATCGAGAAAATAATTGAAATTTTTTCCCAGTTTAAAAATATATGTTAGAAATTTCAACAACACTTCACTATTTTGTCTTGTACGCATAACTTTGCGTCCAAGGGGTGTGTTATTGTATTTTCTAAAATAAATTAAAGCCTTTGGCGCTAAAGGCCTTAATTTGTTATTGTTGTATTTGTTAAAATGGCATTTAACCCTTATTTTCAAATGAACATTATATTTATTTCTTAATTTTTACAAATTAATTTTAGTAGAATATTTGTTTCAAAAGAAATTTATTATTTAAAACTACATCCAAAAATACATACATACAAATTACTATTTTAGTAACTACAAATTAAATTTTGAATCATAATTAAAAATTCATTCAACTATTTAAATATTTTGTTAACTAAATTCTAAAATTTGAATCATATTTTATAATTCATTTAACTATTTCAATTTTCAATTTAACTATTCTAAAATTCAAAGTTTGCAAAAAGACGCACTAATTAGTTAATTAATAAAAATAATTAATCATTAAAAATAACTTTATTTTATAATTACCACTAACACTTATAATTAACACACACTAATTAATTAACATAAAATTATGTTTAACCATAAGCTTTATATTTAACATATTCACGATCCAGCCATACAAATTAGCCCTAAAAGTATTCTAAAGTATAATAAACATTTTCAGTAACGAAAATATTCTTAGTATACAAAATAGATTTTCAATAACGATAAATATTCGAATTACATGAAGGTAGATCATCGAAAATACTAATTTAACTGATCGTACTCGTTAGGTTGAATGATTGTGCTATCTTGTTTATTTTTAGCAATTAAATTAGTATTTTTTAAACATTTTTAAAACATAATCGGAAATAAATAAATAAATTATTTAATTGGTTAATTAATATAACGTCTAGCCATCGCTAGCTGTCGAAATGCAATGCCGGCCGTCGCCTTACCCGCCGCTATTTGTTGTGTGTCTTGTAGTGCTTAAGTGTATTAGGGTCTTTAACATTTCACCTTTAGTTTATACATTGGCATTATATAGGTTTTATTAATATATAACTTTTATACTTTATTTAACTAATATAATATTTTATGTATAACATTATATTAACTAAATCTTATTTAGTTAATTTAATTAATTAAAACTTTAGTTAATTACTATATTATTTAATTATAACATATTATATTGAATATACATACTATAACCATTATAGTAATACACATATATCATATATATATATATTAATTTATTGATTAAATTTTAATTTATTTATTTAAAATATTTTAACTAAATTTTATTAATTTCGAAAATTCTTTTATACAAACAAGTATACTCATATTGTCTAAAACAATTCAAGATAACATAACATATATCATTATATATATTGTACATGTACATATATTTAATTAATTAACTTATTTAATTAATTCATTTATTTTATTAATCCTATTAGTAAATAATATTTTCATAATTAATTTTATTCATATATTTTGCTAGAAGAAATATCAAGGGAAGAGAAAAGCAACTATGCCGGTGGAAGGATATATAAGCATTTCAAATGGGAAGAGATGTCGAAGATCTAAAGAAAAGGAGAGCAACCAAGAGATGTTGAAAGTTTAAAAGAAGAAGAGACACCGAGCATCTAAGAGATATCAAAGATCCAAAGAACAAGAGATGTTGAGCATCTAGGAAATGTAGAAATTTTGAAGAAGAAGAGATGCCGAGCATCCAGAGGATGCCGAAAGTCTAAAGAGGAGGAGATGTCGAGCATTTAGGAGATGTCGAGTGTCTAAAGTAGAAGGTGACGTCAAGCCTCTACAGCAAGGGATGTCGAGCTTTTACAAGAAAGAAGAGATGTCAAATTAGAAGTGAAGTCAAGCCTATACAACACAAAGTTTTGTAGAGCATATAACAACGAAGGGACGCCGCATTATTCAAGGATGTCGGCCTATTAAGAAAAGATAGCATGTGTCTACGATTTAGGGGGTGGCGTGTATCAATAATCTGAAGGATATCGAGTATCTACATTATAAAGGTGTCAGGTGCCTACAATATGAAGATACTGAGAATTTACTTCATGAAGATAGTGAGAATCTACAATATGAAAGTGTTATCCATTCTTTTGAACAAGCCATATTCGGATAGATCGGATGGGTCGAACTTGGAGTTATCAAGGTAGAAAGCCTTGAGAGATAGCCCAAAATTCCACAAACCAAACGCAAACAAATTCACAAGGCCAATGCACAACAACCCAAGATCAAAGCAAGGTGGGTCCACTCATATTATGGGTCGGTACCGACCCCTACCAATGGGTCGGTACCCACCCCTATTTCCTTCACTTGGGGGACCCATCTTCTGCCTACATGTCTTACATGATGCCAAGAGCCTATTTCCAATGTTGTTTCCTTTATTAAATGCAAGTTTCCATCAATCTTCACGAACACTTGAAACTGCAACTGTGTATTCTTCCACAACTCCATCATTTGACTCAGAAACAAGCTAATGTTGGTGCAAACAGTTATGGAATCATGAAGCTAACAACAAGACGAGTCAAGGTGAAACTTGAAGACAACAAATATGGCCATCTTAAGGATTGGTATCGACCCCTACCTATGGATCGGTATTGACCCCTACTTCTTGATGATATAGCACCTACATTTGTGGGAGAATTGATCTAAATCGTGGATAACGGCTTGGAAATATTTTGTACGAGATTTTAGACCCCTACCTCTATAAATAGGAGGGTAGTGCTCGTTTTTAGGATCTTTATGGCTTTAGTTTTTCCTTACTCCATATTCATGTGATTCTGAAAATCCAAGTATCGGAGTTGTACCGGCCCCTAAGAACTTCTGCCTCCAAGTCAAATATAAGCAATAAAATCTTAAAGTGGACGCAGTCCAAGCTTTGTCAAAACACTATAAACGATTATGTCTTGTTTATTTCTCTTTTTCATTTATATTTTTTCTATTTTATTCTCTCCATAAACTTCTGGGTGTTTGTGTCATTTTTGGTTCAAATATTTTGTTGCTTTCATTGAGAACCTCAGATTCTCAGGCTACTTGGATCCATCTTCAACTATTGGATTTCCTATATCCAAGAGATTGATCTAATTTCTCTACCTTTTAATTCTACAACTTAGATTTGCAAAGATCTACTAGAAGCTTTCTGTCATAGCCTCATCAAGAAGAGACCATTCTACCAGTTCCACAGCTACTACTAAACCTGAGAATCAGAATCCTTAGCATGGATATAGAGTTGTCCAACCAACTTAACTTGAGATCCAGACTCCAATTGATGTTGTGACTAGAGTGGAGATGGATATGATAATGAAGCAGATGGAAGATAGATTCCAAGCTAGTCAGAATGAGATGAATCAAATGATGCAACAAAGCTTGAGGTGGTTGAATAAGCTAACTCAAAACAACCATAAAAGGAGTAGAAGAGATTCTAGTTTTTTGTCTAAAAGTTTCTCACTATCCGAGCAGAGACGAAGGGACATGAAGAAGATGACTCAAAATGTTGCTGAAACATCGTACAAGGGAGGAAGACAAGCCTATGCTCAAATTTGGGGTTCGGTACCGACCCAAGGTTAGGGGTTGATACAGACCGCTCCAATAGTGGACCCAGGGCCCATCCTTTGGAAGGTGGTGTGGACTTGGCTTCAGGACGTGCCGTTGGTGGTTAGAATCTGGAGAGTCATGCTACCTAATGATGATATTGCTCATGTGAATCAACATGGGGGACTGCTGGACGATGGATCTTTCAGAGTTTGGAGAACCTAGGTACCAAGAAGCTCCCCAATAAAGTTCGCCAGGCCGAACACTTGGGGCAGAACCCGATTACCGCCATTCGGTCAAACCTGTTAACCCGGACTACTTGGAGGATATGGTTAGGAGGCTTGTTAGCGAAAATTGTTTTAGGAGAAATGATGAATGGGGTACCTCTCCCAGTCGGTATCCATTTACAAAGAAACTCTACGCGAGAGATACCCCAAAGATTCGCAATGCCAACTATGCCACTGTACGGAGGAACGACAAATCCTAGACATCACTTGGTGAGATATAAATGATATATGGATTCAACCAGAGTGTCTAATGCTGAAATTCCCCTGTTTCCTAATTTTCCTAAAAGGAATAGCTACCATGTGGTTTACTAGACTTCCGCCGAGGTACATATCATCTTTTGTTGAGTTATCAAAGAAATTTATAAAACAATTCCATTTACATATTGCACGTCCGAAACATGTGATGTCTTTATCAAATCTCTTCCAAGCCGATGAAGAGTCGCTGAAGGATTTCTTGAATTGATTCCATACAGCCATGACAGAAGTTATAGATCCTAAGGATGATATAGTGCTGATGGCATTGATCAAAGGGATTCATCCCGATATGGAGTTTGGGGAATGGTTGGAAAGGAAGCCCCCATCGACAATGAATGCTTTCTATAGAAAAGCCAATGAGTACTTATGCTTGGAAGAAGCATGCAAATGTCCCTGAAGGAATGATGTTGGGGGTTCAACTAAAGTAATACAGAGTAATGTCGTTGTGAAGTGGTCAGGAAGAAACTCTACGAACGTAGCAGTTAATGCTGGGGATTCTAACAATCAGAGAAGTGGAATCAAGCTCTAGGCAACTAACGCAACAACAACAACAAGCGCCCGAGGAACTTGAGACCATAAGAATATACACCTCTGAACGATACGTTGGGAAACATCTGCCTCGCCACTCAAGGGATGGAACAATAAAAGAGCTGCCCCGGGGAGAGGTTACTGATGAACAGAAGTGCTTAGGATAATATTGTCATTTCCATGAAACCCACGGATATAACACTAATAAATGTCGACATTTGAAAAGTCTGATTGAGGAGTTGATAGGGAATAAATGGCTCCAGCAGTACATTAACGAACCGCCAAATAGCAGGGAAACTGTAAGACCCCAGGGTCTACCTGCTCTAGGAGAACTGTCTGAATCCATCAGTAAGGGGCTAAGACGAGCCGATGAAAGACCGATCATCAACTAACCGGTCACCCATGGATGAAGCAGCAGCCTATGACAATGTTGCCCCGTTCATCATTATCTAATTCCCTTTCGCAAATAAGCTTCCTAGTAACACTAAGGGCAATATAAATAGCCAAGACTTGCCATTTCTTCTACTCGTTAATAAAATCTACTTCTTGAGCTGATCGAACCATGCTCCTGCAAGTAACTTTCATGCATCGCATAGAAAGCCGCACGACACTCCTTGAACCGATAGAATTGCCAGATCGACTATCACATTCGATCATTAATCTTCTGAGAACCGGTGTTGCTCCGGCAATGCTGGGAATGTCCTAACTGCCGGGTTGATGATCACATTCGATCCCTAACCTTTTTAGAACCAGTGTTGACTCCGACAATGCTAGGAAGGTCCTAGTCATTGGGTCGATGTTCACATTTGATCCCCATCCTTATGAGAATTGGCATTGCTCCGGCAGCGCTGGGAAGGTCCTAACCGCCGAGTCGATGGTCACATTTGACCCCTAACCTTTTGAGAACCGGTGTTGCTCCAGCAATGTTAGGAAGGCCATAACCGTCGGGTCGACGGTCACGTTCGACCCATAACCTTCTAAGAACCGGTGTTGCTTCGGCAACATCAAGAAGGCCCGAATTGCTGGGTCGACAATCACATTCAATCCCTAACCTTCTAAGAACCGATGTTGCTCCGGAATCATCGGGAAGGTCCGAACCACTGGGTCGACGGTTACATTTGATCCCCAACCTTCTGAGAGCTGGCATTGATCCGACAATGTTGGGAAGGTCCAAGATAGAACATGTCGTTTCCTATCATTTATAGAAAAAATGGCTTTTCGAGTAAGAGACTTTGTTTTTCTACTACATAAGAGTTGTGACTTGACCGACTTGAATGAATCTGCATGTGTATAGTGTAGGTATGCATGTACCCGGAGGTAGGTGCCAACCAAACTTCTACGGTCCATGATCGAACCCCTAAAGTTCTTCTTGATAACCAGAGATTGATACCAGCCAACTCTTATCATCGGATTGGGAGCAGGAGTATAAACTAAAGATGGATGTGACAAAACCGTCCATCAGCCAACTCTTGTCCTAAGATTGGGGGCAGAAATATAGACTAAAGATGGACGTTACATGACTCTCCATCAGCTAACTATTTCCCTTAATGTAGCGGCAGGAGTATATACCCTAAGGCAGATGTGACCAGACCGTCCATACACTATCTCTCGCTTTTGATGTGGGGGAAGAGTATAAACCAAAATGAACGTGATACGACCATTCACTCTCTCAACTCTTGTCCTTGAATTGTGGGCAAGTGTACAAATCGAAACGGACATGATAAGACCATCCAATCCTTGACATTTTGCCCAAAGTAGGCAAGACGAAAGATCCATATCCGTTGTAAGGTGAAATCTTACCTATGAACTTTGAACCAACGCTGGAGTAAGGCACGACTGTAAATAAACATTTTGGCTGAGGATGTATGAACTATGTTATTAAGTAGTTAACTTAAATTAGCACCCGGAGCTTGGCGCAATCAAAAACCGCTATCCCGGAAAGGGGTACCTAAACTGCTATCCTAAGTGGTTAATCCCGATCGACGCCCGGAGGCAGGAGCGATAGCACTTAGAATCCCAAAGAGGAAAATAAAAAGGCCGACTCACCAGCTAATTTGGCCAGTTTCGGAGAAGCGCAGCTCATGGGCTTAGTTCCGATGGAAGTACTATTAGCTCTAAGCGTCAATTGAATAGATATCGATTGGATTTCGGAAGTTAAACCGGAAAAGGAGTCATGGATGACTCCAATAAAAGACTACTTGCAGAGAGGCGTCCTTCCAAATGGAAGGAACAAGCAATGGAAGTGTTCCGATATATCCTTCAGCAAGAAGCACTTTATAGGAAGGGATTCTCAGTCCCAATGCTACGTTATGTCTCCAACGACGAGGCCAAGCAAGTCCTGAGTGAAGTTCATGAAAAGGCCTATGACTACCACACCGGAGGATAAACCCTCGCGAAGAAGATTCTCTGGTATGGGTACTTCTGGCCAACCGTCAACCAAGACGTAGGTGATTACACTAGCAAGTGTTACAAGTGCCAGAGCTTTGCTAAAATTCCAAGAGCCCCACCGATAGCGATTACTCAAATGGTAAGTCGCTGGCCATTTGTAGTCTAGGGAGTTGATATCATTGGTGTGTTGCCGATATCTAAAAGCGACACGAAGTACGCTATCGTCGTATTGACTACTTCACCGATTGGGCTGAGGCAGATCGTTAACCATGATCACCACAAAGAAAGTAATCAACTTTATTGTCCGGAATATCATCTGTCGTTTTGGAGTCCCACAGGCAATCGTTATCGATAATGGGAACCAATTTGACAGTACATAATTTAAAGATTTCTACCCCCGTCATCGCATAGAGAAGAGATTTTCTACGATGGCACACCACCAAATGAATGGATAGGTTGAAGCTGTAAAATAGATTATCAAGTCCATTCTTTTGAAGTAATTGGAAGAGGCCAAGGGCAAGTGGGTCGATGAACTTCAATGAGCGCTTTGGGTTTATCAAACGACCCATAAGTCAACGACAGGCCATTCCCCATTTTCTTTAGCCCACGGATCAGAGGCTATGATTTCAGTTGAACTGGAAGTATCTACTCATTGAGTGATCCACTACAACACCATGGTTAGGAATCGAACCTTCGAAATTGGTGACCGATTCTCAAACGAATCTTCTCGAGCCCTTGGAACTTGAGCCCGAGTTGGGAAGTCCGTGCACAATGGAGAAAAAAATATAGAGATGGAACTTTCGGACTTGCGATGATTGATGGGATTTCACTCCCGAGGGCATGGAATAGCGAACACTTGAGACATTATTTCCATTAGAAATAAATTTATGCATAATTGATTAAAGCTATTGCAAGTGTCCAGGTTCCCAGAGGTGGGTGCCGACCAAGCTTCTACGGTCCATGATCGGACCCTTGAAGTTCGATCTTCCTTGGTGTCCGAAGATAGATGCCAGTCAACTTTTTCAAACCTCGACATAGGGGCAAATCAAGTGGACATGACATGACCGTACACTCATTTACTCTTTCCTCAAGTTTGGCAGAGTTTTAATGTCTTTCCTAAAGGATAGCGAGGTCGATGATCCTTGCTTGGAGTAGGCGAGGCAAAAGATCCACGCCCGGTAAAAGGCAGGATCTTAGTTATAAACTTCGATCGATGCCCCAAGTCTGGTGCAGTCGAACGTTATTACCCTAGAAAAGGATACATAAACCTCGATCTTAAATGGTTAGCCCTGACCAATGCATAGAGTTGGGCATGGTCGAAACACGCATCCCAGAGAAGGTTGTCCGACATGCTATTTAATGCAATTTACTTCAATCAACGCCCAAAGTCAGGCGCGCTCACATTTAAAGTTCCCCTAAAAGTAATGCTTGAATAACTTTTCCAGGTGACTGAAGTTCGGTTGGGTTTCAGAATTAGATATGGTTACATGTAAATGCCTAGAGATTGGTGCTTCAACGATTGCTTTACGTCGAAAGGCCGACAAATCATAGAGTAGGCTAATGACTTAGTCGGACAATAATCCTATAAGAAATGGATCGCAAATATATTGAATGGAAAGCGCATTTCTAAGTACTTAGACAAATTCACATAAAACTTGAACGAAACAAAAGTCTTTGTTATTCACATTCGAAATAGAACTTGGAGAGAAAAGTACGTGTTTTATTTACACCTAAGCCGGAAACAAAGGAGGGGGCCAAACCCGCACAACGCCGAACTAAAATAGAAACAGACTCCTGCAATTGCAAACCAAAAACGAGTCTAGCTACATAAAAAAATGACAAAAATAATGAAGATGATGACTTACATATGCCTACATGAATATGTGCAAATGATCGAGAGTTTGATTCGAAGTTCAAGACTTTTAATAGCAGGAGCTTGGAAGCTTTGAGTCGGCAAGAGAACAAGCAAGGAGAAAAGAATGAAAGAGGATTAGGTTATATACCCTTGGACCCGTATACTTTGGCCACGAAAATTGGGAAATCTCCCAAGTCTCGAGTCGGTACCAACCCAAATAGGGGTCGGTACCAAACTGAATGGGGTCGGTACCACGTCCTAAACCATAAAAAAAGAGTGGGGAAGAAGCATATATTTACATATATGTGTGTGTATATATGCTTGTGCAAATGCATGTGATTGACCATGCATAAGCATTCCTACCCACTCAAGATTTCATGCGAATATGTGTATGTATATATATCCAATATCCGACGACCAGAATCGAAGGAAAATCAAAGTCAAACCTGAGAAATCCATGGAAGGAATCAGTTTAAAATTTTCAAGTTCGAAATGACAGATTATGAGAACACGTTCCATATTTATAGTCCCAGATACTGATAGAGCATCGCGATGGATGACAACAAACATAACTTTACCCAACAGTGATTCGTAAGAAGGATAACGACCATTCGAAACATAGAGTAAAGTCCTTTGCAGTTACTCTAACTTGTCTCGATTCAGAGCATATCACATTTGAAATGAGATGTAATTTGGGGCGCAAGTGTTATCTAGCCTTTTGACCAGGCCATATTCGGACAGATTAGACGAGTCGAATTTGGAGTTATCAAGGCAGGAAGCCCAAAAGTCCACGAACCAAATGCAAACAAAGTCACAAGGCCAACGCAAGAACAACCCCAGATCAAAGCAAGGTAGGTCCACCCATACTATGGGTCGATACTGTCCCCTACCTATTGGTCAGTACCGACCCCTATTTCCTCCACTTGGGGGACCCATCTTCTTCCTACATGCCTTACATGATGCCAAGAGCCAATTTCCAATATCATTTCATTGATTCAATGTAATTCTCCATCGATCTTCATGAACACTTGAAACTGCAACTTTATTCTTCCAAAACTCCATCATTTGGACTCAGAAACAAGCTAATATTGATGCAAATAATTATGGAATCACGAAGCTAACAACAAGACGAGTCAAGATGAAGACTTGAAAACAACCAATATGGTCATCTTAGGGGTCGGTAGCGACCCCTGTCTATGGATCGGTGCCGACCCCTACTTCATGATGATATGGCACCTACTTTTGTGGGAGAATTGGTCTAAATCATGGATAATAGCTTAAAGATATTTTTGTATGATATATTAGGCCCCTACCTCTATAAATTGGAGGGTAGCGCTCATTTTTCAAGATCTTTTTGACTCTAGTTATTCCGTACTTCATATTTTTGTAATTCTATAAATCTAAGTGTCGGAGTTGTATCGACCCCTAAGAACTTCTGCCTCCAAGTTAGATATAAGAAATAAAATCTTAAAGTGATGTAGGCCAAGCTTTGCTAAACCACTATAAATGATTGTATCTTGTTTATTTATCATTTCATTTATAATTCTTTATATTTTATTCTCTACATAAACTTCTAGGTGTTTATGCCATTTTTGGTTCAAACAGAATGATGCTGAGCTTCAACAGTGCAATAAAATGTCGAGTCTACAACAATATGATAACCAATAAATATGCTAGGTAACAAGTTGAATTCTATGCAAAGAAAAGGGATTAAAAGTTATCAATACAAGAAGAGCAAAATCAAATGGAAAAGGGATTAAAAATCACCAATACAAGAAGAGCAAAATCAAATGCATCAAGAGGACTTAGTGTATTTTCCTTAGTTAAACTTCAAAGACACATTACACCACATACTCCTTGTTGAGGACACCACTAAGATTAATCCATGTGGAGTATTCAATCTTAAAGAGATCATGACAAGTGGCACCATCAAGGTTGTACATCATGCCGAGTCATCAATCCACGCCAACTCACATCAACTAATGAAAGCAAGTCTCACACCCTTATAATCACTATAAATAGAAGTGCACCCTCCATGGAAAGGAACCCCTAACTTCTTTCCCTCCCTTAGCATAAATCAAATTTTAAACTAGAACTTTTCTAAGCTCTCTCAAGAGCTTGAGCCATTTTAATGGAAAATGGCTAATGACAAAGAAGATGACATGGACATATGCATAAAAGGACTTGGACAATTAGAAATTTGCATATTTGACTTTGTTCTGTAACATGCCTTATTATTGAACAAGAGATATGACTTGTACACACTGCATGTTGCATCCAATGACACTAAATCTAGATCTATGGCATATTTTGACTTGCTTATTTTACTCTTGAACACATGATTTGAATTTTGAATGATTTCGTAAATAATTTGAAATCGGGGGGTATTATTATTATTTCTTAGAATATGCCTCCTTTTATAATATCTTACGTGTTGAACCAGTTTTTTATTTAACATTTTGGCGCTAGAAGGAGGGGCCGAACCTTTAAATGTTCGAAAATGACCAAATTTTGAATTTTATATGTTTCGGGGAATTTTTCAAATTCCATTATTATTAAGTTTTTAATTTAAAAACTTACCGCTGTCAATTTTTAATATTTGTAGGTGACAAACAAGCTATCACCATTGAACAGCTCATTCAACGTTTGACATTCGCTTACTTGTTTATCATTCGACATTTAACAGCTCCTTAAATTTTTGACATCCAACAATTCATTCCTCTTTCAACGTCTAGCAATTCATTCAATAGTTCATTCATCTTTTGATACTTGAAAATTCAATCATCGTTCTACAGTTGACAGCCCATTCATCATTCGACATCTTAACATTTCGTTCAAAATTCGTCATTCAACAGCTCAATCTCCGTTAAACCTTCGACATTCATCTTCATCTCGATATTCGACTGCACACTCATCTTTCACCATTTGAGAATTTGTTCATCCTTCGATAGCCTTATCATTTGACTTAAACCCAATCAATGGTAACTATATCCAAAAGTAACCATAGCCATTTTTAGGCAAACGGTGATCGTTTCTAATTTAGCAATAATATCTTTATCTTTCTGAAGACTCGGATATTAGATCATCAATCTATAGGAAAGTTTTTAGTTGAGTAGTCAGATTAGGTTGAAGAAATAAGGAAGTATTGTGCATTTCAATTGGAATCTGGAGTAGCCTATAGCTTGTTAAGTTAGCAAGTAAAGTGTTTGTTGAAATTGCTGAATCAAATCCCATGAATTTAGCTCATTTTGATTTTTAGCAAGTGGTTTCAGGAAATCAAAGTCGGATAGTAGATTGGTTATGGGGTTTGAAAATTAGGAATTATGATTAAGTAGAAGAGTTAGAATTTAATTACGTTCTAATCCACTTGTAATATTGATAGGATGATGCGTTGATAATCTATTTATACGGATTTTAGATGCTTGTTAATCCTTACTGTACCGAAGCTGGCTATGAACAATATAGCATTTAAATAATTTTATCTTTGTTTTGTATTGAATTATGGAAAATATAATTCTTACATGACCGAATCAATAGGATTCATTAAAAAATACATTATTTGGATGTAAGACATTTTTAGTGTACGGCAATGCTTGAGCACGTGCACGATGAAAGGAAACACGATAGATAATAATAAAAAATAGTAGTGGCAATGAAATACTACAATATGAAATTTCAGTGTGTCTTTGTCATTGCGATTGCTAATTTAAGGCTCTTCATTTTTATCATCATATACGAATTGTGGTACTCACATTATCACCTTATGGTCACACAATATGATGATATATGGACAGAGCAAAGTGCCAAAGTTGATAGAAAAGTAAGAACTAAATTTATGAAGATGCAATAAGCTTTGCATATATGGTTGAGGAGTTATTAAATCTTACATGACACGTGAAGAATTGAATCACGGGCTGATATTTCAACAATATTTGTGTCAAATATAGACTTTATTTTTCGTTATGTCCAAAAATTTAGACTTTATTAGTCTACTTATTCTGTCATTATTAGACTATCTTATTATAAATTACCAAATTACTTTTAGTTAGCACTTGACTTTATTTTCCAGCCATTGATGCAATTTAGAAAACCATCTTTAATATGTTAATTAAAAGGCGATACTTATTTCATAAGGTGGCATGAAAGCTCTAAAAGGGAAAAATCCAAGAAGAGAAATACTTTTTGGAACTTCAAATTCAGATTTCGGTCAAAGCATGAAGTTTTTTGGCGATTGTCCACCGTGGACCAACTCTAACTCTACTCATCAAAATATCTGATCTGATTTGTTTATACTTGAAATTCATCATTTACTAGCACATAATTTATATTTCTATATAGATTAAAACCATGACCAATCTACTATGAGTTGACATCTGAAAACTCTAGATTTTCTTATCAGTGAGTGGCAAGAATCTCCGTTATCAGATGGTTTTTTTGGATTTCTGATTGTCAAATGGGTTTCTGGTCTTCCTATTGTCATATGGATTTCTGGTGTTCTTATATATATCAGATGAATTTTTTGGTCTTCTTGTTACCAGAGGATTTTCCGGTCTTCTACATCAGATGGATTTTTTTGTCTTCTATATCAGATGGATTTATGGTCTTACCAGATATTTTTCTAGTCTTTTATATCAGATGGATTTTCTGATTTTCTATATCAGATGGATTTTTTGATCTTCTATATCAGATAGATTTATGGTCTTCTTATTACCAGATGATTTTCTGGTCTTCTATATCAAATAGATTTTCTCAAGGCCTAGATTTATAGACAATAATTATTTCTTTATGGACTTCTGGATCGTTATCAATCCTTTGTTACAAGTCACTTTGCAGGGAAAGGTTAGTATTCAAAATCCTCTTAAGAGAAGGGATCCTTAAAAAAAAGTGTGTTCTCGTTTGAAAAGTCTGTCATTTCATGAATCGTGACTTTTCAGACTTGCAAACGGGACATTCTCTTTTTGCTAAACGACATCCGAAGTGGTACATTTATACAACGGTGGAGCAATATATGCCAATATTTAATTTGAAAAATGAGTTTTATTTCAGAAGTTTTATCAAAAGCACCCTTGAGAAAATACTTTAAGAAATCAAAAGAAACTATTATTATTTACCCTAGGGATAGGAAAAGCACATACATATCTATTTCAAAGATGGTCTGTGAAATCTTCAAAATATGTTGCTTAGAATTTATAGTCTCGTATAAAGGATTTTGATCTAAAATATGTTGACAAAGGTTTTCTCAAAGTTTTCTGAAATCACTAAAGACTATACTTGTCTTTCAGAAAGAAAAATCCATGCATATCTTTCAAAAAAAGTTTTTAGAACCGCCAAAGGCCATCAGCGTCGCTAAAACTCTAACTAGAGAAGTCTATTCCCGATTAAAAGAATATTAGTTCATGAATCACGACCAAACAGTCTCTTATTTGAGATTGGCGTTTCTAATATGAGATTTTCTCAAAAATATTTCTTGGTAGTAGCACCAAGAAGGAGCTTCTCTGCCAAAGGATGCAAATATCCAAGAAAAACTTTTCAACACATTGACTCGAAAGCCATTCTTTTTACTAAAGGAAAATTTTCATATCTGAAAAAGCAGAAGCTTCAAGGGACCTAAATCGCTAGAAAGGGACGAAGAAGTTCAAAGCCCAAAGAAGAGGCAAAAAGAATCAACCAAAAGGGACGAAGAAGTCCGAAGTCCAAAGAAGAGGCAAAAAAGTAATCAAAAGGGACGAACAAGTCTAAAGCCCAAAGAAGAGGAAAAATGAATCAATAAAAGTCTAAATCATTACCAAGAGAGTAAGAAGCGATGAAGAAGTCCAACGTCCAAAAAAGTGGAAAAAAGAATCAATCAAAAGGGACGAAGAAGTCCAAAGCCCAAAGAAGAGGAAAAAATAATCAATCAAAAGGGACGAAGAATCCAAAAACCCAAAGAAGAAGAAAAAAGAATCAATCAAAAGGGACAAAGAATTCCAAAGCCTAAAGAAGGTGGCAAAAGGAATCGATCAAAGCCTAAATCCTTACCAAAGGGGCAAGAAGGAACAAAAGGAATCAAACAGAGCTTAAGTCATTACTTAAAAGGTATAAAAGGGGCAAACTTATGTAAAGAAGTCAATCAAATGAAAGTAATTTCATCTTGAAGATGGATTAAAGCAGTCTTATAAGAAGCGATGCAACCAAACACGACCAATTTGGTCCAAGGTCAAAATTAGAACAACCTTCAAAGGAAAAATCAAGTAAGTGTTCATACTCATATAACCCCATTCAACAAATAAAAATTATCAAGTTATCGTTCATGAAAACCCAAACCAAGGGAAAAACATTTGCTCTGGAAAATCAGTCCAAATAATGATAATTAAACAAAGTAATCCACCCATGAAGATGTCCACCCTAGAAAGATAAGAAACCATTATCAATGCAACTGGCGAGAGAGGCCAGTATAAAGAACCAGATTCAAATTCCGGGTGACTAGTCAATGAGGCCAGTATAAAAGAAGTAAGCCCTGGGTGGAGCTAGATGCGCCCGAAAAGATATTTAAACCACTTCAAGTTCAAACCCAAATAATATCCAAAAGAGGTGTAGATAACTAGCTAACGAAGAAAGTCTAAGATGTATTCTACGGAAACCAAATGGATATGTTTTTAAGGTAATACAAACTAACCTAGTGGATACAGTTAGAACATCGTATTCTCAAGGGAACATTAACAGGAGTTTGGATAAATATCCACTTGCAAGGAAAATGCGACAAGAACCGATCATTAACGGAATTAAAAATTCCATCAATTGATGAGAGAACATGAAGAATGATCTCATGAAAACCCATCATACTCAGGTAAAGTTTCTAACATCAGAAGATCCTCAAAAAGTTTTCATCTTTCCAAAACCATTTTTAATGTCATTTTTCTAAAAAAATCCAATAGATGGTTTATCATACCAATTTCCGAACAGTCAATTTTTATAAAATCCCATTTAGGAATCTTTTATTAAAGAAAAACTACAAAACCACTTCTGATTTATAAGATACCTGGTTTCTTAACAAAGATGGAATACAATTTCTACAAATTTAGGAAGTATTTTCTCTTCCAAATACATTTTGACAAATTTCAAAAGCTTTTTCCAATTATTACTCTTCAAAGGTTTCAAGTAAGAGTTTCCCAATAAGGAACTTCCAATTTTCACAAGAAGAAAAAAAAGAAAGTTGAAAGAGAAAATTTATAAGATAGAAGATGTTGTAAAAGATATATATATATATATATATATATATAAAATGTAAAGAAGAATTAATTTGTGGAAGGAAAAGTGGCAAGGAAAGAAGTCAAAATGCCAAAAAATGATTTAAGTGGGAGGGAGAAAGTCGGATCATAAAGATGAAATTGTCATGAAGAAAGGATCGCTTCATAAATGAGAACATTCCCAACATTTTGAAGAAACAAAGACGTCAAGTGAACTATTGTCAATACAGGGAGAAATTGGCAATACATCAAAGAAACTACCAGCAATGCAAAAGACATGCTTGTTCGATTCGAAAATATACAAGATGATAGAAAGGAATCAAATGGGTGCAAGAAGAAACTTAGGAGAGCGGATCAAGAATAAAAGTCATCAGATATATAATAGAAGAAGAATAATCTTTGGTTTTACACTAAAGCGTAAAAAGTCTATTTTATACTAGGGGGAGGGGAAAATCTTATCCACATATTTTGCTAGAAAAATATCAAGGAAAAGAAAAACAACTATGCCAGTGGATATGTAAGCATTACAAATGGGAAGAGATGTCAAATATCTAAAGAAAAGGAGAGCATCCAAGAGATGTCGAAAGTTCAAAAGAAGAAGAGATGTCGAGCATCTAGGAGATATCAAAGATCTAAAAAAGTGGAGATGTCGAGCATGTAGAGGATGCCAAAAGTCCAAAGAAGAAGAGATGCCGAGCATCTAGGGGATTCCAAAAGTCTAAAGAGGAGGAGATGCCGAGCATTTAGGGGATGTCGAGTGTCTAAAGTAGGAGGTGATGTCAAGCCTCTACAGCAAGGGACTTCGAGCTTCTACAAGAAAGAAGAGATGTCAAATTAAAAGATATGTCGAGCTTGTACAACAAAAAGTGTTATAGACCATACAACAATGAAGGGATGTCGCAATATTAAAGGATGTTAAAACTACGAGTAAGGGATGAAGGGATGTCACATTATTGTAGCATATAATAATGAAGGGATGCCGCATCATCAGGGGCCTAAATCACTAGTAAGGGGTCTTAAATCCTAATAGGTCTAAACCACTAGTAAAGCACGAAAAGTTAAAAACCTAAATCACTAGTAAGGGACCTAAATCACTAGAAAGGGATGAAAAAGTTCAAAGTCCAAAAAAGAGGCAAAAAGAATTAATCAACATGGACGAAGAAGTCTAAAGCCCAAAGAAGAGGCAAAATGAATTAATCAAAGGGACGTAGAAGTTCAAAGCCCAAAGAAGAGCAAAAAGAACCAATTAAAGTCTAAATCATTATCAAGAGAGTAAGAAGGGACAAAGAAGTCCAAAGTCCAAAGAAGAGGTAAAAATAATCAATCAAAAGGGACGAAGAAGTCCAAAGCCAAAAGAAGGGGGCAAAAGGATTCGATCAAAGGGAATCAAACAGAGCTTAAATCATTACCTATAATGTATAGAAGGGGCAACCTTATGTAAAGAATTCAATCAAACGAAAGTAATTTCATCTTGAAGATGGATCAAAGTAGTCTTATAAGAAGAGATGCAATCAAACACGACCAATTTAGTCCAAGGCCAAAATTAGAACAACCTTCAAAGGAAAAGTCATGTAGCTTTTCAAACTCATATAACCCTATTCGACAAAGAAAAATCATATCATTCAAGAAAACCCAAACCGAGGGAAAAAAAAACATTTGCTCTGAAAAACCAGTTCGAATACTGATAATTAAACAAAGTAATCCGCCCATGAAGACATCCACCCTAGAAATATAAGAAACCATTATCAACGCAACTGGCTTGAGAAACCAATGTAAAAGAAAACCTTAGATCCAGATTCTGGGTGACTAGTCAATGAGGCCAGTATAATAGAAGTAAGCCAGGGGGAGCCAGGTGCGTCCGAAAAGATTTTCAAACCACTTCAAATTCAAACCTAGATGATATCCAAAAGGGGTGTAGATAACCAGCTAACAAAGAAAGTCTAAGATGTATTATGCGGTAAACCAAATGGATGTGTTTAAGGTAAGATGAACTAACTAGTGGATACAGTTAGAACATCAAATTCTCAAGGGAATATTAACCGGGGTCTGGATAATATCCGCTTGCAAGGAAAACGCGACAAGAACCATCATTAATGGGATTAAAGATTCCACCAATTGATGAGAGAACATGAAGAATGATCTTATAAAAACCCCTTCATATTCAGATAAAGTTTCTAATATCAAAAGATCCTCAGAAAGTTTTCATCTTCCCAAAATCATTTTCAATGTCGTTTTTTTTTGAAAAAAATCCAAAAAATAGTTTATTTTACTAATTCGTGAACAGTCAATTTTTATAAAATCCCAATTGGGAATCTTTTATTTTAATAGTTGCTGGATAATAATGAAAAAAAAGTATTGAATAAAATAATATTTTAGTTTCAGAATAATAAGGGTACATCATTTAGGTTTAGCATTCGTTTTAATGTTTTGGAAGTTCAAAACCCAAGGAAAATTTTAGTAAAAATTAGTTTGATCTGAATTTGAAACTAGATTGGTTTCTATTCGACCTGTAAAAAAGTTAGTTTGATTATCGGTTTAACCAAATTAACCGAACTTTTATAATACTGTCAAAATTAATAATGTTACAATGATTTTTTTTGAAATTGGGGACTTAGATTGTAGTAATAGAATGTGAATATTTTGATTATAATTAAGATGAGAGTATATTCAAATATATTTGAGACATAATTGAATTTAAAATGACATTTTGAAAAGTTTACGTTTACACAAAAAAGTGTGACACCAAAGACATTACAACTATTACTAAAAATAGATATGTCAAAACTACTATTAAAAAGCAATAGAATATTAAATAAGAATACTTTAATCATATATTTATGTTTTATTTTGAACTACAATGAATATTTATATAAAATGTAAATTATTTTTAGTTCGGTTAAATCGGATAATCAACCAAATTAGCAAAACTTAAATCGGCTGATTTTGGTTTGGTTTTCATTTTTATTGGTATTCTGTTCCGTTTAACAATGTTCATCACTGGATCAACCAAACCAATCAAATGTTCACCCCTATCTAGAGCATCTCAAGCAAGATGGGTGGGAAACGAAAAAAACCGTCAATTTCTTTAACTCTTCCGACAATCGAGTGGTAGGAATTGACTTGCTTTTCTCTTTTATAAAGTTGTAGGATCGAATTAACACCAAAGGAGGGTGAATAGGGTTTAAAAAATTCATGGATAAATAAAAAATGCAGTACGGAAATAACAAAGTAAATGCGGAAATTAAAAGCGACATACAAATTTATCCAACTTCGGCAAAAACCAACTATTGCCAACCCCTAGGTTTCTATTGGGAATTAAACAAACGACCATTTGCAAACCGTGTAAACTTGCGACTATCGCTTACCTATAACTTCCCGTATCTATAGGCCAAAAGCTAAGCGTTACAAATGCTACAGTCATCCATATTATTAACTTCTGGTGACGAAATACGGTAATGCTAATGGTATCCATAATATCACTTGAATATGAAAAAATCACATATTTTCAAAAACAGTTATAGTGATTACGTTTCAAACAAAGTCATATCCAAATTACAAAATCCCCAAGACGTATCCCAAACAATGATCAAATATAATTTACAATAATACGCCAAGAGCGACATATGACGATGCCTTCTTGGACGATCAAAGTAATATAGTCATAGCCGACTTAATGCACAGCGAAAACAAAATAAAATGAGCTGAATTTCTAAAATAGCTATCCGTCAGCCACTTGCTCGTCTTCGGAAGCTTTATTCGCCAAAACTGCGAAAACCTGAAAAACTAAACCCTCAGCCTATTCAAATCAATTTTGAGCACCCGAGAGTTTAAGAGGAAACAAAAACTTCGAGTCAAACAAAAAAAGCCTGGTGTGAATAATTCTGTTATATCTCGGTTTACTGATATTAAGTGAGATCACGCCGCTTAGTGAAACAGGTTTCCTCTGACTAATATCTCATTTCAAAACATATATTTTGCAAATCTTTTCCTGCAACCAAACTGGTCAATCAAACTGATTATGATAATAAATAATAGCAAGATCGATTATGCTAAAAACAGAAAATAAAGGGACCAACTGTTTGAAATTTGGGCTGACTGCACTTAACAGATTATATCAAAATAACATTATCCTTTATGCTAATAAATGGACTATTTATCCATAAAACAAGTTATAAGTGGGCTATCTTTCCGGAAAAAGTAGTAAAGTCCGTTATGCTAACAAATGAACTATCTGTTCAAAAACTGGGTTGATTGCCCTTAACTGAACTGACTGTCCTCTGGACTAACCGTCCTTTGAGCTGACTGATCTCAAAATGAACTAATTGTCCGAACTAAAACGGACCGAGTGTCCAAAATTTTCTTTGGGTTAACTACCCTTTAAATTTTTCTCGAAAACCTTTTCAAAGTGATTTAGTCCATCAAATCATATATATATATAAGGAAAACATATTTTTAGCTTTATTCTAAGCTAATTTTCCATATTATACATTATTTACACAAAATTATGTTGATTTACACAAAATAATGTTGATGATATCAAATTAGATTTTGGGCACTAGCAAACTTTGTTATATATGTAAACACAGTGATAAATATAATGAACTAGAATAGCATGTCATATATGCATGGATTAATTAACTCAAACTAATCAAATAAATATCCAAGGCAAAATATCTGAGTTCACCAATTGAACATGCAACAGATGTAAAGTGATGAAAACCAAACATATAGTTAATTCACCAATTGAAAATATCTGAGTTCAATACTCAAGTCATAATATAACACAACATAGGATGTGATATAAGTCTAAAAATTTAACCAGATTGATTTAGCTAAAATAGCTACCACAGCTTTCAGAACCACAACTTTAATATGAATGACAGCCTATCACACATATAAACATGGCATACCTTCTGCCTATCTTCTAGTGTTCTATCTTCTAGAGTGATCAGACTCTGAATCTATTTCTGCCCAAAGTATAAAATCTATCAAAGATGGAAATTGTTAAAATTATTGTAAAGTGCTTGTTCGATGACATACCTAAATTGTAGACATTAAAGAATAAAAATGTATTTAGGATGAGAGATTACCATGGAGCTCTGAATGGAGAAGCAAGAAAAGAAAATTACAATGAAATGGAACAGCTACTGGATATTCCACAACTAAATCAGTTACCTTCTAGTACCTTTAGGAACTGTAGTGTTGAATAGATGCTTAGCTTCTTTTGTTTTACCAACTCTGTACAGTCCAAACAATGGGATGTGGAAGGTCTGAATGTAGGGTATAAATCCTTTAAAATTGAACAGACTCACATAGATCGATTGCCTCAACAATGCACAAATTATTACATAATCCATTAATCAGTGCACTATAAGAATGACAATCAGGTCTAGTGTTTTCATTCTTCATAGAATTGAACAGCTTCCATGCCAAATCAAATTTCCCTTCTAAAGAATATCCATGCAGCAGTATATTATATGTCACTATATTCATTTTTTCACCACTTTTAACCATTGCTTTTGCCAATTTGTGAGCTTCAAAAGTTACCCCTTCCTTGACAAGACAATTCATTATTGTACTGTATGTAACAATGTTTGGAGAAAAACCCTTATCAACCATTTCTTTGAACAATTGAATTGCTGGCTTCACTTGCCCTCTTATGCAATAACCGTGAATAAGAGCAGTGAAGGCGATAATATTCGGTTGAATTGTACCCATTTTGGATAGCAGCTCCACAGTTGAAGTGATTCTCCCAGCACCACACAAACCTTCCTCCTCTTACAAATAGAAAACTAAAATAACTCTACCTTCATCAAATTTTAATAAAATCGCGTGAAATTAGTGGCATCACGAAGCTAGCAATAAGGGCCATGCGTCTATGTCAACTTGGAGTCGAAATTCTGAGGCAAGGAGGCATAACAGGTCGAACAGTGGAACTCTAGGATTTGAAGCAATTTCACGGTTTCCTCTTTGTATAATACAATCTCAGTCCTATGAAGTATGCTATATTAGTGTAGACAAACATTTATAAACAGCTAAATTCATTTTTAACGGAGGTTTGGAAGGGGATTTAGTATAAACCAAGGTTCAAAATTCCGTTTCCGTTTCGGTCATCTGATAATTTTAAAATTTCGGTTTCGTTTCGGAAATCCGGAAGATTTCGTTCTAAATTCGGTTTGCAAATTCCGATGCTTTTATTGTAAATATTCAATAGTAATACAAATTCATGGTCATTTTCAAATTATATACAAGACACAAAACATATGACTTATAACAAATTTAATATCAAAATCCGTTTCTTTGAGTATCTAATGAATTATAGTCAATGTTGTCTTATCACCACTGACCGTTGATCGATTACCTGAAGCTACAAGTAATTTCCAAATAAAGTTTATACAAATTATTTTGTCAACCAAACCATCAACTAGCTAATTTCAAATTACTTGAAAAAAAACTACTACTTAACTGGAAACAAAGTAATAAAAAAAAGCAACCACTAAACAGCCCAGTTGATAAAGTAACCACTTTAAATTTATAGCTCAGCCCAAGTTAGCAATCCCCTCACCCAAAACATCGCTCTTTCTTCTTCCTGTTTTGACCATGTGCCATAAAATTTCAAATCGATGAAGCCAAAAAAAATATAGGCGATACATGCTAAATTCCGAAGCTTTGTTGTTGATTGTCCCTACTTCGACTTGCTCCTACTTCGACGGTAAGTTTTCTTTTCTTTTTTTTTAACCCTAGAATTTGAAACGGGATTTTCCTCTTAATCCGGTCCGGTGGACGCCGAAACTGAAACGAAATCACCGAAATTCCAACGTGCCAGCCGAAAGTTTGAACCATGGTATAAACTATAAATAGAAACTAGGTTTTCATTATATTCTTGTAGTTTAACAGATATATTACTAAATTGATATAATAAAGTGAAAATCCAGACTTAGAAACAAATGATTAGGTGCTAAGGACGTTCTAAGGCGACCAGAGGCAAAGTGGAGGCAACTGATGGTGAAACGACATGGTGGAACAACCATATTTATGGCTTGGAAAAAATTACCGATTTTTATGTAACCGGCCCACGGTCATACTAACAGGTCCACCGATGGCCTATTTTTCGGGTTAGGTTGAACCTGCATCCATATGGACATATATCAAATAATATTTATCGATTCGAGTCTTGTTCCTCTTGTTTTACGAAGGCGTTTAGAGGCTATTGACGAGGCAAGTGATGGCTTTACGAATTTGAGTGAATGTGTGTGATGATTGATCATTGTTTGAAATGAATTTGTATATTATTGTGATATGGAAAATGATGCGATGATGGACGTGAACAAGGACATGTCCATTGCGCAAGTAGGCAGCCCGGGATACGGATACAGACATGTGACACAAGTAGGTGGTTCGGGTATTACGTTGCACCCTTATATAGTGCTTCGACGGACCGGTATGGATGATGGATGGTAAGCATCCCTGGAGGGCATGAGTCTAGTCAAGAATGTGAGTCCAGTTACATGTAAGGACAACAGATGACCCTGTAGGATATGAGGCTAGTCCAAGGAAGTGAATCCTATATGCGATTAACATGATGGTGGACGACATGCAACCATGTAGCGCACAATGCAAGTCTAGGGAAGTGAGTTCACATAGATGTGATGTGATACGACTAGATGTATATAGTAGTTAAGTACGATGTGACTAGCATGACGTAAGGTGACCGAGCGTTAGACTCATATCATGTTATAGTATTATTTTTATAGCATATATAGAGTAAAGTATGACACCAGACTTATGTTTGACCTATACCTATTTTTCACCTTTATTGTATATCCAGGTTGATGGAGTTTGGAGACGAGATAGTACCGAAGACGGAGATTCATTTGTACATATTGTATATGATGTACATAAGTGTTAGATTTGATTATGTGTATGGTTTGGGTTTGACTTTTATTGCACAGGCATATGTATTTGACACATAGACATGTTATAGTGATGTGATTATGATTATTGTTGTATTATATTTCATTTCATTCTGCTGTGAGACTCCGAAAGTTGTTAGTTAGAACTGTAATTGTTTGCTTTATCTTACCCTAACTACTCATCCTTTTTTGTTTTAAAGGTGTTGACGTTGGTTTAGACGTTGAACCCGAAGGTCGAAAAGGCGGATTGTTACAAACTTTGTTTATGGACTAATCAAGTTGAATATGGATAATATTGGAATTTGGACCAAACTGAATTACCTACATCCTAAAGTGGTGTAGTGTTAACGAAGAGAATGTTTCTAAACAATTGTTGCTAAATGTATTACTTAAATTGTACAACTAGATTTTATCGATGGAATATGTAAGCGGTGAATTCTGTCAAACTGTCCTACCACTCATTAAGATGGCGTGTGAAAGTTGGTATTTGAACTGTTCAAATATTACTTGCTGATTGAGTTCATACCTATGAGTTGCATAACTGTATCTATTTAGTGGTAAATATTATAGTTATATTTCTGTAATATTTTATTTTGAAAAATGAGTAGGTTGCATTATTAACAAAGATGATAGATTACACGAGTGAGTGGACCGGTAATAACAAAAGTCCAATGCAATAGAAAATTAGAAGTATCAGAGTTGTTATAATATAACAAAAATAATAAGATATAGTCGACATTTTTCCACACAGCGAACCATACATATGCATGAGTAGATCGCATAGCAATGATCTATAATAAGTTCACACACTGAATAAGTTCACACACTGAATAACTTCGGAGATTGAAGTCCTAATCAAATATCCAAGACTATTATTAAATTAATGTACCATTGGAAATCTGGTGAGAAATAGTACTCAAAACACCTTTGGAAATTCAGAAACCTACCCTTGAGAATTTTTATATTTTGAAATGGATCTGATCTAATATATCTAAAGTATCATGAAATGGCTCTATCCAATACTGCATTTTCATACCTTTGATGATTTACCAATATATTAGGATAAAAGAAGAAATTTATGATTATGAAATGTTGCATGATAAATGAACACTCAAGTGTTTCGTACCTTTGATGGATCTTTAACAAACACACAAGAACTTGTACATTTCCAAGTAGAATGCACTGAAAATGTTAGCCTCTGTTACTTTATTATTAACAAAATTTTATTCTGCCAATAATTCAACAATAGTGAGAACTATGACTAGATAAGCTTACACAGATCCGATTGAATTATAAACATGTGCATCAAACGTTGTTACATATGAAAAATATAGTGATGAATATAATGTAAACTAAAATAGTATGTCAGATGCATGAACAGGGGTGAATCTAGCTCTCTGTTTTAGAATGATCAGTATTTGAGCGGGGGCAGAAAGTTGTCTATACTGTTGATAAAATACGCATAATCAAACATAAATTCGCCCCTGTGCAAACAAATATCAAAAGCAACATAGTATCTCTCCATAAACAGAGCTCATATGAGATGTAACGTGATGAAAACCTACTTTCAGTTTATTCACCCAAAAAATTTCCATGGCACATTAGAAAATCATTTATGTGATTTCATAATTCCTAAGCATAGGTTTTTTCTTTTTTCTTTCTAGTTTTTTTTTTCGAAGCTCCCCGATACAGGAGACCTCCGGAAAGGCAAGCATACCGACCAACTCCAAAGGAGGATTAAGTTGTGCATGTCTGCTTCAACTCATGGCATCTATAACCCCAAGATATTATTTTTTTGCGAACAATGTGTGTAAGGCAAGGCTCAAACCTAGGTCTTTTACCAGACCTAGGAACCCTTTTTCGTTGCGTCATACCTGCGGACTTCCTTTCTAGTTTTGTTAAGTAAAAAATAAAGTAATAAGAAAAAAAATTAATAGTCAACTGAAAATATTTCATTTCAATACTCAAGTCATAATATAACACAATATAGGAAGTGATAATTTTTTTTTTAAGAAAGTGATATATATACATACATACATATGTGTGGGGCAAGGATCAGCTACACCTCATCTTTCCTACACCTCAAGTCCCGAATTAAATAATATATTTTCTCTCTTACCTCTTCACTATATTATTTAATTCGGAACGTGTGGCTAATATCGAGGATTAGAGGTATAGCAAAAATGAGGTTTGGCCGATTCTTGCCTACATATGTGTGTGTCTGTGCGCACGCGAGATTTGGCTAAAACAGCTACCACAGCTTTCCGAACTACACTATGCATTGCATTTCCGATTTGTGGAGATTGTCATGTTATTGGAAAAATATCATGTGAATGACAATCAATCCTACATATTAACATTCATTATCATAAGGAATGAATTTTAAGAAGGTTTAATTTTTCTGACAATAATAATAAAATAAGGATTATTTGTCAAAGTGGGTTGTTTCATCCTGAGTATCAGACTCCGAATCTACTTTTTCCCAAAGTATAAAATTTACTAAAGATGCAAATTGTTAAAACTATTGTGAAGTGCTTGTTTGGTGATCTACCTAAATTGTTGAAATAAAAGAATAAAAATATGCTTGGGGTGAGAGATTACCATGAAGCTCTGAATAAAGTAGCAAGAAGAGAATGTTATAATGGATTGAAACAGGTACTGGATACTTGCATAATACATCAAGTTCATAGTGGCTTGAAAACTGGCCCAGTATGCAGACAGGGTTACCATGAATGTTGATAGTTAAAAACATTTACCTCGGAAGAGTAATCTACATGTAATACACCATAAATTAACCCTAAATTGCACTCTCGCAGCAAAATCAGTTGCCTTCTAGTACGTTTAGGTAACAACTCCAGGTATTTACGCTTATCTTTCTTCTGCGAAACTAAATCCACGTATAATTTAATGAACACCACTGTATCAGGTATATCGTGTAGTATCATGTCAAATAATTGTTTAGAGACCTTTTATAGTGAATGAGATATTGTCCCACATCACCAAAAATAAGTTAATGTTTATGCTTATATACTACTTTTCTCAAATCCATATTCGCCCTTAGGGTCAGGTAATTTTGTGCGAGGGAGAGGATCTATATGGCCATGAACTAACACATGCGCGTGTGCCGCCCGTCCGTTCCATACCGAACCGAGTCGGGTGTGGGTCCAATAAGAGTGGACGAAATAAGCTTGCAAATGAAGAAACGTGACTGTTGCAAACCGCGACGGTTTTGGCCATTGCAACGAAGAGGTACGGTTGTTCCCAACAGACATAACAATTGGGAATTAGCCTATAAAAGGAGAAGGAAACCTGATCAGTAACTCACTCTAAACTTTCTCTTCTTCATCTTCGTTTCTTAATCTCTACAATCCGTGCGCTTCTGCATATCACACAGAAGATTATACACATTACAATCTCGAGCAGATCACGTCTGTTGTATCTTGGGAGACTTTGAATAAAGTCTTAAGGAAATTGTTACGACAAGCATCAGACGAAATTTTCTTCTTCATCCGGTTAGATTTCTGTTTACTTATTCCTATACATCGTTCTGTAATCTTTCTGTTTTAACGTTGTGCTGTTTCTGCGAAGTAGTACAACGCTTGTTAATCATTATAGTTTAATACAACAATTTGTTGTTGTTATTGCTATAGTTTGTCGTTGTAAATTAATTACAACATAGTTATTGTTCAAAATTACTAATACGGAATTCCAAAGCAGTGGAAATCTGATTTGTAAACTTGTGTGACAAGTTTATAACATATTGGTCTCTGTTTTGGTATACTGATTGTATAACATCTTAAAACTTTCATGTTTTCACTAAAACAGAGATGACGACAGTTGAACTATCGACAAAAACTGCTACCCACAACAGGCCTGATCCGTGTAAAGGAAATGGTGATGACTTCATAACATGGCAGAATCAAATGATGTTCTATCTCACCACGTTAGGGCTGCAGAAGTGCATTGAGGATGATGAACCAAAGCCTAAAGACGGACAAACTAGAGAAAAAACGCAGCTATTTTTCTCGGAATTAACTCATGGAAGCATTCGGACTTCTTGTGCCGAAATTACATTCTAAACTGTCTGGATAAAGTATTATATAAAGTATATCAGCCACACCAAACAGCAAAATCCATATGGACTGCACTTGCAAATAAATACAAGAAGCAGAATGTTAGTTTGAAGAAGTTCATAGTAGATAAATTCATGGAATACAAAATGGTGGATTCCAAATCCGTAACAAGTCAAGTGCAGGAACTCCAACTTATAATTCATGAACTTGAAGCAGAAGGACATCAAATTGGAGAATCGTTCCTTGTTGAAGTGATAACAAAAAAATTACCACTATTCTGGAGAGACTGCCGCAACTATCTGAAACATAAGAAAAATGAGATTTCCTTAGAAGATCTCATTGTCAGATTAAAAATTGAGGCAGATAGTCGCGGAATAACACAACCCAAAGGTGAAGAGCACTTGTTACAGAAGGGTCAAAAAAGAAAGGACACTTCAACAACAAAAAGAAAACGAGAAAGGCACCAAATAATCAATTCAAAGATAAGCAAACCAAGAAGTTCAAAGGTGAATGTTGGGTCTGCAGAAAGATTGGGCACGCAGCTAAAGATTGCAGGCACAAAACGACGAATGACAAATCGATGGCAAATATAGTGGAAAATTTGAGTTCAACCATTGAGGAGATGAACTTTTCAGGAGTTGTTTCAGAATGCAACTTAGTACAGAACCCTGCACAGTGGTGGGTAGACACAGACGCTACTCATCATGTATGTTCTGATATATCTATGTTCTCCACTTACAAGAAATACGATCAGGAAGAAAAACTCTACATGAGTAATTCTGCAGTTTCCATGACTGAAGGTAACGGCACCGTCGTCCTCAAATTTACATCCGGAAAAACTGTGACACTAAGTGAAGTTCTTCATGTTCCGAATATCCGCGAGAACCTTATCTCTGGACCTGTGCTCTCAAAAAAGGCTTCCGTATGGTCTTCAAGTCAGATAAAGTAGTTCTGTCTAAGGCTAGAATTTATATAGGAAGGGGTTATTTATGTGATGGCCTATTTAAGACAAATGTAGCCGTAGTCGGCAATAAAACTATGTATTCTGATTGTGCTATTAATAAAAATAAAGTTTCTTATTTGGTTGAGCATGAAATTTTACTATGCATGATAGATTAGGACACATAAATTTTCGAAAAATGAAAAAACTAGCAAACTTGGGATTAATTCCTAAATTCCAAGTAGATAAAAACTACAAATGTGAGACATGTGTAGAAGCAAAATTAGTTAAAATCTCATTTCATACTGTTGATAGAAGTACAGAACCACTAGGTTTGGTTCATACTGATTTATGTGATTTTAAATCATTGCCTGCAAGAGGTGGAAAAAAGTACTTTATCACTTTTATAAACGACTATACACGATATTGTTATGTATATCTTTTGAATAGTAAAGATGAAGCAATTACATCGTTTATAAAATATAAGGCTGAAGTAGAAAATCAGTTAAATAAAAAGATCAAGATATTGAAATCTGATCGAGATGGAGAATATGAATCACCATTTGAACAATTCTGTGCAGAAAATGGTATAATTCATCAACAACAGCTCCATATTCACCATAACAAAATGGTATTGCCGAGAGAAAGAATAGAACATTAAAAGATATGATAAATGCAATGCTATTGACCTCTGGTCTACCCGACGAACTTGTGGGGGGAAGCCTTAAATATGCCTAATCACATATTAAACAAGGTTCCTCACAATAAAACAGGAACAATTCCATATGAGTTATGAAAATGACACATACCAAGTTTCAAATACCTCAAAATATGGAGGTGCTTGGCAAAAGTTGCAGTTCCGCCTCCCAAGAAAGTCAAACTTGGACCAAAAACTGTAGACTGTTACTATCTAGGGTCAGCCCAAAATAGTAGTGCCTATAGACTTTTGGTATTCAAGTCTGATATAGCTTATATTAATGTCAATACAATCATAGAGTCTCGAGATGCCTCATTTTTTGAAGATGTGTTTCCACACAACAGGAATGAAGGAAATTATGTCCCTAAAAGGATAAGAGAAGAATCAAGCAAGCCACATGACGATGAAACTCATCGTGAAATTGAGGAAGTTGAGCCAAGAAGAAGCGTAAGAGCAAGAACGTCCAAGACGTTTGGTTCAGATTTTCTAACATACATGCTAGAACACGAACCTCAAACATACAAGGAAGCAATGTCATCTTCTGAATCCTCATGTTGGAAAGAAGCAATCAAAAGTGAAATTGATTCAATTCTAAGTAATAAAACTTGGGAAATAGTTGATCTTCCGCCTGAAATAAAACCGATTGGTTGCAAATGGATCTTCAAAAAGAAGATGAAACCAGATGGCTCTATTGACAAATATAAAGCAAGATTGGTAGCAAAATGATATCGTCAAAAGGAAGGTATAAACTTCTTTGATACTTATTCACCGGTTACACGAATAACCTCTATAAGAATGTTAATAGCAATTGCATCCATATATAATCTACAGATTCATCAAATGGATGTAAAGACAACATTGTTAAATGGAAATCTTGATGAGGAGATTTACATGGAGCAACCCGAGGGTTTTATTTCCAAAGGAAATAAAAACAAAGTATGTAGATTAGTAAAATCATTATACAGACTAATACAAGCTCCAAAACAATGGCACGCAAAATTTGATAGTGTCATGATGAAAAATGGTTTCCGTATAAATGAATGTGATAAATGTGTTTATTATAAACAAGTTGGACAATCATACGTGATGATTTATTTATATGTAAACGATATACTAATCTTTGGTCGAAATAGTAAAGAAATAGAGACCATAAAGAAAATGTTAATCAATAATTTCGACATGAAAGATTTAGGAGTTGCAGACGTTATTTTGGAAATTAAAATAATAAAAACTCCTAATGGAATTGAACTATCTCAGTCACACTATGTGGAAAAAATGATTGAAAAATTCCAAAATTACGGAATTAAAGAAGTAAGAACACCTTTTAATACATCAGAAGTACTGTATAAAAACACTAATGAGAGTGTAATGCAACTGGAATACTCTCGTGTAATAGGATGTCAAACGTACCTTATGAATTGCACAAACCAAATATAGCTTATGCAGTAAGTCGACTGAGCAGGTATACAAGCAACCCAAGTAAGGAACATTGGAAAACACTAATGAGAGTGTTGGGATGTTTAAAGAGTACCACGAACTTTTTCCTACATTACGGAAAATATCATGCCGTCTTAGAAGGATATAGTGATGCAAACTGGATTTCTGATTCAGAGGAATCTAAATCAACTAGTGGTTATGTCTTCGCCCTAGCAGAAGCAGCAGTGTCGTGGAAATCTACTAAATAAACGTGCATAGCTCGATCCACTATGGAATCAGATATCATCGCTTTAGATAAAGCAGGCGAAGAAGCAGAGTGGCTTCGTCAATTCTTAGAAGAAATTCCATTTTGGCCTAAACCTGTATCGGCCATATGCATACACTTAATCAAGCAGCGTTAAGCAGAGAGCAAAACTTTGTGTATAATGGAAAGTCACGACATATTCGTCGACGCCATAACACAGTAAGGCAGTTACTCTCAAATGAAACTATTTCCATTGATTATGTGAGAACAACTGATAATCTTGCAGATCCATTTACTAAAGGATTATCAAGAGAGAAAATTGACTGCGCATCAAGAGGAATGAGTTTAAAAGCCAAATCCAACAAGAGTTATCTTATACGGAAACCTATCATAGCGACTGGAGATCCCACGGATTATGATGAATAGACAAATCAGTTCTGAGTAACTCAAGAAGCAATGCATTTGTTTGGACTTAATCCTACTCCATTCCTATGGTGCACAATAGAATGCATGCCTACAGAAGTATTAAAAGGATAAAGCTATGCTTTTTAATGATGACTATATCTTGAAAATAACAAGTAAGGTATATGTAGGATACTCTTAATGGTTGCAATCACTTATGTTAGTGTGAGCTGGGTCGGCTCTATGAGAATATTAAAGGCTTAAATTCTCTAAAACACTCGCAGAACCAAATTTGTTCAAGACCAAAATGAACACAACCAAGAGATTGGATGTGAAGGGAAACAATGCTTTGTAAAGCTTATTGTCTGGTTATGCACAAACGGCTGACGGTTCAAGATGAAATAACTCATCAATTAGCCAAGTATATCCAATAAGTTTTAACTAAGGAAAGTTCAAAGTGAAATATCTACTTATCCTCGATATAGCATTATTTTCATATGAACTGTGTGATATTACACTTTGTGTGGGGAAGACATATATCATCATTCATGTGGGGGATTGTTAGAGACCCTTTATATATAGTGAATGAGATATTGTCCCACATCGCCAAAAATAAGTTAATGTTCATGCTTATATACTACTTTCCTTAAACTCATATTGGCCCTTAGGGTCGGATAATTTTGTGCGAGGGGGGATCTATATGGCCATGAACTAACACACGCATGCGCCGCCCGTCCGTCCCGTATCGAACCGGGTCGGGTCGGGTGCGGGTCCAATAAGAGTGGACCGCGTTATATTTTTGCTGCAAAAAAGTAAGCAGTTTTCTACTGTTTAAATTCAAATAGAAGCGACTAGTGGATTGGAAATGCCCGTTGTCTGACCGGACGCGGCTTTTCAAACAGAAATAAGCGTTGCAAATGAAGAGACGCGACTGTTGCAAACCGCGATGGTTTTTGGCCATTGCAAATGAAGGTATGCGACGGTTTTGGCCGTTGTAGACGAAGAGATGCGGCTGTTACCAACAGACATAACCGTTGGGAATTAGCCTATAAAAGGAGAAGGAAACCTGATCAGTAACTCACTCCGAACTTTCTCTTCTTCCTCTTCGTTTCTTAATCTCTACAATCTGTGCGCTTCTGCATATCACACAGAAGATCATACACATCACAATCTCGAGCAGATCACGTCTGTTGTATATTGAAAGACTTTGAATAAAGTCTTAAGGAATTGTTATGACAAGCCTCAGACGAAATTTCCTTCTTCATCCGGTTAGATTTTGTTTACTTATTTCTATAAATCGTTATGTAATCTTTCCATTTCAACGTTGTGCTATTTCTACGAAGTAGTACAACGCTTGTTTATCATTATAGTTTAATATAACAATTTGTTGTTGTTATTGCTATAGTTTGTTGTTGTAAATTAATTACGACATAGTTATTGTTCAAAATTACTAATACGGAATTCCAAAGTAGTGGAAATCTGATTTGTAAACGTGTGTGATGAGTTTATAACATATTGGTCTCTGTTTTGGTATATTGATCGTATAACAATCAAAGCTTTAGCATCCAAATCTAAAAAACATCACTCGAATCACTACATTCGCAAACCATGCCCTAGCTTCTTTTCCGAGTGATTCGATGGCTTTCACAATGCTCTTTCCATCCTTGTACATGTTAAAGCTCTTTGATTTCATTACAAATCCACTATGATTTTCAGCTTCGGTTTTGATCCCGTATTGATTCATTAAGCAACCCAGTTGGTAATCATACTGCTCTTTGTGGTTAAAAGCTTCATCAACATAATCCTTGAAGCTTTCCACTTCCATATCATGATCGTATGATTTTTCAGGAACACCCATAGTGAAGGCTTTTATACAGTTTGGATTGAAAATAGAATGGTCTTTCAGCGCTCTATATAGTTTCCCAGTTTGTATGTTTCTTAGTCTGGCTTTTCTATGACGTCTGGAAACTCTTTTACACGTAGGTGGGAAGGAATTTCAGCAGGCACACCTGCTTTTGGAAAATCCTCTGCAACCGAAAATAGTTCGGCAAGTTATAAACATTTTTCACTTTCAGCTCTTAGTGGTTCTTTTTCAGCAAACACTGTATGGGCATTAGCAATGATTCCCAAACTGTCACATACTTCTCTTTCTCTGCCCGGTTACTACTATTCACCTTCTCCTATTTTCTTCACCTCTATTTCCCAGCTTCAGATGCTACATCATCATCAGATTAATGCCCTGTTACTTACTATTCCGCTTTCACGTTGAAGTTGCTTTCTAATACCAAGACTGCAACATAATGCTTTCACATTGAAGCTCCATGCTTGGATCACATGGCACCAGATAATTCATACAAATATCCAAACCTGTTTGAACAAGGTATGAAGATTGTCATGCATATCAAAGTCTATATACATATCATATTACAGCCTACTATTATGCGCATACAGACCACCTATGATGTAACTTTATAACCTGTTTTACTGACTTTATAACCAATTGTAAATATTTTTTGAGTTCAGTACTCAATTCATAATATAACACACCATAGGGTGTGATATAAATAAAAAGAAAATGAACCAAACTGATTTGGCTAAAATATCTACCATAGCTTTCAGAACTACACTATGCAAAATTTAATACGAATGACAGTCTGTCCCACATATAAATATGACATACCTTCTACTTGTCTTCCAGTAAGTGCTATAGGAAAATTATTGTAAAGTGCTTGCTTGGTAATCTACCTAAATTGTTGAAATAAAATAATACAAATGTGCTTGGGATGAGAGATTACAATGGAGCTCTGAAAAGAGTAGCAAGAAAATAAGGTTATAATGAAATGAAACAGGTATTGGATACTTGCATGATAGATAAATAGAAATTCATAAATTTCATAGTTGATTGAAAACTGGCCAAGTATGCAGACTAGGTTACCATGAATATTGATAGTTAAAAACTTTTACCTCAGAAGAATAATCTCCATGTAATCCACCATAAATTTACCCTAAATCGCACTCTTGCAGCCAAAATCGGTTACTTACTAGTACGTTTAGGCAACAACTCCAGGTATTTATGCTTATCTTCCTTCTGCGAAACTAAATCCATGTATAACTTAATTGTATTGGCTTCAACTGTAAAATTTTGCTCAATTATTTTCTTTATAAAGTCAGTAGCTCTTATCAATTCACCTTTACGAAGAAAACTTCTAGCAATTGAATTAAACATACGTGAGTTTGGAAAGCACTCGCCCTTTTCCATGTTCAAAAGTAACTCATTGAACTCATCCATAGACCCTTCTTCAATAAGACATTGAGCCATTGTTGAATACATCACAACATTCAACTTTACACCTTTAGAAACTACAGCGTTGAATAGATGCTTAGCTTCTTTTATTTTACCGACTCTGTACAGTCCAAACAACAGGATGTGGAAGGTCTGAATGTTGGGCTTAAATCCTTTAAATTGAGCGGACTCAAACAGATCGATTGCCTCATCAATGCACAAATTATTACATAATCCATCAAACATTACATTGTATGTACTTACATCTGGAGTTACCCCTGCATTAATAATCGCTTTGTATAGTTCTTTAGCATCGTTAATTTTTTTAGCACGAAATAAACCACCTAACATGATGTTATAAGTAATAGTGCTAACCATGAACCCTTTTCTGATCATCTCTTTAAAATATCTTTCTGCCATATCAATCAATCCATGTTTAAAATGCAAGTGAATTAGTGAGTTATAGCAAAATGCATCAGGGGTATGTCCTTCCAAGATCAAAAGATTGAAAGCTTCAACAGCTTTATCTAATTTACCTATTAAACCATAACCACATATTAAAGTATTATATGTTATAATATCAGGCTTTATACCTTTTTGTTCCATCACCTGCAATAATTGGTTGACATTTCCTACCTTTCCTTCTTTGCATAGTCCATCAACCAACGAATTAAATCCGATAATATCAAGAGATATTCCTCTTTCATCCATTTCATCAAGAATGACATATACTTCTTCCCATCTTTCTAACATACAAAAGACATGTAACAAAGACTGATATGTATGGGCATCTGGTGATAATCCTTCATGTACCATGCAATTTATAATGCTTCGAGCATCATCTACTCTACCAACCTTACAAAAGCCATCTACAATTGTGTTGTAAGTTACCACACTGGGATGCACTCCTTCCATTTTCATTGCCTTGAGTATTTTGAAAGCCTCGTCCATCCTTTGATGCTTAACAAACCCATCAATCAGTGAAGTATAAGAATGACAATTGGGTTTTATGTTTTCATTCTTCATAGAATCGAATAGCTTCCATGCCAAACCAAATTTATCTTCTAAAGAATATCCATGCAGCAGTATATTATATGTCACTGTATTCATTTTTTCACCTCTTTGAACCATTACTTTTGCCAATTTGTGAGCTTCAAAAGTTACCCCTTCCTTGACAAAAAAATTCATTATCGTATTGTAGGTAACAACGTCCGGAGAAATACCTTCATCAACCATTTCTTTGAACAATTGAATTCCTGGTTTCACTTGCCCACTTATGCAATAACCGTGAATAAGAGTATTGTAAGTAACAATGTTCGGAGAAATACCTTTGTCAACCATCTCTTTGAACAGTTGAATTGCTGGTTTCACTTGCCCTCTTATGCAGTAACCCTGAATAATCGTAGTGTAGGTAAGAACATCCGGTTGAACTGTACCCATTTTGGACAGCAACTCGACAGCTGAAGTGACTCTCCCAACAACACATAGACCTTTCATAAGTGTGGCGTACGTCATTGAGTCAGGCTTGCAATTGCGTTTTACCATTGATCCAAAAATTCCAAAAGCAATATCAACACGTTTCATGAGAATGCAAGAGTTGATGATTATGGTACAAGTGATAGCATTTGGTGATACACCATGCAAGATCATACGGTGGTAAAAAGAAAAGATTAAAGCATAAAGGGATGGACTTTTGGACTGGACCATACCTGTGAATAGTGTGTTAAAACATTTGATCGAAGGTTGTGGGTTTGCACGAAGCAATTGGCCGAACAGCTTGCGTGCATCATCGATTCCAAATTTTGCCGATTTACATAGACCTTTGACTTGTTTCTGCAAACGAAAACTGGCGTCAGCTGCTGAAATTTTACTGCTGAGTATTCTTCTTCCATACTCGAAAACCTTAATTGGTGATATATAATTTTTCATTATAGGAAGAACCAGCATGAGTTGCATATTCTACCTTTAATTGGAAAAATAGAGGCTTTTTACTGCTTGTTTCTAGCTCAACATCGCTGAACACTTCAAATATTAAGCGATCAGAAGAAAAAAAATCGTTTGCTTTTGAAGTAGCTGTCAGATCCGAAACGAATACTCAGAGATCAGAAGAAAAAATTTGATTTATTACGCGATCTACGGTGAATTTGTTAAAATAACGAGTTAATGAATGAGATTTCTTGCCTTAGTATATAATTTTGTCATCTGATTTATGTATTTTTATATTCGTATAAAATATTAAATCTTTTAATTTTGTAGATAATAATGAATCAGATACAGATTTATTATTCATCATTTAATTTTTGTTAAAAAATAAATAAAAATTAGTATTCTTAATTATTTAAAAAAATAATATTGTTATAAATTTTAATAGGTTGTTCATGTCCATAGATTTTGAGTTTAACCTATAGCTTTTAATACACTAGTTTTATGCATTTGAAGCTCGTGTAGTTAATATCAAAATCAGAAATAAATATATTATATTACCAAAGTGATAAACATTGTATTTTTTTAACGACTAAAAGAAATATTCATTGAAGAAAATGTCAAACTCATATTATTATTTTAATTACGTAAAATAATAATTTGGTATTTAAATTATTATTTCATACTTCAACAATTTTAATAACAACTTTTAAAAAAAATTAACATCTGCTTCGAAAAGATAATAAAACACAAAAGGAAAATATTTCTAATCGAAATATTGTATATTTTTGTGCATTAGTTGACGTTAAATATGAATATACATAATTAAAATTTAGGGTAAGTTTGGATCACATCCCTAATAAGTTTCAAAATAAACAAAACATCCTTCACATACAAAACTTGCATTTCCGCTCCCTATTTTCAAATTCGCACAAGCAAAAATACACAAATACCCTTTACGTTTTAAACAATTCAAACGCGTATAACTTTATGTACAAAAACCGGATCAACAAACCGTTTTCACCAAAAAATCATAAATTTTATGATCTTTGAAATGAGATCCATTGTTGATACCAAAAATTCATATTTATATTAAAGGTGCAATTATTTTAAATATTTGCAGATAATTCAGCAAATTTTAAACTTTTTTATTTTTTTTCAAATTTACAAAATTTGCAAATAATTGCAGATATTTCTGCAGCTATATGGTATAGTTGCAGAAATGTCTGCAACTATTGGGTATAGATGCAGAAATTTATGCAACTATATAGTATAGTTGCAGAAATATCTGCAACTATTGCATATAGTTGCAGACATTTCTGCAACTATTACATATAGTTGCAGAAATGCAACTATATGCAAATAGTTGCAGAAATGTGTGCAACTATTGCGCATAGTTGCAGAAATGTCTGCAACTATTGCGTATAGTTGCAGAAATATCTGCAACTATTGCGTATAGTTGCAGAAATGCAACTATTGCTAATAGTTGCAGAAATATCTGCAACTATTGCGTATAGTTGCAGAAATTACCGCAACTATTGCGTATAGTTGCAGAAATTACCGCAACTATTGCTTATAGTTGCAGACATTTCTACAACTATTGCTTATAGTTGCAGAAATGTCTGCAACTATTGCGTATAGTTGTAGAAATTTCTGCAACTATTGCGCATATATTTGCAGAAATTTGTTGTCATTATTCATAACTGCAAATATTAAGAATATCATATTTCATAAAAAAAAATTGATTCGTCTTTAATTTAATTGCAGTTTTCCATTTAAATCGAAAAATAAGAAGAAGAATCAGCTCGATTGCGAAGCGCAAGGGTAATTTGGGAAAAAAATTGGCGGAAAACAGAAATAGGGATGTAGAAAATATATATTTTAACACAGGGATCCGCTTTGAATTAACTTCCGTTTTAAGGATGTGTGCCTAATTTTCACTAAAATTTAACGTTTTCACAAATTGTATTAACGAAAGATATTCGTCATTTTTCAAAAGTACAAATACAATATTCATGACTTATCATTAATTTAATGTCATTCTTAACAAAAATAAGTTTCATTGATGACAAATAATCCACTAAACTTAACAATTTTAAAAAGAGAAACGTTGTATATATTTGTCATAATATACCTATTTTAGAAATAAAAAATTGTGTTTATGTTTGTTTGTAATAAAATGCTAACTTTAAAAAGAAAATTTATGTATCTTTCTCTTTGTAATAAATACTAAATTTTGAATTATGTAAACTTGAATTTAGAATAATATAAGAGAACTAAAGATAATTTAATCTATAACTAAATTTTTTGAAGTTATATGGACATGAATGAAGTATCGACTTTGTCATATATGTGGTATATGACGAATAGAATTAAAGTTCAAGTTTCATATCATTTAATAATCTAAATATATGGACATGAATGTAAATTAATGTGATAAAACTTAAGAGAAATTTGTAAAAAGTTGATTTTTTTTTATTAAATTGTGATATTTAAATGTAAAATGATAATTAATTGAACTTTGTAATAAATAGAATATTGATAAACCGTAGGGATTTGAAAGTAAAATGAAGAAAGGCAAAAAATCGTATTTTTTTGAGAAAAATAAAAATAAAAATAAAACAAATATAATATATACTAAGGTTCATGCATCGTAAAGAAAGCGTTGTATATATTATGCTAATATGATTTGTTTGGAGTTTAATGATATATAAATCACAAACTAATACCTTAACAATCTATTGTAGTGTTAAAGAAAACTTCCTTCCCTAAGTGCAAATGAATAATGCCTTTATTACAACGGATCAATTCAAAATTAGAAATACTTAGAATACATGATTATAAACGATTGTTAATGTTGAAAGTTAAACTTTGGTTTTGTTCTAAATTATAAATACCCTGGGCTATAATTTAAAACAAAACTATGATTACTTTAGGTTGTTATTATTTGAAATAAGTTGCCATAGCGGCGACTTTCTTAGGGAAAAACCCTTGGAGTTTCCTCTTTTTGATCTAGTAATTTTTCTCTTGATTTTTTTTCCTATCTTTTGATTTTAATACTTTCTCTCGATCTCTTTCTTTTCTTTGATCTCAATCGCATCAAACTTATAGCGTCAGCTGTTAACAAGGGTTTAGAGGAGTAAGACATGGACGAAGAGCGAGTGAGAAAAGGTGATGAGTAGGAAAAACAAGGGGAAAGTAGTGATGCATCTTGAAAGGGAGTTGAAATAGGCAAGCACCATTGTCTCAATGGTTAAGTGATTTGGCTTTGGTGCAAGAGCTCAAAAGTTTGAAACTTGCGTAGGGTAATTCGAACAATTATTTACATTAAAGTTGTGATATGTTGTCCCAGTGACATGTTGAATATAAAGTACCATTTCAAAAAAAAGGGAGTTGAAATAGCAATTTTCGGATAAATCCAAGGTTACGAACACGAATTTGTCGAGGGGAGGGGTTGGTTCCCGTAGTGGCCTTAAATTCAATGTCGCAGAAGAGGTTAAGAAGGTGTTGTATGGTGATGCAATCAAGGGCCTGGTCAGATCTGAGGTAGGGAAATATGATTTTTTGAGAATCAGTAATGGTGGATAGGAAAACGAAATGAGTAGTGTCTCTAGATGCAATTAGAGAAGCTAAGGGAGAACATAAAAACCGTGTGATGTTGTATGTAGTAAGCCTTAGGTCTTATTTCAAAGCCTCAAAAGCATATGCAAAGAGAATGTTAAAAACTCCAGCTAATTTCAAAGTACAATCAAGCTCAAAATTAGTCATCATTGCACCTTCTACAAAGCTATTGAATCAAGCCCCAACCCATAAGTGCAAAAATATATAAAGAATATGTCCAACTAAGACAATTTTCTAATGTACTTCAAAACAATACAAAATAATATACTAAAATATTCATCTTCTCTCCTACGATCCCGATGCCGCAAACCGTGCATGAAACGGAGTTTGTATATGAGAGATACAAGCATTTAAAGATGAAGGGCGATATCGTTATTAATTATTTCCCATATATCAATTTATTTATTTTAATTTTTGCATTCGTTTTCTACTATAGGAAAAACTTCCTCAGCATTGCCAAATACCCCACCAACCACTATGCTCTTGGCCTGCCGCCAGCACTACGACCACTTAGCCAACAATCCGACATCGCTATAGTACTCTCCATACGTTGCTGACTCCAACGCACTCCTTTACTCCCTTACAAAACATCCATTTTCATAGTCGTTTCCACCTTTAATGGCAAATCCAGCCATATCAAATCGATGTGGTTGATCGGCGACTAGCACGAGAACCTGCTCGACCTCCTTTAATACCTATGCCTCCCAACATTGTATCGTCGTCATTTCAGTGTTGGGTCAAAACAGACGGTCCACATTTACCCAACTTACAACACATTTACGATCAATCTGTATGCCCAATTGATGAGCAAACACCACCAATTGATTCCTGATGTCGAAAACTACAATTTTAATATATAATATGTCCGATTTAGAATACTTTTGTAATTCTAGCTCTTAATTAGGGAGTGATTAACTTTGGCTAATTACAATCAACACTACACCAAAACAGTCATTTGGCAACACTTTTTTTTCTTCATTTGGCGACACTTATATGGGTTGCATTTTAGTCTCGCTAATAAGTGTCGCTATCCAATATAAGTGTTACTGAAAATAAAAATTTACACTTTTAAATACGGCGACACTTATTTTCGTTGTAAGCCTTGGTTTAATTGGAGTTAATTGAAATATACTAGGGCAAAATTGTAATTGAATAACATATCACGCTTAACCCTAGCCACGCTTATCCCTGGCCGCATTTTCCCCAAATCGTTTCCACTCTTTGACGTTCATTCTCCAATTCACCAATTCGCAAATTCCCCAAATCGTTTCCACTCTCTGACGTTCATTTCTCCAATTCTCCAATTCGCATTTTCCCCAATTCTCCAATTCTCCAATTTTCCAAGTGCTGTATCTGTAAAATAAAATCTGTAAAATGAAGTGCTCCATTCGCAGTTTCCCCAAAAGATTTCAAGTCTTCAATCAAAGAAGCAAAGGCAATTCAAGTTTAAAATCAAGTAACATTTTCCAGATTTCAAGTACCTGTTTCAGGCTCTGTTCATTTTCAAATCTGGTGAGTAACACCTTTTCTAAAAGCTTAAGTATTCTAAAATCTGGTTGCATGTTAAATTTCTGGAAATAAATATGTTATGTGTGATTTTATATAAGTAGATTATCTGTATATATGGATGTATATATGTGTGTATGCTGATGTATATGTGTATCTCTGTTCTCAGTTTTAAGTTTAAACTTATGATCAAAATTCATTTCCTCTTGATCTAATCTCTGTTAGGACTTAGGCTTTAAACAAAAATTGTTTGTTTCATCTTAAATTAATGTTTAAAATTATAGTTAAGTTAAAATAAAACTTGCATGTCTTTAAAAATTTAAAGGAACAGAGCTAACTTAGGATAAGTGAAATTTCAAGCATAATAATTCAATGTTACAGGCATATAATCTGAAACCCTATCCTGAAACATGAATTTTAAAAATGAAATCATAATATTTAGCATCGAATTGAAAGAGCAGTTCCTGTTTGATAAATTTAGGAGTTCTGGGTAATTTCTGATGATCTAGTTGATCGGAGAAGTCGTAATCTTCTCTGGTGGTAGAGGAGTAATAAGGGATGTCAGGAAAAATGGCTGTTGGATGGTCAAAGCACTGTGGCGATGGGGGTTGATCGGGAAAGTCTGTAGACCTAGTTTTGGTGATGGTCAGGAAATGATTCACCATGGTGTCTCTGGTGGATCGAGTGACACCAGTCACTGGGAGATGATAGCTGGGGTGTTGACGAAGCTGTGGTTGGAAGCGCAGGCGTTCTGGTGATCGGAGGAGCAAATACGAAGTGGTTACAGGTTTTGCTTTTGGTTCCAGGTGGTGCTGAGCTAGTCGATTTGGTAGTTCTAGTGGTAATGATGAAGTAGAAGAACTGGAAAATGATCCAATTGCAGAAGTTTTTGATTTCGATAGAAAAGAAAAATTATTGTTGAGCAGTTAGTTCTACTTCTTATATGGTCAGTATTTGTAGACTTTAATTATGAATTATGTCCTATCTCTTGTTATTGCAATTTGTATTAGTATGGAATTGGTAAACTATGTATTGGTAACTTCATTATGTATTGAACTTCTCTTTTCTTAATTAATACTTTGTTTTATTACTGATTATGAATATTGTTTATTGATATTGATTAATGTTAAAATAATTGACTATATTGAGAATGAAAATATTTCAGCATAAGCGTTGGCAATTAAAATTTACCAACGCTTATAAGCGTCAGCATAGAAAATTAAACAATGTTGGATGGTTAATTTGCCAACGTTTATAAGCGTTGCTAAATAATATACACCAACGTTTATAAGCGTTGGCGAATACAACCTTCCAACGCTTATTAGCGTTGGGAAACTAAACTCCCCAACGCTTATAAGCGTTGGCAAAAAATTGCGTCGCCCTTACAGCGACGCTAATAAGCGTTGCTGAAACTGTTTGCGACAGTTATACTCGTTGGGAATCACCTGCTTTGGTGTAGTGCAACAAAGATTCACCTTTTAATTATACAGCAATGGCATGCTACATCCTAATAATTCATTTTAATCTCCAGTCACACCATTTATAATTTGGTTTAAGATTATAAGAGGTGAATTACTATATCTTATCAATATAAACACAAATACAATAAGTTTGCAATGACCCACTATTTTTAAGATCTAAAATCAACAAAAAAATGTCATAATACGCTTATAAATAATTTCAAATATTAAAAACTTTGAACCATGGTTGGGTAAAGATTAGAAATTCAAAACAATGAATAAAAAAGGAAAACCTCATAGCAGAATCGAACATCAATAAAAATGAACAATATCTCAATAATATAGTTATTTTACAACATTATCCCATCAATTTATATTTCAGTACATCAGTTTTCTACCACTAATAAATGATTTGACCATGACATGAATATACCAAATCAGCTATCCGCGATATAGCCTAACAACTCATGCTTCCATATCCTCTTCTACTTCTACTTGCAACTTCACAACGGCATAGATATATAAAATAAAAGAAAAAATATTTCAACTATGTTTGGACTGCGCCTAGCCTTATACACTATAGCCATAGGAATGATAGCTATTGCATAGGAAAAGACTACCTACGTGCCCTTTTTAGGGATTCAAGTCCACGTAATTCTATTTCCCGCTCTTCTCCTACATCCAATTACTTGTTAGTACATTGCAACCATACCATCTATGCAACCATCATAACCAATGTAATATCGCAATCAATGCAACCAGTGAAACCATCGCAACCAATGCAAACAATAGAAGTAGAACATAGTTTTACTACTCATCCATCTCAACAAATCATCATATGGGGTAACCACAAAAATAATAGGGCATAGCCATCAAACACCAAATATCCAATGACAACCACAATCCATCAAATAATAAAATTACAACTCACCATGCACACAATAGTAATACAACATCAACATCATCATCAAATGTGTACTAATCCAACCAACATTAGTAATAGAACATCCATCGTCAAATAATCATGATTAACTACGCATTAATTAGTAGCAATAATGGTAAAATATCACACACTCATCAGAATGCAATACCATCATCAAACATCAAACATATGTGATAATTACAATCGAGATTTAATCACACACCCAATAAACATTGAATACATTTGCATTTATGTTCTCTTAAGTATAAAATTGTCTTCTTACTGTTCATTGTAAAATCACCTATATTTATTTTAAAATATAATTTCGATTATAATTTATGAATTTCCACCAAAATTCATAAATTAAAAACTTATTTAATTCCATACTTAATTTCAGTAAAGTTTGTTAAATCTCCGTTATTTACAGAAACCACCCTACTCAAAGAATAAATTTATCTATAATTTACTTAATTTCAGTAAAGTTTTTTAAATCTCTATTAATAATATATGTATATAACCTTATCTCTAATTTATTTAGTATTTTAGCTAAGATTAATTTTATTACAATTAATTACTTTCCAATTCAAATACACAATTAATTATAATTGTTAACGAATAAATTTTCCAACACCAAAAGTGCATAGAGAGCGGTCTACTCAAAGAAAGGCCTTGTTGAGCCTAGATGAAGTTGTTAGGATGAAGTGCACGTCCACTACGATTCTTGGCATGGTCACCAAAGTCATGTCGAACATCATGTATGGTTCAAGTATGTGTCAATTATGCAAGTTAATATATGCGTCAACATTCAAGGAAAAAGTCCAAGTCAAACTGATATGCAAGTCACAAATTCAAATCAAGTCGATATGGTTACAAGTTTAAATCAAGTCGATATGCTATGCAATTGTTCAATATCCATACAATGTTCAGGTGTTATAATTGGCAACAATTTCCAAATTGGTTTAGGGTTACAAAGTTGAAAATGTAACAAGTGGGAGGAAAATGGAAATTCGTCCTCAAAATGGCACCCTTAGGTCTATATTTATAAGGGAAAGGCGACATGACTTTGACGTCGGTAAGCTTCAGCATTAGTTTCGACGATAGTGTGGGTAACGGCTTTGGAGACTTCGATGTTGTTATGTGCTAAGCTTCCTCTTTGTTACTTTAGAGAAACATGCGGCAGCAATGAGTTATGGAATTGGCGCTTCTATCGTGATGGTCGACGTCCCTTATAAGTGGATGATGATACCAGCTCGAGTTAACAGAAACATGAAACAATGATAACCATAAGGTAGTATTAATGGCTTCGTGGATATTGACGGTGTTTACCATCAACACTGCTTCACATAGACACGCAGCGTCCTCCAAATATCATATGGAAGTTGTCGACACTGATGTTGTCTCGTGTTCTTGGACTTATTGGTGATATACAACGTCAACGTCGATTATGGTTGGTGTTGATAGCCTTTTGCATTTAATCCGACTTAATTGATCATTGATGACATTAACTGGAAGCAATGAAGAACGGCGTCACTTAATATCCCCTCGCCGTTGATGATTCTTGGCGTCATTATAGAGCAATATCCTCAAAGAGCTATGAAGTGTAGCACTGCTTTAATGTAATGCTAACATCTTTTGTGGTTGTTGATGACAAGCTTGTCTTGGTTACAATAGGTAAACAGGGATGTCTCTAGAGTACCGTGTTAATGAGATTCGATATGAGTTGTATCGACACTCATTGATGGCTTATGATAGATCACTTACGATACTGACTAGATTTGGCATCATTGTCCCATTTATTACTTGCGACATTGTCAACGTCCTTCTATTAGCAAAATGTGGCGCCCTACTCCTTCGATGCTGATCTACCCTTGTATTCTTGATGTTTTTCATCTACGCCATTAACGTATCGCTGATCATGTCTTCGATGTTAAAGACGGAGTTAACACTTTTATTGACATCGACACTATTGTTGTAGGCATTGCTTATTGCCGCGGTCAAGTTGCACTTCGAACTCCTTCGACAACAATTATAGTAGTAACATTTTCCCCCTAATATATGAGAACCATTGACTTTTCAAGTCAATAGTATCAGAATCATCCTTTCTCGCTTTTTGGCCTTCTTTCATCGATTTAACCATTTATTTAAAACTAATCTGATGCAGCACAGGCCTTATTTGCCCAAGGCATGAGTCGTACACGAGATAGCCTAAGTCGTACTATACGACTTAGTGATGATGCAGCACAGGGTATAAGTCGTCTACGACTTAAGGAGGCGGTGATGAGTCGTCCACGACTCATCTGGACAACCAAAGGGGAAGGCATAAGTCGTAACCGACTTAAGGAAGGAAGTATAAGTCGTGACCGACTTATGGAAGAAGCTATGAGTCATCTACGACTTAAGAAACGTGCAGGGTTACGACCTAAGACTACGGGAAGAACAGTTGGAAAATGCAAAGGTTTAAGCCGCTGCCGAGTTAACGACTTAGTTTTGACAAGTGTACGACTTAACAAAGCAGGGAATAAGTTGTTGCCGAGTTACGACTTAGTTAAGTCGCCTGAACTATCTACCGAGTTATGCAGAAAGAAAACAGAGCCAACTGGTGAAGTGTTAAGTCGGCACCGACTTAAGGAAGGTGATGAGTCGGCACCGAGTTACAAGGCACAAGTGTTAAGTCGGCACCGAGTTACGACTTATTTAAGTCGGTCGAAATTTTAAGTCGCGAAAGCCCTGATGCCGTTGGATGATCTGCCGAGTTAATATCAACCATTGATTTCTTTAAACCACTAATCTGAGATGCGCATGTTTTAAGTCGCCGAAGACTTGTTGCTGTTGATTTCTGCTGCCGAGTTAAGCTGGACCGTTGATTCCTTAAGTCGCTACTAAGTTGAGTCGCGTAGCATTTTTAAGTCGGCAACGACTTAAGTACTTGTATTTTCTTTGATGTTTTTGTCTGTTTGTTAAGTCGGAGTCTTTATAAGTCGTAGGTCGTCTGGGTTCATAAGTCGACTATTGTTAAGTCGGAACCGACCTAAGCACTTGTAATATTTTCAAAGTTTTCTGAACTGTGTTGTAAATAAGATACGACTTATGCTAAGTCGGAGGTGTTGTTAAGTCGGTTGCCGACTTAGGAGCTGTATGTTTTTTTTTGGTTTACATGTTGTAGCCTATAAATAGGCGAGATGTTTCATTTGTAAAGGTGGTTGAATATTGAATAAAATTCTCTTTTGATTGCTTTGTGCTTTCATTTCAAATTGGTAGTTGAGTGTAATCTCCTATCTCCTCTTTCGGATAATCGAGTGCGCTCGATTCAACGATTGTAGAAGCCGATTCGCGGAATCAAGTGCGCTTGATCAACGCTTGAAGAATTGAAGATCTTTGAACCCGGTATCGTGCGCGATCAACGAGTTCGAGATAGCTAGAGTTCGGTATCTTCGGATCAACGAATTCGGGCAATTCAGCATTCATCAATCCATCGACTGCTACTTTCACCGATCTACATTGTTTTTGAAATATCCGCTGCGTCAGTTTTGGTATCAGAGCCTGTTCTAGCCAATCATAGCTAGATCGAGTCTTGGAGCCTAATCATTTGAAGAGTTTTGAAGTGAGGAGTAGCCGAGCTTGAAGTGTTGGGACACGGCCGAGAGGAAGAAGAAGTCATCATTGTTCGAAGATTGTTTGATCGGATTTGCATTGGAGGCCGAAACTTTGTCCATCGTGTTCATCGCGATTTGCTACAAAGTGGAAGTTTTCGATCCGTTTCATTTTGGATCAAAATCCGGAAAGTGTTTGAATTTGAAGTGTTTGAGAATTTGTGAAGTTTTCAAGTATGCCGCCAAGAAGAGCTAATCGCCACCAAAACGTAGAAGCTTTATATCGAAGAGAAGAGGCTGATGAGATGGAGCAAAGAATCAATGAGAATTTTAGCGAGAAGCTTAATGAAGGAATTGGCCGATTAGAGAAGCTTATGACGGAGATGAATCAAAATCGGAGAAGGGTTTCACCAGAATCTAATCATGGAGGTAGTAGAGTCTCGCCACAGTCCAATCGAGACCGAAGTATTGAAAATGATCAAGGGCGTGGGAGGAACGTGAATGATCGTGAACGGAGAAATGTTGATAGAAGGGATGATGGTGAAAGACGTAATGGTAGTAGAGATGTTGGTGGTCAGAATCGACATCGTTATGCATCTGATTCTGAAGAGGAGTATGATGGTGGTAGTATTCAAGGAAGAGGTCAAGGAAGAAACTATTCTGAGTATGATCACAAGTGGGAATCGGGGATGAAGACAGAAATTCCTGAATTCAAGGGTGGTATGCAAGCAGAGGAGTTTCTAGATTGGGTGGCTAATGTTGAGGAGATTTTTGATTTCAAAGAAGTACCAGAACATCGTAGAGTGAAGTTGGTTGCTACGAGGCTGAGGGGTAGAGCTTTGGCATGGTGGCAGCAAACCAAGCTTACACGTGAACGTATGGGAAAGTCAAAGATTGAATCTTGGGAAAAGATGAAGAAATTGATGAAAGCGACATTCTTACCTTATAATTATCAATCGCTTATGTATCAGAGATTGCAGAACTTGAGACAAGGAACGAAGTCTGTGAATGACTATGCTGATGAATTTTATCAACTCATTGCAAGGAATGATATTATGGAAACAGAAGAGCAGCTGACATCTAGGTTCATTGGAGGATTGAGAATGCAGATTCAGGATATGGTCAATATGTTCGATCCAAGATCTGTAGCGGAAGCACATCAGAAAGCGTTGGCTTGGGAAAAACAAGGGAGACGAGGAGGTGGTGTGTTTACTAATTCTAACAATCAAGCGAAGGGTGTTGGAGGAAATTCTAATGTTTCTAAACCTATCAGTAGACCAGTGGTGAAGGAGGCTGAGAAGACAAGGGTTAACAATGGTTTCAAATGTTACAATTGTCAGGAAGTGGGTCATAAAAGCAGTGAGTGTCCAAAACCAAAGAAGAGAACCATGATTGCAGAAGTTGACGATGAGGATGTTGATGAAGATTGTTCTAATCCAGCTGAGGAGGATGAGCAGGATATTGCGTCAGGAGACGAAGGTTGTAACCTAATGCTGAGGAGATCGTGTTTAACACCGAAGCAGGAAGAAGCTAGTTGGTTGAGGAGTAATATCTTTCAGTCAACATGTACTATTCTGGGGAAGGTGTGTAAGTTTGTGATCGACGCAGGAAGCTGTGATAATATTATTTCAACCGAAGCTGTGACGAAGTTGAAATTAAAGACAGAGAAACATCCGAGTCCATACAAGTTAGCATGGTTGAGAAAAGGAGGAGAAGTGAAAGTGGATAGACGAGTTCGTGTACCATTCTCTATTGGGAAGAAATACAAAGATGAAATATGGTGTGATGTAGTAGAGATGGATGTTTGTCATTTATTATTGGGAAGACCATGGCAGTATGATCGGGCAGTACAACATGACGGTCGGACCAATAGCTACAGTTTTATGTTTAAAGGCACGAAGATTATATTAGTTCCAAAGAAGAGATCACAAGAAGAAAGTAAGTCCGAAGAAATCGAAGAGTTGAAAACTTTATTATCTTTGAAAGAGTTTGTTAAAGAAGTTGAAGAAGAACCGGAAGTGTTCTTGTTGATTGGGCGTGAGAGCAGTGAAGAGGTTGAAATTCCAGAAGAAGTTAAACCAGTTTTGAAAGAATTTGACGATGTATTTCCAGAGGAGTTACCAACGGAGTTGCCACCGTTGAGGGATATACAACATCAGATAGATCTTGTTCCAGGTGCTGTATTGCCACACAGACCACATTATCGAATGAGTCCGAAGGAACATGAAGAGTTGCGAAGGCAAGTAGAGGAATTGCTTGAGCAGGGGCGTGTGCAGGAGAGTCTGAGTCCTTGTGCTGTACCAGCTTTATTGGTACCCAAGAAGGATGGGACGTGGAGGATGTGCACTGACAGTCGAGCATTGAATAAGATCACTGTGAGATATAGATTTCCAATGCCGAGGTTGGATGACTTGTTGGATCAAATAAGCGGAGCTACTATCTTTTCTAAGATTGACTTGAAGAGCGGTTATCATCAGATTCGCATTAGACCAGGGGATGAATGGAAGACAGCATTCAAGACGAGGGAAGGATTGTATGAATGGCTGGTAATGCCGTTTGGTCTATCGAATGCACCAAGTACTTTCATGAGGGTGATGAATCAAATTTTTCGACCGTTCATTGGGAAATTCGTGGTGGTGTATTTCGATGATATTCTAATTTACAGTGGGAGTCCAGAGGAGCATTTGAATCATCTTAGAGAAGTGCTGATGGTACTGAGACAAGAACAATTTTATGCGGCTCCGAAGAAATGCGTGTTCATGACGCACAGTGTTTTATTTTTGGGGTATGTTGTGTCAGAGAAAGGAATACAGGTTGACCAAAGTAAAGTGGAGGCGATCAGAAATTGGCCGCAACCCAAGACGATAACGGAAGTTCGTAGTTTTCACGGGTTGGCTTCATTCTATCGAAGGTTTATACCACACTTTAGTAGTGTGATGGCACCTGTTACAGATTGCATGAAAGGTAAACAGTTTGCATGGACAAAGGAAGCAGGGAGTGCTTTTGGGAAGATCAAGGAATTGCTGACGACTGCACCAATTCTAGTATTACCTGATTTTCAGTTAGTTTTTGAACTACATACTGATGCATCCAAGGTTGGGATTGGAGGGGTGTTGAGTCAGAAGGGACGTCCAATTGCCTATTTCAGTGAGAAGTTGTCAGGAGCGAAGATGCGATACAGTACGTATGATGTGGAGTTCTATGCTGTTGTACAATCTATTAAGCACTGGAGACACTATCTGTTTCAGAAAGAGTTTGTTCTGTATACTGATCATGAAGCATTGAAGCATTTGCAAGGGCAAGACAAGATTTCAGCGAGACATGCATCGTGGATTGCATATCTGCAACAGTTTACTTTTGTTGTGAAACACAAGTCAGGGGTGACAAATCGAGTGGCTGATGCTTTGAGTAGGAGGAGTCATTTGTTGACTACACTGAAAGTTGAAGTGATGGGGTTTGAAATGTTGCCGGAATTATTTGTTGAAGATCCTTACTTCAGGAAGTTTGTTGATAAAGTTAAGGAGGGAAAGACGGATGAGTTCTTGATGGTAGATGGTTTTCTTTTTAAAGGAAGTCGATTGTGCATACCGGAGGGTAGTCTGAGAATGAAGATTATCAAGGAGTTACACGAAGAAGGGCATGTTGGAAGAGACCGTACCTTACAGTTAATTTCACAATCCTACTTTTGGCCATCGATGAGGAAAGAAGTGGAGAGGTTTGTGGAGCGTTGTCATATTTGTCAGGTTTCGAAAGGAACTGCGACTAATGCTGGTTTATATATGCCATTACCTGTACCAAGTAAACCATGGGTTGATGTGAGTATGGACTTCGTGTTGGGATTACCAAGGACACAGCGTGGTAACGATTCCATATATGTGGTGGTGGACAGATTTTCGAAAATGGCACATTTTATTGCTTGTAAGAAGACGGCGGATGCTGTTCATGTTGCTCAGTTATTTTTCAAAGAGATCTATCGACTTCATGGATTGCCAGAATCGATTGTGTCGGACAGGGATACTCGTTTTTTGAGTCATTTTTGGCTAAGTTTGTGGAAAATGGTGGGAACGAAGCTGAAGTTTAGTAGTGCTTATCACCCACAAACGGATGGACAGACTGAGGTGGTTAACAGATCATTGGGAAACTTGTTGAGATGTCTTGTGCAAGATAATCTGAAGAGTTGGGACGTGAAGTTATGCCAGGCAGAGTTTGCCCATAATCATGCTGTGAATCGAAGTACTGGGTTCAGTCCGTTCCAGATTGTTTATTCAAATTTACCGAAGGGACCGTTAGATTTAACGATGATACCACACTCGAAGGGGACAATTAAGAAAGCTGCTGATTTTGTCGAAGGGCTGACGGAGTGTCATAAAATCGTTCAAGAACGATTAGAGAAAGCAAATGAGAAATATAAACGAGCTGCAGATTTGAAACGACGAAATGTTGAGTTTAACGAAGGAGATTTGGTTTATGCAGTATTAACAAAAGATCGTTTCCCAGTGAGCGCTTATAACAAGTTGAAAGCCAGGAAAATTGGTCCGGTGGAAGTTGTGAAACGAATCAATGAAAATGCTTATAAACTAAAGCTGCCGGATGATGTGTATACGTCTGACGTATTCAATGTTAAGCATCTCGTACCATATCATGGGGATGAGTTTGTTGGGGATGAAGAAAGTGCAAATTCGAGGTCGAATTTCTCTCAACATGGGGAGGATGATGCAGCACAGGCCTTATTTGCCCAAGGCATGAGTCGTACACGAGATAGCCTAAGTCGTACTATACGACTTAGTGATGATGCAGCACAGGGTATAAGTCGTCTACGACTTAAGGAGGCGGTGATGAGTCGTCCACGACTCATCTGGACAACCAAAGGGGAAGGCATAAGTCGTAACCGACTTAAGGAAGGAAGTATAAGTCGTGACCGACTTATGGAAGAAGCTATGAGTCATCTACGACTTAAGAAACGTGCAGGGTTACGACCTAAGACTACGGGAAGAACAGTTGGAAAATGCAAAGGTTTAAGCCGCTGCCGAGTTAACGACTTAGTTTTGACAAGTGTACGACTTAACAAAGCAGGGAATAAGTTGTTGCCGAGTTACGACTTAGTTAAGTCGCCTGAACTATCTACCGAGTTATGCAGAAAGAAAACAGAGCCAACTGGTGAAGTGTTAAGTCGGCACCGACTTAAGGAAGGTGATGAGTCGGCACCGAGTTACAAGGCACAAGTGTTAAGTCGGCACCGAGTTACGACTTATTTAAGTCGGTCGAAATTTTAAGTCGCGAAAGCCCTGATGCCGTTGGATGATCTGCCGAGTTAATATCAACCATTGATTTCTTTAAACCACTAATCTGAGATGCGCATGTTTTAAGTCGCCGAAGACTTGTTGCTGTTGATTTCTGCTGCCGAGTTAAGCTGGACCGTTGATTCCTTAAGTCGCTACTAAGTTGAGTCGCGTAGCATTTTTAAGTCGGCAACGACTTAAGTACTTGTATTTTCTTTGATGTTTTTGTCTGTTTGTTAAGTCGGAGTCTTTATAAGTCGTAGGTCGTCTGGGTTCATAAGTCGACTATTGTTAAGTCGGAACCGACCTAAGCACTTGTAATATTTTCAAAGTTTTCTGAACTGTGTTGTAAATAAGATACGACTTATGCTAAGTCGGAGGTGTTGTTAAGTCGGTTGCCGACTTAGGAGCTGTATGTTTTTTTTTGGTTTACATGTTGTAGCCTATAAATAGGCGAGATGTTTCATTTGTAAAGGTGGTTGAATATTGAATAAAATTCTCTTTTGATTGCTTTGTGCTTTCATTTCAAATTGGTAGTTGAGTGTAATCTCCTATCTCCTCTTTCGGATAATCGAGTGCGCTCGATTCAACGATTGTAGAAGCCGATTCGCGGAATCAAGTGCGCTTGATCAACGCTTGAAGAATTGAAGATCTTTGAACCCGGTATCGTGCGCGATCAACGAGTTCGAGATAGCTAGAGTTCGGTATCTTCGGATCAACGAATTCGGGCAATTCAGCATTCATCAATCCATCGACTGCTACTTTCACCGATCTACATTGTTTTTGAAATATCCGCTGCGTCATAATCCAATGGTGGTCTTTCATCTTCCCTTATGACATGCACCTTCTCCATACTGTTCTTCTTACCTGTGATAAAAACTCGAGCAAGAAATCATTATTTTCAAAGCAATCCAGAACTCTCTTAAGTTTTTAAGCAACCAAATCATTCGGGTATGTATCTATTTCATTTTGCCTTTATTATCGAATTAGATCTGGAAATTTTGTATGATGCTTTGCGATTCAATTTGACTTTTATTGATTTCAGATTGAAATTAGGGTTCGATCCTTAAGCCTCAATTCTTATTAACCTCAGTGATGGTTGATATGGATTAGTTTAACAACGGACCTTTATTCCGCTCGCATGGGTTTTAATGTTAATTGAAGCAGGTATCACACCTGGTATGTTTTAAGTTAATTAGTGAAGAAGTTGATTTATTAGACCCGAAACCCTATAGTGACTAACTACGGCAACACTCACAACATCATTATGATGATCGATATTGATGGTTTTCAACATCGTTATGGTATTCGGATTTAATAAAACCCTTTATCACTTTATTAGTCCATCATAAACGATGAAAGTAAAATGCAGTGACCTATTTGGAGTTATAGATGCAATATTAATCGCTTCGATAATAATTTTAAAATGGTGTTGTGATATTAGCGTGACACTTGGTGCCAATAAAATTCTTGCTACTTTGACAACATCAAACTTTAATTTAGATGAGACGCGACAATCTCTTACTATCGTGCATGTCGACACTAGTACATTTCCTTATTGTTGAATTAACATCAATAGCCCCGAAATCATTTCACATCTTATCGATTAATTTGAAGCACGACAAATATAGAGGTCATCGACAATATTTGTTCTAATTAATACGACACTAATAAACTCACCATTAATTAAGGAGGACGCAGTTCATCTTCGACGTTTACTTATGAGCAAGGTTCAATATAAATAACCTTGTTGTTTTTCTTTACTTTTCCACGAATATTTTTAACATTGCAAATAGAGCTCTGTATGACACGAGCCTCTCAACACCATTGCTTTTAACATGTTATATATTGTCTAACTAATTATTCACTACACCAAAACAGCAAATTTGGCACACCAGGAAGCGGAAATTTGATACGGCTCTAAGCCGTATCAAATTTGATACGGCTCAGAGCCGTATTAAATTGCCTCTGCGATCCACACCCCCACAACACCTAAAATCTAACCCTACGTTTGAAAGGCCATGGATCACTACATTTTGTTCGCGCTAGTTTTCATTTCCCGCACTATTTTCATTTCGCTCCATCCCTAAATTACACAATCCCTAAATTAAATCCCTAAAGAACACTGAAATTTCGAATATGAACACAACAATATACAAATCAAAATTACAAGAGCTCTGTCAAAAGCAAAAGTGGGCTTTACCAACTTACACAGTTGGTTGCGCCGATGGCCCTGACCATTCCCCACGTTTTTTGGCCTTCGTCACCGTCAACGGTATTAAGTTCGACGCTGTCGATTCCGCCACTTCTTCGAAAGAGGCGCAGAACAAAGTTGCTCAGATGGCTTTTGACCACTTTGCCCCCACTCTTCCTCCGCCTCCCCCTCCCGGTAAATTTATTTGTGTATGCAATGTTCGATTTTTATCTTCAATTGCTGATTTCCTTGTTGGTATTGATTAATTTATGATCGGACAAATCATAAATTTAAAATTGTTTGTAGTTCTCAGGGAATGTCAAAATATTTTTGCTAATATTGTTATGCATCACAAATCTAGCACGGCAGCTTTCAATGTTAGAACCCGTAAAAGTAAAAAAATGTTTGAATTGGGCTGCCTATAAAACCATAAATGCGATCAGTAGCTTATGACTATATTTGGTGTATACCACATTAATTATCACTCAACCAGCATCACACATGTATGACAAATGGCTACCAGTTATTGAAACTTTTTTTAACAATTTGTATGAAAATACATAGACGCCTTACTCCAGGTATGAAATGTATCTATTTGTTTCTAATTCTAAAAACAGCTTAGAATAATAAATGACTATGTATATGTGCCTTTGAATAAATGGCAGGTTTTGCATGGCTAAAGTGCAACAGAGACGTGATTGACTGTGCAGACGTACTTACAGATGGAAGAATCAAAAGTGACGGCGGTCACGAATTTGGGGCACCCCGAATTTATGCACGCTTGAGTTTAATCAAGACAAATGATGATTTTGACCAGTTGATTGAGAAACTGACAATTCTGGTTGGAAAAGGGCCCAGTACTTCAATGGGAAGGATGATTTCTTGATCAGATCAAAATATACTATTATATTGAAGTAAACCATGGCCTGCTTTTATGTGTGTGTGTGTGTGTGATTTTTTTAACCCTTTTGTCTTTTTTGGTCGAAGATGGAGAAGATATGAATTTGAAAATCCAACCAGCAAGAATAGCGCCACAGAATGTAGGAATCCAGTACACATAAAACTGCTCCCATGTATTATGGCTGTTATAAATATATGCCCACCCATATGCCTGCAATATGCAATATAAATCATCATTAGCAAATCATATATTATGAAATACGAACCAATTCTGGAGAAGGAAAAAAAAACAAAGAACAGAGGGGGAACTGAAGATTTTGAAGGACACTAAATTTATTTCCATTAGGAGCAGGGAACTTAAAAGAAGCAGGTAATAGCAATACAAATTCATTGGACTATAGATGCCTATAATCGAATGACCTTTTCACTGTTTGAAATGCTGTTTTGGGCTATCTTGACACACACACACACATATATAAAAACACACACACACATACACACACACTGTACATACCCAAACACACACACACACACATATATATATATATGCATACATATATTACAACATGAAATAGACTCAGGTGAAAATCAAAGCAACATGAAATAGACTCAGGTGGAAAATAAAGCACTGAACCCGAGAGAAAAGTTCAACTGGCAAAGGAAATTGGATTGCAACCAAGGCAAGTTGCAACCAAGGAAATTGGTTACGAAAGCGCATCAGAGGTATCAGAGTATTTCATGCATATAAATGCAAAGAAATAAAGACTGCCAGTATTTTTCTATATAGATGTTATCTTTGTATGTTGCACCACAAATGATTGTTTCGGTCAATAATTCATGTCCAGTTCAACTAAAATGGAATTTTGATTCTGTAAAAAAAAGTATGTAGAAAAATAATAATAATTAAAGCTCATATTGTATATTTTCCATGTTCAGAAGCATGCAAAGCTCTACAAGAAAGGAATGGTTACATTGTATAATTGTATATCTTATATAGAGTTTCTTATATGTGTTAAACATTGTATAATTGTATATCCTATATTCATTTTTATACGTGCTAAGCTTGTCCATTTATTTGTATTTATAGTTGACTGTTGACCGTAGGCATCGATGTAGAAGAAGGGAACATGTAATGTGAAAAATAGAGAGCAATGCATTATTTTTTTTACTTTAATACATTAATTTGATACGGCCCAAAGCCGTATCAAATTCATGAATTAGGCAGTGCTTTGAGCCGTATCAAATTCATGAATTAGGCAGTGCTTTGAGCCGTATCAAATTCATCAATTTGATACGGCTTTGGGCCGTATCAAACTATTAACCACGCCAAAATTTGATACGGCCCAAAGCACTGCCTAATTCCATTTGATACGGTCAAAAGCACTTCCTAATTGGCATTTATGATGTAGTGATTATGTTTTCAATTCACATCGCCGTTATTCACCGGTGTCGATATCCTTATCATTTCGATGTTTATCATGGCTGTGAAGCTTGTTAATATTTTATAGCATACGTTTTATGTCATTATCAGTGTGTGCTTATTGGTGCCACATATACATTCTCATTCGACTTTATATAACTTTCTTACTGGATCTTCTTATTGAAACTTAAGTCTTCCATCAAACTCAACATCCGTCATTTAAGAGTTGGTATTTTGTGACCATTATATATTTCGTACCTTCGATAGTAAATGAATTACTTAGATAGTATTTTTTTTTAAATTAGCACGTACTAGATCTTCTATGTAACAAGAAAATGATTATTTCTTATGTTTGGAATGATATCACCCAACAGGACAATGGAAGGCCAACAATCCAGCAAGAAGTCTGTTAAGAAAGCTAGTAAAGAGCCTAAGCCTTTACCTTCGGCTAGTAAGAAAGGAGATATTATTTTGAATCCATCATACATTACCACCCCGGCCGAGGTGGACTCTACTCTTGAACTGTTTGGAGTCATTGGTGTTGAAGCCATTCCAGCTGGCCCCTTAGACAACATTTATAGCCCGCTAGAGGGATACTTTGCTTTCTCTGCCATACATATCTGGCACACAGGTTACCTTCCTTTCCCTAGATTTCTCCTGAGATATTTGAAGCATCTGAATATTGCATCGATTCAGTTCTTACCAACTTCTTATACATATTTGACCTTCTTGGAAGTCTTAGCTCGAGAGGCAGAACTCCTATCTCTCAGTGCTGAAAATTCTCCATTATATAGCTGGTCCTGCTAAGGTTGGTGAACAACTAGGCCGTCAATTGTATCGAATCCATCCCCACCCAAAAACCTTGATTTCTGAGAGCGTTAATAAGACGAGAGGATGGAAACCCAATTTTTCTTTGTCAAATGCTTCTATAATATCAGAGTAACATTTTTCTACTGCTGGTAAATTTCATTTTCTTACGTACCCATGTTGTTTATTATTCTTTACTAATATGTGTCTCTCTTTCAAATCTTGCCACCAGGAAGTTAAATCCCGAGGATCAAAAACTCATGTTGTCGCTAACTCAAGCAGTATGGAAAATAGGGAATAGGCTTAGACTATTAACCTCAGCTAAGCTTCTTCAATATTCTATCACTTTTGGACTGCCACTAAGTCTTGGGAGAGCCTCCAATGGTAAAGTACAATGCTCGAGGCAAAAGCTCATTGGTAATAGGCAAGCCTGAATCTTTCACATCTAACTCTCTGGTTCAGCGTAGGATACACAGTAAGATACCATTACATTCATTTAAAATCTATTATAATATCACCTCATAATCTTATTCCCTTGATTTAGGTTCATTTTCTTTAATAGTTGCTCTTACGGAGGAGACCAAAAAAGATGCTCCTAAGTATAAGTCGGATAAAGATGGCTCTTCTATCCCAGTTCATGCTCCTGAACCTTAATCTCTTAAAGATGCCGTCTCTAGCTCATTCACAGCTGTAAAAACAAAACTGAGCGATAGTTCTACTGCTGCACCTTCCCCAGTAAAAAGCCTAAGATTGGGGACGTGCTACCCCTGTTATTATTGAAGAGGAAGAATTAGTTAGCACAGATTCAAATCTTGAGACCTTAAATCTTAATATTGCTGGAAATGAGGCCCAACAGGTGGCTGAAGCAGAGCATTCTCAGGATCCACTTCTCTGTATCACGTTCCCAAGCTCTCCTGAAGCTTTGAACCGTATTTGTGAGGATCTTGTATTTTCTTTTACACCAGAGGATCTACTTCCTTCCAAGTCCCAATCGTTGACACCTATTAGTAAATTTGATGACCTTCTCTAGTTGATCATTTAATCCCCTTCTTTTGCTATTCTCAAGCCATTACAACCTTCCTCCTATACTCAAGACCATCAATTTGCCCTTCTCAAGCAACACTTATTGATACATACCTCTCTTGTTTAACTGTTTTATACTCCTAATATTTCACGTATAACATTTCAACTCAAGTTTTGCTACTCGTTCTAGGTTGCCAAACATTTGTTTTCATTTCAAGAGGAAGCCTTGGGATCGCCTAGTGAGACATCAAAGCTTAAGGAACAAAACTCCATGCTTAACAACTATATCATTGATTTAACCATAGTGAGAGATTAAGGTATGAAGGGAAAAGAAAAGTTGGATACTTCTCTGAAGGAAGTAGAAGCTTTATCCTTAAAGTAAAGAGTGATAAACAGATTTCAGATGATAGGATAAAGGCTATAGAATTAACGCTTGAGGAGGCTAAAATGAATGAGGCCAAGCTTGTAGCGGAGAATGCATCTCTTTAGAAAAAGCTAAATAATAAAATAGTTCTTTTACATAAGTCAATCGGCATAATTAGAGATGCCAAACAAAAGGTGTCTCATTTCCTCGGTAAGCCCCTCGATACTATCATTGAGAGTTCTCATGAAAAGAAGCTCTTTATCGCATATGTTGATAACGCCCACAAATTCTCGTATTTTGGATTCCCTTCTCTCCCTCCAGCATGGAAAATTTTTATGGATAAATATGAAGCGATGTCGAATAAATCTCAAGAACTTAGAGAAGGTCCTTCCAAGAAAGGAGATGAGATTGATGCTGTAGAGTTATTTACTTTCGATGATCCTTCGACCAATGAGGAGACATAATCAGATGAGGAAGAGAAAGATGATGATGAGAACATGGATGGGGATGATCATGATCATGATAGTCCTGGTAATAATAATGACAAAAACAATGATGACAACGGTGGAGGCGACAAAAAGTGTCTTTCTAGACCACCAAATGACAAGGATGGATCGGGAGATGCTAACCCTGACTTGGCAGCTCAAGGGATGGAGGCTGTAGAAATTCCTGACCCTCCAAGGCAAACCCTCCTAAAATGGACAACGCTTCCCAAAGCCAAAAATCCAAAGACAAAGGAAAGATCTTGTCGTCTTCATTTCCACTCTCTCGGGTATGGATTTCTTTATTCAAACATCTTAAGTTATCAAGTAACTCTTAGTTAGTATATCAATTGCTTTAGATAAAGAGAAAAATCAAAAAACCATTATGATGTTATGCTCGAAAAGAAACAGAAGTATATAGATCAATTAAATAGGGAATTTGATAAGCAATTGAAGGAGCATAACAAATTATCTGAGAGGTACCAAAAGCTTGCCGAGAGTGCATTGAAATTAAGATTTTTCCAAAGAGAGAGAAGTCGCTCCTCGGACGAAGAAAGTTCGCCACCATCGGGAAAAGCTCTTGGCGGAGAATGCTGAATTAATGACCCTATTTTGGATTTTAATTGATGATAGGAACGCTTTGGAAGGATGTCTCTACAATGTTTACTCTAATGAAATATTCGTTGATTTCTCCTTTTTAGGTGACAATTGTAGGGTTTTCTTAGACGCTTTCATCGTAGATATTTAAATGAACCTGGATCTAATCCTCACCCCGGGGCATGTTGGAATCTTCCTAGAGTCACTTCTATTCCTCTTTCTTCTCACTCTCATCCCCTCGAAAGACTTAAGTATAATAGGAAGAGAGATTTGTTACTGAAATGTATAAGAAATCAAACTTCTCTGAACCCGAATTATTATACAATTATAATATGCAACATGGTTTACTTATGGATTTTATCATTTTAGTTTTCTTATCCTTAGTCTAATTTCAACATGTTGTACAGAATAAAGACCTCTAAAGCAGTCTAATCCCTAGGGATCTCTTGAGTAAATTTGTCAAGCTAAAGAAAGATTTTACGGAAAAATCTTCAATTATTAAAACTTCACAGTTGGCGAGACATCATTTCCTCAGAGATTTACAAGAAGTTTACATGCATTCCCTCATTTCTGTTTTGACTTTATAAGTGATGAAGAGGATAAGTTACTTAGTGAAATCTGGTCCAATCACACAAAATTAATATGTGGTCGTTGTTATCCCGCCTTTTGGCAAGGCTGTGACACCAAGGAATTGACTAGGAACCATAGATAGTTCATCCTAAAAAAACGGCTATACATGGGTTCGCTATGGATGTTGGTAAATTTTGCCCGAGTCCGGTTCGAGCTATAATTAACATGACACGATAACCAAAGCTACGGAAGCCAACGTTCCAAATTTCAAGTCAATCGGAGTTCGTATGCTCAAGGTATGATCGATGCAAACCAAGAAAATCAACTCCTTCATATCCATCATTCCGCCTCCTTCGTATCGCTTTCATTCGTATCCCTCTAGGGAACCTTAGTCGTATCTACTAAACCTCCGTTAGTTCGAATCCATCAGGTAGGTTCCACTTCGTATCCATCCATACTCATATTACTTCGCATCCATCATCCCCCAGCTTGTTCGTATCGATCCACCTACGTCTGTTTCGTATCCATCAAAGCCATAAAAACCCATCGTTTCGTATCGATCCACCGATGCGCCCTATTCATATCGATCGGCCAGTAATCGATGTGAATAATGCAAGATGGACTGATAAGAATGACACCCTCGATAATCGATACGAAATGGAGCAACAATCATCGATACGAATAGCGTAGCAATTAATGGATACAAACTAAGCCATATCAATGGACATGAACGACATGGATACGAAGCAACTCAATGAAAGTGATATGAAGAGAACACATAAAGATGGTTGACTCGGTCGCTTGGCATGAAAAGTGGACTGATCATAAAAGTTAGTGCCACGTCATTGGTTAGCACGTGCCTGGAAGCGATGCGAACAGAAGCGATGCGAACTCGGCAGCCTTCAACAAATTCAAACTTGCATCGATCATAATTCGAAATCTACAAGTCCAAATGCTACCAAATTTTTACAGGAGCTTGCGTGCAAACTCAGGAATGTTCATGATCGATCTCGACTCGATTGAACTAAATCTTAATCGGTACGAATTTCATTCGTATCGATCACAGATCGAGTCCAAACGACCGGGGATCGATCATGTGGGCCCACCCACGTGAGAGAAGAGGTCTTTCGAGATCTATGTGAGATATTGGCTGCCTACGCCTATAAATAGCAGCCCAGGACCTACTAAAAAGGGACTTTTGGATCTTCTACGTATAGACTCTGCCGAAATTACCATTGTACTTAGTTATACTATTGTAACTCCTTGTAACCAGCAAGCAAAAATCAATAATAGTTGGCCATTTCATAGTGGACTTAGGCCATACGCCGAACCACTCTAAATTTGTGTGTTTCTGTGCATTTTTCCTGTTTATCCATTGGTGTGTTTGTTAGATCTTCCTCATTTTACATTTATCTTCTTCATTTTATCTCTTCAAACACATCCAAAGAGTGTTGTGCCTAATTTTGGTACAAACACTTTGGTACTTTCACTGAGAAGACCCAGTTTTTCTCCTGCTCATTAGATCTACTACCGATATCGGATTGTAAGAATCTAAGGAGAAGATCCAAATTTCAAGTTCAAAAGTTCTTCCACCCTATTCAGATTTGTACCAAGTCTAAGAGAGAGCTTCGCTATCCACCATGGTCAACACTAGGACTACATCAACAGCTGCAGATCCAGAAGGATGGGACAGACAGAACCCCGCGTAACTTCCTCATGCTGACCAGAATGCTGCCGGAATTTCAGATCCGCAAGGCCCTGTCACCAGGGAAGAGTTTCAACTACTAATGCAAGAGCTGACACAAAGCCGCCAGCAAATTACTCAGCAACTCCGTGCTAACGCGGAATTGACCAATCAACTGAACCATGAGAGATGAAGGAGATCCAGAAGGGATCAGGCTTCCTATTCATCCACTGAGAATTTAGCCTCTTCTAACTACAATCACCGATCCACGTGCCCACGGCTGGATGGAAGCTATACACAGGCTACTGGACATCAACACACCCTGAATCTTGGGAAACCGAGAGTTGGCCCATCAACTAGCCATCAGACCGAACCCTCCTCCCGAGGAGGTACTGTTCCTTATCATGCTACTGACAATCGCGCTGCTACCGTTGCTATTGAGTTAGGAGGTGACACTTGGAACCGAACGGATCAGACCTACCGTCAACGTGATTATACTCCTGAGCCTTATGTTCCTGAAGACCTAGAACCAAAGAGGCGAGATACGGACCATCGACCATGACTGGCCCTTCCTCGCATTGTGGAACCTGACCACACCTTGGTTTAGCATGCCCAGAACGTCCATATGCCGGATATCCCAACAATGATTCGTCAGATGATCCACGAGAGTCAGGGCCTCACCAATGACGACTGGGGAATCTCCCAGAGTCATACCCCCTTTACTGATGACATACTCTATGCTAAACCGCCACGACGATTCAGAATGCCAACTCTACCCATTTATGAAGGGAGCTCTGATCCTAACCAGAACATCTTAAAGTACGAATGGTTAATGAATGCCGCACGAGCCGATGATGCGGTCAAATGCCGAAGTTTCCCGATCTCCCTATAGGGCATAGCAACTATGTGGTTTACTTGTCTACTACCTCGATCTATCTCATGTTTTGACCAGTTGGCAATGAAGTTTGTTGAACAGTTCCGCATGCATGTCACCAGGCCGAAAGATGCTAATACCTTGTCTAGCATCACTCAAGTTCTCGGAGAGACACTTAGACGTTATCTGGAGAGGTTTCACGCTGCATACGCTGAAATTAGCAATTCCAATGACAACTCAATTCTGATGGCACTAACTAAGGGGATCGATCCCGATTATGAATTTGGCAACTGGTTGGTCAGAAAACCCCCTGCGTCATTGGACCGTTTCTATTCCAAGGCAGCCCAGTTCTTGAGAAGGGAGGATGAGAAACAGTCTAGGAAAAAGGATGACGCGGGGCCTAGTGTGGAAGGAATCCAAAGCAATGTCGCCGTTAAACAAACTGGGGAGAGTTCCGGAAAGGTACAATTGAACATAAAAAACAAGCAGAATCAACAGAAAGGCAATGGAAATCAAAACAGGAAATGGGATCAAAATCGTGGGCCGTGACGTAGGGCTCCTATGTTTGACAATTATACTCCTTTAAATACGTCGCTGGAAAATGTGTACTTGCAGACCTGCAATACTATTCAATATAAGAAACCTACTCCGAAGCAATCGTCAGAAAAACAGATTCAAACGGGGAAGTTTTGTAGATTTCACGATAGTTATGGCCATAATACGAACGAGTGCTGTCATTTACAGGATATTATTGAGAAGTTGATACGAGAGAGAAAGTTGGAGCAGTTTGTTCAGGCCGTGCAGTCTGGAGGCGCGGGCCCATCGAATCAAAACCAAATACCAAATCAGGCGAGACTGGAGGAACCCGCTCGTACCGATGGGAAGTTGGTGATTAATACTGTCAGTGGTGGTCCTCATCCAGCAGATCGGAGCTGGAAGGAAATGGAGTTGTATGCCAGCTCTATCAGGCATGCGAGCTTTGAATGTTGTAGTAATTTGAAAGATGGGGCTTCGGCCAACCAATAGAAAGCGATGACAGACAACATCGTATTTCGAGACAGGGATGCTGACAGAATCGAAGCCCCAAACCATTGATCCACTTGTCATTTCGGCTTAGATAGGTCCTGCTTGGATGAAGAGGATCTTAGTGGACAATGGAAGTTCAATGAACATATTGTTTAAGCGAGCTTATGAACAGATGAAGATGGAAGCAAAAGATTTGAAGCCTTGTCAGTCTTGCATTCATGGCTTCAATGGAAGTGCGACTATACCCACTGGGATGGTGGAGCTACTAGTGGAATTGGTAATTGGAGAACGCCTGAGAGTCCGGATATTACAGTTTTTTGTATTGGACATAGACTCGCCATACAATGATTTCTTGGGCCGACCGGCCCTAGCTGAGTTCACGGCTGCCATTGCTCCTTGGTGTCTGACTTTAAAATTCCCTACTGACAATGGAGTTGGAGTCGTTCAGGGAGACCAAGCTGCTAGACATGCCTGTTATGTTGCCGAGCTGCGGGAGGCGCAGCGAAAATAAATAGAAAAGGGTGTAGAGGAATCTCTTTGCGTCCGCTTTGCTAAAAATTGACAACTAACGCCTGGGCCTAGGCCCGGGCACCCCAACCAATTCCCAAGGGATCTTGACCCGAGAGATACCGAAAGTGAAGATGAAAGTAAAGACAGTCAAGCTTCCTTGGTCGAGCTGACGATCGATGTTCCGATTGACAATTCTAAAATGATAAAGATTTGATCTTAGCTAAGCCAACAGATGCAGGAGGAATTGGTTGAATTTCTCCAGGCAAACCTCGACGTGTTTGCCTGGACACATTCCGACATGTGTGGAATCTCCCCGGACATCGTGAGCCACACATTGAATATTGACCCGCAGCATGTCCCGGTCAAGCAAAAAGGGCGTGGTATGGATCCAAAGAGATCTGCCGCCCTTAAGAAAGAGGTAGATAAACTCAAGTTGAATGGGTTTATCCGAGATACATTATATCCGTAATGGTTGTCCAATCCTGTACTTGCCAGAAAGCCCAACGGGAAATGGAGAACATGCGTTGATTACTCAGACTTGAATAATGCTTGCCCTAAAGACAGTTTTCCACTTCCCCGAATCGATCAACTCGTAGATTCAACGGCTGGACATGAACTCTTATCCTTCATGGACACGTATTCTGGCTACAACCAAATACCCATGCACTTGCCCAATTAGGAGCATACCAGCTTTGTCATCGATCTGAGACTTTACTACTACAAAGTCATGCCCTTTGGACTCAAGAACGCTGGGGCAACCTACCAACGGTTAGTTAATCGAATGTTCGCTAACCATCGGAAAAACCATGGTGGTATACGTGGATAATATGCTTATGAAGTCTCGATTCTCCACCAATCATATCAGAGATCTGGAAATGATGTTCAATATCCTCCAATAGTATAGAATGAAACTCAACCCGTTGAAGTGCCACTTTGGGGTCCCGTTTGGAAAATTCCTTGGATTTATCGTCAATGCTCGAGAATCGAAGCCAATCCCGAGAAAATCTGGGCAATCAGAAATTTCAAGACTCCAAAGACTATAAAGCAGGTTCAGAGCCTCAATGGGAAAGTAGCAGCATTGAGCAGGTTCATCTCAAAATCCATCGACAAATGTATTCCCTTCTTCGATCTGATCAAAAAAGGGAAACAGAACTTTGAATGGACTAAGGAATGTGAAGGCACATTCCGAGCACTGGTTCAACACCTCTCCACACCACCCATTCTGTCAAAGCCTATTGATCATGAGAGATTGTACATCTACTTGGTGGTGTCAGAAAACGCAATCAATGTTGCCTTAATTCGGGAGGAAGACCGGATACAGCGGCTAGTATATTACATTAGCAAGCGACTGACCAAAGTAGAGAGAAATTATTCAAAGTTGGAAAAGTTAGCTTACTATCTTGTCATTGCTTCAAGGAAGCTCTGCCCGTATTTCTAGGCTCATCATATCACCGTCTACACCGACCAGCCGTTACGACAGGTCCTTACGCAACCTGAGACATCTGGTAGGTTACTCAAGTGGAATATCGAGCAGAGTCAGTTCGACATCACTTACACACCGAGGCGAGCCATCCAAGGATAAGTCCTAGCAGATTTCATAGCTGAATTCATTATCTCGGAGGACTTACCCGAAACTAGTGAATCTCCTAAATATGTCTAGAAGCTACATACTGATGGTGCATCAAATAACTGTTGCTCAGGCGCCAGAGTTGTACTTGAGACTCCTAAAGGCCGATTTATATGCTACACCTTAAAGTTCGATTTCCGTGCAACTAACAACAATGCCAAATATGAAGCCTTGCTCGCCGGACTGAGAATTTTCAGAGATTTAAAAATTATTGCTGTAGAGATTTACTGTGATTCACAATTGGTTGTGTGTCAAGTTTGGGGAGAGTATCAGGCAAAAGACCGAAGACTGGCTGCTTATCTTGCTCGGGTTCAGGAAATATTGGATCAGTTCGATTATTATGTCATTTATTGCATACCCCAAGAACGCAATCAGAAGGCCGATTCCTTAGCAAAGTTAGCCAGTACAGGTGAGGCACATCAAATGGGAATTCTTCCCACAGAGACATTATCTTAGATGGAAACAGAATCGGTATTTGAAGTCATTCCCGATAAGGAGTCATGGATGACTCCATTCAGAACTATCTCAAGCATGGTACCCTGCCAGAGCATAAAGTTCTTCGAAAGGCTTCGCGGTTCAATATTCAAAATGGAGTCATGTATAGAAGAGGGTACTCTGTTCCTTTACTCCAGTGTATCGCCCGCGATGAAATCAAATGAGTATTGCATGATGTACATGAAGGAGAATGTGGCGATCACACTGGGGGCAAGCTCTTGCCAAGAAAGTGCTCCGATATGGATATTATTGGCCAACTGTAAATCGCGATGCATCGGATTACGCCAGAAAATGTGAGAGATGTCAAAAACATGCTAGGATTCCAAGAGCCCCGCCTACCGAAATAACTCAGATGGTCAGTCCATGTCCATTCCTAGTATGGGGCATCGACATTATCGGTTCTCTACCTCTAGCCAAAGGTGGTGAGAAGTACGCTATCGTTGTAGTTGATTACTTTACCAAATGGGCGGAGGCTGAGCCCCTTGCTACTATCACAACGAAGAAAGTGATCAACCTGTGGTACGCAACATTATCGGTCGATTTGGTCTCCCACATACCATCATCACCGACAACGGAGCGTAATTCGACCGTGTTAAATTTAAGGATTTCCGTCAACGATTCCACATTCAGAAGTAGTTCTCCGCAGTTGCACACCCTAAAGTGAATGGACAGATTGAAGCTGTTAATAAAGTTATAAAGTCCATTCTGAAGAAACGACTGGAAAAGGCCGGAGGCAAATGGGTCGATGAACTTCCTATGGCTTTATGGGCTTACCGAACAACCCACAAGTCCGTTACCGGCCACACTCCATTTTCTCTTTCCTACGGTTCAGAAGCTATCATTCCAGTTGAGATGGAAATACCTTCTCATCGTGTGACATATTATGATCCAAAGACGAATGCTATATTACTTGCCGAATCTCTTGACTTATTGGATGAAAAGCGAGAAGAGGCTGATTTAAGGCCAGTCACATACCGAAGTCGAGTCGCCCGATTGTACAATACCATGGTCCGACCTCGAACCTTTGTACCCGACGATCTCGTCCTTAAGAGAATTTACCCGGTTCCTTCACATATGAAGCTAACGTGGGAAGGGTCGTATGTCATCGAACAAAGACTCGGGGATGGCACATTTAAATTATCGACCGTTGGTCTCACTTTGCCGAGAGCTTGGAACAGCGAGAGTCTTCGTCGCTACTACACATAACAGGCTTTATTTATTCATTTAGTCTACTTTTTGTTTGCAATTTGTTTATGCATTTCAAAATTTGAATTTGTAATAAGGCAACTGACTTTGCCATATTTTCTTATTTCAGCAATAAAATGCAATCTCTTCGAGGCAGAGCAGTGATTTCTAAACGCGTCATATGACCATCACAATGCACGGAGAGCTAAGTTCCATCCTACGGTGGGACTTATTCAAATAGGGAGTGACTGTGATATGACCGGTCACTCGCTAAGTGAAACCCGAGCTCGGGGGCAAGTCATCACACTGAAGCCAAAAAATGATTGATACACGACAATCCTCTAACTAACTCCAGATTCCTAGAGTGCGAACTGGAGTATAAACTTGCACATGTGGGCTCGAAGAGGGTGGATTCGTCTATCTAACGACCTCGCTTGTTAACTCAGGGTGGATGTGATCCGACCATCCATGACCCTGATACATCTATCGTTCTCGGAGTGCGAACAAAATTCTGAAACTCACAACAGATGTGATTGACCGTCTATTAACTAACTCTAGATTCCCAGAGTGTGAACTGGAGTATAAACATCAACTAACTCTAAGTCCCCAGAGTGTGGACTGGAGTATAAACATCAACTAACTCTAAGTCCCCAGAGCGTGGACTGGAGTATAACATCGACTAACTCTAAATCCCCAGAGTGCGGATTGGAGTTTAAACACAAACCGGTTGTGAATCGACCACTCGTAGGACAACTCCGAGCCTCCGGAGTGCGGGCCAGAGTATAAACGCAAAGTGGGTGTGACTGACTACCCACGAATCAATCTAAGTCCCCAGAGTGCGGACGAAGTCCTAAATATCAATCGGGTGTGGCTGACCACCCATAATATAACTTAAGTCCTCGGAGCGTGGACATATCTCAAAACCTTAAGCGGGCGTGACCGACCGCCAATGTACAAGTACAGTCCCCAGTGCGTGGATGCAATCACCAACGGATGAGCAGGTGTGATTCGACCACCTGAACTCGTCTTGTTTTAGTCTTGATTCAACGAAGTTAAGCTCGATGTATTAAAGGCGAAGAGCGATTGCCGACCCATCTTTTCAATTTATCCCCGAAATTAGGGGCAAGACTTAAGTATCAACTATTGATTGAGACGGTGCAATGTTGGAATTCGACTTGACGTCAATCGTGACCCGAAACCGTGGCTTCAAAACTTAGCAATTAACTCAGGTCCAATTCAAAGACTGATACTTCACAAATACATTGAATGGAGGTCCGAATGCTGAAATACTTAAGCGAAATTAACACAAACTATGCTAAAGACAAAATGGAATTCTATTTCAACTATTCTTTGGAAGAGAAGGATAAGTACAAAATTATTCCCAAAAAAAATCCTACTAGCAGGGGCCAAACCCGCATCTATACACGGCCTATAAAAAGAAAAAAGAAATTCCTATCTGTCTACCAAAAATGAGGCAAAAAGACATGCCTATTCTTTCACTTTCCTCTTCTTCCTCCCCGGCGTTGACCCGCTGGAGCTACCACTTGGATGCCCCTTCGAGCCTTTGCCTTTTGGTGGTTGGTCTCCAACCGGGGGAATTATGGTGACCTCTTTCTCCGAACTCACATGAATTGGAATATTGTCTGAAGGCGGAGTCAGAGGGATAGGATCGATGTTGGAAGACGGAGGAGGCATGCCGGTGTCAACGATCGTGCCTCCCGGAGAAATCATTCGTAGAGGGGTTGGACCAGGGCCTGCCATCCCACCTCCAATACAGCTGGCCCGTGCGGCCGCTTCCATCTCAGCATTGATCTCAGCTATTATTTCTTATTCATGAAGTGTTTGGGCATCTGCGGGGATGCTGGCAATTGAGCCCGAGGAGCTAACCGCGGGTGCACCTCCGCTTATGACAAATTGCAGATTAGCAAAAGGGTCGCTATGGTAGCCGAGAAGCTCCCATGTGCTCCGTCAGTTGGTACAGTAGCCGTTGTAGTGGTCGCTTCTATAATAAGGGCCTCCTGCGTGTGATGCGGCTCTTGGGTTACGGGGGCACGGTTGATGTAGCTCCTATCACTGAATAGAGATAAAGAAAAAGAGTTAGTGATTACTTCAATCAATGTTTCCAGCTTTGAATGAGCACAATAAATGTATAGAATACCTTCCTCAGAATGACTTGCAGGTGAAGCTGGAACAGCTTCAGTGACGTGCTCACGGGGTGGAGATAACCGCGGTTGGTCAGGATTATATGCAGGAATAGACTGAGGATCAACCACAGATGTAGATTCGAGCAGTGTTAGCACAAGAGTTTCGGAACCTGCATCATGGCGCTCAATGCTAGAACCTTCTCCAGTCTCCAAGTGCTAGGTACCGAGTTTCTCCTTTTCATATGTAATAGTGATGTCATGGAGAACCCTTCTCTCATCTTCACTCAGCACCCGATTCTCCAATTCAAATTCATCACCGGATTCGGCTTGATGCTCAGCTTTCTCATCTTCCACCAAGCGGCACCAAGCATTATACAAGTGTGATGGATAGTTATCGAGCCAAGATAGGTTTCGGTGCTTCAAAACATTAGCGTTGTATGTGATAAGAAGATCTTCGATGTCAGTCTCTATTAGCGCCAAAATTAGTCACTAACACCCAATCCAGATGAAAGCACCAACCAACGACCACATATCATAGATAGAATGTATGTAGAGAGTAATAATGTGTAGAACAGTAAAAATTAAAAAGAAAGTAGTAAGAACAGAAGTTTTATAGTGGTTCGGCTGACTCCGGCCTACGTCCACTCTAGAAATTTCCTTTTTTATTGATGTTAGAATCAATTACAGCTATAAAATTATAGAGTAGCCTTAGCCTTAGAAAATAGAAAGCAAGAGAGCCGAAAAGAAGATCCCCCCAATCTGGAGACCCACATGCTGTATTTATAGGCAAACCTGAGTTGTTGGGCTTCTTGAGTTATTCAGGCCCATCAAGGCCATAGCCGAACCAAACCTCAAACACCACGACCGACCCTAAGTTCACAACATGCCGAACCGATCTCCCCCGAGCATGACTCGAAGCAGGCCTTCCTACGACTCGGAGCAAACAAGGCTAGGACTCGAAGCAACCAAGGGCCGAACCTCCTTCCTTAAAACACCAACCTCCTGTTATGCTGAACCACACATGCCGAACGACCTACGCCGACCCACATTGACCGAACCATATCCACACTCCACCATCGGACTGCTCCCCACTCTAATACTTACCAAGCATGTCGACCCACACCATCATGACTGACCCACACTACCACGCCGACCTACATCGTCCAGACCGATCCACAACACCACGCCGATCCACATAGGCCGAACCACGTCTGGCTGACCCACCTCAACTTTTACACCATATCCAAACGACATCATGTAGACCGATCCATACCTCCCAGGCCGAACGACACCATCCTGACCGAACCACGCCTCCCAGGCCGAACGACCGACACCCAACCATCTGTGACTGATCTTCTTTCCATTCAGTTGGATCAAACCCATCGTATCCCAGTCTTGACAAACGAGCAGTTGATTTAGTTAAATCCGTCTGTCCATGACCTTTCCAAATGGCGGGTTAACATTTGCCCCCAAAACATGCCTTGCGGTAGGAAGGTGTGTTTTGAATAGCTTCAAGTCCAATATCTGTAGTCTATGTTCCATTCATAACCATACCATTATATCCGTGATTCAAGCCATCCTATCCAAGTGCCATATCCTTTTCCGAATCCGCGACTACTCCGAATCGATATCTGATTCTGAGTCCAGTAGCCAAATCCTTAGCCAAATCCCTAACCATATGAACCCGTCAACCGAGTTTTAATCCATCCATATCCAATAACCAAATCCATGACCTTTCTGGGTTTAAATTTAAATCCATAGACCACGCCGGGTTGCTTCATCCTATTCCGGCCTCGACTCTCTGGTCAAGGATTTTTATGTTCTCCGACCTCGGCTCTCCGGTCGAGGACTTTTATGTTTTCAGGCCTCGACTCTCTGGTCGAGGACTTTTATATTCTCCGGCCTCGACTCTCCGATTGAGGACTTTTATATTCTCCGGCCTTGGCTCTCCGGCCGAGGACTTTTATATTCTCCGGCCTCGACTCTCCGGTCGAGGACTTTTATATTTTGTTCGAGTCTATTCCATCGCTCTCCGGTGAAGGGACTCATACCTTGCGATTACTGCTCCGTCTCTCCGATCGGGACTGTAATCGTGTAATCGATATTATTTATTAATCCAAATCCAATTATCATAGAATCCAATTAACAAAATAAGAGTCCATACAATAAAGAAAATCAAATGTCCGTAGTACCAAGAAAGAAACTAGAGTTCACAAAAAATAGAAAAAATAAAATTTCATAAACCCGAGTATCACGGTATATCATCATCTCAGAGCATGCCTAAAGACCGTCCTCGATCCCATACATGTATAAGTGACTTATCCGCCTTACTTTAGGGTTTACTACTTATTCAAAGCCATAAATCCATTTAGCTAATAATAAGGCGACGATGCCTAGATGCAGTACCAGCTTCGTCTGATGTGGGCAGTGGCTGCTCATGTTCCACTACCACAGCTCGATTCCTTATGTACTGTTGTAAATGACCATTCCTTATATGTTCCTCGATGATATCCTTCAAATGCCTGCAGTCATTTGTGTTATGCCCATCTAGCTCACGGAATAGGCAATGCTTTCCCGATGCCCGTTCGTGTTCGAAGGGTTCCCTCTTTGCTGGCCTCCGATACTGGAGGCGTCCTCGAGTATCTAAATAAATTATTTCTAGAGTCTCGTTAAAATCCGTATAAGAAAAAAATTTTGATTCCCTCCATTGCCTTTTCGATGTGTTACCATTATCATTCATTTTCCTTTTCCCTTTATCATATTTGTTTGGAACTTCCCTAGGTGGACCTCCACCCCTTACTGCATAAGCTTCAGCCTCTCTCCCTTCTCTCTCAGCCTGCGCATCTTCCTGCCTCAGGAACCTTTCCACCTCATGGTAGAACTCCCCGAGATCCCTCGGTGGGTCCCGTTCCAATGATATCTTGAAATCCGAATTATCTGCAATCCCTAAAACTACCGCCATCAAAACCATTGATGGATCAGATCGATCCACCGAAGCCACCGCCGCATTAAATCTGGTTAAGAAATCCCTGACCGACTCTCCCTTCCATTGTTTCACCAATGTTAAAGTCATCACGTTCTTGGGTCTGACTATGTAGACCTGAAACTGTCTCATAAACCTTTCAATCAGATCCGTCCATGTGCCGATAGAGCCACCTCTAGGTGTCTGAACCATAATGATGCAATATCCGTCAAATACAAAGGGAAGCATCGTGCCATGACCACCTTCGATGTCCCTAGCACTTCCATATGCCTAATGTACCTCGTCAAGTGAACAGTGGGATCCATTCTCCCTTCATACATCTCCAGTGTTGGTAGTTTGAAATTAGGCGGGTTTCTAGCTTGCCTGATCGCAGGAGCAAAGAGACTCCTATTCACATCCTCCAAGTCTCTATTCACCAATCCTCCCCTCATAGCCCAACTGATTACGTCCGCTAACCTATCATTGTCATCAAGTAACGGCCTCTGTGCGTTGTCTCCAACCTGTCCCCCGAGTCCACGAGGGAATTCTGGAACCTGCCCTTCTGGATGAGCATCCACTTCCCTATTAACACTAAATTGCCTAGCATCACCTGGTACCCTTACTGGAACGGAGCCTACATGATTCGGGGGCATGCCCCCTAGTTCAGGGGCCGTTCCAGATGGTCCAACTCTATCCTGTATTCCAGTCGCTTTATGCCCTTGGTCCTGATTTCGGGCTGCCTCCGCTCATGTCGCTCTAGGTTCGTGATCCTCATTTCCGGCATAACCTGCTACTCCATTCCTTTGGTTTTGCACTCCAACTCGTCCAACCTGTTGGAGTAGGTTCTGTATCTTCCTCTTGTCTCTTCAACATAGTTTCCATCTCATCTCTGGTGATGAAAATCGAGGCCTGATTCGCTCCTGAGAAAGCCTCCTGACTCCCGTCATTCTGACTTCTTTCAGTCCTTTGTCTTCTTTTCGATTGCCTTGCCATAACTTCCCAAGAATCCAAGTTCCTAAGCCTTTAAATCCAAAGACCAAGCTTTAGAATCCCTGAGTACTAGCTTTCTCAGTGAAAGCACCAAAATGTTAGCGCCAAAATTGGTCAGTAACACCCAAATCTAGATGAAAGCACCAACCAACGACCACATATCATCTTTCCATCCAGCTGGCTCAAACCCATCGTATCCCAGTCTCGACAAACGAGCAGTCGATTTAGTTAAATCCGCCTGTCCATAGCCTTTCCAAAAGGCAGGTTAACAGTCTCTAACCTAGCCTTAGCCGCTTTTACTTCATTCTCGACCATGGCCTTGGCTTCCTGAATTTTAAGCGTTGTTGCGCCCCTCTCATCCCTAAGTAACACAGCCTGTTCACATGCTTCCTGGGCAGCTTTGTTTGCATCATCTTTCTCTTTGACGATTTCGGAAAATTTGGCCTTAATCTCTTCAAGCTCTTTAAGCGCCCTGTCACGTTCGGCCATGACTGTGGTGGTATGATGCCCCATCTCCTCAACCAGGGCTAAGTGTGTCCGCCTCATCTCTTCCATCTGCCAAATAGCCTTATCAGCCCTTGTGTTGGCCTCTATCTCTGAGTTTCTAGCGGACTCGCTCTCATCATGAAGCACTTGGATTATGTGGTCCTTTTGAGCGAGATCAGTTTCTAATTTCTCAATTGTTTTTGCCCGCTCAAAGGCCACCGCCGATGCTTTGTCCGTGATCTTCATCCATTCCCAGTACTAGTTGTAAACATCATGGGTATAGTCATGCATTGTTTGTTCTGCCTCGATTGGAATTCTCTTTAAATGTGGAGGGAAGACGAAGCCATCAAAACAGATGTTTGGAAAATCTTTTTTCAGCTGGGCGATTCTGATCGCTCCCTCCCCAGTGGGCTCTGTAACAGTTTGCTTAATGATAGTGGGAGTTTCGGTTTCCGTCCTCGGGCGTTGTGAATCAGACCTTGGTACTTGAGTAGGCGGTCTTTGGCGTAAAAGTTCCAAGGGTTGTTTACCATGATCAGAAGGTTGTGTTGGGGATCGAGGTGACGGAGAACGTGACCGGGAGCGAAGCCTATATTTTCTCTCTCTCTCACTGTCCCTCTCCCTTTCATAACGCCCCTGGCTAGAATAACCGTGATCGCGGTCTCTATTAGCCTCCCTTCTGTGGGACTTATAGTATGAACTAGATGACTGGTGTGCCGAGCGAAGGCTACCAAGCATGGATTCCCGCCTTGTCATCGTATCTGTAAAATAGAAAGAGAAGCAGAGTTAGTAATCTCCAGAAATGAGTAACTTATGATTGAAAATCGTGCAGTGCCGTGAAAGTGTATGTATGCATGTGCAAAACCCCCCGACCAACCGGTTGTGTCGGCCATACTCGTAAGAAGTGACTCGCCTAAATCTAAAGCGCTTTGAAGCCCTTCTGATCCGGTGTCGTGTTGAAGCGACACATAGTCCAGAATTGGAATGTCGGTGAGTCCTTCGAAAGGATTCTCCATTTGTGTAGAAGGATTTTCCAAAATTCTAACACCGGCGGCTGGCAGGGACATGACCATGGATTTCCATCTTGATGACTTATGAAGCTTATGAGCAACCGCCTTGCCTCTCCTCTTTCCTTCTGAATGTCGTAGACTATCAGGGGGTCCGGCTACGGGTTCATCTTCAGTGGGCGTATCCTCTTCATTACCCCACTCAACTATTACAATCCCGGGTGCTCTACGCTTAGCCCGTCTTGCTGGGGCTGCTCTAAGAGATCCCTCAAGCCTTATTCTCTGGTTTCGATCAATTAGCCCCACGATCCTCAATTTTTAATCTGTCAGGACCGAGTCGATCTCTCTAATCTCACCAGGCACCTCCTAAAGAATCCGCACTATTTCTTTAAAGTGGGCACCTTCGGGTCGTGGAATTGTGGCTGTAAAGGAAAGAAAATATTAGACTCACCGTCAATTACAACTATCTCATTTGTCACCAAAGAAATTGAGGCACTTACGTCTAACTAACCACCGTCTAGCAAACCCTGGCGAGCACCACACATAGAACCACTCGGTCTTGAAGTAGCTAAGTCTGGTCCAGGCTCCAGTCACTACTTGGCAATTCTTGACCGCCTCTAAGAATGTGAATGAGGGGTTATCTCTCCGTCTCTTGACATTGAACAAGAATCTAACTTCCTCTAAAGTCGGGGGCTGTAAGAGATGCTCCATAAAAACGATAAATAAGCTGTTCAACAATGCATATCCATTTGGATGCAACTATGACGGAGCAATCCCTAAGTAAGCTAACACTTCTTGAATATACTGGTTAAATGAAGGAAGTGTTCCAGCTATGCACGAATGTCTGTTAAAAGCCATGTACCCTTCTGGGGGAATATGTGGCTTGTCGTTCAGCCCTAGTAGTAGAACGTCATCTAGAGATAGCCCATGTCTTAAGCAGATTCTCCCCAACATATCTTCGGAGACATTAGATGGTACAAAATCTTGAGGATTCCCAATAAAGATTGCTCTCGGCAACTTGTCCGAGGCTGGACTTATGACTTCGGCCGCGATGGCCGGCATCTCTATTACCTAAGGAGGTGAACTTTGAGCCTCCTGCTACTGTGAACTCCTGGGTTCCATAGCTAATCAACTCAGTAAAAACCATCATTAGATGACAATAATCCTGTGTATGCCCCAGTGTGAAGTGCATGAGTGTGTTGTGCAATGCGATATTGTAAAGTACTTCAGAAAGTTCTACAGAGATTAACAAGGGTTTGAACGACGAGGTTTCGAAATCCAATCAAAATGACCGTCATCGTTGACCGTCACAACCGTGCCATCCTGAATTTGAAAACCAATCCAAATTAAAGTTCGTTAAAATTGGTCAAGTTACAGTTTGATCGACGAGCTTCAGAAGGCAGTCAAATATGCGATGAAATGATTAAGTCCAATTATGCAAGGTAGAAGCTCGTCGGAATCAAGTGTTCAAGTATGCACGAAGTCTCGCATCCATCGAAGTCCAAATTTGGATCGTTTCTCGCAAAGGCCTTAACTTCGTATCGATCAAGGAACCTTCATTTCGTATCGGTCCAAAACATTCACTTCGTATCGATCAAGGAAGCCTCAACTTTGTATCGATCGAAATCCATTGGCTTCGTGTCGATCAGGTCACATTGACTTCGCATTGATCGGGTTACAATGGAGTTTGTATCCATCACAAATATGCTTCGTATTCATATCGATTCGAAGTGATAAAAACAAAATCCAAGAACCAACAATCGATACGAAATCCAGGGCAGGTGACTGATATGAAGTTCCCGGTTGAGGGTCGATGCGAAATCAAGTTTTTTCTAACCCTTCATCGATACGAAATTAAGGTCGAACAACCTTCCACCAATTCCTTCGTATCCCTCATCACTCCTTCTTCCCCAATTGGCCTTAACTCCATTTCCTTCCTCCTTCGACCAGGCTCCGAACCAATTCCGGCCTCAACATCGCTAGAGATCGGCCATGTACGTGAATGGATTAGCAATTGGACATGAATCTCATCGTTCTTAACGCGAGTTCATTGATTAACTACCTAATTTCAAAAATTAGTTCAAAGGATTGGAAGTTTAATTCAATTCAAGGGCAAGAGCAGTCTCTTTTTCTTGGCTTTGCAATTGATACGAATGACTAGGAGTAAAATGAAAACAAGTGAAACTTTTCTATGTACAGAACCATATTTATATGGTTCGACCCTAGGCAAATGTCGATTCACCTCCCAGTGCAAAATGGCCGGTTGGAGCGGCAGGTAATGGAACCGATGCGAAGAGCCCTCTTCGTACCCTTCAACAAAGTAATACAAAATAGCCAATTCGTATCCAATGACCGATTGAAATAGTTTTAACATCATCGATACGAAATGACGACTTCGTATCCATTGCGTTGAAGCCCACATAAATTTTATCCATCGATACGAATCATCTTTAGAAACCAACTACTTCATATCGACAGCCATCGATACGAAGCATACTAGTAACTTCTCTAATCAATTCAGGAGAGGATCGAAACGAAGGAAGGACTTGAAGTAACCATCGAATTTGGTTACAACTCGAATTTCATACCGATTCAGGAGAGGATCGATGCGAATTCGGTATAAAATAAAAACCGACAATGACTTGTGGACGTATAAAAGTTAATGTGAATCAGATTAACATACATGCATGTATGTCAGACTAATATCCAACTTTCAAAATTCATAGGAGTCGAATGCTCACCTGGTGACAATTACGACAACAAACAACAGTTTGCTATCATTTGACACTTAGTTACAACAGTGTGCAGTACAACAATTGTCAGTCAACCATCTATTATTTGTATTACCGAAGATCAATCAAAGGTTACATCTTTCGACAAGAAGACAACAACCATTCAACAAGTTAGATAAAACTTTTCAAAATGAAGATTGTAGCTTTTCAAAGCACATCATGTTCTCACAAGACGTACTTTGGGGAGCAAATGTTATTCCGCCTTTTGGCAAGGCCATGACACCAAGGAATTGGCTGGGAACCATAGATAGTTCATCCTAAAAATATGGCTATACATGGGTTTGCTATGGATGCTGGTAAATTTTGCCCGAGTCCAGATCGAGCTATAATTAACATGACACGATAACCAAAGCTACGGAAGCCAATGTTCCAAATTTCAAGTCAATCGGAGTTCGTATGCTCAAGGTATGATCGATGCAAACCAAGAAAATCAACTCCTTTGTATCCATCATTCCGCCTCCTTCGTATCGCTTTCATTCGTATCCCTCTAGGGAACCTCGGTTGTATCCACTAAACATCCGTTAGTTCGAATCCATCAGGTAGGTTCCACTTCATATCCATCCATACTCATATTACTTCGAATCCATCATCCCCCAGCTTGTTCGTATCGATCCACCTACGTCTATTTTGTATCCATCAAAGCCATAAAAACCCATCGTTTTATATTGATCCACCGATGCGCCCTATTTGTATCGATCGGCCAGTGATCGATGTGAATAATGCAAGATGGACCGATATGAATGACACCCTCGATGATCGATACGAAATGGAGCAACAATCATCGATATGAACAACGTAGCAATTAATGGATACAAACCAAGCCGTATCAATGTACATGAACGACATGGATACGAAGCAACTCAATGAAAGTGATACAAAGAGAACACGTAAAGATGGTTGACTCGATCGCTCGCCATGAAAAGTGGATCGATCCTAAAAGTTAGCACCATGTCATTGGTTAACATGTGCCTGGAAGCGATGCGAACAGAAGCGATGTGAACAGAAGCGATGCGAACTCGGCAGCCTTCAACAAATTCAAACTTGCATCGATCATAACTCAAAATCTACAAGTCCAAATGCTACCAAATTTTCACAGGAGCTTTCGTGCAACCTTAGGAATGTTCATGATCGATCTCGACTCAATTGGGCTAAATCTTGATCGGTACAAATTTCGTTTGTATCGATCACGGATCGAGTCCAAACGACCGGGGATCGATCACGTGGGCCCACCCGCTTAAGAGAAGAGGTCTTCCGAGATCTGGGCGAGATATTTGCTGCCTACGCCTATAAATAGCATCCTAGGACCTACTGAAAGGGACTTTTTGGCTCTTCTACGTCCAGACTCTACCGAAATTACTATTGTACTTGGATTATACTATTGTAACTCCTTGTAACCAGTAAGCAAAAATCAATAAAAGTCAGCCATTTCATAGTGGACGTAGGCCATACGCCGAACCACTCTAAATTTGTGTGTTTCTGTGCATTTTTCTTGTTTATCGATTGGTGTGTTTGTTAAATCTTCCTCATTTTACATTTATCTTCTTAATTTTATCTCTTTAAACACATCCAAAGAGTGTTGTTCCCAATTTTGGTACAAACAGTCATGATAGTCCTTCAGTTGAGAAATGAGATTATCATCAATTTCCTTTTAATTATACCTCGAAAGGAATTAAAGCTTCCTTTGATTCTATGCTTACTTTATCAGCTAGGGCGTTCAAAAAGGATAAAACCGTAGTGTCAAAACTTTAAATGTTAATTAGATGTTTCGAAATAAAGTTATGATGTATCCTTGAATTTTGTATTAGTTGTAAACTCCACTTATTATTAATAGAAAAGTTTATTTCTCATATATTAATTCTTATTTCACTTATTCTTAATATGAGACTCAGTTAGTGCGTACGCCTGATCCTCTAGATTCTTTCTTACGAGGTTTTGAAACTGAGGATAGGTTGCTTGCTGATATAGAAAAGAGATAGTCATCCTAGGATGCCTCAACTTTGCAATTTCCAGATAATCCTGAAGCGCAAGAGTGGCACAGGAACTATTACCTATTAAGGTCAACGTTCAGGACTTACAGAGAAATGACTTCCCTCATGGATGAATAGCTCAAAGAAAAAGAGAAAGAGCTTCAAGTGTTGAAAAAGAAAACTGACATGGTTCAAGGTCCGGACATTTAATTGAAGCCAATGTTGAGATTGTCAAACTACACCAAAGAGTAAATGATCTTGAAGTAGACTTAATAAAGAGTCAAGTATATTGCCAGTCATTAGAGCTTACTACTAGTGAAGGCGAATTTGGTCTTCCAACCCCTACTCCTGGTAGAATGACCAGATCTTGGTCTTTGGTGATCTAGGAATTCCCTACTTTATTAAACCCCCCTCCGGGCTTAAGCGAAGACACGATCTCAAAATGGAGTAGAAAAGTTAAATTTGAATGTTTGCAACACTTTAACAAGAAACTGAATGAGGAACTATCACAGCGTATCTACGAATATTAAAGCAAAGTTCAAGGGCTTGAATGTGAGAAATATATACACTCTTAGACAACAGATCGAAGAGTTAAAGAGTATGACTCAAACTTTACGAGGAGCCAACAAGACTCTGCAACGTGCCTTGAAAACTCTAATTGACTTAATTGACAATGCAAGCACTATTTCGAAAAAGAAAAGAAGCTCAAAGAAATTCTGGATGCGACCATTCGCCACATTACTGATTCTTTATTTGCCAATGATTTGGAGAAGACAACACAAAGTATCAAGCTTTTGCCTTAAAAAATCTGACTTTTATACATATGATATTGCAGATGATGTATTATATTATAAATAAATTTGTAATTGAATAAATATTACCTTTGATGTAAAGTACGTAGCTTTGAATTGGATATCAATCGATATCTTATCTTTCTGTATTTCAAGCTTTTGATAGTCTTCTTACTAAGAACTTTTCTAATTGAGCTCTTTTAGGACTTGATATAAGGATCTTCTTTTTCATAAATATTCAATAGTTTGCTTAGTAATGGAGATCGCGTTAAGTGTATTCCATAAGAAATTAAGAACTGATTTAGCGATGCTCCACTATTAGGAAAATCCTTTTGATAACAATTTAAACAGAAGTTCAGAAATCCAATCTGGTTATAGCAGGAATAGAAGTCTAAAAAGCTCGTTTAGCACTTAGGAAGGGAGACTAGTAATCCCATCTGGTAGTAACAAGAGAAGACTAAAAATTTAAATCTGGCAATAATGATAGAAAACCAAAAATCAAAATTTGGCAATAATAATAGAAGACCAAAATTTCAAATCTGGCAACAATAATAGAAGACCAGAAATCCAAATCTGGCTGTAATAATATAAGACCAGAAATCCAAATTCGGTGGTTGAAAATTGCATTTGCTAGGAAGCATAAATAGCTCATATTTGATGGACCATCCTCAGAAGAGTTTTTTGATTTGAAGCACTACTTGGCTCGTATTTTGATAGATTTTCCTCTAGAAGATTGATTGATTTGGAGCACTACTTAGCTCTAATTTTGATTGACTTATTTGACACCCTCTTAGGTGATGATCTCTACTTGGATCGAACCCCATATCACTGTCTTAGATTATGATTTAGGTGTGTCTTCTGGTGTGTTTAGTTTTCTATCTTGAGCAGAACCAAATACTTACTCAACCTCCCTCTAGGAGGTGCTTTAGCAAGGTCTTTGATGATGGCACTGAAGGCTTGTTCGGTGCTTTGGATAGGCCAATGGCTTACCCGTCCTCCCTCTAGGAGGCGCTCTAGTAAGACCTTTGATGACGGCACTAAAGGCTAGGTCAGTGCTTTAGTGAGGCCTTTGATAACAGCACTAAGACTTACCCATCCTCCCTTTAGGAGACGCTTCAGTGAGGCCTTTGATGACAGCGCTGAAGGCTTGGTCGATGCTTTAGTGAGGCCTTTGATGGTGGTACTAAAGGCTTACTTTGTCCTTCCTGTACGAGGCACTTCAATGAGGGCCTTTGATGACGACACCGAAGGCTTTCCAAAAGGCCTTTGATGGTCATGGACCTTTGATGGTCAAGGCCTTTGATGACCATATCCTTTATCCTAGGAGAATCCTACTCCTTAACCATGAAGATACACTTATTTGAAGAACCTTCCATTGTTGTAAAAAAAATTTAACATCACTTTAAAAACTCGTTGAGTTTTCCTTGCCCTAGAAAATTAATGACTATCCCTTCTAAGCTCCTACATTGTTTGGTGTCATGGCCATTTGGCAGATGATAATGACAATACGATCTTCCGCGATTTCGTCCAAACTTGGGTCTTTTATTTTGTGAAGGCCAATAGTTGAGCTCATCTTTAGTCAAGAAATAGATATTTTCAATAGAAGTAGTGAAAGTGCAATCTTTTAGAAGATGTGATTTAGAAACTAGCCCTTTTAGTTGATGCTTAGCTCTTTTGTTATTGACACTAGGTTCTTCATAACTTCCTTTTTAGAGATCATGGTGTTTCATTTATCTTGTAAGATTGACTAAGTACGCTTTCTCACTTTTTAGTGAAACGGTAAAAGTCCATTTTTATTTCATCTTCGGAGATAGTTCCTTAGGCCATAAGTTGGATTTTCTTTCTTATTTTTAAGAAGACATCATCCCTCTTGCATTGGCAAAAATTGATGATGGCCCTAGATGGAATGGGCAAGCTCCATTTGTTTGGCTTGTAAGGAACTAGTCGTCTTCTATTTTCTTCCACGACTTGTAATGCCACAAAATCTTAGCACTCTCTCTTCATAAAGCTAAGGATCATTAGCGACTTGATAAATTGGCCAAGTCATCTGAGGCTCGACGGATTTAGAGAGTTTAACTTGGTTAGCTAACATGGCTAAGCAGAATTCAGTTGATGCAATTAATCGGTGTTGGGAATCAAAGGTAAGTTGGTTTAGAATGGGACATGCTTGGTTAGACAAGTTCTCTAAGCCCTAATTATGCAAGCTAAGGTAGTTCTACTTAAGGTTTTAATGAAATTGAAGGTTCGAGCCCACATTCTAGCGCTAAATTGTTAACGATTAAATTCGCTAACCCCAAAAGTGTGTAGAGAGCGGTCTACTCAAAGAAATGCCTTGTCGAGGCTAGATGAAGTTGCTAGGATGAATTAAACATCCACTACAATTTTTGGCATGGTCATCAAAGTTGTGTCGAACATCATGTATGGTTCACGTATGAGTCAATTATGCAAGTTAATATATGCGTCAACATTCAAGGCACAAGTCCAAGTCAAATTGATACGCAATTCACAATTTCAAATCATGTCAATATGCATCACAAGTTTAAATCAAGTCAATATGCTATGCAACTATTCAATATCCAATCCCTTATGTGTACAATGTTCAAGTCTTACAATCGACAACAATGCCCAAAATTGATTTAGGTTACAAAGTTAAAAATGTAAGAAGGTGGAGGAGAATGGAAATTAGTCCTCAAAATGGCACCCCTAGGTCTATATTTATAAGGTAAGATGACGTGGCTTTCAACGTCGATAAGCTTCAGCATTAGCTTCGGCGATAATGTGGGTAACAGCCTTGGCGACTTCGATGTTGTTATGCGCTAAGCTTCCTCTTTGTTCCTTTAGAGGAGACATGCAGCATCAACAAGTTATGACATCGGTGGCTTTCATCATGATGGTCGACGTCCTCTATGAGTGGGTGATGACACCAACTTGAGTTAACGTAGGCATGAAGCAATGATAACCACAAGGCAGTATTAATAGCTTCGTGGATATTGACGGTGTTCACCATCAACATCGCTTCGCATAGACACACGACGTCCTCTACATGTCATATGGAAGTCATTGACACCAATGTTTTCTTGGGTTCTTGGACTTGTTGATAATATTCGATGTCAACGTCGATTATGGTCGGCATTGTTGGTATTGATAACCTCCTGCATTTAAGCTCTCTTAATTGATCAATCATTGATGACATTAGTTGGAAGCAGTGAAGAAAGGCGTCACTTAATATCCCCTTGACGTTGATGATTCTTAGCGTCATTAAAAGCAATATACTCGAAGATCTATGAAGTGTAGCACTGCTTTAACGTAATGCTAACATCTTTTGTGGTTGTCGACGATGAGCTTGTCTTGGTTACAATAAGTAAACAACCAGTGTCATCAAAGTACCACGTCAATGAGATTCGATATGGGTTGTATCGACACTCATTGATGGCTTACAGTAGTGATCACTTACGATACTAACTAGGTTCGGCATCATTTTCCCTTTTATTACTTGCAACATTATCTATGTCCTTCTATTGGCAAAATGCAACACCCTACTCCTTCGATGCTGACCTACCCTTATATCTGTTGATCATTGGGGCCATTAATGATCGCTGATCACATGTTTTCGATGATAATGATAGAGACAACACTTTTGTTGACATTGGAACTATTGTTTTTGGCACTGCTTATTGTCGTGGTCAAGTTGCACTTCAAACTTTTTCGACAACGATTATAGTAGTGACAATAATCAAACATCTAAAAATACTACAATCAATAATAATTACCTGACCAAGGCCTAAAATATTCAGAAACAGTCATCCATAGAACATAACATACATCAACGAATAAGATTTTCATCACGGGTTTTAAAATTTAAATCTCAATTAATTATATTAAATAATTCATAGCAATGCACTTTTTCCAATAGTCCCCAAAATTAACGAACCCAGTTCCATATCATCTAGAATTCCACCACGAATTCAATGGAGGAAACCGCTTATGAATCGGAGTTCGTATGCACAAAATATCATGATTAGAAGATATGATTTTGCTTATAGTTTAATGATAAAAAGAAAACACTATATCATACCAATATGTTTGTATCTCCTCCTCACCCCTTATTGCACCCGAAACCAATTTCAAGCCATCAACCGCCAATATCCCTCCACCCTATATGCCACCACAGGCTGCCGCAATCCAGTCCGACACCACCACCATGACCCATGCCCCAAACCATGCAACCTTTAATAGCCTCAGCAACTGCAGCCCATTCTATGCCGCCACGTCGACCCATGAACACAATCACTTCGCAGTGATATTTTGACGATTCCAAGCACCTATAACGCGATCTAATCGCTTGGATCATCCTTACTCGACGTGCCCTACAAGCCAGTAGCTTCATATCGTCCCATAGTCGACATTTCACCGTTGATCACAAAGGCCTAAAATGGACGACCAAGGTTTAATTATCGATTTCCAACTGCCTCGAACATCGTTCCTAGAAACGAATGCTTGCCGTCTGGTCCATTCGATAAAGGATTTTCAACGATATATAATTCAAGATGGTTTGGACACTCTGATTTTTAATTCAATTTGTAACTAGAGAAAATTACCACCATTAGCAGCTGATTAAGAAATTTCAAGATTAGGAATGAAAAATGAAGATAGAGGTGGCAACTAGGGCTTCAAAGTCTCATTTATATAGTTATTTGGCTAGGTTATGGAATGTGTATCCATTTTGATCTGAAAAAAAGATACGTATGGTGTTTAAACACTATAACGCCTTTAATTCGCAAACCGTAACTCCATATATATATCAAAATTATATATCAAATTGATCAGCTCGAAAAGGCCTTCGCAACAATTATAAACAAGATACCCAATTCACTCTCCTATTAAAAATTTATTTTTAATTACTTAACTATTAACAACGTAAAATTGCGGGTCGTTACATTCTTTCCCCTTATAGAATTTCACCCTTGCAATTCCTATATACATCTTTCAATCAAAATGAATAAGTTATCGGTTTAACTGAAAATTATGGGAAAATACACCAATCACAAAGCATTATATATCGACTATATAATATTAAATATGATACAGTCAAGTTCATCAATAACTGAATTTAAACTTCACCCATACACGCTATAGTACACATGCACACTTTCTCATCCATACAATCCAAACTATAGTATGTAAAATAATATTTCATTAATAAGGGTGAAAAATATCAGTCTATGATAATTCATCTCATGGATTTCAATAATTCAACCATAATTGACTATATTGAAGTCCACAACAAAACATAGGTTGATCCAAACATGCATGTGCCTATAAATGAATAAAGACAAATTAATAATCAACATAGCTCATCCAAATAAACACACATATTCAAAATAATGTGATATCATCACATACTAACCTATCAACCAATAATACGTATGTGATAATTCCTATGCTAACTATACATTCATTATAATAGGCATTCCCTCAAACTATTGATGACCTTCCTTATAGTTTCATCCTCAAGATACCTGGTGTACCATTTCATACTAATATCATTGTTAACCCAAAAAATGGATTGACACCCAAAATCAAAATGAAAGCACCAGTTTAGATAAAAGTAAAGAAAAAATGCAGACAAGAACATGTAGAAGTTTTCATAGTGGTTTGGCGTGGTCTCTGGTCTGCGTCCACTTTAATCTATTTTATTAGTTGTTCTCTCTTGGGATTACAACTAGTTAGATCTGACTTGGCCACAATCTAGTGGATCCTAGATTTACAATGGAGTTAAGAATGTTATTTGAGGAGAATAGAAGTGAAGAAAATGAATGGAAAGTCCAAGCCAAGAGTGTTGAAGGAGATCTAACAGAAAAAAGATCTTTTTTGGTAACAGGTAGGTTGGTTTTTATAGAGGAATTGGGCAGCATAGAGTCAAAGGTCCAATAGCAATGAAGTCCAGGAGATAGCATGAAATCACACCAGAAGACCCAAGCCAACCCAAGTCAAATCCTTAACTCGGTTGCAAGTTAAGGTCCTTAACTCAGTACCGAGGTAAGGTTTTTGATGCCTTGTTCAATTCTTCACTTGCTCCACTTTCCCATCATCTTCTTGAGCTGGTTCGAGTGACCTAAAATCTTTAACACATTAAAATTAACTCTTCAAATCCTTAACTCGTCAATTCCTTAACTCATCAAACTCTTAACTCGTCAATTCCTTAACTCGGTGTTTAGTTAAGGACTTAGTTTGATTTTCAGTGAAACTTCTTCAAGGCAATTCATTGCCTCTTCTAAGGGTGCTTACCAAGTTTCAAGTCATTCCGTCTCCGTCTAGATGCTCTAACCTTCATAAAAGTTTTAACTTGGGGATGACCTATCTTAACTTGGAGCTGACCTAAGGCCTTAACTCGGAGGTGAGTTAAGGACTAAGCCAATTTTCCAACCAAACTTCCTGAGCTCGGTTTCTAGTCTTTCTCAGGGTGTTTCCAAGTCTCTGAATCATTCCACCTTCGTTTTAATCTTCTAAGTCCAGTTGAAATATACTTTGGCTCAAAAGCAGGTTAACACTTGCCCCTTAAAGTATCGAACGTAAAGTGTGCTTTGCTCAAGAAAAAGTTCAAGTAATCAGCCTTCCATAGTTGAGCTCTTCGATTATCCAAATCAAAATTTTCGGCTATCTTTTGATCCGGATCTTGATGAATCGTATGGTCCCTTCAGATTCTCATGTAAATTACAGGTCATCCCATGTTCGTCCAGGACTTATCTTTCTCTAATTACATGGCATTCAAATCCTTTTATCCAATTTGCATCCATTCTGAGGCATGGTCTCACAGGAGCATTCAACTTCCAATCTAGAGCTTGATCTCTTCAGACTATTCTTTATCCACTCCAGGGTTCAATCTCTTTGGTGGTCACTTGTTGAATCCGATCTGCTTGCTCCCTTGCATGGGGACCCAATGACCAAGTAGGCCCATCCACTCACTCTCCGGTAAGGGAACCCACCCTTGACCTCTCCGGATCCTTACTGAGCCCAATTTTCTTACTCTCCGACAAGGAGACTCAATGACAAGCAAGCACATCCGTTCACTCTCCGGTGAGGTGACTTACTTCTTGCACTTCGGCCCCGTCTCTCTAGACGGTAGCTTAAAGTGTTCCCATCCATACAAGCCCATCTGCTCACTCTTCGACGAGGGGACTTGGACCTTGCACTCTGGCCCCATCTCTCCGGATGGAACTTAAAGCAATCAATATCATACAAGCCCATCCGCTCGCTCTCTGACAAGGGGACTTCCACCCTACACTCAGGCCTTGTCTCTCCAGACGGGACTTAAAGCGATCAGTATCGTTTAAGCCATTGTTCTCCGACGAGGGGACTTGCACCCTACACACTGGACTTGTTTCTATGGACGAGACGTAAAAGCTATCATTATCAGTCATCATATTTAATGTGGATTATTCAAAAGTCAAATATTCAAATGAAAGCAAAACAAACAAGTAGAAATCCAAAGCATTCATCATGGACACCCGACTCATAGCATGCCTAGAGACCAATCTAGGTCTCGTACACGTGTAAGCAGTCTGAGGTTCTTATCTCCTAAATAGTCATCTCAGACATCCGACTCAAAGCGTGCCTAACCACCGTTCAGGAATTAATACACGTGTAAGCGGCCTGAGATTATTATATTTACTACAAAATGCAGAAAGAAAAGTATAAGAAAAAACGAAAAAGCAAAGCGTGTGAATCGAGTTCGACTCCTGTTCACCTCGATCATGGTATTTCGAGCTTCGAACCAGATCCCTGGTTATTCCTTGATGCATTTGTTGCAAATGGTGGTTGCTCCGGCCGCACCATTGCAGTTCGGTTCCTCACATATCGTTGCAACCGGTTTTTCCGAACTAGTTCTTCTATCAGACCACGAAGGTGTCGACACTCGTTCATTTCATTTCCATCTTGCTCATGGAAGATGCAAAACTTTTCGGATCTTTTCTCCCGATCAGTAGGCTCCTCCTAACTGGCTTTCAATAGAGGATCTGCCCTCTGGTGTCTAGATATATCTTCTTTAGGGTTTCAGTCAAGTCAGTGTAGGAAGAGAATTTCGGCTTCCTCCTTTATCGTTTCGATTCTTCAAAGTTGTCACCAGTTCTTCTTTTTCCTTCGCATTTTCCGTTTCCCACTTCCAACAGTCCTCTGTCATCCACAACATTAACTTCAATGTCCTCATCCTTAGCTTCGGCGTCATCCTAATGCAAATGTCTTTCGGCTTCATGGTAGAATTCTACAAGATCCATCGGTGGATCCCTTTCTAGTGCAACTTTGAAGTCGCTCTTGCTTGCGACTCCAGACACTGCCGCCATCAAGATTATTGATGGATTCGTCCTATCGACAGTCGAAGCCATCATGTTGAATCTTTTCAAATAGCTTCATAAGATCTCTTCGGGCCTTTGTTTTATGCTTGATGGCATTATCACATTCTTTGCTTGTGAGATGTGAATTCTGAACAATCTGAAAAACTTACTCTCCAGATCAGTCCACGTGCTAATGGACCCATTTTCCAACTGTCTAAACCACATCACTACCAAGTCTATCAAGTATAATGGGAAGCACCACCCATTACCTCCTCAGAAGCATCCAACACCTTCATATGTCAGATGTATCTCATTAGATGAATCGTGGGATCTGACTTTCCGTCGTACATTTCCAATGGAGAAAGCTTGAAATCGGGAAGATTTCTCGCATTCCAAATGTTAGATGTGCATGGATTTCTGTTCACATCCTCCAAGCTTTGATATGGGGGTCTACCTCTTATCATTCTCCTTACCAACTCAGTAAGCCTATTTTCATTGTCCAATGAAGGTTTTCATCCAAAAGCAATACTTTGCCCCCTATTCCTAAAGGAGAATTCTGGCATATACTCTGTCACATATTCCACTGGTTGCACATTAGCATTTCGATCCACAGCTCCGGTTTCATTTTGTCCTCCATTCCTATGAGGTAGCTATAGCACATATCCCTCCGGTTGTTGTGCATTCAGATTTTGATTTGCATTTCTAGCTCCATCATTATCCATTCCCAGCATTCCAGTAGTCACACCACATTGCCTTCTAGTATAATTCTTTTGGTACAGAGTTGGTTTAGGTTGGTACCAAGCTATTCTATTTATGGAAACATTGTACCTATTTTCTCTACTCTGGTTCCAGATTCTCCTGCATTAGCTCCTTGTCCTTGGTTCTGGATTCCTATAGCTCTAGCCATTCCTTGTTGTCCTATACTTTGGAAAAATCCCTCTAGCATCTCCCGTGTCAGTCATAATCCCTTCTTGCATCTCCTTCATCATTCTCTCCATCTCTTCCTTGGTCACGTTGATGGATCGGTTAGAATTTAGGACATCTCTTCGCTGTTTCCAGGCTCTGATTGGCTTATTTTGGTTTTAGATCTAGTATTTGGCCTCTTCATCTTCTCCAAACTTCAGATTCAAGCTTCGACTATTCAATTCTAGCTTTGGTTCTCAGTTAAAGCACCAATATGTTAACCCAAAAAATGGATCAACACCCAGAATCAAAATGAAAGCACTAGTTCAAATAAAAATAAAAAGAAAAAGAAAAAGTAGAGAAGAACGCATAGAAGTTTTTAAAGTATTTCGGTGTAATCTTCAACCTAGTCCACTTTAATATATTTTATTAACTATTCTCTCTCTGGATTACAACTAGTTAGATCTGATCTGGTGAAGTGACCCACTTCTCTTATCATTTATTTGCAGTGATTTTCAGATGAGTTTTTTTTACACAATATAAAATAATGGATCACTTCTCTTAATTAATTTCCCCAAGATCCAGAATTTACCAATATAAAAATATCAGTATTTAAATCAAATCATGTCATTTATATATATGAAGATATATAAATGTTTCTTTGCCTATCAGAGTAATTAAATTAGCAAAGAAATTCAATTACACAATATTTTTCATAATTGAAAGGTTTTGTGTCCATAGCTATTTCTATATTTTTTTCAGATTGTTTTATAAACCTGACTAATTAATTTTAGGTGGATTTATAATCCCATTTATTTGATCTTTAGGATTCAGAAATTTATACATGTTATTCTTAAAATGATAAAACATATCAATCCTTGGCCGGACCCATGGTTCACTAGTTAGTCTAGCCTAGGTTCTGAATTCAAACACAAACATGCACAATCCAATCATGACAAACAAAATGCACAGATCCAGATTAATAGAGCAAATAAAGATCATATGAGTGATAGTGTTGTGATCTAATCTATAAGTCATACAACTTCTGATATTTGGAACTGGAAAAATGTTGAAACTGATTTTTAGAAGGATCTTTGCATTCTTTTGGGCTAAAAACATTTAAAATGATGTTCTGAACCTTTAAACACTTAACACCATCACTCTACATACTTAGTATCAGTTTTGAAGTCATGGTATCAGATTTTTTCCAATTCCAATCTTTTAAGTCTTACACACTTATAATTTTCAGGTTTCATGGTATCTTAATTCTACTTTTGTTCTAGCTATATCACAAGATTTTTGTTGCAATTCAACTTAGCTTACCCTATGGTTTTTCTTCTCAAAAATCTGGTGACTAAAACTTTAAGCCTTTACATGTACTTATATCAACTTATAGGACATGCATAAGCCTTGCTGGTTAGCCAAGATTATGTTCAACCCAGATACTTATATTATTTTTTAGCACATATTCATTCAAAACAGTTCTAACTTCATAACTGAGGTGCATCAAGCTTGCCAAAGAGAATATGTCCACATATCAGATTATATGGCATCTTCTCCTTCACCATAAGCTATTAAAATCATTTCAGAATCTGTTACTTAAATCCACAACTCACAAACACTTATAACACTTAAGTTTCTTTTCCTTCTTACATGTTCTTTTCAAGATAACAAAGCAAAACACAATCCTGGAAATGCTTAAAACATAATAGAGTTTGTCTAACTTATTTATTACAATAACACTGCTACTTTTCTTAAACACTTTAGACTCATCAAGATCTCCAATTATCCATGCAAGCAAGCTACTCATGCATCTTTCCCTGCAGCAATACTTTGAACTGCCTCAATAAAATGAGACACCCTAAATATTGCAAAGGCAACAAATAGGGTCAGAAATAAATTCTGGTGTGAGTGAAATCAAGGATTAAAAATAACTTGTAAATTCCTAAGGCTGTGCAGAGAGCTTATATGTTAGATGCTATTCAAATTCATATTAAAACCTGAGAATATGTATATTTAAGTTTATCTAACAAACATACACCCAAGCATTCATCCATTCACTTCATTCAGTTGTACATGTACAAACTCCTATGGATTAACTCCCTAAGTTCCATAGCATAATTTCTCAATCTCATCTTTTTATTTTATTTGGTCTGAACTCTTGCCATTGAACACTATGTGTGCATTGCAAAGGGGCTCAGTTCTGTTAACCCTTTACATAGAGGCCTACAGGACTTAAGCAAGTCATGCACATACCCATCATCCACCTGATGATGAATAGATCAAGGCACTACTCCTAAATTATTTTATAATTTAGAGACCATGCTTATTTATTTTTTGGGGAATTTTTCTTTCTAATTCTAGAGATGCTTATGTTCTTTCCTTCATTACATAAGTCAAAAATTATTAAACTCACTCAAAGATTATATCCAGACATACAAAACATTCATGCAAAATTGCACATCTCATTTCAAAGTCATTTTTACTTAATCATATTTTCTAAAACCTGCTTATATATTTATTTCTAGAAATTTTCCATTACTTGCATAAATCTGATGAAGTCATAAGAAATACTATATTTATTTTTACTGTGACATAGGATATGGTTTTTGAGAAAAACCCATAAACATATTGGCTTGTGATCTGAACAAATCAGCACATATTTGTAGTATTGCATTGTTCATATTATTTTTAATATAAACTAGGCATAAGCATGAATCTCATTATTCACACTGCCTACTTCTTTTTTCATTGATGCCCTATTTCTCAGTAAAACATTTAGTTCATTTTCATATATAAACTAGAATATAAAGTCTATTTCTGTGATTAGAGTATTTGTTTGATTATTTATATTTCAAAACAAAAATTGAAACCATCACAACAGATCAAAACAGATTAAAATCTCAACCCAAAAATTCAACCAGAATACCATCCATGATCAACATATTTTCATTCAGAGAATAAAATCAAACAAAAAAAACATAATAGAATTTTTATATAAAATAACTTGGCTGCCCTTAACTTGGGTCTTAATGCCTCAAATCTCATAAGTGATTAATCACTCACCTTCCTCTTCTCTTCCCCGAGAATGCTTAAGCTTGAAGACAATGTGAGTTCTTCCCTCCTATTTTTTTTGAAAATATGTTTCTGTTTTTCCCTCAGAGAAAACTACTGCTTCCCCCTTGATTTAAATCATTTAACTAGGGTTTTATTGGAGGAAAAACCCATTTTATCCTCACAAAATAAGAGAAGTTTGTATGCATGTTTATGGCTAATTATGCCATTTTCTTTTGATTCCCATTTCAGGTAAAAGCAGTTGCTTCTCTGCTTTTCTGGGTACATGCTATTTGCATGATTCACCTATACATTTTTTTTGACTTAGCTTCATTGTATATTTTGTTAAACCTAAATAGTTCAGTCATACCCCTTTATATTATTTTTCCTAGCTATTATTTCTAACTATTTATTTTTCTCTTGACTTATTTTAAAAATGTATTTATGCACAAATAATACTAAACTGGTTTTATGCAATTTAATTATCAGAAGGATTTATTCTATCACTTTATATTTCTCTGGCTACTCATATTTAATATATATATACATATGAGATATGTGTATGTAAAACTCACTCATACTTGATCATTTTCTTCTCATTATTATTCATTGAAAAATCGCTATCCTCTTATTTAATTATTTCACTCACTCTTAATATTTATTTTCAAACTGTTTATCCTTTAAATATTTTCTATTAACTGATTTCCATTATATTTTTTTCAAAATTATTTTTATCTCAATAATTTGGGTCTTCACATATGGCTACGATCTAGTGCATCCAAGATTTACAATGGAGTTAAGAATGTTATTTGAGGGGAATAGAAGTGAAGCTAGTGTAATGGAAGCTCCAAATCCAAGAGTGTTGAAGGAGATCTAGCATAAAGACGATCCTTATTGTTACCAGGTAGGTTGGTATTTATAAAAGAATCAGACAGCATAGAGTCAGAGGCTCCATAACAATGAAGTCCAAGAGATAGCACGAAGTCACACCAGAAGACCCAAGCCAACCCGAGTCAAATCCTTAACCCAGTTCTGAGTTAAGGTCCTTAGTTAAGGTTTTTGATGCCTTGTTCTGTTCTTCACTTGCTCCACTTTCCATCTTCTTCTTAAGCAAGTTCTAGCAATGCGAAATCTTTAACTCGTCATAATCCTTAAATCGTCAAATCCTTAACTCGTCAATTCCTTAACTCGTCAATTCCTTAACTCGTCAATTCCTGAACTCTATGCCGAGTTAAGGACTTAATCTGTTTTTTGGTGAAACTTCTCCAAGGCTCATCTTTGTCTCTTCTAAGGATTCTCGCCAAGTTTCGAGTCATTCCATCTACGTTTAGGTGCTCTAACCTTTGTTAAAGTTTTAACTCGAGGATGACCTATATTAACTCAGGGTTGACTTAAGGCTTAACTCGCGGGTGAGTTAAGGACTTAGCCAATTTTCTAGCCAAACCTCCTGAGCTAACTTCTTTAGTCTTTCTCAAGGTGTTTCCAAGTCTGTGAATCATTCTGCCTTCGTTTTGATCTTCTAAGTCCAGTTGAAATTTGTTTTAGCTCAAAAGCGGGTTAGAAATCATTCAAAATATTTCATGTGTACCTAACTATTGTCACATCCTAAAAATAGTATGTCTATAGTCATGGCTATACCATTCAAATGATATAGTCATCCACTTGTGCTGCAACTGCATCGATAATTGCATCACTTGATAACTCGTATGACCATTCCTCTACCAGGGTTTAATGAAATAATCCTAATTTTCAATGTACTCACCCACCAGCCCATAGCTAACACTAGGTCTATTACATCGATCTAAGGTATACGGATCCATTCCTCCGATCCAAAGTAACCATTCCAAGTATCAAATGAGTTTCCTCGTAATACCCCTGCTAATGAGTACATCAGAAAACACTCCGAGTATCAACGATCCCTTCACACGTGTATTCGAACCCTTTCCTTGCTCCATCTAGTTTTTATTCATCCTTAAGGAACCATTCCACATTCTTTCTTTCCATGGTAGAACCTTTCAACATTCTATTTATGGGTCACCCTTCCTAGAACCCATCCTTGTGGATAATCATCCTCACGACTCCATCGATTGAGCCACCATCTCCTTAACACTTCTAGACGCCCTCATTCCATTTTCCATAGTATAACCCTTCCTCGTTCTACTCACGAGCTCCCTTCCTCGAACTCGTCCTCGTTCCATCTTCCATAGTAATTTCTCTATCTAATGACTGAGACAACTCACCCAATATACCAAAGAGGGACCTGCTAGTAAGATGGGTTCCAATGCACCTTAAAAACAAAACATTTACCAAAACTTTTTTCTTTTCAAATCAAAGCTTCCATTTTCCTCTAAAATAAAAGATATTTTTCTTCCTTTAAATACACCGTTACTTTATAAATACATTTTCTCAAAATGTTTACAGTCATTTTAAACCAATATTTTTTGAGAAAACTTTGGTTTATACAAGAAATCAAATTTTTATTTGAAATAAAAACTCTTTGTTTTAAAATATTTGTGTAAGCCAAAAATAGGTTTTGAAATATATTTTTAAAATTTCATATAATGGACCTCCTGTCTATCCTTGATTCCTCAATAATGTCCATCAAGCCGGTAGTAATTAAAATTCTCTAACCACTATTACTCATCTTCATGGAACCTCTTCAAATTTCTTAGGCAAACAAGGTATATACAACTACAATATGTTAACAATAAGCAACCAACTGAACAAACAAGCAACCAGACAAACAATAACCAATCAAAACAAACAAGCAACAAGCAAACTAATAATCAACAACAACCAATACAAGCAAAAGAGATTAATCTAGACAAGCACAACATGAATTAATAGGTAAACATCAAATAAACAAATAAGCAAATAAGTAATTAAAAATTAACCATAGAATAACAAATAATTAATAAAATAATGTAATCAAAATAATAATTCAAACAAGCACGATATGGATTAATTAAATAAACATTCAACAAGCAACAATTAAAACCAATCATAGTAAAACAGACTATCAACCTTAAAAAATTAATTCAAACATACTCAACATAAATTAATAAGTGGTAAAATTTTCTCAATTGCAATTAATTTGACAAACATCAATGCAGTACACCAATACATCTAAAGTAAATGAAGAAAACCAATAAGGTGACTATCCCTAACGTCCAAATGAGTAGTCTCTTCTTCATATCACAACTCTTTCCTTGGAAAGGAATAATCAAACGTCCCTATAGCTCATTAGGGAAAACTGCACACAATAGCCATAAAGGTAACATTGTTACAACAAATGTCAGGTAAACTCAAAACTCAACTTACCCAATCATCTTACACCCCATGTTACAATGCTAGTTTTATAATACTCATTTAAAATTCCCAAGTAAAACATCTTTTTAATAAAATACCTTTTAACAAACACCTCTAAATTTTGTTATTTAATTAAATATGTTACATTTTCAACCATTTAATTTACAAATCAAATCATCCTCATCTTAGTAAAATATTTTCCTCAAGGTATTATAAAAGCAGATATTTTATAATATATATTTTTAAATAACACATATTCTCAATAAAATAATTTTAAATTAGGTATCTTTTCAACCAAAATCTCTTTACCCAAAAATGTTTTCCTTCAAGCATCACTTATCATAGATTACCCTTTTAAGTGAAAGTCTCACAACCAAAATCAATTTTCAACAAAAATTTTCTAAAATCAAATATTCTTCTTTGATAAAAATTCTCTTTCAAATAATATTTTATTGTATACTTTACATAACAAGATACTTCTCAATTACAATTTCCATCAAACTATTTTCAAATATTTTCACCAATAATTTCTCAAATAAAAATATTTCCACTATGTTATTTTCAAATTCTTCTTCTAAGAAGATAATTTATTCAAAATAAGATATCATTTTGTGGAAATAACCTCCTTGCAGTACATTTCTCCAATTTATATAATATTTATCATGAACAATGTTCAACAAAATATTCCTTTTTAAAAAATAAGAGTTCTCACTAACCATTCTCCAACAAGGTACTTTTGATGAACATTTTAAATTCCACACTATTATCAATAGTTTTTTTCCCTCAAAGCTTCTTTTTAAACAAATACTTCCCAACCCTTTCTGTATATATTATGATATATATATTAGCCAAAAATATCATTTTTCTGAATGATAATATTTTTTAAGGTATTTTAAATCAAAATGAGGTTGCAAAATACTTCTCGAGTACCCTTTTTTAGAAAATGTTCCCAAAGTAAAACAATTGTTGCTAAGATGTTCTTGTTAAAACATTTCTTTCAGAATAAAATATTTTAACCAAAATATATTCTCATAAAATATTTTCAAATAGAATACTTTTCAACAAAAAATTTCTCTTACATAGATAATCTTCTTTTGTTAGAAAAGTGTTCCAAACCATTATAAAATACTTTTCATAAGATGTTTTCAAAACAAACAAATGTTCCCACCTTAAAATGTTTCTTTAAAGGCTGAATTTAACTTAACGCCTTTTTAATAAAAACGCTTGCAAATAATATATTTTTACAATATCTACTCTTTCTTACAAAAATATTTTGTAAAAATATTTTATTTCACCAAATTAAATCCCTTATTTGAACAAATCACTTTATTTTAAAATTGGATATTTTTTCCTTTTTAATAAAATATCTTTAAAATTTTGGAATCTATAATTTATAACTTTCCGAATAAATTACCAATCACTTAAAAATAAACGTGGGTCCATCTTATTAAGGTTAGGTTTCAATTAATTTAACATCGAGTGTGTGTCACTGGCTTATAACCACTACTAAACCCCTTATAAGTGTTCATCCTACCTCACTCCTGCTTTATTTATCTTCTGTATGATGGTCATCGAAAATAAACATCATTTGAGGGTGAGATAACAGTGGTTAAACAAAGAGAACCCTACACAATTTTCAATCGACTGCTCTCTCGTTATATTATAACCCGACCTAAGGTACAAGATAAACTACCCTAATTGGTTTAAACCTACCTAAGGCTTAGGGAATCACTAAACCTAAACTTTGATATCAAGTGAGACAACCCACTATTTTTAAGGTCGAAAATGAATTATAAACGATGTCAAAAAATGCTTACAACTAATTCCAGATATTAAAAGTAGTGGACCATCGGTAGTTAAAGATTAAAAATTCTAAAACAATGAATAAAAAATGAAAATCTCATAGCGGAGTCAAACATCAATAGATATAAAAATTATATCAATAATATAATAATTTTACAACATTATCCCATCAATTTACATTTTAGTACATCAATTATCATCAACTAATAAATTATATAACCATGACATGGAAGAATATACCAAATCAGCCATCTGCGATATAATCTAACAATTCACGCTTCCATTTCCTCTTTTGCTTCTATTTGCAACTTAATAACTGTAGAGATATTTATAATAAAAGGAAATATGTTTCAACTATGTTTGAATTACACATAACCCTAAAAATTACGACTTCGACAGTTATTACATAGTAAAAGAATGCCTACGTACACCTTTTAGGGGATCAATCCCACATAGTTCTATTTTCTGCTCTTCTCCTCTATCCAAATACTTGTTAGTACATTGCAGCTATAGCATCCATGCAACCATTGTAACCATTACAACTAATCAATCAATGCAACAAATGCAGCCATAGCAATCATCGCAATCAATGTAAATAATAGAAGCTGAAAATAGTGGTACTACTCATCCATCTCAATAAATCATCATATGTGATAAACACAACAATTATAGGACACAATCATCAACCACCAACAATATTCAATGACAACCCCAGCCCATCAAGTAATAAATCACAACGTAAATATACTTATATACATTATTGACTATCAATTATAATAACACATCATTAATATAAGCATAAATCATCCAGTGTATACTAATCACTCCATAATAGTAATACAACATCAATATCATCAAGTATGTATAATCCAACCAACATTAGCAACACAACATCCATCATCAAATAACCATAATTAACTATCCATCAAGTAGTAGAAAATGGTAAATATTGCATACTCATAAAAATGTGATGCCATCATCATACATCAAACATATGTTGTAAGAACCTAGTTTTGAGCAGTAATTAATTAAAAAATTAATAATAGTGATTTAATTAATTAAAGTAGGGTTCTGAAGATTAAATGAGAATAGTTTTGGAATTGATTTAATAAACAGGGGTAAAATGTAAATATGTGGTAGTTAAATATAAATAAGTTAAAATATGGAAGTAATATTTTATAAATTATATATGGAATAAGTGATATTGATTTGAGTAGAAATATTTTTAAAATGGGAATTTGAACTTATTTGGATTAATAAATGAAATTTTTATACATTGGGTTAAATATAGCAAGTTTGGGTAAATAATTAAAATAAGAAGAAGCCTTAGGAAATGAATTTTAGAAAATTTCATAATATTGTACAATTGCTTGAGTAATATAAATATAATTTTTAATTGGAATTTTATTGTGATTTGAATCAAATAGAAATTAGTTTTATATAAGAAAACGAAAAATAAATATTTGCTTTAGTAAATAAGCCTAAGCCCAAGAACCCAATACCCAAACCTATTTTATAATATCCTTATCTATCTGATATCTAGGGTTTTTGTAACACGCCATAAAAATTAATAAGAAAGTTAATTAAATAAGATAAGGCCAAAATTTGACCACTAAAGTTGTGTGTTGCATTCGTGGCAATTTCTAATCAATTTTCATATATAAAAGTTTGAAATCAGAGCTCAAACGAAAAAGTTATTGACGTTTCAAGTTTTTTGATTCAAATTAATTAAAATCAAATTCAAATTTAAATAACTAATTAATGCTAAAGTTTGGAATTGAAAATTTAATGATACGAGACTGATCGACCTCTACCTAGGGCCGGCCGACTGCTAGCGGTCTATCATCTTGGTAGGAGCGGTTGACTAGTAATCGTGGCGGCGGCGGCTATGGTTCTTAACATCGTGTGCTCTGGATTATATTACTTTATATTAACTTAAATCCGATGGTTTTGATGCTCTCTAACCACTATAAATAAAAGCCTAACCCCTCACTTTTATTTACTAATTATTTGAGAGTTGAATGAAACTCTCGGTCTCTCCCTTCTTTAAAGATTCAAAAAAAATCTCTAGGATTTCAGGTAAGAAATTTTTGGCATTTAATATTCAATTTCTATTTCTATTCTCCTCCAATTCCTAAATTTTTGAATCTAATTCATATACAATTCTCTAGTTGTGTATTTCTAAAAGGAGAGATCCGTAAGAGATTGAAGCGGGAATAAACAAATCCAAAAGGAAGAGCTAACAATGTTTGTGAGTGAAAATCTTAGTTTTTCTTATTTTACTGATTGTACGATATAATTTGAATTTGATATATGCATTGGGGAATTTTGTTCACGAAAACATCAAATTAAAACCATAAAATTTCTCTACGCGAAATGTCAATTCTTATGTTAAGATTTCTATATTTAAATAGTGAGATTGTATAGTTATTGCAATTTTAATGTTTTACATTCTGTTCCACTTCTCATCTTTTTACTTTGGATCTGATTAAGGGTATTGAAAAGAAACAAGTTACAAAATGATGTGTAAGTTATGGATTCTATTTTTATACAGGTCTGCACTCCTATTTCCGTAATTTAAATGAAAATTCCCTTTTTATTTTATATATGAAAGTTGAATAGAGCGTAAAAGAATTTGTATTATAAATTCTATTAATGTTGTTTCTACTACTTTAGTATAAAATAAGTTTGGTATGGATTCTATTTTTATACAGGTCTGTAGTTGAATCGAGAATGTTGGATATAAAGTATGTTTGTTGATATGAAATTGGACTTATAAAATTTAAGGTTTTGACATTTAAGTTAACGACCTCTAGCTCAAGTAGTTAGAGCTATGATGCTTTAAACAAAATTCTTAAAGGTTATCGGTTCGAGCCCCCGAGACATCAGAAAAAGTACTCTGCTTGAATAAAGTATCACTTATGTTATCAAAAAAGGTTTTGACATTTAAATGATTGGTATAGAATGTAATCTTCGCATGCTTAGAAATATTTTTAGGCACATATTTATATGTATATATATTAGTGTATGAATAACGTATAAATAATAGCGTATTAATTGAGTTGTAAATATGTTATTAATTAGTATTAAATCCCCCGTAGGGAAGAAACCAGATAATTATGGATAGTAATATTATAGAATGTGGTGAGGTATTGTAACGACCTGAAATTTTCGATCCCGAAAATTTCGGATAGTTATGAAAAAGAAGAAAGAGGTAGAAGAAGAAGAACAGAAACATCAACATCTCACATTCGAAGCGGATAAAATATAATAGTAAACAATAACAGTTTACAAAAGATTACTATATCTGTCGATTACATTTTAATATATCAGAGTTACATACCCACAGTCACTGAAATATATACAGTAATCATGCCTCAGAAATACAATAATATACTGCAGCGGAACTACTCTATACGTACTTGCCATCCAGCTCGTCTCCTGAGCTCCCGAACGTCCTACCTGGAAATTTGTAACACTCGGTCTGACCCGAGCATTACATCAAAGTAACACCCGGGTCAGGCTGGAAACCAGCGTGAGTAAACCCAACTAACATGGAATACAAAGCATATAACTTATATAAACCGGGGTAACTTATCAATTTAACAAATTCACAATTTGCTATAAACAACGCTTATTCCACATAACAATTTCTAAGTACCAATCTTAGATAAAATAATCCAATTCACTTAAATCGTTTCATTTCAGCCTATTGAATTTCACCAAACTATTTATATTAATTCGAAGTGGTTTCGGGTATTTTCTAATACCCGACCCCGGTCTCTTCGAAAACTCATGTTATCCTAACCTAAGATATTCAAATTGAATACACAATATTTCATATCGGCGATATTAACTCATCCAAAATATCCAATACTATCCAATCATCTATAAGCAAAGCTTAATCACGCAAATCAATTCAATTGATTCTAATTGAATCTCAAACCTCAATCACTTAGATTCCTTCATTAATTAACTCCAAATCAATTAATTAGTCAACCCATCATTTTCAACTTAATTAATCACCTTGGATTAATTATTTTTCAATTACAATAAAGTAATTATCTTTATTTAATTCCACGATATTAATTCTTCTTAACCTAATTCAACAAGTAATCTTAATTAATTAACTATATTAATTTACATTAATCCTTAATTACTTGTATTAATTAACTTCTCACAAGTCACTTATATTGATTATTTTCTTAACTAATCAATCTCTATTTACATCATTGATTATATAAATTAATGATTTCTCATTTACATTTCAATTTAATCTAATTTAATTTCATTAAATAATCAGCCATCCTTAATTATTTCCATCAATCTCATTATTCCATTACTCATTAACTAATCATATTCAGAGATTAACTAAACTTTAACAAATCATATTTTAATTAATTTCAATTTAATTTCTTTAAGTAATTAACCCCTTTTTAAATATTCAAGAAATTATTCCTTAACAACCCTGAATAATTATACTTATTTGATTTTTAGTAAATCTCATTTGATTTATCATCCTTAAATTTTTAATTTATTAGCTTTAAAAATTTCATATTATAACTGATTTACTTATCATTCTCAAAACACATTTAAATTGTTTTTCTTTCAAATTCATTTTCAAATTTAAAACTATTTTCTTTCAACCAACATAGATAGATAATAGCAACCAATATAACTAAAGCTGTCACAAATTCATAGAAGCAAAACAGTTGCACAGATCCAAGGTTACTCACCTAAACAAAAGCTGCAGAAATCGAAACCATGCTCCACTGCTTCGGCGATGTCAAGATGTCGAAACCCTAGTTGAAAATCTCTGCATAACTTCACCGCGATGCCACCCAGGTTTCGAGCACCCATCGGCCTGTGCCCAAACGCGACTCCATCGCCGCATCGTCGCCCTCGAGTTCGAGTCGAACTCGAATACCCATGCTCTGGTGCGACTTCCCCAGAATCGCCGCCCCTCTTCTCGCGTTCGATCGCGACCTAGCTCGCGAATTGCCCAATATCGTTCGTCGTGAACACCTCGAGCCGCCGCCTTCATTGAAGTCGAAGCTTCCAGGATCGCGAGTCCCCACCGCAAAAACCTAGGTCGCCGCTCCCCTGCCTCCCCTTGAACCAAATCGCGAAACCACCAGACGCGATGTGCCCCTTCCCGCCTTGTCGATTCGAACTCGATTAAGTTTCGTGTTGCCCATTTTTTTTCACGTTCGATTTCTATTGATAGATGGAGAGGAACGAGAGCGCGATTTAAAAAGAGGAGTGAGCCATTTTTTTTAGAGTTCGATCTGCTGTTCTAAGATAGAGAAGGGACGGAAATGAATTATAGAGTTGGAGAATTGGTTTCCTGAATACGCTTGGTACAAGAAAATATCTTGCCAAATTACTTCAAATTTAATTATATTATAAAACTTTAAAATGTCTTGTTAATTTCCAATTAAATTTTTAACTCCTCTCATAGAATGCCGCTAGGCGATTATCAGATTCTATCCGCATCCCGAATAAAATGGAATGTGATTCGAATCAAATTTCGATCATATGTACGAGTTACAGAAGAAAACGATCAATTTTAAATTAAATCTATTAAAATAAATCGAAGCGTTTTGAGCTGCCGGGGTCAAATGACAACTCCGATTGCTACGAAAATTGAAATCCGATAATAGCTAACTATTACGGATCCAATGGAACTGGTTTCGTCGAATTCCGAGGCTATGCCTCGGAAGGGTATTTTTTAAATATCGATTTAAATGGTATATTATTAAAACTGAACAAATTACCGTTAAATCAAATTTCAATCATTCTATTATCTTCAGTATCATCATTATAAATTTTACAAACCTTCAAATTATTTTAACAGGCTTAGAAATTTCAGATTCAACAATTTACCCAATTTTAATTTTTAAATTCAATATTGGACTATAAATTTAACGATTTAATTACCAATTAAATATTGATATCTCGAATTCAAGTTAAAATTAACCTTTAAATGTTTAAAATCAATTAATTATCCCATTTTAAATTATTCAAAATCCTGGGTCGTCACATTCCTCCACCCTTAAAAGAATTTCGTCCCCGAAATTACTAGTTAGGAAGAATAGTCCAAACTCGTCCACTTTTCTCCCAAAATCTACAGTTCAACATCTTACCAACTATCTTTAATTAAAGGTCCAATGTCATCCTACTAACTTACCAAACTCTTCCACAGTTTTCAAATAATATCCTTTGCTCAATCATTCAAAATTTCAATTTAAAACCAAATTTTGAATTATCAAAATTTTCTAACCCCCTAAATTTTCGAAAAATTTGGCCAGCGTCTCCTTTGCGCGGCTAGCTAGGTACAACTACAAAAGGCCTCTACGGGCTCCCAAAACCTCAAAAAGAAACAAAAAGCCAAGTGGCTAGCTCAAAAACCCAATCCAATTTCATACAGAAATTTACATACATACTTTTTGTCGGGCAACTCAATTTATCCTTTGGAATCAAATCCAATTTCTTTTCCCTTTAATACCTGCAAATCTTACTTAGCAACAATATCCAACTGTAGCCCTTCAAACCTTTTTATACCTTTCCTTACAGAGGCTCCCATATTTACTTCCATTCAATTTATTTCAAATTTTGAATATTAAATTTATCTTTCGTTTATAACTGATTCGTAGCATTATTTAAATTAGTTTCATCTACTAAGTTATTTCAGTTTCAATTTTGATATCGTTTGTTGCTAACAAAATTTTCAAAAATTTTCAAAAAAATTTCTAACTCCCAAAATTTTTAGAAAATTTTGGCAAAGTCTCCTTTGTACAGAGGGACTTCTGCGATATCGCAGGATGCACAAATATATATATACATCGGCCTCAGGCCGGAAATCACAGTATATATCAATATATGCAATTCATATCTCCTATTTGAATTCTTTTGCGTAGGCGTACCTTTATTTAGCATTTTTAAAGCAAACAGTTTATTTATTTTAGCATTTGTTGCATCCAAATCCAGCCAAACGGCCTTCAGGTACCTGTACTATCTCAATTTAACATGTAAGCACTATATATATACGAAGTTTATAACATTTCCCTTACTGAAACAACTATAACGCCTCAATTATAAAATAAATGCATTCAAATTAATTCACACGAGCAATTTATAGGGTTTCAAACCTAATTCAATTTGTTTTCAACCAATCTATATACCATTTCCTTTGGTTTTAATGCATTACAACTCCAATCCTTATATTCAATTGATTTTCAATCCAAACAAGCTCCCATTTACTTCAAATGATTCAAAATCAATTATATTGGCATCTACTAACTCAAAGAATTCAATTAAATCTCGTTTACATCAAACAACAATCATTTTTACGCAATTTGATGATATCTATGTAAATAAATAATTACTTAAGTTTTATAACCAATCCAAGTTAATTCTACCTCAATTTTATTTAATTCCAATCCATTTAATTTATTCACAACCATTTTATTTAGCTTGACACATTCAATTCTCGTATACTACCAGCCATTTCCAAACTAATTTAATCTAAGCTTTTATTTAATGGCTTTTACCTTATTCGAAGCCAGGCTTCCATAATTTTAAACTTAAGTTAATTTACTTTAATTTATTCCAACATCAAACTTAAGTTTACTTCTATTCGATTCTCATTTAATCAAATCCCATTAAATTTAATTAGCCCATCCACTCAAATTTTAATTTTAATTCATCTTCTCAATTCATTCTCGAATGTATTTTATTTATACAAAGCCATTCTCAATTTATTTCTATTTACTTGGGTTTTGTTTGCAACTCAAATTATTCTATTATAATTCACTTTTATTTTATATGACAACACTTCTCTTATCTCCAATTTATTTGCAAATTCTGTTAATATTATTCATATCACCCTTGAATTCAATGGTAATTCAATCCATTGCATTTTTCCATCCAACTCTATTTCATCCAACTCAATTTCATATTCAAACTCCATTATTAACTCCAATTTATTATCAAATAATTATTTATTAGCTTACTTTCAGTTTTAAACAAATATTCGATTTTATTACTAAGAATCACTTCATTAAATTTTCTTGAGTTCAAATTTTATAAAGTCGATTTGGATTTCCTTTTTATATTTCCCAAAATTCCAACATTTTGATTTTAAAAATTTAGAAATGCTTTTTAAATTCAGGTAATACTATTAAAATAGCTTTCTATAAAAATACTTTTTATAACTTGATGTCTCAACCAGTCCATCCTTGTTCTCACAGAGATTCGGTCATACGTTGATCAGGCGTAGGACGGAAAATCTATAAGTACTTGGTAAACCCGTTTTCAACACCCAGTGAAAATGTTTGGAAAATAAGTTTTTTTACTAAAACAGTTTTGAAATAGAGAAAATAGCTTTAGTGAGAATGCTCTGGAAATCATCACACCCATCCATGGTCACGGTTAACCCGATGGTTACGTTGCCGTCTTGGCAAAATTCACAGATAACTGTAGGCATCCGCGCCCCTCAATTATGCCATGGAACCCGCTACAGATCGCAGCTACAACTGGGGTTACGTAGCTATCGCAGCAAAAACCCATATAGCTGTAGGAATCAGCGCCATCGAATTTCGCTGCCAAAGAATGAAACTCCTCCACTCGACCATAGATCGCAGTCTACCGATGTTGCGTTGCCTTCCCGGCAAAATCAAGTGTAGACCGTTGGCACTCATCCTCCACACGATTTCACTATGGTCCCTACAGTAGGTCGCAGCGACATCGAGCTACACTATCGTCACAGCATAACCCAAATGCCCCTGTAGGCATCAACGCCACCGACTTTCGCTACCCAATAATCCCCAGGAACTAGTTTGTCCGGACTCCTCACAGGATCAACTTTAGAACCTCCCTCTTAGAGGCTCAAGGAAGTACCACCCAGTGGCACTCCTGAGAAGTTCATTCCAAGGGAGCGCCTTTTTCCCCAGAGCTAATCTCAAAACACTTTATACTATACACATATAGTATTTTCAAATCATACACCTAGTATGAATTTCACACAAGGCTCCTTTACACAAATCGATTTTCAAAATCGATAAATTTCAAAATAGGCTTTTCCAAATCTCAATATTGATTTTCCCAAAAATCAAAGCCTTTTCCAAATCCATAGGTTCTCAAAACCTTTCCTCAAAAATCATATTTTTTTCCAAAATCATTTTACAAAGTCCTTTTTATATAAATATATATACTAATCTTGAAAATTTTTGAATCAAATTTATGCTTGTATAAGTTTACGTTTATACTCCAAATCTTTTCAAAAATCTTTTCTTCTGGCTATAGATTCATTCAAAGGTAGTTTTTATCTTATTTAACAAAGATATATAATTTAAATTTTCTTTTCCTTTCAAGACAAACATTAAATTTCAAAATTTACACTTGCCAAATTATTTACTTTTATTATAAAGTACATTTTTTTTAATCAAAGAGATATTCAATTTCCACTTTATTTCCATAAAATTAATTTCTGCCATAGAAATATCAAATTTTAATTTATTTATTTTAGTTTCTCATATATTCACAAATATTTTTTTTTCCCATTTCAAAGATCATCTTATAACTTTTTATCTATACTTCAAAATCAAATTTCCACCTTTATTCATTGTTTATTTCTCAAAATATTCTTTCATTTTTAAGAACCATTTCACATTTCCTAATAAAATTCCCACTATCAATTTTCTTCAAATCCGTACGATGTACACATACCATCCGTACGCTATACCAATCTGATTGCTCACTCGATCACACAATTTCTTTTCCGAACTAGTATCGTTCACCCGACTTCCTAGTGCGGACACAGATCTGTTTTCTTGATCAGAAACCGCCATTCTCCTTGCATAGTCACAACTATGATAGAGAACATCCAGAATCAATCAACAATCCATATCCAGGTTCGCCGTTGAAAATCGAGTGAAAAATTCCAACTCGGATCGATAATATTATCTCGAAATTCTGTGCTCGAATCTGGACCAAATCACTATGCGAATAGAAAAATATACATACATCTTACGTATCTACCTCCATTGATTATTAACCAAATCAATTTCCCATTTTCTATTCACATTTACTTATTTACAATTGCCTTAATTCCCCTTTTGGATTATCACTTCAATACTTCGCTCAGTTGGATATTTAACCGATAACAGTTTGAACCCTGACTAATTTAGAAAATAGCTTGAAAATTTTAAAAATAGATAAGTAGTTGAAAAATAATTAATAGTTTATAAATAGTTGTAAAATAGTTAACTAACATAGAATAGTTGAAAAATAGTTAAATAGTTTTCAAAAATTGTACATAATTGCAAGATAGTTGTAAAATAATAATTACTTTGTGAAATAGATGAAAAATAGTAATTAGTTTATAAAATAGTTGAAAAATGGTTAAATAGCTCCAATAAATATTGTAGAACAAGTATAAAATAATTTTGGCTTTAAGAAAGAAAAGTTGTATATACTTAATAGCTTGGAAAAATAAGTTTATATTAAAACCATTTATATTGAAAATAGTCCAGAGTCAAAACTGTTCAATTCCCAATCTTCATTTCAACCAATTTCCCATTAAATTGATCTAATCCCAATTCAAGTTGAATTATCCACAATTTCTTTCCTAAATTCAATTCAAATCCCATTTGATTTTAATCATATTCAACTTTAATTACAATCCCACATTATTCCAATCACTTTGGACTAATATCAATTCAATTGAACCCACTTCAATTTAATCCAATTCAAATCGTCCATTTGAATTTTTCAACTTATCCATCTTCAATCACAAGTCCAATTAATTCAAATCGGATTCATCTTAAATGAATTAAATTCCAACTTCAAATTTTAACCATCTCGAATTATCTAAATTTGAGTTATATTCTTAAAGGTTGGTTTAATTCTTTTAAACCAAATTAACCTTTATTTAAAGTTTTTAAACAATTTAATTTCTGAGTTCAAATTCTAGAATTTCTTTTTCAATCAATTTAAATTTTAATTTCTTTAAACCAATTTTAACTTGAATTAATTTAATTCAAATTTCAAATTCACATCGTCTCGAATTATATAAATTCGAGTCAAAATTTTAAATGTTGACTTAATTCTTTTTAGATCAAATCAACCTATCTCTTTATAGCATTTAATTCTGAATTCATTTCAACTTTTTTTTACTGAATTTTAATTTAGTGGTACTTCTATTTTCACTTAATTTAATTCCAATACAAGATTTTAGTTTGGTTGTATTATATTATTTCTTAATTTAATTCTAACAATTTGGCAACCAATCACTTTATATTTATTAGAAGAAGATATCGTTTTATATATCAGAATATACTTTTATATAAAATCATTTAAAATCTTTATATAAGAAAATAACAAGTACGCTCTCTCACACACAGCACACACATATATATATATATATATGTTTGCACCAAAAATGGTCACAAACCCCAAGTGTAGTGAAAGCACCAGCGTATGAATACAAATCAACAGTATTCACACACAAATCACAGATCTAAGCAAGTAACAAGCAGTAATCAAGAAATAATGAACAGTGACACAGAATTTATAGTGGTTCGGCTATCTCCGGCCTACGTCCACTTCAAGGTTTTTATGATTTTATTGCTCGATGCTTGAAGGTTACAATTTCGTGTGTTATGTTACAACTGATTTGCTGAACTAAGTCTGAATCTAAGGCAGCAATGGTGATCTGGAGTAAATCTGGCAGAATCTGGGCGCTCTTTAACTCTCAAAATTGTCCGACCCCTTTTCTGAATGACCAGGGGCTCTATTTATAGGTGTAGGAGGCTGATATTTCGCCTAAATTGAGGGGAGACCAGTTCTGGCATGTGAGGGAGCCTACATGCCCGCTTTCTGGAAATCCGGGCCCACTTTGGGATCGATTCGACCCTTGGTTCGAATCGATCAAGAAATTGTCCAATCGAGCTGAAATTTGGTGTGGACATTCTTCAACATGTGCTCAAGCCTCTGTGAAAATTTCATGGCATTTGGACTTGTAGATCTCAAGTTATGATCGATTCAAGGTCGCTTTTCTGGATGCAGTGTTCTGTTCGAATCGATTACGTTCGAATCGATTGCTTCGAATCGATCCGAGTGTGCGTTTCTGTGATGTCGTGGAGCGCCTCCTTCGTTTCGATCCTACTTCTATGCCGAGTTGACTGGGTCGAATCCATGGTTTTAGCTGCTTTGACTTGGTGAGTTCGAGGTAATGGATTCGAAGGCATGCTCCTTCGCTCATGGACTCGAACATGTGGTTGTTCGAATCGATTGAGTTGCAATGCAGCCCATCGATTCGAAGCCATCATAACAAGAAGGGTTCGAAGCTAGGTCACTGGACGGATGCGAAGTAATCCAACTTCCTGGATTCGAAGGGTGTTTTGATGGAGTCGAAGCAATGGTACTTCTCATGGATTCGAAGTATGACAGGGACGATGGATTCGAGCTAAGGGTTTGCCCTGAGGGATACGAAGTGGATGGAGTCAATCTTGATGGAGTCGACTTTGATGGATACGAACCATATGGAGACGAACACAAGGCAATGTCCTTCACTTGCGTCGATGATATCTTGGGCATACGAACTCGGATTGACTCGAGATTTGGAATGTTGTTTCATCTGGCCTTACTTGACATGTCTTATCATTTGCAGTCCGATCCGGACTCGGACAAAATTCATCGATACCCACGGTGAACCTGCGATGCACAATCGATGTTCATGACTAATAATCATTGATTTTCAGTTAATCTTTGGGTATCTCGACTTTGCCAAAAGTTGGGATAACATTTTGCCCCCCAAAACATGCCTTTTTTGGTAAAAGGCGTGTTTTGATCAGTCTCAAGTTAAATGCAGTGAGTTCATGTTTTACTCATAGCTTATAGCATTTTCAATCAAGTCTATGGCTTTTCGAAGCCGAATTGTTATCAATTTTTTCCAGTGGAAGTTAAGAATGAAATTCTAAAGCCTCTCCGGACTGTCGATGGTCACTCCGGACCCTTGTCAAACCCATTCTAGATTTAGCGATTGAGTAGAAAGATCCTATTGCACTCCGGCGTTGCTTTCTATCCCTTGCACTCTGGCCCCAGCTAGGGCGTATAGCGAAGTCTTGGTCATTCTGGACCGATCATAGCCTCTCCGGGCTCATGCTGGATCCCATCCTGTCACTCTCCGGTTGAAGGGGAAACAACGTTAAGCGAGTCAATCCTGTCGCTCTCCGGCGAAGCGACTCACCTCCTGCATTCCGGTTCAGTGTATCTGAACATTAAGCGATGTCATGACCTGAATCGTTGGTCGATCACAGCCTCTCCGGGCTCATGCTGGATCCCATCCTGTCACTCTCCGGTGAAGGGGAAACAACGTTAAGTGAGTCAATCCTGTCGCTCTCCGGCGAAGCGACTCACCTCCTGCACTCCGGTTCAGTGAATCTGAACATTAAGCGATGTCATGGCCTAAATCGTGGGGCGATCATAGCCTCTCCGGGCTCTTATCGAATCCTGATCCAATCATTCTCCGGTGAATAGGAAACGATGCTTAAGTGAGTTGATCCTGTCGCTCTTCGGCGAAGCAACTCACTTCTTGCACTCCGGACCCTACCTCTCCGGGTAGGATCATATAGCGATCAGGTTTATATTGATATTTAATGTTCATCCATTAACTCTCCGGTCAAAGGTTTACTTTAGTAAGTGTTTCTTTATTAAATTCAAATCCTAGATGTTCAATCTCAAACACCAGGAAAAACAAGACAATGCCTCTCCGGGCGGAGCGGTCTATTTCCATCTCAGAGCATGCCTAGGGATCTCTCTGGTTCCCGTACATGAGTAAGTGGAATAGCCATTTTATTTTGAAATCAAATCTAAGGAAACTAAGTGACCAAAGCTCATATCCTGAACTTGGTCCTTGCCATCGTGATCAATTGATGATGAGTCGTGATCCCGATCCAGGATCAGCCCTGTTAGGTTGAGGCGGTAGTTGTTCGGGCCTAACCGCCGTTGCACGTTCTCTGACATACTGTGGCAATCTACCATTCCTGGCATGTTCTTCCACCTCATCCTTCAGGTGGCGGCATTCATCGGTAGTGTGCCCATCTAGCTCATGGAATAAGCAGTATTTTCCAGTCCTGCGTTCCCGCTCCGTGGGATCTCTCCTGAGTGGTTTTCGATACGGGAGTTGCCCCCGAGTTTCAGTGTAAATCCTTTCAAGGTTTGCCGTCAAATCTGTGTATTGCCTGAATCTAGGCTCTCGGAATTTCTTCCGTTTATCAGGACCATCATGTACGCCTTCCTGCTTTCTCTTTCCTTCGTCTGCCCTGGATTGTTCCCTGGCGGTTCCTTCGCCTTGTGCAACATTTATTTCCTACCTCTCGACTCGTGATTCTTCTAACCGAATGAATTTTTCAGCTTCATGGAAAAACTCTCCAAGATCTAGCGGTGGATCTTTAGTCAAAGAGTCTTTGAATTCGGTGCCTTCCCCAACTCCTGCCACTACCGCCATCAGAATCATTGATGGATCCGGGTGATCTACAGAAGCCACCGTTGCATTGAATCGTAGTAGAAAATCTTTTATGGACTCTCCGGTCCTTTGCTTTATTGAAGCTAGAGTCATCACACTCTTGGGCCGTGTTACGTCGACCCTGAACTGTCTCATGAAGCAATCCACAAGCTCGCCCCATGTTCTGATTGATCCAGTCTCTAACTGTCTGAACCAAAGTGCAGCCAAATCTGATAAAAATAAAGGGAAACATCGTGCCATCACTTCCTCGGATGCTCCGAGTACTTCCATGTGTCTAATGTATTTGGTAATATGCATGGTTGGATCCGACTTCCCGTCATACGAATCCAGCATTGGTAGTTTGAACTTCGGAGGGTTCCGTGCATTCCTGATATTCGGAGCGAACGGACTCCGACTAACTTCTTCCAGTCCTCCTCCTGACAACCCTCCTCTCATGAGTCGCCTCACCAGGCCAATCATTCTTTCATCTCCATCTAGGGGTTGCCCCCTTGTCATGTCTCTGTCTCGCCCTCCGAGTCCTGTAGGGAATTCTGGTACGTACTCTTCGGGCGGCTCGTTAGCATTTGTGTTGGGCCCAGCCTGTTGAGCTCCATCTGTAGGCCTTCCAGCATCAGATCCTGAGGGTCTGCCCCCAAGTCCTTGTTGATTGATTTCTGGATCTGCAGTTTGACCTTCATTGATTTCCGCAATCCTGACTCCTTGTCCTGCACCTGCGGCTGCTGTAGTTGGTCCTGGGTTTTGCACATTTGCTGCTCTTATTTTCTCAAAAAAATTCTGCAGCATCTCTTGTTGGCTCTTCATCATTCGCTCGTGCATCTGATTGGCCATGGTCTCCATTTCGTCTCTAGTGATGTAGATCGAAGCTGGCTCCTCTCCAGCACCAGAGGATGCCTCTTGACTTCCTCCTTGTTGGCTTCTTTCAGCCCTTTGTCTTGTTTGTCGAGTCATTGTAGAGTCAAATCTGAATCCTTAAAATTTCAAATCTAAACTTTGAATCTGGTGTAGCGGGTGCGAGTTTAGCTCTCAGTGAAAGCACCAAAGTGTTTGCACCAAAAATGGTCACAAACCCCAAGTGTAGTGAAAGCACCAGCGTATGAATACAAATCAACAGTATTCACACACAAATCACAGATCTAAGCAAGTAACAAGCAGTAATCAAGAAATAATGAACAGTGACACAGAATTTATAGTGGTTCAGCTATCTCTGGCCTACGTCCACTTCAAGGTTTTTATGATTTTATTGCTCGATGCTTGAAGGTTACAATTTCGTGTGTTATGTTACAACTGATTTGCTGAACTAAGTCTGAATCTAAGGCAGCAATGGTGATCTGGAGTAAATCTGGCAGAATCTGGGCGCTCTTTAACTCTCAAAATTGTCCGACCCCTTTTCTGAATGACCAGGGGCTCTATTTATAGGTGTAGGAGGCTGATATTTCGCCTAAATTGAGGGGAGACCAGTTCTGGCACGTGAGGGAGCCCACATGTCCGCTTTTTGGAAATCCGGGCCCACTTTGGGATTGATTCGACCCTTGGTTCGAATCGATCAAGAAATTGTCCAATCAAGCTGAAATTTGGTGTGGACATTCTTCAACATGTGCTCAAGCCTCTGTGAAAATTTCATGGCATTTGGACTTGTAGATCTCAAGTTATGATCGATTCAAGGTCGCTTTTCTGGATGTAGTGTTCTGTTCGAATCGATTACGTTCGAATTGATTGCTTCGAATCGATCCGAGTGTGCGTTTCTGTGATGTCGTGGAGCGCCTCCTTCGTTTCGATCCGACTTCAATGCCGAGTTAACTGGGTCGAATCCATGGTTTTAGCTGCTTTGACTTGGTGAGTTCGAGGTAATGGATTCGAAGGCATGCTCCTTCGCTCATGGACTCGAACGTGTGCTTGTTCGAATCGATTGAGTTGCAATGCAGCCCATCGATTCGAAGCCCATCGATTCGAAGCCATCATAACAGGAAGGGTTTGAAGCTAGGTCACTGGACGGATGCGAAGTAATCCAACTTCCTGGATTCGAAGGGTGTTTTGATGGAGTCGAAGCAATGGTACTTCTCATGGATTCGAAGTATGACAGGGACGATGGATTCGAGCTAAGGGTTTGCCCTGAGGGATACGAAGTGGATGGAGTCAATCTTGATGGTGTCGACTTTGATGGATACGAACCATATGGAGACGAACACAAGGCAATGTCCTTCACTTGCGTCGATGATATCTTGGGCATACGAACTCGGATTGACTCGAGATTTGGAATGTTGTTTCATCTGGCCTTACTTGACATGTCTTATCATTTGCAGTCCGATCCGGACCCGGACAAAATTCATCGATACCCACGGTGAACATGCGATGCACAATCGATGTTCATGACTAATAATCATTGATTTTCAGTTAATCTTTGGGTATCTCGACTTTGCCAAAAGTTGGGATAACAATATATATATATAACCACTCAACACATTCTAGAGTACTACGGACTCTATATAATGAGTAACCCCCACCAGAGCCAAGGTTCTCGCTTAACCTTTCAGCTCTGATACCAACTGTAACGACCCGAAATTTTCGATCCCGAAAATTTCGGATAGTTATGAAAAAGAAGAAAGAGGTAGAAGAAGAAGAACAGAAACATCAACATCTCACATTCGCAGTGGATAAAATATAATAGTAAACAATAACAGTTTACAAAAGATTACTATATCTGTCGATTACATTTTAATACATCAGAGTTTTACATACCCACAGTCACTGAAATATATACAGTAATCATGTCTCAGAAATACAATAATATACTGCAGCGGAACTACTCTATACGTACTTGCCATCCAGCTCATCTCCTGAGCTCCCGAACGTCCTACCTGGAAATCTGTAACACTCGGTCTGACCCGAGCATTACATCAAAGTAACACCCGGGTCAGGCTGGAAACCAGCGTGAGTAAACCCAACTAACATGGAATACAAAGCATACAACTTATATAAACCCGGGGTAACTTATCAATTTAACAAATTCACAATTTGCTATAAACAACGCTTATTCCACATAACAATTTCTAACTACCAATCTTAGATAAAATAATCCAATTCACTTAAATCGTTTCATTTTAGCCTATTGAATTTCACCAAACTATTTATATTAATTCGAAGTGGTTTCGGGTATTTTCTAATACCCGACCCCGGTCTCTTCGAAAACTCATGTTATCCTAACCCAAGATATTCAAATGGAATACACAATATTTCATATCGGCGATATTAACTCATCCAAAATATCCAATACTATCCAATCATCTATAAGCAAAGCTTAATCACGTAAATCAATTCAATTGATTCTAATTGAATCTCAAACCTCAATCACTTAGATTCCTTCATTAATTAATTCCAAATCAATTAATTAGTCAACCCATCATTTTCAACTTAATTAATCACCTTAGATTAATTATTTTCAATTACAATAAAGTAATTATCTTTATTTAATTCCACGATATTAATTCTTCTTAACCTAATTCAACAAGTAATCTTAATTAATTAACTATATTAATTTACATTAATCCTTAATTACTTGTATTAATTAACTTCTCACAAGTCACTTATATTGATTATTTTCTTAACTAATCAATCTCTATTTACATCATTGATTATATAAATTAATGATTTCTCATTTACATTTCAATTTAATCTAATTTAATTTCATTAAATAATCAGCCATCCTTAATTATTTCCATCAATCTCATTCTTCCATTACTCATTAACTAATCATATTCAGAGATTAACTAACCTTTAACAAATCATATTTTAATTAATTTCAATTTAATTTCTTTAAGTAATTAACCCCTTTTTAAATATTCAAGAAATTATTCCTTAACAACCCTGAATAATTATACTCATTTGATTTTTAGTAAATCTCATTTGATTTATCATCCTTAAATTTTTAATTTATTAGCTTTAAAAATTTCATATTATAACTGATTTACTTATCGTTCTCAAAACACATTTAAAGTGTTTTTCTTTCAAATTCATTTTCAAATTTAAAACTATTTTCTTTCAACCAACATAGATAGATAATAGCAACCAATATAACTAAAGCTGTCACAAATTCATAGAAGCAAAACAGTTGCACTGATCCAAGGTTACTCACCTAAACAAAAGCTGCAGAAATCGAAACCATGCTCCACTGCTTCGGCGATGTCAAGATGTCGAAACCCTAGTTGAAAATCTCTGCATAACTTCACCGCGATGCCACCCAGGTTTGGAGCACCCATCGGCCTGTGCCCAAACGCGACTCTATCGCCGCATCGTCGCCCTCGAGTTCGAGTCGAACTTGAATACCCATGCTCTGGTGCGACTTCCCCAGAATCGCCGCCCCTCTTCTCGCGTTCGATCGCGACCTAGCTCGCGAATCGCCCAATATCGTTCGTCGTGAATACCTCGAGCCGCCGCCTTCATTGAAGTCGAAGCTTCCAGGATCGCGAGTCCCACCGCAAAAACCTAGGTCACCGCTCCCCTGCCTCCCCTTGAACCAAATCGCGAAACCACCAGACGCGATGTGCCCCTCCCCGCCTTGTCGATTCGAACTCGATTAAGTTTCGTGTTGCCCAGTTTTTTTCACGTTCGATTTCTATTGATAGATGGAGAGGAACGAGAGCGCGATTTAAAAAGAGGAGTGAGCCATTTTTTTTAGAGTTCGATCTGCTGTTCTAAGATAGAGAAGGGACGGAAATGAATTATAGAGTTGGAGAATTGGTTTCCTGAATACGCTTGGTACAAGAAAATATCTTGCCAAATTACTTCAAATTTAATTATATTATAAAACTTTAAAATGTCTTGTTAATTGCCAATTAAATTTTTAACTCCTCTCATAGAATGCCGCTAGGCGATTATCAGATTCTATCCGCGTCCCGAATAAAATGGAATGTGATTCGAATCAAATTTCGATCATATGTACGAGTTACAGAAGAAAACGGTCAATTTTAAATTAAATCTATTAAAATAAATCGAAGCGTTTTGAGCTGCCGGGGTCAAATGACAACTCCGATTGCTATGAAAATTGAAATCCGATAATAGCTAACTATTACGGATCCAATGGAACTGGTTTCGTCGAATTCCGAGGCTATGCCTTGGAAGGGTATTTTTTAAATATCGATTTAAATGGTATATTATTAAAACTGAACAAATTACCGTTAAATCAAATTTCAATCATTCTATTATCTTCAGTATCATCATTATAAATTTTACAAACCTTCAAATTATTTTAACAGGCTTAGAAATTTCAGATTCAACAATTTACCCAATTTTAATTTTTAAATTAAATATTGGACTATAAATTTAACGATTTAATTACCAATTAAATATTGATATCTCGAATTCAAGTTAAAATTAACCTTTAAATGTTTAAAATCAATTAATTATCCCATTTTAAATTATTCAAAATCCTGGGTCGTCACATGTATATAGTAGTGTGTTAAGTGAGTGAAAATAATGACTAAGTTATAGGGTGTGGGGTCAGTCAAAAGCACACGGAAGATAGTCTAGCTAATATGGCTACCAACTGTGTGACTTTTGGGCTGATATGTGACATCACCTATAACAAGTACCCATGGAGGATGCGATGTTAGTCCCAAATTCTATAAGGTAAACCTACCTAGCTAATCTGGCTACCAGTACCTACGAATAATCAAACAAATGTGAGACGTCACAGTTTGTGTTACAAGTCATAATACGTAGGACCTATTTCGGGGTCGGGGGGTAGCAAGTGGCTGATCGAGGGCCTGCCTCCTCCTTGTTTAGGAAGTATTAAATGGTCAGGGTTAGTGTTTAGGCATGGTAGTGGATATCTTGGGAAGGGTCGCTTTGGGTTTGAGGTATTAAGTAGCTATTATAGGTCTTCCTCTTCCATAAAGAAGTATTAAGTGGCCTGATGAGATTTTGTGCGATGTTAACTAGATAGTATCAGAGAGGAATCTACCTTAGGATAGGTAGTAAATGATGGGGACCTGCCTAAATTAAGGTATTAAATGGTCAGAATTTTCCTAGTTTCCATTGAAAGGTTATTAAGTGACTTGGATACTATCTCTTACATTGTTAGGAAATTATTGATGGTAGATGCATGGGACTGGGAATGGCCTTTGGCCTATAGTTGAAGATGCATTAGTGAGTTGGATTGGAAATGGTATAGGTTATAGAGTTGGTCTTACAGTTGGAGAAAGTTACATATAATATAGTTAGAATGCATAAGACATATTCTTATTTAAGTTATACCACCCAAGTACTATTATAGAAAGGCTTGAGATTTTTATTCAATGGACATTGTTGTTCTAACTCCTCCTCATTACAACACATGTTAGAGAAGACGATAGAGATTTCAGAGATCAGAGACGGAGACTTATGGCAGTCATTTTCTATCTAATTTTGTTGTTCTTATATTTTTGATGTACCCATTTAGATATGATGATGTATTTTATGATATTGCACTACAAATATTTGACGTTGCTATATGGCATTGTGTTGTATGTTTCTGACAATTGAATTTTTAATTAATGGGTACCGTTTCTAATATTATGTTTTATCCTTCCGCTGTGAGATTCTGAATATGTAGATAGATAGCTCTGTATATTGTTCTTTGCAACCAGCTTTGGAATTGGTCTAAGGTTTGATGAGCCTTTTGTGGATCAAAAATTACGCCCGTTTTGAGACAGGTTGTTACATTTGTTATTAGAGCCTAGGTTACCCGATCAATGAAGATATGTATACGTTTGAGTGGCATACTTGTTATTTCTAAAACTATTTTACAAAAAACTACTATATATATTCTATTTTTGAACATATGCAAACACACTAAGCAAATCTTTATTTCAGCATATAATACCATCTTAGGAAATTATAATTAAAAGTTTAACCTACAGATATTTGATTATAGCTAAAAATCATTCTTTTGAGACTAGGAACCCCTTCCACGAGATACCCACTAACTGAGGGATGCTTGAATGGTTCAAGCAATGCTTGAGGCATGTAGGGCAGGTTCCCATTCCTTAACCTACTACACCAACGGACCCACTGCCCCACCTGCTAAAGTAGCTCCATGCCTCATAGACTTCTCTAATATGTGCAAGGATTTCCAAAACATGGGTGAAAAGGCATATATGGGAGTAGAAGGTTTTATGGAGATAAAGGTTTGGATAAATGAATATGAGAGAATATTTTGAGAGTCTTATTGGGTGGACAGATTAAGCGGAGAATGGCGGCACGACACCTTAATGGAGAGGCCATAGATTGGTGGACGATTGTGGCTGAGGAGAATGTCATTAGAATTATTAGTTGGGATAAGTTCAAAAGCCAATTTGAGTCGCGATTTATGTTGAGGGCTAAGGTAAATTTGCGGTTGTAGAGATTTATACAGCTTAGGCAGGGAGAATCCACTCTGAAGGAATATATTAGTAGATTCATAGAACTAGCTAAGTTTGGGATGAGTGTGATTAATACCGCCATGAAAAAGGCCATGAAATTTGTCAAAAGCCTGAACACCGAACTTAGGGAATTAATTTTGACCCAAGTACCCATTGGAGCAATGTACGAGACATTTGTTGAGATGGCTCTACTTCAGATGGTTAGCTCGAAGGAGAAGGAGAATGAGAGGGAGAAAGCAGGGCTTACTCAAAGTCAAGGAGGAGCTAAGAAGGGAGGTTTTTGGGCGAATAAGAAGTCCAAAGGGAAGTTCAAGAAGGAGGATATAGTATGTCGGAGATTCCATAAGAAAGGACATATCGCTAAGGGTTATAGGGTGAGTTTGTCGAAGGAATCTTTTAAGGAGAAATGCTAATACTGCCACGAATAGGGACACTTCAAGACACAACGTTCGAAGCTTGTGAAAATAGGGCAGAGTGGGAAAGCCTATTCCATTGAGGCTATTCCTTTCTCGAGTAGACCTACCCTTAGAGATCAAGGAAAGGCTACAATGGAAGGTACAACTCTTATTTCTGGGAATACTATTTGTACCCTATTTGACTCTGGAGCATCGCATTCATTCATAGCTAGGAATGTAGTTAACTTCTTGAGTCTACAAACCCAAATTTTCATCAACCTAATAGTAGTATCAAATCCTATTGAGGGGTCGACACATCTTTCTTCAATTTGTAAAGACCTAATTGTGGACATATGTAACATCGATTTCATTTGTAATGCATATGTTATTAATTTTAAGTGGCATGAACTTATCTTAGGAATGAATTAATTATTGTACTACTGAACTATCTTAGATTATGATAGAAGGAGTGTATGATTAAAGAGTTGTAGGGGACAAGACACAGATTTTCGTTGTACACCCAAAAACTCAATCGAGTTAAGCTATCTATACTTGATGAGTCTATCACAAGACGAGCTCTCATCTATACCCGTAGTTTAAGAATTTCCTAACATATTTAAAGAAGTCTCGGGTCTCCCACCCCAAAGGGAGATAGAGTTTAGGATTAATTTGGAGAAGGACGCTTGACCATTCGCTCTGCCATTAAGGCGCATGGCCCCTAAAGAAAGGAAAGGTTAGATAAGAAAATCTTAGAGTTGTTGCAGAAAGGATTCATTCGTTGGAGTATTTTGAAATAGGGAGCCCCTGTTATCTTTTCCACTAAGGCAGACGACTGACCAAGGCTATACTTTGATTATTGAGAACTCAACAAGTTGACTAATAAGAATAGGCATCCCTTACCTAGAATAGATGACTTGTTTGATTGGCTTGTGGGAGCCAAAATCTTCTTCCAATTGAACTTGGCTACTGGATTTCATTAGTTGAGGATAACAGAGGACGACAAACCAAAGACCACATTTCGCACTCCAGAGGGATTTTATGAATGGGAAGTGATGCATTTTGGATTGACAAACGCCTATGCATACTTTATAGATTTGATGAGTATAGTATTTAGGGAGCAATTAAATAAATGTGTCGTAGTGTTTGTTGATGACATCTTAGTATTCTCCAAGAGTGAAGGAGAGCATGAAAATCACTTAAGGAGATACTAGGGACTTTGAGAAGGTGCCAACTTAAAGCCAAATTCTCGAAGTGTCACTTTTGGAAGAAGGATGTGAGATTTCTTGGACACATTGTTTTCGATGATGGATTATCAGTAGGCCCCGCAAAGGTAGAAGCAATTCAAGGTTGGAATATTTCAAAGAGCGCCTTAGAGGTTAGGAGTTTTCTCGGTAACCAAAATGAATCTAGTCTTTCAATGGGATGAATGATGCATGGAAGCATTCGAGAAGTTAATGGAATTATTAATAAGTGCACCGGTACTTACCATTCCCGATGAGACAAAGCCTTTCACAATTTACACGGATGCATGTGGCATAGGATTATGAGCAGTTCTTATGCAAAAAGGAAGGGTAATAGCTTATGCTAGTAGGCAATTAAAGGACCATGAGAAAAATACCCAACTCATGACTTAGATTTAGCGGCTATCATTTTTGCCTTAAAGATGTGGAGGCACTATCTTTTGGGAGAAATGTTTGAGTTGTTCACTGACAATAAATTACTCAAATACCCATTTCCCCAAAATGATTTGAATCTTAGGTAGCAATGGTGGATGGAGTTTATAGAATCATATGATTTTGGAATATAGTAATACCCATAGAAAGGAGTATGTCGACGCCCTTAGCCAAGGGCATGCTTCCTTAGGTGCTATATATAATTGAAGGCAATTAGGGCTCCTTTCGAATTTCAACTTTCCACCGCCAATAGGACCCACTCATGGCCATTTAGCAGCAATGGATGTTTGGCCAGCATTGATGGAATGCATCGGACTTGAGAAAAGAAGGATAAGGAGATAGTAGATACTTTAGGTAAGCTAATTAAAAGAGCACATTTTCCCCATGTCAATAGATATATAGTTGATGAAAAGGGATGTTTGAGGAGAGATGGCTACCTTTGTGTTTCGAAGATTGATAGTGTGTTGGAGGAAGTGCTTGTAGAATGTCACCATTCAAGGATGACCATTCACCTTAGAGGAGATAAGATGTATAGGGATATGAAACGAACTTTCTATTAGCCTGGGATGAAGAAGAGGGTTTCCAAATTTGTTTACAAATGTTTGACATGCTAAAGGATAAAGGCTGAGCAAGGAAAGTCTGGAGGATTCTTAGTACCATTGGAGATTCCAACATGCAAAACGGGATCATATATCGATGATTTCATAGATGGGTTGCCTAAGAGCCAAAGAGGCAATTAGGCAATTTGGGTCATAATGGATAGACTCACTAAAGTGCCCATTTTATTCCCATTAGAAGCAATAAGACGACTGTCTCTGGTGTAAATTTATATCAAGGAGGTGGTTTGATGTCATGGAATTCCGGTTAGCATTTTTAGCGATAGGAACGCCTTATTTATTAGCGAATTTTGGAGGACTTTGTAGACAACTTTAGGATCCTCGTTGAATCTTAGCACTACATTCCACCCATAGACTGATGGATAAACTAAAAGGGTGAATAGAATCTTTAAAGATTTATTAAGAGCTTACATCATGGACTTTGGAGGGCATTGGGAGCAGCGCTTGCCTTTAGTCGAATTTGCATAAAATAATAGTCACCAAGCGACGATTGGCTTGACACCCTTTGAGGCACTTTATGGTAGGCCATGCGAATCGTCTAATTGTTGGTGGGAAATCATCAATAAATTTTACTCGGACCAGATTTAATTCACGAACAAAGAAGGTAGAATTATTTAGGTAGTTAATGAAGCTGCATAAGATTTCCAGAAATCCCATGTAGACAAGCGAAGAAAGGAGTTGGAGTTCAAAGTAGGGGACATGGTGTTTGTTAAAATTTCCCCTCTTAGGAAAATCATGATATTTTGAAAGTCGAAAAAGTTGGCACTAAGATTTGTTGGGCCTTTCCAAATTCTGAAAAGAATATGAAGGCTTGTTTATCGTGTGGAGCAACTGGATAAGTTAGTAAGAGTCCATGAAGGCTTTCATGTTTCACACTTGAGGGGATGCCTTTATAGCACAACCACCGTGGTAGAGCCTAATCAATTGAGAGAAACTAAGATAGAGCTAATAACATCTCGTGCCACCGCATGCATTGTGGAGCATAGAACCATGAAGCTTCGCAACAAAAAATTTGGTTGGTTCGAGTAAAATGAGGAGATAACCCAGTGGAAAGCACATGGGAAACTGAAAAGAAGATGAGAACTTCCCATCCTAAGCTTTTCACTGGTAAACTTTCTCTCTCCAAAATTGGGTTTTGGTTGCATCATGGTTGCTAGATTGGATGATGGGGTATGGTTGCTACACTTTTTACTGTCACTTTTACACTCATATAGAAAATTTATTGAATATCTAGGATGTTTGCATACATGCATATATGTCACGAACTTACATACACGCTAGAATTGAGCTCACATATAGTATGTTTACATTCACAATCACATTGAACTTTTGGTTGAGTAAATGGTTATGTGGATAACTTAGTTGTATAACATGGATGCTTAGTACGCGTTACACTGTCCGTCCCTTAGGAATTTCGGGGACGAAATCCTTTTAAGGGGGGAGAATGTAACACTCCATAAAAATTAATAAAAAATTAATTAATTAAATAAGATAAGACTAAAAATAGAAATTTTGTAAGTTTCATAATTTGACCATGAAAGTTGTGTCGTTGCGTTATGGCAATTTTTTGATCAATTTTCATATATAAGTTTTTGAAATCGAGCTCAAATGAAAAAGTTATCGACGTTTGAAGTTTCGAATTCAAATTAGTTTAAAAGAAATTCAAATTTAAATAAATAATTAATACAAAAGTTTGAAATTCAAAAATTAACAGTAGCTAGACTTGGGGTTAAGTAAACGTTAAAATAAATATTCCTTCTCAAATTACAACGACCTTCGACCTCTTCCTAGGGCCGGTCGACCGTTGGCAGTCAACTGCCTATTAAGCCCGTGGTCTATTAAGGTCAACGATTATAAGGCATAGGGCTTGCTAACATCCAGGCTATAATTTGTTCATGCATCCGAAAATCGAGTGGGATGCTCACTATCGATTTTCTTCTATCACAATGGTATATTGGTGTCCTTATTGGAGTTGAAGACGGTTATTATTTTTCCACGTGAGTATATTGGTACTTTTATTGGAATGGAAGACCATTATGGTGTTGGAACTGGGACAACGCGCAGTAGGGTAAATGGGTAAATTTTAAAAACTTTAATATATTTTGGATCATATTGGGCAAATAAAGTCTTTATTTAGATCTGATCAAAATTAATTTTAAATAAAATCGATATTTTATTTAAACTGTAAATAAATTTTTATCTTATTGTTATGTTTATATTATATAATATGACATGCGTATCATATACACGTGTGTACATGCGACACATATAGTGTACATGGTTGAACATGCCCGTATATAAGTGATGAAATTTACAATATATAGACATATCAGTCCATCCATATAAAAATATGCTATCTAATTTACATGTACATACAAATATATTTATGTATAGTTTTATATATTATAAAATAATATTGTAAAATGTAAATGTTTATATACATATAAATGTTATATGTATATAGGTTATAATATAATATAAAGTAGTTATAGATACTAATATAAATAACTATGAGTTCAAATTCAAATTTTAAATTTTAGATCTAGATCTGCATAATACAATATCTTGTATTTTCAAATTCAAATTAACATATTAATTTTTAATAGATACAAATATGATACATATATTTTGAAACCTAAAAAAACATACATATATAATTTTATATATACATATTAAATTAATATTTAGAAATACTATATAATATATATATATATATATATGTTTTAATATAAATTAATAATTATGTATGTATAAATATTTATATACATTTATAATAAATAATTTTTGTAACTTGCATTTTTAAAATTATCTTAATTAAAAACATTTTTATGATTGATTTTCATATGGAAATTAGTAAAAAATTTAAAAGAAATTCAAAAACAATTTTAAACATACATATTATATTAAATATTACACACACACATACACACACGCACACACATATATATATTATGAAATTTGTGTGTGTATATACATTATATAATTAGATACAATGTTTAAATAGAATTATTTACATATAATATATTTGAGTTTTAAAATACATATATATATATATATGTATACGAATTTTTTTACATTTCCAAAAGCTATAATATATATATATATATTAATGAAATATAAACACATAAAATATAGAATGATATTGTATTTTGAAAATTTTGATCTAAAATCAATTTTAAATTTTATTATATTTGAATTTTTTTAACTAGTGGTCGTGAGCTATATGTATGTAAATATAAATATATATGTGTGTGTGTAGCACAAAGAATAGCTACACCTTAATTTGGCTCTACATCTAATGCCCATTGATATCCACCATACATTCTGAATTAAATAATATAGTTAGTGGAAAGAGAGAGAAAGTAATATTATTTAATTAATAATGTGGAGTGGAAATTAAAGGAGATTAGAGGTGTAGCTGATCCTTGCTTATATATGTATTTAATACATACATATATACATTTTCATTCAATGAAGACGACATAGGTATATTAGATTCGTGATAATTCATATACTGACTATAGCACATAAATGACATGATGAGCAATATATGTATATAAATAATTGTAAGAAATTATTTACCTCAACTTAGGCCTATTTGTAATACGACGAAATGATGAATCCAAAACACCTTAAATCAGTATTTAGAATCCAAAAAGAATTACAAATCTAAAAGCAACAACCGTTGATCTTTTATTTTTATTTAATTCTACTTTAAATGCTTGAAAATTAGAGAACGAGGTCAAGGGGAGGTCGACCAAGGTCTGATCTAGAAGGAGCAAAAATCAAGAGATTTTGTACCACACCGTCCTAAAAAGAACCTAACTTCGACCCAACAAAAGCTCGTCGAACTTATCCCATCTCAAGGCGTGTTGTTAAGTTGATAAATTAAAATAATACACAGTACACAAAGCCATCTATGTATACTTTCAGAATCTCACAGCGGAATGGATAAAATATAATATTAGAAATAAGTACCCATTTCATAAAAGAAAACCATTTCAGATATATATCATATTAAATATTACATCATGCATACATAAATCCTCCATAGTACGATATTCTAAAATAACATAACTGTCTGAACTAGGTATAACAAAAATATTTAAAAAGAAAAAATAGGTAGATAATTGCCATAAGTCTTCACCTCCACCTCTGTCTCCTAAACCAGCATTGCCTCCTCTAACCCGTGTCTTGTAATGAGGAGTGGGTCAAACAACAAAAGTCTAGTGAAATGAAAATCTCAAGCTTTACCATAATTGTACTTGTGCAATATTATTTAGAAGAAATATGTCTTATGTATTTAAAACTATACCATACTAATAGCTTTAGTTATTAGCCCAAAGGCCTTTCTAGTCCAATTCCAAAAATAAAACGCAACTAACATCAATGATGCAGGAGAAAGCACACAAACAAATAAATACCCTATATTGGAGATTAGACAGACCCTAACCATTTAATACCTATAAAATAGGCAGGCCCCTATCATTTAATACCTAACACATTTTCAAATTCTAACGTAAATATCATTAACGATGCGAGAGCGAGAACCTCCAGACCACTAAATACCTCTTTCTTAGGAACTTAGGTAGACTCTGACTATTTAAGACCTATTAAATAGGTAGGTCACCTCATTTAAGACCTAACCCAAGGGGAGTCCCTATGTGGTTCTCACTAACTGACATCGTATGAAATCTCACCAGATCACTTAATAATTCTCCTAATAAAGAGGCAGACCCTACCATAGCTACTTAATACCTCTAACCCGAAATGGACCCCTCCTAAAGATTTTTTCTATCGTGTGAATAGCGTAACTTATGACCCATAACCTAACTATGACATCTCATATTAATCTGACTATTTATAGGTACTGGTAGCCAGATTAGTTGGGCAATTTTACCCTAAAGAATTAGGACTAATCTTGCGTTCTCTAAGGTTATTTATTATAGGCGATATCTCACATCAGTCTGCAAACCCATGCCACTGGTAGCCAGATTTAACTGGGCAGACTTCTGTGTAACTTTGGACTGACCTCGCATCTTTATAACTTATTACTACATATGTATACAAATTTTATACATACACCATCCTACAAAGTTAATAATTAAGGTCATATAAGGTATCCCTTATTAGGCCTTTAATTATTGATTAATTCCCATAATTACTAGTAACAACCTTCCTAAGAAATTAATGTTATTTGCTACCATATTAATTCTAATCAATATGTTCAATACGCTATAATTATTATGTTATTAACTCTAATAATCAATACATTAATATTATATATATACACACGAGATTCAAATGAAATATTTCCAGTCATACACAAAGAAAACACTAATTAATTTAAATGTCAAAACTCATACAAGTCCCGAACTTCAAACAAAAGAATAGCTAATATCCTTATCTAACAACTTGACTTGTACAAAAAGGAATAATACCAAACTTATCTCATATTAATATAATGGAATTAACTCCTCTACTCAAGGAATAAACTTCACAATCTAAACTTTTTATGTTCTATTCAACTTTTGCAATTACCGCCTTGGAGTGAAAATGGGATTCATACTAATTTTAATTTACAGAAATAGGCAGTGCAAACTACAATTAATCAAAAATCATACTTTGCACACCATTTCTAACTATATTTATTTTTAGAATCCTTTAACAAGATAAAGTGGAATAGATTATAAATTGCTTAAATCTCAATTCAGATTTAATTATACTATATTAATACAAAACAATTGAAATTCCAATATATTCAAAGATTGATATTTATTTAGGGTCTGGAGGTGTTAGATGTTATGTTTTCGTTTACCATATTTTCCCAAGGCATAAATCAAATCCAAATGAATACTATTCAATTACAAAAATGTGAAAAACTTAATATTTCTACTCACATAGAATTGTTTGCTTTCTAATTGGATTTGATTACACCACAGCTAGTTCTCTTCCAGATCTCCCTCTTTTGTAGTATGCAACAAAGTGAATTGTATATAGAAATTAGATTCATGATCAGAAACTAGAGAGGAATAGAATTAGAAAATAAAAGAATTAAACATCTAAACCTCTTACCTAAAAATCCTAACTGATTCTGAAATCCAAAGAAGAAGAAAATGAAGATATGATCTGATTTATACCACTCCTAATTCTCTATTAGTTTTTTTTTCTTTTTTGAATATACAGCTAATAGATTGCATATATATATATTAGATTACATAAATCAGTAGATAGAGAGAAAAATAATTAGGAATTTAATTTAAATTAGAGATTAAAAATTAGAATTATTTACCAAAAAGTTTATTGTTTCCGAAACCCTAAGCGGAAAGAATTTGCAGACCTTCGCCATTGTTACAGAATTTTATAAGGATAAGCGTGGGGGTTAAGGGGTCTACTTGTAGAGGTGGAAAGGAAAGATGATTGGTTGATTAAAAATAAAAAAATCCGGGTCGTATAAGCCTAAGGTTTTCATCGCCCAAAAGTCATCAATGGTCGACCGCTACCCCTTGGGCGATCGACCGTTCTTGCTTGCGACCGTTGATTTCCTTTTCGTTTTTATTTTATTTGTTACTTAATTTACTTTATACGTTACCCTTAATTCTGATGCTTAATTAAACGTTAACTAACTCTTAACGTTAATTATTTAAACTCTAATTTTAAAATTTTCAAAGTTTACTATTTAAAATTTAAATTTATACACGTTTGAATTAATTTATATTTGGTACTTCAAACGCCCATAACTTTTTTATTTGAACTCCAATTTCAAAATATTATATATGAAAATTGATCAGAAAATCGTCATGGACGCAATGGTGCAACTTCCGGAGACAAATTCCAAAATTTCCATTTTAACCTTATTTTAATTATTAAATTTCTTATTATATTTTACAGGCTGTTACATTCTCATCCCTTAAAAAGGATTTCGCCCTCGAAATCACCAAGGGAAGGTATAACGTGCACTCAACAACGATGTTATACAACCAATTAATTTATAATAATCTGCACAATCATCTACTCCACCAAAAATTTAATGTGATTATGTATGCAAACATACTATATGTGAGCTCAATCATAGCGTGGATGCAAGATTGTGAAATATAGGTATTACTACAAACATTGATGCCGAAGATATGAGAGCATATCAAAGTCAAGGATGTCACAAAAGAGGTAAGAAAGCATACGAGAGAAAATAGCAGATATCAAAAACATGAACACAACATGTCAAAGTCCACGATATCGAAGATAAGAATCATACAACAAGTGGTGGTGCATCTCGATGCACCTTGAAAGGATGTCGAAATTAAAGTATGTTGCACTATTCAAACCATCTCATACCGGTATAAGAATGGTTGAGGTCGAACCTCAAACAATGACACACGTCATCAACAAAAGCAAGAGGGTTATATGAAAATTGACATCATGGATTATCTACAAGGCAAGATGTCGCACTTCATCCGATATGACAACCGATGATGTCGCATACAATCTACTCCGCCTTTCACCAATGTAACAGAGAATGTCGTATCCCATCGATGTAAGTAAGGGATGTTGTCGCATACTAACGGTGTATAGAAGCATGTCACAAGTTATCAGTATGATTGGAGATGTCGTATATCATCGATGTCGCATCTTGTCTTTATTGCATATCACTAGTAAATGATGTCGTACGAAACCAATGCTACACTTCATCAAGACAAGGATTAATGTCGAATTTCAAGTGATGCCGCCTCCCTTTGATATCGTTAGTTATCAGCTTCCAAAGAATGTCGTAAGGTGGCATTGATGTCAAAGATCATTAGTATTTACAAGAGTTGTCGTTTGTTACTAATGCCGCACATCACTAAAGTAAAAGGGGTGTCATGGATCGTTAATCCAGCATCATACCACATGTATACAATATAATAAGGTCATCGAAGGTCAGCAACATACAAAAGAATGCTATCAAAGTGATGTTATCAAAGTGATGTTGCAAATCATTAACCCTCAATGATATCGTAACTCATAAAAATGCAAAGGCATGCCTAAGGTTATAGAGTCAAACCATAATGCCAAATACCATCGAGAAATCCATCGATGCTAAAATCCAAGCATGTTGGAAGTGACACATGGCAGCCATGCTGCACCACTCAACCCCTATAAATATGGCTTAGGGGCATGGACGAAGGGGTGCTCAATTCTTCTCTCATTTCTTACTTTTTGAACTTTGTAACCCTAAATCAATTTGGGATTTTAGTGCCAAATGTAATCTTGCAACCTTTTTGCAAATAAAGGCTTGTACATTTACAATTGCATAACATATTCAATAAAGAGGCATGATTTTGTGACCTATGATTGTAATATACATGTGATTTCAACATGACCTTGGCTTCATGATAGAACATTTCAACATGATTTGGGCTTCACTATAGAATATTTCATGAATTATGACTTGTTTCGTTTCTCAAGCACTTGTGATTTCAATCATAACTTGCTTTGAATTCCCAAACACTCATACTTACGAGAATAACATGGATTTGACATGGAACATGAGCATTCCTAGCAACCTAGCCTAGGGTTATCCCATCCTTTCCTCAATCAAGTCTCATTTTCCTTGCACTTCTTTGGGTTATGAAAGAAATATGTTAACATTTTGGTGCTAGAAGGAAGGCTCGAACCTCCGTCTCAGCTTAACCCACAAGTGGAACCTCCCTTGATCTACAAATATTGGAATTAAAGGATTTATTCCTACAAAGGATATCCTATTAAGAAACCATTCCAAATCCCATTTAACCTCACTTGGATAATGATTACCTCCAAACAAGGATTTTCCAAACCTCGAGTAGCTAGGCCAATCTATCAAATCACTACTGATCCTCGACTTCATGAGGAGCAAGTACTAAGGCTGGTAGCACTACAAATTATGGAAGATAAATGAAGACAAGTAGCTTCTTATGATCCAGATAAATGGAGCTTAAACCCATTCCACATAAGGCCTACACCAATCTTTGCTTTCAGAAAGAAAGATAAGAAAGATAACATCTTCATAGAAATAAGAAAGAGAATTCAACTCCAAGCAAGAGGAACCATTTTTGAAAGAGAAATAACAAAGGACTTCGACCAATTCACTGAAAGGTGGAAAAATGTTCTTAATTGTTCCCATATCAAACAGAGCTCAAAAATCTTTAAAAAGGAAGTTTTCTATGTAATTTAAAGAGCCCATCACATACAACAGAAGAGCTAAGTGGAATTTAAGGGAATTATCTTCCAAAAGTTCACGGCTTTCTAAAAGTTATTCTCTTACTACTCTAATGAAGAAATTTACCTTCTAACCAAGGAATAGCTAAACTATTGGCCTTCAAAAAAGAAACAACCCAAGAATGAATGAAATCTTAGAGGATTATATTGTCATTATCACCGTTCAAATGACCATGTCACCAATCATTGCCGAAGTTTGGAAGGAAACTATTTCCTAGGCTAAGGAAAGCTTAAATAATTTGTAAAAGGATAATTAAATAGTCAATAATAAGAGAATATTCTTAAATAAGACAAGTGTGGCTTTTGGATCAATCATAAAAGGAGTAAGAATCTCCTAAAATAAACAAAAAGCCTAAATCATTACCTATAAGTAATAAGGGGCGAATAAAGCCTTTTATCCCGGCACAAGGGCCTGGTCAATGCACCTCTTAGAGAGAGGTCAGAGTAAGTCTTTGGTCCCATCAGATGAACTGGCCAAAGCATTTGCAAGCCTTTGGTTCAGCCTACGTGCCCTGGATGGAGCGCCTCTTAGTGGGAGGACAGAGTAAGCCTTTGGTCCCGCCTAAGATGTCCTGGCCAAAGCACTAAACCATCCTTCAGTACTATCTATATAGCCTGACTGAAGCTTCTCCTAGATGGAGGTCGGGTAAGTATTTAGTTCTTCTTAAGATAGCTAATCAAACGCACCGGACAAAAGACCTAAACCATCACCAAAGACAGTGATAAGGGGCTCGATCCAAGTTGAGATCATCATCTAAGATGGCAACAAAAGAAATCAATCAAAATAGAATTCGTTACCTATTGTGGTAACCAGAGATTCAATTAAAATTGTTACCTGTTATGGTAATCAAATGTCAATCAAAATCCATTGTCTATTGTGGTAATTGGAGATTCAGCAAAAATTCATTACCTATTGTGGTAACAAAGAAATCAATTGAGTTAATCAAATTCAATCCAAAAAAGAAATCGAGGCAATCTTCTAGAGGAAGATTAATAAAAAGAGCCGTTTGTGCTCTAAAGAAAAATCAATCAATCTTCTAGAGGAAGATCTGTCAAATATGAGCTCTAAAGCCTGCATATAACCGATCTTCGTGACGGACTGTCCTCGGTTTCCAGTTAAGTTCTTGTTGTTAAGGTCTTGCCAAAAGGTGGGATAACATTTGCCCCCCAAAGTACGTCTTGTGAAAACATGACATGTTTTGAAAAGTTGCAATCTTCATCCTGAATAGTTTTATCTGACTTGTCTGAATGGTTGTCGTCTTTTCGTCGAAAGCTGTGACCTTTGGTTGATCCACAGAAACATAAATCATGAACTGTTGACTGCCAATTGTTGTACTGTGCACTGTTGTAACTGAGTGTTGTATGATAGTGATCTGTTGTTTATTGCTGTAATCGTCACCAGACGAGTATTCAATTCTTGTGAATTTTAAAAATTGGATGTTAGTCCATTATACATGAATGTATGTTAGCCTGACTCCCGTTTACATTCGCACGTTCACGAGTCGTTGTCAGTTTTTCAGTCTTTTTTTTGTATCGAATTCCATATTAACCCTCACCTGAATCAATGTGAAATTAGATTTGTAACAATGCTTGACGGTTGTTTTGGAGTGTGCTTTCGTATCGATCCTCTCCTGGATCGATGTGAAAAGTTAAAGAAGTCGTTCTTCGTATCAATGGCAATCGATACGAATCAGTTGGTTCTTTGAATCATTTGGTATCGATGGATACGAATTCATATGGTCTTCAAAATGATGGACGTGAAGTTGTCATTTCGTATAGATGATATGAAGCTTAGGAATCCAAGCTTATGGATACGAAATAGCGCTTCGTATCGATGAAATCCGGTGATTCAAGCAAGACTTTGTTGGGAATTTCGTATCGATGAGACTTGAATTGAGGAATATGAAGCTGGGGGTAACTTGCTGATGGATACGAAGTGTTAACCGTTGTATTGTTCTAGACTGATGGATACGAACGAGTTTCTTCGTGTCGATAGAATTCGCGACCGTTTCAATCGGTTTCTATTACTGGGAGGCGAATTGTTTTTTCCTTGGATACGAAACCATATAAATACTTTTGGACTTAGCTAAATTTTCTACTTGCCATCACTTCTGCATTTAGCTTCGTATCGATCGAAAACTCAAGAGAGTAAAAAAGAACTGCACAAGCCTTTGTTTCCAAAACATTCAGCGCTTAGCCTTTAACTCAATCCATTCGAACTAGGTAATTAGCTAACTAAATCCATCTAAAAATGACGAGGCTTGAAACTTGATGTCACCCCATCCATGATGGTGGTCGATTTCGGCGTCGTCGATGCCGAAATTGGGTTAGAGTGAGTTTGATGGAACGGTAATGGCGTTTGTGTTGATTGGAGAAGATAAAGTATGGATGGATATGAAGTACTCATGGAAGAGATGCTCTGCCTTGAACTTGCATCGATGGGGAGAAGGAAAGAAACACCCTTGTATCGATCTGGGATGAAGGATTCGTATCAATTCTGAAACCGATGGATGATAGGGGGAAGTTCGTATCAATCTTGGTACAGCGTGATCTCGTATCGATGGGAAAGTCTTGTTTCGTATCGATGGATGGGGTACCTTCGTATCGATCAACCGATATGAAATCTTTGTTACGAAAACGCCACTGATGATCGATACGAAGTAAGAAATTTTGATCGATACGAAATGACCTTGGGCGATCAATATGAACCGTTGCTCTATGATCGATACGAAGCGATGGTGTCTGGATCGATACGAAGGGAATTTCGGTGATCGATTCGAATTCAAATTTTCAACCGATGCAAACTCCCTCGCATACTTAAATACTTGACTCCGACGAGCTTCTCCCTTACATAACTGGACATAACCACTAAACTGCATATTTGACTGCCCCTCGAAGATCATCGACGGAACTGTAACTTTACAGAATTTTGACAAACTTTAACTCGGATCGATCTTTAAAGTCTGGATGGCACGTTTGTGATGGTCAACGATGACGGTCACTTCCAGTTGAATTTCAAAGTCTTGTCGTTTTAACATTCCTTGAATTTTTGTAGAATTTCTTAAGTATTACATAGCACTTCACGGCACAACACACTCATGCACTTCACACTGGGGAACACACGGGCTTAGTATCATCTAATGATGGTTTTTGATAAGTTGATTAGCTATGGAATCCACAAGTTCACCACAGCAGGAGGCACAGAGTTCACCTTCCTTGGTAATAGAAATACCAGCTATCGCGGCTGAAGTTATAGGTCCAGCTCCGAATGAGCTTCTTGGAGTGAATGTAATTATGAACCCGCAAGACTCAGTTCCATCTAACGTTTCTGAGTTTATGCTAGGAAGAATTTGTCTACGCCATGGGCTGTCGCTAAACGACGTTCTGCTTCCGGGGCCAAATGACATGCCACATGCTCCCCCAGAGGGGTATACTGCCTTTAACCGACATTCTTGTACAATCGGGACACTTCCTCCATTTAATCAGTACATTCGAGAAGTGTTGGCTTTCTTAGGGATTGCTCCATCACAATTGCATCCGAACGGGTATGCTCTATTAAACAACACATTCATTGTCTTCATGGAGCATCTCCTACGGCCCCCAACTCCAGAAGAAATCAGATTTATATTTAATGTCAAAAGTCGGGGAGACAGTCCTTCCTTCACGTTCTTAGAGGCGGTTAGGAACTGCCAAATTGTGACCGGCTCCTGGACCAGATTGAGTTACTTCAAAACTGAATGGTTCTATGTCTGATGCCCGCCGGGTTTTGCCAGTTGATGGATAGTTAGGCGTAAGTGTTTCAGCTTTACACCGTTTGTATAAGTAATCCTACTTGGTATCTATTCCAACATTTTATTCCTTTCGCAGCCTCGATTCCGCGGCCAAAGGGTGCCCACTTTAAAGAGATAATTCGAACTCTTCAAGAGGTGCCAAGTGAAATGAGAGAAATCGATTCGGTGCTCACAGACGAAAACTTGAAGATTGTTGGGCTTATTGAAAAAAATTAGAGCATTAGACTTGAAGGGTCGATCAGGGCAGCCCCGACAAAACGGGCCAAGCGCAGGGCGTCCAGAATTGTTATAGTTGAGCAAGGCGATAGAGAAGACACGCCTATCGACGACGAGCCCGTAGTCGGGCCTTCAGGCAGCTTTCAGGATTTGGAGGGAAGGAGAAAAGGCAAGGCAGTCGCTTATAAGCGTCATAAGTCTCTGAGATGGAAATCTGTAGTTATGTCTCTGCCAGCCCCCGGTGTTAGAATCACAGAGACTCTTCCCCTCCAAGTAGAGAATCCTTTTGAAGGGCTTGACGATATTCTGATTCTGGACTATGTGTCACTTCAACACGACACCAGATTGGAGGGGCTTCAAAGTGCTCTAGATTTAAGCGAGTCTCTTCCCATTAGTGCAGCCGACATTACCGGTTGGTCAGGGGCTTGCACACACATATACACTACATGGCACTACACGGTTTTTACTCTTAAGTTGTCTGCTTCGGGAAATCACTAACTCTGGTTTCTTTTCACTCTATAGATACGATGAGTAGGCGAGATTCTATGCTTGGAAGTCTCCGTTCAGTGCGCCAGTCATCGAGTTCATATTATGAGTCCCGCTGGAGGGAGGATGATAGAAACCGCGATCGCGGTTATTCCAGCCAAGAGCGTTATGAGAGGGATAGAGATAGAGACAGGGAATATAGATATCGACCCCGATCGCGTTATCCACCTCCTCGACTCCCTACACAACCTTCTACTCACAACACACATCCCCCAAAGCCTCCATGCCAAAAAACCATCTTCTCACGCTCCGAGGTCTGAGTCTCAATGTCGCAGGACCGAAGCTACAGCTCCCACTATTACTGAGCAGGCTATTACCAAGCCTACGGGGGAAGGAGCGGTTAGAATTGCCCAATTGAGAAAAGATTTTCTGAGCATTTGCTTCGACGGCTTTATCTTCCCTCCTCACTTAAAGAAAATCCCATCTAAGGCTGAACAAACAATGCATGACTATATCCATGATATTTATACCCAATACAAGGAGTGGATGAAAGCCGTGGATAAAGCGTCGGTAGTGGCTTTAGAGCGAGCGAAGGTAATTGAGAAGCTAGAAACCAACCTCAACCAAAAAGACCGTATTATACAAGTGCTCAATGTTGAAGCTGAATCCTCTCGGAAATCTAAAATAGAGGCCACCCAAAAAGCTGATGAGGCAACTCAATCTATGGAAAGAATGCGACAAACGCATTTCGCTTTGGTGGAGGAGATGGGCCACCGAAACACCACCGTCACAGCCGAAAGGGTTGCTGCTCTGAAAGAACTTAATGAACTTAAAGCCAAATTTTCCGAAATCATCAAGGAGAAGGATGATGCAAATAAAGTAGCCTAGGAGGCGTGTGAACAGGCTGTGGTGCTCCAGAGTGAACAGGATGCGGCATCACTTAAAATACGGGAGGTTGAGGCTAAGGTTGAGGATGAAGTTAAAATGGCTGAAGCCAGGTTAGAGGCAGATATTGAAGATCTCCTCATCACTTACAATGCCAGAGTGCTGAAGTATAAGGATCTGACCTGGCTCGACAATTATCCGACACATACCATGCTGTAACGCCCCACCCCGAGACCCACCTTAGTAAAGAGAATTACCGAGTAATTTCGTCTACTAAAGCGGAGAATAGGGCTGGTTAAGGGCGGCCATCTATAATTTTGTCTTAAACATCTACTAAATACGTCGATAAATGCAATATGATTTTTTTTCTTTTCTATCTCAAGTGGATCGACATAACCTGTAAATGCTTAATCCAATACTATAGGTGGCTAACGGATCTATCAGAACAAAATACAATAACTAAATGTAAAGTACATCACAGAATAGTAATCAACATCATATATATACATATACACTGATACATGTTTAGTACAATACAATATGAATACAATAAAGGTGGTACTCGACCACACCATATACATCGAATCAAATATAAATACATCAGAGTATGCGGAAGAACAGAAATTACTCAAGAGAAAGAAGAGCTGATATCCAACATCAACTTCAAGCTAAGTCCAATAGATGATACTTGAAATAACTCGGTCTGACCCGAGTATAAATACACGGGTCAGTCTAGCTACACAAATCAGTCAATATCGATAATATGAAGCAGAATAGTCATGAAGATACTTCTTCTCAAAAGAGAAGAATGAATCGATAAACTCATAAGCTCAACACTTAAGTAACAAACGCTACTTAAGTGACCAAATACCTCGAAAGAGGTAACTCAAACACAAGTGCCTCGTATCATCGACATTCATAAAACATCAAATATGGTTTAGGAAAAAACCTAAACTCGTCATCTTGGCAAACCAAAAACATGCAAAAAGAGATCCCATCTCAAACATGCCATAAGGCAAATATATCTCCAAAGAGGAGAATAAAATCTCAAGTAAACGCCAAAAGGCAAATCTTATAACGCCAGTGTAGGCAATTCAAATCTCAAAAATAGAACTTCCAAGAGTTCAAATTCCCGAAAGGTAATCGCCACAAATATATATATCGAATGGTTCAAAGGACCAATTCCGAAAAGGGTGATACACTAGGGAAAATAGTCAAAGAAACCATCTCAAAAGTATTTGCACGTGCATGTGGCCGAAGCCTTGATAACGCTTGGGGTCGGTTGGTGTAGGATGAAAAAACTGAACAACAAGCGGAATCAGTTGATGAGTTCGAGCTCGAGAACCGGGTGTTGAACGAAGATGAACGGAAAGTTCTCCATGATACAGCGATCTCATACGAATATGAGAAACTTGGCGCTCAACGCTCGGACATTGGAGAAGGCTCTGGTGTCGAGCATCATGATATAAGTTCCGAAACTCTTGTGCCGACTCAGCCTAAATACACACCTGTGGTTGATCCTCCACCCGTTCTTGCTTATAACCCGGATCAACCGTAGTTATCTCCAGCCTGCGAGCAAATCTCTGAAGTCGATCCGCCACCCGCGAGCCAAACACTGAGGAAGGTAATCTGAACATTTTATGCTTATCCAAAATTGAAAGCGTTACTTGAAGTAATTACTAACAGTTTTTCCTCTGATTTTATCCAGTGATTGAAGCCATATCAGTCGTGCCTCCTGCAACTCAAGAATCACATCATGTGCAGGAGGATATTACAACGGAAGAGACCACCACAATGACCACAATGACCACGGCGCCAATTGGCAAGGCAGAGGGAAGCACACTTACTTTCGATGAGAAGATGATGGAGGAACTTCTCGGTCATCACGGTGACCCCTTTGTCGATTTGCCGTTCGTTATGGGTGGAAGCACACCAATGACAAGTTCTTCGGCCCCAACTACGGGAATCCCCGGCGATGCACAAACACTTCATGAAGAGGAAATTTTAGCTGAAATCAACGCTGAGATGGAGGCAGCCGTGCAGGGCAGTGGCTTTGGCAGTGGAATGGCGGGACCTGGTCCAGCCCCTTTGTAGATGATCTCTCCAGGAGGAACGGTTGTTGAGAAAAGTGTGCCTATCCCACCTCCTACTGTTGATCCTATCCCTCCGACTTCGCCTTCAGGAAGCATTCCTATACATTTGAGCTAAGAGGAGGAAATTGATATAATGCCTGCGACTGGAGATCGGCCACCGAAAGGCAAGGGCTCAAAGAGAAAGCCAGGTGACAGCGCCAGCGGGTCCACACCGAAGAAGAAACCGAGAAAGAAAAAAGATTAGATACATCTCTTCGGCTCATTTTTGAGTAGATAGGAATTTCTTTATCTTTTGTTGGCCGTGTATAGATGCAGGTTTGGCCCCTGTTAGTAGGATCTTTTGGGATAAACTTGTACTTAATTTTCTTCCACAAATAGTTGAAATAGAATTCCATTTTTTCTTCAACTCAATTTTCGTTTGTTTGCTTTAGTGTTTTAGCATCTGAACTCCAATCCAGTACACTTGTTGAGTTTCGACCCTTGGATTGGATCTGAGTTTATTTGTTAAGTCCTGAATGATGACTATGAGTTATGACCGAACGTTAAGCCGGACTCCGATGCTGCACTGTCTCAGTCAGTGATTGGCACTTAAGTTCTGCCCCCAGTTTCAGGGATGAATTGTAAAGATCGGGTGGCAATTGTACTTAACCTTCAACACATCAAGCTTAACGTCGTTGAATTGATGCTAAAACAAGGAAATTCGAGTGGTTGAATCGCACTCGCTCATCTATCAATGATTGCATCCACACTCTGGGGATTTGCATTTGTACGCCGGTGGTCGATCACGCCTGCTTAAGTTTCAAGGATATGTCCATGCTTTGGGGACTTAGGTTATTTTATGGGCGGTCACTCACAACCTTTTGATACTTAGCATTCCGTCCGTACTCTGAGGACTTAAATTAGTCAGTGGGTGGTCAGTCACACCCGATTCGCATTTACACTCCGGTCCACGCTCCGGGGATTCGGAGTCGCCCTACAGGTGGTCGATTCACACTCGGCTTGTGTTTGAACTCCAATCTGCCCTTTGGGGATTTCGAGTTAATTGATGTCGATACTCCGGTTCGCACTCTGGGAATCCGGAGTTAGTTAATGTTCATACTGCAGTTCACACTCTAGGAACATGGAGTCAGCCGACAGATGGTCAGTCACATCTGTTCAGGCTTTTAGAATTTTGTTCACACTTCGGGAACGACGAACCTATCAGGATCATGGATGGTCGGTTCACATCCACCCTGAGTTAACAAGTGAGGTCGTTAGATGGACGTATCCATCCTCCTCAAACTTGGTCAAGATACGGGCGAAGTCATTAGGTGGACGGATCCACCCTCTTCGAGACCACGTTTGTAAGTTTGTATTCCAGTTCGCACTCTGGGAATCTAGAATTGGTTAAAGGATTGTCGTGTATCAATCCTTTTTTGGCTTCAGTGTGACGACTTGTCCCTGAGCTCGGGTTTCACTTAGTGAGTGACCGGTCATATCACAGTCACTCCCTATTTGACTAAATTCCACCATATGATGGAACTTAGCTCTGCGTGCATAGTGATGGCTACATGATGCATTTTAAACAAGTCACAGCTCTGGCTTGAAGAGATTGCATTTTATTGCTGAAATAAGAAAATACGACAAAATCAGTTGCCTTATTACAAATTCAAATTTTGAAATGCATAAACAAACTGTAAATGAAAAGTAGACTGAATAAATAAACAAAGCCTGTCATGTGTAGTAGCGATGAAGACTTTCGCTGTTGAAGGCTCTCAAAAGAGTGAGACCGTCAACGATCGATAATTTGAATGTGCCATCTCCGAGCTTTCGTTCAATAACATATGACCCTTCCCATGTTGGTTTCATATGCGAAGGGACCGGAAAATTCACTTGAGGACGAGATCGCCGAGTTCAAAGGTTCGGGGTCAGACCTTGGCATTGTACAATCGGGCAACTCGACTTCGGTATGCGGCTACCCTCAAGTCAGCCTCTTCTCGCTTCCCATCCAATAAATCCAGAGATTCAGCAAGTAATATTTTGTCTTCAGATCATAGTAAGTCACACGATGAGAAGGTACTTCCATCTCGACTGGAATAACGGCCTCTGAACCGTAGGAAAGAGAGATTGGAGTGTGGCCTGTCACGGACTTGTGGGTTGTTCGGTAAGCCCATAGAGCCATAGGAAGTTAATCGACCCACTTGCCCCCGGCCTTTTCCAGTCGTTTCTTCAGAATAGACTTTATAACTTTATTCACAGTTCCAACCTGTCCATTCGCTTGAGGGTGTCCAACTGCGGAGAATTTCTTCTGAATGTGGAATCGTTGACAGAAACTCTTAAATTCAACACTGTCGAATTGGGTCCCATTATCAGTGATGATGGTGTGTGGGAGACCAAATCGATAGATAATGTTGCGGACTACAAAGTTGATCACCTTCTTCATCGTGATTGTTGCAAGGGGTTCAGCTTCCGCCCACTTGGTAAAGTAATGAACTGCTACGATGGCATAATTCGCACCACCTTTGGCTAGAGGTAGAGAGCGAATAATGTCAATGTCCCATACTGCAAACGGCCATAGACTAACCATCTGAGTTATTTCGGTAGGTGGGGCTCTTGGAATCCGAGTGTGCTTCTGGCATTTGTCACATTTTTTAGCGTAGTCCGATGCATTGCGATTTACGGTCAGCCAATAGTACCCATATCGGAGCACTTTCTTAGTAAGAGCTTGCCCCTCGGTATGATCGCCACATTCTCCTTCGTGCACGTCATGCAACACTCATTTGATTTCATCGTGAGCGATACACTGGAGTAAAGGAAAAGAGTATCCTCTTCTATACATGACTCCATTCTGAATAGTGAACCGCGTAGCTTTTCGAAGAACCTGTCTCTTTTCACTCCTGCGCTCTGGCAGGGTTCCGTGCTCAATATAATTTCTGAACAGAGTCATCCATGATTCCTTATCAAGAATAACCTCAAATATCCAATATGTCTCCATTTGATTGATGCTCGGGGAAGCTAGCGTCTCTACGGGAACGAGTCCCATTTGTTGTGCCTCACCTGTGCTGGCTAACTTTACTAATGAATCGGCTTTTTGATTGCGCTCTCGGGGTATGCAATAGATGGCAAAATAATCGAATTGATTTAATATTTCTTGAACCCGAGCAAGGTAAGCAGCCAGTCTTTGGTCCTTGGCCTGGTATTCCTCTCGAACTTGACACACGACCAATTGTGAATCACAATAAATCTCCACAGCAATGATTCTCAAATCTCTGGCAAGTCTTAATCCGGCAAGTAAGGCTTCATACTCAGCTTCGTTGTTGGTCGCGCGAAAATCAAACTTTAAAGCATAGCATATAGATCGACCTTCGGGAGTTTCAAGTACAACCCCTGCACCTGAGCAACGGTCATTTGATGCACCATCAGTATGCAGCTTTCATATATGCTTGGGAGATTCACTGGTTTCGGGCAAGTCCTCTGGGATAGTAAATTCGGCTACGAAATCTGCTAGGACTTGTCCTTGAATGGCTCGCCTTGGAGTGTAAGTAATGTCAAACTGAATTAACTCGATATTTCATTTGAGTAACCTACCAGACGTCTCAGGCCGTGTAAGGACCTGTCGTAATGGTTGGTCGGTGTAAACGGTGATAGGATGAGCCTGGAAACGGATGGAGCTTCCTTGAGGCAATAACAAGACAATAAGCCAATTTCTCTAGCTTTTGATAATTTCTCTTAGCTCCAGTTAGTCGTTTGCTAATATAGTAGACCGGTTTTTGTATTCGGTCTTCCTCCCGAATTAGGGCAGCACTGATCGCGTTTTCTGATATCGCCAAATAAATGTACAATTTCTCGTGATCAATAGCCTTTGACAAAATTGGCGGTGTAGAGAGTTGTTGAACTAGTGCTCGGAATGCTCCCTCACATTCCGTAGTCCATTCAAAGTTTCGCTTCCCTTTTCGGATCAGATCGAAGAAGGGAACACATTTGTCAGTGGACTTTGAAATGAACCTGTTCAGTGCTGCTACTTTCCCATTGAGGCTCTGGACTTGCTTTATAGTTCTTGGAGTTTCAAGATTTCTAATTACCCAGATCTTTTCGGGATTGGCTTCGATTACTCGAGCGTTGACGATAAACCCAAGGAATTTTCTGGATGCGACCCCAAAGTGACATTTCAATGGGTTGAGCTTCATTCTATATTCTGGAGGATATTAAACATTGATTCCAGGTCTCTGATATAATCAGTGGAGAATCGCGACTTTACGAGCATGTCATTCACATATACCTCCATGGTTCTCCCAATCTGGTTAGCGAACATTCGATTAACTAACCGTTGATAAGTTGCCCCGACGTTCTTGAGTCCAAAAGGCATAACTTTGTAGCAGTAAAGCCCCATATTGGTTATAAAGCTGGTATGTTCCTGGTCAGGCAAGTGCATGGGTATCTGGTTGTATCCTAAATACGCGTCCATGAAGGATAGGAGTTCATGTCCAGCTGTTGAATCTACGAGTTGATCGATTCAAGGAAGTGGGAAACTCTCTTTGGGGCAAGCTCTATTCAAGTCTATGTAGTCAACACACATTCTCCATTTCCCATTTAGCTTTCGGACAAGTACAGGGTTGGATACCCACTCCGAGTATAATGCATCTCGAATAAATCCATTCGATTTTAGCTTTTCTACCTCTTCTTTAAGGGCGGCGGATCTCTCTGGATCCATACCACGCCTTTTTTGTTTGACCGGGACGTGCCGCGGGTCAATGTTCAATGTGTGGCTTGCGATGTCCGGGGAGATTCCACACATGTCAGAATGTGTCCAGGCAAACACGTCGAGGTTTGCCTGGAGAAATTCAACCAATTCCTCCTGCATTTGTTGGCTTAACTGAGATCCAATCTTTATCATTTTAGAATCGTCGCTATCATCGATCGGGACATCGATCGTCAGTTCGACCGAAGAAGCTTGACTGTCTTTACCTTCATCTTCACTTTCGGTATCTCTTGGGTCAAGGTCTCTTTAAAATTGGTTGGGGTTCCCGAGCCTGTGCCCAGGCACCAATTTTCAATTTTAAACAAAGAGGATGCAGAGAGATTCCTCTACACCCTTTGCTTTCTCCTTTCGCTGCGCCTTGCGCAGCTCAGCAACATAACAGGCTTGTCTAGCAGCCTGATCTCCTTGAACGACTCCAACCCCATAATCGGTAGGGAAATTTAGAGTCAGAAACCATAGGAAATAGCAGCCATGAACTCAGCTAGGACCGATCGGTCCAAGAAAGCATTATACGGCAAGTCTATATCCAACACCACAAATTGTAACATCCGGACTCTCTAGCGTTCTCCAATTCCTAACTCCACTGGCAATTCCACCACTCCAGCGGGTACAGTCGCACTCCCATTGAAACCATGGATACGGTATTGACAAGGCTTCAAATCTTTAGCCTCCATTTTCATCTGGTCATAGGCTCGCTTGAACAATATATTCACAGAACTTCCACTGTCTACCAAGATCCTCTTCATCCAAGAAGGACCTACTTGAGTCGATATGACAAGTGGATCGATGGTTGGGGCTTCGATCCTGTCGATATCTCTGTCTCGGAAGATGATGTCATCAGTCATCATCTTCTGTTGCTTGACCGAAGCCACATCCTCCAAACTACTACAACACTTAAAGCTTGCATGCCTAATAGAATTGGCATATGACACCATTTCCTTCCAGCTTCAGTCTGCTGGATGAGGACCACCACTAACAGTATTTATCACTAACCTCCCGCCAGTACGAGCGGGTTCCTCCTGTCTTGCCTGATTCGGTACATGATTCTGATTCGATGGGCCCGCACCTCCAGACTGCGGCGCTCGTACAAACTGCTCCAACTTTCTCTCTCGTGTCAACTTTTTAATGAGATCCTGCAAGTGACGGCACTCATTTGTGTTATAGCCGTAGCTTTCATGGAATCTACAAAATTTTCCTGTCTGAATCTGTTTTTCTGATGACTATTTCAGAGCAGGCTTTTTATACCGAATAGTATTGCAGGTCTGTAAATATACATTTTCCAGCGACGTATTCAAAGGAGTATAATTATCAAACATAGGAGCCCTACGTCGTGGACCACGACTCTGATCCTGTTTCCTATTTTGGTTACCATTGCCTTTCTGCTGATTTTGTTTATTCTGAATATTCAATTGCACTTTCCTAGAGCTCTCTCCGGTTTTTTTAACAGCAACATTGCTCTGAATTCCTTCCACACTAGGCCCTGCGTCATCCTTTTTCCTAGACTGTTTCGCATCCTCCCTTCTCAAGAATTGGGCTACCTTGGAATAGAAACGGTCCAATGACGCAGGAGGTTTTCCGGCCAACCAGTTACCGAACTCAGAATCAGGATCAATCCCCTTAGTCAATGCCATTAGAATGGAGTTATCATTAGGGTTGCTGATCTTAGCGCATGTAGCATGAAATCTCTCTAAATAATGTTTGAGTGTCTCTCTAGGAGCTTGAGTGACACTGGATAAAGTATTAACATCCTTCGGCCTCGTAACATTCATCCGGAACTGCTCAACAAACTTTGTTGCCAACTGGTCAAAACACGAGATAGATCGAGGTGGCAGTCGAGTAAACGACATAGTCGCTATGCCCCCCAGAGAGATCGGGAAGCTTCGGCACTTAACTGCATTATCAGCTCATGCAGCATTCATAAACCACTCATACTTTAAGATGTGTTGATTGGTATCAGAGCTCCCTTCATAAATAGGTAAAATCAGCATCCTGAATCGCCGAGGTGGTTCAGCATAGAGTATCTCCTCAGTAAAAGGGGTATGACTCCGGGAGATTCCCTAGTCGTCATTAGTAAGACCCTGACTTTCATGGATCATTTGACGGATCATCGTCGGGATGTCTGGCATTTGGACATTTTGAGCATGTTGGGCCAAGGTGTGGTTGGGTCCACAATGCGAGGAGGGGCTGGTCGCGGTCGATGGTCCATGTCTCACCTCCTTGGTTCTATGTCTTCAGGGAAATAAGGCTCAGGAGTATGGTTGCGTTGGCGGTGGGTCGGATCCGTTCAGTTTCGAGCATCAACTCCCAAATTAGTAGCAGTGTAGTACGGTTGTCGGTAATGTGATATGGGGTAGCGCCTCCTCAGGAGGAGGGTCCAGTTTGATGGCTAGTTGATGGGCCAACTCTCGGTTGCCCAAGATTTAATGTGTGTTGATGCCCAGTGGCCTGTGTGTAACTTCCGTCCAGTCGCGGGCGCGTGGATCTATGATTAAAATCTGAAGAGGCTGAACTTTCGATGGAGGAATAGGAAGCCTGATCCCTTCTGGATCTCCTTCGTCTTTAACGGTTCAGTTGGTTGGTCAATTCCACATTAGCACGGAGTTGCTAAGTGAGCTGTTGGCGGCTCTGAGTAAGCTCTTGCATTAATAACTGAAATTCTTCCCTAGTGACAGGGCCTTGCGGATCTGATGGTCCAGTAGCATTCTGATCGGCAGGAGGTAACTGTACGGGGTTCTGTCTGTCCCGTCCTTCTGGATTTGCGGTAGTTGATGTAGTCCTAGTGTTAACCATGATGGATAGCAAAGCTCTTTCCTAGACTTGATGCAAATCTGAATAGGATGGAAGAATTTTTAACTGGAAATCTGGATCTTCTTCTTAGATTTATGCAATTCGATATCGATAGTAGATCCAACGAGCAAGAGAAAAACTGGGTTTTCTCAGTGAAAGAACCAAAGTGTTTGTACCAAAATTGGGCACAACACCTTTCGAAAGTGTTTGAAAAGATAAAATGAAGAAAGTAAATGTAAAAAAAGGACAGATCTAACAAACACACCAAAAATAATAAGAAAAACAACAGAGAACCACAGATATTTATAGTGGTTCAGCTTGTTGCCTACATCCGGTATGAAATGATTGACTTTTATTAACTTTTGCTTGCTGGTTACAACGAATTACAACAATAAAATTCGAGTACAACAGTGATTTCGGCAGAATCTGGATGTAGAAGAGCCAAAAGTCCCTTTTCTGTAAGTTTTGGGCTACTATTTATAGGCGTAGGCTGCATATATCTCGCTCAGATCTCGGAAGACCTCTTCTCTCACGTGGGCGGGCCCACACGATCGATCCCATGACATTTGCACTCGGTCCGTGATCGATACGAACGAATTTTGTATCGATCAAAATCTCGCCCAATCAAGTCGAGATCGATCATGAAAATTCTTGAGGATGCACATAAGCTCCAATGAAAATTTGGTGGCATTTGGACTTTTAGATCGTGAGTTATGATCGATAAAAGTTTGTATTCTTTGATGGCTGCCGAGTTCACATCGCTTCTTGTTCGCATTGCTCTATACGTATCGCTCCTAAGCACGTGGTATTTGATGACGCGGCGCTAACTTCTTAGACCGATCCACTTTTAAGGCCAAGTGACTGGGTCTTCCATAGGGGCGCATCTTTTTCGTATCGATCCAGTTGAGTCTTGTTCGCATCCATGGTTGCTGTTCCATTTCGCATCGATCAACATAAATGTCATTCGTACCATTTTATGTTATTCGCATCGATCGCTGGCCGATTGATACGAATGTAGTATAATAATGAATCGATATGAAATACAGTTTTGATGGGTACGAGTTGGATGTTGGTTGATCGATGTGAACAAGCCGAAGACGATGGATGCGCATCAATCCGAGGATGGATGGATACGAAGAGTGCAGTTCTGGATGGATACGAAGTAGAGGTGTTTGATGGATATGAAATTAGTGGCATCTAATGGATACGAATGGGAATGGATTTAGCGGGTACGAACCAAATGTGTTTCACTTGAGGCTTTATGGATACGAGCCTGCATGGATACGAATGAGGCCTCGTGGATGGATTCGAATGTGATGGATATGAAATGGGCTAACTCCGATGGATACGAAGGAAGCCGCCATTCGATGGATTCGAACAAGGCCAACGCTGATGGATTCGAACAAGCTTACTTCTCTAGCTTGCATTGATCATATCTTGAGCATATGAACTCGGATTGACTTGAAATTTGGAACGTTGTCTTTTATAGCTTTGCACGTCATTCCTTGTCAATTGTAGCTTGATCCGGACTCTGAAAAAATTTATCGACATCCATAGTGAGCTAGCGTATAACCGATCTTCGGGACGGACTGTCCTCGGTTTCCAGTTAAGTTCTTGTTGTCACGGTCTTGCCAAAAGGTGGGATAACAGTGACTAAGAGCTTTCAGAGAATCAGGGAGAGAAATGTTGAGGAGGGAATCCGAAGAGTGAGCCACCTCAGTTGATTTTTGTATCTTATGTTCAGGAGGATCCAAATTTGCAACATCAAGGCATGAGTCAATATTTACATGTGCCTCCTCTGCCACAACAACAGGAATATAGTCACCAACGAGCTTAGGCTTTTTACTTGGGGGGAGGTGGAATATCAACAAGATTACTAGTGCTCGCTTTCCACTTAAGCGCCTCCACTGCCTTGGCAACAGAATCCTCAATAAGAGTAGGTTTACTCGATTCGATTAAGACAAGAGCATCATTTTTGGCTTCCTTCTCTAGGCGAGCAGTGATGAGAGATGATGATCCTAAACCAAAGATAGAAGTTTGTAAGATAATAACATTTGAGATTCCACACAATTTGTAATGAAAAACTTACAAGAAGATTCAAGTTGAACTGGAGAGGAAATAGTGAAAGCATTCCGACTACTGATAACTAATTATCGTTTCCCTTAAGCATTCCCCTTTATCATCAGAGTTTCTTCAAGTATTATGTGGTTGTCCAAACTCATGGAATATTTACGAAGTTTCACTTCCATCAAAAGTGTGAGCCTATTACCCATGCTCTTGGATGCCAGAGTAAGGGATTTGATAGTGTCTTCGATAATAGAACTTGGTTGTTTAGAAGCGGGATCTGAAAGACAACATTCACCATAAGATAATGAAAGATATAACATGAATAATCGAGGATGGAAACTTACTGAAAACAGAAAAGGTTCCCCTGATCTTAAAAGAATAACGTCTCACATAAAAGAATGTAGTCTCCCCCTCCTTCATCTTGTTAATAGGATGGATGATTAAACTCTTTGGAGTTGGACAAAGGCAATACAACAGACTATCCAAATGCTTGCTTATCCTCACAGTGTTGGCCATGGTATGGAGAATTTCAGTACTCAAAGAGGGGAATTTAGCTTCTCGAGCAAGAATATCTTGGATACTCAAGTATGTATAAGAGTTGGAAGTCAATTTAATCAGAGCGATATTCAAGTGCTTCAGAAATCACAAAAGAAAAAAAGGAAAAGTCTGATACCCTGAGTGTCAGATGTAATTAGGCATGAAGGAAAAGAACCCTTCTAGTGGGTTGTTTGTCCTGCTAGAAGAATCGATAGGCTTGGCTTCTATATCTTTAATCTCAAATTGCCGAAGGATGGTGTCCACTTCTTCCTAAGTGGTAATGAATGATTGGTTGAGGTGGTAATCTCCTTTCTTGGAAGAAAGGGACGGCTTAGTGCTCTTACTTTCCTTCTTCCTTGCTTTCTTGCCTTCCATTTGCCTGCGAAGTTATAATGTACCAAATCAGAGAAGTATTAAATATTTTATGAAATTTAGAATGCTTATAACATAAACAGGCAATTATATGCTAAAACAAGAAGTAGCAAATTGAGTATAAATTACCCAGGTTATAATACTGAAGTGTTAAAGTTCATGCTTAACTATCACATTTGCGGCAAGTCCTTAACCATTGAGTAGTCCATGTCAATTTTGTAAAAGACTTGGAAATTTATAGGAAATTAAAAGTGCATAAACAATTGTTGGATTCATGGTAGGATAATGAATTCATAGTCATTCAAGAGAAATCTAATTGAAATATTGTCTTAAATGCATCCTGGATAACATGTCGAATTAATAGACTAATGTCGAATGTTGTATTAGTGGTTGCTATCAAAAACTATAATATGATGCCATGGCTATGGCCCAATGTCGAAATGAGAAATAACCAAAGTCAATAAATAACGTCAAAATGATCCAAAATATACTTTCATGAAAATATTGACTGTATAAATAGTTCATGTTGGCTCCATTTTCTGGCAAGCAAAGGAAGAAGGTGGCAAAGGCAAGTAGGGGTGTTGGAAATAGAATTGTTGGACCAGATGCTTGGTTCGACATTTGCAAAAATGCCGAACCAAACATATGGATCGGCATGCCGGACTAGATATTTGGTCCGGCATCCTATGGTATACCGGACCAAGTATCTGGTCCAATATCCTTAGAGATGTCGGACCAAACATTTGGTCCGACATTCTCTGATATGCCGGACCAAGTATTTGGTCCGGCACAACACATCAATTGTCGGACCAAACATTTGGTCCGGCATGACAAACATGCCGAATCAAATGTTTGGACTGGCAAGTAAGGTACTCCAAGGTAGGATCACCAAACTAGGTAAACTTTCTAACCTAAATGCCAATCCAACTGTCCCTGACTCAAATGCCGAACCAAACTCAGGAAACTATAACTTCTCCTCTACACTTCAAAACTTCACTCTTTAAATACCAGAGCTTCTCAATAACAATGGGGACAGATTTTTGGTAAAAAAGAGAGAAAACTCTGCTGAAAATCCATCACTTCGGCCACTTAAAGTTTTTACTCTTTTTGAATAATCTTGTACTTATAATCAAATCAAAGAGAGAATAATAAGATGGAAAGTGGATGTAGGCACATTCGGGCTGAACCACTATAAAACTCTGTGTTATTTACTTTCCTTATCTGCTTTTCGAACTTTGAACTTGTGAACTGTCTCTACACTTACTGAAATTCATTCCATTATGTGTTGGAACATTTAAAAACCCCAAATCAATCAAATCAAACAAGACTTAACCAAAAAAATCAAATTTAAAGGTGTTTGTCCAACTTTTGAGCAAACATTTTTGGTGCTTTCACTGAGAATGAGTCGCATGGAGAGCCGAACTCTTCTGTCCACCATCCTTCCAAACCTTAACTCAATATTAGAACATGGCTCCCTCTAGGCGCAACGGCGCAACACCGATAAGGGTAAGAGCGCGGCCATTGCCAATACACTCAACCCCATCCAAGAAGATCAGGAAAACTCGGCTACCCACTCTCAACCTCCAGACTCAACTGTCACCCGAGAAGATTTAGATAGGGTTGTGAATGAGATGACTGACCAATTCACTGCCCAGCAAAAAGCTTTAGTGGACCAACTCATGACACGCTTGAGTGGCACGAAGCAATCCACTCACAACACTGAATCTCGAGGTGAGTCTCAATCCGGAGAGTCGCGTAGACGGAACAGATCCCCTACAAATTAAGAACTCAATCAACAAGATACAAGAACTCAAAACCGAGCCAGGACTCAGCCCGAAGCCAGTCTTGAAAGAGCATCATGAGCTGGTCCCAGTCAAGGGGCACCAGGCAAGGACCAACTGTGGCTGACCCTGTCATGCTTCGAGTTAATCATTGCCAATCCAGCCTCAACCAAGGTTCCTGACACCATCAAAGGGATGCCCCCACTTCTTCAAGGGCTACCCTAGAATCTGAAGAGAGGATGACACACCTCTTCAGGGAATATCTCAGACGTGAACAGCTCGAAAGAGGATAGGGGCAAGGGTGTCCAGCCCCTTCACCAGGGACATAGAAGTGACAGCCACTCCTCAAGAATGGAAGATGCCCACTATGGATCCCTATAAAGACACCGAACCCGTAAGGAAAAAACAAAGAAGGAGCAGGAACAAGCCGCTCCAACCAGGAGAAGGTAGTTGGCCATACCATATTTGGAGGCCCGCATGTGGTCGATGGAAGTTGGGCCGAGATGGAGAGGTACAGACAGTCTTTGAAAGATAAGGAAGGATATGTTCATTCCATTACTAAAGGATGCATTGCAAAACAGAGAGAAAGGGCCAACATAACCTTCAGCAATGAAGATTTGGTTGGAAAGCGGTATCCGCATACCGATCCCATGGTTATCTCCGCCAGGATCGGCCCAGTAGAGGTGTTCCGCATCTTAGTTGATACAGGAAGCTCAATGAATATTTTTTTCAAACATGCCTTCAACAAAATGAAGTTATCAATGAAAGATGTATCCCCGTGCAATAAGCCTTTACATGGATTCACGAGGGAGGCCACGATGCCACTTGGACAGTTAGAATTGTTTGTTGAGCTAGGAAGTCACCCCCGATCCATCATCCAAAAGCAAACATTCATGTCGGTAGATGGACACTCTGGCTACAACGCATTTTTAGGGAGGCCTGTGTTGTCAGATTTCCCGATAGTCTTGGCCCCATGGTGCCTGAAGATGAAATTCCCAACTGATAACGGAATAGGAGAGCTAGAAGCCGACCAAGACACAGCTCGTGATTGCTACGTGACAGAACTCTGCCAAAACAAAAAGAAGGAAAAAGGTAAGAGCGTAGGGGTCGCCCTCTGCACCATAACTGCAGAAGCATAGCAATCAAAGAAGGCTCCTCCTCTCGAATATACTAGTGACCCTTTTAATGAGTTGGACCCCAGATAGAGAGGAGGAGGTCAACGCCGAGCCCGTGGAGGCTATGGAAAACACGAAAAAACAAGGCTTTTAAAGATAGGATCTCAGTTGAACCAGAACCTAAAAATCCAACTGATAGGATTTCTATGCAAGAACTTGGATGTGTTCGCATGGACCCACGAAGACATGGTGGGAATATCCCCAGAAGTAGCTTGTCATTCCCTCAATATTGACCCAGCCAAGATCCCGATCAAACAAAGGAAAAGAAGCATGGGGATAGAACAGTCAACTGCTCTTAACGAAGAGGTTAAGAACCTGCTCACCAACGGTTTTATCCGCGACGCCATTTACCCAAAATGGATCTCCAACCCGGTTTTAGTGAAAAATCCTAATGGGAAATGGCGGACCAGCATTGACTTCTCCAACCTCAATGATTCTTGCCCCAAAGATTGTTTTCCTTTGCCCCGGATCGACCAACTGGTAGATGGAACCGCAGGACATGAGTTATTGTCATTCATGGACGCATATTTAGGATGTACCTAGATCCCCATGCATGTGCCGGATCAAGACCATACTAGCTTCATTACGGATCTAGGCCTATATTGCTACAAGGTCATGCCCTTCGGGCTTAGAACGCCGGTGCTACCTATCAACGTCTAGTTAATAAGATGTTTGAGCAGCAAATTGGTCACTCCATGGATGTCTATGTCGACAACATGCTTGTCAAATCAAGAAGAGCAACAGATCATTTGAGTCACCTAGACGAGATGTTCCAAATATTACGCAAATACCAAATGAAGCTGAATCCTCTGAAATACTCTTTCGAGGTGTCTTCGGTAAATTCTTAGGTTTCATTGTGCATGCTAGAGGAATAGAGGCGAATCCTAAAAAGGTATAGGCTTTGAAAGACGTCAAAATCCTAGCCATGCAAAGGGAAATGCAGAGCATAAACGAGAAGGTAGCTGCTCTAAGCAGGTTTATATCCAAGGCCACAGACAAGTGCATCCCGTTCTTCGAAGCCCTCAAAAAGGATAAAGGAAAATTTGAATGGACAGATGAGTGCCACTCAGCATTTTGGAGTCTGCTAAAACACCTACAGAAGTCTCCAGTACTCTCCACTCTGCTAAATGGAGAAAGCCTCTACCTATACCTAGCTATATCCTCCAACGCACTAAGTGCCGCATTAGTGCGAGAAGATGATCGTATCCAAAGACCGGTATACTTCATTAGCAAGAGATTTACGGGGGTAGAAGCTAGATATCCAAAGATCAAAAAATTGGCTTACTGTCTGCTGATAGCATCCAGGAACTTACGACACTACTTTCAATCGCACTCCATTAAAGTTCTAACGGATCAACCTTTGAGGCAAGTCCTACATAAACCGTACACGTCTGGGCAACTGTTAAAATGGTGCATTGAGTTAAGCCAGTACGACATTACCTACCACCCACGCATCGCAATTAAGGGACAAGCCTTGGCGAATTTCATAGCTGAGTTCACAATGCGAGACTGGAGGCTGCGACAAGGGTAGAGTGTATAAATAGTTCATATTGGCTCGGTTTTCTAGCATGCGAAGAAAGAAGGAGGCAAGGGCAAGTAGGGGTTTAGAAACAGAATTACAGGACCAGATGCTTGGTTCGGCATTTGCAAAAATGTCAAATCAAACATATGGACTGGCATGCTGGACTAGATATTTGGTCCGACATCCTATGGTATACCGGACCATGTATCTGCTCCGGTATCCTTAAAGATGCCGGACCAAACATTTGGTCCGACATTCTCTGATATGCCGAACCAAGTATTTGGTCCGGCACAACACATCAATTGCCGGACCAAACATTTGGTCTGGCATGACAAACATGCCAAATCAAATGTTTGGACCGGCAAGTAAGGTACTCCAATGCAGGATCACCAAACCAGGCAAACTTCCTAACCTAAATGCCGATCTAACTGTCCCTGACTCAAATGCCGAACCAAACTTGGGAAGCTATAACTTCTCCTCTACACTTCACAACTCCACTCTATAAATACCGGAGCTTCTCAACAACAATGGGGACAAATTTTTTGGAGAAAAAGAGAGAAAACTCTGTTGAAAATCCATCACTTTGGCTACTTAAAGTTTTTACTCATTTTGAATAATCTTGTACTTGTAATCAAATCAAAGAGAGAATAATAAGATGGAAACTAGATGTAGGCACATTCGGGCTGAACCACTATAAAACTCTGTATTATTCACTTTCCTTATCTGCTTTCCGAACTTTGAACCTGTGAACTGTCTCTACACTTACTAAAATTCATTCCATTATGTGTTGGAACATTTAAATACCCAAAATCAATCAAATCAAACGAGAATTAACTAAAAAATCAAATCTAGAGGTGTTTGTCCAACTTTTGAGCAAACAGTTCATAAATTTGCTATATGATAACTACATCACGAGTTAAAAGTGTTGTATAAAATTTAAACAAGAACATTGAAAACATTTACTGAAAAAGAATAACGATACATGGTAAGTATATTAAATTCATACAACAACTATTTAAATTGATGTCAAACTCATGAATGGTTGTTGCTCCTTTTATTAGTTGTCGAAATGGTAAAGATTTTGCATTATAATAACTTCTTGATTTTGAACCGGTTATCAAACAATAACGAAAAAGTAAAATTATTTGATGTCAAACATCAAGTTGATTTCGTAGGGCATTAACTTCGATATTAAATAAGTCAATAATGGATTTCAGGTTAATTATAGATTATTCATTTCGTAAACAAGCTAGAAGCTCCCAGGTCGCTAAATCCATACCACCTATCTTCAATTAACCCATTAAGTCCCTCAATAACATAGCCATTCAAAGTTAAATCTGTTCATAAGAGGAACAAATATATGATTACACTAATAATCTAAAGATTAACAACAAAAACCAATTGTTAAACCACAAGGATCGATTCAAAATCAAAAAATCCCTAATTAAAACCCTAGCAGCAATTTGAGTGATTAATTTTTAATTTAACTTGTAGACTCAATTAATCAAAATAGAATCATACCTTGATCTTAGCTCTGATGCCGAAAGCTGAATTTTTTTGAATACCTTAGAGAATTTTAAAATTTATGCTCTAAGTTTTGAGATGCAGCCAAAAGAGGAAAAAGAAGACGATTGAGTATTAATTGGAAAGAAGAAGAAGAACAGGCACCATGGATTCATATTTAAATGAACGACCAGATCAAGAAAAGTATACCAATAGGAGGAAAGTGCCAATATTGAGCCAATACTTGAAAAGTCAATGTATCCTTCATACTAGGGGGGCCAAATGTTACTATAAACATTAATGCCGAAGATATGAGAACATATCAAAGTTAAGGATGTCATAAAAGACGCAAGAAGGCATACAAGAGAAAATAGCCGATATCAAAAGCATGAACATAGCATGTTGAAGTCCATGATATCGAAGACAAGAATCATACAATAAGTGGCGATGCATCTCAAAGTGTCTTGGAAGGAAGTCGAAATTAAAGCATGTCGCACCACTGAAAGCATCTCGTACCTGTATAAGAACGGTTGATGTCGAACCTCAAACAATGTCACACGTCATCAACAAAAGCAAGGGGGTTATATGAAAATTGACATCGTGGATTATCTACAAGGCAGGATGTCGCACTTCACCAATATGAGAACTGATGATGTCGCATACCATCTACTCTGCACTTCACCAACGTGATAAAGAATGTCATATCCCATTGATGTAAGTAAGGGATGTTGTTGCATACCAACAGTGTATAGAAGCATGTCGCAATTCTTCTGTGTGATTGGAGATGTTGTATATCATCGATGCCGCATTTCGTTTATATCGCATATCACCAATAAATGATGTTGTAGAGAACCAACGCTACACTTCATCAAGACAAGGATTAGTATCGAATTCTAGGTGATGCCACCTCCCTTTAATATCGTTAGTTATCAGCTTTCAAAGAATGTGAAAGGTGATATTGATGTCAAAGATCATTAGTATTTACCAGAGTTGTCGTGTATTACTAATGACGCACCTCATCAAAGAAAGAGTGCTGTCATGGACCGTTAATCTAGCATAATAGCACATCTAAACAGCGTAATGGGGGTTATTGAAGATCAACAACAGACAAAAGAATGCTATCAAACTGATGTCACAAATAATCAACCCTCAATGATATCGTAACTCATAAATATACAAAGGCATGCCAAAGATTATTGAATCAAACTGTAATGCCAAATACCATCGAGAAATCCATTGATGCCAAAAGCTAAGCATGCCGAAAGTGACACGTGGTAGCCATGCCGCACCACTCAACTCTTATAAATACGGACCTAGGGGGATAGAGGAAGGGACGATCAATTCTTCTCTCATTTCTTACTTTTTAAATTTTGTAACCCTAAATCAATTTGGGAATGTTTAGTGCCAATTGCAATCTTGCAATCCTTTTTGCAAATAAAGCCTTGTATATTTACAATCTTATAGCATATTCAATAAAGAGGCATGATTTCGTGACTTATGATTGTAGTATACATATGATTTTGACATGGCCTTGGCTTATAGAACATTTCAACATGATTTGGGTTTCACTATAGAAAATTTCTTAAATTATGACTTGTTTCTTTCTCAAGCACTTGTGGTTTCAATCATAACTTGCTTTGGATTTCCGAACACTCATAATTTTGAGATTAACATGGATTTGACATGGAATATGAGCATTCCAAACAACCTAGCCTAGGGTTATCCCATCTATTCCTCAATTAAGTCTCATTTTCCTTTCACTTCTTGGTGTTAACAACAAAATTCATTAATAATAAGCTTGTTTGCAAGCATCTTAAATATACATGAAATTCTATATGAGTGCAAAAATAACAGTTAAAAGTTTGACAACCATCTCCTATCATCAAATCTAGCAACCACGATGCAACCAAAAACCTATATTTTTAAAGGGAAAAATTTAATGGAGAAAAGCTCAAGATGAGAAACATTCATCTCTTATTCGGTTTTCCATGTGCTTTCTGCTGGGTTGTCTCCCTACCTACTCGAACCAACCCAATTTTCTTCATTACAAATTCTCTTAATACCATGCTCCATAAAGCAACGGTTTCAAGAGAGGGTTATGTGCTCTATTTCAACATCAATTAACCGATCAGGCTCTATTATAGAGACAATGTCGTGCAGATATTTCCTTAAGTATGGAACATGAAAGTCATCATGGACTCCCGCTAAGTAGTCTAGAACCTTTACCCAATAAGCAAGTTTCTCACATCCTCTTTAAATCAGAAAAGCCTAATGAATCTTGGCTCTAACTTCCTAGATGTGCCAAACCTTATAACGTTTCTAAGAGGGGAATCTTGAAGGAATACCATGTCCCTAACTAAAAACTCCAATCTCTGTCAGCATAGGACTCATAACGGTCATGTGCGGTCTTCATTCACTACCTAAACACTTCTACCTTTTCTAAGGTCCTCCAAGATCTGCGATGCAAGCTCTCAGCAAATTTTCTAAATTCAAATTCATTACCAAAGAAAATTGCAAAACTCCTCCAAAGTTAGCTAGTGAACAAAGGGTTTCTATCACAAGAATGCTAACTTGAACTCCATGTAGTCGCACCACTACCTTAAAATAAATCTAAGCTAGAGATGATGTAGTCATATTACTTCTAATGGGAAACATTATCCAGTCTACTATAACCTAAGTAGCTTAATTACTTTTAGGTAACCCATCTATAAATGCCATCGATATATGCTCTCAATTCCAAGTCGAAACCTCCAACGGTAATGACAATCCTCAAGGCATGCCTTGCTTAGCTTTAATCCTTTGGCATGTCAAATATCTGGAAACAAATTCAACGACTCTCCCTTCATCCTTGATTAATTAAAAAAATTCTCTTCATATCCCTATACACCTGATCACATTCGGGGTGAATGGTGACACTCTATAAGTTTTAGGTTTGAAGCACTCTAACCTAATTACCTTACTAACTTCTAGTCTTATCTTCGGTTTATCGCTAGTTAAGCATCCCTATGAAATTTCTTCTTTACGATGTTTTGCAATATATATTTAGCGGTCTAATCTAATCCATAAAACCAATACGGTGATAAAGCAGGAACACATCTTATAACACATCAAACACTTTTCCTCAAGAACTAGCGATTACAATCCAAAAACTCGAAATGTAAATTTTGCTGGAAGATGCCTTTAATTATTAGCCGGTGTTAGTGATGTTGGGGTCTAATGCTTCTTACTAATTTAAGATGTACATTCCTAGAATGTCATTCCACCATTGCACACCTTCCTTAATTTTCCTTCTTAGTTCTAACAAACATCCGTAACATCCGAAATTTTATCATTTTGATTTTGAATATTTAATTAATTTTAAATATTTAAATAATTGGATTTTAAAGTTTAATAACTTATATTCAAATATAGTGCTTATTTAAATATTTGAATGGTGAATTAAATATTAATCAAATGGATTTAATTGTTTTAGTCAACTCCTTTTAATTAATAAATAATGATGGTGGACTCATTTTGTAAATGTATTTACAATAATAAATAGTTCGAATAAATACTAAGAAAATCGATCGTTAATAAAATGGCTCGATTTTTATTGTAATATTTTTAATTTAATTTATAGGATTTTCCATAATTTTTAATTTGAAAAATATTTAAATTATCATTTGACATATTTTTTTGATAATAAAAGTGATATTTTATTCAAGTAGAGCACTCATTGTTATGTCTCAGGAGGCTCAAACCCATGGCCTTTAGAATCTTCGTCTAAAGTGTTACACCTCTAACCACTTGAGCTAGAGGTCCTTATCATTTGATGTATTTTAGCAAACGATGGTATTTCTATGATTTTATAGAATAAGATAACCAGTGTATATTATTTTTGTTCCGTGATCATATCGCATTTTGTACATGACCATATTTTGTTTTGTTGTTCGTGTTTCGTCTGCTAACGGAATTCTATGTAGTGAGATGCTAGAAATATTTGAATAAATCAAACCCAAACTTAGATTGTTAAAGAAACTTCTGGCTTTTCTTATTTTTCTTTCTCTCATTTACATTTTCATTCTTCTATAAACCAAAAGAAATCAACTCATCAATTTCAAAACTCAAAACAAAAGGATTTGCTATATGAAAAATTTAAAAGGTGGATTCTTTAAGTTCATGGTGTTGAGATCTACAAATCCATACTTGTTTTGTTGCGTGCGGTCATGTTTTGGTGAGTTCGAAGTGAGAGGCAGTTAGCTAGGGTTTAAGTCTGAGAGAAATTGAGCAGGTAATAGGCTTGGTCGTTGGTTCCATTGATTTTCTCGTATCGAATTACACCTTGTCCTGAAATTTGGTGGAACTCGACGTCGTTTTGGGTAGTGCGATATTCATTGGGTTAAGGGGGTTACTGTCTGAAATGACCCACTTAAATTTTTTTTTCTTTCAGTGGCCATTTAATTCAAGAAAATATTTAATTCAATTTTCTTCTATCCAGGACCCCTCTGCCAATATAAAAATATTGGTTTACTCATTTTATCTTGAACTTATATATGTGAAGATATATAAGTCATTTTCTACTTAAATCAGAGTACAGAAATTTTGAAGGTAGAAATCTATTTGAGTATTACTTAAAGGAAATACTCTCTACATAGCAACTGTATTACTCAAAACTAGATTTTTCCAAATAACTTAGGTTAATGCTTGACTATTGGTCTTATGTCTCAAGACTTATCACTTTACATAAATTCCCCTAATTTTATTACTGGATAAACTGTGCTTTTACTTGTGCATGTGTGTGTGCATGTTTCTGTGCATGTGTGTGTCAGTGGGCAATTCAGTGCCTTATTTTTCCTTGTTAACAAAAATTGTCTGAATCCATCTTATACTTTGGGTTATGAAACAGTTTTGAACGCTTGATTTAAAACCCTTGGTTGCTGGCTTAACTCAGACTCAAGAAAATGGCTATGTTAACCCTATTCAGTTTTGTACTATTTATTAACAAAAGACATGCTAATTTGTTTTCTTTTCAAAGCAACTCAAACCCTTTCTATCAGATTTTATTTTGACTTTAAACATGGGTTTTCTTATGTCAGTTCTTTAGATATACATACAAACCACAAATCCTTTCAATCTCAGATTTTCTACTAATATAGCCTAACTGTTCTTGAAGCTTAAAAATTCATTTTTCCTTAGCAAAGCATTTTGCAAAACAAAGCACATAGTTTAAGCTGATACATATAAGTTCAATAACTCCAAAACAACAATTAACAATACATTAGTTTCTCGAAGTAACTTTAAACAATAGATCTTAATTTAGCTCATCATGAATGTTTGATTTACTTCAGCAAAGTCTTTTTAAAACATAGCATCCAAATCTTAAGCAGTTAAACATCCAAAGCCTGATCAAAGCAATTCCTACTTTCCTGCAAAATCACCATGAGCTGCCCCATATGAATATGAGACACCCAATGGTGCATAAACACAAAAGGGTCAGACTATTTGTCTGGTATGAATAATCTAACTGAAAACATGATCTTATTCAATCCTATTTATATTCCAGTACTTTGCATGAATAAGAAACTCAGTATCTTCTGTGTGCATGTTTTTTTGTGAGGCTTGTGCATTCATATCAGTGTTAAACAGATTATTTATATATAATCACCATGACTTGATTCATAGAAAACAATCATAAGATTCATCAATAAAAAGCATCAAAAACCAACCAAATGCAGACATCAATTTAGTCATCATGCCCTTTTTAACTTTACTGGCCATCAGGGATTTTGCCCAGGCCTCTCCTGAATCTATTCCTAAAATTCATTATCAAATATAATAGGGTCTTTAGCTACTTTCTCCTTTTTAAACACACACCGCCTAGGACATCTCTCTGTTAACCCAGCACACTCAGGCCCCTGGGTATAAACATACCATGTGTGAGCTTGCAATGTTCCCCTTGCCAAGCTATACTTTGGTAGCCCTAAGATCCCAAGTCCTTAATTAAATTACTAAGTATTATTTCTTTTTCCATAACTTTGCTAATCCCTTCTGCATCTCACTTTTTAATCAGAGAAATATAAACAATGCAAGCAACATGTATTCGTCCAGAGTTTGGTAAGTTGTATTCTCAGAAGCAAACATTTAATCATGAAGAATAGGTATGGTTTCTTAGCACATTATTTTGACTATGAGTTTCAGTGGATCAAGATGTAAGTATATGGTCCTAAGTATTTTACTGGTTATCTTTTCTTACCTCTGGTTCAATCAGATTCATGGTCTGGCTAAACCACAAGTATATTTGATTTGGGTATTTCATAAAACATAGAAGCTCAGCACATGTACAACATTGCACTTCTACATTTTCTTTTGTTTTAATCAACATGAGACATGAGCAACAACACAATGTTACAGCCCCATATTTCTTTCTATCTTCAGACCATATACCCACCACTTGAATCCGGGGATTTTTATAAACAATTTTTATAAAGAAAACTTATAAAAGAAATCACTCCATCTCAAAGCTAACCCATATCACAGACAAACATTTTAAATCATGAATCCATGACTCTTATTTTTTGGGTAAATCAGATAGAGGTTTTACACTTAAACAAAACATTAACAAACCAAAGTCATCCAATCACAAAACATAACTTGTAAAAGAAAATGAATGATTAGTTCAAATAGGCTGCCTCAATGTTCAGGACTTAATGCCAAAGTTTTCAGTGAGGTTACTCACACTCAATTCCTTCTTCCTGAGCTTGCCTGCCTTTTGATCCTCTACCTTCCTCTAACTCTAATGGCTGGTGCTTCTTATTAATTTTTTTCTAGGTTAATGAAGAGCAAAATGTGTATGATCTTACTATACTAAGCCTTTTATATAAATCTTGGCTGTTACTAGGGTTTATGAAATTACCCAATGTCAGTTCTACCCCATACAAAACATAGCCTGCCTCTGGTTTGATTAAGAAAATTAAAAGGGTATGTGGTCCTTGTCTTCCTTATCAGAAATCAGCTTCTCTCTTTTAATTTTCCCTGGTCATGTCATATGCATGACTTCTTATATATATATATTTTTCTTAATAAAAGAAATTACTGAAAATAGATAGAGTGTTTGTTTAAGGACTCATGCCATTCCCATGTAACTTCTGTTTTCTTCCAGAAATTGGTTGACTGTGTATAACATATGTATACCTAAGTCTTTTATTTTTTTCTTTCTTTCCTTAAATAATTTTTAAGTTTATTTCAGCCTAGCTCTTATTTTCTTTATACCCTATTTTATTTAAAGACAAAATTCTATCTTCATGCATATGTATTTCTAAATTAGTTATTTTAATTTATCTATTGATTTCTGCTAAATTTTTATCACACAGAAATCTGTGTGCATGTGTACACTGTCTTGTGCACATGTACATGTTTTATACTATATATCTGCAAATCAATTTCCTATTCCTATTTTTCCAATGCAATTTCAAACAAATACAAACTAAATTAAATCATGAAATTACTCACAAAAATCAGGGTTATCACATATATCCCTCCTTTTAGAAATTGTGTCCCACAATTCTTTCATACTTAACTTAAGTATCATTTCTTCAGAAAAAATGAATTTTCTGATTTCAAAACCATTCTCAAACCAACCACTTATTTAAGCACTATGCATATCAATACAAGATAAAAATCACAATGCATATTCAACCAACACATTCATTAGTATATATATATAAATTTACCTTTTCCTCAATCAAACAGTTGTGGATAATCATTTCTGATTTTATCCTCCACTTCCCATGTGCAATCATTTGGGTCTAGACTCCATTGTACTTTTACTAATTTAATTTCTTTGTTTCTCAATTTCTTGGTTTCTCTAGAAACTATGCCCACTGGCTCCTTTTCATAGATCATTCTAGGATCAATCTGCACATCCTTAGAGGATTCTAGTATTGCTTCCTTATCATGAACCCATCTTCTTAGTTGAGACACATGAAAGACATCATGCATTGCTCTCATTTCTTCTGGTAATTCTAATTTATAGGCTACTGTCCCTATTCTTTCTAGAATTTTATATGGTCCTATATATCTAGGAATCAACTTTCCTTGTTTCCCAAACCTTAGAACCTTTTTCATGGGTGATATCTTAATGAATACATAATCCCCAACATCATATTGCACTGCCTTCCTTCTTTGATCTGCATATTTCTTTTGCCTATCTTGGGTAGAGGCAATTCTTTTTCTGATCAAAGCTATCTTTTCAGAAGTCTCTTTCACATTTTCTGGTCCTAAGACCACTTTTTCTCCTGATTCATGCCAACTTGAGGGTGATAAACATGGCCTTCCATAGAGAGCTTCAAAGGGGGCCATGCCTATGCTACTGTAATGGGTGTTATTGTATGCAAATTCAGCTAGATATATGTAATCTTCCCAGCTTCCTCCCCAATCCAATACACATGCTCTCAACATGTCTTCAAGCAATTTGTTCACAATTTCTGTTTGGCCATCAGATTGAGGATGGTATGCTGTACTCAAGCATAAATCAGTCCCCATTGCCTTGTGGAAACTCTGCCAAAACTTTGAAGTGAAAATGGTATCTCTATCACTTACTATTGTCTTTGGTATACCATGCAGCCTGACTATTTCTTTAATAAACAACTGGGCTAGGGTATTAGCATTTCTCTCTGATTTCACTGGTATAAAGTGGGCTGACTTGGTTAGCCTATCAACCACTACCCAAATACTATCATTTCCCCTCCTAGTTCTAGGCAAACCATCAATGAAATCCATTGATATGCCTTCCCATTTCCACTGTGGTATTTGCAAAGGTTGAAGCATTCCTGAGGGTTTTTAATACTCAGCCTTCACCTGCTGGCAAACCATACATTTTGATACATAGGTTGCCACTGCGCTCTTCATACCACTCCACCAATAATCTCTCTTGAGGTTGTGATACATTCTTGTGCTTCCTGGGTGTATAGTATATTTACTTTTGTGGTAAGCATCCAAGATTTCTTGCTTCAACTCATCAACTGCTGGAACACATACTCTTCCTCCTTTCTTCAAATGGCCTTGATCATTCAACTGAAAACCTTCCACTGCCTTACCATTTAATATCTGAGTCTTCCTTTCAAATAAAAATGGATCTTGGTCTTGTAGCCTTACAACTTTATCCTTCAATTCTGACCCCAGAGTAACAAAACTTATTTTTCCTATTTCTACATTCTCACTGCATAAGCTCATGTTTTCTATGTTATCACTTTCTATCTCTGAATCAATTAATAATGATAAAGTGTTAAACTCTTCTATCATTAATCTAGCCACTTTAGCATGTTGTCTACTTAGGGCATCTGCTACTTTATTAGCCTTACCTGGTGTGTATAATATTTCAAAATCATATGAGGCTAAGAGTTCAATCCATCTTTGCTGCCTCATATTTAATTCTTTTTGTGAAAACAAATATTTAAGTGATTTATGGTCTGTATATACTTCAAATTTTGCTCCTAACAAGTAGTGTCTCCATAGCTTAAGAGCATACACTATAGCAGCCAATTCAAGGTCATGAGTAGCATACCTTACTTCACTTGATTTCAACTGCCTAGAAGCATAAGCTATTACCTGATGTTGTTGCATCAACACTGCCCCAAGCCCTTGTCCACTTGCATCAGTATACACCACCAAGTTTTCATTTCCTTCAGGTACTTTAAGAATTGGAGCTTGTACCAATGCTTCTTTTAATTTCCCAAAGGCTTTTTCACACTCCTCAGTCCAAGTGAACACTTGATTTTTCCTAGTCAATCTGGTTAATGGAATTGAGATTTTTGCAAAATCCTTTATAAATCTCCTATAGTAACCAGCCATTCCCATGAATGATCTGACTTCAGTGACATTAGTAGGCCTTTTCCAAGCTTGCACTGCAATGACTTTGTTGGAATCTACGGCTATTCCTTTCTCTGATATAATATGACCTAGGAAATTCACTTCATTTTGCCAAAAAGTGCATTTTGAAAATTTGGCTTTTAAGTCTTCCTGTCTCAATTTCTCAAATACCATATGCAAATGATTTTCATGCTCTCTAGCTGACTTAGAATAAATTAGTATATCATCAATAAATATCAATACAAACTTATCCAAGTATTCTCTAAAAATCCTATTCATCAAATCAACAAAGTAGGAAGGAGCATTTGTCAAGCCAAATGGCATCACTAAAAATTCATAAAGTCCATATCTGGTGTTAAAGGTTGTATACTTTACACTTTCCTCTTCTACTTTCATCTGATGAAAGCCTGAAGCTAAATCAAGTCTAGAAAATATTTTTGCACCACTCAGTTGATCAAAGAGATCATCAATTCTTGGTAAGGGGTATTTATTTTTAACTGTGACTTTGTTTAATTCCCTATAGTCAATACATAATCTAAGGGATCCATCATGTTTCTTAACAAAGACTACTGGTGCTCCCCATGATGAGCTACTGGGTCTAATAAAGCCTTTTTCTTCTAGTTCAACCAATTGCTTTTTCAACTCCATCAACTCCTTAGGCCCCATTATGGTAGGTCTTTTAACCACTGGGTTAGCTCCTAGAATTATCTTGATTGAAAATTCAACTGGCATGTGGTTTGGAACTCCTCTTACTTCACCAAACACATCAACATATTGATTAACTATGGGGATCTCCTCTAATGCAGGCATGGGTTTTCCATTTGACAATGTAGAAAGGTTGGCTATACTTCTATTTTTGTTTGCCTCACAAAGAACAATTATTCTTTGTCCATCAGAAACTTTTAATGATATGGTGGATGTCTCCATATTTATGATAGCCTTATATCTACTCAACCAATCAACTCCTAAAATAATTCCTATGTCTGGATATTGCAACACATATAGGTTTGACTCAAACACATATCCTCCTATATTTAATCCCAGTTGCATGCACATCATACCCATAACACATGAACTACCTATAGGGCTTCTAATTAACAGTGGTTTATCAACAATCATACAATTCAATTTTAATTGTTGTGCAATATCATGAGAGATCAGTGAGTGTGTAGCCCCAGTATCATATACTACTGTTAAAGGTATTGAGTGAATAAGCAAAGTACCTTCAACTTGACCATGCTTTTCAACACTTGATCCCTCAGCTGCCTTGCCTTTCCCTTCCAAAGCCCCTAATTTTCCTTGCTTAAAATATGGACAATTCCTCTTTATGTGACCTTCCTTCCCACAATGGTGACAATTGAAGGATGCAGGCCTAACATTCGTGCATCTATTCTTCATGTGCCCCTCTTGGCCACAGTTATAACAAGTGATCTTCTTCTTAACTTCAGCAGTTTTGGTCTCTTCTGGTTTCTTGGTGGAAGCTACATCTGTTTTCTTTTTATCATAAGGATGAAACTTACCCTTCCCTTTCTTATTTTGATTACTCTTGAATGCTCTAAAATTTTCTCTGGCTTTATCATGCTGTTCAAAGCTCAGAGTCAGATCCAAAACTTGATCAAATGTCTTGTCCTTATATGGCAGCATAGCTCTACTAAGGCTGGCATTCAGTCCTTAAATGTATCTGCCATTTTTAGCTGCTTGAGTTGTGATAAGCACTACACCATACTTGGCTAGTGATTCAAACTTCTGTGTATACTCAGTAACACTCATAGCCCCTTGCCTTAATTTGATAAATTCTTCTAGCAAAGATTCCTTGGCTGATGCAGGGACAAATCTACCCTCCAACATTGCTTTAAATTGATCCCATGTCACTTCTCCTTCAGGTCTTCCAGCTATAATAACCTCCCACCAATCCAAAGCTGCTCCTCTCAATTGCCTGGATGCAATTTGCCTCTTCCTTTGGTCTCCAACTTAGATATATGTAAAAATTCTATCCAAGATTCTGAGCCAATTTTGAACTCCCATGATCCCTTCTGTTCCATCAAAAGTTTTTCCTCCAAGATTGGTAAAGGTCTTGAGTAGTTTGGAAAGCTCCTCATGTGGATTTTCCTGCCTGTTTCCTACTCCATCCCTTATGGCTCTTATGAAATCTTGCATATTCACCATTGGTGGTTCACTTGATCCTACCTCTTGTTGTCTGGGTCTTACCATAGCTCTATGAATATAACACTTAGGTTAGTCTGTTTTGCCTAATGCTCTATAGATTAATTCATTTTAATCTATCACTTATTCTGTCATAATAGATATCAATAGTGTAAACATTGACAAACAAAACATCCAAAGCAGTAAACACTTCTATACATCCAATACAAACAAGTTCACACAAAATTTTGCTATGTTATTTAGCAACATAGCTCTGATACCAAATGAAATGACCCACTTAAATTTTTTTTTCTTTCAGTGGCCATTTAATTCAAGAAAATATTTAATTCAATTTTCTTCTATCCAGGACCCCTCTGCCAATATAAAAATATTGGTTTACTCATTTTATCTTGAACTTATATATGTGAAGATATATAAGTCATTTTCTACCTAAATCAGAGTACAGAAATTTTGAAGGTAGAAATCCGTTTGAGTATTACTTAAAGGAAATACTCTCTACATAGCAACTGTATTACTCAAAACTAGATTTTTCCAAATAACTTAGGTTAATGCTTGACTATTGGTCTTATGTCTCAAGACTTATCACTTTACATAAATTCCCCTAATTTTATTACTAGATAAACTGTGCTTTTACTTGTGCATGTGTGTGTGCATGTTTCTGTGCATGTGTGTGTCAGTGGGCAATTCAGTGCCTTATTTTTCCTTGTTAACAAAAATTGTCTGAATCCATCTTATACTTTGGGTTATGAAACAGTTCTGAACACTTGATTTAAAACCCTTGGTTGCTGGCTTAACCCAGACTCAAGAAAATGGCTATGTTAACCCTATTCAGTTTTGTACTATTTATTAACAAAAGACATGCTAATTTGTTTTCTTTTCAAAGCAACTCAAACCCTTTCTATCAGATTTTATTTTGACTTTAAACATTGGTTATCTTATGTCAGTTCTTTAGATATACATACAAACCACAAATCCTATCAATCTCAGATTTTCTACTAATATAGCCTAACTGTTCTTGAAGCTTAAAAATTCATTTTTCCTTAGCAAAGCAATTTGCAAAACAAAGCACATAGTTTCAGCTGATACATATAAGTTCAATAACTCCAAAACAGCAATTAACAATACATTAGTTTCTCGAAGTAACTTTAAACAATAGATCTTAATTTAGCTCATCATGAATGTTTGATTTACTTCAGCAAAGTCTTTTTAAAACATAGCATCCAAATCTTAAGCAGTTAAACATCCAAAGCCTGATCAAAGCAATTCCTACTTTCCTGCAAAATCACCATGAGCTGCCCCATATGAATATGAGACACCCAATGGTGCATAAACACAAAAGGGTCAGACTATTTGTCTGGTATGAATAATCTAACTGAAAACATGATCTTATTCAATCCTATTTATATTCCAGTACTTTGCATGAATAAGAAACTCAGTATCTTCTATGTGCATGTTTTTTTGTGAGGCTTGTGCATTCATATCAGTGTTAAACAGATTATTTATATATAATCACCATGACTTGATTCATAGAAAACAATCATAAGATTCATCAATAAAAAGCATCAAAATCCAACCAAATGCAGACATCAATTCAGTCATCATGCCCTTTTTAACTTTACTGGCCATCAGGGATTTTGCCCAGGCCTCTCCTGAATCTATTCCTAAAATTCATTATCAAATATAATAGGGTCTTTAGCTACTTTCTCCTTTTTAAACACACACTTCCTGGGACATCTCTCTGTTAACCCAGCACACTCAGGCCCCTGGGTATAAACATACCATGTGTGAGCTTGCAATGTTCCCTTTGCCAAGCTATACTTTGGTAGCCCTAAGATCCCAAGTCCTTAGTTAAATTACTAAGTATTATTTCTTTTTCCATAACTTTGCTAATCCCTTCTGCATCTCACTTTTTAATCAGAGAAATATAAACAATGCAAGCAACATGTATTCATCCAGAGTTTGGTAAGTTATATTCTCAGAAGCAAACATTTAATCATGAAGAATAGGTATGGTTTCTTAGCACATTATTTTGACTATGAGTTTCAGTGGATCAAGATGTAAGTATATGGTCCTAAGTATTTTACTGGTTATCTTTTCTTACCTCTGGTTCAATCAGATTCATGGTCTGGCTAAACCACAAGTATATTTGATTTGGGTATTTCATAAAACATAGAAGCTCAGCACATGTACAACATTGCACTTTTACATTTTCTTTTGTTTTAATCAACATGAGACATGAGCAACAACACAATGTTACAGCCCCATATTTCTTTCTATCTTCAGACCATATACCCACCACTTGAATCCGGGGATTTTTATAAACAATTTTTATAAAGAAAACTTATAAAAGAAATCACTCCATCTCAAAGCTAACCCATATCACAGACAAACATTTTAAATCATGAATCCATGACTCTTATTTTTTGGGTAAATCAGATAGAGGTTTTACACTTAAACAAAACATTAACAAACCAAAGTCATCCAATCACAAAACATAACTTGTAAAAGAAAATGAATGATTAGTTCAAATAGGCTGCCTCAATGTTCAGGACTTAATGCCAAAGTTTTCAGTGAGGTTACTCACACTCAATTCCTTCTTCCTGAGCTTGCCTGCCTTTTGATCCTCTACCTTCCTCTAACTCTAATGGTTGGTGCTTCTTATTAATTTTTTTCTAGGTTAATGAAGAGCAAAATGTGTATGATCTTACTATACTAAGCCTTTTATATAAATCTTGGCTGTTACTAGGGTTTATGGAATTACCCAATGTCAGTTCTATCCCATACAAAACATAGCCTGCCTCTGGTTTGATTAAGAAAACTAAAAGGGTATGTGGTCCTTGTCTTCCTTATCAGAAATCAGCTTCTCTCTTTTAATTTTCCCTGGTCATGTCATATGCATGACTTCTTATTATATATTTTTTTCTTAATAAAAGAAATTACTGAAAATAGATAGAGTGTTTGTTTAAGGACTCATGCCATTCCCATGTAACTTCTGTTTTCTTCCAGAAATTGGTTGACTGTGTATAACATATGTATACCTAAGTCTTTTATTTTTTTCTTTCTTTCCTTAAATAATTTTTAAGTTTATTTCAGCCTAGCTCTTATTTTCTTTATACCCTATTTTATTTAAAGACAAAATTCTATCTTCATGCATATGTATTTCTAAATTAGTTATTTTAATTTATCTATTGATTTCTGCTAAATTTTTATCACACAGAAATCTGTGTGCATGTGTACACTGTCTTGTGCACATGTACATGTTTTATACTATATATCTGCAAATCAATTTCCTATTCCTATTTTTCCAATGCAATTTCAAACAAATACAAACTAAATTAAATCATGAAATTACTCACAAAAATCAGGGTTATCACACTGTCCAGGTTGCATTTTGAATGGGTTGGTCGAGTTCAACATAGTGGTGTCAAGGAGGATGCTTTCGAAAAGAGAGAGTCAGCGGGTGTGTTGGTGCATCGAATCGTTCAGAGATGGAGGAGAATTTGGCATTTTGAAGGATTGATGATGGTGCGTGTATCGGTTATGCACGTATTTATATATTAGGGAAGGAGGAGGGATTGATTAATAATGGTTTTAAAAAAAATAATTAGCAAATTAATTTTTTTAATTAACTTGATTCTTATAAAATCAATATCTTGATCATACGAGGTCGGATTTGAATGTGGTCTTTTGCGTTATGCTCGTAGAAGCGAAAACTATGCATTGAAATTGGACTCATTGAATTTGGAGCTAGTCGAATTTTAAGCTAAAACCGAATGCCTTTCGATTTTAGACTAAACCAGAACACGAAAGCGTCAACTTTCGGTGAGTTTACTCACCTCTAAATAAACTATATGGTATTGGTGTTGCTATATATTATTGTTTAATGCTTGGATGATAGTTGATAGTTTTAATGAAGTATAAGTTAATGATAAAATTATAGTGATTTAATTTAATTACGTTTAAATTATTTAAATTAGTTATACTTCGCTTGTGATATCTATTTAGCAGAATAAAATATCGTTATGCTGTAATTAAATCGAATAGATTATTTTGGACATCTATCGAGCAGAATAAATCACCTTTCTGTGCTTGCAAACTAAAAATATTATTCTTGGAGTTAATTAATATATCGGTTAATTAATAAATGATATGTTAGCTATTGATTGCCAATTGTTGATAATAATATGTTTTTTTATTACTGTATGATTGTTTGTTTGGATTTGAGTTCCCACTTAAAAAACGGATTGCATGAATAACCATTGTTTTCCAGGGGATTTTTGTAGAGAGACCCTAAGGGGTTTCTCACCATTATCAATCTACTGTTATATGCATCTTACTTATATTCTTATGTGGTTTATATTAATGTTTGGTTGAAATATTTATGATATACAGTTTGATTTGTGTAAGTGTCATTGCATTGATTATCGTTGTACCATCACTTATGAAATATCATCTCGTTAATTGATATTGTGCTTGTACTTTTACAAAATAAATGTTTGGTCGCGTTTTTGCATTTTGATAGTTGTTTAAACTATATTTTCAAGTATTTTGAGAATTTTGAAATAAAGGGTAAGTATTTTTTTTAAATTTACAAAAAGATAATAAATTTGATTGATTATCTTTCTAGATAATTGATATTGTTTTAAATTTCTAAAAAGGTTATGAATTTGATTAATTATCTTTCAGGATAATTAATATTGTTTTAAATTTATAAATAGATTATAAATATGATTAATTATCTTTCGGGATTATTAATGTTGCTTCAAACTGTAGAAAGATTGTAACTTTGATTTATTATCTTTTGGTATAATTAATGTGGTTTTAAATATATAAAAAATTATAAATTTGATTTATTATCTTTTGGGATAATTAATGTGCTTTTAAATTTTTAAAAGAGTTATATCAATTATCTTTCGGAATGATTGATATTGTTTTAAATTTATAAAGATATTTTAAAATTGATTTATTATCTTTCGGGATAAATAAAACGTTGTTTTAAAGTTATAAATGATAGTTTATAAATAATATTTTTTTAAAAAGGAATGTTTAAAATAAAGCTAAGTGTAAATTGTTTTGGGTTTATAGTAAATGATGTTTAAACGACATTTTGTTTATGAACCTTCTTTTTAATATACTTAAAAATATAATTTGCTCTTTAGAAAGAATATTTTAAAGAGTGTTTTTAGAAGTGTTTTAAAAATATTTGTGGTGTGAAAATCAAGCATAAGTATGAGTCAAATACTTTAAGAGATTTAATTAGCATATACAATCATTTTGTTATTCCCGGTAGTTGATTTACCGACTATCGATTCTGCTATCTTCTTTGTGTTCGTCGATTCAAGACAATTCTGTTGCTTGTTTGGCGCTTTTAAACTCTTGCTATTCTTAGAGTTAAAAATGCTGTCGAGTCAAGGTAGGAAGCAACACTGCCTTATCTAGTCCGGCTTCATTGTTTTCCTCGGAGTAGTACTAGTTTATTTTCTGACAGTTGATTCATCGATAATCGATTTTGATATTCTTTGTTGGAAATGATGGTAAGATTGGCACGGTTCGGCTTGTACATTTTCTAAAAGCCATTGTAGTTTTCAAGTATATTTTCTAAAGGTATACTTTTATTAATAGAGGTGCACCCACCTAGTCATTGTTGAGAAAAAAATTCATTTTCCTTATTTGATTCAGATCTTGGAATCATTTTCCTATTTGCATCGAGAAGTGCCTGAAGCTCTTCTCGATGTTTAATTATTCGTTTCCATTCTTTCAAGTCCGATTTTATTTCAACTTGCTCCCATTCTTTCATCTATGGATATTTTTCTTGTGAGGTAAAACCCATTCCATGTTTAGCGGTTGGTCTCGTAGAATTATTATGCATTCACGATATTTTTGAGTTTTCTCACGTTGGGTTTCCAAACTGATCCGAATATTATTTTATTATATTGCTCAGGTCAGACTGAGTATTTTTTCAAGTTGTCTTTGACGGGACATGGAGCTCATGGAGTAGAGTTGGATGTTCACCTGCCGTTATTTTTGGTGTATTATTATGTATACCCACACGCAATTGTAAGGTCATGAAGTTATTGTTTGTACCAATATTGGGCATAACACTCTTCGGATGTAATTGAAGAGATTAGAATGAAGAAAATAAATGGAAAATGAGGCTAATCTAACAATCACACTAAATAAAATAAGCAAAAATAGAAAAAGACAAGAGTTTATAGTGGTTCGGCATTGTAGCCTGCGTCCACTTTGAAGAGTTTTTTGTTTATTGATGATACTCAACTGAGTTACAATAGTACAAATCACTAGTACTCAACTTACAATGGAGTTTTAGCAGAGTAACGGCATGGAAGAGCAAAAAGTCCTTTTTTAGTAGGCGTAGGGGTGCTATTTATAGGAGTAGATCTAGAAATATCTCCCTCAAATCTCAAAACACCTCTTCTCACATGTGTGTGGGCCCACTAGATCGATTGGGAGTTGTTTTGGGATCGATTAGGGATCAATCCATGTGCACTTCGTATTGATCAAGGGATGGCCCAATGGAGATGTGATCGATCATGGTAGTGCTTCAGTTGATATGCAAGCTTCTATGAAAATTTCATAGCATTTGGACTTGTAGTTTGAGAGATATGATCGATCCAAGGTTGATTTGCAAGCAGTCTAATGGACTCATATTGATACATTCGAATCGATCCTCTTCGTATCGATACCTTGCATATCAATCAGTTGTGTGTCGATGACGTGACGCTAGAGATCCACATTTCGTGCTTAGAGATTGTTTCCTTTGGTTTGGTTGTGCCTTTCGTATCCATCCCACACATTGTCTTATGTATCGATGTTATTCCCTTACCTTCGTATCAATCAAATGAGCGATCAATACGAAACATACAGCTGATTGATATGAAACGGTTGGGTACAAAGCAGATGGATACAAATCAGATGGATACGAAATGGAGGGATGTTGGGTGATGGATATGAAGTAGGATGGATACGAAGTGAACAAATTTCATATGGATCTTGATCGATCCATAACTTGAGCATACGAACTCCGATTGACCTGAAATTTGAAACGTTGCCTTTCCTAGCTTTGCTTGTTTATCATGCTAATTGTAGATCGATCCAGACTCGGACTAAGTTTGCCTATATCCATCATGGATCCATAAATATCTGATCGTTGGGACTGATTGTCTCTAGTCTCTAGTCAAGTCCTTGGTGTCATGGCTTGCCAAAAGGCGGGATGACATTTGCCCCCTAATGTACATCCTGTGTGAACATGACATGCTTTGAAAAGCTACAATCTTTATTCTGAAAAAACTCTATCTAATTCGTTGAACAGTTGTTGTCTTTTCTTCAAGAGATGTAACCTTTGATTAATTTACAGTAGTATAAATGTTGAATTATAGACTGCCAATGATCATGCAGTTTTATGTTGTAACTGAGGGTTGAGTGCTAGCAATTTGTTGTCCATTGTTCTGGTTGTCACCAGGTGAGCATTCGATTCCTTTTAACTTTGAAAATCAAATGTTAGTTTAGCACACATGCACGTATGCTAACCTGACTCTCGTTCATGTTTGTACGTTCACGGGTCGTTGTGAAATTCCTTTGTTCTTGTTTGGATCGAGTCTCATATCGATCCTCTCCTGGATCGATATGAAACTCGAGTTGTAACCATGATTGATGGTTATCTTAATTCATTCCTTCATATCTATCCTCTCCTGAATCGATTTGGGATGCATGAATGAGGGCTTCGTATCGATGGCTATCGACATGAAATAGACTGAGTACGGCATGCTGCGTATCGGTCGATGCAACAGATGGTTTCTTGAATTGATTGATACGAAAGTGGTGTTTCGTAACGATGGAGTTGAACAGTCCAGACATAACCAGGCAGTTGTCTTCATATCGATGGATATGAATTAGTGGCCTTCGGATCGATCAACATCGATGGATACGAACTGCTGACTTCATATTGATGGATACGAAATGCTAAGCTCTGGACTGCCTTGCGTTGATGGATACGAAATTGAATCTTTGTATCGATGGATTGTTAACCGCTTCTATAGGTAATATGACTGGAATTCTTCGTATCGTTCAAAGCTAGGAGTATTTTTTGCACATGTATATGATTTTGAAGTTTTAAGGAGGATCCATCATTTTTCATTCCTCCATTCAGGAAGAATTCCTATTATAGATAGTCTTTGATAGGAGTCATCCATCACTCCTTTCTACCTCCATCTCTAAGATCTAGTTGATCTTCATCTGTCAATGCTTGGAATAATAAGTATTTCAACTAGGACAAAGTCTATTTGTCACGCATCCCCATAACTGGCTAGCTTGGCTAGTGACTTGGCTTTTTTCATTTTGTTCTCTGAGGATGTGTTTAATGGTGTAATACTCGAAGTCGGCTAGTAGCACTTTGACCCAGCTGAGATAAGGAGCAAGACGTTGCCCCCTAGTCAGATAATCTTCCCTGACTTGGCATACCACTAATCATAAATCACATAAGATATGTAAAGTTACCACTCCTAGTTCTCTTGCAAACTTGAGCATGGCGACCAAGGCTTCATACTCAGCTTAGTTATTTGTTGCAGGGAAGTTGAGTTTCAGGGCGTAGCAGATCGATCGTTCCTCAAGAGTCATTAACGCAACTTCGATGCTAGAAAACCGATTATTGGAAGTTCCATATGTCTGCATTCTCCATCGGTTGGACTATTCTCCACTGCTCTTCGAATAATCATCTAACGTAGTGAATTCAGATACAAAGTATGCCAATGATTGACCATGGATAGCTCTCTGAAAGAGATAAGTGATATCAAATTGGTGTAACTAGATATTCCATTTGGGTAACCTTTCGGACATCTAAGGTTGTTATAGGACCTATCGTAACGGCTGGTCGGTATAGACATTAACAGGTTGAGCTTGTCAATAGCTTGCTTACATCATACACTGGTCTTCGGATCCATTTCTCGCGATGCTTATGGAGCGCATTGACATGGCACAATTGATGTATAAATCTTCACGATCCAACGTCTTGGGTAAAATGGGAGGTCTCTCTACACGATCTATTAGAGCTGGAATTGCATCAATGCAGTTGTTAGTCCATTCAAAAGTTCTCTTCCCACTTTTGGTCAGGTTGAAGAAGAGAATACATTCGTAGATGGCCCTAGAGTTGAATTAGCTTAGGACGATAATCTTCTGACTTAGGCTCTGTGCCTACTTGGTTGTCCTCGATACATGGATGTCTCTAATTATCGGAATTTTCTGGAAATTAGCCTCGATTCCACGAGAATTGATGATGAAAACAAAGAATTTTTCCGATGCAACGCTGAAAGAGAATTTCAAAGGATCGAGTTTCATCCTGCATTTTTTAGAGAGCACTGAATGCCTCTGCAACTCATCGATGTGGTCGTTTAATAGTTGTGATCTCACGAGCATATTAACCACATATACTTTCATCGATCGGCTGATCTAATTTTTGAACGATCTGTTAACCGTTCTTTAGTAAGTAGCACCAGTGTTCTTAAGTTTGAATCCGAGGATTACAACATAGCACTATAGGCCCAGGTCAGTAACGAAACTGTTGTATTCCTGGTCTGGGACATGCTTCAGTATATGATTGTATTTGGAGTTTGCATCCATGGAAGCGATTTATTTATGTCCAATGGTTGAGTCCACTAGTTGGTTGATCCTTAGAAGTGGAAAGCTTTGCTTTGTCATGCCTCATGAAAATCTGAGTAGTCGATGTACGTCTGCCACTCTTTGTTTGTTTTTCCCATAAGTAAAGGATTGGATACTCATTTTGGGTAGAGGGCATCGTCGATAAACCCATTGGTTTTGAGTAGATTCGCCTCCTCTTTAAGTGCAGCAGATCTCTCTGGATCCACGTCGCATCATTTTTATTCACCGAGACATGCTTTGGGTCGACTTTTAATGCAGGGTTCTCAATGGCTGGCAAGAGTCCCCACATATATATATGAGATTGAGTCCAAGCAAACACATCAAGATTCACCTGGAGTATAACAGTTCAATCTTTCATTATCATTGCGCTGAGTTCTGATCTGATCTTCAATACTCGTGATGGGTAGTAAGCGCTTCATGTACTTATTTGCACTGGTTAATGATCAACCTTATAGGCACGTTGAATCAAAGGCTTAGTGAAGTTTAACCTTGTATTGCGTGCTGCTGCATAGCTGGCTCCAGCTATGAGTTTGAATCTACTTGTGTCTTTGAGTGATGCACTTTCTATTCAATGTACTCGCGATCCATTGCTTGTTGTAAGGATCGGAATGATGATCAGTTGCCTATAAGTCTGGGCATTGGTCCGATGATTCCATCTCTAAGCATCCTTTCGGTCGTAACCTCAAGTTACTATAAATACTAGGCACGAGTCATAGGACCGAGTAGTCGTATCCAGCTCTGGGATGATCACACTCGTGCCCCCAGTCTTGGGTTTATGGACGTATTGTGCAAATGGTCGAGTCTATCCCCTGCTATGTTTATACTGTAGTACAAGCTGTAAGAGCCAGAGTTGTTTGATGAACGATCAAATCACATTCATATTATTTCTCGCACTTGCCCCCAAGTCTGGGGATTATCTTGATAAGTAGCAAGGTAGATCACACTACGCTATAAATGGCCTTCTGCAACACAAAAAAAATGTTGGCTCGGGCCCGAAAAATGTTGCCATAGGTCTATGGAAACACTTTTAGGGTGATGCAATTTTTGCCGTTGCCTTAGACCTCAAAGGCAACATTTTGACTATTTAAGGCAACATAAGTAATATTGTTCCAATAGAACCCTATTTGGGTCTATAACAACACCTATAGGTATCTGTAGCAACATTCCAAAAATGTTGCTATAAATATTAACTTTCTGAAGTTGTGGGGCCCACAATGTAGAGCATATTTGATTTTTTAATAGAAATAAATATTTATTTAATAAAATGCTATTACACAGAATTTGATATTCAAATAGTAATTTATTTAAATAAATATTTTATTTCAACATTTAAAATAGTACAAATTCCTAACTCCACTATTTTACAATTCAATGATATATAACACTGATATTCACATATACAGATATTCCTCACTACATCACTCAGTTCACTCATTACATATGCAGTTTCAATTTATACAGACACCGACACTGACAAATATATGACGAGCCGAAGGCGAGCCGAGTAGCGGGTCCGAGCGCAGCGCCGGCGGGGGTCCGGGGCCCCGCAGTCCCGGCGGGGATCTCGAACAATTGGGCACCGCCTGATTCATCCGATTTCGGAAGATTGAGCCTTCTTTGAAACGACGTAAAATGATGCACAAATGAAGACTGAACTTAGAAAACCCGCAAACCCCATCCTCAGAAACTTCATCACCCATCGGAACTACTGCCCATCTACCACTTACCTGAAACACGATTGCCTGAAACACTGACCATCTACCAAACACTGACCACACTCCCAACCTCATTCACAAAACATCCACTCACTGCCTCATCAAATTACATCATCAACAACACCGCCTGGAAGTAGCATCGACATACCATCCTCCATCACCGACAATCACCGCCTCATCCAAACCACAGTTCACTCATCCAAACTTCCTACTAGACAGCAACTCCTTCTACTTGAACACTACCAAACTTCAACCTCTACACTGCCACCATCCACTCCCCAAACTGCTGCAACTTACATCCCCTGCAGCCCTTAACCTATGCCAAAACACTCACCAAACCTCATTACCAACCCGCTGCCACTGCCAACTAAAATCTCACAGTTCCAAATCTTCACCCAAACCCACACATACTTCTAAACCACCAGCCTCCATCCTCTAATTGCCTTACCAACAAACTATTTCAGTTGCCAAATTCGACTTCAGGTTGCCAAATCGTCTAATCGCCTAATCACCTAATCACAATCGCTGGTTACCCATTCCGACAACCCAAACTTTCACACTACAAATTCGCAACAAAATCAACAAACCCAAATCCGAACCCCGAACCACCTCCAAAGCACAACTGAAATCGCCTGCAAACTGTCGTATCTCCTCTATACACAAATCGACAAATCCTCACTCAAATTCCTATCTCAGCAAACCCGAATCTTCTCTATACACAAATGCAACCTCTGGCAACAGTAGTCTCGCTCACCTCAGTAGACGATAGACATTTCCAGATCTCGGCAACAAAGCAAATGGCGCTCGACATGTAGGCAAACAGCAGCGAAATTGGGGGTGAGAACGAAATGGGAACGAAGCTTGTCTGAGATCACTATCAAACTTTGAAAAAAGGACGAGATTTTGTTTTTGGAAGAAAAAAAAAGGAACAAAAATATGATTTGGAAATTAGTGATTTGGAAATTGGGGGTGAGAACGAAATGATATGAAAAGTAAAGCAGGAAAACGAAAATTTGGGACAAATTATAGTGGTGATCCATTTTAACAATCAGATTAAATGTAGACCGTTGGATCGTATTCACGCGGATTGCTAATTTTATTAATTTTTTAATTTGAATACATCTATAGCAACACTATATAAAAATGTTGCATCGTGTTACACTTGTTTAGCTAGAGCAACACATTTTTATGGCTAAGGTAACACCAAAAATACAACGTTGCAGTAGGACCAAAATTTTATATCTATCGCAACATTTTAGCTGGCAACACCTTGCAAAAATGTTGCAGAAGGTCATCTATGGCGTAGTGTCATGTATGCTTCAATTTCATATTCTATCCCGTTGAACCATGGGATCGAGATAATTAATGGAAGGCTGAGTTGTGCCAATCCTGCATTATGTTCTAGTTCTTTCCTCTAGGTGGAATAATTCGTTGCTTCGCCGACATTCAGACATGAGCTAAGTTCTGGACGGTCAATCACATTCACTTTGCTGCTTATGTCGCCGTACTCTGGGCAGAAACTGAAGAATGAATCGTCCAGTCAGATCCAATGCAGGATTGATGCTTCCCTTGTCAGATCCAGGGCAAGAATCAGTGTGCAGATGTTTAGGTTGCGCTTGTTTTGAATTAATGTTTTAGTCAGATCATGGTAAGAGTCAATGAATGAATGGTCATGTTGCATTCATTTGGAGTTGGGCGATCAACCACATCCATTTCAATTTACATTCTCCCGTCAGATCTAGGGATAAAGTCAGCTCAAATGTAGTCAGGTCATGCTCATCCGGTCTTATGTTCTTCCTGACGGATCGTAGGAAAGTGATGGAAGATGAATGGTCAAGTCATACTCATTCATGGTTTATTCTTCTATCAATGCTCTAGTGGTCAAGGTATTCGATGGACATTCGGGTCACATCAATTTGTAGTCAATGAGGATGGATATTGACCGTCGATTTAGTGGGATAATATAATAAGCTCGGATCACATTGCATGTTGATCAAATATGAAAATTCCAGATCGATATTGCCGTCGATCCGGCGGTACGATATAATTGGTAGCCCGTAACTTCGGACGTCATTCTGATTGGTTGGCATTAAGGCCTCCTTGTAGTCGTTGCCTTAAGTTGTAAAGGATGCTAAGCTGGAGATGTAATGAGGTACCTTTCTCTTCTTTCAGTGATCTATACTTCTGCCCCTAGTCTTGGGTTTGCAGAGTTAGTTTGTGGATGGTCTAATTGCATCTGTAGTAAGTTTATACTCCACCTGTCGAGTTAGGTCAGAGTTGGTGAATGAATGGTCGAATCACATTCATTCGTTTGTCTATGCTTGTAGTCGCACTCCAGGGATCAGAGTTAGTTGAAGGGCCATTAATCACACCTATTTGATGTTTATACCCCAGTCCACACTCTGAGGACTAAGAGTTTTTGCAGAAAATGGTTGGATCGCATTTTCCTCGGTTAATTCGTCTGCCCCTAGTCAAGGGAAAAAGTTGAAGTGCGGTCGGTCACAATATAACAACTTTAATTTGATGTTTCTCCCACTGAATTATAGGAAGGAATTGATTGGTGGGTAGTTGGGTCACACCCGTCCGTGTTCCGTGCATAACCTATCGGATCACAAGCAAGAGTTAGCGGATGAAAGATCATGTCACGTTTATTTGCGATTGGATGGGTAGTCACATCCATTAAGAACAGGATGTCCAACTAGGCCCGTTATGCAAATCTGCCTCTCCCTGTCGAATTAAGAAAGAAATTTTGTCTTGTAGGGTTGCAATGCATCCCTATAAATTTATATTGTGTGTCCCGTGTCGAGGACAAGAGTTGATGTAGGGACGATCGTGTCATGCCCGCTTAGTGCTGGATGGTTGGATTGCACCCGATTTTGTGTGATTAGTGCGCCCCCAAGTCAGGGGAAGAGTTGGAAAGCGGACGGTCGAACCACATGCACTTTTTATACTACAGAATTTTCTGAGGAATCAGAGTTGTTAGATGGACAGTCGAATCGCATCCCTTCTGGTATTTATATTCCAATCCATGCTTTGAGGATTGAAGTTGGCTTATGGATGGTCAGTCACACCCATTTGGTGTTTACACTCCAATCCGCGCTCTCGGAACCAGAGTTAGTTGATGGGTGGTCAGTCACACCCATATGGTGTTTATACTCCAGTCCGCGCTCTCGGGACCAGAGTTGGTTGATGGGTGGTCAGTCACACCCATTTGGCGTTTGTACTCCAGTCCGCACTTTCGGGACGAGAGTTGGTTGATGGGTGGTCAATTACACCCATTGGCGTTTATACTCCAGTCCGCGCTCTCGGGACCAGAGTTGGTTGATGGGTGGTCAGTCACACCCATTTGGAGTTTATACTCCAGTCCACGCTCTAGGGACAAAAGTTGGTTGATGAGTGGTCAGTCACACCCATTTGGCATTTATACTCCAGTCCGCGCTCTCGGGACGAGAGTTGGTTGATGGGTGATCAGTCACACCCATATGGCGTTTATACTCTAGTCCGTGCTCTCGGGACCAGAGTTGGTTGATGGGTGGCTAGTCACACCCATTTGGTATTTATACTCTTGTCCGCGCTCTAGTGACCAGAATTGGTTGATGGGTGGTCAGTCACACCCATTTGGTGTTTATACTCTAGTCCACACTCTCGGGACCATATTGGTTAATGGGTGGTCAGTCACACCCATTTGGCGTTTATACTCCAGTCCACGCTCTTGGGACGAGAATTGGTTAATTGGTGGTCAAATACACCCATTTGGCGTTTATACTCCAGTCCGCGCTCTAGAGACCAGAGTTGGTTGATGGGTGGTCAGTCACACCCAATTGGCTTTTATATTCCAGTCCGTGCTCTCGGGACCAGAGTTGGTTGATGGGTGGTCAGTCACACCCATTTGGTGTTTATACTCTAGTCCATGCTCTTAGGACCAGAGTTGGTTGATGGGTGGTCAGTCACACCCATTTGGTGCTGATACTCTTATCCATGCTTTGGGGATAAGAGTTGTGAGGTCATGGATGGACAGATTGCATCCTTCTCGGGCTGGACGGTTGGATCGCATCCGAGCTTTGGTGTTTATGCTCCAATTCACACTTTGAGAGCTAAAGTTTACAATGTCATGAATGGACGGATCACATTCTTCTTGAATTGGACGGTCGAACCACGTCCATTTTTTAGATGTTTATACTCCAACTCACACTCTGGGAGCTAGAGTGTACAAGGTCGCACTGCGTCTCTTTAATTTAGATTCTTCTTTTGCCAAGCTTAAGGAGTAAGAGTAATGCTTTGGAGAACTTTGAGTTTGGGTGAGAGTGGATGGTCAAACCAAATTCAATTAGAGTCATGTCTTTGCCCCAGTGTTAGGGGAAAGAAATGGGGAGTGGACAATCGAGTCGCGTCCACTTGATACTTCGCTCTCTTCTAGTTAGGTCGGGGAAGAGAGTTGAAAGATAGCTCCTAATGATTAGCGAACTGGCAGTCAGTCCATGATGACTATAAATTTGGGCTCGGGCCTTGACGAAGTCGGTTTAAGGCGTGCTTGTTTTTCCGAATCACAGACGCGAGCTGGAGAGTGAATAGTCAAATCAGATCCACTTTACACACTATGTTTTCAAACAACCCCAAGTGTCTAATGTAGGATTTGATGCATGGACGGTGATGTCACATCCACCCTTGATGCGGATCCGATCTTACTAGGCTTCGGAAGAAGCATAAGTATTTTGGCGAGCTCCAAGTATGAGATGGGGAGTGCATTGTTGGGACATATCACTCCAAGTCTTTCTCGGTTGACCAATTAAATTGCATAGGCTGATGAGTGGATGGTCGGTAGCATCCACTTTGTACTGGAGTCCTGACCTTGTCGGTCGCTTCCGCTTTGATGCCTAGCCCCCAAGTCATGGGCATATAGTAGCTGATGAGTTGTTGAATCATGCTCATCATGATAATACCTCAACGACCTGATCATAGTTCGGGGAGGTTGTTTGGTACCCAACCTTGAGTACTTGGTTACCTGCACCATTTGCAAGTAGTTTAATTCAAGTTGGTCATACTTCACAACATAAATGAAATTGAAATTGAAATAATTCAAAAAAGATCAGATAAATCTCATTGATAAGGGAAGCTGCGTCGTACGCTCGCCATTGAGCTTCGGTCCAACCCTTCTCAATTGGAAGTCTAATGCAGGTTGTTCAATTTAATCAAAGTTCTTGATTGATAGGGGTCGGGTGTTCCCTGCCCGTCGTTTTATGTAGCTTGCACATATTATCTAAGCTTTCCTTTCCGGAGTAGCCTTATGGCGATGACGTCCACGGTAGCCATCTAAAGAAGAGGAGTTTTTCGATTTAGAGTAAAGGAGTAGGTTCCCTCCTTATCTCGCCATGTTGATCCCTCATCTGGTTCATCAACCCAGTTTTGGCCTGGATATGTTGGTGTAGTTATTGGCGGCTATCCACCGGTTCTCTTATCAAAGCCTGGAAATAAGCTCTTGTGATGAATTCATTTATGAGTATTGGCAGTAACTGACTGTGGATTTTGATCGATTCATTGGCTGCCAACTTCTTTATTCCCTTCAGCAATATGAGAAGTAGGACTAGTATGTCTAACCACGGTTGAAAGTCTTCTTTGAGGAATGGGAGGAGACATCTGCATTTGATGGCATTCATCACTCTTGGTGGAATCCATGCGCCATTCTCAATTCATGAGGTAGTGATGGGGGTAGTGTTTCCATTGTACACTGACATGGTCAGCATGTTGAATTTTCACTAGAAATTTACACGTATAATGGTTTCAATGAATAGGTATCAACTGGGAAAGATACTCCAATCGTCATTATCAGGTCCATTTTCTAGCTTCGGGGTCTTGTAATACTGGTGAATGATGTATGCATGATTGTCCAACGTTTGAGTGGTTGATAATGCCGATTGGATGATGAGTTGGTTAAGATGGGCTCATAGATTGGTGATTGTCCCAAACTTTCATCCAAGTAAGAGACCCATATAGGGTAGTAAGGAAGTCCTCTCGAGTTTGTATGCCATGCTTCTAGTCATATGGAGATGGCACGATCAAGATGCGGGAATTTGAAGATGGTTCAGTGGTGACTTGTTATGCTTTGAGTTGGCAGAGTAGACATTGTAAGGCAGTTGTCACATTAGCCATCGTACCATAGTTGTCAATTTAGGCATTTGAAAGTTGGTCAATTGGGGGAAGTTGCAATCCACCTTGGAAGCATGATATATTAACCAACTTTAGTTCTTGGCGTATTAGCTTGGTTCTCTAGCCTCTGGGAGCACCGTTTGAGTAGTAGTTCCTTGCTCATTCCTTGATTACAATTCTGCATCTGCTGTTTTAATGCCATATGTCCCGTTCAGTCATGGAACGATCAAGAGAGTGGTGGAATGTTCCTTCATTAAGTTGAGTTTTGAATTCACTATGCGGAGGCACTGCGCTGCGGCTAGGGTTCGGGTCGGTTTTCGCCCGAAAAAAAAAGCCTCTTTTATGGAAATTTGGATTGTACCCGATTTTTTTTGATATTTCGTATCGTTCTCAGTAATGGAAGTTGGATATTTGATATAAAGTAGGACCTTGGGGAGCGATACAAATGTAGGTGAAACTGAATGATTCGAAAAGTGAACATCTGGATCGATGCGAAAGTTGTGCCTGAGGATCGATACGAAAGTTACACAACTGGATTGATACGAAAAAGGTATCTGAGGATCGATATGAAAGTAGCACATCTGGATCGATACAAAAGGTGTATCTGAGGATCGATACGAAAGTTGCACAGCTGGATCGATACAAAAATGGTATCCGAGGGTCGATACGAAAGTTGCACAACTGGATCAATACGAAAGGTGTATCTGAGGATCGACATGAAAGTTGCACAGCTAGATTGATATGAAAATGGTATTTGAGGATTGATACGAAAATTGCACAACTGGATCGATACGAAAAGTGTATCTGAGGATTGATACGAATGTTGCACAACTGGATTGATACGAAAGTCCGGATATGAAAATAGTCATCTTTTCTGGACACAAAAATATGGATACAAAAATCATCATATTTTATGGATACGAAAATCATCATATTCTCTCCATACGAAGACATAGATACGAAAATCATCATATTTTCTAGATAGAAAATATGGGTACGAAAATCATCATATTCTCTGGATACGAAGACATGGATACGGAAATCATCATATTTTCTGGATACAAAGACATGGATATCATATTTTCTGGATACGAAAGTATGAATACGAAAATCATCATATTTTTTGGATACGAAAATATGGATACAAAAATCAGGAGTTTGAGTATTCTGAAGAGCTCAAAGGAGCAGCTTTTGGGATCTGGAAAATATAGTAGTGCGCACCATGTTGAATGTAGCACTTTCCTAGATCTAGAGTAATCTGAATATAATGGAAGGAACTACCGGAAGATAGATCTGGATCTCCTCCTTAGATTTTAGCAATCCAACAACGGCAGGGGATCCACTGAATTAGAGAAAAGCAAATTTTCTCGGTGAAAGCACCAAAGTGTTTCTACTGAAATTGGGCACAACACTCTTCGGATGTAATTGAAGAGATTAGAATGAAGAAATTAAATGGAAAATGAGACTAATCTAACAATCACACCAAATAAAATAAGCAAAAATAGAAAAAAGACAAGAGTTTATAGTGGTTCAGCATTGTAGCCTGCGTCCACTTTGAAGAGTTTTCTGTTTATTTGTAACGACCCGGAATTTTCGATTCCGAAAATTCCGAATTGTTAAGGAAAAGAAAAAGAAAGAGGTAGAAGAAGAATAGAAAACAAAACTCAGAATCACATATTCTCACATTCGCAGCGGATAAAATATAATATCAAATAATATTCTTTACACAAAGAAAGCTGTAATTGTTATTTTACATTCACTACATCAGAGTTACAACCATTTATAAATATACTAGACAGTTAGAATTAACATGTCTCAGATAAATAACAGTAATATGCTCAGCGGAATACACTCCATACGTTCCTGCCATCCAGCTCGCCACCTGAGCTCCAGAACGTCCTAACCTGAAAATCTGTAATACTCGGTCTGACCCGAGCATTACATCAAAGTAACACCCGGGTCAGGCTGGAAACCAGCGTGAGTAAACCCATCTAACATGGAATACTAAAGAATACAACTTATTTAAACCTGGGTAACTCGTACCTTATTACGAGTTCTTAACTTGCCATAGTCAAATACACATCTTACAATCATATCTAAGCATTATTACTCAGATTAAATGACCCAGTTTATATCATTTATTCCAGTCCAGCCTATTTGATTTCACATATCAAATTTACAAAGAATTATTGTAAATTACAAATCGAAGTGGTTTTGGGCATTTACTGATACCCGACCCTGGTCTCTTCGAATTCAATGTCATCTCTAATCCAAGTTGTTAGATTTTAAACAATACAATTTAAATCCAGGATATCATACAACAATTCAACTTAGATAGGTAATCTACATTATCACAGTTTAACCTATTCATATCACAGAGCATCACACATCAGAGATATCGATCAATTCAAAGCATTCACACAATTCAATCATCCATAACAAGATTTATTAAATATATAATTACAAATTAATTTAATTAATCTCCAATTAAATTAATTACCAACTTTAATCATTTAGATTACCTTAATCCTGCATACTCAATATTTGTTAATAAATCATTCTTTAATCATCCATCTTAATTAATCATCCTTGGTTAATTATCCTTTAATTACATTAAGTAATTAACCTTTAAGTACCCCATAGATTAATTAGCCTTAACCATTCATATTAACTTTTAATAAATCTCCTTAATTAATTAGTCACAATAATTAATGATTCTCTAATCACTTAATTAAAGTAATTATTTAATAATTAATTACTTAACCTTGCTTAATCAATCATTAATTAATTACAAACCATTTAATTTAATCATTCCTTGATTACCATACAAATCAATTAATTAATCTTTAATTTCCTAATTAATTACTCCTTCTCTTAATATATAAAAAAAACCCTTTTAAAGAAAATAATATAAAACAAATTACATTCCAATAAAATCATACATATATATTTTTAAATCCTAAATTAAATCTCACTTTACTTATTTACAAACCACCCTTACATATAATATGTATAGAATTTCCAAAAATTTGTTTAAAGTTGATTCTATATATATATTTTATATTAGCTTTGAAAAGATAAATTTTGCCAAATAAATATTTATAAAAGAAGATCATTAAACAAATATTATCAAATGAATATTTATCTAGATATTTATAAGTCAGTATTTATTATAGTTCAAATTCATCTATATACATATCCAGATATATTCTAATTATCAGAATTTCATTTATTAATCCAAATAAAATCAGTATTTCTATTAATTAACCCAGTTAATTATCAATTTACAGATGTTCCAAAATCCGGATTATTACATTCCTCCCCCCTTAGAATCTTTTCGTCCTCGAAAAGGAACGAAGCCAGAATTTACTTAATACATAAAATCAGATAAATTATATTTTTCATTTTTAAAACACTTTAAAATCTATATAGTATTACAAATTTTTTTTTTTATAAAAATACTTTTATAACTCGATGTTTCAACAAGTTCATCCTCGTTCTTACAGAAATTCGGTCATACGTTGATCAGACGTAGGACTGAAAATCTATAAGGACTTAGCAAACCCGTTTTCAACACCCAGTGAAATCCTTGGAAAATAATTTATTGAAAATATAGAAAACATTTTTGAAATTGAGGAAATATCTTTGGTGAGAATGCTCTGGAAATCATCACCCCCATCCATGGTCGCAGTTAACCCGATGGTTACGTTGTCGTCCCGGCAAAATCCACAGATAACTGTAGGTCTCCGCGCTCCTCGATTACGCCATGGAACCCGCTACAGATCGCAGTTATACCCGGGCCTTACGTTGCTATCACAGCACAAACCCATATAACTGTAGGCATCAGCGCCACCGAATTTCGCTGCCAAATAATGAAACTTCTCCCACATAGGTCGCAGTCTACCGATATAAAATCAAACGTAGACAGTTGGCTCTCAGCGGCACACACGACTTTCGCTATGTTACCATAGTGTCACAGTCTACCGATATAAAATCAAACGTAGACAGTTGGCTCTCAGCGGCACACATGACTTTCGCTATGGTCTGCAGTAGATCGCAGTGACATTGAGTTAAACTGTCGTCACAGCATAACCCAAATGCCTCCGTGGGCACCAGCCCCTCGACTTTCGCTACACAAATAATCCTCAGGAACTAGTTTATTCCTGACTCCTCACAGGATCAACTTTAGAACCCCCCTTGGGGTTCAAGGCAGTACCACCCAGTGGCACTCCTGAGAAGTTCATTTCAAGGGAGCGCCTTTTTCCCCAGAGCTATACTCAAAACATTTTATACTATATACTTATAGTATCTTCAAATCATACCCTTTATGATTTATCAAAATCTCCTTTACACAAAATCGATTACCAAAAATCGATAATTCTCAAACTAGGCTTTCCAAAATCCAAAATTGATTTTCCCAAAAATCAAAAGCCTTTTCCAAATTCATAGGTTTCCAAAACCTTTTCCAAAATCATTCTCATAAGATCCTTTATATATAGATACAGATATATATAACTTTGAAAATCTTTGGATCACTTCAAACTTGTATAAAACCTCTTTTATACATTAAATATTTCAAAACACTTTTTATTCTGGCTAGATTCAGTAAGGGAAGTTTATCATATTACAAAATATAACTTTATTTATTGTCAAATCAAATATTCAAGTTTGATTTCTTTATAAAGTTATTTACCATTTACTTACTTCCATAAAGTAAATTTCAACCAAAGAAATATCCAATTCCATTATATTTCACAAATATACTTTTCATTTCAAAGACCATTTTACAATCCTTATCCACAAATTTCAATATCAATTTCATCCAAACTCGTACGATGTACTCATATCATTCGTACGCAATACCAATCTGATCGCTCACTCGATCACACAATTTCTCTTCCGAACTAGTATCGTCCTCCCGACTTCCTAGTGCGGACTCAGATCTGGTTTCCTGATCAGAAACCGTCATTCTCCTTGCATAGTCACAACTATGATAGAGAATATCCAGAACCAATCAACAATCCATATCCAGGTTCGCCGTCGGAAATCGAGCAAAAAATCCCAACTCGGATCGATAATATTATCTCGAAATTCTGTGTTCGAATCTGGATCAAATCACTATGCGAATAGAATAATATACGCACATCCTACGTATTTAACTTTATTGATTATTAGCCAAATCAATTCTCTTTTCTATTCACATTTCCTTTAATTCCATTCACTTATTCTCAATTGCTTCCATTTCCAATTGAGTTATTACTTTAATTACAAACAGTTTGAACTCTGACCAATTTAAATTTAAAAATAGCTTGAAAAAGTTTTAAAATAGATAAGTAGTTGAAAAATAGTTATTAGTTTGTAAAATAGCTGTAAAATAGTTAAGTATTATAAAATAGTTAGGTAATTGCAACATAGTTTTTAAAATAATGATTAGATATAAGTAACTGAAAAATAATAATTAGTTTATAAGACAGTTTCAAAATAGTTAAATAGTTCCAAAATAATTGTAAAATGAGTATAAGATAGTTTGGGGTTTAAGAAGAAAGATTGTATAGTAAATAGTTTGGAAAAATATACTTGTATTAAAACAATTTGAAAATAATCCAGAGCCAAACTGTTTAATTTCCCAATCTCCATTTCCAATTAATTTCCCATTAATTCAATTTAAATTTCCACTTCCATTTAAATTGACTCAATACTTCAATTTCCAGATCTCAAACCCATTTTGAGATCACTCATAACTCCCATTTAAATTAACCATTTAACTACCCAAGTTAAATTTAAATTTCATCTTGAAATTTCCAATTCAAGTTATTTATTCAAACTTATTTAACTTCCTCCAAGTTAAATTTACTTAATCCGGTCAACTTTCACAATTTGAATTCCCATACAAATTTTAAACTTCAGATTAATAGTCTTTCCCCCTTTTAAGTTTAAAAACTTACTTTACTTTGGGTTTCACATCACATTCCAATTTAAAACTTAACACTAAGTGTTTATTTCAAATCATCATTGGTATTATGTATATTCCTCATATATACATTTTCTTTACACACCAAGTTATACTTTAAATTTTTAAACCACCTTTGGTTTTAATTCAAAACAAACTTCTTTAAAACAATTTCAAGTTTTCTGGATTTAGAATTAAAATTTCACAATTTTTAATTATCTTCAATTCCAATTTATAAGTTATACTCACTTAAAGGTTTACTTCCCTAAACATTTCATTTTGCTAAATCATTAACAACATTCATTATTAAACACAATTACCATTTATGATAATAACCAAGATTGTCATATCTGGAAACCAATTCATTATTATCTTTATTCTTGATACCATTTCTACAAATTTAAGATTTTAATTTCAGTTTGAATTCATTTCAAACTTATCTTCATTCAATTTTAATTTGGCTTTATTTCTATTACCACTTAATTTATTTCCAATATTTTAACAACCAATTACCTTAATATTTATTAGAAAGAAATATCATTTTATATATCAAAATATATTCTTATATAAAATCATTTAAAATCCTTATATAAGAAAATAACAATTACGCACTCATATATATATACACTCAACTCGTTTTAGGGTACCATTGACCCTATCCTTAACGAGTAATCCCAACAGAGCCAAGGTTCTCGCTTAACCTTCGCTCTGATACCAAGTGTAACGACCCGGAATTTTCGATTCCGAAAATTCCGAATTGTTAAGGAAAAGAAAAAGAAAGAGGTAGAAGAAGAATAGAAAACAAAACTCAGAATCACATATTCTCACATTCGCAGCGGATAAAATATAATATCAAATAATATTCTTTACACAAAGAAAGCTGTAATTGTTATTTTACATTCACTACATCAGAGTTACAACCATTTATAAATATACTAGACAGTTAGAATTAACATGTCTCAGATAAATAACAGTAATATGCTCAGCGGAATACACTCCATACGTTCCTGCCATCCAGCTCGCCACCTGAGCTCCAGAACGTCCTAACCTGAAAATCTGTAATACTCGGTCTGACCCGAGCATTACATCAAAGTAACACCCGGGTCAGGCTGGAAACCAGCGTGAGTAAACCCATCTAACATGGAATACTAAAGCATACAACTTATTTAAACCTGGGTAACTCGTACCTTATTACGAGTTCTTAACTTGCCATAGTCAAATACACATCTTACAATCATATCTAAGCATTATTACTCAGATTAAATGACCCAGTTTATATCATTTATTCCAATCCAGCCTATTTGATTTCACATATCAAATTTACAAAGAATTATTGTAAATTACAAATCGAAGTGGTTTCGGGCATTTACTGATACCCGACCCCGGTCTCTTCGAATTCAATGTCATCTCTAATCCAAGTTGTTAGATTTTAAACAATACAATTTAAATCCAGGATATCATACAATAATTCAACTTAGATAGGTAATCTACATTATCACAGTTTAACCTATTCATATCACAGAGCATCACACATCAGAGATATCGATCAATTCAAAGCATTCACACAATTCAATGATACCAAGTGTAACGACCCGGAATTTTCGATTCCGAAAATTCCGAATTGTTAAGGAAAAGAAAAAGAAAGAGGTAGAAGAAGAATAGAAAACAAAACTCAGAATCACATATTCTCACATTCGCAGCGGATAAAATATAATATCAAATAATATTCTTTACACAAAGAAAGCTGTAATTGTTATTTTACATTCACTACATCAGAGTTACAACCATTTATAAATATACTAGACAGTTAGAATTAACATGTCTCAGATAAATAACAGTAATATGCTCAGCGGAATACACTCCATACGTTCCTGCCATCCAGCTCGCCACCTGAGCTCCAGAACGTCCTAACCTGAAAATCTGTAATACTCGGTCTGACCCGAGCATTACATCAAAGTAACACCCGGGTCAGGCTGGAAACCAGCGTGAGTAAACCCATCTAACATGGAATACTAAAGCATACAACTTATTTAAACCTGGGTAACTCGTACCTTATTACGAGTTCTTAACTTGCCATAGTCAAATACACATCTTACAATCATATCTAAGCATTATTACTCAGATTAAATGACCCAGTTTATATCATTTATTCCAATCCAGCCTATTTGATTTCACATATCAAATTTACAAAGAATTATTGTAAATTACAAATCGAAGTGGTTTCGGGCATTTACTGATAGCCGACCCCGGTCTCTTCGAATTCAATGTCATCTCTAATCCAAGTTGTTAGATTTTAAACAATACAATTTAAATCCAGGATATCATACAACAATTCAACTTAGATAGGTAATCTACATTATCACAGTTTAACCTATTCATATCACAGAGCATCACACATCAGAGATATCGATCAATTCAAAGCATTCACACAATTCAATCATCCATAACAAGATTTATTAAATATATAATTACAAATTAATTTAATTAATCTCCAATTAAATTAATTACCAACTTTAATCATTTAGATTACCTTAATCCTGCATACTCAATATTTGTTAATAAATCATTCTTTAATCATCCATCTTAATTAATCATCCTTGGTTAATTATCCTTTAATTACATTAAGTAATTAACCTTTAAGTACCCCATAGATTAATTAGCCTTAACCATTCATATTAACTTTTAATAAATCTCCTTAATTAATTAGTCACAATAATTAATGATTCTCTAATCACTTAATTAAAGTAATTATTTAATAATTAATTACTTAACCTTGCTTAATCAATCATTAATTAATTACAAACCATTTAATTTAATCATTCCTTGATTACCATACAAATCAATTAATTAATCTTTAATTTCCTAATTAATTACTCCTTCTCTTAATATATAAAAAAACCCTTTTAAAGAAAATAATATAAAACAAATTACATTCCAATAAAATCATACATATATATTTTTAAATCCTAAATTAAATCTCACTTTACTTATTTACAAACCACCCTTACATATAAATATGTATAGAATTTCCAAAAATTTGTTTAAAGTTGATTCTATATATATATTTTATATTAGCTTTGAAAAGATAAATTTTGCCAAATAAATATTTATAAAAGAAGATCATTAAACAAATATTATCAAATGAATATTTATCTAGATATTTATAAGTCAGTATTTATTATAGTTCAAATTCATCTATATACATATCCAGATATATTCTAATTATCAGAATTTCATTTATTAATCCAAATAAAATCAGTATTTCTATTAATTAACCCAGTTAATTATCAATTTACAGATGTTCCAAAATCCGGATTATTACATTATTGATGATTCTCAACTGAATTACAATAGTACGAATCACTAGCACTCAAGTTACAATGGAGTTTCAGCAGAGTAATGGCGTGGAAGAGCAAAAAGTCCTTTTTCAGTAGGCGTAGGGGTGCTATTTATAGGAGTAGATATGTGAATATCTCCCTTAAATCTCGGAACACCTCTTCTCACATGTGGGTGGGCCCACTAGATCGATCAGGGGTTTTTTGGGATCGATCAGGGATCGATCCATGTGCACTTCATATCGATCAAGGGATGGCCCAATGGAGCTGCGATCGATCATGGTAGTGCTTCAGTTGATATGCAAGCTTCTGTGAAAATTTCATAGCATTTGGACATGTAGTTTGAGAGATATGATCGATCCAAGGTTGATTTGCAAGCAGGCTGATGGACTCGTATCGATACATTTGTATCAATCAGTTGCGTATCGATGATGCGGCACTAAAGATCCACATTTCATGCTCAGAGACCATTTCCTTTGGTTTGACTGTGCCTTTCATATCCATCCCACACATTGTCTTTCGTATCGATGTTATTCCCATGCCTTCGTATCAACCAAATGAGCGATCGATATGAAACATACAGCTGATCAATATGAAACGGTTGGGTACGAAGTAGATGGATATGAAATGGAGGGGTGTTGGGTGATGGATATGAAGTAGGATGGATACGAAGTGAACATATTTCACATGGATCTTGATTGATCCATAACTTGAGCATACGAACTCCGATTTACCTGAAATTTGGAATGTTTCCTTTCATAGCTTTGCTTGTCATATCATGCTAATTGTAGCTCGATCTGGACTCGGACCAAGTTTTCCTGTATCCATCATGGACCTGTAGATATCTGATCTTCGGGACTGATTGTCTCTAGTCTCTAGTCAAGTCCTTGGTGTCACGGCTTGCCAATAGGCGGGATAACAGTTATAACTGTCCAGGCCGATGAGGTTTGTTTTTAACTCTGATATACCTTGTACTTTAAAGTGACAGTTTTTACTATCTTTGTTATATCATATGTTGTCATTCCGCTATGAGATTAATTTTTCTATGTTCTTTTTCTTTTTTTCTGTATACCCTAACAATCTGCCTTTTCAGCAATCCGATGCTCAGCATCTGCATACCGTTGATGTATTGAGTGCTGACTTTTGAAGGTCAAAAAGGCAGGTCGTTACATTTGGTATCATAGCTGAAGGTTAAGTGTCTTAGCTTTAGTGGGGTAAACCCATTTCAGATAGGGTAACTGACACCCTAGAATGAGTTGAGAGTATTATATATATAAGAGCATATTTGTTATAAATATGTATTGCATTAATTCGTTTATTGAGTAGTGTATGAATTTTGGTCGGGACATGCGATGCCACGATGTCGATAGGGATTTCTAAACACTCAAACGAGGCAAACATACATGATTTTGATTTTTGAAAATTAGTGAATGAAACATTTTACCTAAGATTATATGTTATATATGTAAAGGAGTAATTTTCAAATCAACATTGTTATTTACGTTGTGCTTGTTTGTTTGATAATGATAATATTTATTAATTATCATTGTTGTTTGATTTGTCATGCTCAAGTAGTTATAAGCATTGGCTATCGTTTGTTGGTTATTAATTTATGCTCGATCAGTTTATGGGCAATTATTGTTTTGATAATTGTGAGTACATTAAAACAAACAACTTGTGAATTGAGTTTCACAATTTGACTATAAGGTGTTCGGAGAAAATGCTAAGTTAAATGTCATCTTTTAATAAAATTGTTTAATATAATCTAAATGGAAAGATAAGACATTTAGAGGATAAATATTTGAGAATATTTTGTTATATTAAAGGAGTATTATTATAATATGAGATGATTTTATATAAAGGCAATTGTATACAAATTTGGATTTTAAAATGTGTTTAAAAAAAGAGATTATTATAATAAAAAGAAGTTATTATATTAGATGATTTTAAGGGTACATTTTATGCGAGCAGGGTGTTTTATAAGTGCAAAGAGGTTTTGAGAATTTAAATCCCAGTATTGCCTGAATTGATTTCAAAAAGGAGATTTTGAGAAAAGCAATCGTAGTATTACTTGGAAATATTTGTAAGTATAACTATTTCAAAGAGAATTTTTAAGAAAGATAAATTTTCTTTGGATAGTTCAAGGAAAACATATCAATTAGTTTTATGGTAATCAGAATAATCTTCTAAGTGACGATCGAATGTGCTTAGGCGAACGTTGTAGTGCACTTAGTAAATTATTCTCTTTATCATTGTGCGATGGAAATAATTTCGGCGAACGAACCCAAAGTGTGTGTTAATGAATAAATTGTTAAAGTTATTTATATATATAAATATATGTAGCACGATTTCCAAAAGGGTTTTGAGAATAAAAACCATGTATTTGGTTCTTAAGTTTCCTTAAAGGAAATTAATTTAAAATAAAAAGGTATTTTGATAAACGAAATTTTTTGAACTCTTGGATAGAAAGGAGATAATTTAACATAGGTTCTTTTTAATGAATTAAATTGGAAAGGAAGGTTTAGTAAGCATTGTTTATTAAAACCGTAATTTTTGTTTAAACATCTAAGTCATATAAACTATTTGATGTTATAGGGCCGACTAATGAAGATCTTTATCTTAGGACTGTCTAAGAAAAGTAGTCTCTAGGATTGAGTTTGGATACCAACATTCTACTCTTATTAACTACTTATCGGACCAGATAGGTAAAAAGGTCAAAGTAGTCGACTCAGTTTTAAGACCCATATTATGCTTGGGCCTCCATTTCAATTTTAAAATAAAATTAGTTAACTAAAATCGACATTTTGTATATGCTCTTAAGATGTAAAAGAATATTATACAAGTGAATAAAAGTGGAGTAAGATTTTAATTTAATGTTTTATAAAGATGTGTCATTATAGAATGTTTATAAACTTAAGTGAAAATTTATGAAGTAATTCATAAATAATTTTAGTATTGAATGAAATACTATAAAAAATGAAAGTGATTTAGAAATAGATTGGTGTAATTAAGAAACCAATTGGATTAAGCACGTAAATTATACATAGACCATTTTATTTGCACGGTTCTTGATCTAGGATTCGAGTACATAACTTTGGGGTGATTCATACTTGTTCGAAAAATGATTTCTCACTTGATTCTTATCGGCGAACACTTGATTCGAATTCTCGATATTATACTTAGATTTACTATCATAGTATATGGCTATGTAAGGAAAACAGAGGTTTCTGATCAAGGAACCTGATCGGAGTCCACACTAGGTAGGTCAAGTGAGTGGTACTAGTTCGGAAGTAAAGTCTATGTATCCGAACAAGTGGTGGAATCAAATATTGCGTATGGATGATTTATGTACATCAGACGGGCTTAAGTATATTTGTATGCTTTGTTGTGTGACTTAGGAAAGTTTGAGAAGTGACTTTCAATTTTGTTTCAGGAAGCTTAGGTAATCTTTTATGCAATAACCAAAGGCTGATGAGTGTAATTGTATGCTTAGGAAATTATCTATATCATTGGACGATCAAAAAAAGTTGTAAACCTGAGAAAAATTACTAAATCTTGTTTGTTAGTCATTCAACATTTTAAATAATGTTGAGTGTTAGTTTATTCCTTTATGTAATCTGATTTGATTGATAGTGTGATTTAATATACTATGGTTTATAAAGCTTGAATTTATAAATAAAGGATTTTAAAGTTGTTTTTATTAGGACTTAAATCCCGATGCTTTTGAAAAAAACTGATTTCGTAAGAATTTATGAATGAAATAATCATAATATTATTTTGAAACATTCGCGAAGTATCATTATTTTAGGACAATTGAAAAGAATATTTATGAAGTGGTTTTTCAAATATTTTTTATTATGACTAAAGTTGGGCGAATGGTAGTTTTCCGAGTGTGACATAAAGCCACATGCAACCAAAAGCAAGATAACAACCATATGCAACAAAAGTATAGAGAATACTCTATAATAAAATATTACGCATCCAATCTTTTCAAAAGATAAACTTAGAACTAAATGCCCAAGTTTTTATATTCAAAATATAATTTCAAATTCTTCCAAAGAGAAATATATCAAAACCAAAATCAATTATGACAAGGAGGGGGCTCCTTTTACCGAAGCATGATATAACTCTAGAATCAAAACAACATAGAGCATCCAACGGTATTCTGGTTCCTCCTAAAACAATAACTAGAGTAACAAATATAGCTGGCGAGTTAGAGTTACATTATTATTATAAGTTGCACCATATTGCCTTGCTGCATATGCCTGTTATATTGTTTATGTCGCTATTTCTTACGATAGAAATAGCTAGTGTATTGCTCTTTTGCCAGCATGATTCTCTTTTGAATTATGTAAGTATAGGATAGGTACAGGGAAGCAAGACCATTTGATTTCATGCGCACCTACATTTGCATCGAGGTAGTAAGTTGCTTGCAAAAATAAAAATCAAAAGCAAAAGAGGTACGTAGTAGATTTAGAAATTGGTGATTGATTGATGATTTTATGCCCCAGATATGGGAGCCTACTTGGCTTTTGTTTTGTTTGTTGATTTGGGCCAGTTGTGGCGTATTATAGTTTTTTTGGATTAGCCGCGCAAAGGAATGCTACCGAAATTTTCCGCAACATAAGGGACTTTAAAAGTTTAATAACTCATTTTGATTTATAGTTTTTTTATAAATGTTAAGGGTCGAGAGACATTTTTTTCCTTTAGGAATTTTGGGGTCGAAATTCTTTTAAGGGGGAAGAATGTAACTGGAATTTTACCGTTTTGAATTTGAATATTTAATTAATTTTATATTTTTAAATAATTGGCTTTTGAAGTTTAATAACTTATATTAAAATATATTGATTATTCAAATATTTGAATGGTGAACTAAATATTAATTAAACAGATTTAATAGTTTTATTTAACTCCTTTTAATTAATGCATAATGATGATGAAATCACTTTATAAATTTATTTATAATAATAAATAGTTTGAATAAATAATAAGAAAATCAATCGTTAATAAAACAACTCGATTTTTACAATAGTATTTTAAATTTAATTTATAGGATATTTCCATAATTTTTAATTTAGAAAATATTTAAATTATCGTTTGATGTATTTTACAGGCAAACGATGGTATTTCTATGATTTTACAGAATAGCATAACCAGTGTATATTATTGTTGTTTTGTGATTGTGTCGCATTTTTGTGCACGACCATTTTTTTTATCGTTCGTGGTTCGTGGTTCGTACGAGAATGGAATTCTATGTAGCGAGATGTCGAAAATATTTGAATAAATCAAACCCACACTTAGACTATTCCACACACTTCTGAAAAATTTTCCCTTTTCTCTTTTACATTTTCATTCTCTTGTAAACCAAAAGATACCAAACTACCAATTTTAAAAATCAAAATAGAAGGATTTACTCAATGAAAAATTAAAAAGATTGATTCTTTGAGTTCGTGGTGTTTAGATCTACAAATCCATACTCGTTTTGTTGCATGTGATCAGGTTTGGGTGAGCTCGATGTGAGAGGAGTTAGCTATAGTTTAAGTTTGAGAGAGATTAAGAAAGTGATAGGCTTGGTCATTGGTTGCATTGATTTTCTCTTGTTGAATTACACCTTGTCCTAAAATTTGGTGGAACTCGATGTCGTTTTGGGTGGTACGATGTTCACTAGGTCAAGGGGGTTGCTGTTCGGGTCATAATTTGAATGGGTCGGTCGAGTTCAACATAGTGCTGTCGAGGAGGATGCTTTCAAAAAGAGAGAGTCATCGGAGATGTTGGTGCATCGAATCGTTGAGAGGTGGAGGAGAATTTTGCATTTGAAGGTTCGACAATGGTGCATGTATGTATCATTTGTGCATGTATTTGAATATTGGGGAAGGAGGAGGGATTAATTAATAAGGGTATTTAAAGAAATAATTAGCAAATTAATTATTTTAATTAACTCAATTTCTTATAAAATCAATATCTTGATCATATGAGGTCGGATTTGGACGCAGTCTTTTGCATTATGCTTGTAGGAGCGATATCTATGAGCTAAAATTAGATTAGTAGAATTTGGAGCTAGTAGAATTTTGAGCTAAAATCGAACATCGTTCGATTTTCAATCAAATCGGAACGCGAAAGCATCAACTGGAATGTCGATGAGTTTACTCACCTCTAAATAAACTATATAGTATCTATGTTTCTATATATTATTATTGAATGCTTAGATGATAGTTGATGGTTTTAATGAAGTATAAATTAATGATAAAATTATAGTGGTTTGATTTAATTACATTTAACGTAGTTTAATTAGTTATACTTCGCTAGTGATATCTATTTAACATAATAAAACACCATTTTGCTATAATTAAATTGAGTAGATTATTTTGGACATCTATCGAGCAGAATAAATCACTGTTCTATACTTGTAAAATAAAAGGATTATTCTTGAAGTTAGTTAATATATGAATTAATTAATAAATATGTTAGCTATTAATTGCTGATTGTTGATAATTAACGACCCGGATTTTCTGTTGTTCGATTTTGAATATTTAAATGATTTTAAATATTGAATTTGGAATATAAGTTGATTTTGAATATGAAGATTTTGGTTGAAATTATAAAATGAATTTAAATTTCAAATATAATAATTTTTCGTAATACGGAAATTTTGAATAATTGAAATTTTAGATGAATATGAATCGAAACGATTTCTAATGTTGATATAAATTCTTTTTGAACTAGAATTGAGTTAATAACTTTTTAAAATTGGAATTTCAAGAGATTTCGCAAAATTTTGAAATCGTAGTTTTTATCGACGAGTTAAAATAGCGAGCCAGGGCAGAGTCTTGGAATTCGACGAAACCAGTTCCATTGGATCCGTAATAGTGTATTATTATCGGGTTCCAAATTTCGTAGCTGTTGGATTCACCATTTGGTCGTACGATCTGAAAACTACTAGAAATAATATAATTGAATTTAATTAAATAGTCAATTTAAAAAGCAATCTTCCACATACGATCGAATTGGGGCTCGAGGCTTGTTCCATTGGGTTTGGAATAGGGGCATAATATTAGAAATGCCAAGCGGCACACCTTGTTAGGGATTCGAGATTGTCCTATATATAATACGAGATATTTTGGTTATAATATTAAAAAAAATTAAGTCAAACCCTATTCTATCTAGTCACCCTAATCACGTGCCTATAGCCGGCCTGACTTATACTCGAAGCCGCTTCTTCCCTTGGATGAGAGCGCATTGGGGGATCGATCGAAGTAGCTGAGGCATGTCGCGCCTGAGCGACGTAGGCGAGAGGGAGGAGGCATGTTCAATCATCTAGGGCATTGGCTCGATTTTCTAATGCACGCATAGGTCGTGACGTCGTGGCAGGAATTCGAGGGCGTTTGGTCTCGCGTTCGACTGTGGGCTGGAGGAAAGTTCGATCTGTCCCTCTGTAGTGGCATATGCTATAAACGATAGTACTTCAGGCAATGGATATCTTGGTGTTACTCATCAAATTTTAAATATCGTTCGATCACGAGTGATCTGGAGGGATTATGGTCGAGCTCAGCGATACTAGGATGGAGGCATTGGACAGGGCGAACTCTGGTGGCTCTGGAGTCGCTCTCGAGTCGAAGTGCGGTGGTGGTATGCGGCGAAGCGACGGCGGCGTTGAATTTTTGTAGGGTCTGGGTCGTGTGAGTTGAAACCAGTGATAGTAGAAGGTAAAGTAAATAATTTTAATTAAATTTAATAAAACTATAGTTACTGAGTAATTAGTTTAAATTAATAAATTAGCTAATTAATTTTAATTAAAAGTGAAATCGTTAATTTATATAAATTTGGAATTTTCTTATACGAGGTTTAAATCGAGCAGAATTAGCCATGTGGGATTCGGAGCTACGGAATCTGTGTGGAAGATTTTAATTGGAACGATTAGCAAATTAAAAATCAAGGTGAGTAAATCTCACTCATTTGGATTGCTAGTTTTTAATTTAAAATATTAAAAATCATTTATTATTGACTGGATGAATTGATAATTATTATTATCAGTTGGATGTTATATTATATATAGTAGTATATATAAATTAGTAGTTGGATATATTTCCCACCTATTGGAGCGGATGAGACAATATGCGCCCCGCATAATAGCGGATGACCCTATATTACCGCGATATCCCGTCTCGAAATGGGATTGGTATTTTATGTTATCTAAAATTTGTGGATGCAAGGAAACATGTTGGAGGAATCCAACTGGATTCCTCAAATATATATTTATTGTTTTTCATATATAGTGATATATGATGTAATTGAATTGTCTGTTATGGATTGTGGTATGTTTGATATATTGGATGCTATAGTAGCACTGGCCTTAATTTTGGTATTTTAAATACCAAAAATATTATTTTTGAATTCGAAGAATTTAAAAGGAGATTTTGAATGTATAAATATTTATATCGAAATTTGGATTATTCTAAAAAGAAATTGATTTGGATAAAGAAATAATTGATTTTGGGTTGTACTTAACTATTCGTAAAAATATCTTAAATAGAGATTTTAAAATAATTTATATAGAGAATTTTTAAACAATGGATTTTTGAATGATATGTCTAAAAAATATGGGAAAGAAGTTACAATTGATATTTTAAATAGATTTGAAAAATAAATGGAATTTATAAAGAAATAGATTTATAAATGGAATTTTACAAATGAGATTATTTTTATAAACAAGTAAAACCCACATGAATTTATAAAATTTACAAAAGATATTTATAAATAAGGGAAATCATATCAATTGATAAATTGGGAATATAATTTCACAGTGTGGATTTATATCGAGATATGAAAATAGGTTTTTGGAAAAATAGAGGATTCTATTTTTGAAAAGTGAGAACGGTTAGGAAATCGAAGTGAAGTCGATGTGTTGTAAATCGAGAGGGATTTATAAATTTGAAATTAGTTATTGGGATTTTAAAAATATATTTTTATTAAGAAGTTAAGTGTATTTTAAAAGGAAAATTTTTATTTATTAAACTATGTAATTTAAAGCTAGTTAGTATTAAAATACTTCGGAAGTGAATTTTTCAAATATCTAATATTAATTGAAATAAATTCGAATTTTTATAGTAAGCTGTAACAGCCCAAAATTTTTAACAAATTTTTATTTAAAAATATACATTTTGAAATATTGATTTGAATTAAAAGCGTAATAATTAGTGTGAAACGGGAAATTTAAACTTTACATTTCGTTACGTATATTTGCGTCCGTTCTTAACTTATATTAAGCAATCAAATTTTATTAATTATGATAATAGCTATTTAATTTTTGGTTTAAATGATACGTTATTTTATTTAAAGAAACGTTATCATTTTTCAATTTTATTTAATAAAAGAAACAAATAACGGTTGTACGTTACTTTGGGCATTACACTTTTACGTTCGTTGTTTCTTTGTCCATTGATTTTTCTTGCGTTCACAGTGCAATATCAGCCGTATAGTTTCAGTTTGAAAATTTCAAAAATCTTGCCTTACTTTGCCACATGAGAATTATTCCATTCCCTCTTTGCATTCCATACGTTTCGTTCCAGCTTTTATTAAATTAAATTGCCTAAATTCTTCAACCGTTCAAAACTTTTTATTTATTGCCTCTACATAAATCAGTGAGCAGCTAATTGATATTCCACGTTCACAAACAAATATTTCTAGATCTCACACTTTCTCTGTAGCTTCCTTTTCAAAATTTCGTAAGCATCTCTGAGGTAAGCTCGCATGCCTTCTTTTCTTATTCTCTTTTTTTTTATTTTTGTTGATCTACTTGCGGTGCCTTGTTTGATCCCAAGACCTACTCCATACATTCACCGTGAGAACCTCCACCCCTTGTCGGGACCAGGCACCACCGAAACCCAACCCCTCCGCCATCCAACCTCCTACTCCCGGCCGAGACCAACCTGCCACCACCAACTCCAACCCCACGCCAGAGAACCCCACGTCACCCCTACGCCCCATTCGCCACCACCCGCTCCACCTCCCCAGGCCGAGACCAGCGACCGGACCCCACGCCCCCTCTCTAGGTCGAGACCAGCCACCACCTCACGCCAAACACCACCAATCCCAAGCCCTACCACCACCTATCCCACGTCATACCATCCATCACCGAGACAGATCACCACGCCTCCAATACCAGACTGTCACCTCCAACCTCATGCCGAGACCAACTCATCCAGACCGAGCCTTACTTTTGTTTCAATTTGATTTCCAGTTGATTTACTCAAAAATGTTGAGGTAATTGACGTGCGTTAGCTTATTCAAATTTTTACTTTATTCTTTTGACTTTAGATTTGAATCCAGTTGGCGAATCCGCTAACAACTAATCGTGCTTTCCGCGTGCTTTCGGTAGACATCGTATTTCTTTTTTTCAAATCTCCAGCTCCGTAGAGGTGAGTAAATCTCACACGAATATTCATACTTATATGATTGTGAAACGACCGCAACTGAATGTGTAGAAATTAAATAAATAAATAAAGTGACGTTATAATTACCTGTGATTTATTTATTGTTAAAATTGCATAACATATCATCTGTTATATTTTATTCTTATTTTACTGTTATTCTATTCTGTTAAATCACACTGCAAGTTCCCTGTAGAATAGAATCACTATGGGTTGAAATGATACATACCCGAACGGACTTTAGAATAAGGGAAGATTGTTATGGGCTGAAATGATAGGCCTGAACGATTTTCAATTAAATTTTTATTTACTTGGGATTGCGGGTTTGAAATGATAAAACCCGGATTTTTCTTTGTAAACTACGGATTGAAATGATATAGTATCCGTATCACTTGACTTAGGCTAGAAAATATTATACAGACCCATGGTTATTTTTCTGTATTTTCTGGATACCTTTAAATATTTTAAATATTTGTAATAATATTAAATTGATTTAAATTGAATTTTTAAATGATTTATTTTGAATAGAAATGATTTTTCTATGTGATAAATGAAAAAAAATGGATAAAAATATCGATCTTAAAAATGTAACTTAAATTTGAAAATTTGACTAAAAAGAAAAGATGGAAACTTAAGTTAATTAAATTGAAATGAAAATTAAGTTTTAAAAATGGTAAAAATGGAGATTTAAGTTTAAATGTTGAAATGAACTGTTTAAATAGAAATGGGAATTTACACACTTGAATTTAATAAGCGAACTTTGTAAATTTTTGGGTTTTATTTGTAAAATTTCTCTTTAGAATAAATTAGTTAAAGGATTTAAATGAACATTTTAATGTATGATTTTATAAGTTCTGAACTAGGTAGAATCTGCAGCACTTGTTAAGTGCTGTGGTTATATAAATGAACCAAAAGACTAAAATGAACTAAGGCTATGATAGTACTTGGTAAGTGCTGTTGTAGCAGAAACTAAAATTGAACCTGAACTAATAAAGAGGCTACTGTAGCACTTGTTAAGGACTGAAGTAGGCTGAAATATGATTTTGGTTTAAAACTGAACTGTTATAGCAGTTTATAAATATTGTTTTGCTGAATAAAATTGTTTTCAAATATAACTTACCGCCGCACTTTTTAAATGCCGTGAAAGCTGAAAATTTTAACGCTATTGTTTTAAGTGAATAAATGAACTCCGAAAAGGTTAAACTTTGGGAATGTAATATTTGATTTTAAAAGAATAATGACTTTGTTTTAAGTGGTTTAATTTGAAGTATATTTGATAAATTGTTTTAAATTTATAACCACGGGTTATAATAACGATTGGTTGGCAAAGAGATCGGGATCGGATATGTACATACTCTCCATCGATACCGAAAACCACTTTGACAACCGTGTACGCGGTGGAGATTCCAGAATGAAGTAGGATGGTGGCGACGTTCTTAAGGTATGTTACGTGGACCCAACACCCGTGAGTTGGCATAAGGTGGCTAAAACAGGAGCGATCTCGGACAAGTGAGGTAGCACCTCTTCTCGGACACATTTCTTCGATATTATACTCTTACTTGTAATTGATTAGATGGCCATCCTCCAATTTGGGAATGTTGTTCGAGGTGGAACGGTAGTGGCTGCTATGCGTATCCATTAGTCCGTGTGCGTAATTGGTATATCTACCCTGGCATTGCCTAGTTGTGCTGTGTCACCTACCATATCGAGCATTACTATGATTATGATTTTACGATCCGACCGCGTTAAGGTTCTCCATCCCCTTAACGCTATTTTCTATATGATTATACTTTACTTATTTAGACACTATTATAATAGCGAATATTACTACATAGTAGATATTTTAACGGATCCTTAGAGGATGGGCGGTCCCAAGCATCTTCTGAGTTACTTGTACCTTTACTACAGTTCACTTGAGTTGGTTTACATTGTATAAGTATGTATATCCTGACTCGAGTGTTTATGTTTTATTTTACGCTCGGGTCAGCCTGAGTATCAGTTGGACTTCATCTTCATGGAGCTAGGACTACTGGAGATCATCTTTATCAAGCTGCTATCTGTTTTGCTATTCAGTCTTTTATTTTAGCTTATGTAATTGAGACAAATGAATTTGGGATTTTTTGTGGTTATTCAAACTGTATTGGTTTTTAGACTATGTAATTTGTACTTGTTTTGAGACTATGTATTTTATTGGCTTCATGAACCACTATGGTTATTTTTAAATTCCGCTGCGAGTTATTCTGATATTTCTGTGTCTGTGATTCTGTGAATGATTTTATTTGCTCCAAATTTTATTACAATCTGTTATTTTGCATTATTCAAGTCTGACATGTGTGGATTATTGTCGATTTGAATGGTCCAAAATACCGAGTCGTTACATTTGGTATCAGAGCTCTGGTTTTAGGCAAACCTTAGCCTATGGAGCAAAAACTCATTAGAGATAGGGTAAAAATACCCTAGAATGAGTGAAATCAAACTCAGAATCATTTCTTTGTGAGTGAATGTATTTTCAAAGTATAAAATGATTTTAAAATGATTTCTCAAATGATTTTTCAAAGATTATTTTGATATAAAGTTTTCTTGTATTAAGAAGAAAATTTTTCTAAACTTCCTTCTTTCCGTATCTACCTTGTTAGAAATTTTGTTATTAGGATATTCATCCAAGTGATCTTATCGTGTCTTATCTTAATTTATCTTTGTCTTCTTTGTACCTTGTCCTAAATTTATTCTTGATATTTCCAGGATGAATCGTGGAAATGCTAGAGGTAGGGGTCGTGGTACCGCCCCAGCTCCTCCACCTGTTGCACCTGTTAGGTGTACTGTTCTTTACAAGGAATTCTATCAGCTCGATGGCACTAGGTTCACCGGTTCAGAGAGTATTATCGAAGCCCAGCAATGGCTATGAAGTTTGGAGAGAATTTTTACTGGTCTAGATATCACTGATGCCCAGAAGCATCAGTTAGCAGCATGGCAGCTGCAAGAGTCAGCCTTAGATTGGTGGGAGTCTGTTACGGCTCACACTAACGAAGGTGATCTTTCATGGGAGCAGTTCAGGTATCTCTTTGTGTTAACTTGAATTTTCCCCATTTCCTTTCCTTTTGAATCTATCTTAAGTTCGGTTCTGTATCTTCGTTCCAGGGAGGCTTTTGTGGCAAAATGGATGCCCGAAGCCGGGAAATCTCAGCTTTATCATGAATTCATGGACCTCAAGCAAGGTACCATGTCTTTTTCGGAGTATGAGCGGAAGTTCAATGAACTTTCCAAATTTGGTCCTGGCCTTATCGACACTCAGCTAAAGAAGAATGAGAAGTTCATTGCCGGAGCTCGCCCAGAGTTCTACGATCGTCTTATTTCATATGTTCATGGAACTTTTACTGAGCTCATGGATATGGCTATTAGCTATGAGAACCCTACTTCCAAGGGTCCTGCCGCTTCTGGTGCTCATGTATCACAGTCTTCCTCTGCAAATTCCACGAAGAGAAAGCCCAATTTCCACCAGTAGAAGAAGAATTGGCTCAAACATCCGGGCTTAGGATCTTCGACATCTTCTCCTTCCCAGAGACACCCTATTGATCTTTCCACCATTACCTGCTTCAAATGTGACCAGAAGGGACACTATGCCAATAGTTGCCCTACTCTGGTTGGTGCTGCTGTTCCTCCACCTCAGGTTTCCAGGAACGATCTTTGTCATGTTTGTCTTCAGCCGGGTCATTTTAGGAAGGACTATCCTTTATATCAGAAGGGAAAGCCATCTGGTGTATTTGCTGTCACATCTGCTTCATCACCTGCTGCACCTACTCCTGCTCCTAGCGATAATCAAGGTACTCTTCAAGGCACCTTTACTTTATTTCATCATCCTGTTCGTGTTTTATTTGATACTGGGGCTTCGCATAGTTTTATTTCTGATGATCTGTGTAATAAGTTTGAACATCTCCTTTCTCCTGAGTATGCTTCTGTCCCTCTATGTGTTTCAAATCCTATTGGTGGTCCCGCAAATCTTAATAAGATTTGTAAACATGTGAAACTCCACCATTCCGATCATCGTTTTAGTGGTGATTTCTATATTCTTGGTTTTGATACTTTTGATTTGTTGCTTGGAGATGATTGGTTAAAGAATCACGATGCCCGTATCTCTTGTAAATCCCGAATTGTTTCCCTTGAGGATGATCGGGGTAATTCTTTGGTTATTCAGTGTTGTTTGCCTCATGATTGTGCTGGTAGCTTTATCTACTCATTGGATTCTTCTCCTGTTGATCTGCAGTCGACTCGTGTAGTCAATCTCTACCCGGATGTATTTGGTGAAGTTACTGCTTTACCTCCCAAGCGGGAAATTGATTTCCGCATTGATCTCATTCCTGGAGCTCGACCTGTAGTTCTTCCTCCTAGAAGAATAGCACCCCGCGAGAAGGTTGAGTTAGGAAAGCAAATTAAGGATCTATCTTCCAAGGGTCTGATCAGACCTAGCTATTCTAAATGGGGAGCTGCAATGGTTTTCGTCACCAAGTCCGATGGTTCTCTCCGGATGTGTGTTGATTATAGGGAGTTGAACAAGCTCACTATGAAAAATAGATATCCAATGCCTCGCATCAATGACATGTTTGATCAGCTTTATGGTGCTACTGTTTTCTCTCAGCTTGATCTTGCCATGGGTTTTCACCAACTCAGAGTTGCCGAGGAAAGTATTCCAAAGAATGCTTTCCGTACTGAGAATGGATTCTTTGAATGGTTAGTTATGCCTTTTGGTTTGACTAATGCTCCTACTTTCTTTGTTGACTTGATGAATCGTGTTTTCCGTGGTGTGCTTAATAAATTTGTTCTAGTCTTTGTGGATGATATCCTCATTTTCTCTAAGTCTGAAGAAGAACATGAGTCACATTTGAAATCTGTTCTTGAGACTCTTTGAAATCATCAGTTAAAGGCTAAATTTTCCAAATGCCATTTCTGGAAGGATGAAGTCCAATTTCTCGGGCATATTGTTTCTAGTAATGGAGTTTCAGTTGATCCAGTCAAGATCGCTGCGATCAATGTAAGTCCTTCTTTCCTTCTCTTTCCTTGTTTCATTCAATTTACTCTATCTTTCCTATTATCCTTCTTTTTCCCTATTCTGTGCAGGATTGGGAAACTCCTAAGACTCCTACTGATATCCGTAGTTTTCTGGGCCTTGCCGGTTATTACCGGAGATTCATTGAGAATTTCACTCGGATTGCTGCACCTCTCACTGCTTTAACTCGGAAGAATGCTAAGTTTATTTGGAGTAACGGGTGTAAGGCCGCATTCAATGAGTTAAAAGACAAGCTTACTTCCGCACCTGTTCTTACCGTTCCAAATGGAAATGAGGGATTAACGGTATACACTAATGCTTGTCGAGAAGGTTTGGGAGCTGTTCTGATGCAGGATGGTAGGGTGATTGCTTATGCTAGTCGACAGTTGAAGACCCATGAAGTAAATTATGCTGCCCATGACCTAGAGTTGCTTGTCGTTGTTTTCGCTTTGAAGCTTTGGAGACATCATCTGTTGGGTACCAAGTTTGAGCTTTTCACAGATCATCAGTCTTTGAGGTATATTTTCTCTCAGAAGGATTTGAATCAGAGACAAGTTAGGTGGTTAGAGTTCCTTGCTTCTTACGACCTCGACATCAACTATACACCGGGAAAAGCTAATGTTGTGGCAGATGCTTTGAGTAGGAAGAAAGCTTTGTTGTGTCAGCTTGTTGTTTCTTCACCTCTTGTGGATCGTATTATGGCTAGACAGGATGAGGATCAGATGCTTAGGTTGATTAAGGAGAATGTTCGAGGTAGGGTGGGAGGTAGTAGTCTTGATGGCAGTGGAGCTCAGATTGACGATAAGGGTGTATTGAGGATTAATAATAGGATTTGTGTCCCGAATGATGATGGATTGAGACAGGAGTTACTTCGAGAGCATCATAAGTCCAGACTTTCTATTCATCCAGGCGTGACCAAGATGTATCAGGACATGAAGAAGTTATATTGGTGGAAAGGTATGAAGCGAGATATTTGCATTTTTGTTTATAGGTGTGCGACTTGTCAGCAAGTCAAGGCAGATCATCAGAAGACTCCTGGTTTATTGCAGCCTCTTGAGATTCCCAATTGGAAGTGGGAACAGGTTTCTATGGATTTTATTGATGGTTTACCGAGGACTAGGAAGGGTAATGAGAGTATCTGGGTTATTGTAGATAGATTGACCAAATCAGCTCATTTCATTCCGGTCAAGTCTACCCGTTCAGCTTCTAGTTTGTCTGAGATTTACATGAGGGAGATTGTTCGTCTCCATGGTGTTCCTCTCAGTATCGTTTGTGATCGTGATCCTATCTTTACTAGTAGGTTTTGGAAAGCCTTTCAGGATTCTTTGGGTACTCGCCTAAATCTGAGCACTGCTTACCATCCACAGACCGACGGTCAAACGGAAAGGGTGAATCAAATTTTAGAAGATCTTCTTCGTGCTTGTGTGCTTGATTATGGAGGATCTTGGGAAGATCATCTCCATCTTGTCGAATTCACTTATAACAATAGTTATCAGGCCAGTATTGAGACATCTCCGTTTTCTGCTCTTTACGGACGACCTTGTAGATCTCCTTCTTGCTGGATTGAATCCGGTAATCGTTTGGTTCTTGGTCCTGAGATGGTTTTGGAAGCTTCAGAGAGAGTTGAAGAGATTAAGAGGAAGATGAGGATTTCTCAAGATAGACAGAAGAAGTACGCTGATCGTCGAAGACGGAGTTTAGAGTTTGTTGTTGGTGATTTGGTTTTCCTTAAGGTCTCTCCCTTAAGGAATGTTATTCGTTTTGGTCGTAGAGGAAAGCTTTCTCCTAGATTTGTAGGTCCTTTCCACATTTTGGAAAGAATTGGCTCTCTTGCTTATCGTCTGGATTTACCCGAGACACAATGTCTTTCATGTATCTCATCTTCGACGCTATCTGCATGATCCATCTCTTATTATCCAGCCTTCTGCTCTTGATAGTTTGGATATTGAGCCAAATCTGACTGTTGAGAGGAAGCCACTTCGTATCGTCGATCGAGGTACGAAGCAGCTAAGAAGAAAATCTGTCAACCTGGTCAAAGATCAGTGGAGCACTGATGAACGGGATTGCACCTGGGAGACGGGGGAGAGCATTCATGCTTCGAATCCGGAATTGTTTATTTCAGGTATTTTTGCTTTTCTGTCTTATCTTTCTTTTTTTTCCTTCTTCGTTCCTTTTCGAGGACGAAAAGTTTTGAGTGGGGGAGAGTGTAACAGCCCAAAATTTTTAACAAATTTTTATTTAAAAATATACATTTTGAAATATTGATTTGAATTAAAAGCGTAATAATTAGTGTGAAACGGGAAATTTAAACTTTACATTTCGTTACGTATATTTGCGTCCGTTCTTAACTTATATTAAGCAATCAAATTTTATTAATTATGATAATAGCTATTTAATTTTTGGTTTAAATGATATGTTATTTTATTTAAAGAAACGTTATCATTTTTCAATTTTATTTAATAAAAGAAACAAATAACGGTTGTACGTTACTTTGGGCATTACACTTTTACGTTCGTTGTTTCTTTGTCCATTGATTTTTCTTGCGTTCACAGTGCAATATCAGCCGTATAGTTTCAGTTTGAAAATTTCAAAAATCTTGCCTTACTTTGCCACGTGAGAATTATTCCATTCCCTATTTGCATTCCATACGTTTCGTTCCAGCTTTTATTAAATTAAATTGCCTAAATTCTTCAACCGTTCAAAACTTTTTATTTATTGCCTCTACATAAATCAGTGAGCAGCTAATTGATATTCCACGTTCACAAACAAATATTTCCAGATCTCGCACTTTCTCTGTAGCTTCCTTTTCAAAATTTCGTGAGCATCTCTGAGGTAAGCTCGCATGCCTTCTTTTCTTATTCTCTTTTTTTTATTCTTGTTGATCTGCTTGCGGTGCCTTGTTTGATCCCAAGACCTACTCCATACATTCACCGTGAGAACCTCCACCCCTTGCCGAGACCAGGCACCACCGAAACCCAACCCCTCCGCTAGCCAACCTCCTACTCCAGGCCGAGACCAACCTGCCACCACCAACTCCAACCCCACGCCAGAGAACCCCACGTCACCCCTACGCCCCATTCGCCACCACCCGCTCCACCTCCCCAGGCCGAGACCAGCGACCGGACCCCACGCCCCCTCTCTAGGTCGATACCAGCCACCACCTCACGCCAAACACCACCAATCCCAAGCCCTACCACCACCTATCCCACGTCATACCATCCATCACCGAGACAGATCACCACGCCTCCAATACCAGACTGTCACCTCCAACCCCATGCCGAGACCAACTCATCCAGACCGAGCCTTGTAAGAAAAAAAAAATGAACAACCCGTGTTTGGTCACTGTTGCATTTTGGTATTTGAGTATATATCCCACTGAGCCCTGTTTGAAAAAAAAAGAGACATGAAAAAGTTGTCTGTCACCTTGTACTTTGTAGTATAGTTTCTATTGAGCTTTGTTTAGAAAAAAAAAGAATGAGAAAAGTTGCTTTTGGTCACGGATTTGGTTTCCTAGTCTGTTTTTTTTTACTGACCTTTGTTTTGAAAGAAAAAGTTGTTTTGTCACTCTAGATTTTGAAGTAAACTGTTTTGTCACTTTTGGTATTTTGGTGATAGTATATTTCCTCTGGCCTGGTATTTTGAATCAGAGAAGTGAAATTTTGCCACCTTTGTATTTGTGAAATTCTAGTCTATATTTCCACTGGCATCTGTTTGGAAAAAGAAATGAACAAATTTGCTTTTGTCACCTTTGTTTCTGAATTCATGATTTGTATGCCACCCAGCCTTTGTTTGAAGTCACGGCCAAAATTTCCTTCGAGCCTTACTTTTGTTTCAATTTGATTTCCAGTTGATTTACTCAAAAATGTTGAGGTAATTGACGTGCGTTAGCTTATTCAAATTTTTACTTTATTCTTTTGACTTTAGATTTGAATCCAGTTGTCGAATCCGCTAACAACTGATCGTGCTTTCCGCGTGCTTTCGGTAGACATCGTATTTCTTTTTTTTGAATCTTCAGCTCTGTAGAGGTAAGTAAATCTCACACGAATATTCATACTTATATGATTGTGAAATGACCGCAACTGAATGTGTAGAAATTAAATAAATAAATAAAGTGATGTTATAATTACCTGTGATTTATTTATTGTTAAAATTGCATAACATATCATCTGTTATATTTTATTCTTATTTTACTGTTATTCTATTCTGTTAAATCACACTGCAAGTTCCTCGTAGAATAGAATCACTATGGGTTGAAATGATACATACCCGAACGGACTTTAGAATAAGGGAAGATTGTTATGGGCTGAAATGATAGGCCTGAACGATTTTCAATTAAATTTTTATTTACTTGGGATTGCGGGTTTGAAATGATAAAACCCGGATTTTTCTTTGTAAACTACGGATTGAAATGATATAGTATCCGTATCACTTGACTTAGGCTAGAAAATATTATACAGACCTGTGGTTATTTTTCTGTATTTTTTGGATACCTTTAAATATTTTAAATATTTGTAATAATATTAAATTGATTTAAATTGAATTTTTAAATGATTTATTTTGAATAGAAATGATTTTTCTATGTGATAAATGAAAAAAAATGGATAAAAATATCGATCTTAAAAATGTAACTTAAATTTGAAAATTTGACTAAAAAGAAAAGATGGAAACTTAAGTTAATTAAATTGAAATGAAAATTAAGTTTTAAAAATGGTAAAAAATGGAGATTTAAGTTTAAATGTTGAAATGAACTGTTTAAATGGAAATGGGAATTTACACACTTGAATTTAATAAGCGAACTTTGTAAATTTTTGGGTTTTATTTGTAAAATTTCTCTTTAGAATAAATTAGTTAAAGGATTTAAATGAACATTTTAATGTATGATTTTATAAGTTCTGAACTAGGTAGAATCTGCAGCACTTGTTAAGTGCTGTGGTTATATAAGTGAACCAAAAGACTAAAATGAACTAAGGCTATGATAGTACTTGGTAAGTGCTGTTGTAGCAGAAACTAAAATTGAACCTGAACTAATAAAGAGGCTACTGTAGCACTTGTTAAGGACTGCAGTAGGCTGAAATATGATTTTTGTTTAAAACTGAACTGTTATAGCAGTTTATAAATATTGTTTTTGCTGAATAAAATTGGTTTCAAATATAACTTACCGCCGCACTTTTTAAATGCCGTGAAAGCTGAAAATTTTAACGCTATTGTTTTAAGTGAATAAATGAACTCCGAAAAGGTTAAACTTTGGGAATTTAATATTTGATTTTAAAAGAATAATGACTTTGTTTTAAGTGGTTTAATTTGATGTATATTTGATAAAAAAATTTAAATTTATAACCATGGGTTATAATAACGATTGGTTGGCAAAGAGACCGGGATCGGATATGGACATACTCTCTGTCGATACCGAAAACCACTTTGACAACCGTGTACGCGGTGGAGATTCCAGAATGAAGTAGGATGGTGGCGACGTTCTTAAGGTATGTTACATGGACCCAACTCCCGTGAGTTGGCATAAGGTGGCTAAAACAGGAGCGATCTCGGACCAGTGAGGTAGCACCTCTTCTCGGACACATTTCTTCGATATTATACTCTTACTTGTAATTGATTAGATGGCCATCCTCCGATTTGGGAATGTTGTTCGAGGTGGAACGGTAGTGGCTGTTATGCGTATCCATCAGTCCATGTGCGTAATTGGTATATCTACCCTGGCATTGCCTAGTTGTGCCGTGTCACCTACCATATCGAGCTTTACTACGATTATGATTTTAAGATCCGACCGCGTTAAGGTTCTCCATCCCCTTAACGCTATTTTCTATATGATTATACTTTACTTATTTAGACACTATTATAATAGTGAATATTACTACATAGTAGATATTTTAACGAATCCTTAGAGGATGGGCGGTCCCAGGCATCTTCTGAGTTACTTGTACCTTTACTACATTTCACTTGAGTTGGTTTACATTGTATAAGTATGTATATCCTGACTCGAGTGTTTATGTTTTATTTTACGCTTGGGTCAGCCTGAGTATCAGTTGGACTTCATCTTCACGGAGCTAGGACTACTGGAGATCATCTTTATCAAGCTGCTATCTGTTTTGCTATTCAGTCTTTTATTTTAGCTTATGTAATTGAGACAAATGAATTTGAAATTTTCTGTGGTTATTCAAACTATATTGGTTTTTAGACTATGTAATTTGTACTTGTTTTGAGACTATGTATTTTAGTGGCTTCATGAACCACTATGGTTATTTTTCAATTCCGCTGTGAGTTATTCTGATATTTCTGTGTCTGTGATTCTATGAATGATTTTATTTGCTCCAAATTTTATTACAATCTGTTATTTTGCATTATTCAAGTCTGACATGTGGATTATTGTCGATTTGAATGGTCCAAAATATCGGGTCGTTACATAAGCTTTGTAAATCGATTAGTTTATTTAAAATGATTTGGAAATGGGTTATCAATGTTTATTTAAAGTGTTTTGATATTTAAAATAATTACTTAAACATTGTTTTTAAAATAAATTTTGATTTAAAAATACTCATTATATATATAGTTTGAAATGATTGTAATTTATTTACGAATTCTCTCGAGATTTGGAAAGGGGGTTTATTTAAAGGATATGATTTATATAAGAGAAATCTTGTAATAGAATTCTGGAAACTAAAGAAAATTTTTTGAATCATTAAATAAGAGAACTTCAAAAGATGAATTAGAATTCACAAGGGAAGTTAGAAATTGGTAGTTGGAATTATAGACAAGTGAAATCGATTTTGGAAATATTAAAGGAAAATTAATTAAAGAATTTCGGGGACTTATAAAATCCATTGTAAATGAATTAAGGGATTTACATGTTAACTGTAAAGGATTTTGGGAAATAGGAAATAAATGGAATATTATCCTAAGTATTGGGAATAAAATGATTTTAGAAGAAAAATAGACTTATAAATGTTTCCTACGTATTGGACTTGAAGGATTTGAATTATTTTAACTACGAGATTATTATTATAGAAATATTTTCAAAGTGTTGAATTAAAAATAGAACTGGAAGAAAATAGTTCTAAGTATTGAGATGGTTTGAAATTATTCTGTTATGGATATAAGTATATAAATTTGTTTTCGAATATTTAAATATTGAAAGAGATTTGGATATATACCTTTGTAAAGATATTTTGAAATAAATATTTTGGAAAATTTATAATATAGGCCTAGTGACTGCTTATGGATGTTATTTGATAGTTAAATAACCGACTATCAAATTTGGCCAAATTCGTTGCTCGTTTCGAAGAGACTGGGATCAGATATAATTATCTGAAAACCACTTTGATTCGGTTTATGCGTTACGAATTATGATATCTTGAAGATAATGGAGATGGTGATCTTGAAGGACATTCGGTTTTTCCAGTCCCAGGACAACTTGTATGTATGAATGCTATCATTGCATTGCTTTCCTGGAAGGCAGTGTTGGCATTCCAAGTATATGAATGCTAAATCTAAGGTAAAATGTAGCCTCAAGCTTCATCAACCGGGAATGACTAAAACAAGGGAGATGCAGTAGGGCTAAGTGGGTCACACCCAAGTAGGGTATGTTATCACTCTTCTAGATACCCTTGGATATATATTTTATAAATTATGATATGGTCGTGCATGGAAAAGAGAGCGCTCAATTATAGTGGGAACACCCGGGATGACAACATATTCGGTACTATCAAGCAAGGGGTAGGATGGTCCTGTGTTGGTAGGGGATCCAGACGAGGTCCTCGGTACATTTTTCTAGATTTGTACTGTGACGGGTGGTACCCCAGTAGCCTTATCGTTATATGGAATTCAATATCCACTACGAGCCTGTACGGTTTTGGTTGTGCCCAACTATGCTGAAACGTGAGATGCAAGCATTTCAGCTATTTTCTAATTTATTTCTATAAACACTATTATAATATCAGATGATTTTGATATAAAATGTTTTGGTTACCGTAAGGTAAAAACCCATCGTGTTTATGTATGGCATGGTCTTACGAGATATCTTTGTTTTCAAAAGGATTTTGATAGTAGTAATAATTCAAACTGAGTGTGTTTTCTCACGCTAGGTTTTTCAGACTGACTCGAATGTTATTTTATTATAATGCCCGGCTTAGACCGAGTATTACAGATTCAGGTTAGGATGTTATGAAGCTCGGGAGACGAGATGGAGGAGTCTCGGGCGTACTACGCGTATTTGATTATATTCCGCTGTGTGTGTAGACTGTATAGTCAGCACTAGTGAGGACAAGTTATAACAACTGTCCATATTGAATTGTTGACTGTTGTACTCTGATGACTGCATGTATAAAACAGTTATAGTTCTTTTTTGTATAAAAATCTGTATTTATATATTATAATGTTCCGCTACGATTGTGAGATTCTATATTGTTGTTTCTATTTTCTTCTATCTCTTTCTTCCTCAACCCCTAGTTATTTGCCCTTTCGTACAATTTGTGTTGAACAAGTGTGATTAAATATCAGCTCAAAGGGTAGGGAACGGTGGGTCGCTACATAATATGTTTGTAACAACATAGAATTTTATTGTATAATTCTGAACATTTAATTTATTTTAGATATTAAAAAATTAGTTTTTAAAGTTTAAAAAATTGAATTCAAATATAAGGATTATTTAAATATTTTAATTGTGAACTTAATATTTAAATAGTGATTTAAATATCTAAATTGTGCATTAATATCAATTAAATGGATTTAATAGTCTTATTTAACACCTTTTAATTAATAAATAATAACGATGAATTCAATTTTTAAATTTCTTTGCAACAATAAATGGTTCGAATAAATGCAACAATAATATCAATTAAATGGATTTAATGGTCTTATTTAACCACTTTTTAATTAACATAACGACCCGAATTTTAGTGACGTATTTTAATTTCTTTTATTTGATTTTTCTATAATTTTTAATTCGAAAAATATTTAAATTATTGTGTGATGTTTTTTGGCAAATGACGGTATATTTATGATTTAACATATTAAGATAACCAGTGTATATTATTTTTGTTTTGGGGTCATATCGCATTTTGTGCGCGATCATAATTTTATTTGGTTGTTTACAGTTTATACGCGAACGAAACTCTGTGCAACGACACGTCAGAATTGGTAGAATAAGCACAAATTCAACTCTTCCATCACTTCATGACTCTAACTCCATAACTCGCTATCTTTTATTTCTCAATCCAATAGTAAAAATAAATAAACGAACACCCACTTCAAAACTCAAAATCCACAACTAAAAATCCTAAAACAAGAAACTTTGGAATCGTTGTGGTGAGGTCTACAATCTGGTATTAGTTTTGTTGTGAGTGGTGATGATTTGAGAGGCAGTCAAGTTGAGGTAGTAGGCATTTATGTAAGTGGTAAACTAGGGTTTATAATTTCTGAAGTTGTGGTTGTCGTTGAGCTAAACGGAGATTGGTTTGGGGTTTGTAGCGGCATGGAGCAGTTGCGACTGGGTTTTGGCAAGGTACGACGCCTTCTTAGGTGGTGCGACCATTTCCCATTGTGGGTTTAGGGAGATCGAACGTGATTTGAAAGGGAGGGTCGGGTTGGACGTAGTGGTGTCGGGAGGGTGTAGCTTGCGGAGAGAGAGAGACGATGATGGAGACATAATGTCGTTTCATAGAGCGGAGGTGGAGATCTTAGAGTTGAAAGCTTCGGCAATGGAGGAGCAAGTCTTTGGTTTAAAGCAAGAATGTGTTTGGGAAGAAGGCATTTAAAATGGTTAATTATTTTAATAATATAAATTAGTTTAATTTATTTTATTTTGAAAATCAAAATCTTATAAATGTAATATTTTGCTCATAGGAGGTCCAATCGAAGCGAGAATTTTTGTGTTGCGCTCATAGTGGCAATATATACACGGTGGAATTAGTTTGGTTGAATTCAGAATAAGTGAAAATTTTGGCTAAAATCGAACGTCCTTCAAATAATTCAAACCGAAAAACCTAAGCGTCCGTTGGAATTTCAGTGAGTTAACCTCACCTTTTTAGATAATCAGTATGATATATAGTAGATATAATTTACTATTTGTATTTGGATGAATTATTGGTTGGTTGGTTAAATATCCACTTTTTAAAAGCGAATGACATTTAAATTATAATACATGGAAAATTTATAAAGAAATCCGGATTTCTCGACATTGTGATTTTTAATTTCCTTTTATATACCTGATTGACTTTATTTCGGTTATATACCTAATATGCAGATTGTTAAATGTCAAAATTTGATAGTTTGGCCATATTGGATGTGACACTGATATATATTTAAAATTGAATATTTTTAGAGAAAACCGTAGTAATAGCACTGGTTAAGTGCTCAGCAACTATTGGCCTTGTTATAGTATTTTGAAAAATACCATTAATTGGTGTTTTGATCTAGAAATGGGTTCAATTTGAAAAATGGTTTTTAATTTGATCCTTTGGATTTTCTGTGATATTTATTAAAAACAGTTTTTGTAATTCTCCATTTTATTTTAATTTATTTTATTATTCTTCTCTAATATATATATATATATATACATATGTATGTGTGTGTATTTGTGAGTGTTTGTAAATGTTTTAAGATTATTTCGGAAAGTGACTATTTCCATGGAAAAGATGTTATAATAATGAATGTTTATTTTAAAGAAAATAAAAGAGGTTTATCATTTACTTTAAAGTGATTTTGTTTAAGATAGAAATATTTTGGAATAAATATTAGTGAAACCATTTTATATAAAATGTTGTGATAAAAAACAGATTTATAAATGGCAATTTATAAATTAAAGAGAGATTTTATATGGGGCATTTTATAAATAAAAGGAAATGTTTATAAATGGTTTTTCATAAAAGGGGATACTATCATTTTGATAAATTAGAGTAATAAATCACGATGGTGAATTTGTTGAAATATATAGAATGATCGTATTATGAGAAGTATATGAGATTTGTAATCAGAAGTTTTGTACTTTATATTGGGAGTTTTGTTTTATTAAAGGAGTTTTGTAATTATATTTAGAAATTTATATAAAGTAGTTTTATAAATAGGAAATTATTATCAAGGACAAAATTTCTCAGCATTTTAGCCTCAAGGATAGACCTTTAGTATTTTAGCCTGAAGGACAACTTTCTTTTGGTATCAGTTTTTAGTTATTGATAGCAGTTTTTAGGTATCGGTTTGTAGTTATCGGTAGTAGTTTTTAGGTATCAGTTTTTAGTTCGGTAGCAATTTTAGATGAATGTTTGTCCTTATGAATAATTTTGGAAGAATGTTTGTCCTTATGATTAATTTTTAGGAGAATATTTGTCCTTGTGGTTAAAATATTGAGGTTGTGTCCTTTAGGCTAAAAATATACAAATTTTCGTCCTTTAAATTAATTCCGCCTTTTATAAATGAATTTGTAGTTTTTATAAAAGAGTTGCGAATAATTATGGGATTTATAAGATGAGTTTTATAAATGACTATTTTGTAAAAGGTGTTTTATAAAAGTAAACGATGTTTATAAAGGAGTTTATTAAATAAATTTGGAGATTCATAGAGGAGTTTTGTAATTTTATTTATAAAGGTAATTTTATAATTTTTAAATAATGTTTTATAAACGGAGGTTGTAAATATAATGAGATTTATAAAGGAATTTTATAGAAAAGGATTTATAAGTAGAATGAGACCTGATTTCCATAAATGATCATTTCAACATACCATGGTATAGAAAATTTCTTTTCATATTTAATACCGATTCCGAGGTATGGAAACTCATCTCTATCTTGAGAATTAAGATTGTAATCGAGGCAAGGATTTCTAACTTGTCCAATTTCATTATTAATAGAGGGATGGTACCTTTTGAAATCGGGAATTGGTGGTAAGTATATATGGTTTTATTTCCATACAACCTGTTGTACTTACACGAAAAGGAAGTGTTTTGGATTTGTTGTTATCAGTGCTTTAAACGACATTTGTTTTTAACCCAAATAAGCATGGTTTGAAAATGGAATCTTCTTTAAGATTTGTAAGTATACATATACTAGTGAGGTAAGTATATGAGTATATTTTCTAAGTAGTGGAAATGTAGCGTTTTGCGAATATACTTATATTGTTAATATAAGTATATAAAAATGTTTTCTAAGTGTGAAAGTGAAATGCTTTTGGGCGTATACTTATACAGTTGAGATAAGTATATCGATAATTTTCAAGTGTTTAAAAGAGTAGAGAGGATTTATGAGTATATCTTTGTAAAAGTATTTTGATATAAGTATTTACAGAGTAGTTTTAGTTAATGAGATGGTTAATTAAAGAGGCTTAGTGGTTACCTTGTGCTTAATCGTGCTTGGTTAAGTTTCTGATTGAATTGTTTGTTATTTGATAGTTAGATAACCGAATATCAAATCGTGGTCAGTTTTTAAAAATATCATTGTCGGATCGTAGAGACCGAGATTAGATATATTATCGAAAAGCCACTTCGAACTAACATAAGCGTTCGAATTGAAGACATCTTGAAGTTAATGAAATTGAAGACGGAGTTCTTTGAAGTGCAATGGCCGCTTGCTACTAATCCTGAGGTGATTCCAAAATGGATGTAGTAGAAGTAGTGCCTTTGGTTTGTTCATATCCTGAACAACTTGTATGGACAAATGCTAGCATTGCATTGTCACCTGAAGGGGAGTGTTAGCATTCCAAGTGGAATTGCTATATAAAAGGTAAAAAGTATCCTCTAGCTTCAACTACGAGGAATGGCTAAAACAAGGGATATGTTTCAGGGCTTTGTGGTTCGCTACCATTAGAGTATGTCATCACCCTTATATATATATATATGTGTGTGTGTGTGTGTGTGTGTGTGTGTGTGTGAATTTGGTTATGCATGAGAGCTCTCAGGAAAAGGTTGCAAAGAAACTATGGTGATGACATATTTGGTACTATCCAGTAAGGAGTAGACCGTTCCTGATTCGCAGGAGTCGATAGGCTTGACCTCGGTACATTTTCTAATGGTCTATTATGGCAGATGGTACCCTAGTAGCCTTGTCATTATATGGAATCCATTTTCAATAAGCGTCGTAAGGACTTAGTTGTGCCCAACTATATTGTGACGTGAGATGCAAGCATTCCAGCTATATTCAATATTTATTTTACACCCTAGGCATTATTATAACACAAATGGATTTCTTATAGAAATGGTTGGTTACTAAAAGGTAAAAACTCGTCCGTGTTTATGTGCGACGTGGTTTTATGGGATACTCTTATTTTTTTTAAAGGTTTTATAACATAAAAGTCCATATGATGTGTGTTTTCTCACGCCTGTTTACCAAACTGATCCGAACGTTATTCTTTTATAATGCTCGGGTCAGACCGAGCATATTTTCAGTTTTAGTTATGGGTTCTTTGGAGCTTGAGAAGACGAGCTGGAGGCCTCCAAGATGTAGTCACGTTTATTTTATTTTCCACTACATTTGTTTGTTGTATGTATCAGCAATTATGTGGACAGGTTGTTATAATTGTCTAGGTTGATGATAGATAGTTAGTCTGATTTGATATTTGTATATTACACTTTTCTTTTGTAAAAAGCTATTGTATATTATAAATTACTCATCACGATCTGAGATTATGTTCTGTCTTTTCTTTCTTTTCTCCTAACAATCTGTCCTTCCAGCACTTGGATGCTCGGCACATGAATACCGTGGATGTATTAGTGTCGACTTTTAAGGATAAAAAAGGCAGGCCATTACACATGGTATCAAAGCTTAGATCGAGCGAACATCTAGGCTTTGGTAGGGTAGACTCATTAGAGATAGGGTAATTGACACCCTAGGATGAGTTTGAGTGTGTGTGTGTGTGTATAAGTGCATAATTGTTAGTGCTATAAAAAATTTATATTGTCTTGATTTATCTGTTAAGTGGTTTATGAATTCTAGTCGAAACAGAAGGAATAACTATATTGATACTGGTTTCTAAACGCTTAAACAAGGCAAACCGACATGGTATTGTTTTGAAATTGGGTAAATGAAATAATTTTACCTTGAATTATAATTTATATATAAAGGAATAATTTTTGAAATTGATATAGTAATTTATGATGTGTTTGTCTGTTAGGAAATGATAATATTCAATTATTTTCATTTATTGTTTGATTAGTTGTGCTCAGCTAGTTTGTGAGCATTTGTTGTTGGATTAAATTGAAAATGAACACCTTGTGAACTCAGTTTTACGATTGGCTATAAGGCATTCAAGAGTTATGTTGAACTAAAACTTAATTTTAATGGGAGTTGTTTATTGTAATTCAAACAAAGATATACATTTGTAAAAAAAATTGATACAAGAAAGTGAAAGTACATATAAGCATTGTTCATAAATATTGTTTATAAATAAAATGGATTTAAATTGAGAATTGGAGAACTTAAATCCTATTGATTTTGGAAATTGTTTTCAAACTTAAAATGAGGAATTACTACCATAGTAGTAGATTTGCTACATAGTTGTTTAGTAAAACAAAGTTGTTCTAGATTCTAAATGTATGGTTTGATATACTAAAGTTATAAGTGTATATTATCATAACAAAATGTTTTGAAATAAAAACTGGGTGTTTAGTTCTTAAATTTGCAGTTAAGTGATATTATAGACTCATGTATGATGTTCATTAGAATAGTTTTGATTGTGCATCCCATCATAATGTGTTGCTTGGTAATTTTCGTTTATTGTAATGACATGGAGTTTTCAACGATTTTAGTGTAACGACCCATAAATTTTAATAGTTTTATTAACGTAATTAACTGAATTTTTGTGAAATTTTTAAACAACTGAATTTGGAAATAAAAGTTTGATATTTGGAATACGTCTATTTTAATATGGCAACTGGAAAAATTTTGTTGGAAAATTCAAAAGTAAATTCTGTTGTGTGATTTTCAATTTCAATTTAATTCAGTTAATTTGATGAAAATAAAATGTTTCCGAAATTTGAATATTTTTATATAATAAATTTGTAAATCATTTTCTGAGTGAGACGTCATAATTTGTTTCATCAAAATTTGAACGTCTCAAGCCCCGTTTACCTTATTTTCTACGAATTAACAGCATTTTTTGGTACCGGATATCGACTTTTGATAGGATGGTCATATCACTGATATCTGTGTACCGTTTTGATCGTCTCGTCATGATGATCTTCGCAGAGTATTCATTTGTATGTTTCGGTGACCGGTACGCGATGAAACACGCAAAAAGGTTAACCGTAGCGGTCCGTCTTTTGTTTCTTTGTGACCATCCGTTATCCGACGTTTAAAAAAAAATGGTCACTACTTTTCAAATTCCCAAAATTTATTTCCGAATTTTGCTATCCTAACGGTTCAAAATATATTTGCAATTTTCTCGGGTTCGTTCAGTTTCATCCTATCCTCTTCTCTAATGAATCGAAATATAAATATTTTAAACTGGGTTGTATATTTTGTTTTGCCTGCATCTTCATTTATCTCCCGCATGCACCCTCATGGCCGAACACCAAGCAAACCCATCATGCCTCCTCTTCATTTTCCTGTGCCTCCATCACCCTTTCCCTCTTCCAACTCACCCCCAAACAACCCACTTCGGCCTCCTTTCTCAGCTACCCTCCACGCCATTTCATCAAGCAACAGCCGTGCTTCTCCTCACCTTCCAAGTGCCGCCTTCCACCTTCCACCCGAGCCACCAAGCCCAGCAACCCGAACGGCCTCCCTCCTCTCTTCCCCGCCTTGAACCCCTATCAAACTCCTCCAACCTCTACCCTTCGATAGCCTCGGCCATTTCCTTGCCACCCCTGATCGCCAGAGGCCGAAGCCCTCCCTTCCTCCCAGCTGCTGCCTTCTTTCCACATCCAACAAGCCTCCTCATCTTCCTATTGTGTAAATGTAAGGGATGATTCCTTTGATTGTATATATGCACCTCGAGTATTTGCTGTTCTATTCATATTCTAGCATTCCCAATTTTTGTTATTCATACTTATATATATAGAGTATAGTTATTATATGTTTAAAGTGGTATAATATATAAGATTTATATATATTAGTTTATATAATGTCTGTTGGGTTTTAAATGTATAAGTTGATAATAGTTTATATATATATATAAGTTGCTTTTTATATATGTAGTTGCGTATAACTTATTGTTTATATTTATAAGTATGAAAGTTGTTTGTTTTTGGGTATAAATTTATATATGACCTGTATATTATATATAAAGTTATGCTGGGTTGTGTTTTACCTGTGAGTTATATATGGGTCTATATACAAGTTATATATATATATATAATCTGTTTACTTATATATATATAGGTTATATAAGTCATATATGATATTGGTTTATATATATGTTTAGTTTAATTATTATTATATATATAGTTTGTATATACATTACTTTAGTTGATCTGATAGTCAATAGTTATATAATTATGTCAAAGTATACCTGAGTTTATATGGTTTCTTATATATATTTGATTAGAATATAAGTGTTCTGGGATTAGAGAATTTAAAGATTTTATTTTATGTGCTTTTGTTTCAAAAATGAATTAAAAGCTTTATTTTAAATTTGAAGATGTACTCAAGCCATATGATTTTGATATATGTATAGATACCTTGATTCTTAAATATATATTGGTATATTGATATATATATATATATATATATATATGTTGAATAAATGTGTACTTGTTGACAGAAACTTAAATTTTATTTGCTTTTCAAGCCAAGCCATATATATATATATATACGTACTTGTACATAGTAGCCTTGTTAAAGTAATTATCATATGTTTAGTGTTATGTTTATATATATAATATGGAAATTTATTTTTAAATGTATATTTCTAAATTTAATTTTGGTTTTATATAATATATTTCGTTTCAATTATATCAAGCTGATTTTGATTTTTCCTTTGACTCTAATTTATCAGCTTTGTTCGTTGAATTCGTGCCAATCTTGCTTTGCTTTGGAATTCGTTGCTTGGATTCGTAACCCATTTCATTGTCAAATCTCTCTAGCCTCAAAAGGTGAGCAATCACTCACGATTAACATCCTTATATTTATTAAATTTGATTTCACTTGAAACGACAATTGAAATATGCTGCTAAATTGAACTGTTAATTTTATAATTGCTATATATGATATGCTATTATCTGTAATTGTTCACCTATGAGATATGACACCATATCCTGTTGTTTACATTTTCTTTTTAATTTATCACTGATGATATATGCATGTTGTTGATATGTTATATTATTTCTCACTCTACAAGTTCCCTATTAGTATAGAATTCCCTATGGGTTGAAATGATACATACCCGAACGATCTTGTAGAATAGGGGAAAATCGTTATGGGTTGAAATGATAAACCCAAGCGATTTTCATTGAATTTAAATTTGGGATTGCGGGTTGAAATGATATATACCCGAAAATATTTAAATTACGAATTAAAATGATAAATATCTGTATCACTTGACCATAGGATAGAAAATTATATACGGACACCGTTGGTCTATTTTGAAAATGATTTCCAAAGTTCTAAAAAGGAAATATATAGTTTTAATAAATGTTGATTTTAAAATATGATTTATATAAGTGTTATTTTCTAAATTTTAGATTTTTTTTAAAATCATATATTTTGGAAATTTTTAGACTTATAAGTTAGTTTTGAAAATAAAATTTTTACGATTTTTTCTTATAGTTTTAATATTTAAAATATATAAAAATAAATTTAATACAAAATAAATTTAATAATAAGATTTAATTTAATAAAATATGTTTAAGTACTTATTTAAATTTAAATTAATATTTTTAAAATTTTAGATTTTTATAACTTTAATAATAAATGGTGGGAAGATAAACTAATGTTGACTTGAAATTTAAAATGGTTAATAATTGAATTTAAATAAGAATTTATTTGAACTTATTGATTTTGTGATTTGGAAAAATATGATTTATAACTTGATTTGATAAAAAGGTGATTAAATGAATATTCTCAAATTTTAAACAAAATTGAGATTGAACATTTAATATTGATTTAAATTTATAAATTGGGATTCAAACAAATTGTTATTAAAATGATTAAGTGAATATTTTCCAATTTGAAATAAATTAAAGTTAAAAGTTAAAAAATAAATGAAATTTATACTGCAAATGTTTGAATATTTAAACTTGAATCTTTGAACCTAAAATTGAAATGGTTTAACTAGAATTGATTTAAATTGTATGGTGGAATTTAAAAATGATTTGAATCAATTTACGAAATTGGAGGAAACTAATTTTATTATATAATGTATTTTAATATATATACTCTTTTTATATATAAATTATTTTAATATATATAAACTATTTTAATTTATAACTATTTTAATATAAATACTATTTTCAATATCTAAACTGTTTAAGTCGAAAGTGTTATGATTTCCAAAGTCTTATGATTTCCAAAGTGTTATGACTTCAAAAGTGCTATAGTTTCGAAAATGTTATAATTTTGAAAAGTGTTACGATTCTGAAAATGAATATTTTTAAAGTGAAGGATGATATCGAATTAATATGGTTTTGAAATGAATATGATATTTTGATATGAAGTTTGAACTATTTGAAGTGAAATGACCACGGTGTGAAATAAGCGTTTGGTAGTTAAAGAGACCGAGATCAGATATTGTCACTCTCCGCCAATACCGAAAACCACTTTAACAACTGTGTACGTGGTGGAGATTCCAGAATGAAGTAGGATGGTTTGGCGACGATTCTATATGGTATTTACGTAGCCTTGACTCCCGTGAGTCATCTTGATGCAGCTAAAACAGGAGCTATACCGGGCCAAGTGAGGTCATTCCTCCGATCAGGCACATTTCTTCAATACCATTCTATTGCTTTTGTGATTTGATTGGGTGCACCCTTTGATTTGGGAGTGTGTCAGGAGGTGGGCGGTAGTAGCGGCTATGCGTTACCACTAGTCCGGGAGTGCAAATGGTATATTTACTCTGGCATTGCCTCGAGTGTCGTGTCGCATCCCCTATCGCGTCTTCTACGAGTTTGTTTTGTACCGTACCTATGTGGTGTCCTCTGGGTAAATCTCCAGTTTACGGAGGAACGTACGGCGTTGTATAGACTACAAGAATATATAAAATGTGTTAAGGGGGATATGGGTAACGCCTTAACACTATTTTAACACTTTTACTATAATATAGACATATTATAATAGCGTATATTACTACATAGTAGATAGTTCCATGGATCCTTAGAGGATGGAAATCCCAAACATCCTTTAAGTTACTTGTATTTCAGTTGACATTTCACTTGAGTTGAATTAATTAATATAAGAATGTTAATCCTGACTCGAGTGTTTTGTGTTTTGCTTTACGCTCGGGTCAAACTGAGTGTCACAGCATTTGAGACTCACCTTTGGAATTGGAGATTCACTTGGAGATCCATCTGTATCTGTTCAGCTCTCGGCTATCCAGTTGTTTTGTTCAGACTTGTCATCTATTTGTATTCGAGACTATATTGTATTTGAGATATTCTGTTGTATTTTATTTCAAACTCTAATGTTTTATATAGTAGCTTCATGAACTACTATTTATTCTATCCCGCTGCTTATTGTTGTAATACTCTGTGTCTGTGATTCTGTGATTTATTTATTTACTATATATGCTGAGTTTTGCCAAATATAAATTAACAATCTGATATTTTGAGCAATTCAAGTCTGACATGTGCGGATGCGAACGGTTCAAAATACCGGATCGTTACATTTAGACAATCGAAACATCCAAGTTAATTAGGAAATCGAGCTAAGTGTTTTGTTAAAATTATAAGAAATAAGTTTTTGTAACTTATAAATTCGAGGAGATATCAAGTTAAAAGAAGTTTTAAAATTTGTGGAACATCCAGGTTAAGTAAAACCAATTTGAAAAATTATACATATACTCTTAGGATGTTGAATAGTGTTAGATGAATATGAACTCGAGCTATGAAATGAAATTTAACTTAAGTAAAGTCAAATGAAATGATTTTATGATATGGTTCACAAATGATTAGTATTAAAGGAAATATACTAAATAAAAATGAATGTGATTTAGAATGAGAAATAATTCATGTAGCTTTGAAACCAATGGACTAAATATATAAGTTGTACATAGATCGTCATATTCGCATAACTGTTTTGGATCCAGATTCAAGTACATAGTATCGAGGTGATTTACACCGGTCCGAACGAGGATTTTTCACTCGATTCTTAATGGCAAACACTTGATACAGACTTTTGATTTGATTCTAAAGTTTTCTATCATAGTATATGGCTATGGAAGGAGAACAAAGATTTCTAATCAAGGAACCTGATCGAAGTCCGCACTAGAGAATCAAGTGAGCGATACTAGTTCGGAAGTGAAATTTGTGTGATCGAGCAAGCGATCGAATTTGATATTGCATATGGATGACATATGTACATCATGAGTGCTTTAGTACAATTGTATGCTTTTGACATTAGAAAATGCAAGTATTTGGTTGGATATCATTTGTAAGTGAGATACAGGTTCATGGAAGAAAAGGCTAGCTTGTTGCTTTAGTTTAAAGGACTGAGTTTGATTGCTCGACTAATAGGTATACATTTATATTTTAATCGACGATTTTATGCCCTAGATATGCGAGACCACTTTTCGGCTTTTGTTTTCTTTGTTGGTTTAGGCTGTTGTGGCAAGTTGTAGTTTTTTCGATTGAGCCGAGCAAAGAAGGTGCTGCCGAAATTTTTTGCAACTTTAAAAGACTTGAAAATTTAATAATCCATTTTTATTAATGGATTTTGTAAGCCTAAGAGTGAGAAGTTTTTAAAAGCTAAGGGTTCGAAGACACTTTTCTTTCTCCAGAAATTTGGAGGACGAAATTCTTTTAAGGGGGAGAATGTAACAACCCGAAATTTTATCGTTTAATTTTGAATATTTAATTTATTTTAAATATTAAAAAAATTGGTTTTTAAAGTTTAAAAACTTGAATTAAAATATAGGGATTATTTAAATATCTGAATTGTGAATTTAATATTTGAATAGTGATTTTAATATCTAGATTGTGAATTAAATATTAATTAAATGGATTTAATGGCCTTATTTAACTCTTTTTAATTAATAAATAAAAACGGTGAATTCATTTTGTAAATTTATTTACAATAATAAATGGTTCGGATAAATAATAAGAAAACTAATTTTTAATATAATGACTCGATTTTTAGTGACGTATTTCTAATTTAATGTATTTGATTTTTCCATAATTTTTAATTTTAAAAATATTAAAGTTATCGTTCGACGATTTTTCGGCAAAAGATGATATTTTTGTGATTTAGCTGGATAAGACAGCCGATGTATATTATTTTTGCTTTGGGGTCGTATCGCATTTTCGTGCGCAATCATACTTTTGTTTTGTTGTTGTCAGTTCATACACGAACAAACCTTTCTGCAGCAACACGCCGGAAATGGCAAAATAAGCACAAATTCCACCCTTCCATCACTTCACCATTTTCACTTTACAACTCACTCTCTTTTATTTCTGAATCCAAAATTAAAAGGAGATAAAAAAACACAAACTTCAAAAATCAAAAACTCAAAATCCACTCAACTAAAAATCCTAAAACAAGAAGCTTTGGAATCGTTGTGGTGAGATCTACAATCTGTTATTAGTTTTGTTGTGAGCAGTGATGATTTGAGTGGCAGTCGAGTTGAGGTAGTTGGTGTTTGTGTAAGTGGAAAACTAAGGTTTAGGATTTCCGAAGTTTTGATTATCGTTGAGATAAATGGAGATTGGTTTGAGGTTCGTGGCTGTGTGGAGCAGTTACGGTTGGGTTTTGGCAAGGTACGACGCTTCCTTGGGTGGTGCGACCATTTCCAGTCGTGGGTTTAGAGAGATTGGACGTGATTTGAAGGGGAGGGTCTGTTGGACCTAGTTGTGTTGGGAGGGTGCAGCTTGCAGAGAGAGATGATGGTGATAACGGACTGTCGTTTCATGAGGCGGAGGAGGAGATCCTGGGGTTCGAAAACTACAGCAATGGTAGAGTTGGTCTCTGCTTTAGAGCGGAAATGTGTTTGGGAAGAAGGTGTTTAAAATGGTTAATTATTGTAATAATAGAAATTAGTTTAACAACTTTTATTTTTAAAATATAAACCTTATAAATGTAATACCTTGCTCGTATAAGGTCCAATCGGGGCGAGACTTTATGCAATGTGCTCGTAATGGCGATAGCTATGTGATGGAATTGGTTTGTTTGAATTTGGATTAAGTAAAAATTTTTGCTAAAATAGAATGTCGTTCATTTTAGTTCAAATTGGAACACCTAAGCTTTCGCTAGAATTTCGATGAGTTAACCTCACCTTTTTGGATGATCAGTGTGATATATAGTAGATATAATTTGCTATTTGTATTTAAACAAATTATTGGTTGGTTTGGTTAAATATCCGCTTTTGAAAAGCGAATGACATTTAAATTAGAATACAATGAGAATTTGCAGAGGAATCCTGATTTCTCGACATTATGATTTTTAATTTCCTGTTATATACCCGATCGACCTTATTTTAGTTATATACCAGATATATAGAGTGTTAAATGTCAAAATTTGATAGTTTGGCCATATTGGATGTGAGACCGAAATATATTAAACGTTGAACCGTTTTAAGGAAAAAGGTGGTAGTAGCACCGGTTAAGTTCTATAGTAACTATTGGTCTCATTAAAGTATTTTGAAAAATACTATTGATTGCTGTTTTGATCTCAAAATGGGTTCAATTTGGAAAACTGATTTTTAATCTAATCCTTTGGATTTTCTATGATATTTATTTAAAAATAGTTTGTACTTCTCCATTTTATTTCAATTTCTTTTATTATTCTTTTCTAATATATATATATATATATTTTGAAAATGTTTCTAATATATATATATATATACACACACATATGTATATATATAAATGTTTTAAGATTATTTTGGAAAATATCTATTTGCATAGAAAATTTATTATAATAATGAATGTTTATTTTAAAGAAATATAAAAAGTGTTTATCTTTTATTTTAAAGTGATTTTGTTTTAAAAGAAGACAAAAATATGTAAGAATAAATATTGGGGAAAACATTTTATATAAAATGTTGCAATAAAAGAACAGATTTATAAAGGATAATTTATAAATAAAAGAGAGATTTTATAAGGGGTATTTTATAAATAAAAGTATAGATTTATAAGTAGTATTTTATAAAAGGGGATACTATCATTTTGATAAATTGGAGTAATAAATCATAGTGGTGAATTTATTGAAATATATGGAATGATCATGTTATGAGAAGTATATGAGATTTGTAATCATATTAGAAGTTTTGTATTTTATATTTGAAGTTTTGTTTTATAAATGGAGTTTTGCAATTATATTTAGAAATTTATAAAAAGAGTTTTATATATGAATTTGGAGTTTTAATAAAAGAGTTGTGAATAAATCTGGGATTTATAAAATGAGTTTTATAAATCACTATTTTGTAAAAGATGTATTATAAAGAGTTTTATAGAAGTAGATGATGTTTATAAAGGAGTTTATTAAATAAATTTGAAGATTCATAGAAGGAGGTTTATAATTTTATTTATAAAGGGAAATTTATAATTTGTAAATAATGTTTTATAAAAGGAGGTTATAAAATAAGGAGTTTATAAAGGAATTTTATAAAAATGCATTTATAAGTAGAATGAGACCTGAATTCCATAAACGATCATTTCAACTTACGGTGGTATAGAAAATGTTTTTTCATACTTAACACCAAATTCAAAGGTACGGAAACTCTTCTATATCTTGAGAATTAAGATTGTATATCGAGGCAAGGATAGTTTTCTAACTTGTCTGATTTCATTGTTAATCAAGGATAGTACTGTTTGAAATTGAGAAGTGGTGGTCAGTATATATGGTTTAATTTCCATACGGCCTATTTTACTTACACCAAAGGGAAGTGTTTTGGGTTTATTGTTATTAGTACTTTAAACAACATTTGTTTTTAACCAAATAAGTGTGGTTTGAAAATGGAATATTTCTTAAGATTTGTGAGTACACTTATATCGGTGAGATAAGTATATGAGTATATTTTCAATATATTGGAAATGAAGCGTATTGTGAATATACTTATATTGTTAATATAAGCATGTAGAAATGTTTTCTAAGTGTGATAGTGAAATAATTTTGAGAGTATACTTATACAATTGAGATAAGTATATTGATATTTTTCAAATATTGAAAGGAGTAGAGAGGATTTGTGAATATATATTTGCAAAGGTATTTTGATACAAGTATTTACAGAGTGGTTTTAATCAACGTGATGATTAGTTAAAGAGGCTTAGCGGTTACTTTGTGCTTAACCGTACTTGGTTAAACCTCTGGTTGAATTGTTTGTTATTTGGTAGTTAAATAACTGACTATCAAACCTTGGTTAGTTTTTAAAACTATAATTGCCAGTTCGAAGAAACCGGGATCAGATATATTGTCTGAAACCACTTCGAATCGGCATAAGAGTTCGAATTAAAGACATCTTGAAGATGAAGAAATCGAAGAAGGAGTCCTTTGAAGTGCAATGGCCGCTTGCTACTAATCCTAAGGGTGATTCCAAAATAGATGTAGTAGAATTAGTGCCTTTGGTTTGTTCATATCTTGAACTTGTATGGACGAACGCTTGCATTGCATTATCATCTGGAGGGCAGTGTTAGCATTCCAAGTGGAATTGCTATATAAAATGTAAAACTTAACCTCTAGCCTCAACAACTTGGAATGACTAAAACATGGGATATGCTTCAGGGCTATGTGGTTCGCTACCATTAGGGCATGTCATCACCCTTATACATACATACATACATATATATATATATATATATATATATATGGATTTGGTTGTGCATGAGAACTCTCGGGAAAAGGTTGAAAAGCAACCGGGGTGATGACATATTTGATACTATCCAGTATGGGGTAGGCCAGTCCTAATTCGCAGGGGTCAATAGGTCCGGCCTCGGTACATTTTCTAGAGGTGTATTGTAGTAGGTGGTACCGTATATTAAATATTTGTATGAAATCCATTCTCCAATAAATGCCGTACGGACTTAGTTGTGCCCAACTATGTTGGGACGTGAGATGCAAGCATTCCAGCTATGTTTAATATTTATTTTAAACACTATGCATTATTATAATATAAATGGATTTCTTATAAAAATGGTTTGGTTAATGTAAGGTAAAAACATGTCCGTGTTTAAGTGCGGTGTGGTCTTATGAGATACTCTTATTTTTTTGAAAGATTTTATAACATAAAAATCCATATGATGGGTGTTTTCTCACAATGGTTTACTAGACTGATCTGGATGTCATTTTTTATAATGCTCGGGTCAGACCGAGCATATTTTCATATTTAGTTATGGATGCTATAGAGCTTCAGGAGATGAGCTGGATGCCTCCAAGACGTACTCATGTATATTTTATTTTCCATTGCATTTGTTGGTTGTATTTGTCTATAATTTTGAGGATGGGTTATTATACTTGTCTAGGCTAATGATAGATGGTTACTTTGATGTATGTATTTACACTTTTCTTTTGTAAAGAGCTGTTGTATATTATAACTACTCATCATGATGTAAGATTCTACGATGTCTTATGACCTAACAAATCTGTCCTTTCGGCACTTAGATACTCGGCATGGAATATCGTGAATGTATAAGTTTCGACTTATGAGGGTCGAAAAGGCAGGTCGTTACAATGTCTATCATTATTGTTTGATTGTTTGTATGGATTTGAATTCCTAATTGAAAAGAGGATTGCACAAATAACCATTATTTCGCAGGGGACTTTTATGGTGAGGCCTTAAGGGGTTTCTTATCACTATCAATTTACTCTTATATGCATCTTAATTATATTCTTATGTGGCTTATATTGATGTTTGGTTGAAATATTCGTGACATATTGGTTGACTTGTGTAAGTGTCATTAAAGTGATTATTGTTGTACCGTCACTTATGAAATATCATCTCCTTAAACCCTGTGTGTTGAACTTGTGCTTGTATTCTTTTATAATAAATGTATGGTTGCATTTTTGCATTTTGAAAGTTGTTTAAAACTATATTTTCCAAGTATTTTTGAGAATATTTAAATAAAGGATAAGTGCATTTTTAATTTGTAAAAAGATTATAAATTTAATTAATTATCTTTCGAGGTAATTAATATTATTCTAAATTTATAAAAAGATTTTTAATTTGATTAACAACCTTTCGGGATAATTAATATTGTTTTAAATTTATAAAAAGATTATAAATTTGATTTATTATCTTTCGGGGTAAATAATGTGGTTATAAAAAGATTATAAATTTGATTTATTATCTTTTGAGAAAACTAATGTGGTTTTAAATTTATAAAAGAGTTATAATAATTTTCTTTCAGAATGATTGTCATTGTTTTAATTTATAAATATATTTAAAATTGATTTATTATCTTTGAGGATAATGAATGTTGTTCTAAAGTTATAAATGATAGTTTATAAATAAGAAATCTTAAAAAGGAATGTTTAAAAATAAAGCTAACTGTAAATTGTTTTGGATTTACAGTGAATGATGTTTTAATCACATTTTGTTTTTTTAATACACTTAGAAATATAATTTACTCTTTAAAAGAATATTTTCAAGAGTGACTTTAAAAGTATTTCACAAATATTTGTCATGTGACAGTCAAGCACAGGTGTGTGTCAAATGTTTTAAGAGATTTAGTTATCATATACAATCATTTTGTTATTCCTGATGGTTGATTTAGTGACTATAGATTCTACTATCTTCTTAGTGTTCGTCAATTCAAGATGATTTTGTTGCTCGTTGGGGCATTTAAATCTTTCTATTCTTAAAGTTAACAATGTTGTCGAGTTAAGGTAGGAGGCATCACTGCCCTATCTTGTCCGGCTTCATTATTTTCCCCGGAGTAGTTCTAGTTTGTTTTCCCATAATTAATTCATCGACTATCGATTTTGATATCCTTTGCCGGAAATGACTAAAATCAAAGCACGAGTGGACGTCAAGCTATGTGGGGTTGCTCCCATTAGGTTATCTTTACATCTACTCTAGATTGGATTTGGTTGTATGCGCACAGAGGTGAGAAATACTTGGATACTCGGTAAGGTTGGTGGGGTCCGGCTTGTACATTGTCTAAGAGCCATCGTAGTTCTCAAGTATATTTTCTAGGGGTATACTTTCGGTAACGAGGGTACATCCTCCTATTCATTGTTGGGAAAAAGATTCATTTTCCTTATTTGATTCAAATCTTTGGATCATTTTCTTAATTCCATCGAGAAGTACCTAGAGCTCTTCTCGATGTTTAATTATTTGTTTCCATTCTTTCACGTTCGGTTTTGTTCCAACTTGTTTCTATTCTTTCATCTATGAATGTTGTTCTTGTGAGGTAAAACACGTTCCGTATTTAGCAGCGTGGTCTTACAGAATTAGTATATGTTTACCATATGTCCTGAGTTTTCTCACGCTGGATTTCCAAACTGGTCTGGATGTTATTTTATTATACTGTTCAGGTTAGGCCGAGTATTTTTCTAGGTTATCGTTGGTGAGACATGGAGCTTGTGGAGTAGAGCTGAATGTTCACCTGTCGTGGTATTTTTATTTTCCACTGTATTATTATGTATACCCATCAGCAATTGTAAGGTCAGGAATTTGTAACTGTCCAAACTGATGAGGTTTGTTTTTAACTCTGATATACTCTGTATTTTAGAGTAACATTTTTCAGTGTCTTTGTTATATTATATGTTGTCGTTCCGTTGTGAGATTCTATTTTTCCTATTCTTTTTCTTGTTTTTACCCAAACAATATACCTTTCTCGCACTTGGATGCTCGACATTTGAATACCATGGAGGTATTGAGTGCCGACTTTTAAGAGTCGAAAAGACGGGTCATTACAATATCCATCACCCATAATAACTGGTCATTAATGTCAAAATTGGAAATCTCTGATCAATCCTTATTTAATCTCTTTTAATCCATTTACCAGTTTCAAAATCTACTAATTATGAGTATACAAATCCCTCCTTAATTACCATATTAACTTCCTTAATCAGTCTCTTATCTAATTTATGTTTTATCCTCTAATAATTACAAATTTATTACCCATTAAATCTGTAATTAATGTCCATAAATCATATTCCTATAATTGCCATGTTGTTTATAATTAATACAAATATAGTTATAAATTACGCTATTTATATTTTTCTTATTTCTAATTATTAATCACTAAACTAGAACATTCCTTTCCATATTTTATTTTATCAAATGCATCCTTCCATATAGAAATGTCATTAAAAATTCCCATAAATTAACCACTAGTGATATTTTTGCTTTGTTTAAAATTACAACATATTTTTTCTTATTTTATTGAAATAGGCAATGTAAATTACAGAAAAGAATATTCATATTTTACACATCTCTTTCCCTTTTTGGTATATCTCTTGTAAATTCAAACATTGCACGTTTATGCATTTAAGGAATTTGGTAATTTACGGAAATTACACGGAGCCTGCTCCCAATAAATCAAAATATGGAAATTCGCATTCAACGGGCAATCCAACTTACAACCCAATTATAAATCTGAAATACCTTTACAACATTGCCAACATTTTAAATATAAATTCTTGGGACTGATTTCAAATTTCCAGTTCAAGTTATACATGCTATTCTTATTTTATTCATATCCTGAAACATTTAACCTTTCTTTCCTAAATAGTAATCCTTATCTACTCCATAAAATATAAACTTAGAAATCTTCATTATGCTAGTATGCAAGATCTCAAAATCAAACTTGCAAAGGAATTTTCACATCTTGAAAGAAAACTTTTAAGTATACTTTTCAAAAGAATTTCCAACTTGTAAAAATAGTTTGGTGAATTGAATTCCCAAAAGCATCTAAAAATCGTATTTTATTTTATTTCCATATATCTATTCCATTTTTATTAAATATTTGGACAAAGCCTTACAAAAATATTTGAATCCCAACTTTTCACAATTTTCAAAACATTTACCACTTTATTCTTAACCCCAAATTTAAAGGTTCTAAAATTGCTTAGCAAAGTAATTCCCTTCTCAAATGCTTTAACCTCAAGGCTTACTTTTTTTAAAGTAGGATCCTTAATCTAAAACATTCAAAAACTCAATTATTAAACCAAATTATCAAATTTTCAAAAAGGATTGCTTAGTCCCAAAATGAAGATAATTTTCCTTTTCAAAAAACTTTCTACATCAAAGATTTATTCCTTTAAAAGTTAGTCTTTATAATTCAAAACATTCAAAAACATCTCCTATAACATTAAACAATGAAAAGTGGAGTAAACAAGGTAAACTCTTATCCCGTCATTTTCCTATCTCATCACTCTCCTCTATTTTATCTCTAACTAGATTACTAATCCTATTTTATAAGTCCCTAACACTGGTCCTATCCAAATCTCCCAATATAGCCTCAGTTTATATTTTTCCTACTTAAACTGCTTCTACATCATTTTAATCAAGTTTCATTTCTATTTTAAAAAGTGGAATTTTAAAGAACTTCCAAATTTATGAAATAGGAAAAATCATCATGTCTAACCTACGTTTTATTTTACATTTATTTCAAAATGAAAAATCACTTTAACGAAAATCTTTAAACCGAAAACTTTTTGATACGACCATAATTTTAAACTAAGAGTTTTCAAAAATGAAATAAATCTTTTTTATCAAAAACCTTTTTAATCAGAACTTTTGACTCCATAACTTCTTTTTTAGTTTTGATTTTCAAAATTTCCTTACTTTTTCAAAACAACTTCTTAATAAATCTTTTGAGAAATCCATCTAAAACATTTCAAGGAAGTTTTCAAAGAACATCTTTTTATTAAATTCTTTTACAAGTGGGTTAGATTTTTAAAAATCTTTTTCAAAACAACAACTTCTTAAGTATTGCCTTCCCCATTGCATTTTCTTCTTCTGTCATCCCTTACTTTCGAATGTTTACAACTATATTACCTTGTAGTAAACTTAGTTACTACCCCATATGCTTATTTACTATTTCTATAAATGCCGATTATCTGCAACAAATGATTATTATTCTAAATGGACAATTTCTAAAGACATTTGTTTATTTATTCCTATCTTTCAGATTATTTCTCCAAAATTACCATGATAATCATTTTAATTAGTCTGTTTATATCTTTATTAAACTATTGTAACTTCCTATTTATTTCACACTTACTATCTTATTGATTTTAGAGTTACAATCTTTTCGATTTACATTCCTTATGATACGATCTTCGTCGCACATTCCATACTCTATTTTTTTTCAACCACCGGACATCTCGTCAATCCTTTCAGAATATGGTCGCGGCAACTTCTACAGCCGAAATTTATAGAGTAAATTCAAATAAAGTAAGTATATATATAGTAGATTTTTGAAAAATACTTTCAAAAATACAATTACGCCACTCATACGTATACTTATCCCTATTAACTGAGTAACCTAAACTCTGATACCACATGTAACAACCTATCCCAAAACGGACCTAATTTCGACCCAACAAAAGTCCATTGAACCATAGGCCCATCTCAATGGGAGTTATTAAGTTGATAAAATTAAAAAAATACACTATAATAGAGCTATCTATCTATACTTTTAGCATCTAACAACGGAATGGTTAAAATATAATATCAGAAACACGTACCCATTTCATAAAAGAAAACCATTTCATAAATATAACATGTTAAATATAACGACATGCCTACATAAAGCCTCCACTGTACAATATTACAAAATAACATAACTGTCTAAACCGGGTACAAAAATATATTTAAAAAGCATAAATAGATAGATAACTATCACAAGTCTTCATCTTCACCTTCGTCACCTAAATCAGCATTGTCTCCTCTAACCTGTGTGTAGTAATGAGAAGTTGGTCAGAACAACAAATGTTGGGTGAAATGAAAGTCTCAAACTTTACTATATTATAATAATTGGTAATATTATTTAGATAAGAAATTAGTCTTACATATTTAAAACTATACCACACTATTAACTTTAGCTATAAGCCCTTTCTAATTCCAAAAATCTGATGCAACTAACATCGATGATGCAAGAGAAAGTATCCTAACCAATAAATACCCTTTATTGAAGATTAGGCAGACCGTAACCATTTAATACCTATAAAATAGGCAGGTCTCCATCACTTAATACCTAATCCATTTCCAAATTCTAACGCAGCTATTGTTAACGATTCGAGAGCGAGAATGTCTAAACCTCTTTCCTTGGAACTTAGGCAGACTCTGACCATTTATGACCTATAAAATAGGTAGGTCCCCGTCATTTAAGACCTAACCCGAGACAGATCCCTACATGGTTTTCACTAACTGACATCATAAGAAATCTCATCGGGTCTCTTAATAATTTTCCTAAGAAAGAGGCTGACCCTACCATAGCAACTAAATACATTAACCCAAAGTGGACCCCTCTTGAAGTTTCTTCTATCATATCAATAGCGTAACTTATGACCATAATTCAACTGTGACATCTTAGTTTAATCTGACAATTCGTAGGTACTGGTAACTAGATTAGTTGAGCATATTTACCCTATAGAATTGGAACTAACCTCACATCCATTGGAGTTATTTATTATAGGTGATGTCTCACATCAGTCTGCAAAATCACACCACTGGTAGCAAGATTTAACTAGGCAGACTTCCGTGTAACTTTGGACTAACCTCCTTGATGTGCACGTAAATGTGCATATATTTACATCCATATTTTATCTATTTTTATTTAAATAAAAGTCATATTTGGGCATTTTAACATGTTTAAAATCAAAATTTAATTATTTTCAAGTCATCATATATTCATCTTCATTCAGGGGCAAAATGGTCATTTTTGTGCATGTATCAATTTGAGAATTTTTACTTAGACATTTTTTATGATTTTTATAGGAAAGTTTGCTACATAGGAAGAGGGATTCATGAAGATATATGCATGTACAAGGAAATACAAAGGAATGAAGAGGAAATAATTCAAGTTCATGATCATGAAGGACCCCACCCACTTACCTAAATCTACAATTAGAAGCTAATGGACAACTAAGTGGAGGTTAAAGCTTCATGCACATTAAATGGTGGATTAATTAGTGGCTAATGGTTACTTGGTGGCCACACTTCCTAAAGGGCATTTTGGAAAGCACCCTAAAAATGGAATTAGGGTTTTATGCATGTATAAATATCCCTCTTATGCACATGTAAATATCTTCTACTCTTTGGAAATTAGTTAGGAAATCAAAATGAAAGTTGTAAGCTTTATGTTGAATGAAATAAAAATGGCTTCCTAGCCTCTTTCTCTTCTCTTTTCAACTTGTTTTTTTTTACTTTTATGCTCATATTTATTCTTATGCTCTCTTTCATTTCATGTTCATAGTTTAGATTTACATTTATGCACTAGTTTAATTCATTTCTTTCTAGTAGTTAATCTTCTTTTTCTTTGTTTATTATTTACTTTCTTTCATTTTCAATGTTGAAATCTCTATGTGTTGAAATGATAACACAAATGAGAGACTAAACCCTTACAATTTAGGGGTAATGAAGCTTTTTTTTTCATGTAGATTTAACATAAAATTTTCTATGAATGATCTCCTTTATGCTTTATGAGAAAATGGATGTTTATGCTTGTTTGTGTTTTATGTTAAATTTGATAGCCTACTTTGTTCATAAAAAATAGGCTATGCTTATCACATTAATCACAATTTGCCTCTTCATCTAAATATGATCATGGCAATGAAGTGAAGTTTGAATCAAAATTTGATGATCTATGTTACTAATTAATAGTAAATAGTTCATGCTTAAACTAGATTTTGGTTTCATTTTCTATGCGATGTTTCATGAGATATGAAAAGTAGGACTAGAGTAGTATTATAGTTTGATGGTTGATTTGTGTTAATTAATAACTCAAATAGGCCATGTTTATGATAAATACATCACTAATCCTACTTCAATTAAAAAGAGATCATCATTTGATTTTATGTTGATTTATGTGAAAAATATAAGAAAGTGGATTTGCCCCTAAATTGAATTTTAATCACATAGTTTTTAATCTCAACATTTGCTTAGCTTTCTAGTTTTCAAAACAATCTTCACTTTTGGTTTAATTTGATTAACTAGAAAATTTTAAAATCTAACAATTCCCTACGGATCGACCCGTACTCGCCACGTACTAACTTTTGTACGCCGTGCGCTTGTGGTTATTTTAATTTGAAATTTATCGATGGTTTTCTAATCCGATAGAAAACTCGTCGTAAACAAGTTTTTGGCGCCGTTGCCGGGGAATTGTCTTTGATTTTTAAATTCTATTCTTCGGATTATTTGTTGTTTGATTTTTGTGTGTTTATATTTTGTGTGTTTAAATTTAAAAAAAAAACTTTTGTTTTTTTTTTATTTTAGTTTGCCTTTTGTTAGTTTTCTTTTTGTCGTTCTATTTGCTTTTGCATTTCCTTATTTTTTAAAAACAACAGCAATCCTCTTTACAAAAAAAAGAAAGAACATTTCATTTCATCTTCAATTTTTGTTTACATCTCATTCACAGTTTTCTTTTCAATTACAGTTCATTTCCTTGACATTTGCATTTTAGTTCCATTTACACATTGAACGTATTTCATTTATTGCCACCATCCTGCTACATCACAAGTGCACATACAACCAGTGCATATATATGTGACACATCCACCACCAGTTGCCCACAGACACTTGCCTTCCGCGAATCGGCTTCTACAATCGTTGAATCGAGCGCACTCGATTAACCGAAAGAGGAGATAGGAGATTACACTCAACTACCAATTTGTATGAAAGCACAAAGCTAACAAAAGAGAATTTTTTTCAATATTCAACAACCTTTTACAAATGAGAGACTCGGCCTATTTATAAGCGTTTTACAACTCACACGAAAAAACAAGAAAAAATTACATATCCTAAGTCGGTTCCGACCTAACAGTCACGACCTATCATAAGTCGTACACGACTTAAGCCTAAACAGTTACAACATAACGACTTAAAAACAATCGCCATACGACTTAAAAACGGAAAAAAATACAAACAGACAACCACTTAAGTCATTGCCGACTTAACAATGCTACGCAACTCAACTTAGTAACGACTTAAGGAATCAACGGTCCAGATTAACTCGGCAGAGAAAACAACGGCAACAGTGCTTCGCGACTTAAAATGAACGACTTCAGAAAGTCTTTGCGACTTAAAGATTCTCGCGACTTAAATCAACGGCATAGGATAAAGCGGCATACAATCTACGGCTACAAGCTTCAGCGACTTAAGAACATACGGCATTCCAGATCAACGACTTAAGGAAATCAATGGTTTAGATTAGCTCGCAGAAGAATCAACGGCAACATCTTTACGCGACTTACGACTTAAGAACTTCACGAGTTGAACTTCAGCGACTTACGAGTTAATTCTTCTAGGTCGTAACTCGCTTCCTCTTCATGCCTTTTGTTAAGTCGTGGACGACTTATACCTTCAGCTTCGTTAAGTCGTGGGCTTTCACTAGGTCGCTGCCGAGTTATACTAAGTCGCTGGGACGACTTAAAACCTTCGTTAGGTCGCGAACTCGAGTTAACTCGTTCACTAGGTCGCTGCCGAGTTATACTAAGTCGCTGGGACGACTTAAAAACTTCGTTAGGTCGCGAACCTATCACTTCCTTAGGTCGTAGACGACCTAAGACTTCAGCTTTCCACCCTTCTTCACAAGATGCTAACTCCTTAGCTTTAGGTCGGATTCGACCTAACATCATGTTATGACCCACTAGTTTGCTAGGTCGGTCACGACCTAGTACTTGGCCTGCATCACCCACAGACACTTGCCTTCCCCTCAACTTGATCACCTTACTTGTCACCACATTCACCATCCATATCCATTCAACCAAGCCCCTGCACACTTCTCCTCGTACACACTACCTGTCATCACTGCCCCCTTCCTCGACTCGACCAAACAAATACTGCTATTGCAACCTTCCTTCTACCAACAGCAGCAATTCACATCTCATATCATTCATCAACCAGCAGCTAACACTCCTCCACCAGAAACTATTCCACATTCATCATCGTTCATCAACACTGCTGTTGCAATGCCATAATCCCCTGCCTTCAACTAACTGTCACACAAACTTTCCTGCATACCTCCTCATCCTTGCCACTTCTTCATAACAATCACACATCTCCACTCACTGCCATACAACTCACACAACCACTACATCAAAACATTCAACCAACAGCCTTCACAACCCTATCTCTCTGCAATTCATATACCATTTCCAAAACATCACTAGCACTTCTCAACATTCAAACAACCTCATCAAACATTGCTGTCAAACACAACCAATACACCACTTCATTTCCGCCCCCCAGTTCACCCATCGAACTGCCAAAACCACTTACAACTCTACAACAACTTCCCTGTATCCTCATTCAATTCACCACAAAACATCACTCACAAGTCCACTACACTGCATCAATATCCATTATCACCACACAACTTGCTCGCTGACCTTCAAACAATATTACCACCACTGACCTACATAAACACCCAAACCACCATACATCTCCTCGGCCATACCATAACACCTGCTCCTTTGTTTAACTTACAACTTCAATTTGCCATTATTCAATCAACCACCCAACTTCAAAACTGCACTATTGCCTCTGCCTTACATAAAGCATCAAACATCACTGATTGCCTGAAACATATCAACCAGAGCTGCTTCGACTTCACCAGACAACAACCGATACTCCTCCATCTCCACTCACCGGAGCTTGACTGCACCACAGCCTTCAGCCACCAGTTACAGCCTCTGCAGTAACCCAATTCGTGAACACAACAGCTACCAAGCACCACCACGAAATCCACTCGCGACCCAAAACTCCATCCACTAACCCACCACGACACCCAAAACAGTAGCGCAACTGTTGAATAAGTTCGAACAACCCCATAGTCCACCTCCGCTCCTCGCCAACCAAATCAATCCCCTATCGAACTCTACTCCAATCCCCTCGAACCCAAAACTAATTCGAATCGCAGACAAAAACCCCAAACCAGCAACCGCCTCGAACCATTGCGAGCACCAAAATAACCATCACAAGCAATCTCGACCTCCCTCTTCGAAGCTAAAACCGATAACTCGAACACTTCAAACCCAAATCGACGAATCGCTACTTGAACTGCAAATTGAACCACGACTGTGAATACTAGATTTTGAAAACGTGAATTGAATACACGATTTTAAAAAAGAGGAGAGCTTTGATTCGCTTTCATTCTTGTTTTTTGAGAAGAAATTGCCGGACTCAATTTCGTAAGTTTAAAGAAATGGTGAAGTAATTATTTTGGGCCGGTTTAAAAAAAAAAGAGAAGAGTGGGTTGGTCTTCATTTTATTTTATTTTTGTTCCTTTAGTTAATTTTTAAGTCTCTTTAATCACTTCTTTGAAAATAAAATTAAAAAAAACAAAACGAATTTCAATAGTTCTGTTTTGGTTACAATTTTTTTGAGTTTGGTTGCGTTGTGAATTGTTGGCTTAAAAAAAAGGGTTGTTTTCATTTGTTTTTGTTTAAATTGTTTCGTTTGTTTTAGTTTCATCTTTGATATTTATAAAAAAAACAGTATATATCTTGTTATTCATTTCAGGTTGCCAAAGCAGAAAATCAAGAAGAATCGCTTTGCTTTGCTTTGCTTGGTTATAAAATAAATCTCGCTTTAAAAAAATTTCTAAATAATCTGCACGCTCTGGTATTGTGCTTTTATCTCTAGTTTTATTTTGAATTGCATTGTTGGTTGTTTGCATTTGCATTTATATATAAAAAAAATTTCAAAATCCAAAAACAAAAACAAACTTCATTTTAGTTGCATTGTAAATTCACGTTTAATTTTTGTTTTGCATTCATTTCATCTTGTTTTATTTTCTAAGGGCAATACCCCAATTCACATAAGGTGAGGAATTTCATCACCCTTTCCTTAGCCCACAAAGGCATTTCATTGTAGAATTTGACTAATAATAAAGGTTAGACATTCGACTTAAGGGTGTAACGAGCTCACTTAGGGCTTAATTGTATCTTCACAATTGTTTTCTTTGAATAATTTTATTTCTTGGTGTCTAGGCTATGGCAGAGTAATAACCATTTATAAATATTACGGTGATTTATAAATATTATAGTGGTTGTTCCTCTGAAGGTACTTAAACCTTCGGCTGCATTGCTACGGTGATTCGTGGTGCACCGATAACCCCTGGCCGTTACCTGGCTGAGAAATATTTTTATTGATTTAAGACAAAGTGTGATTATACAATTTTGGGTTAAGAGCTATTGAGGACAGAAAATTGCAATTAAGTCCTTTGCATTCATTTAGTTGCATTAGGTCATGCATATTTAAAAAATAAAATCAAAAATTCAAAAAAATTGTAAATTTTACTTAACTTAGTTTTTAATCAAAAAAAACATCCTTTTTTCCTTTCCTTTGAAAATTTTCAATCAAAAAAAATATAAAGTCTTTTTAAAAAGAAAAAAAATTAAAAATTCAAAACAAAAAAAAAATTCAAAATTCAAAAAAAAAATCAAACTTTTCTTTTGAAAATAAATTTCATTTGGTAAATATTTTTCTTCCTTTAAAAAAACAAAAACAATTTTTTACTTCATTTTTCAAATCTTCTTTCATTCTCTAAACTCGTTTCTAATTTCTTTCTCTTCTGGACTTTCACCTGTTCAACTTGGACTCGTGACACAACAAAAAATCGTTTGACTCATGACTCAACAACTAATCGTTTAACTTGAACAAACGATCCTTTCGAAATGGCGAACGAGAATGCCCCTCGAACTCTTATGGATAGAATCTTTCTCGATAGAGTTTCTATTCCATCTTGCATCACGTTACCCGCCTCCACGGTAACCATTTTGAAATTCACTCGAACCATATTGCCACGCTTTCGAAATTTGGCAATTTTGAACACGATGACCTATACATTTTCTTGACTAAATTTGAACAAGTTTGTGCAACCATTAAACTCCAACAACTTTCCGATGACGGAATCAAACTTCGATTATTCCCATTCGCTCTTACGGATTATGCTGAAAAATGGTTGTATAGTTTACCATCGAACTCAATTAAAACTTGGGAAGAATTCGTAAAAGCTTTCTTAAAAAAGTTCTACCCCTTTGAAAAAACGAGTAGAATACGAAACGAAATTGTAAATTTTCATCAATTCAAGGGAGAACAATTCGGAAAATATTTTGAAAGATTCAAAGAGCTTTTAATAAAATGTCCACACCATAACTTTGAAAAATGGATGATTTGCCAAATCTTATACGATGGACTCGAAAACAGCTCACGTACCATGCTCGAATCAATGTACCAAGGAAACTTTCTTGCCCAACATCACGACGATGCTTGGCAATTTCTTGAAAACCTCGCCGAAAAATCATCCCAATGGGAACGTTCGAACGAAAAATCAATTTACTCATGATCGAGTGCACACTCGATAGGATCTTCTTTTGCTTTGGAAGTTAAGATCGATGCAATGATTAAAAAATTCGATAACATTTTCTCATCAAATCAAATTAACCAAATTGCCCAACCAATGTGTTATAAATGCAACGATCCTAATCATATAGCCGATCAGTGTCCCAATTCTGTCGAACAGATCAATGCTTTCAATAAAGCCAAAAACGACCCGTTTTCTCCAACGTTAATCCTGGTTGGAGAAATCATCCGAATTTTGCTTGGAAAAAAAACAATCCCAACACGAATACTGTTCGTTCCAATTTTCAAGCATTCCCGAATAATGCTTCGAATCCTCCCTTTCAGCCCAATAATTTTCAACCAAACTTTGCTGGTCCATCTCATAATCAACCACAACAATTAAATTTTCAACCAAATTCTGCTCATCCTCCCCAAGACGATAAACGTTTAAGTTCACTTGAGAAAACTCTTAAAACATTGGCTAAAGCAACTACTCAAAGTCTTCAATCAAACAGCAATTTGCAAAATTTATTGACCTCATATATGCAAAAAACGAACCAATCAATTGCAAAACTTGAAATGCAAATGAGTCAATTAGCCACGTTTGTAAGTGAATGCGAACGAGGCACATTCCCAAGCCAACCCCTTCCAAATCCCGGAAATCAAAACGCAAATTCATATCAAGCCCATGTTGTTCAAGATAGCAACGTCACCCAATTGAATGCTATCATAACTTTATGTTCCGGTAAACAAATCGATAATCAAGTCGTTAACCCAAACGATTTACCGAAAACCTCTCTCGACGCTTCAAACGAATCGGAACAGAACGTGGAATGAAACGTTGAATCGAATGGCAATCAAAATTCTTCTTCTACTCGAGTAGACCCGCCTACCGAGTATCGTGTTCCATTTCCACATCGTCTTCGACCCAAGAAACACTCGGACTAAATGGAAAAGATGTTGGAAATTTTTAAACAACTGAAAGTTAACATCCCGCTTCTTGACATCGTTCAGCAAGTCCCCACGTACACGAAATTTCTTAAGGACTTGTGCACCTAAAAGTGACACACTCAAGTGCCCAAGAAAGTCTTCTTAGCCGCTGGTTTGAGTGAAGTCTTGTCCCAATCCATGCCTGTTAAATACAAAGATCCTGGCTGCCTAACGATTTCGTGTACAATTGGAGACAAGACGATTAACAAATATTTGATAGACATAGGCGTGAGTGTCAACTTGATTCCATACTCCATGTATGAACAATTAGGCTTAGGTGAGCTCAAACCCACAAAAGTTACACTTCAATTCGCCGATCGTTCCATTAAGAAGCCCGTGGGAGAAATCGAGGACGTGCTCATTCGAGTAGGGCAATTCATATTCCCCGTTGATTTTATCGTTCTCGAAACACAACCCGTGACAAATCATGCGAGTAAAATTCCATTGATTTTAGGCTGACCATTCTTAACCACCTCAAATGCCTTAATCAATTATCGTAACGGATCGATGAAAATCTCTTTTGGAAACATGACTTTAGATCTCAACATTTTCAATCTTGAAAGCCAGTTGAATGAACCTCGTGACCAAACGTTGGAAGTTAGTGCCATTCACGAAAACTTTGAAAACGAGACACTTGATCTTAATGATGAACGCGAAGCCGAGTATGAAAAATTGGTTCATGAAACTCCCAACAAAATTGAATACACTCTTCCCTTTGAATCGCTTCCAGTTGAGTCCGAATCTCAACCCAACTCTTTGATTGAAAAACTTCCGAAGTTGGATCTCAAACCACTTCCCGATCACCTTAAGTACGCATACTTAGGTGAAAACAAAACTTGTCCTGTCATAATTTCTAACAATCTTTCTCTTGACCAATAAGCTTCTCTTCTCTCTATTCTTTCGAAAAATAAGAAAGCGATTGGATGGTCGATTACCGATATATAGGGAATTAGTCCCGCTCTTGTTCAACAGCGCATCCATTTAATCGATGATGCCAAGCCCGCTCATGACGCGCAACGAATGCTTAATCTAAAAATGAAAGATGCGATGCGTGATGAAATTCTTAAACTTCTCGACAACAGAATCATTTACCCAATCTTTGATTGTTCATGGGTTAGCCCAATTCACGTTGTACCGAAAAAGTCTGGGCTAACCGTTGTCAAGAACGATTCAAACGAACTTATTCCAACTCGTACTCAAACGAGTTGGCATGTTTGCATTGACTATCGAAAACTAAATGTCGCAACACGAGAAGATCACTTCCCTCTTCCTTTCATTGACCAAATGCTCGAACGGTTAGCCGACCACGAATTCTACTGCTTCCTTGATGGTTATTCCGGCTATAACCAAATTCCATTCGCTCCCGAAGATCAAGAGAAAATGACTTTCATGTGTCTGTTCAGTACCTTTGCCTATCAACGTATGCCATTCAGACTTTGTAACGCTCCTGCTACTTTCCAACGATGCATGGTTGGAATCTTTTCCGACATGATTGAATGCTTTCTAGAAGTTTTTATAGACGATTTCTCAATCTTTGGCGATTCTTTTTCCCAATGTTTACACCATCTTGAGTTGGGTCTAAATCGGTGTAAAAAACATTTGACTTTGAATTGGGAAAAATGCCACTTTAGGGTAAAACAAGGCATAGTCCTTGGACATATCATCTCAAATAAAGGCATTGAGGTAGATAAAGCGAAAGTTGATGTAATTGCAAATCTACCCATTCCCAAATCTGTTAAGGACATTCGATCATTTCTAGGACACGTTGGCTTGTACCGACGCTTTATGAAAGACTTTAGCAAAATCACTCGTCCTTTGACGACTCTTCTTGGAAAAGAAGTTCCTTTCGATTTTAACTCTGATTGTATCTCTTCTTTCAAACGTCTCAAAAACGAACTCATTTCTGCTCCAATCATTTGCGCACCCAATTGGGATCTTCCTTTTAAAATAATGTGTGACGCTTCTAACTTTGCGGTTGGTGCTGTCTTAGGACAACACATCAACAAAATCGTTCATGTCATTTACTACACGAGTATGACTTTGAACGACACTCAATTCAACTACATAACAACCGAAAAAGAGCTTCTAGCTGTCCTTTTTGCGCTCGAAAATTTCGACCTTACTTGATAGGTTCACACATCATGATCTACACTGACCATACTGCTCTTCGATACCTTTTTGCCAAAAAGGATGCTAAATCCCATTTGATTCATTGGATCATTTTACTTCAAGAATTTGACCTTACAATTAAAGACAAAAAAGGATCCGATAATGTCATAGCCGATCACTTGTCTCGTCTTCCAAACGCACCATCTTCTTTGCGAATCAATGAAAACTTCCCCGATGAACAACTTCTTTCAATTTCTACCGATCCATGGTACGCTGATATAGTGAACTACTTAGTCACTAAAGAAACTCCCTCATCTTTGTCCAAACAGGACAAATACAAATTCATGTCCCAAGTGAAATATTTCTATTGGGACGATCCATACTTGTTCAAATATTGCCTCGACCAAATCATCCGACGTTGTATTCCGGATAATGAGATCAGGAGTGTTCTTTCATTTTGCCACGATCAAGCGTGCGGTGGACATTTCAGTCCTCCTAAAATTGTGGAAAAGGTGCTTCAGTGTGGTTTCTATTGGCCTTCTCTTTTCAAAGACTCGTTTGAATTTTGTAAAACTTGCGATCGATGTCAAATGCTTGGACGAATTTCTCAACGAGATATGATGCCTCTAAACCCCATTCTTACGATCAAAATCTTTTATGTTTCGGGTATCGACTTTATGAGACCTTTTCCCAATTCTTTTGGAAACTTGTATATCCTTCTCGCTGTCGATTACGTCTCAAAATGGGTCGAAGCCGTTCAATGCAAAACCAATGACCATAGAATTGTTGTGAAATTTCTCAAAGAAAACATCTTTTCAAGGTTCGGCACACCACGCACAATAATCAGTGGTAACGGGACCCATTTTGGAAACTGTTCCTTTGAAACTTTAATGAAAAAATGCTCGATAACCGACAAGTTATCCACTCCGTATCATCCTCAGACTTGTGGCCAAGTTGAAGTTTGAAATCGACAAATAAAACAAATCTTGGAGAAAACTGTTAACAAAAATCAAAAAGATTGGTCTCAGAAGTTGACCAACGTGCTTTGGGCTTACCGTACTGCTTTTAGAACTAACCTTGGGATGTCTCCATTTCATTTAGTTTACGGTAAAGCTTGCCATTTATCCATTGAAATCGAACACAAAGCGTTATGGGCAATAAAGAACTTAAACTTTGATCTTGAAAAAGCTGGCGAAAACTGAAAACTATGACTTAATGAACTAGAAGAACTTAGGAACGACGCGTATGAAAACGAGAAAATTTACAAAGAAAGAACCAAAGTTTTTCATGACAAGTCAATCCTAAGGAAAACGTTTTCATCTAACCAGAAAGTTCTTTTATATGACTTAAGACTTCATTTATTCCCTGGGAAACCGAAATCAAGATGGACCGGACCATTTGTGGTACAAACTGTTTTTCCACATGGCGCCGTAGAAATAGAAAACCCCAGGGATGGATCGATTTTCAAAGTCAACGGTCATCGTTTGAAACCTTTCTTGGAATTGCCCAGTAACCAAGAGGGGGAGCTCATGATTCTTCATGATCCAAGCTACGTCTAGTAAGAATGTTAACCCTCTTTTGTAAATATGTACATATTTTTCCCCATTACACTTATTATATCGTGCATTGACTGTGGGGACACAGGCAAAATTAAGTGTGGGGAGGAGTCTCATTTTCATTTTCATTTTTTTTAGTTTCATGGCATTTTTGAATTTTCGTTTTCTTTTAACTTCAAAAAAAATTCTCAAAATTTCTAAATCTCAAAAACATTTTCTTTTTAGCATTTTGACTTATTTTTGAAGAAACACTATGGGATAAGTATAAGTTTTGGTTAATAAATTGAAATTTTTGAAAAAAAATTTTGTCTTAACAAAAATAAAAATGAAGTTTGATTACAAATAACAATGGTTTAACAAGTATATAGGAAGGTTCATATGTGTTAATTATGAAGTATGTTCTAATTGAAAATCTTTGTTTAAAAAAGTGGTAAATTTAAAGTGAATGATATAACAATTTTAACTTCTAAGTTAAATGGTGCTAAGATGATTTTGCAAAACTCTCTCTTTCTAAAAAGAAATATAGAAAAAAAAGACTTGTGTATATATGTATATATTTTTAACACCTAGAGTCATGTGTTCACACTCGTGTGTTCATTCGCCATGCTCTGTACCCTTCTCACGTAAGCCCGAAAGGCAGTGCATGATCGGTATATCTGGCCTCGGTTTATTTGAGTTAGGTGTATAAAAATTCCTTTTAATAACGCCTACAGTCGATAAGTGTTCACACTTGTGTGTTCACTCGCCACGCTCTATATTCCCCTCACATCAGTCCGCAAGGCAGTGCACGGGTAATATATCTTGCCTCAGTTTACATGAGTTAGGCATATGTAAATATTGTTAATATCAATAAAATTTTCAAATAAAAGAGAGTAATCAATTGAAATCTAAGCATTATTTTTACTTATTTGATTTGACTTGTTATTGAAAAGAAATGAGAATACCACTTTGACAAACTTTGATAATCAACTAAGGATCCATTTCACAATTACATTGTATTATCAACCGAAACAACTAGCTAAACTATAGTCTATCTGTTATGACAACTAAATTTTTGTTGAAAATTTTGATGAGTAAATGACTTAAATTTTCAAGATAATGAACAAAACCTATATTTAACTTATGAGTGTCGATTTTAAAGTGAATCTTTATTTGTAAATACTTTCAAAAAACTTGCATTCATCCATTGTAAATAAATCTTGCACTTTGTAAATATTTTTACTTTGCATTTGGATTTTTTGGGTAGTATCCGCTGAAAACCCTCACGAGACAACACTTGTCCTACTGGGGACACCCAGAGGTTTAACGGCTTGTTGCAAATGCAATCGTGCTCCCTACGAAAGCGGATTTACCTTAGTTTTTCTTTATTCGAGGACAAATAAAAAGATAAGTGTGGGGGTATTTGATGTGCATGTAAATGTGCATATATTTACATCTATATTTTATCTATTTTTATTTAAATAAAAGTCATATTTGGGCATTTTAACATGTTTAAAACCAAAATTCAATTATTTTCAAATCATCATATATTCATCTTCATTCAGAAGCAAAATGGTCAATTTTGTGCATGTGTCAATTTGAGAATTTTTACTTGGATATTTTTTATGATTTTTATAGGAAATTTTGATGCATATGGAAGAGGGATTCATGAAGATATATGCATACACAAGGAAATACAAAGTAATGAAGAGGAAATAATTCAAGTTCATGATCATGGAGGACCCCACCCACTTATCTAAATCTATAATTAGAAGCTAATGGACAACTAAGTGGAGGTTAAAGCTTCATGCACATTAAATGGTGGATTAATTAGTGGCTAATGGTTAGTTGGTGGCCACACTTCCTAAAGAGCATTTTGGGAAGCACCTTAAAAATGGATTAGGGTTTTATGCATGTATAAATAACCCTCTTATGTACATGTAAATATCTTCTACTCTTTGTAAATTAGTTAGGAAATCAAAATGAAAGTTGTAAGCTCTATGTTGAATGAAATAAAAATGGCTTCCTAGCCTCTTTCTCTTCTCTTTTCTACTTGTTTTTCTTTACTTTTATGCTCATTTTTAATCGTATGTTCTCTTTCATTTCATGTTTACATTTATGCACTAGTTTAATTCATTTCCTTATAGTAATTAATCTTCTTTTTCTTTGTTTATTCTCTACTTTCTTTCATTTTCAATGTTGAAATCTCTATTTGTTGAAATGATAACACAAATGAGAGGCTAAACCCCTACAATTTAGGCGTAATGAGGCTTTCTTTTATCATGTAGATTCAACATAAAATTTTCTATAAATGATCTCTTTTATGCTTTATGAGAAAATGGATGTTTATGCTTGTTTGTGTTTTATGTTGAATTTGATAGCCTACTTTGTTCATAAAAAATAGGCTATGCTTATCTCATTAATCACAATTTGCCTCTTCATCTAAATATGATCATGGCAATGAAGTGAAGTTTGAATCAAAATTTGATGATCTAGGTTACTAATTAATAGTAAATAAGTCATGCTTAAACTAGATTTTGGTTTCATTCTCTATGCTATGTTTCATGAGATATGAAAAGTAGGACCAGAGTTGTATTATAGCTTGATGGTTGATTTGTGTTAAGTAATAACTCAAATAGGCCATGCTTATGATAAATACATCACTAATCCGACCATTTATGACCTATAAAATAGGCAGGTCCCCGTCATTTAAGACCTAACCCGAGATAGATCCCTACATGATTTTTACTAACTGGCATCATAAGAAATCTCATCAGGTCACTCAATAATTCTCCTAAAAAAGAGGCAGACCCTATCATAGAAACTTAATACATTAACCCAAAGTGGACCCCTCTTGAAGTTTTCTTCTATCATATCAATAGCGTAACTTATGACCCATAATTCAACTGTGAGATCTCAGATTAGTCTGGCAATTTGTAGGTACTGGTAACTAGATTAGTTGAGCATATTTACCCTACCGAATTGGAACTAACCTCACATCCACTGGAGTTATTTATTATAGGTGATGTCTCACATCAGTCTGCAAAGTCACACCACCGGTAGCAAGATTTAACTAGGCAGACTTTCGTGTAACTTTGGACTGACCTCCTATCTCTATAACTTAGTCATACTTCGTATGTATACAAATTTTATACATATACCATCTTACAAAATTAATAATTAGGGCCACATAAGATATTCTCTTATTAGGCCTTTAATTATGGATTAATTCCCATAATTATTAGTAACGACCTTCATAAGAAATTAATGATATTCACTATCCTATTAATTTTATTCAATACGTTATAATCATTAGGTTATTAACTTTAATAATCAATACGTTAATATTATATATATATATATATATACAGACACACGCATGAGATTTGAATAAAATATTTTCAGTCATACACAAAGAAAATGCTAATTAATTTAAATGTCAAAACTCATACAAGTCTCAAACTCCAAACGAAAGAATAGCTAATACCCTTAGAAAACAACTTGACTCGTAAACGAAAAGGAATAATACCAAACTTGTCTCATATTAATATAGTAGAATTAACTCCTCCATTCAAGGAACAAATTATAATTTAAACCATTTAAATTTTATTCAACTTTTGCAATTAACACCTTGAAGTGAAAAAATGGTTCATACTTATTATAATTTACAAAAATAGGCGGCGCAATCTGCAGTTAATCAAAAATCATACTTTGAACACCATTTCTAACTTTATTTATTTTTAGAATCCTTTGACACTACAATAGAAATCAAAAGAGATGAAGTGGAATATATTATAAATTGCTTAAATCTCAACACATATCTAATTCTACTATATTCATACAAAACAATTGAAATTCCAACATATTCAGAGATTGACATTTATTTAGGGAAATTTAGGGGGTTTTAAAAGTTATATTTTCGTTTACCAAAATTTCTCAAGATATACATTAAATTCAAATAAATACTATTCAATTACAAAAACGTGAAAAACTTGATATTTCCACTCACAGAGAATTGTTTGCTTTCTAACTGGATTTGATTCCACCATGCCCAATTCTCTATCAAATCTCTCTCTTTTGGAATATACAACAAAGTGAATTGTATATAGCAATTAGATTCAGAAATAGAAACTAGAGAGGAATAGAACTCGAAATCAAAAGAATTAAACATCTAAACCTCTTACCGGAAAATACTAACTGATTCTGAAATCCAAAGAAGAAGAAGAAGAAGGGATCTGATTCATACAGCTCCTAATTCTCTGTTAGATATTTCCATTTTTGAATGTACAATAAATAGATTTTGTGTGTGTATTAGATTTCAGATTTTAGATTTCAGAAAATAGAGAGAAGAAGGATTGAGAATTTAATTTAAATTGGAGACTAGAAATTAAAATTACTTACCAAAAAGCTACTGTTTCTGAAACCCTAAGGGGAAAAAATTTGATAGAGCTTTGCCATTGCTATAGAGTTTCATTAGGATAAGTTTTAGGGGAGGGAGTCTAGGGTGGAAAGGAACGACGATCGTTGGATTAAAAATAAAAAAATCCGGACCTTATAGGCCTAGGGTCTTCATCACCTAGAAGTCATCGCTGGTTGACCGCTAGCAGTCGATTTGCCCATGTAAGGCAATCGACCGGTCCTGCTTGCGATCGTTGATTTCCTTTTCCGTCTTTATTTTATTTATTACTCACTTTACTTTATACGTTACCCTTAATTATGATGCTTAATTAAACGTTAGGTAACCCTTAACGTTAATTATTTAAACTCAAATTTTAAACTTTTAAAAGTTCAATTACTTAAATTTTAAATTTAAACTCGTTTGGATTATTTTGAATTCGGAAACTTCAAACGCCCTAACTTCTCCGTTTGACCTTCGATTTTAACATATTATATATAAAAATTGATCAGAAAATCACCACGGATGCATTGGTGCAACTTCCGTGGTCAATTTTTGATATTTACAAAATTTTCAATTTTAACCTTATTTTAATTTTTTAATTTGTTGATACATTTTACGGGGTATTATAGATTTACAGTGGGGTTTGGAGGCATATAAATAACATAGAAACTAAAGAGCGAAAAAGGGATCTGTATCCTCCTTTTTCTCTTACTATTTCACCTCATTTTGAATCAATATTCAAGCCACTTATGCCTCCTATAACCGGCTATAATATGCTCATATTTGGGCCTCTAAACTGCTTCAAGCCTGATCAAATAAATGTGCAATTAAATCCAATTCAAATGCATATAGATATCGTATATCGATACATGTATATATAACTATTATATGTGCACTGTTTAATATTGATCAACATAAATTAATAAAATTTTATAATTATAATTAATTTATAAAAAGTATAATTAATTAAAGCAGGTGGTAGTATGAGTATTCAACATTTCGGTCGTGTGACTTTTAGGTGTAAATTCGGTCAGCATCCAATATCGAACAGTTCAAATATTAATTTTCATACGTCACCTTAACTGGTAGTGTGACATTATGACTAAATTTATCACTTACAGAGCTTTAGTAAAATCCAGTTTTACTTATTTAAGCATTATCCCGTATTGACAATTATTTACGCCAATTCTCTTCGTCAAAACTATATCACATCAGGAATCATGAAATTTAGTAATGGTCAAATTCCAATATCGTCCATATACAACTTTATAGTTCAAACACAAAGTCCTTAGTTCAATAATAACAATTATTATGAACTGAACTGCTCTGACCAGAGACTTTGACTTTGGTTGATTACTAACCATATATAAACGAGGAGACGAATTTTCTCATGAATAATGTTTCACTTCCAATGCTTCCACTCGACCTAACAACAGTCGTTCGATGGACATCGTGCCGTGATTTAATGATAATCAAAGTAGAGTTACCACATTGAAGCTCGACGGTATTCTTAAATCGAAGGACTTGTGTAATATTGTCACGTCAATATTTTATGTTTGACCTTAAATATACTAACCAACTGAAAAACTATCAAGGGTCATTCCATAGATATCCAATAACTATCAGTATGTAACACCTTGGTGCCTTCAATAGCCATGAATAGTACACTACCCAACATTGGAGAGCGATACGTACTCTAGTCTCAACGCATGAATCGATACCCACTCGATACATCTTGATTATGAATATTTAAAACGGCATGTTTATTTTACTTTGATAAACCACTAAAGATTATAACACATTGTAGCTACTATTAGAAAATATACCATTTATGGATTTTCTATTAAATATACTTTTAATTAAATTAATTAATTAATATAACATATTATATCAAGTATGTAACATCCCAAAAAAGATATATACACTTTATATTTAAATACAGAAATTATTTAAATATTTGAATTGTAAATTTAATATTAATTTAATGGAGTTAATAGCCTTATTTAACTTCTTTTAATTAATAAATAATAAAGGTAAATTCACTTTGTAAATTTATTCATAATAATAAATAGTTTGAATAAATAATAAGAAAATCAATTGTTAATAAAATGACTTGATTTTTAATTATGTAATTTTAAATGAATTTAAAAAAAATTCCAAAATTTTAATTTGGAAAATAATTAAATTTCCATTTGACGTATTTTTGGCAGACATTGGTATTTTGAAGTTTCATAGAATAAGTTATCCTATGTATTTTTATGGTGTTTTGTGATCTATCACATTTTTGTGCGCATTTATATTTTTATTTCTATCGTTCGCAGTTCATACATGAATGGGATGCTGTGTAGCGAAGTGCCAAAAACTGTAAATTTAATAACTTCGACGCTCAGACTATTCTTCATTTTTCACTCCTCCCTCTCTTCTTTTCTATTTTCTTTTGCCTGTACAAAAATAAAGTGGCCGCCATGACAAAATGAAATCTTTCTGGAGTTAAAAGCAACGAGAGGAGCTGTTTTAGATTAGATGAACTCGTGTGAGTGAGATCTTCGAATCTACGAGAAGTTTGTTAGGTGCGGTCGAGGTTGGTCGAGCTCAACTTATTCATGTTGTGGTTAGGGTTATGGTTTAGTGAAGCTAGGTGAGGCGTGGGAAAAATGGAGTGTGGATTTGAGTTTATCGAGTGAAGGAGATCTTGGGGTGGTCGATTAAGGTGGTGTGGCTACACAGAGAGGGTCGCAACATTTGTGCGACCAGTTGAAGATGCCCACGTCGTGTTTTCCTGGGGTGCCGAGCTCAAAAAGGATGGGCCGAGAGAGACTTTCTTGAGAAGGGGAGTTCGTCGGAGTTGGTGACGTTGGATTTCGTGGAGTGTGGCGCAAGGTAGAGGAGGAGATGCACGGCCAGGAAAGCGTGCACGTTTGTGTACAAAAGCGGGAAAATTTTGATTTGGGGAAGAAGGGTATGTGAGGTGAGTAGTTGTTTATTAGTAATTAATTAGTAATCAATTAATTCAACTAATTCAAATATCTTATAGAAAATCTATAACTATTGCATACGAGGTCCAATCGAGATGCGGTTTTTTGTTTGTGCCCGTAGAAGTGTTATCTACACACTAGAGTTGATTTCGTCAAGTTTGTAGAAAGTAGAATTTTAAGCTAAAATTGAACATCATTCATTTTAGATCGAGCAAAAACGCTTAAGCGATAGCTAGAATAAAAGTGAGTTTACTCACCTTTGAATGAACACCATGATATATGTGTTTGTACCAAAAATGGGCACAACACTCTTCGGAAGTCTTTGAAGAGATAAACGCGCGGAATGACAGCTAAACCTGTGGATTATCTAACAAAAACTCCAAATAACGGAAAAGTAAAATGCACAGACAAGCGATTTAGAGTGGTTCGGCTTTGTAGCCTACGTCCACTATGAAGTTTGATGATTTTATTGCTCGATACTCGAAGATTACAATTCTTTATACTGCAGTACAGTTGAAATTATATGCTAAGTCTCGATCTAAAGCAGCGGTGGTGTTCTGGAGTAAATCTGGCAGAATCTGGGCGCTCTTTAGTGCTGAGAATTGTCTGACCCCTTTTCTGAATGACCAGGGGCTCTATTTATAGGTGTAGGAGGCTGATATTTCGCCTAAATTGAGGGGAGACCAGTTCTGGCACGTGAGGGGGCCCACATGGCCGAAATCTGGAGATCTGGACCCACTTTGGGATCGATTCGACCCTTGGTTCGAATCGATCAATGAATTGTCCAATCAAGCTGAAATTTGGCATGGACATTCTTCATCATGTATTTAAGCTTCTGTGAAAATTTCATTGCATTTGGACTTGTAGAACTCGAGTTATGATCGATCCAAGATTGCATTTCTAGTGAAATTGGACACTTCGAATCGATCCTTCGACTCGATTGGGTCGAATCGATGCTTGCTGTGACGTGGCGCGCGTGCTTCTCGATTCGATCCGCTTCTTGCTCCGGTTTTACTGGGTCGAATCCATAACTTCAGCTACTTGGCTCGATGGTTTCGAGGGAATGGATTCGAAGAGATGTATGTTCGAATCGACCAGGGTATATCATGGACGACCGATTCGAAGTTGTCTCAAACAGGGTGGATTCGAAGTATCTTATGAGATGGAGTCAGAGTGACTAGTCCCTATCGATTCGAAGGGGCTTCCTTTGATGGAGTCGAAAGACTTATGTCTGCAGCTCTGTGGATTCGAAGGAATGGATGGTCCAATGGATTCGAATTAGGCCTTGCTTGATGGATTCGAAGCAAGGTTACTTCGCGGACCCGAAGCAGGTGAAACCTAGCCTAGTTTGTCGATCGATTCGATCCTGATGGATTCGAACTAATGGATTCGAGTCATTGCTTCCTTTCCAACTTGCATGGACCTTATCTTGATCATACGAACTCGGATTGACCCAAAACTTGGAACGTTGACTCCCACGGCTTAGCTTGATGTGCCTTACCAAAATTAGCCCGATCCAGACTCGGACAAATTTCATCGATATCCATAGCGATCCTTGCGCGCAGCTGGTCTTCGAGACGATCCGTCACCGGTTTCTAGTTAAGTCCTTGGTGTCACGGTCTTGCCAAAAGGCGGGATAACATTTGCCCCCCAAAGTACGTCTTGTGTAAACACGACGTGCTTTGAAAAGCTGCAGTCTCTCATTGGATAGCTACAACATGCTTTATCGAAAGTTGCATTCTATATCGCTGTAATTGACCGTCGTATAATTGTAACTGGCTGTTAGTTCTTCGAGTTATGACGAGATGAACATTTGATTCCTGTAAATGACAAAGATCGAACCCTAGTCAGAGATATGTGCATATGTGTATTATCTTGACTTTGGTTAACGTTGCGTGATCGCAAGTCGCTTGTTAGTTTGGTTTGTTATCGAATTCTGCATCGGTCCTCTCCTGGACCGGTTTGAGATTCGAGCTAAAATATTGCTTTTATGATTGTCTATGATCATCCTCTCGTATCGATCCTCTCCTGAATCGGTATAAAGAGTAGACAAGCAAATTTTCACATTGAAACGGTTCGTCCATTTTCATCGGTGGTCTTTGATGGATTCGAAGTCATGAATGTTCGAATCGATGGCTTGAATTGCCGGTATCCGATGGATTTGAAATGGTCGTTCGAACCGATGACCTTCAAACTACTGCGAGTCGGTGAATATGAGGTGGGTACTCCGAATCGATGGGTACATGGCGGCTCCAATTCTGTTTTAGCTAACTCCTTCGTATTTATGGAGGTTCGAATCGGTGCAGCTTCATGTCGATGCAGCCTTGTGGCAACGTCGCTTTGATGGATTCGGAGAGTTGATGGACTCGAATGTGGACGTTTGAATCGATCTGCAGTTGACTGGTAAGGATCGGTCAGTGTTAACCGGGAGGCGAATCGTCCCATTTACCATCTGGGATCCATATAAATACGCGAGGCTCGGCTCACTTTTTCTTTTTACTTTTTACTATTGCAATTGCTGCTCCTTCGAATCGATTCTTCAGAGCTCCACGTCTTTCACGACTCAATCAGATTACACCGAGTCTCAATTTGTAATCGAACCCGACCAGGTACCTAAGGGATCGATTTGAGTGTAGAACGATGAAACCGGGATTCGAACATTGACTTCAATCCTTTCTTTTGAGAAACATGAGGAGTAGTAGGAACTGAAATGGGTCGACTCGATGGATTTGGAAGAGAAAGCTTTTTCGTCTCGTATTGATTCGGGGACAAGTAGCCCGAATCGATCGAAGATGCAAGATTTCGAATCGATGCAGGGTTGAGTAGATCGAATCGATGAAGAATATAAGAACTCGAATTGATTCAGGGATAGGCGGTTCGAATCGATACGAAACTTCGCATCGATATTTTTGAAAGATCGTATAGATTCGAAGTAGCAATATCCCAATCGGTTCGAAGGCGTTGAGCATTGATCGATTCGAAGTTATGCATAGCTCATGGATTCGAAGTGCTTCTCCACCCCAAGATTTCATCGAGTCGAACTTATGCAGAGTCGAATCATATCGATTCGACCTTCATCGATTCGACTCATATCGATTCGATTCGATCGATTCGAACACCCTTGCTTCAGGGGCTTCTACTCTTCTGATTTGTTTCAACATCTGGACTGCGGCCATTCTCAAGTTTGAACTTTGACGAACTTTCTGAACTTACCGAACTTTAGCATATTCGATTCCGACGAGCTTCGACCTTGCATAACTGAACTTGACTGAAAGATTATACTTGAATTTCCTTTGAGGCTCGTCGATGGAACTATGACTTAACCAATAATACAACTGATTTATACTTGAAGTGGTCAGTAGCGTCTGGATGGTGTGGAAGTGACGGTCAGCGATGACGGTCATCTTGCTTTAATCTGTAGAATCTGCTTAAGTAACGCACAACACTTGCACCGCACGACACATTCACACACTTCACACTGGGGAATGCACGGGCTCTTTATGAACTTAACGTTGCTTTCTGATGAGTTAGTTAATTATGGAATCTTCGAGCTCCCAACAACAAGAGGTATAGAGCTTGACTCCTCCAGTGCTTGAGATCCCTGATATTCCTGCAGACGTAATCGACCCGGCTCCGGACGAGTTACCGGAGGCGATATTTATCGAGGACCCTGTCGACTCTGTCCGATCTAACATTTCCGAATCTTTGTTGGGCCGAATATGTTTGAAGCACAACATATCTTTGGATGATGTGTTATTACCTAGCGCTGATGACAGACCGCACAATCCGCCCGATGCATATACAGCTTTCTACCGCCATGCTTGCGCAGCCGGAACTCTCCCTCCTTTTAATCAATATATCAGAGGGATGCTATCATATTTAGGAATCGCTCCTTCGCAACTTCATCCCAACGGGCACGCGTTGCTGAACAGTGCTTTTATCATATTTATGGACTGTCTCTTTCGCCCGCCAAGGCCCACCGAGATCAGACACATATTTAACTTCAAGAGTAGGGGTGATAGCCCGTCTTTTACATTTTTGGAGGCAGTTAGGAATTTCCAAGTTGTTGTCGGAGCCTGGAGCCGATTGAGTTATTTCAAGAACGAATGGTTCTATGTTCGATGCCCCCCGGGTTTTGCTAGGCGATGGTTTTCCAGACGTAAGCGCCTTAATCTGTTCTCTTGACCAATAGCCTTTTTGATGTTAGTATTGACATCCTATTTCTCTTGCAGCCATTATTTCTAGACCCGATGGTGGGAACTTCAGGGGTATAGTCCGAAGTCTTCAAGAAGTTCCGAGTGAGCTCAGACATATCGACTCGGTGATGAATGACTATAACTTAAGAACTCTCGGTCTGATCGAAATCAATCAAAGTATAGTTATCGAAGGGTTGGCAAAGCCTGCCTCCAAGAAGGAAAATAAGAAGAAAACCAAGAAGAGAAAGGTGAAGAAGTCACTCGGAATCAGAATAGTCGAGGCGAGTGACGAAGAAAGAACCCACACGGATTCGGAGCCGATGGCTGATCTCTCGGGAAATTTTGAAGAATCGGGAGAAAAACGGAAAGGCAAGGCCGCCGTTTCCAAAAAACTTAAGTCCAAGGGGGGAAAATCTGTAGATGTGTTTCCTGCCGCTTCTGGAGTCATGATTTCTGAGGCCGCCCCTTCTTATTCGAGAGATTCTCTCAAAGGGCTTAACGATATTCCTATCCCAGATTATATATCGATCTCTCATAATCCTGGGTTGGAGGAATTTCAAGATGTCCTAAATATGAACGAGCCCTTTCCTTTAAGCGCGGTCAACACTTCCGGTCGGTTTGGGGGTTTACACATTTACACACACTTCCGCAGCACTTCATGACTTTTGCATTGAAAACATTGCTTTATTCGATCTTAATCCGTAATCCTTTTTTATCGCAGGTGAGATGTCAGGACGTGGCTCTACTCTGGATAGGCTTCGGAACGTGCGCCAATCTTCTCCATATTATGATTCCCGCAGGAGAGAGTCAGATAGGGATCGAGGGCGAGGCTATTCAAGTCAAGACCGCCATGATAGAGATAGAGATTACTTGCGTGGCCGTTCTGGCCAAGATTACTTTGACAGGGATCGGGGATACCAGCACCGATCTCGATCTCGCTCTCCTCCGCCCCCTAGGGCCCCAGTAGACCTCCCAGGGCCTTCTCATCAGCAGCAGCCGCCTTCTCAATCTTCTCGGCCTGATACTCAGCGGCCAAGAATGGAACCAACAGCAGCCGCTATAATAGAACAAGCTCCGGCTGAGTTGACAAGCGAGGGAGCTGCTAAACTCGCCCAAATGAAAAATGACTACCCTGAAATTTGCATGGATGGCTATGTCTTCCCTCCTAACTTTAAAAGAATTCCTCCAGACGCTGAGACCACTGCTCATAGTTATATCTGCGACTTTTACGCTCAGTATAAGGAGTGGTACAAGGCAGCCGTGAAGGCTTCTAGAGTAGCTTTTGACCGGGCGAAGATTATCGCTAAACGTGATGCCGACATTGTTAAACAGAAACGCATCATTCAGGTTCTTCAATCCGAAGTGGAGACGTCCCGGAAGTCAGAGCTTGAAACACTTCAGAAAAATGAGGATGCCATGGCCAAACTGGCGAGGATGCAACAAGAACACTGCGCCACGGTAGAAGAGATGGGCCACCGCAACACCACCATTGCAGCTGAGCGAGACTTAGCCGTTAAAGAGCTGAACGAGCTCAAGGCCAAATTTACTGAAATGGTGAAGGAGAAGGACGATGCAAACGCCACTGCCCAAGAGGCTTGCGATCAAGCAGTATCTCTCAGGGCCGAACTTGCTGCGGTGGCGGTCAAGGCTAAGTCTGCGGAAGCAGAGATTCAAGAAAAGATTTTGGAGGAGAGGTCCAGGCTAGATGCTGAGTTTGATGATCTCTTAGTCATGTACAATGCTAATGTGCTGGAACACAGAAATTTAGCGTGGCTGGGAGATGACTCCATGATCTTGTACAATGCCTGGACCCGGCTGGTGGATGAGAAGAGAGCAGCGCATCCAGATGAAACACTTGATGACTTTGAGCTGGAGATGCGTTTGCTCACCGAGGATGAGAGGAAAATCCTTCATGAGGCGGTGGTTTCTATGGCGAAAAAAAAGCTTGGTATTCAATCTCTAGAGACAGGTGAAGGCTCGGGGATCGCGCATCACAAGGCAAGTGTTGAAACTGTTATTCCAACATTGCCCGAAACCACTGGTGCGGTAGATCCCTAGTCCGTTCCTGCATGTAACCCCGACCAGCCGCTATTATCTTCCGCCGATGATTCTGCTCATGCCCCGGTCCAGACTAAGGAAGGTATTTGAACGCTTCCCGCATTTTAGTTGTGAAGGGCCTTAAGCAACACACTTGGCTAACAATCTTCGTTTTGTCGCATTTCAGTGACTGAAGTCGTTGTTTCTGCGCCCCTTGTACTATCGGTTCCATATCAAACGCAAGGGGCTGTTTTTACTGAAGCCATCACGACTTCTACCTTGGTTGGCGAAGAGGGAGATACAAACATGTTTTCTTTCAGCGCTCAAATGATTGAGGAGCTTCTTAATGAACCCATCGATCCCTCAGTTAATCCGTCCAATGCAATGAGTGGGGCTGCCTTGGCCGTTAGTTTGTCTATGCCAGCTACTGGTACATCCGATGTGGCCCAAGCATCCCGCGAGGATGAAGTTCTTGCTGAGATTGATGCCGAGATGGCAGCAGGGACTTCTGGTATGAATCCGTCAGGGCCTGCCCCATTAATGGTGATCTCACCGGGCGGTACCGTAGTTATTGAAGCTGTTCCTGCCCCACTCCCTGTTGCTGTTCCCATGCCTTTAACTCGCCCTCCGAGAAGAATTTCCGTCGCCTCAAGCTCTGAGGAAGACGTTGATATTATGTCACTGCCGGAGGGCAAGCCCGAAAAGAGTAAACGGTTGAGGGGAAAATCAGGTAGCGGATCTGGTGGAGCTACCCCGAAGAAGAAAATAAGGAAGAAGAAAGATTGAACTCTTTCTTTAATTTTCCGTTGCATGGGGTAGTATTTTGTTGACTTTTCTGTAGCCATGTATAGATGTGGATTCGGCTCCCACTAGTAGAAACTTTTTGAACCACTTTGTAATCAGATTCTTTCTGTTGATAGTGGAAATGAAAATTTATTTCCTTTTGTCTTCAACTTGTTGTGTGTTATGGTTCTGCCCCCAGTATTGGGGATAAGTGTGGAGTTGACGTATGTTTATACTCCGCCTCGCACTCTGGGAGTACGGAGTTGAATGACTGTTTATACTCCGCCTCGCACTCTAGGAGTACGGAGTTAAGGAATGTTTGTGCCCAGCTCGCGCTCTCGGAGTACTCTGGGACTTAGGAAAATGTTTATACTCCGCCTCGCACTCTGGGAGTACGGAGTTAAGGAATGTTTGTGCCCAGCTCGCGCTCTTGGAGTACTCTGGGACTTAGGAAAATGTTTATACTCCGCCTCGCACTCTGGGAGTACGGAGTTAAGTAAAAAGTTTGTACCCAGCTCGCGCTCTCGGAGTACTCTGGAGTTTTGTAAATGTCTATACTCCGCCTCGCACTCTGGGAGTACGGAGTTAAGTAATGTTTATGCCCAGCTCGCGCTCTCGGAGTACTCTGGGACTTAGGAAAATGTTTATACTCCGCCTCGCACTCTGGGAGTACGGAGTTAAGTAAAAAGTTTGTACCCAGCTCGCGCTCTCGGAGTACTCTGGGGTTTTGTAAATGTCTATACTCCGCCTCGCACTCTGGGAGTACGGAGTTAAGTAATGTTTATGCCCAGCTCGCGCTCTCGGAGTACTCTGGGACTTAGGAAAATGTTTATACTCCGCCTCGCACTCTGGGAGTACGGAGTTAAGTAAAAAGTTTGTACCCAGCTCGCGCTCTCGGTGTACTCTGGGGTTTTGTAAATGTTTATACTCCGCCTCGCACTCTAGGAGTACGGAGTTAAATGAAGGGTTGTCGTGTATCAACCCATTTCCGGCCTGATGTGATGGCGTGCCCCCGAGTTCTGGCTTCACTTAGCGAGTGGTCGGCCGTATCACAGCCACTCCTTTCTTGAATAAATCCCATTGTGTGATGGAATTTTAGTTCTCCGTGCATCGTGATGTTGTACATTGCATTTAATAAATCACAGCTCTAACACGAAGAAATGGCATTTTATTGCTGAAATCAGAAAACACGGCAAAGTCAGTTGCCTTATTATAAGTTCTAATTTCGAAATGCTGAAACAAATTTTAAAATGGAATTTAAACTAAATAGATAAACATAGCCTGTCAATTGTAGTGGCGATGAAGGCTTTCGCTTTTCCAAGCCCTTGGTAAAGTTAAGCCATCAACGGGTGATAACTCGAATTCACCATCCTTAAGCTTTTACTTAACCTTGTGCGTCTCTCTCCACGCTGATCTCAGAGGCGGGAGTGCCGGATAACCTTTTTTAGCGACTCGCTGACCAAGTTCAAAAGTTTTAAGTCGGCGCTTGGCATTGTGCAATCGGGCAACTCGATTTCGGTGTATGATTGTCCTCAAATCAACCTGATCGCCCTGGACGACCCCAACTCCGTTGACGGTTGGGAATTTCAAAGTTAAACACCACGGGGCTATTATGGCCCTGAATTCAGCAAGGGCAGGTCGACCTAAAAAGGCATTATAAGGCGACTCAACATCCAACACAACGAATTACAATATCTGAACCGACCTACATTCTCTGGTCCCCAATTGTACTGGTAACTCTACCATTCCGACTGGTACGGTAGCGCTGCCATTGAATCCATAGAGATGAGTTTGGCAGGGTGTTAGACCCCCGATTTCCATCTTCATTTGATTATAAGCATGTGCGAATATGATATTCACAGAGCTTCCACAGTCAATCAGAACCCTCTTCATCCACATCGGACCTACCTGGGTTGATATCACAAGTGGGTCAGTAGTCGGGCTTCCGACGTAGTCAATGTCGTTGTCCCAGAAAGTAATGCTGTTAGTCATCGCTCTCTTCCGTTTGGTTGAAGGTTTACCGCTCAAGTTATCATTATACACGAAGTTTGAGTGTTTAGCTGAGTTGCCGTATGATTCCACTTCTTCCCAGCTTCGGACCACTGGATGAGGATTACCACTTACAGCATTAATTACTAATCTTCCTCCGTCATGACCCGGTTCCTCCTGTCTTGCTTGATTCTGTGTATGATTTGGCTGTGAGGGGCCCGCTCCACCAGACGGCGGTGCCCGTACAAACTGGTCCAACTTTCTCTCTCTGATCAATTTTTCAACGAGGTCTTGTAGATGCCGACACTCATTGGTATTGTGGCCGTAACTTTCATGGAATCTACAAAACTTTCCAGTCTGAATCTGTCTCTCCGATGACTGCTTCGGAGCAGGTTTCTTATATTGCTCAGCATTGCAGGTTTGCAGATACACGTTTTCCAATGATGTATTCAATGGTGTGTAACTATCAAACATCGGGGTCCTACGTTGCGAGCCTCGATTTGGGTCTCTCTTCTTGTCCTGACCGTTGTTGACTCTCGGCTGAGCTTGTTTGTTCTGTATATTTAGCTGGACTTTTCCGGAACTCTCACTGGACTGTTTGACTGCCACATTACTCTGTATTCCTTCAGTTCTGGGTATCGCATCATCCTGTTTCCTAGAATGTTTCGCATCCTCTTGTCGCAAGAATTGAGCGACTTTGGAGTAGAAACGGTCCAATGATGCGGGTGGTTTTCCGGCTAACCAGTTCCCAAATTCCGAGTCGGGATCGATCCCTTTGGTTAACGCCATCAGAATCGAGTTGTCGTTGGGATTACTAATCTCCACACATGTCGTATTAAATCTCTCCAAGTAACGCCTTAGTGTTTCCCCACGAGCTTGGGTAACACTAGACAGGGTGTTAACATCTTTAGGCCTAGCGACATGCATGCGAAATTGTTCAACAAATTTCTTAGCTAGTTGGTCGAACGAAGAGATGGATCTTGGTGGCAATCTCGTGAACCACATCGTTGCAATTCCTCCCAAAGAGATGGGGAAACTTCGACATTTTACGGCATCATCAGCCCTTGCGGCGCTCATTGACCATTCATACTTTAAGATATGTTGATTGGGATCGGAATTTCCTTCGTACAAGGGGAGAGTCGGCATTCTGAATCGTCGAGGAGGTTCAGCGCGCAGTATTTCGTCAGTGAATGGAGTTTGACTATGGGAGATCCCCCAATCGTCGTTAATAAGTCCCTGGCTCTCGCGGATCATTTGACGTACCATGGTTGAAATGTCGGGCATAGCCACATTACGTGTAGGCTGAACCAAGGTGTGGTTGGGTTCCACAGCTCGAGCCTGGACCGGACGTTGTCGACGGCCCATATCTCGCCTCCTTGGCTCCACATCTTCTGGGACGTATGGTTCGGGAGTACGCCCACGCTGTTGATTATTTGGATCCGACTGGTTTCGGGTATCAACCCTTGTTTCTACTGCAGTTGTTGTAGCGCGATCGCCCGTGGTATGCTGTGGAGCAACACCTCCTCGTGATGAGGGCCCGGCCTGGGAGCTAGTTGATGGTCCGACTCTTAATTGTCCCACAGTCAATGCGGGTTGACCTTCGGTAATCAGCGTATGACCTGCGTCCAACCGTGGACAAGTAGTTCTGCCATGGTAGTCAGAGGAAGCAGAACTTTCAGTGGATGAATGGGAAGCTTCATCTCTCCTTGTTTTCCTACGCCTTTGGCGGTTTAATTGATTGGTCAATTCAATGTTAGCATGCAACTGTTCAGCTAACTGTTGCCGGCTCTGGGTTAGTTCCTGGAGTAATGTCTGGAACTCTTGTCTGGTTACCGATCCAGATGGACCGGATTGAACAGTGTTGCCTTGATTGGACTGTAACTGCTGTGTGGGATTCTGCTCATCCCGAGCTTCCTGATTAGCAGCTGTGGAAGTAGTTCTTGTGCTAACCATTCTGAGTATTGAATTCCTTTCCTAGATTTTATGCAAATCTGAGTAGAATGGAAGGATTTTGGAGTAGAGATACGGATCTTCCTCTTGGATTTGTGCAATCCGGTATCGATGGCAGATCCAAAGAGCAGGAGAAAAAACTGGTTTTCTCAGTGAAAGCACCAAAGTGTTTGTACCAAAAATGGGCACAACACTCTTCGGAAGTCTTTGAAGAGATAAACGCGTGGAATGACAGCTAAACCTGTGGATTATCTAACAAAAACTCCAAATAACTGAAAAGTAAAATGCACAGACAAGCGATTTAGAGTGGTTCGGCTTTGTAGCCTACGTCCACTATGAAGTTTGATGATTTTATTGCTCGATACTCGAAGATTACAATTCTTTATACTGCAGTACAGCTGAAATTATATGCTAAGTCTCGATCTAAAGCAGCGGTGGTGTTCTGGAGTAAATCTGGCAGAATCTGGGCGCTCTTTAGTGCTGAGAATTGTCTGACCCCTTTTCTGAATGACCAGGGGCTCTATTTATAGGTGTAGGAGGCTGATATTTCGCCTAAATTGAGGGGAGACCAGTTCTGGCATGTGAGGGGGCCCACATGGCCGAAATCTGGAGATCTGGACCCACTTTGGGATCGATTCGACCCTTGGTTCGAATCGATCAAGGATTTGTCCAATCAAGCTGAAATTTGGCGTGGACATTCTTCATCATGTATTTAAGCTTCTGTGAAAATTTCATTGCATTTGGACTTGTAGAACTCGAGTTATGATCGATCCAAGATTGCATTTCTAGTGAAATTGGACACTTCGAATCGATCCTTCGACTCGATTGGGTCGAATCGATGCTTGCTGTGACGTGGCGCGCGTGCTTCTCGATTCGATCCGCTTCTTGCTCCGGTTTTACTGGGTCGAATCCATAACTTCAGCTACTTGGCTCGATGGTTTCGAGGGAATGGATTCGAAGAGATGTATGTTCGAATCGACCAGGGTATATCATGGACGACCGATTTGAAGTTGTCTCAAACAGGGTGGATTCGAAGTATCTTATGAGATGGAGTCGGAGTGACTAGTCCCTATCGATTCGAAGGGGCTTCCTTTGATGGAGTCGAAAGACTTATGTCTGTAGCTCTGTGGATTCGAAGGAATGGATGGTCCAATGGATTCGAATTAGGCCTTGCTTGATGGATTCGAAGCAAGGTTACTTCGCGGACCCGAAGCAGGTGAAACCTAGCCTAGTTTGTCGATCGATTCGATCCTGATGGATTCGAACTAATGGATTCGAGTCATTGCTTCCTTTCCAACTTGCATGGACCTTATCTTGATCATACGAACTCGGATTGACCCAAAACTTGGAACGTTGACTCCCACGGCTTAGCTTGATGTGCCTTACCAAAATTAGCCCGATCCAGACTCGGACAAATTTCATCGATATCCATAGCGATCCTTGCGCGCAGCTGGTCTTCGAGACGATCTGTCACCGGTTTCTAGTTAAGTCCTTGGTGTCACGGTCTTGCCAAAAGGCGGGATAACAATATGTGTGTTATATTATTGTTTTATACATGCTTGGAATTTACTATTGGTTGTATGATTTGGACGTTCCCGCTTGGTAGCGGATGACATAAATAACCATTGTTTTACAGGGGACAAAAAGAGGAAGTTGAAGTGTTCTCATAGCAAATAGGTCGCTATGGAACACTTCAAAATGCATATACACATAGGTGATTTACAGAGGACTTTTGTATAGAGACCCTAAGGGGTTTCTTGCTAATATTGATTTACTTGAATTTTTATGTTGCTTATATTGATGTTTGGTTGAAATATTTGTGACATATAGTTTGATTAGTGTAAGTGCCACTATAGCGACTATCGCTATAACGAAACTTATGAAATATCATCTACTTAAATCTTTGTGTGTGTTGAGCTTGTGCTTGTATTTTTACAAAATAAATGTTTGGTTGCGTTTTTACACTTTGAAAGTTGTTTGAACTAAGTTTTGTTGACTTCAAAAGTCACTAAATTTTTTTGAATGCACTTTAGACTCATAGTATGTTATTCTAAAAATAAAATATAGTATTCATACTTTGTAAAAATGTGGATAAAATTTCAATTTGAAATGAACTGATTTAAAGGATTTCAGCAGTTTTGCGGCATTATTACCAAATTTTATTAATTGGGTTTAAACTTGATTTTCTTCTTCAATCTTTTTGTGAACTTGTCTAACATATATTTAAGTGTTTTAAAAATGGTTTTATATATATATATATATCAAAAGATTTAATATAAATTATCAAAGAAGAAATTTTATTTCGAAGTAAGAAAAGGAAATGGTTTCGAATTTTTAATATATTTTAAACTTGAGATTTTCCACGTAACATTTGAAATGAATGTTTTTAACTATATTTCAGGTATTTTTGAGCTTATTGAAAAGTGAAAAGGAAGCATGGATTACAACACCGTTGTTGTAATAAATATTTTCTTAAAATTGAGAAAGAATTCATGGATTATGACGCTTTTGTTATAATAAATGATTTTGTAAAGTTATTAAGAAAACTTGTTAATTGACTTAATAAGTGTTGATACTCTTAAATATTTAGAGGAGTTTTGTTTTAAAGATAATAATAAGTTTATTTATAAATGTTATTTTTATAAATGAAAAGGTCTTTAAAAAGAATGTTTTAAAAAAAGCCAAGTGAAATTGGTTTTGGGTTTATATTAAACAATGTTTTAATAACACTTGTTGACCCCTCTTTTTAATACATAGAAAAATATAATTTTCTCTTTAAAAGAATATTTTAAAGAGTGTTTTTAAACTGTTTTACAAATATTTGTGATGCGACAATCAAGTACAAGTGTGAGTCGAATGTTTTAAAAGTTGATTCGTTTATTGAAAATATTTAGTCTTGCACTTAGCATTAAATGTTAAGGAAAATCTTGCTATTCTTAAAGTTAAGAATGTATGTCAGATTAAGGTAGGAAGCAACACTGCCCTAACTTGTCCGGCTTTAGTTTTTTCCTGGAGTAGTACTAGTTTAGGGTCAACGAGTTGTGATAAGTGGAAGATATTTAATTTTCGTATACAATCATTTTGTTATTCTTGATAGTTGATTTATTGACTAACAATCCTGCTATCTTCTTTGTGCTCGTCAATCTAAGATGATTTGTTGTTTGTTGAGGAAACTTTGCTATTTTTAAAGTTAAGAATGTATGTCGAGTCAAAGTAGGAAGCAACACTGCCGTAACTTATCCGGCTTCATTGTTTTCCCTAGGGTAGTACTAGTTTGGGATCGACGAGTTGTGATATGTATATGAGATTTTAATGCCATATACGATCATTTTTGTTATTCTCGATAGCTGATTTATTGACTATCGATCTTGATATCCTTCTTTGTGCCTTGTTAATCCAAGATGATTTGTAGCTTGTTTTGAGCATTTGCATCCAACATCGGAGATAACTAAAACCAAAGAGCGAGTGAGAGCCAAGCCATATGGGTCGCGCTCATTAGTTATATTCACATCTATCTAAAGTGGTTTCAGTTGCATGCATGCAGTGATGTGAAATATTCCGATTCCCATGTTTGGCAAGGGTCTAGCTTGGAAGTTCCCTAGAGTGAATCGTGTGCTTTCAAGTATATTTTTTCTAGAGGTATACTTTCGGTGTAAGGGCGCACCCTCCTAGTCATGTTGGATGAATTCATTCTCCTTGTTCTAATTCAAACCTTGGAGTTAAATCCTTTCTTAATTGCATCAAGAAGTACCTTGTTCTCTTCTCTATGTTTAGTTATCCATGTTCATTCTTTAAGTTTGGATTTTGATCTTGTATGTGTTCATCCTTTCTAGTTTGGATTGTTGTTCTAATTTGTTTTCCATTCTTTCATGTATAGAAGTTGTTCTTGTGAGGTAAAACCCATTCTGTGTTTAATGGCATGGTCTCACATATTATTATATGCTCACCATATTTCTTGAGTTTTCTCATGCTGGTTTTCCAAACTAATCCAAGTGTTATTTTATTATAATGCTCAAGTGAGATCAAGTTTTTTCTAGGTTGTCATTGGTGGGACATGGAGCTTAGGAAGTAGAACTAGATGTTCACATGTCGTAGTATTTTTATTCTCCGCTATATGATTATGTATACCCATCAGCAATTGTAAGGTCGGAAAGTTATAACTGTCCATGCTAATGAGTTTTGTTTTTAACTCTGATATACTATGTATTTTAGAGTGATAATTTTTACTGTCTTTGTTATATTATATGTGATCATTCCGCTGATTTTGTTTCCCTCCATTATTTTCTCTTTTCATTTTACCCTAATAATATGTCTTTCTGGCACTTGGATGATCGACATTCTAATACCATGGATGTACTACCTGCCGACTTTCGATGGTCGAAAAGAAAGGTAGTTACAAAGTATATAATAGAAAGAAATCACCTTTAACTTCAAACAAGGTTGGTAATCGAGTTAGACAAATATAACAATTGCATAATTGCCCATTGAACATACTCCTCACTCTATCATATGGATTATATGGTTTTTGGCATGAGTTAATAACATAAGTTTTTGGTTGGTCTTAGAAACCAGCTAGGCTTATAGTGATGATGGAAAAATTATATCGATGTATAGACTTAATGGGATGGGTAGATTAGAGACTGTGTGGCCCTTGGACCCTATTGAATACCCGACTTTTCATTTTTGACCCATTTGTATGACTTTTATGTTATATTCCAACCATTATGGTTTCAAGTGGATGAGGAGAGCATGGTGCATTAGGCTTGTCTCATCCTATCCAATATATGTTATGTTTTGCATTTGACTTTAAGAAACTAGTGAGGTGAATCTTGTTTCGCTCAGCAGCGTAGTCTCATTATTTACCCATTTTGATTAGGATGGACTGATATTATTCACACAAGACTTTTGTCCAACCCGAAGTTTTTAATTTCCCCCTAAACTCATGGGTTTTTCATTTAAGTAGGTCAGGAGTATGGTTTTCAGGTTAAGACAAATAAAGCTTTAGAAGGCATTCTCGAGGAATGCCAAAAATAGTTTACGTTTATTTTTGCTTCACAGTATAACTGCTTTTGTTTGGATGAAATGATGGGATGTGTAACGCTCTTGGAGCTATATTTATTATATTTTATCTAAACAGTGTAATCATGGGGTTCTTTAATAGCATGTAATGAATTTGAAATGAAGAAATGAATTTTCTTTTGAAAATTTTTGTATTCCAGTGCTCTTGATGTTAACGATACAATAACTGATATCATTTTGTAGCTGAAATATAATACTAAAGATGACAACATCATTAATGGATATTTTCATATCTCAAAATGGAGGATGTTATAACTTGACTACGTACAAATGGTCTACCCATGAACCTTGAAAGTCTACTACACTATCTCCTAACAAATCTTCAAGTACCTTATTAAGTCTTCCCATTTGCCCATCAGTCTTCGAATGGTAAGCAAACTCATGTTCAACATGGTACATACATCCTGCAAGCACTTCTAGAACTCATAGTAAATAAAGGGTCCCAATTACTTTCAATGTTACTCAATATTCCATGTAGTCTCACTACATTCTTCACAAACAGTTTTGCTAAACTTGGCACCATTCTTATCGACTTAACGAGGATAAAGTATGTTGCACTCTTAGTCACTCTATCTACTATAACTCAAATACTTTTATTTTCCTATTTGACGTAGGCAATCCATAGATAAAATCCATTGATATCGAATCCAATTTCCATTATGGTACCTCTAAAGGTTGAAGTAATCCACTTGGCTTTTGATGTTTGGTTTTTATTTGTTGGCAATCCAAACATTGCTTAACTCATAAGGCTACATCATTGTTGGTTCCTTCCTAGAAGAAACTACTCTTCATATCTTGGTACATCTTTATACCTCCAGGATGAACATTAAACTTTGATTATTGACATTATCTAAGAACCTCTTTTCTTAGATCTACTTTTAGAACACACAATCGTTCCTTTTTTTCTTAACCATCTTCTTTGGTCAAGTGCAAAGTCTTCTAAATCATCAATCATTGTACGTGCTTCTAGGCTCTTGATCCATTAGCTACTAATGATCATCTCTTTTCCTGGTAGTATTATTTCGATCAATACTGGTTGAACTTCTAAACAAGAGATCATGGTTGTACATTAGTAAGAACTTCCCATCGACCTCATATAAACCCTATAAGAAGCCAGTGCATCCAAATCCTTATATTTGGCCAACATTGCCAATACCATGTTCTGATGTTTTCTACTAAGTGCATTAGTCTAACCCAAAGTCATAAACCATCAAAAAATCAAGCAATCTTTAGTGCCTCATGTTTAGCTCCTTTTAAGAAAATAATTATTTGAAGACTTATGGTCTGTAAACAACTCGAATCATTCTCCCCAAAGATAACGACTCCACACTTATAATGCAAAGGTTATCGATAGCAAATCTAAATCATGAGTAGTGTATTGAACTTCATGTGGTCGAAGCTGTGGAGAAGAAAAGACAATAGCTCTACCTTTCTACATCAGTACAGCTCCTAATCTTGTTCCACGAGCATTAGTATACACCACTAAGTCCGGATTTCCATTTGGAACAATTGACATGGTCGTGTTTGGTTAATAAATATTACAGCTTCATAAATGCCTCATCATATTATTAGTTCCCAACAAACATTACATCCTTACTTGTTAGTTTTGTAATCGATGCTGCTACATGAAAAAAATCTTTAATGAATCTCCGATAGTAGCCAACCAACTGCAAAAAACTTCTAATTTAAGTCATGATCTCAGGTCTTTTCTAATTATTAATAGCTTCGAACATTAGTTGATCTATAGACAACCCATCCCCCAAAATCACATAACTAAGGATGTAATATCCCGGGATTTCGAGGAATTTAAAATGTGATAATCTCTAAATTTAAATTATTTAAATTGATAATATTAATATATAAATAACCAAATAATATAATAATAAGATGTTTTAATTATGGTATAGATTGATTTGTAATAAGAATAATTGTTTAAATTATGTTATTTTATAAATTTGATTTTTAATAGATTTATCATTTCTAAAATTAATAAGTATTGTTTTAATATATTTGGGTATAAGAATATACGAACAAGACTTTTATTCAAAATAAGGCTTAAAGAGATTTTGTATATAAATTTAGAAAGTATTTATTTAATAGTAAATAAATACAAAAGATATTTTTACACTTAAAAATGAATGAAATACATTGTATATGATTTTATTAGGATATAAATGAGTTTTATTTTATTTTCTTTTAAAGGTTTCATTTATTTATAATATAGAAAAGCATTTATTAAAAAAGATATGTATTTATCTATTTAGGAAATACATATAAAAGCTTTTAAAATCTTTTTAAAAATAATATAAAAAGATTAAGGACAAGTGTTAAATTTCTAAACATGTTAGTAATATGTGTAAGATCATTAAACAATGTAGAAGACATGTGTCATTTTCTTATCATTTTTCTTTGATTTTTTTTTAAACCATAAATTAAGTTATATAAAAGCCTACATCTCCATTTCCTTTCTTTTCTAATCTCATTTTCTTCAAAGACCAAAACTAAAAACCAGGAAAACATATCAAACCGAAATCAAATCCTCAAACCAAACTGAGATTTTCTCAAACCAAACTGAAATCATTTCCAGTTCAAAACCTTGTAATCTGAAATCATCTCCAACCCAAAACTGGAAAGATTCTCTTAAACCAAGAATCTCAAAACTGAATTCATCTGCAAAAGCTTGATTCTCAAATTCAAATACCTGAAACCATATCTCTAAAACCAATTCAATTGCCTAAAACCACATTTCAGATCATATCAAAGATCTGTAACCATTGTTCTCAGACCTGAAACCATATTTCAAACAAATCTGCAATTTTTTTCAAGACTATAATCAATTCCAAGAATGCATGCAAGTAGATCTGAAGTTTTCAAGAGCTTTTCAATTTTTTAAAGAAATCAAAGTAGATGCAGTTCAAAAGTTTCCAGTTTTCAAGCCCTGTTCAAACTGTTTTAAACTTCTCTGCCTCTTTGAAAGGTGAGTAAACTATATTTTTAAAAATTTTAAAAGTTAAGTAGAAATTTTCTGATTTGCATGTGAAATATGTGATGATTGCGTGCATATGTGTAAATAAGTGTAGAAATTTAGTATATATGATTTTATTGAAGTGTGCCTGTCTGATTGAATCCATATTGAATTTATGTTTATGACTTGAATTCATATTTATAACTTGACAATTCATTTTATAGTTCTAATCATAGAAAGCCCTGTTTATCTGATAAGCAAGATCTGTGAGTAAAATATTTATTTAAAAGCCTAAGTAGATAGATGTCTGTTGCATGTGAAATTCTATGTTGAAGATTGCTTTGCCTGTATATATATAAGTAAATCTCTGAATATATGTATCTGTTTGAAGTGTACATGTCTGATTTCATATGTATATCTCTGTTCATAATTCAGAGTTTAAAGTTTTGATCAAATTTCAAAATCTTTTCATCTGTTCTCTGTAAGGCTTTAGGATTCAAACAAGATTTGTTTGTTTAATTCTAAACTAAGTTTTGAAAATTTTAATTAAGCAAGAAAAGTAGAATATCACCTGTAAAAGAAAATGACAGTAAGAATTTTATACATATGTCGAAATTCAAACTCTAAAATCCTAAGTTTTTCTTTTATAACCTGAATCGTTGACTTAAATCATGATTTTTAAGAGTAAATTCATAATTTTTAAAATTCTATTAAGTGAGATATCGGGTTTTGTTCAGAAAGTAAATTTTGGGTCTTTTCTGATGATCGATGGAGTTTGGTTGGTCGTGGTCATTTCTGGAGTTGGCGGTGAGGTCTTTGGTCAAGGCAAAAATAGGTGGTGAGTTGTCTGATGGTCGTGGCAACGGCGGTAGGTGGATTTATGTTTTAAGCCCTAAATTGGTCGAAGTCTGGGAACAGGGTAAATGCAGAGTCTATGGTAAATCGAGTTTCACGGGGCTTGGGAAAATGATAGCTTGAAGGTCAGCGAGTGTGTGGCCGGAGTTCCAGGAGTTCTGGTGGTCGGCGGCGGCAGTTCGAGGAAAATTTAGGCGATGGGTTAGTTCTAGGAATTTATCGAGTCACCTCGTTTTCGATATAGAATTTGTTGGAGTGGTTGGGTTGTCGGAATCAGGTAGGATGGTGATCGTCGAGGTGCGAGGGTTGTCGGAGATGGTCGGAGCATCGCCAGTGGACTGTGCACGTGCACGTGAACGAGGATGAGTGTCAGTGTATCAGTTCGTTTAGTTTTTGGGTTCGTGGGTGTTTTTCTCGAAGTTGGTCTCGGGAAGAAAGGGTTTGAACTCGAGTAATATTATAGGGAGATACGCGAGAGAGTGAAACTGTTAAAAGTTTTACAGTTTAAACTTTAAAACAAACAGTGGTAAAATTTCTCGGGAAGGAACTCGTGAAAATAAGGCTTTGACTCGGGATTGTTTCCGGGTTGTATGCGAGAATTTTTAGAGAACTGTTATGTTCAAAACAGTTTTTTTAAATTTAAAAATAAACTTTGATTTAAATGAAAAGGATGTATTTGTTTTGTTCAAATATATATGAGTTAAAACCAAAGATAATGTTAATCAGTTTTTAAAATTTAAAACAAAAGTAAGTTTTAAATTTTGGAAAATCGAGTTAAATCAATTGTCTTGAAATTCATTTCTTTGAAATGAATGATTTGAATAAATTAAATTGTATGAATTGATTTACTTAATTTTATTAAGTAAAATCTTAAGTTATTTTCAAACTAAATTTGAAAATAAGGTAATTAATAAGGGAATGTTTTATCTTAAAACTTAATTTAAGTTTGATAATAAAAGGAATAAATAAAGAGTGATTTATTAATTAAATTAGTTAATGGTTAAGGATAAGTAAATTAACAATTAAGTTTTCAAGTGTTTTATTCACTTGTAATTAAGGATTGTTAATTAATAATTAAGGATAAGTAATTAATGATTATTTATTTTAACTTAATTAATGATTTAATTAAGTAAGTTAATTACTAAGATCAAATGTTTTTAAATGATAATGTTTTATCTTAAGATTAATTAAGATTTTTAAATAAGTTGAAATTAATTAATTTAATTAAGAAATTAAGATTAATTAACTTATTTAATAAGGATTGATTAAATGATTAAGAGTTAATTAAAATGGTAATTAAGAAGTACTTAATCAAGTTTTATTAAGTAATAATTAAGTTTTCTTAATTAATAATTAAGAGATTATTTATCTCTGATTAAAGTTAATTAAGAATTAATTAACTATTGTTAAGGGTTAATTAATTGTTATTAAAGATAGATTAATAGATAATTATGGATTAATTAAATTGGTAATTAAGGTTGTTAATTAATAATTAACTTTTATTAATTAATAACTAAGAATAATTAATTAGTTAATTAAGTTTAATTAATTAAGGATTGATTACTTTGTATTAAAGAATATTGATTAATAATTAAGGTTTATTAATTAATAGTTAAAGAATAATTAATCAAGGATTAATTAATTTGTTTAAAGGGTAATTAAGGATGAGTTACTCAGTTATGATTTAGGAATGAATGTGATTTATTTAAGTTAATTAATTTGTTAATTAATTAAAGATAGTCACTTGGTAATTAAGTATAATTACTTAATAAGATTGGATAAGAGAAATTACTTAGTGTAAGTAATTGATAAATGAATTATTGTATGAAATTGGTGTAATTAATCAAAAAGGATTTATAAAAGAAATTAAAGTAATTAAGAATAGTTAATTACTGTTGATGATTATTTAAGGTTGATAAATGAAAGTAATTAATTAATGAATGATTAATTAATGTAATTAATTAAGGAATAATGTAATTAATTATAGTTAATTAATTAATTAAAGTAATTAATTAAGGATCATTAATTATTATAATTAATGAGAGTAATTAAAGGATAATTACTGTAAATGATTAAGGATAATTAATTTGTGAAATTAATTAAAGGATAATTACTTTAAGTAATTAATAATTAATCAAGGATGATTAATATTTAATGATTAATTAATTAAAAGGGATTGTAATTAATTAAGGGGTGATTAAGCAAGAATAGGAATTAATTCTTAAGTAATTAATTTAATTTAAGTTGATTAAATTAATTATAATAGAGATTAATAAATGGTTGCTTATGAATGATGGTTGAGTAGAATGTCTGATTTGGTTGATATCTATTGGATGATATGCTATGATATTCTGTGAAATGATATTGGATATATCTGTGATAAATGTATGATATTTATCTATGTTAAAAGCTATGTGAATTCAAGTATTGAATTGAATTGTTTAAACCTTTAAACAACTTGGCCTTAAAAGATACGTTTTGGGTTTCGATGAGACCGGGATCGGGTTTTCGTATACCGGATTTCCAGGTCTGGAGACCCGAATACCACATCGATCCAAATTAACGATAGGTCGTGAATCTCAAGTGAAGATGAAGATTCAGAGTGCAAGGGTTATTGTCGTTAACTCTGAGGGTGATTCCAAAACGAGTGTAACGAGATAATGCCTTCGGTTTCGTTCGAACCCGGAACGAACTTGTATGGATTGAATGCTTTCAAAACATCGTCAGGTGGACGATGAGCATTCTAAGTGATGTGTTCTGATTAAAGGTAATCGTGACCTCAAGCCTCATCAACCGGGAATGGCTAAAACAGGGGAGGTGCAGCAAGGCTTCGTGGGTAGCGCCCATTGAGAGTAAGGTCATCCCTGTCTAGATGTCCCTTTCTATTTCGACTTAGTGGTACGGTTGCAGTACACAACCGTGGGGTGATTTTATTCGGAATTATCCAGTAAGGGATGGTTCCGGCTTTGTGTTGCAGGGGAGCGGGCGTACTCCTCGGTACGGTGATCTAGGCCACGTACTGTGACGGGCGGTACCCTAGTAGCCCTGCCATTGTATGGAATCCAAAATCCAATAAGTGACGTACGATTTAGTTGTGCCCAACTATGTTGGAATGTGAGATGTAAGCATTTCAGCTATTTCATATTTATTTGAAAACCCTAGACCTATTATAATATTACCAGATTTCCTATCAAGCTTTGGTTAGCGTAAGGTAAAAACTTTTCCATGTTTATGGGTGGGAAGTCTTACGTGATACCTTTTGATTTCAAAAGGTTTTGAAGTTAAGCAAGTTTAAACCGTTTACTCACACCAGACCCATGTCTGACCCAAGTGTTTATTTCTGTTTTATATAAACTCTTGGGTACTCAAATTTTTACGAGTAGCCAAGAGAGTCAGGTTTGCTTTGACGAGTTATCTGGAGGAGCAATGGAGCAGGAGGCTTCAGCGCTGTAGAGATATAGTAGTTCCGCTGTGTTGATCTCTGAGTCATTGTTATCTGTGTTGTATCTTATATTGTAGAAACTAGACAGGTGTTTATAACTGTCTAGTATGTGTTGTATATGTTGTGTAACTCTGATAAGTGTTGTATATTATGTAATACTTTTGTTATTAATATAATTTATTCGTTCCGCTGTGTGAGATTCTGATGTTGTTTCTTTTCTTTTCTCTTCTTTTCTCTTTTCTATCCCTTTCTTTCTTATTGACAATGCGACTTTCTGGTCGATGAAAGCCGGGTCGTCACAAAGGAACTTCGCTTCTCTTTCCCAGAAATAACATTCTGAAAACTATTTTTTTTGGTACCTCCAGAAGAAACTATTTTTTTATGAGAAAAATGAACTTCATTTTTTTGATGAAAAAATGAACTTCATTATCATGTTCATTTTTCGAATATATCAATATGTCATTTATAAAGTCCAAAATGAATACATATAAATGCTCTCGGAAGATCAAATGCATTAAGTCTACAAAGAAAGCTGACACATTAGTTTATCGAAAGGGCATGACTAACTACTCATACAAACCATATCTCATTCGAAACTCCATTTAATGAATGGACACCCACTAAGTCCGACTGCGAAAACACCTTGGCGCCACTTAATTGATCGAACAAATCATCAGTTCTAGGAAAAGAATACCGATTCTTCATGGTTTTCTCATTTAGCTTTCTATAATAAATATACATTCTTAATGACTCATCTGGTTTCTTGTTGTTCTTTGAGGCGAACTGCTTAGTCTAATATATTCTTTCCATCCAACTCCACCAGCGACACTTTTAACTTTTTCATCTTTGTAGGTATCATTCTGCTAGGTGGGGTAAATAGGGTTTAGGTCACAGTAGGAGATCTAATCGAAACTCAATTACTCATTTTGGTGGCAATCTCTTAAATGGCTCAAAAACATCAGCATACTCTCTTACAATGAAAACCCAATTTACTTCATCTTATGCACCCTCTATAGCATGCAATAATGCACATACATAGAAACTCGATTCTTCTAATGAGTATAAAATTTGATTTCTGCAATTAGAGTGTCTCAAGGGTATTATTCCAACTCAGCAAAATATTCTGGCATTGTATAGACTTGATTAATCCATACCCTAGATTATCCTAAAACCCAAAAAATCAAACACATAAAATTAAAGGTAAATTTATGACCTAATAAATAAAATTCTACACGCTCACATTTCATTCCGAGAGTTGCATAATTTCCTATCGCAATTGCAATCCTCAAAGAGGTTATAATGTATGTCGGTTCAAGGTTTAATCTATCCGCCAAACATTTATATATAAAAGAATATGATGCTCCAGTATCAAACAACACTTTAACATGTATGCTATTTATTAGAAGCGCACCTCTTAATACAGCTTTCCCTTCTCAGAAGTCGGCCCTAAAGCTGCATGTTCCAAAAGCTCCGGTATCAAACAACACTTTAACATGTATGATATTTATTAGAAGTGCACCTCCTCATACAGCTTTCCCTTCTCAGAAGTCGACCATAAAGCTGTATGTTCCAAAAGCATAAACCTTTCCTTTTTCAGCTTTGACAAATTCAGAACATTCTCTTTTGTAGTGCCATAGCTTGTTGTAATAAATGCCTCTCGCTCCTTTCTTATCCACGGCCTTCTTTTTATCCCCAACATAACACTCATTAGCAAAGGGTCCCTTCTTATCGCATTTATAACAAGCATCTCATATTTTCCTTTCTGAGAAACTCCACTCTTCTGAGTTCTCTTACTTCCTTTAAAAAACATTATCATTTTACTCTGAAACTCAGTTGACTTATCCTTCCTAACGACAGACTTAGTCTACCTAACTAAGGAAAGATAATCCTCATTCCTAGGAGCCATGTCTACATTAATATTTTATGGATCTCTAAGGTGTGGCATAGTTTTCCTAGCAATTTCGAGCCTCAATCACGAATAACTTCTTGTTCTTCTTAAGCAAAGTGTTAATCATGGCATGCCCATGCCTCAAGAGTTCATTAAACTTGGTTACATATTCCAAAACTTTCATATCACTTTGTTCTAGCTTCGCAAAATCCCTAAACAGAGTAGACTACCCCGCTTTAGGCAAGAACTGTTCCTTAAACCTTACCCTAAAGTCAGCCAAGTAAGCTCATCATTTGGTAAAACCATGGTTAGAGTATTCTACCATTACAAAGCAGCTCCTTGCAACTTCCTAAATGCCAGCCTCCGCTTCTTTTCATTAGTCAACTTAAATCAACGAAAATCCTTTTTGAATGAAGAAGCCAATCCTTAACTTCGAGGGCATTCACTATTCCCATAAATGGATTTTCTCCTTGACTATTGTAGTCTCAACTAAACGCAGCAAAGTTATTGCGAGCGGCCACATCAAGTACGACAACTCTTGCATTACTAACATTTCTTCTTATCAACCCACCCGTTGCTCCGGCTTGCATCATATTCAAAAAGAACTGATACATTACCTCCATATCAACTGGGGTGATTTCAGAACCCACATTAGCATTGGTAGTTCAGTTTGCATTTCTAGCATTGGGCCTAGTGTTTCTATTAATTGTGGTGCTTCAACCTCCCAAGTTAAGTCTTCCACTTCTTGTCCATAACTTCTTCTCCATTGTCTGCATAAAGTTCGTCATGAGATTCAAACAAATGGACTAGATAAAAATGTATGTAATTATATATATATATATATATATATTGAAAATTCTCATACATACATACATACACACACCAAAGTACGTTACTATAACGTTATCACATTCCCAATATTTTTTTTAATTCATTTAGGTTACGTTTTCATTCTTCTTAAATTTTAAATAAAACCTATACTCTGATACCATATTGTAAAATCACCATTCTAAGTCCCGATTATAGAAACTAACGATGTTGCAGCCATCACTATGGTTTTTCCGACAAAAAAATGAGATCAATTATTGGATTGTTCACATCAAAATCATAAAGATCGCAAAAAAATTCTCAAAAAAATTTCCATTAATTCATTAACGCTCATTACATAACCATCCAATTACATCGTTCAAATAAAAAATAGTAGCTGCAAAATATAATTCCAAGAGCGACATTTGTTGATGCACCCTTGGATTATCATAATCATAGCTACTGACCGCTATACAACCAGTCTTTACAAATAAACAAACAAAATCACTTATATCACACAGTGCAAATCAACATTAACTACTACTAACTTGCCTTATGAACGTTTTCAAAAGCTTTATTCATCCTAAACCTGGATATCTTATACTCGACCTACACAAATGAGTACTTGAGAGTTTATAGAGAAACCAAAAATGTCGAGTCAGACAAAAAGTCAAATATGAATAATATTAGTCCACCCCAATCGAAATATGTCACGTACGGGAATTTTCGACTTTCGAAAATTCGACATCGATACTCACTTTATCGACTGCCGAGAAATCGACTGCCGGAAACTCCAATAGTGAGGGTTTTAAGAAAGAAGAAAAAGTTAGAAGAAGAAGAAGAGAAGGGAGAAGGGAAGAAAGAAGAACAACAGAATAACATCAGAACAGAAAGCAATATCAAAATCTCACATATCGCAGCGGGACAATATACAATAGATAATTACTAATCTTTTAAAACAAAGAACTATATCAGTTTATACATACATCAATCATCAGAGTCATATACAACAATGGACAGTTATATAACTTGTCCTCATACAGAATACACAGCGGAATAAATACTATCAGATACAAATACTACGTCTCGCCATCCAGCTTGTTTCCAAAGCTCCAGAATATCCTGATAACCTAACTCTAGACTGCCTGTGTGGAAATTGGTGGGCACCCAGAGTTTAGAAGGGAACAATAAACTCCAAGTCAGTCATGGTGACTGGTGTGAGATCGTAAAACAGTTATTCTTTCACAAAGAAAATAAAACAAATTCGCAATGCTTTTGGAAAATGAAACTACCATAAGACCTCCCACCACACACACAATGCAAACGCAGAATTGGAGGAGATTTCTTCTTATGATAGTCAAAGATGCTTACTACGCAAAATCAAATCATTTTTGATATTATTATTAGTGCATAGTGTAGAAAACATTTCGAAAGTATAATATTAATCTTAGCCAACATACGACCAGTATCATATGCCTACTATAGCTACTATGTTCAATAGCAGGTTACCGCCACATTCCATAGCAGGTAATACAACTAAAACCGTACACGTCACGTATTGTTCCTTTGGATTTCCAACAAATGGTCAGGCTAAGGAACTTCCTTTTCCACGATGGGTACGTCCCTGGAATAGACGACCCGAGAACCTAACCGGATCTCTACCAACACAAGGCCGGGTTACCTCTGCAAAAATAGGTAACTACTGACACGCGTATGCCATCCCCCGATCGTAACCGATCTTCCCGAGGATCCCCGATTTCCAACAAACCACATAGTAAAAATGCAGCAACCACATAGGTTAAGTATCTGGGCTCCATACCATGATACCACCTCTATCCAGAAGGAATGACATACACTAAGGGGCGCTACTCCCTAGAACCTTGCTGCATCCTTCCTGTTTCGACCATTTCCGGGGTGTGAGGCTCGACGAAGTCTCGTCCACAAAGCTACGCTTTCTACAAAGCCCTGCTTCGGGTCAAACAAAAATGATCAACCTATGATCACCAAGATATAAGATCAAACAACTGATCATATCGCAAATGATCAAACACTGATCATTTCACAGCAACACTCAGTATGCCACGTTACCAAATTGGGATATATCGCTGATAAATTTCAACTATATAACCTCTGAGCTCGTACGTCTCAGAGAACGGTGTTAAGCTAAGAGAATAAATTCTCCGCCACCAACAGAAATGTATTTGAAAGAAATCAGCTTTATATCTCAAATTGTAACGTCAGACACACAATTCATACAAGTCTGTTCCGGGATCGAACAGAACCGAAGGCACTTCTCACGAAGCCCTTGCATTTCCGGATAATTTTCTAATCACGTCCGGACTTCCCGTCACTAAGGGTGATAAAACCTCTAAATCGGAGATCAGCCGATGTAGAGTAACTCGACGGTAATCCTTCCGTTTTCAAAAATATCCGGTCTTCAACACCGGTCTTCAAATGCAATTCATAACGACGTATCACATATTCGGAATGGGTTATACGACCCCCTGGTCCTTTCCCGGCTAACCCGAATAGTGAGCGATTATTTAAAAATAAGTGTGGCATTCAAATTCATCCAATCACAACAAATATCCATTCAAGGTAATTATTGATAGTCGGTTATTTAACTATCAATAAAGATGCGCAACATCATCAGATTCCAAATAATTTTCCCAAATTATTTAACTTCCAAAAATATCTTTACTAGATATAAAATTTCCACACTTCCAAAATAAATCAATATTTATTTTCTAAACAGTTTCCCTTTCCTTTATAAATTCCATATTGAATTTACATTTTTCGAATATATACTAATATTCGATTTTCAATTGTTTTCAAATATTCATTTTCGATTTATCTTTAAAAAGATAAAATCTCAAAACGTTTCATTTCATTTTGGAAAACATTCCATACTTATTTAAATAATAAGTGTTTCACAGATATTTTATTTTCAACATTTGAAAATATTCGATATACTTAAATCAAATTAAGTATATATTTCATTCTTTAAGGAAATCATTTACTATAACAACATTTATTTGAGTCAAAACGAATGTTACCTAAAACATCGTTACGACGACTCAAAATCACTAGTATAGGGATTCGAAATTTAGATAGATATATAAATCCCAATACTACATCAAAACATTTCCTTTTGGAAATCAATTACTATAACAACAGTGTTATAGTCCATCATTTCCTTATTTTTCGAAAAACGTCTATTTCAACAATAAATGTTGAAATCTATGATTTCGATAGTTCACACGTTTTAAAACATCTTTTAAAACAATTAACTTCATTTATAATATCGCTTTCCCAAACATAACCATTTTTTTCAATAATATATTCACTGTCCAAAATCGTGAATATACTTCACTAACCCCATTTCAATATTTTCTACACATTTTATTTCAATAATAATTCGCTATCCAAAATCGCGAATATATCTCCTTTAACAACCTTCTATATTTGATTTATCAAACCCAATTGATTTCGAATTTATAAAACAACGTTTATAAATTCTATTTCTATTTTCTAACAACTTCGATTTAATAAATCTCCTTTAATTTACAAATTCGATCAATATTCCATTTAAAGGCAAAAAAATCCCATTTATAAGTTAATCTCTTATAAATCTTTTATTCTACAATTCCATTCATTTTATAACTTCATACTTTATAAATCTATAAACTTCAAATTTTATAAATCTATAAACTTCAAATCTTCACAATTTATAATTCTATAAATTTCCTATCTTTACAACTTATAATTCTATAAGTTTCATATCTTTACAAATTTAACACTTATAAAAACTCGTTTAAAATTCCAATAATTTTAATTGATAAATATCAATTTTGTACATCTTTTATATACGTCGTTTTCAATAATTCAAAAATTCAAATTTAAACTATCTTATAAATTACTTAACTATTTATTTCAAAATCACCTTTCAGTTATATTTCACAATTTAAAATTTTCATAACTTTAAATTTCTAACATTTATTTATTTAAAATAAATCAATTCAAAAATTCAAATAAAACGTATACTTTCCGAAAATCACTTCAAAATCCTTTTTAAAGTAAAAATCGTTATTTTTAAAACTTCAAAAGTTTGAATCCAATGATGCAACGCATCAATTAGTCCATCACACATCAAACATCATATATCATCATATGAGAACAGAATATATCAATATCTGTAAATAAATAAATACAGTTGAGGAATCCAGTTGGATCCCTCCGACCTGTTTCCCTGCATCCAAAGATGTTAGCACAATACCAATTCCGCTCCAGTACGGAATTATCGCGGTATATGGGTTTTTATAAAAATCCGCTTACTAACGGCGCAATAGGGTCTCATCCGCTATACGAGGCGGGAAATCAATCAATCCAATATATACATATGCCAATATGTATATATTGCTATATATAGATGTATATCCTACTATATCTAATATCACATCCAATAGAAATCAAATCAATAACAAAAAATTCCACTTTTCAATTTTTTGAGTGAGAAGATCCCACCTTAGCTTTTAATTTGCCATCCATTTCCAATTCAGTTTGTTTTCACGATCTTTTAACCTTGTAAAAAAAAAATTATACAGTTTATTAAAATTCGAAATCAATCGAATAATAAATTTCATTTGGTAATTTTAATTATTCAATGATTTTATTTCAAACCAATTTCTTTTAATAAAATCATTTAACAAGAAATTAAATTTAAAACTAATTTCTCCTTTAACACAATATCTTCCAGCCTGACTTTTATTTTTTCTTTCTTTGTCTTTTCAAACTTTATCAATATAAAGTAATTTTTTTGTTTTACTGTAAAAGGAAAAAAAACTGTATTTATACTTTACTGTATAAACATAAATAGATTTATAAATTAAAGAAATAAATGGTTTTAAACTATTTTTTTCCCAATATTTTTATATGAAAAGAACAGAGCTGCCCTTACTGTATATAAAAATTTACCGGTGCATATTTATCTTTACACATGTAAATAAATAAATTTTAAATCGAATAAGATAATTTATCTTACTGCCCAAAACTCGAATGAAACCAAGCCTCGCTGCTTTGCTAGAAAATTGACACTACTGAACTTGACATATCCAGCTGCCTTCACGGCTTCGAACTTCAATTGCCCGCTACCAGAAAACTCACGAACCAGCAGCGCCATCATCGACATCCAAGTCGTCCCCAATCGCCTATCCACGAACAGTCGTGACCCCGAGTTCGAGCACTGTGCCCACACGCCTTCGATTGTATCATCGCGAAACCCCACAGCCGCGCGCGAAACCCTAGGCGTTGCGAGCCTCATCTCCAAACCCCATCGAGTCGCCGCGTGAATCCCTCAACCTCAATCTCATCACCCTCGCTTCGAGCGAGCATCACCATGTCGCGAGATCCCCCAGGTCGCCGTTTCGCACACCCATATCTTGAGGCTACGTCGTAGACTCAACCACCGAGCTCCTCGACATCTACGTCTCTCCCCTTCCAAAGTCAACTGCACCTCAATCCCCTACCGCGATAATGAACCCTTTTCCCTCCAAGTTGAACGCGATTCAGTTATCGCGATTTGAATCTCGAATTACCAAATTTTTTTTTTAAACGAACGGTTTCGTTCGAACTAAGAGAAAGGGAGATCGATTTTTTTTTATTTATTGAGTCGCCATGGATTTGTTTTCATTTTTTGAATTTTTTTCGTTCGAACGAAATGTTGAAGTGGATGCCATTTTATTTTCTTTCGTTTACTTCTTTTGTATACGCGTGGATTACAAAGGAAGGAGAGCAGAAGACACAATGGAGTGGTTGCTTGTACGAGTGGAGGCAGCGATTTGAAAGCAAAAAGCTGTGATGTGAAATAATATCAGCTGATGGTTGACTAATATAAAGATTCAGTTTAAATTCAAATTCAAACCGTTCGATAAATGCAACTCAAAATATTGACCTCCTATCGAGGCGTGCCGCTAGGCGTTTATAATGTTATACGCCTATCCCGAACGCAATGGAAAAGGTTTCGGCTTCAAATTCGATCGTATGGAGAAGATAGCTTTTTGTACCAGTTATAATATTAATTTTTTTGATTTAATTTCAGCGTGTTTTCTTATCGTACGGTCAAACGATCACTCCAAACATTACGAAAATTGAAACCCGATAATAATACAACATTACGGATCCAATGGAACTGGTTTCATCGAATTCCGAGACTGCGCCTCGGACGGCTATTTTTAAATTCGATTTAAACGATATAAATTCAAAACTGATCAAAGCAGTTTAAATTTCAATTCTGAAGCTGCTGTTATCTCCAGTATCATCAATATAAATTTTTAGAAGCTTTTGAAATATTTTTCTTCAGCTAAAAGATTGAAGATTCAAATTTTTATTCGACATTCAATCGATTAAATTTTAAAGTTTAATCGTAAATTTCAAAGTTATATCGGGGATTCAAATTAAATCATTGTTCAAATATTTAAAATTAATTAAATATTTTCAATTTAATTTGTTCAAAATTCTGGGTCGTTACAGACTTCCCCCCTTAAAAGAATTTCGTCCTCGAAATTACAAGTCAGGAAAAATGGTCCTTAACTCGTCTACTATCTTTCACAATCTAAATAGTTTTATCCATTTATCAAAACAAATCTTTCTATTAAAGATTCGTTATCATTCAACTAACTTTCTAAACATTTTCATAGTTTTCAAACAATATTGTTTAACTTCAAAATTCAAATTTAAACTCAAATTCAAATTTTAAACTTTCAAATTTTCCTCAAAAATTATCTAACGCCCTAAATTTTTGAAAAATTTCGCCAGCGTCTCCTTTGCGCGGTTAATACGGCACGACTACAAAACGTCCCTACGGACTCTCAGATTTCAAAAGGAAAAGAAAAAGCCAAGCGGCTAGACAAGAAACCAGCAAATCTCATATTTGAAATTTAAATACTTACCTTTTTCGAGCAATTCAAATTATCCTTGAAATCAAAATCCCAATTCCTTTCATATACCTGTATATCCTACTAGCCATTATATCTAGTTACAGCATTCAAACTATTTTGCAAATTTGATTACAAAATTTTCAATATAAACTGCTTATACCCTTTTTAGCTTACTATTGAAGTCACATTCGTTTTTAAACAAAATGAATTCATATCGATTCTAGTTTGTAACCAATTCAAACTGATACAAATTCAATTTATTTTAATTCTACTTCATTTGCAATTGATTCCATTCAATTTATTGCCTACAAACTTGAAATAAATTTCAACATTTAATTTCACTTTCATTAAATCACAATTGATTCACTTGTACTTAATTTAACTTCACCCTTTTAGTTAAATTTATCAAAATTCAAATGGTATAAGTTATCAACTTAGTAATATTTCATAAATATCATTATATAACATTCCAGAGTTTACCAACATTTCAAAGCCATTTTGAAAACAATTCAAATTATCCTTTTGAATTTCCAAAACAAAACCCAAAATTTCAAACAACTTTTATTTAAAACAATTTGGCAGCAATTCCTCTTTTGGAAACCCGAAAATGAATTCTAATGATGTGGCCACCATCATCAGGATTATTTTCCAGCGACCTAAAAGAGTTTAGAGCTTTTCATTCCTCCAAAATACTTTTCAAACCCTTTGAAATTCATTTTCAAATCAAAAATGATTTAAACTTTCCAAATCTCCAAAATTTTCAAATTCTTTTCAAACATTTCCAAAAACTTCTCTGGAATTCCGTTTCAAATTACAATTCACATTTATAATTTACATTCTTTAATTTCATTTGTATGTGAATTTATTTCTTAACTTTGGAGTTATGATTTCAATTTCTTATTCAATTTTAGTGATGATAATTCACTATTATTACTTCCTAACATCCATGCAACCATATACTATAGTACTTTATAGAAAAACATTTCTTTTCTATACAAAATAGTTTTGGGCAAAATTATCTCATTTACCCTATTTAAAACAATACTGTGCCGAATTGTTCTATATAAGTGTTTAGAGATCCCTATCGATAGAGTTGTACGGACAATACCGACCAGAATCCATATACCACTCAACAAACCAATCATCACAATATAAAACAATTTTATATTCACTAACAAATACGCGCTCGTATCTATTATTACACTCAACTCATTCTAGAGTACTACTGACTCTATCTCTAATGAGTAACACCCAACAGAGCAGGGTTGTCGCTTAACCATATGCTCTGATACCACGCTGTCACGTACGGGAATTTTCGACTTTCGAAAATTCGACATCGATACTCACTTTATCGACTGCCGAGAAATCGACTGCCGGAAACTCCAATAGTGAGGGTTTTAAGAAAGAAGAAAAAGGTAGAAGAAGAAGAAGAGAAGGGAGAAGGGAAGAAAGAAGAACAACAGAACAACATCAGAACAGAAAGCAATATCAAAATCTCACATATCGCAGCAGGACAATATACAATAGATAATTACTAATCTTTTAAAACAAAGAACTATATCAGTTTATACATACATCAATCATCAGAGTCATATACAACAATGGACAGTTATATAACTTGTCCTCATACAGAATACACAGCGGAATAAATACTATCAGATACAAATACTACGTCTCGCCATCCAGCTTGTTTCCAAAGCTCCAGAATATCCTGATAACCTAACTCTAGACTGCCCGTGTGGAAATTGGTGGGCACCCAGAGTTTCGAAGGGAACAATAAACTCCAAGTCAGTCATGGTGACTGGTGTGAGATCGTAAAACAGTTATTCTTTCACAAAGAAAATAAAACAAATTCGCAATGCTTTTGGAAAATGAAACTACCATAAGACCTCCCACCACACACACAATGCAAACGCAGAATTGGAGGAGATTTCTTCTTATGATAGTCAAAGATGCTTACTACGCAAAATCAAATCATTTTTGATATTATTATTAGTGCATAGTGTAGAAAACATTTCGAAAGTATAATATTAATCTTAGCCAACATACGACCAGTATCGTATGCCTACTATAGCTACTATGTTCAATAGCAGGTTACCGCCACATTCCATAGCAGGTAATACAACTAAAACCGTACACGTCACGTATTGTTTCTTTGGATTTCCAACAAATGGTCAGGCTAAGGAACTTCCTTTTCCACGATGGGTACGTCCCTGGAATAGACGACCCGAGAACCTAACCGGATCTCTGCCAACACAAGGCCGGGTTACCTCTGCAAAAATAGGTAACTACTGACACGCGTATGCCATCCCCCGATCGTAACCGATCTTCCCGAGGATCCCCGATTTCCAACAAACCACATAGTAAAAATGCAGCAACCACATAGGTTAAGTATCTGGGCTCCATACCATGATACCACCTCTATCCAGAAGGAATGACATACACTAAGGGGCGCTACTCCCTAGAACCTTGCTGCATCCTTCCTGTTTCGACCATTTCCGGGGTGTAAGGCTCGACGAAGTCTCGTCCACAAAGCTACGCTTTCTACAAAGCCCTGCTTCGGGTCAAACAAAAATGATCAACCTATGATCACCAAGATATAAGATCAAACAAATGATCATATCGCAAATGATCAAACACTGATCATTTCACAGCAACACTCAGTATGCCACGTTACCAAATTGGGATATATCGCTGATAAATTTCAACTATATAACCTCTGAGCTCGTACGTCTTAGAGAACGGTGTTAAGCTAAGAGAATAAATTCTCCGCCACCAACAGAAATGTATTTGAAAGAAATCAGCTTTATATCTCAAATTGTAACGTCAGACACACAATCCATACAAGTCTGTTCCGGGATCGAACAGAACCGAAGGCACTTCTCACGAAGCCCTTGCATTTCCGGATAATTTTCTAATCACGTCCGGACTTCCCGTCACTAAGGGTGATAAAACCTCTAAATCGGAGATCAGCCGATGTAGAGTAACTCGACGGTAATCCTTCCGTTTTCAAAAATATCCGGTCTTCAACACCGGTCTTCAAATGCAATTCATAACGACGTATCACATATTCGGAATGGGTTATACGACCCCCTGGTCCTTTCCCGGCTAACCCGAATAGTGAGCGATTATTTAAAAATAAGTGTGGCATTCAAATTCATCCAATCACAACAAATATCCATTCAAGGTAATTATTGATAGTCGGTTATTTAACTATCAATAAAGATGCGCAACATCATCAGATTCCAAATAATTTTCCCAAATTATTTATCTTCCAAAAATATCTTTACTAGATATAAAATTTCCACACTTCAAAAATAAATTAATATTTATTTTCTAAACAGTTTCCCTTTCCTTTATAAATTCCATATTGAATTTACATTTTTCGAATATCTACTAATATTCGATTTTCAATTGTTTTCAAATATTCATTTTCGATTTATCTTTAAAAAGATAAAATCTCAAAACGTTTCATTTCATTTTGGAAAACATTCCATACTTATTTAAATAATAAGTGTTTCACAAATCTTTTATTTTCAACATTTGAAAATATTCGATATACTTAAATCAAATTAAGTATATATTTCATTCTTTAAGGAAATCATTTACTATAAAAACATTTATTTGAGTCAAAACGAATGTTACGTAAAACATCGTTACGACGACTCAAAATCACTAGTATAGGGATTCGAAATTTAGATAGATATATAAATCCCAATACTACATCAAAACATTTCCTTTTGGAAATCAATTACAATAACAACAGTGTTATAGTCCATCATTTCCTTATTTTTCGAAAAACGTCTATTTCAACAATAAATGTTGAAATCTATGATTTCGATAGTTCACACGTTTTAAAACATCTTTTAAAACAATTAACTTCATTTATAATATCGCTTTCCCAAACATAACCATTTTTTTCAATAATATATTCACTGTCCAAAATCGTGAATATACTTCACTAACCCCATTTCAATATTTTCTACACATTTTATTTCAATAATAATTCGCTATCCAAAATCGCGAATATATCTCCTTTAACAACCTTCTATATTTGATTTATCAAACCCAATTGATTTCGAATTTATAAAACAACGTTTATAAATTCTATTTCTATTTTCTAACAACTTCGATTTAATAAATCTCCTTTAATTTACAAATTCGATCAATCATCCATTTAAAGGCAAAAAAATCCCATTTATAAGTTAATCTCTTATAAATCTTTTATTCTACAATTCCATTCATTTTATAACTTCATACTTTATAAATCTATAAACTTCAAATTTTATAAATCTATAAACTTCAAATCTTCACAATTTATAATTCTATAAATTTCCTATCTTTACAACTTATAATTCTATAAGTTTCATATCTTTACAAATTTAACACTTATAAAAACTCGTTTAAAATTCCAATAATTTTAATTGATAAATATCAATTTTGTACATCTTTTATATACGTCGTTTTCAATAATTCAAAAATTCAAATTTAAACTATCTTATAAATTACTTAACTATTTATTTCAAAATCACCTTTCAGTTATATTTCACAATTTAAAATTTTCATAACTTTAAATTTCTAACATTTATTTATTTAAAATAAATCAATTCAAAATTTCAAATAAAACGTATACTTTCCGAAAATCACTTCAAAATCCTTTTTAAAGTAAAAATCGTTATTTTTAAAACTTCAAAAGTTTGAATCCAATGATGCAACGCATCAATTAGTCCATCACACATCAAACATCATATATCATCATATGAGAACAGAATATATCAATATCTGTAAATAAATAAATACAGTTGAGGAATCCAGTTGGATCCCTCCAACCTGTTTCCCTGCATCCAAAGATGTTAGCACAATACCAATTCCGCTCCAGTACGGAATTATCGCGGTATATGGGTTTTTATAAAAATCCGCTTACTAACGGCGCAATAGGGTCTCATCCGCTATACGAGGCGGGAAATCAATCAATCCAATATATACATATGCCAATATGTATATATTGCTATATATAGATGTATATCCTACTATATCTAATATCACATCCAATAGAAATCAAATCAATAACTGAAAATTCCACTTTTCAATTTTTTTGAGTGAGAAGATCCCACCTTAGCTTTTAATTTGCCATCCATTTCCAATTCAGTTTGTTTTCACGATCTTTTAACCTTGTAAAAAAAAATTATACAGTTTATTAAAATTCGAAATCAATCGAATAATAAATTTCATTTGGTAATTTTAATTATTCAATGATTTTATTTCAAACCAATTTCTTTTAATAAAATCATTTAACAAGAAATTAAATTTAAAACTAATTTCTCCTTTAACACAATATCTTCCAGCCTGACTTTTATTTTTTCTTTCTTTGTCTTTTCAAACTTTATCAATATAAAGTAATTTTTTTGTTTTACTGTAAAAGGAAAAAAAACTGTATTTATACTTTACTGTATAAACATAAATAGATTTATAAATTAAAGAAATAAATGGTTTTAAACTATTTTTTTCCCAATATTTTTATATGAAAAGAACAGAGCTGCCCTTACTGTATATAAAAATTTATCGGTGCATATTTATCTTTACACATGTAAATAAATAAATTTTAAATCGAATAAGATAATTTATCTTACTACCCAAAACTCGAATGAAACCAAGCCTCGCTGCTTTGCTAGAAAATTGACACTACTGAACTTGACATATCCAGCTGCCTTCACGGCTTCGAACTTCAATTGCCCGCTACTAGAAAACTCACGAACCAGCAGCGCCATCATCGACATCCAAGTCGTCCCCAATCGCCTATCCACGAACAGTCGTGACCCCGAGTTCGAGCACTGTGCCCACACGCCTTCGATTGTATCATCGCGAAACCCCACAGCCGCGCGCGAAACCCTAGGCGTTGCGAGCCTCATCTCCAAACCCCATCGAGTCGCCGCGTGAATCCCTCAACCTCAATCTCATCGCCCTCGCTTCGAGCGAGCATCACCATGTCGCGAGATCCCCCAGGTCGCCGTTTCGCACACCCATATCTTGAGGCTACGTCGCAGACTCAACCACCGAGCTCCTCGACATCTACGTCTCTCCCCTTCCAAAGTCAACTGCACCTCAATCCCCCACCGCGATAATGAACCCTTTTCCCTCCAAGTTGAACGCGATTCAGTTATCGCGATTTGAATCTCGAATTACCAATTTTTTTTTTTAAACGAACGGTTTCGTTCGAACTAAGAGAAAGGGAGATCGATTTTTTTTTATTTATTGAGTCGCCATGGATTAGTTTTCATTTTTTGAATTTTTTTCGTTCGAACGAAATGTTGAAGTGGATGCCATTTTATTTTCTTTCGTTTACTTCTTTTGTATACGCGTGGATTACAAAGGAAGGAGAGCAAAAGACACAATGGAGTGGTTGCTTGTATGAGTGGAGGCAGCGATTTGAAAGCAAAAAGCTGTGATGTGAAATAATATCAGCTGATGGTTGACTAATATAAAGATTCAGTTTAAATTCAAATTCAAACCGTTCGATAAATGCAACTCAAAATCTTGACCTCCTATCGAGGCGTGCCGCTAGGCGTTTATAATGTTATACGCCTATCCCGAACGCAATGGAAAAGGTTTCAGCTTCAAATTCGATCGTATGGAGAAGATAGCTTTTTGTACCAGTTATAATATTAAATTTTTTGATTTAATTTCAGCGCGTTTGCTTATCGTACGGTCAAACGATCACTCCAAACATTACGAAAATTGAAACCCGATAATAATACAACATTACGGATCCAATGGAACTGGTTTCATCGAATTCCGAGACTGCGCCTCGGACGGCTATTTTTAAATTCGATTTAAACGATATAAATTCAAAACTGATCAAAGCAGTTTAAATTTCAATTCTGAAGCTGCTGTTATCTCCAGTATCATCAATATAAATTTTTAGAAGCTTTTGAAATATTTTTCTTCAGCTAAAAGATTGAAGATTCAAATTTTTATTCGGCATTCAATCGATTAAATTTTAAAGTATAATCGTAAATTTCAAAGTTATATCGGGGATTCAAATTAAATCATTGTTCAAATATTTAAAATTAATTAAATATTTTCAATTTAATTTGTTCAAAATTCTGGGTCGTTACAAAATATATACATAATGAGACCACATCGCTGAATGAAATGGGGTTTCCCCCCACTGTTATCTTAGCAAACAAAAATGTCAACCATAAAATTCCTTGGATAGGATGAGATCGGTGTAATGTATTGTGATCTCATCATCCTCCTGCAATCATAATGGTTAGATCATAACATAAACATATACATAATGGGTCAAAGATGAATAGGTCAATATTCAATAGAGTTCAAGAGTCATACGATCCGTACATTTACCAATCCCATTAAGTGTTAACACATCGGTATAGTTTTCCCAATGTCATTATAAACCTATTAGTTTTCATAGACCAACTAAAAACCTATCGGACTAACTCGAGCCAAAAACCAGATAATACATAATGATCTTTTGTTCCGATAAGAGTACCAAGATACTCTTGTGATAGAAGAAAAATAATAACAGACTTCCTTACAAATAAGAATACCAAGATAACCCTATGACAAAAGAAAAAAAAGCATTCCCGCTCTATTCACCAATGTGTAAACAAAATTTTAGCCTCAATGTTGGAAAACTCCTAAGGATTAGAACTGTTACCCTTAATATCAAGGGGCTTAATCGGCTATAGTGAGAGGCGCTACCCCGACATCAATCTATACAACCTAAATATGGATTATAAACATCAAACAAGTCGTTTTTTATCAGTTTTAGGCATCCTAACACAATGATCTTCCTTATCTTATGGATGCAATTTTACTCGTACAAACAAGAGTTTAGTCTAAACATATCCACTAATGGAACAACCCTACTTGGTCATCAGTTTCCAATTTCCAATGTCAAAAACACTTGGTATATCATGCATATCAACAATTTACATAAGCAGTAAAATAATTGATCGAGGTACATAGTTGAACATATAGTTATCAACAATCATACAAATACGTTCCCATGCTTGCCACTGACCTATAACTAGTTTATTTCATATATATGCAAATAAATTTAAGGCTAAATCTTCCTTTTCTCATCTTTGAAAATTCTTACTGTTTAAGTTTTAAATTCAAAAAAAATACTCATCTTTGATTATTAGGAAAAGCTCAACCCAACAATTACAATTTTCCACCGAACGTGTAAAAGAAGGCTATCGCATATTCAAAACTATCGCATGTCAACCATGTCATCACAAGTATAAAGTTATCACAATTCTAACATGCTTTTGCATGTATAAAGATATCACATGTCCAATACAGTTCCTCAAGTATAACGCTATTGCACACATAGCTATCGCAAGTATAAGGCAATCACATGTATAACTATCACACTTCTAAGCTCAAAGCTATCACAAGTCTAGATCATATGCTATCGCATCTCTAGATCATATGTTGTTACATCTCTAGACCTATGCTATTACATTTCTAGATCATATGCTATCACATCTCTAGATCATATGCTATTACATATCTAAAATATAACTACCGCAAGTATGACTTTGGTGTTATAACATATCTAAAAAGGAGTTATCGACCATATAGCTATTGCATGTCTAAAAATAAGCTATCGCATGGTTATGATGAGCTATCACAACTCTAAAATATGCCATCACAAGTATTAGATAGGTTATCGCATGTATAAAATGGCAGTTCTATAATTAACTTTAAAACTGATTTCTTTATCTCATAAAGTAATTAGTTTTCACCAAATCATTCCACATTTAAATTTTCCATTCGTTAACACATTACTTGGCATATTTCTTTTAGAAATTTCAAAAAATAATTTTTCTCTTAATCAAAACATTAGTTAATTGCTATAATTAATTAATTAATTAAAAGCCATTTTACCAATTTTCTCCTTCATTGAATAATTCATATCAACTCGAAATTACATGTGAAAAAACTCCAAAATCAAATTTTCTATCATCTCCCATGTATAAATATTTTATAACAAAATAATTATTTTTTCATAAACATTTCCTCAACTTTAGAAATTCATAGAAAATATATTATTAATTAAAAAATTATGAAATTAAAAACTAATCACCAAAATTATGCTATGAACAACATATCATTATTTCAAAGCATTTGAACATCGTTATCATAAGTATATAATCTGAAAATCCTTAATTTAATAACTTCACATTCAATATTCATACATCCATTGTAAATGAATATTTCAACCAAAACCATGTTTAATATCATAATCCATTCGAGTTTGCATCAAATTTGAATAAAAATACAATAAAAACTTTGGGGATGATAATATTTTTCACCTTGATAGTTATAACATGGAGAGATTTGTCTACGCTTCCTTCTTCGAGCCTTTTTTTCTTCCTTTTTTTAGGAGATTGCAATGGAGTTTCCCTCCTTTCTTTTCTATTTGTTTTAGTTAGGAAAACAGTGATTAAAGGGTAGGGAGAATAAATGAAAATATATGGGAGTGGGAGAGAAGAGTTAGGGAAATAATTATAGGCATTATCTCTCTTCCTTTATTCTCCTCTAAATTAATTAGATATTTTAATTTCTTTCTCATAAAAATTTATCACTCCATTATTACAATAAATTCAAAAATGGGTTATTATGGAAAACCTCCACCCTTTCACATTTACCCACGTTATTATTTAATTACAAAATAATAATATTTCCAGAATAATGTGTATTAAAAATAGGGAAGTTACAATATTCATAATTCTGCATTGTTTTAGAGTTCAAAACTCATAGAAAACAATACAGAATCTCAAACATGTTAACACTTCAGTGACCAAGGCACAAATTTTAATTGTTACATAATTTAATTTTAACACATGTGTGTGCCTTGAAGTGACAACATGGAAAAATTTATTGGTAAGTATATTTTACATTTTTTCGTTAATCTTTAGTTAGTTCGTTTAATATATCTTAATCGATAAAAAAATTTATCAGTTAAATTAGTTTCTGAAATTTATTAGAGTAGATTTTAAAAAATCACATATGTTCTTATACTCATTAAATTGGTTTATTATATTTATTTAATAAGGCTCCTGCTGAATTTTGCATCTCTCAATAACCCTAAAAGAGATACGAAAGTTTCATAAATTCATTCAATGGATGTGAGGATATGTTTATCATGTTACTACAATATTTACTTTGCTCAATAAATTGTGCTCCCAATAAATGGTAAGTAACACTACTAATTTTATATATAACTCGTAACATACTTTTTAACCATGCTTCTAACAGTCTTCATGACCTTGAGTATTGTTATCCATAAAATATTCACATGAGAAAAGTATGAAAGAAGGGGCGAGAGCATTGATAAAGATCACAAATAACCAAGATGGTCTAGTTAAACATAGCTTTCGACAAAGAAATGAAAGCGCCAGTAGTACCTTTCGAGGGGGTCAAGAGGATGTTTCGACGGAGTAAATAGAAAGCTTTCGACAAGGTCGAAGGCTACCTTTCGGAGACATTAGCAAGCATGTTAACAGCTCCCATAGAGCTCAAAAGACACCTCCCGAGGGCAATGGATAACAGACTTTCGACACCTGGTGCCAAACCATTCGAAACGATTTAGTTTCGCCTTCACTCACCTCCACTGGAAGTAAGTTCAACCAAATCAACCTTTTCAAAAGCATATATAGCCTTTCCAAAAGGTTAGGGTCATGCTCACCTATGGAGGAAGAACTACACATCCACTACCACAAAAGCGTAAGGTTCTGAATTAGCCAGAGCAAAAGCTACCGAAGGGGACCACTTACAACAAAGCCTTGTAGACGTTTCGATTCATTCGAAACCCAAAAGAGAGCATGTTTCGACAGCATCGAAAGCCAGCACATAGGCCAACTCATTCGACACATCAACATTCACGTCAAAAGCACATTAATAGACCTTTCGACGAGGTTGAAGGCTATCAAGCAACACCCTTCAACGAACTCGAAAGGAAAAAAAGTAAAAGAGAGAGGCCCAGCCTCTAACGACAAAGGAAGATTGACTAAAACCCTTTCGACCAGGTTGAAAGGTAGGATTCAGTGGACGCTAATGAAAGCAAAGAGATTGACCTTTCGACCGTGACGAAAGCTTGGAGTCGATAGGTGCCAACCCGCGTCTATAAGTAAGACACCGGGGGTTAGTTATAGGGGATCTGATTTCTTTCACTTTTTGCTTGTATTTTTTAAAGCTTGAAAACCCTAATTTCCAAATGAAATTGGGGATTTGGTCAATTTCTACAACTTAGTTCGATAAAAAGACGATAATCTTATTTACTTAGTAGCACAGATTTCCTCATTTTTCATCAATATGTCAACTTACAGTCGAGTCGATCAAAAGGTCTCCCTTCGACTGTATCCAAACCTGCAATCCTTATATCCCCGGAACCCATAGCTTAGATTTTCAAGACTGCAGGTGCTACCCCTTTCATCAGAGTCGAAACCTTTTTAGCTCCTTGGTTTCCAAAGATCATTAAGTCTTCAACCTAGGCTATATTGACTATGTCAAAAGGTTGATTCTACAAGACCATTGTCCAACGAATTCAAAAGGACACCCTGAAGGTAAAGTTAGCCTTTCGACTGCGTCGAAAGGTACCAAGGACGTATTGACCATTTTTACTAGCCTAAAATGAGTTTGCAACTTTCATTCCTTTGAAAGGAGGTTTTGAAAGCATCATTTATACCCCAAGCTTCACTTCGAAGTGTTGACAAGTTTTCTTGTTGACGAGTATGCTCAACAAATCATGAGGTACATTAAATACCCTAAAGCTATCATTTTGCGATACCCTAAGAAGTTATGTAACCCTTGAGTTTGCTCAAAAAAGTTGAATAACATTCCTACTAATCTAGGTATAATATAAACATCACTGTAGATATTTTATAGCTTGAGTTTGCTCAACAATCGTAGATATGTAAGCTACTCGAATTATATTATAAATGATGGAGAACATTATTATTTTAAATTCTCGAATTCAAAATGACTTTGTAGAGTACTATCGAATATTTAAGGGATGAGTATAACTCAAGATATCATATATCTTTTATACGCATCCAATATATACTCCTTATGTCCCATTGGTTTTATTTTATTTAATCTCCTGTTTTCTTTATACTTATTATGTATGTAAGAATATATATATATATATATATATAAAGTTATAAATATATTCATATGTATCCTTTTACTAATTAAACAATTTTAATTAATTATAAATGAGGAGGGTTCAATGGCACCATAAATAGTGCAGTACCCATGTTGCCTCCTGATTTCCATCACACGGTCCAAATTAAATAATATGGTTTTCTCTCTCTTCCCAGATTGTGTGGTGGAAATCAAAGGGGCAACAGGGGTGCTGCACTATTTGAGGTGTCATTGAACCTTCCTCGTTATAATATTACACTTATATTTATTTAAATTTAAAATAATTATATTTTTTTATTTACAACCTTTATGAATACAAGTTTAAAACAATTTTAAATTATATTCACAAACCTTATAATTTAAATTTTAATATTAATTTTAAATTAATTTGTTTATAACCCATATAAATTTGAACTTAAACTTTTAAATTCATATCCTACAACTCTTTCTAAAATTTTATTATATTCAAATATGCTTATTTGAATCAATCTAAGACTCAAACCACTTATGAGCCTTCCATAAGGCCATAACCTTAGGACGGACCACTTAGACTAGCAAGTAAAGGTTTAAAGAAGGTTTTATGTTCATGAAACGTTCCTTAATTAGAGTACCTTCTCCTTAGTTTAAGAACTTTTCCTTAGACACACATCTAACTGGGTTTTCCAAAAGAATTTCCCAAAGCGTTGGTTAATTATTTACATAAACATAATGGGGGCTTTGGTAACATTGTTGGATTAGGTTCATTAGCAACTTGACATTTAAAGTGCTTTATGGTTCTATAGTGGTGGATGTTCAAAATGTTACAGTAGGGATAACGAGGGGATGTAGCAAAAAATAATGGAGGTGCAAAATGCTTTATTAGATATAAAACTAAATATTTAAAGTTAATTTATTCTCGTTCTCACATCATTTGTGTAGAAAAAAGAAATATTTTTAAACTAATACAACAAAACCGAAGAACATCATTATTTATACAGTCTAAATTTGATGACTATAATATATTTTTAACTTAATTGAGCACTTATGCCCTAAAATTAGGTCTTTACCCTAACTTTGTTAATTTGATTTAAAAGAGAACTAGTCAAATCAACCTTTTTATATTAATATTGCTAAAGCAGGTGCAAAATACCTTTATTTAGCGAGTGTAACTTTCCAGTACTACCTTAAAAATCTCTTAGCAACCATAATTTAGCAACCTTAATTGGAAATTTTTCGGTTGGACATTTAGGAACATTAATCATGTCCTAAATGTCCAACTGAAAATTTCCAATTAAGGTTGCTAAATCAAGGTTATTACATTACTATTTGATTGTGTAGCCCCCTAAAAATTCTCTTGCAATATTAAGATCGTTAAATTCTCGATACTACCTTGGGCCAAAAAGTTTCTAATTAAAGTATCATTTTTGTGTAGTCCCCTAATTTCGATCACTCATTCTGATTTAAATAATTGTATGATCTGATCAGAGAGAGAAAATATTATTATTTAAATCGGAATGAGTGGCTGAAATTAGAAGGTTGCGTTTGGGGGCTGAATAGAGAAGCATGTTGATCCTTCCTTATATACACACATAGAGAGATTTTAATAATTTAAAATTTCGAATTCAATATGTTTGACTTATTCAAAATAAATATCTAAATTATAAAATTATATATTATTATTGGTTTTATTTTGGCCTCCAAGCAATCAATAAATTTTTTTGTTTTCTTATATACATATACGCACAAAGTGATTTAATAATCCAAAAATTCAAATTTAATATGTTTGACCTATTTAAAATAAATAACTAAAATAAAAAAAATTATATATTATTATTAGTTTTATTTTAGCCTCCAAGCACTTAATACATTTTCTGTTTTCTTATTTCCAATCGAAAATAATCGCCTTTGAAAATTCAAAACTAAAAATCTAAAAACATTCGACTATTAAGCAAAAATTTAAAAAAAAATCGACAGTAACCGAAAGCAAAAACAAAAACATTTTTATTAATATTTTTCTTACGGAAAATATTCATGTATACACACACAGTGCCTATATAAGTAGATAATTTCTTTTATTTCAGAGAAAGAAACAAAGAAAAAAATATTTGTTTCTAAAAATAAAAAAATAAAAAAATTTGTGTTCTAAAATTGGTTTTAAAATATTTATTTATTTAAGAAAAAATAATTATTACTACACAAAAATGAGCTTTCTGGCCCATGGTAGTAGAACAAAAATAAAAGATAAGGGATAGGTCTATGAAAGAAACACACAACGTAACATGACTTACATACAAAGAGACATCGGATTGGGTTGTTGATGATAAGGCGTGAGCACTTTGACTGGTAGATCAGTAGATTGAGCACCACGATGGGCTACTTGAACTAGATGCATATCAGGATGCAAATAGACTTAAAAAGTTTTAGCATTTACATGAATATGGTACTTAATAGATTACCAAGCTTGAGGATTAGTATTTGGAAGCAGCTTTGGGAGACACAACATGTGCAGCATCAAGAAAACAAGGCATGATATCAGTAGAGATAGTACCAGATTCTGCAACAAGCATAGGCAGTGAGATCTTAACTTTGAGCATTTGGAAGCACACTTGCATGAAGAACAGGAATGGGTGCAAGTAAAACATTGTGAAGAGCACTTGCATGGTTTTGCACAGTAGTAAGATTGGCAGGAGTATCACAGGATTGAGCAAGTGAGACATTGTGATGTGCATGTACTTGCGCATAGACCAGTGCATTAGATTGCACTAAACCAAGGGTAAAATCAGAACCAAGAACGTCAATAGCTGAAGTAGATCAGTCATCATCAAGCATAATAGAATGAGCTTCAGTTTGCGTGGATTCAGTTCATCCCCTAACACATCACGCATACACTTGTTTAAAAATTATTATGCAATTAAAATAATTTCTACATATAATAATCATTATTTTATTGCGCTAATTGTGTTCAAAAATAAAAGAAAATCAAGTATTAGGTTTTATACAACATATGTCACATAACCTTACTTGGACGACATATCCACTAAGATACACACATAGTACTTCCTCGAATTCTATTTTCTAATAATCTCAGAGTGCTACATGTATGTTGACAGAAGAAATAGTATACGACCACATATACCTTCAATGTGTATAAGACCCTAACATATATACATGTAGTACCAGGGGAATCAAATAGCAACCAGCAGTGAAAATATAAACAACGGTGGCAGTACAAGCAAACAACAGTAGAATGCAATGAAAAAAATGGAGATTCTAAGGCTTGCCTTAGCAATTTCCTTAAAACTTTTATTCGTAAGTTTCCCAAGATACAACAGAATCTTTCTGCCCGAGATAGTGATCAGTATGACCTCTCTGTGTTATACAGAAATCGCTTTAATTCAATGGTAGAAGGAGGAAGAAGAAGAGTATTGGTTTTGGATACAAAAATGATCAGGTTTTGTTCCTTTTTATAGCCTCCAAAAGTCAATGGTCGTGCCTCTTTGAAAGATCGCGTCCGTTTGTTTGAATCTGGCCGTCATTATCAAGTCACATTCATTGGTAATTCGCAACACTTTTGTTTTTGTTTAAAATTTTACAACGCCTATTTGCAACTGTTGCTTCCGTTTCAAAAACTGTGTCTCTTTAAACAGTCGCATTGTTTGATTTTAAACAGAAAAACGTTTGTTTTCATTTTAGCAAAAAATATAACACGGTTTACTCCTATTGGACTCACAACCGGCCCGGTCCGGCTCGGTATGGGCGGACAAGCGGCGGCACGCACACGTGTGTTGGTTCATGGCCATATAGGTCCTCCCCCTCACACAAAATCATCTGACCCTAAGAGCCAATATGGATTTGAGGGAAATGCTATATAACCATGAAGACTTGCTTATTTTTTTTGCAATGTGGGACTTTAGGAATATATGTTCATTCACACTTTCTAGGATCTCTAATAATCCCCCACATGAATGACGATATATGTCTCCTCCACACAAAGTGTAATATCACAGAGTTCATATGGAAATAACGCTATATCGAGGATAAGTAGATATTTCAGTTTGAACTTTCCCTAGTTAAACACATCAAATATACTTGGCTAATCAGTAAATTATTTCATCTTGAACCGTCATCCATTATTTTATAACAAGACAATAAGTTTTACAAAGCATTGTTTCCCTTCTCATCTAATCTCTTGGTTGTGTTCATTTCGATCCTGAACAAATTTGGTTCTATGAGTGTTTATGGAGAATTTAAGCCTTTAATATTCTCATAGAGCCGATTCAGCTCACACTAACATAGGTGATCGCATCCATTAAGAGTATCCTACATATACCCCACTTGTTATTTTCAAGATATGGTCATCATTAAAAAGCATAGCTTTAACCTTTTAATACTTCTAAGGCATGCATTTGAATGTACATCATAGGAATGGTTTGTAAGGACTTAGTCCATAAATGCATTACTTGTAGAATTACTCAGAACTGGCTTGCCTATTGATCCTAGTCCGTGGGATCTCCAGTCGCTAGGATAGCTTTCCATATAAGGTAACTCTTTTTGGTTTTATGCTTTTAAACCCATTCCCCTCGATGCGCAGTCGATTTTCTCTCTTGATAAACCTTTAGTAAATGGATCCGCTAGGTTAACTTTGGTTCTTATATAATCAATGGAAATAGTTCCATTAGAGAGTAACCGCCTAACTGTGTTGTGGCGTCGACGAATGTGTCGTGATTTGCCATTATACACAAAGTTTTGTGCTCTACTTAACGCTGCTTGGTCATCGTAGTGAATACATATGGTCATTACCGGTTTGGGCCAAAACAGAATATCATTGACGAAGCCATTCTGCTTCTTTGACTACTTTATCTAATGCAATGAACTCAGATTCCATAGTGGATCGAGCTATGCATGTTTGTTTAGTAGATTTCCTTGACACTGCTGCTCCTGCAAGGGTGAAGACATAACCACTTGTGGATTTCGATTCTTCTGAATCTGCAATTCAGTTTGCATCACTATATCCTTCTAAGACAGCAGGATATTTTCCGTAATGTAAGGAAAAATTAATGGTATTCTTTAAATATCCCAACACTCTCATTAGTGATTTCCAGTGTTCCTTCCCTGAGTTACTTTTATACCTGCTTAGTCGACTTACTGCAAAAGCGATATCTGGTCTAGTGCAGTTCATGAGATATACTAAACATCCTATTACACGAGAGTATTCCAGTTGCATTACACTCTCATCAATGTTTTTATGCAGTACTTCTGATCGATTAAAAGGTGTTCTCATTCCTTAATTTCCATATTCTTGAAATTTTTCAATCACTTTATCTACATAATGTGACTGAGATAATTCAATTTCGTTAGGTGTTCTTATTATTTTGATTCCTAAAATAACGTTTGCAAATCCTAAGTCTTTCATATCAAAATTGTTGATTAACATCTTCTTTATAGTCTCTATTACTGTATTGTTAGGACCAAAGATTAGCATATCGTCAACATATAGACAAATCATTACATATGATAGTCCAACTTGTTTGTAATAAACACAGTTATCACATTCATTTATACGAAAACCATTTCTCATCATGACACTATCAAAATTTTCATGCCATTGTTTTTGAGCTTGTTTGAGTCCATATAGTGATTTCACTAATCGACATACCTTGTTTTCATTTCCTTTATAAATAAAACCCTCAAGTTACTCCATGTAAATATTCTCATCCAGATCTCCATTTAAGAATGTTGTCTTTACATCCATCTGATGAATCTCTAGATTATAGATGGATGCAATTGCTAATAACGTTCTTATAGAAATTATTCGTGTAACCGGTGAATAGGTATCAAAGAAGTCTACACCTTCTTTTTGACGATATCCTTTGGCTACTAATCTAGCTTTATATTTGTCGATAGAGCCATCTGGTTTCATTTTCTTCTTGAAAATGCATTTAGAACCAATTAGTTTTATTCCAGGTGAAATATCAACTATTTCCCAAGTTTTATTACTTAGAATTGAATTGATCTCACTTTTGATTGCTTCTTTCCAACATGAAGATTCAGAAGAAGACATTGCCTCTTTATATGTTTGAGGTTTATGTTGTAGTACGTAAGTTAGGAATTGCAAGCCAAAAGACTTGGAAGTTCTAGCCCTTACGCTTCTTCTTGGTTCAACTTCATTTTATCTCGATGAGTTTCACCTTCATGTGGTTTATCTTTATCGTCTCCTGTCCTTTTTGGGGCAAGATTTCCATCGTTTCTTTTATGTTGGAACACATATTCAAAGAACGAGGCATCTCTTGACTAAATTATAGTTTTACATTGATGTCATTTATATCAGACTTGAAAACTAAACATCTGTAGGCACTACTATTTTCGACGGGGCCTAGATAGTAGCAATCCATAGTTTTAGGTCCAAGTTTGACCTTTTTGGAGGGTGGAATTGGAACCCTTGCCAAGCATCCCCACACTTTGAGGTATTTGAAACTAGGTAGGTGTCCTTTCCATAACTCATATGGAATTGTTCCTATTTTGCTGTGAGGAACCTTGGTTAATATATGATTAGACTTATGTAGGGCTTCCTCCCACAAGTTCGTCGGTAAGCCTGAAGTTAAAAGCATAGCGATAATCATGTCTTTTAACGTTCTATTTTTTCCCTCGACGATACCATTTTGTTGTGGTGAATATGAGGCTGTTTTTTGATGAATTATACCATTTTTGGCACATACTTGTTCAAATGGTGATTCATATTCTCCACCTCGATTAGATCGCAATATCTTGATCTTTCTATTAAGCTGATTTTTTTACTTTGGCTTTGTATTTTATAAATGATGTAATTGCTTCATCTTTACTTTTTAAAAGATATACATAGCAATACCGTGTATGGTCATCAATAAATGTGATAAAATACTTTTTCCCACCTCTTATAGGTAATGATTTAAAATCACATAAATCAGTATGAACCATCCCTAGTAGTTCAGTACTTCTATCAACAATATGAAATGGTTTTTTGAACATTTTTGCTTCTACGCATGTCTTACATTTGTATTTTTTGCCTACTTGAATTTTAGGAATCAATCCTAAGTTGGCAATTGATTTCATTTTACGGAAATTTATGTGTCCTAACCTATTATGCCATAATAAAGTTTCATGCTAAACTAAGTAAGAAATTTCAATTTTATTAATTGCACAATCAGAATACAAAGTGTTTTTGCTGACTATGGCTACATTAGCCTTAAAGAGGCCATCACATAAATAAACCATACCTATGTACATTCCAGCCTTGGATAGAACCATCTTGTCTGACTCGAAGACCATTTTGAATCCTTTCTTCGACAATACTGAAGAAGAAATGAGATTCTTGCATATGTCTGAAACATGAAGCACGTCATTCAACTTAACAGTTTTTCCAAAAGTAAACTTGAGGATTACTGTGCCACTGCACTTGATCGTTGAAACTGCAGAATTATCCATATAGAGTTTTTCTTCCTGATTGAACTTCTTGTAAGTAGAAAACATGGACTTGTCAGAACAAACACGACGAGTAGCACCTGTGTCTACCTACCATTATGTAGGTTTCTAAACTAAATTACATTCAGACACAACTGCTAAAAAGTTGGACTCATCCACTTCCATGTTGTCCACCATAATTGCCTCTGAATTGCGTTTCTTCTTCTGTCTGCAATCTCTAGCGGCGTGTCCTGCTTTTCCACAAACCCCACACTTGCCATTAAACTTCTTGGTTTATTTGTTGTCTTTAGGTTTGTTTTCAGGAGCTTTTCTCCTCTGTGAGAACTTCTTCTTTTTGTTTTTGTTGAAGTGTTCTTTGTTCTTCGACCCTTCTACAACAAATGCCTCCTCGCTTTGTTTTGTAACTCAGCGGTTATCTACTTCAATCTTTAGTCGGATGATGAGATCCTGCAAAGAGATTTCCTTCTTTTTATGCTTCAGATAGTTGCGGTGGTCTTTCCATGATGGAGGCAGCTTCCCTGTTATAGCTTCAACCAAGAAAGATTCTTCAACTTTATGGCCTTCTGATTCAAGTTCATGAATGATAATTTAAAGTTCATGCAGTTGAGTAGTCACAGATTTGGAGTCTATCATTTTATAGTCCATGAATTTGTCTACAATGATTTTCTTCAGACTGATATTCTGCCTCTTGTACTTTGCGGCAAGTGCATTCCTGTGGGCCTTTGCTATCTTTAGAGGCTGATATACTTTGTATAGCATATTGTATAGACAGTTTAGAATATAATATCTGGACAGGAAGTCGGAATGCTTCCATGTATCAATAGCAAGAAACGCATCTTTGTGTGTTTCCCTGGTTCGGCCTGGTGTAGGCACTGGTTCCTCCTCCTCGAGATACCTTTGCAGACCAAGTGTGGTGAGATAGAATAGCATCTAACTCTGCCATGTATGAAAATCATCACCATCTCCTTTAAAATGATCAGCTCTATTGTGAGTAGCAATTTTGGTCGATAGTTCTAATACTGCCATTTCCTTTTGCATCAAGAACATTTCAGGATATGCAAAACTGAAAATAAAATAAACCTGCCTACGAATAGATTAGCAACTGAAAGTTCGCAACTTTCTATTTTCGGGAAAATTCCCCGAACTTTTAAAAGTTTTAAGATGTAGTACAAGGGAATCAAAAGAGCAACCAACACTGAAAATATGAACAACAGTGGTAGTACAAGCAAACAACAGTAGAATGCAATGAAAAGAAATGAAGATTCTGAGGCTTGCCTTAGTAATTTCCTTAAAAAAATTATTCGCAATTTTTCTAAGATACAATAGAATCTTTCTGCTCGAGATTCTGATCAGTATGACCTCTCTGTGATATACAAAAATTGCTTTGATTCACTAGTAAAAGGAGGAAGAAGAAGAATAGTATTGGTTTTGGATACAAAAGTGATCATGTTTTGTTCCTTTTTATAGCCTTCAACAGTCAATGGTCATGCCTCTTCGAAAGGTCGCGCCCGTTTGTTTGAATCTAGCAGTCATTAGCAACAGTCATATCCATTGGTAATTCGCAACACTTATATTTCTGTTTAAAAATTCACAACATCTATTTGCAACAGATGCTTCCATTTGAAAAACTGATCCCTTTAAACAGTCTCACTGTTTGATTTTAAACAGAAAAACTTTTGCTGTCATTTTAGCAACAAATATAACACGGTTCACTCTTATTGCACCCGAACCCGGATTCGGTATGGGATGGGCGGGCGGCGGCACGCGCGTGTAAATTCATGGCCATATAGTTCCTCCCCCTTGCACAAAATTACCTGACCCTAAGGGACAATATAGAATTGAGGGAAAAACTATATAAGCATGAAGACTTACTTATTTTTTGACGATGCGGGACTTTAGGCATATATGTTCATTCACACTTTCCAGGATCTCTAACAATCCCCCACATCGGTGGCATACTACAAGTGGCAGTACTTGGTGATACACCACACAAGATCATACGGTGGTAAAAAGAAAAGGTTAAAGCATAAAGGGATGGGCTTGTCGACTAAATCATACATGTGAATAGCCTGTCAAAACATCCAATTGAAGGTTATGGGTTTGCATGAAGCAATTTGCCAAACAGTTTGTGTGCATCATTGATTCCAAATTTTTCCGATTCGCTTAGATCTTCGATTTGTTTATGTAAATGGAAACTGGCATTAGCTGTTGAGATTTTGCTGCTAAGTCTTCTTCTTCCATACTCGAAAACCTTGACTTATGATATAGAATTTTTAAATATACGATGAATCAGTATGAGTCGCATATTCTGCCTGTAATTGGAAAATTTTAGGCTTTTGCTGTTTGTTTCTAGTTAAACATCGCTAAACAGAAGAAAAAAAATTGTTTACTTGAAGTAGTCATTGAATCAGAAACGAGTATTCAGAGATAATTATATATATATATATATATATATTTATTTAATAATAGTTGTAATAGCTTTAGTGTCACACTTTTTTAGTATCAACGTGAACTACCAAAAACGCTCATCTATATATTATCAAATCTTAATCACTTAAAAATAGGATCTAATATTAAACTTCTTTTACAAATTCAAACGCCCCTAAATGTAAGATATAACAACTAGACATGCTTTACAAATTCAAAACGTTTCTAAAAATAGGATCTAAAATTAAACTTCCTTTACAAATTCCAAATACTTCTTTACAAATATACAAATCTTAATACCACTTGAAAATAAAAAATCATTTTTTGACTGATTTAAACATATACAATTTACAAGGAAAACAGTTCACGCATGAAGCGCGTGCTGTAACACTCGTATGTATGTATGTATGTATGTATGTATGTATGTATGTATATTAATTATTGGAATAGAAACACGACCTTTTGGTTCCGATCGTGAACTTCCCAAAATACCCTATATATAAGATTTTAAATATTAAATTGTTTTTCATATGATCTCCCCAATAAATTAGGAGATTAAATCTTCCTCAATTACTTTATACAATTACTTTAAACGTATTTAAACGTAGATGTTGATTCCAATTATTCATAAAATAGAATTGTTCAAATGTAATTATAAACTTTAGAGAGCGAGTCAAATATATATGGCTGCATTAGAGTAGGTAATGCAAGATCTGTCTATATAAATTAACCAATCTATAAATCTTTATTAATAGTTGAAATAAAAACACAATTTTTTGGTCAGATCGTGAAATTTCAAAAATGCCCTTTCATGCAAATAAGAGGTCATGAATTCGAATCCCACTATAACAAAAATAGACATCTATCTTCAAATGGTAATTCTAAAATATAAACAAGATTACAATTTCAAATCCTATTACAACAACAGAAATTACAATTTTTTTTATAATTTTCGATTTATTTTTATCAAACTACATAGAATTTCAAATTTAATCATTTAATAAAGAGCTTATATGCACGTGCCAAATTATATCGTATATATATTAAGAAAATACAGCACTGGGCTGCACAGCCATACTAAAGTATTCAGAGATAATTTAGGCTATTGTTACTCGCACTCCACTTTTAGATGTAAGGGGTCCCTATTTTTATAAATAATTTTTTACTATGAGGTGTACTAATAGAAATAGCCCCCTCATAAATATATTATAACCGTAGAACGATGGGAAACCGATCGTTAAATTGTCTTATTTAAAAATAAAACATATCTTACCATTTTTCATGAATTCAGTAAACACCTTTCGGTATTATGTTGAACAAAACATTATATATTATTATAAAGAATAAAAAAATGTTAGCAATAAGAAGAAAAAATGTATACCTCATATTTCACTTTTTAATTTTCAATTTAAATGTAAATTTACAACATGTTGATTATAAGCAGTTTTTTCTTCTAGTTGCTAATGTGTTTTCAATCATTAACAACATGGCTACACACACACACATAACATTAACAACAGCATTTAGATCAGATTTTGTTGCATTAGTGCTAAAATCAGAAGTTTGCTTCTGCTGTTGAGATATAGTTTGAACTTCATTTTATGCACTGTCAATTTGAGTACAGTCTTGATTTACTGATAAACTATGTAAGGATATACTGGGATCAAAGCACGGTTATCATATATGACATCTTTTAAAAGTTTGAGTGACGAGGAAGTTAAATAGTCTATGAATTGTTTAATCTACGTCACTACCGACTAATTGTAGTGTCGTATTCCTTTCCATTCTTGTATTGTCAGTTTTTTTTCCCAATACATCTTGTGTAATTTTAATGTGTTTCTATTGAAAACAAATGATCTTCGGTTGAGTCGTGTACTTGGCCACTGTCTTGAAGACGTTTCGGCGTTCTGCTTAGGGGTGTAAAGCAGTCTAACAAACGTCGTCGCCTCTATGATAAAACAGCCTCTTCTTTTGGTTTTTGGAATCGACCTGCCTGCACAAACAGAATCGACTCAGTTGCACTGAAAAACGACTGCTCACCTTTTGATTTTTAAGAAAACAGTTTCGTGGAGAAGTGGATAGGTTTGTAGAAAAAAAATATCGTTTTCTTTTGATTTTGTCTAAAAACTAATCAAATAGATGGAATACATAATCGAACGTGTTACTAAATAGTGGGATGACGTTGGCTCAATTCGGATCTGAAATTTTACCGTTTCAAATAAAATAACGGTCAGAAAACGCCGAATAAATTTCGTCCAAAAATATAAGTACTACGCTACAACAAGTTCGAGCCCAAGCCTAGGTCGGTCGGCGCGCGTGCGTGTGGTGGTCAAGCATGGTCTTTCTTCTCACAAAAGAGCATCATTAGGTGCTGATGTGCACGTAAATGTGCATATATTTACATCCATATTTTATCTCTTTTTATTTAAATAAACATCATATTTGGGCATTTTTACATGTTAAAACCAAAATTCAATTATTTTCAAACCATCATATTTTCATCTTCATTCAGGGGCAAAATGGTCATTTGTGTGCATGTGTTAATTTAAGAATTTTTACTTGGACAATTTTTATGATTTTTATAGGATATTTTGATGCATATGGAAGAGGCTTATATGAAGATACATGCATGCACAAATGAATACAGAGGAAAGAAGAGGGAAATAATTTAAGTCCAAGATCATGGAGGACCCCACCCACTTGCCTAAATCTACAATTAGAAGCTAATGGACCACTAAATGGAGGTTAAAGCTTCATGCACATTTCATGAGGGATTAATTAGTGGCTAATGGTTACTTGGTGGCCACACTTCCTAAAGGACATTTTGGGAAGCTCCCTAAAAATAGAATTAGGGTTTTATGCATGTATAAATAGCCCTCTTATGTACATGTAAATCATCTTCTACTCTTTCAAATGAAAAAATGCAAGTTGTAATGTCACTAGTTCATGAAATAAAAATGGCTTCCAAGCTTCTTCTTCTTTTCCTTTCTACATGTTTTTCTTTGTTTTTATGTTAATTTTATTTCTATGCTCTCTTTCTTTTAGTGTTTATAGCTTAGATTTACATACATGCAAGTAGTGTAACTTTGTTTTTATGTAAGTAATTAGAAGTTAATCTCTCTCTCTACCTTTGCTTAGTTTCATTTCTTTGCCTTTTTATGTTGAAATTTGCAAGTGTTGATTTGATAACACAAATGAGTAGCTAAACCCCTTCAATTTAAGGGTAATGAAGCTCTTTAAATTTATGTAATTTCAACATTTTTATGATTTATGATCTCATTCGGTTTATGCTTCATGAAGTGAATTTTGATGTAAGTTTATACAAGTGGGTTTGATAGCTTATATTGTTTATGCAAATGAGCTATTCTTATTTAACATAAACACAATTTACGTCATCATTTGCTAACTAATTTTTGATTTAGAAATGAAAGTAAAAATGAAATTTGATGATCTATCTTGCTAATTACAATAGTAAATAGATCATACTTAAAATAGCTTTTTCTTTGGCTTCATTTTCATGAGAATTATAAGTGGTATAATTATTGTATTATAGTCTGATGGCTTGAGTTATGTTAATCAATAACATAAACAAACCATACTTATGATAAGTGCAACGATTATTTCGCTTAATATCACAATTGGAGATCATAAATTATTAATGGTTGATTTACAAAAATATGGGAGTTGATTTATCCCTAAATTGTTCTCTAGACCAATAGTTTTTAAATCACAATTTAATTCTAGTTTTAGCTTCATTTTGTTTCTAGTTAACAATTTCTCCTCCATTTGGTCTAATTTGATTGAATAGATTTTTAAACTCTAACAATTTCCTGTGGATCGACCCGTACTCGCTACGTCCTAACTTTTGTACGCCGTGCACTTGCGGTAAATTTAATTTGAAATTTTTTGGCAAATTTCTAATCCGATAGAAATTTTATCGATTAACAAGTTTTTGGCGTCGTTGCTGGGGAATTTGTTTTGATTTTATTTTCTATTCTTCGAATTATTTATTGTTTCATTTTTGTGTGTTTGCATTAAAAAAAATTGTGTGTGTGTGTGTGTGATTTTTGTTTGACTTGTGTTTGTTTCTTGTTTTCTAGTTGTTGTTGCATTTGTCTATTAAAAAAAAGAAAACATTTCATTTCATTTTCACTTTTTGTTTACAACTCATTGACAGTTTACAATTCTCTTTGCATTCACAATTTTCATTTCTTTCTTTTCTTTACATTTAAAAAAAAATACACACTATAAATTGTTCTCTGTGCATCCTCATTCTACATTTCTCCACTGCCTTCCTACTTCTTTAACTGGCCACTGATACAACCATACAATTCCACACTGCTGCACTAACAATCTTCCACCAGTAACCAAATTGCAACTGTTTTCCAACTCCAAAATACCCACCATCCACCCCTGTTCAGTCGTAACAGCAGCCATTACACTCACCTGACAGCAATCATTACTGCTCTGTCACAATCCACCTTCACAGTTGCATATGCTGATAATTATTCAACTCAACAACTGCAGTTACATCATACACCTTCAACCACCATCTAACATACTACCCCCTGCTCTACCATCATATACATTTCAACTTCATACACATTCGAACTGCAACCACATTCATACTACAACATTCCCAAACCACCACCGTGACTTGCCAAAAAAAAAATTTGCAACTTTCTGCATACATTGACAACTTGATTCATTTCCTCCTCAATCCCAGTCATCAATCACCTTCACTCATATATCCTCTATGCACACACATACAAGCTCCCCCCAATTACTGTGAACGCCAACAATACAGACATCCACATTTACTACTGTTATCACCTGCATATCCTCCTGCGCAACCTCTTGCAAGTCCAATAGCCAACCAACTTCACCTGAAATCGATCGAACAACCCGTAACAGATCATCCTCCAAACGCCTCTGAAACCCAATCGCGATCGAAAGCATCGAAAAAAAAGGACTGCAATTAACTCCAGCAACTATTGTAGCAGCATCAACCACCACTCTACGAACTCCACTGCCTCAAACACTCCTCTGCATCCACCCAAAATCCTCCGCGACCACCTTCAATCAAACTCCCACTAACCCATCTGCCTTCCAACCTCCACGACAACACAACCGAACCCAATTCGAACCAAAAACAATACTTCAACACCATGAATTCCACTTCGAGCCAAAACTACATAGCAAAGATCGCGACCATCAACTCCCACTAACCCACCGCCTGAATCGAACTCGACACTGCTCCGCCTAACATCTGGCCAAAATCGAACACCTGAGTTAAATTGGCTGTGAAATTTGAATCGGAGATTTTGATTTCTGTTTTTGTTCGAGATTTTGATTTTTTTCCGGCTAATATAAGTTTGTGTTAGTTTTATTTGGGGAGTGCGTTGTGATAAATTTAGTTTGGGCTGGGCTGGGCTTTGTGGAATTAAACAAACTCTTTTATTTTCTTTTTATTAACTAAAAAAAAGGTTTGTTTGAAATAAAGAGAGTTTTTATAAAGTTTGTTTCTTGGTTTTTATTCCTTTGTTTTATGTTTTTCTTTTTTGTGTGATATATATATATATATATATATATATTGTTAAAAAAAAGCCAACAAGTGTTTATAATTTTTTTTATTTGTTTAGTATCAGTTGTTTTGTTTTTCACTTATTTAATTTCTTCTTTAATAAACTTATTTTAAAAAAAAACTTGTGTATATATATATATATATATATCTTGTTTCCAGGTTGCCAAAGCAGAAAATCGCAAGGAAAAGAATCACTTTTCTTTTTGTTATTTTTAAAAAAAATTCGCCGCTTAAAAATAAATTACTAATAATTCTACATGCCTTGGTATTGTGCTTTCATCTCTAGTTTTATTTTGAATTGCATTGTTGGTTGCTTGCATTTGCATTTATATATAAAAAAAAATTCAAAATCCAAATACAAAAACAAACTTCATTTTAGTTACATTGTAAATTCACGTTTAATTTTTATTTTGCATTCATCTCATCTTATTTTCTTTTCTAAGGGCAATACCCCAATTCACATAAGGTGAGGGATTTCATCACCCTTTCCTTAGCCCACAAAAGCATTTCATCATAGAATTTGACTAATAATAAAGGTTAGACATTCGACTTAAGGGTGACACGAGCTCACTTAGGACTTAATTGTATCTTCACAATTGTTTTCTTTGAACAATTTTATTTCTTGGTGTCTAGGCTACGGCAGAGTAATAACTAGTTATAAAAATTACGGTGATTCGTCAATATTATACTGGTTGTTCCTCTGAAGGTACTTAAACCTACGGCTGCATTGCTACGGTGATTCGTGGTGCACCGATAACCCCTGTCCGTTACCTGGCTGAGAAATATTTTTGTTGATTTAAGACAAAGTGTGATTATACAATTTTGGGTTAGGAACTACAAAGGACAGAAAATTGTAGTTAAGTCATTTGCATTCATTTAGTTGCATTAGGTCATGCATATTTAAAAAAAAATCAAAAAATCAAAATCCAAAAAAATTATAAATTTTACTTAACTTAGTTTTTAATCCAAAAAAAAAGAAATTTTTTTCCCCTTCTTTTGAAAATTTTCAATCAAAAACAAAAATCCAAAAAAAATATAAAATCTTTTCAAAAAGAAAAAAATTTAAAAATTCAAAAATAAAAAAAATATTGAAAACTGAAAAACAAAAACAACAATCAAATTTCCATTTTCTAAAAAAAAATCCTTCTGGTAAATATTTGAAAGTTTGAAAATTCAAAAACAAAAAAAATTTTACAAAAACAGAAAAAAAATTTGAAAAACAAAAATCAAACTTCTCTTTTGAAAATAAATTTCACTTGGTAAGTAGTTTTCTTCCTTGTAAAAAAACAATTTTTCACTTCGTGTTTCAAATCTTCTTTCATTCTCTAAACTCGTTTCTAACTTCTTTCTCTTCTCGACTTTCAGTTGTGCATGAGTACTTGGACTCGTGACACAACAACAAATCGTTAGACTCGTGACTCGACAACTAACCGTTTGATTCGAACAGACGATCCTCCTGAAATGGCAAATGAAAACTCCCCTCTAACTCTTATGGATAGAATCTTTCCCGATAGAGTTTCTATTCCATCTTGCATCACGTTACCCGCCCCCACGGGTAACCATTTCGAAATTCACTCGAACCATATTGCCACACTTTCAAAATTTGGCAATTTCGAGCATGATGACGCCTACATCTTCTTGACTAAATTCGAACAAGTTTGCGCAACCATTAAACTCCAACAACTTTCCGATGACGGAATCAAACTTCGATTAATCCCATTTGCTCTTACGGATTATGCTGAAAAGTGGTTGTACAGCTTACCATCGAACTCGATTTAGACTTGGGAAGAATCCGTTAAAGCTTTCTTAAAAAAGTTCTATCCCTTGGAAAAAACAAGCAGAATCTGAAACGAAATTGTAAATTTTCATCAATTCAAGGGAGAACCATTTGGAAAATATTTTGAAAGATTCAAAGAGCTTTTGATAAAATGTCCATACCATAACTTCGAAAAATGGACGATTTGCCAAATCTTATACGATGGACTCCAAAATAGCTCACGAACCATACTCGAATCAATGTGCCAAGGTAACTTTCTTGCCCAACGTCACGACGATGCTTGGCAATTTCTTGAAAACCTCGCTGAAAAATCATCCCAATGGAAACGATCGAACGAAAAATCAATTTACTCACGATCGAGTGCACACTCGATAGGATCTTCTTTTGCTTTGGAAGCCAAAATCGACGCGATGATAAAAAAATTCGATAACGTTTTCTCATCGAATCAAATGAACCAAGCTTCCCAACCGATGTATTATAAATGCAACGATCCTAATCATATAGCCGATCAGTGTCCCAATTCTGTCGAACAAATCAATGTTTTCAATAAAGCCAAAAACGACCTATTTGCTCCTACGTACAACCCTGGCTGGAGAAATCATCCGAATTTTGCGTGGAACCAAAACAATCCCAACACGAATACGATTCATCCCAATTTTCAAGCATTTTCGAATAATGCTTTGAATCCTCCCTTTCAGCCCAACAATTTTCAACCAAACTTTACGGGTCCGTCCTATAATCAACTGCAACTATCAAATTTTCAACCAAATTCTGCTCATCCTCCACAAGACGATAAACGTTTAACTTCACTTAAGAAAACTCTTGAAACGTTGGCTAAGGTTGTTGAATATGCGAATATATGATTTTTGTTTGATGATAATAAAAACACACATATATATATATATATATTCATTTAAATGTATTTGTTAATGTACTATTTTATTTTCACAGATTAAATAAATATTTGCTGAATAGAATAAATAACATAGAATTTAATTACTTCGATTAATGCTACTTCGATTAATGCTATTGCTATGCATATACTATATTCTTATATTAATCAAGATAATTTTAACTTTATTTCTCGTTGTGAAAGTGCACAGGAAATCTGGAATACTTTTGGTGCAATATATGGTGCAAAAGTCAACAACGATGAGAAATCCTCAAAAATCGACTCAGTTAAAGAAATGTGCTTAACAGGATTGGTAAAAGGCAGTAGTGATGATGATGATGATGGAGCAGCTGAGCTGGCGTTACTAATGAAGAGATTCAAAAAGTGGAACCACAAATACAGAAATCTGGCTCTAAATCAAAAATTGAAAAGAAGAATAGTCAAAGCACTAGACAACCCAGAAGAACGGGAGATCATCTGTCACAAGTGCAATAAACCTGGCCACATCAAGCCTAATTGTCCTCAGAATCGACATGGCCAAGAAAAGAGATCAAAAAGAAGAATTTTTGCAGCCACGTGGAATACAAGTGATGAAGATAATAAAAGTACTAGCACTGAGAGTGAAAAAGCAGATCTATGCCTTCGAGGTGATATAACTGATAGCGATGATGACGAGCTAAGCGAGGTACCAAAACTCACTCACTCAGAATTACTTATATATTTCCACGAAGTAAATGGCTGTTTTGAATGACTTAGGGAAAGATACGCTAAAATTGAATCACAAAGAGATACTTTGATAGATTTAAACAAACAGCTTGATCAATTAGTTAAAAACTATCAAAGCAAGAGCCCTAAGTGTGATAAGTGTCCAACATTCGAAGGACAAATTAAAAAATCAGAAATTAAAATTAAATCGCTTGAAAATGAAATTCTGATTTTGAAAGAAAGTGAAAATACTAGGAGAGAAAATTCTATTAAAAGGTGCACACAATTATTGAACGAAAACGAATCTCTCAAAACACAAGTCCAACAATTGTCTACAACTTTAGGGAAATTTTCCAAAAGTGAAAGATCACTAAATATGCTAATAAGAAAACAAACTGCTAATATAGATAGACAAGGACTTGGGTATAATCAATCTGAACCTGTTAAAAGCAAAATTAATCAAGTCAAATCCGAGTGCGTAATTTGTAGAAAAATTGGACACAATCAAAATATTTGTTGGTATAGACCAAACACGCGAAAACCATTCCAATTTGGGTACCAAAAGGCACAAATATAAAATCTCTCAAAGTCAAACAAATCTGGGTGCCGAAAGGGACATATATAAATAGTTTTGGGTCTCCACAAACTTATTTAAAATCATTTTCCACTAACAACCATGGACCTATAAAAACAAATAGGTCACAAAAAAAATTTCTCGTGTAGGTGTGGTGACAGTCTAAGGAACAACAACAGTGTTATCTGGATTCTGGCTGTTCCAGACACACAACAGGCTACAAATCAAAGTTCCTTAGTCTAGTATAAAGGTGACATAATCACAATGGGCAACAACGAAAAATTATCGTAAAGGTAAAACAGGTAATGGTATAGTTATTTTGAACGATATATTAAATGTGATAATCTGCACCGTAATCTGAATTAAATCAGCCAGTTATGTGATGATAAAATAAATGTTGATTTTGATTCTGACTTAATCTTATCTGATATATTCTTATATGACTTGTTCTTATTTTTGGTTCTGACTTGAGCAAAATGTTGACCAATCATTCTCATCTTAGAACTAGTTCATAAATTTGTTTGGTCTAATGATGTTGTTTTATTGATTGATGATTACTCATGAAAATATTTGATTATTTTACTGATTATAGACTTGACATTACAATCATTGTTTGCACGGCTTCAATTCAATTTCATTTAAAAGCTGTTAAAAATGATTTTGAGATATTTGTTGCAACATTACGGTCTGGTATAACATCCAACTAATGATAATCTTGAGTGAAAGAAAAATTCAGATGCAGACTACACTGGTAATCTAGTTGGTAGAAAAATTACTAGTGGAACGTGATTTATGTTGAGACATTTATTAGTTGCATCGAATTTTCAAAGAAAATATCTACATATTTTTCACTTGAAATAATTTTCAAATAGCAGACATTTTTCTTATAAAACCACTTTTAGAAAATCATTTTTGTTGACCTTATTTCAGATTAGTCATTTTTAGGAAATTTGATTTTATAATTATTTTTGGATTTGATTTTAAATGACTACATTAACTAATCTGACTCCCTACTAATTATCAAAAAGATAAATAGTGATTGAAAAAGTGATGAATGTTGATATTAATCATATATTATAACTTGAGACAGTATAATTAGTAAATTTCTTTAGAAATTTAAACAAGAGTTATAAAAACTTTTTGTTGGCAAAAATTCCATAACCATTTCTATTTCTATCATGTTTCTATCAACCATGACTCATCAAAATCCAATATAGTATGTCAATATGTGGTATTTTAAACGGGAAATTATTCGTTTTTCATTTCATTATATTTTTAGCAAATAAAAACATCCAAAGTATTCACTCTCATTTAAAAGTCCTCACGGTTATGCGTGGGTGAATTACTTGGAATTTTTGATTATGTGCTTACATGCTCATTTAAAAGTCCTCATGGTTATGCATGTATGGAACGCATATCAAAATTGATTGATTAAATATACAAGTTGATTCTAATCCCATTTAAATGTCCTCACGGTTATGCATAGTTAGAAGATACTTGAATTCATTTTTTAATAAAAATTTGGAATACTACTAATCTCATTTAAAAGTCCTAACAGTTATGCATGGTTAGTAGATATTCAAATTCCTGAAATAAATATACCACAAATAGACACAACTATATGGTTTTATATGATAACATCATCCATATCATTCTAAAGTGGAATATGCGCAAAAAGAGTATTTATGATTTTTGTTTGATTTTTGTTATTGAAATTTAATATCTATACTCAATTACGTATTAATGTTGTGTTAATGTCTATCACTTTATCTCTATTTTTCTAACACTGTTACTCTTTTGCTGATAACAAAAGGGAAAGAGAAAAGTTAAGATTTTGGCAAATAAAGGTCAAATATTTTATTTAGTATTTTCTAAATGCATCTAGGATCATTTGCATATTTTTATTTATTTTCATGCATATATGAAGGGGGAGCTTGTGTAGAGAGGGAGCATTCAAATAGGGGGAGCAAATTGAATGATCAAATACATTTAATAAATTCAAAATCTTAAATATATGTTTGTTATCATCAAAAGGGGGAGATTGTTGAATATGCGAATATATGATTTTTGTTTGATGATAATAAACATATATATATATTCATTTAAATGTATTTGTTAATGTACTATTTTATTTTCACAGATTAAATAAATATTTGCTGAATAAAATAAATAACACGGAATTTAAATTCAAACAGATATTTTATTGAAAAAAATATTTATTACAATTTTAAATAGTACAAATTTGAGCTCTCACTATATATATACAATTTGCAATTACAATACATTTCAATTTACATATCTGTCCTCACTGCATATCGCTCATTCACTCGTATTTTATCTTCAACTCTATTCCAGATTGAATCCAACATCTGAGCTATCTGCAAAAATATACACTGACGCAGTAAAATTGAAAATGAAATATTTTTGCAGTATAAAATAAAATGTATTTTGAAAATATTATTTGCCTCAGTTATTTGGGTTGTTCGTCGTCATTTAAATTTGAATTCATCATACACGAACAGCTTGTGACATGCACAGTGTATCGCTGTACATGCCACAAGGCCGTGCACACCGATATACACTTGATAAAATTACAGGGACAGGTGAGCACAAGGTCAAACCCAATTAAAAGCCGGGTTCAACTCAAGTGCAATACAAATAAAGTCACGACATGAGCACAAGGTCAAACCCGAGTTTTAAGCTGGATTCAACTCGGGTGCAATACAAAACTATGGGTCAAGATACATACAACACAGCCTCGACCAAAATTCGAATGTACACTTGAACCCAGACTGGTCACAGAAACAAACAATCAAAGTCAAATGCTTTCAAATGAACAAGACCAAAACAGAAAATAAAATGGCATATGTATATGCACATGCAATTTGGTCAAAGCTGTTCTGGGATGAACCAAATTACAAGATAACAAGTAAACCCAGTCCAACAAAAAGCTCCAGACTCGACCAAATCACTTCAAATGAAACAAAGTATAGACTTGTATCAAAACAGTTCAACTGCAATGAAGCATGGTCAAACCAGACCACTCAAATGAACACAAATATACAAAATGACTCAAGAATACTCAAAGCCATATGAAATGATCAAAGACAAGTATACAAGTCGTGTACAAAGGCAGACTGGAATTTATACAGTGCATAGCATATTCAAGTGCATCAGACCACACAAGCTCACATGGCTCAATACACATAACAGCAGTTTCAAGTTTGCTGTTTCAAGTCAAAGACAACTGCAGTTCAAAGCAATGCCAAAGTCACGTATGCAGACAGAGTTTTATGAAGTCGCGATGAACAAGTCATAAAAATAAACGAAATCGAACAGTTCAAGTCAGAGCCGTGATAAGCAAAGAAATCGCAAGTTCGAAATCAATGCCGTGAGAATCAAGTAAACACGAATTATACGAAATTGAAGAAGTCAGAAATCATCTCAAACATTCAAGCAATATCAAACGGCCAAGCAGAAATTATCAGACGAATTCGTATAAAATATACGAACAAAATTTAGGGAATTAAAACCCTATATAAACCATAACATCATCGGCATACCAAATTCATTCGAGTTCAAGCAACAAAGAATAATCATTCAACTCGAATCAAAGTCGAGCATAATTTAAATCAAAAGGAACATCACATACCAATTTTATACCAAGCATACGCGCTCGACAAATTGGAGTAGCCGCAAGTAATCACTAATAGTAGAAAGCATTCAGCAATCAATTCAACAAGGCGGTGACTTCATTCCAGAAGCCCTAATTTCAGAACGAGGAACGAACAAAATAAGAGACAGCCATTATCGCAAATAAAAGAGAAAGCGAGCCGAAGGAATAAAAGAAAAAGGGGAATAATAGGTTTAATATTTGGGCCGGCCTTTTTATTTGCTTTGGGTTTATAATTATATAAGGCTTAATATTTAAAAATTAGGGTTTTGAGTTTTTTAATTGTTTTTAATTTGTATTTTCCTTTTAAACCTTTGTAATTTCTAGTCGTGTGACTAGGGGACGAACTACGGTGGTGTAGTTCGAGAATTCGCAACTCAGGTGGCTGAGTTGTGGCAGGGTTTTGAGCGTAGAGTTAGGTTAGTCGATAGTGGGTGTCACGAGTTTACGTGTGTAAGCGTCTGACTACTTAATTTCTAGTAGAAACGTTAGGGGCAGCACGTAGGCAGGGTTTTGCCGAAGCTGGGTAAATCTGTGTTTTCTATTTTCTGTTTTTATTATTCTGCTATTATATGTGCTGTTGTTATTCTATGATCAGTGCTGAAATTATTTTATATAAACTTCCGCAATAATTTTTATAATTGATAGTATCACCCTATTCACCCCCCCCCCTCTAGGGTGAAATCGATCCTACAAAGGCAACTACTCAAAGCCTTCAATCAAACATCAATTTGCAAAATTTATTGACTTCATATATGCAAAACACAAACCAATCAATTGCAAAACTCGAAATGCAAATGAGTCAATTAGCCACGTCTGTAAGTGAACGTGAACGAGGAACATTCCCAAGCCAACCAATTTCAAATCCCAGAAATCAAAACGCAAATTCAAATCAAGCACATGTTGTTCAAGATAGCAACGTCACCCAATTGAATGCTATCACAACTTTACGTTCCGGTAAACAAATCGATAATCAAGTCGTTAATCCAAACGATTTACCGGAAACCTCTCTCGATGCTTCTAAAACAACGAACGAATCTGAACAGAACGTGGAGCCAAACGTAGAATCGAATGCCAATCAAAACTCTTCTTCTTCTACTCGAGTAGACCCGCCTACCGAGTATCGTGTCCCATTTCCACATCGTCTTCGACCAAAGAAACACTCGGACCAAATGGAAAAGATGTTGGAAATTTTTAAACAAGTGAAAGTTAACATCCTACTTCTTGACATCGTTCAGCAAGTCCCCACTTACACAAAATTTCTTAAGGACTTGTGCACCCAAAAGCGACACACTCAAGTGCCCAAAAAAATCTTCTTAGCCGCCAGTTTGAGTGAAGTCTTGTCCCAATCCATGCCCGTTAAATACAAAGATCCTAGCTGCCCTACGATTTCGTGTACAATTGGAGACAAGACGATTAACAAATGCTTGATAGACTTAGGTGCGAGTGTCAACTTAATTCCATACTCCATGTACGAACAATTAGACTTAGGCGAGCTCAAACCCACAAAAGTCACGCTTCAATTCACCGATCGCTCCATTAAGAAGCCCGTGGGAGAGATCGAGGATGTGCTCATTCGAGTAGGGCAATTCATATTCCCCGTTGATTTTATCGTTCTCAAAACACAACCCGTGACGAATCCCTCGAGTCAAATTCCATTGATATTAGGCCGACCATTCTTAGCCACCTCAAATGCCTTAATCAATTGTCATAACGGATCGATGAAAATTTCTTTTGGAAACATGACTTTGGATCTCAACTTTTTCAATCTTGAAAGCCAATCGAACGAACCTCGTGACCAAACGTTGGAAGTTAGTGTCATTCACGAAAACTTCAAAAACGAGACACTTGATCTTAACGAAGAACGCGACGCTGAGTACGAAAAATTGTTTCACGAAATTCCCAACGAGATTGAATACACTCTTCCTTTTGAATCACTTCCAGTTGAGTCTGACTCTCAACTCAATTCTTTGATCGAAAAACTCCCTAAGTTGGACCTCAAACCACTTCCCGATCACCTTAAGTACGCATACTTAGGTGATAACGAAACGTTGCCTGTCATAATTTCTGTGACTCTCTCTCTCTTGATCAAGAAACTTCCTTACTTTCTATTCTTTCGAAAAACAAGGAAGCGATGGGATGGTCGATCTTCGATATAAAGGGAATTAGCCCTGCTATTGTTCAACTTTGCATCCATTTAATCGACGATGCCAAGCCTGTTCGTGACACGCAACGAAGGCTTAATCCAAAAATGAAATATGCGGTGCGTGATGAAATTCTTAAACTTCTCGACAACGGAATCATATACCCAATCTCTGATTGTTCATGGGTTAGCCCAATTCACGTTGTACCGAAAAAGTCTGGGCTAACCGTTGTCAAGAACGATTCAAACGAACTTATTCCAACTCGTACTCAAACGGGTTGGCGTGTTTGCATTGATTATCGAAAACTAAATGCCGCAACATGAAAAGATCACTTTCCTCTTCCCTTCATTGACCAAATGCTCGAACGTTTAGCCGACCATGAATTCTACGGCTTCATTGATGGTTATTCCGGCTATAACCAAATTCCAATCGCTCCCGAAGATCAAGAGAAAACGACTTTCACGTGTCCATTCGGTACTTTGCTTATCGACGTATGCCATTCGGACTTTGTAACGCTCCTGCTACTTTCCAACGATGCATGGTTGGAATCTTTTCTAACATGATTGAACGCTTTCTAGAAGTTTTTATGGACGATTTCTCAATCTTTGGCGATTCTTTTTCCCAATGTTTACATCATCTCAAATTGGTTCTAAATCGATGTAAAGAAAAACATTTGACTTTGAATTGGGAAAAATGCCACTTTATGGTCAAACAAGGCATAGTCCTTGGACATATCATCTCAAATAACGACATTGAGGTAGATAAAGCAAAAATCGACGTAATTGCAAACCTACCCATTCCCAAAACTGTTCAGGACATTCGATCATTTCTAGGACACGCTGACTTTTACCGACGCTTTGTGAAAGACTTAAGCAAAATCGCTCGTCCTTTGACGACTCTTCTTGGAAAAGACGTTCCATTCAATTTCAACTCTGAGTGCATCTCTTCTTTTGAATGTCTTTAGAACGAACTCATTTCTGCTCCAATCATTTGCGCACCCAATTGGGATCTTCCTTTCGAAATAATGTGTGGTGCTTCGAACTTTGCCGTTGGTGCTGTCTTAGGAAAACGCATCAACAAGATCCTTCACGTCATTTACTACGCGAGTATGACTTTAAACGACGCTCAACTCAACTACACAACAACCGAAAAAGAGCTTCTAGCTGTCGTTTTTGCGCTCGAAAAGTTTCGACCTTACTTGATAGGTTCACACATTACTGTGTACACGGACCATTCTGCGCTTTGATATCTCTTCGCTAAAAAGGATGCTAAATCCCGTTTGATTCGTTGGATCCTTTTACTTTAAGAGTTTGATCTTACAATCAAAGACAAAAAAGGATCCGATAACGTCATAGGCGATCACTTGTCTCGTCTTCCGAACGCACCATCTTCTTTGCCAATCAATGAAAACTTCCCTGATGAACAACTTCTTTCAATTTCTATCGACCCATGGTACGCTGATATAGTGAACTACTTAGTCACTAAAGAAACTCCCTCATCTTGGTCCAAACAGGACAAATGCAAATTCATGTCCCAAGTGAAATATTTCTATTGGGACGATCCATACTTGTTCAAATATTGTCCCAACCAAATCATCCGACGTTGCATTCCGGATAATGAGATCAGGAGTGTTCTTTCGTTTTGCCACGATCAAGCGTGCGGTGGACATTTCGGTCCTTGGAAAACTGCGAAAAAAGTGCTTCGGTGTGGTTTCTATTGGCCTTCTCTTTTCAAAGACTCGTTTGAATTTTGTAAAACCTGCGATCGATGTCAAATGCTTGGACGAATCTCTAGACAAGATATGATGCCTCTAAACCACATTCTTACGATCGAAATCTTTGATGTTTGGGGTATTGACTTTATGGGACCTTTCCTAATTCTTTTGGAAACTTGTATATCCTTCTCACTGTCGATTACGTCTCAAAATGGGTCGAAGCCGTTCCTTGCAAAACCAACGACCATAAAATTGTTGTGAAATTTCTCAAAGAAAACATCTTTTCGAGGTTCGGCACACCTCGCACAATAATTAGTGATAACGGAACCCATTTTTGCAACCGTTCTATTGAAACTTTAATGAAAAAATACTCGATAACCCATAAGTTATCCACTCCATATCATCCTCAGACTTGTGGCCAAGTTGAAGTTTCAAATCGACAAATAAAACAAATCTTGGAGAAAACAGTTAACAAAAATCGAAAAGATTGGTCTCAAAAATTGACCGACGCTCTTTGGGCTTACCATACTGCTTTTAAAACTAACCTTGGGATGTCCCCATTTTGTTTAGTTTACGGTAAAGCTTGCCATTTACCTGTTGAAATCAAACACAAAGCGTTGTGGGCAATTAAGAATTTAAACTTTGATCTTGAGAAAGCTGGCGAAAACAGAAAACTACAACTCAACAAACTAGAAGAACTCAGGAACGACGCATATGAAAATGAGAAAATTTACAAAGAAAGAACCAAAGTTTTTCATTACAAGTCAATCCTAAGGAAAACGTTTTCGCCTAACCAAAAAGTTCTTTTATATGACTCAAGACTTCATTTATTCCATGGGAAACTTAAATCAAGATGGACCGGACCATTTGTGGTACGAACTGTTTTTCCATATTGTGTCGTAGAAATAGAAAACCCCAGAGATGGATCGATTTTCAAATTCAATGGTCATCGTTTGAAACCTTTCTTGGAATTGCCCTGTAACCAAGAAGAGGAGCTCATGATTCTTCATGAGCCAGGCTACGTCTAGTAAGAATGTTAACCCTCTTTTGTAAATATGTACATATTTTTTCCCGTTACACTCATTATATCATGCATTGACTGTGAGGACACAGTTGAAATTACGTGTGGGGGGGTCTCATTTTCATTTTTTTAGTTTCATGGCATTCTTGAATTTTCATTTTCTTTTAACTAAAAAAAAGAAAAATCTCAAAATTTCTAAAATCTCAAAAACATTTTCTTTTTAGCATTTTGATTTATTTTTGAAGAAACACTTGGGATAAGTATAAGTTTTGGTTAATAAATTGAAATTTTTGAAAATTTATTTGTCTTAACAAAAATAAAAATGAAGTTTGATTACAAATAACAATGGTTTAACTAGTACATATGAAGGTTCATATGTGTCAATTATGAAGTATGTTCTAATTGAAAATCTTTGTTTAAAAAAGTGGTAAATTTAAAGTAAAGGATATAACATTTTTATCTTCTAAGTTAAATGGTGCTAAGATGATTTTGCAAAACTCTCTCTTTCTAAAAAAATATTGAAAAAAAACCATTTGTATATATGTATATATATTTTTAACATCTAGAGTCATGTGTTCACACACTCGTGTGTTCACTCGCCATGCTCTGTACCCTTCTCACGTAAGCCCGAAAGGCAGTGCATGATCGGTATATCTGGCCTCAGTTTATCTGAGTTAGGTGTATGTATATAAAAATTCTTTTTAATAACGCCTAAAGTCGATAAGTGTTCACACTTGTGTGTTCACTCGCCACGCTCTGTATTCCCTTCACATCAGTCCGCAAGACAGTGCACGAGTAATATATCTGGCCTCAGTTTACCTGAGTCAGGCATATGTAATAAAATTTTCAAATAAGAGAGGGTAAGCAATTGAAATCCGAGCACTATTTTTACTTATTTGATTTAACTTGTTATTGAAAAGAAATGAAAATACCACTTTGATAAACTTTGGTAATCAACTAAGGATCTATTTCATAGTTACACTTTGTTATCAACCGAAACAACGAGTTAAACTATTGTCTATTTGCTATGATAACTTGATTTTTGTTGGAAGTTTTGACGAGTAAATGACTTAAATTTTCAAAACAATGACCAAGACATATATTTAACTTATTCGTGTCAATTTAAAAGTAAATCCTTCATTTGTAAATATTTTCAAAAACTTGCATTCATCCCATTGTAAATAAATCTTGCACTTTGTAAATATTTTCACTTTGTATTTGGATTTTGTGGGTAGTATCCGCTGAAAACCCTCACGAGACAACACTCGTCCTACTGGGAACACCCAGAGGTTTAACGGCTTGTTGCGTACGCTCAATGCAATCGTGCTCCCTACGAAAACGGATTTATCTTAGTTTTCCTTTATTCGATGACGAATAAAAAGATAAGTGTGGGGGTATTTAATGTGCATGTAAATGTGCATATATTTACATTCATATTTTATCTCTTTTTATTTAAGTAAACATCATATTTGGGAATTTTTACATGTTAAAACCAAAGTTCAATTATTTTCAAACCATCATATTTTCATCTTCATTCAGGGGCAAAATGGTCATTTGTGTGCATGTGTTAATTTAAGAATTTTTACTTGGACAACTTTTAAGATTTTTAGGATATTTTGTTGCATATGGAAGAGGCTTATATGAAGATACATGCATGCACAAATGAATACAAAGGAAAGAAGAGGGAAATAATTCCAATCCAAGATCATAGAGGACCTCACCCACTTGCCTAAATTTACAATTAGAAGCTAATGGACCACTAAATGGAGGTTAAAGCTTCATGCACATTTCATGAGGGATTGATTAGTGGCTAATGGTTACTTGGTAGTCACACTTCCTAAAGGACATTTTGGGAAGCTCCCTAAAAATATAATTAGGGTTTTATGCATGTATAAATAACCCTCTTATGTACATGTAAATTATCTTATACTCTTTGAAATGAAAAAAATGCAAGTTGTAATGTCGCTAGTTCATGAAATAAAAATGGCTTCCAAGGCTCTTCTTCTTTTCTTTTCTACATGTTTTTCTTTATTTTTATGTTAATTTTATTTCTATGCTCTCTTTCTTTTAGTCTTTATAGCTTAGATTTACATACATGCAAGTAGTGTAACTTTGTTTTTATGCAAGTAATTAGAAGTTAATCTCTCTCTCTCTCTCTACCTTTGCTTAGTTTCATTTCTTTGCCTTTTTATGTTGTAATTTGCAAGTGTTGATTTGATAACACAAATAAGTAGCTAAACCCCTTCAATTTAGGGTAATAAAGCTTTCTAACTTTATGTAATTTCAACATTTTTATGATTTATGATCTCATTTGGTTTATGCTTCATGAAGTGAATTTTGATGTAAGTTTATACAAGTGGGTTTGATAGCTTATATTGTTTATGCAAATGAGCTATTCTTATTTAACATAAACACAATTTACGTCATCATTTGCTAACTAATTTTTGATTTAGAAATGAAAGTAAAAATGAAATTTGATGATCTATCTTGCTAATTACAATAGTAAATAGATCATACTTAAAATAGCTTTTGCTTTGGCTTCATTTTCATGAGAATTATAAGTAGTATAATTGTTGTATTATAGTTTGATGGCTTGAGTTATGTTAATCAATAACATAAACAAACCATACTTATGATAAATGCAACGATTATTTCACTTAATATCACAATTGGAGATCATAAATTATTAATGGTTGATTTACAAAAATATGGAAGTTGATTTATCCCTAAATTGTTCTCTAGACCAATAGTTTTTAAATCATAATTGAATTCTAGTTTTAGCTTCATTTTGTTTCTAGTTAACAATTTCTCCTCCATTTGGTCTAATTTGATTGAATAGATTTTTAAACTCTAACAATTCTCTGTGGATCGACCCATACTCGCCACGTACTAACTTTTGTACGCCGTGCGCTTGCGGTAAATTTAATTTGAAATTTTTCGGCAAATTTCTAATCCGATAGAAATTTGGTCGATTAACAGGTGCCCAAAGCGTCCGATTTAGCTTCTAAGAAGCAAGTATAAATACTATATTCTTTTCTATAGTCCTACAATGTGGGACTATTTACATAGGAGTCATATACACTTATTCATTTTTTTAATAATTCACTTAAAAATTTTAAAACATTTCCAACAATCCCCCACTTGAACTTTTAAAAAATATTTTTCGAGCAGTCTATGAAAACATATGATTGTGCATAAACAAATGTGTCTTTCGACTTGAACCTTTGCATAGTGGATAAGATTCAGTTTTTACTAGAGTGACCCGTAGTCTTGAACTCTATTCCTAACATCAAACCACACATAATCTTTCTAGAGTGCAATCAAATAATCTCGTGCATTTATGACCATACACATCTAACCCAGTTTAGTGAATGCTATAAGAATTTTGCCCAAAACTCCATAGAAACAGCCACATTTCCACATCCACATAGGTGAGTCTATCAAGAGTGCTTCTGAAGGTAAGTACTCCACTCTATATAGAGTATAGATCTCATTAAGAGTTTCTATTAACTCATCCTCTAATCACTTTAGGAATACATGCTTCAAAATATATAAAAATAGCATGTTAAACTCATATCACTTCGCAACTTGTTTTTACCCATTGAACCTAGTTATTGGGATCTACAGTCATTAGGTCGGGTTACCATTATGCGTGACTCAACAATCTAAGGGCAATAGTATCATTCTTTTAGAGATTCTAAGGACTTTCTCTCTGACTGGTCTTTTCGTCAAAGGATCGGCCAAATTCTCATCACTGTGTATGTGATCCACTCTAACAGCTCCTGAAGATAGTAGCTCTAACAGTGTTGTGCTTATGACGTATATGTCGTCTTTTACCGTTGTAATAACGGTTCTTTACTTTTGCGATTGTCGCAGTACTATCGCAATGGATCGACACAGCTGGTATCGGTTTTTTCCATAAAGGAATTTCAGCTAGCAGATTTCTTAAGTAATCTGGTTCTTCACTGGCTGCGGCTAGTGCTATAATCTCATATTCCATAGTGGACTGAACCAAAATAGTCTGTTTCTTAGATTTTCAAGAAACAGCTCCACCAACAATGCTAAAGATATAGTCACTAGTTGCTTTCGAATCATCATATAAAGTATTTCAGTCTGCATCAATGTATCCTTCAAGGATAGCTGAAAACTTTTCATAATGTAACTCAAGGTTCATGGTTCATTTTAGGTATCTCATGACTTTTTCGATAGCTTGTCAGTGCTCTGTATTAGGTCTACTAGTAAATCTGCATAATAATCCTACGACATAGGCAATGTCGGGTCTAGTACAATCAGTGGCATACCGAAGGTAGCCAATGATGTCTGCATGATCAGACTGTCTTACACCTTCACCAGTGTACTTAAATAGTTTTATACTAGGATCATATGATGTACATGCAGATTTACAGTCAAAGTAATTGTATCTCTTTAGTATCTTCTCAATTTAATGAGATTAATCCAAAGAAATTCCCTTTTCTGACCTAGTAATCTTAATTTCAAGGATTACACTCGCTTCACTTGATTTTTCATATCAAAGTTGGCACTTAACAAAAAATTGACATTGTTTATAGCATGAATGTTTGACCCAAAAATTAGTAGATCGTCTACATACAAACAAATAATAGTACAAATGTCATTCTCAGATTTATAGTAAATACATTTGTCACTTTCATTAACTTTAAAACCATGTGAGATTATTAAGTTATCAAATTTCTCATGTCATTGCTTAGGAACCATATAATGATTTATCTATCTTGCAAACTTTATGTTCTTGACCATGAATTACAAAGCCTCCGGGTTGGTCCATAGAGATTTCCTCTTTTAATTCACCATTTAAAAAAGCAGTTTTAACATCCATTTGGTGTATTATTAGATTATGGATATATACTAGTGGAATTAGTACTTGAATGGATGTCATTCCAGCTATAAGTGAAAAAGTGTCAAAAATCAACATTTTCTCTTTGCTTAAACCCTTTAGCTACTAAACGGGCTTTATATTTATCAATTGTGCCATTAGGTTTTAATTTCTTTTTAAGTACCAATTTACAGCCTATAGACTTACAACCAGGTGGTAAATCTACTAAGTGTCAAGTCTTATTGGATTGCAAAGAATCCATCTCATCATTTATAGCCTCTTACCAACAATCGGAATCGAAAGAAGATAAGGCTTCTTGGAGATTTAAAGGATCATCTTCTATAGCAAAAGTACAAAAATCTTAACCATAATCTTTTGTAATTCTTGCTCTTTTACTTCTTCTAGGTTCATTTTCAGAAAATTCATCATGTTATGTTCTAATAGGCATAGTTTTACTTGATGTGCCCCCACCATTACTCAATTTAAAAGGAATCTCAATTCATAAAAATCAGCATCAATTCTATTATATTGTGTGTATTCGGATCATAAAATCTGTATACTTTTCTATTAATAGCATAGCTAATAAATACACATTCATATACTCTGCTTGGTAATTTTATTCTCTTAGGGTCAAGTATATGAACATATGCTAAACATCCACAATTTCTAAAATAAGATACATTTGGTTTATAATTTCTTAAGATTTCAAAAGGTGAAATTTTGTTTTTTGACTTATGGATCCTATTCAAAACATAACACACGGTCAATAAAATATCCTCCCGCCAAGGCAATGATGTACCAGAATTAAGTAAAATAGCAACTACTAATTCAGTTAACGTTCTATTTTTCCTTTCAGCTTTACCATTCATTTCGGGTGAATGTGGTGTAGTTCTTTCATGTATTATTCCATGTGAGTTGTAAAATTCAATAAACAAATTTGATTCATATTCGGTTTTTCTATCACTATGCAATCTTTTAACTTTCTTATTAAACTGATTTTCAATTTCAGTTATGAAAGATTTGAACATCTCAAATGCATCACTTTTGTTTTTCATAAGGTATACATAAGTAAAATTAGAGCAATCATCAATGAAAGTGATAAAGTAGCGGTGTCCATTTCTAGTCAGAGTGCTATCAAGCTCACATATATAAGAATGAATCAAGTCTAAGGGTTCTGATTCTCTAATTACAGATTTATGTGGGGTTTTAGTTATTTTTGGTTGAGTACAAAAATCACATTTTTCAAAATCATTTAGTGACCTATTAGGGATTATACCTAAGCTATTCATGTTCTTTATTATTTGTTTATTTACATGACATAGTCTAAGTGCCATATACTAAAATCACACAACATATAAGCAGAAGCATACATTTTATTACATTCAACATTCAATTTAAACATGACATCAGTTGCATAACCCCTACCCACAAACATACTGTTCATAGTGATGGTGTATATAACAGCCCTAATAGTCTGTGTAAATCCAGCCTTATTAAGAAGATAACCCGAAACAAGATTCTTTCTTATCTTTGGAGTGTGCATGACGTTTTTCAGAATGACGGACTTTCCAGAGATAAAGTTTAGCTCTACGCTTCCACTTCCAGCAACAATACTGGTGTGAGAGTCTCCCACAACACTTTCTTGTCTTCAGTCTCCATGTATGTTTTGAACATAGCACGGCCATAGCAGACATGACATGTAGCACCAGTATCTACCCACCAACCCTCTAACCCCCCAACAAGGTGAATCTCATCAGAAATCGTAACCGTAAGAGGCTCCTCAGTCAGGTTAGCCTATGGTGCAGAACATGGCATGTTCTGACACTTACGTGCCATATGACCTGCTTTTCCACAATTGTAACAAAGAAACAACTGTGCAGAGTCATTCTTTTAAAGTGTTTGTTTTAGTTGACCTTTATGGTTTCCTTGCGAATTCAAATTATGTTTGTTGCGGTTCTGATAAGCTTGCGGTTCTGATTCTTAAAGCTTTTGGGACTCGATTTCAAAACTGCAGCTTTATTAGTGTTGCTTGAAACAACAAGCACTTCTTCCTTCATATCTTGTTTACGAGATTCCTCTTCAATAAGGAGACCGGTTATTAGACTTTCTAATGAAAATTCCTTAGTTTTATGTCTAAGATTATTCTTAAAATCCTTCCAACTTGGAGGGAATTTATCAATCAAAACTGCTATTTGAAACCGTTCATCCAAACTCATACCTTCAAAGATGATCTTATGAGCTATTTTCTGAAGCTCATAAGACTGCATCTCTACTGACCTATCATCTATCATCTGATACTTGAGATAGCGGCTGACGGCATACTTCTTTTCTCCTACTTCCTCCGTGTCGTACTTTTTCTACAGTGTTTCCTAGATCTCCTTTGTTGTTTTGTCAAAGTTGTAATAGTCATAGAGATCGTCGTTGAGTCCATTGAGGATGAAGTTTTTGCACAAGTAATACTGTTCTGTCCAGTTTTGCAATTCCTTTGGTTTCTCTATCCAAACTGTCATCTGATCTGTGTGTGCTTCTTTAGGTTTGTTTGGCAGTTGCGGTTTGGTCGTTGTTAGCACGAAGGCCACCGTCCTCATCATCAGAAAGAACTCCATCTTCTATCTCCAACGCTTGAAATGGAGGCCCACGAACCTGAAGGATGTAGCAGACACCATGGGGACCTGGAACACTGACGTGGGGGCAGCATCGTCCAAATTGGCAGCAGAAGTCATTATTGTCGGCATCGCCTTCAATTTGTTGAAAACAAATGATCTTCGACAGAGTCGTGTACTTGGTCACTGTCTTGAAGACGTTTCAACGTTCTGCTCAGCGGTGCAAAACAGTCTAACAAACGCCGCTGCCTCTAGGATAAAATAGTCTTTTCTTTTGGTTTTTGGTATCGACCCGCCTGCACAAACGGAATCGACTTAGCTGCACTAAAAAACGACTGTTGGCCTTTTGATTTTTAAGAAAACAGTTTCGTGGAGAAGATGATAAAATTCCAGAAGAAAATGTTATATTCTTTTGATTTCGTCTAAAAACTAAGTAAATGAACGAATACCAGATCAAACGTATTACTGAATAGTGGGGTGACGTTGGCTGAAAATTCAGATTTGAAATTTTACAATTTCAAATAAAATAACAGTCAGAAAATGCCGAACAAATTTCGTCCAAAAATACAAGTGCTACACCACAACAAACCCGGATCGGGTCGGTTGACGCGTGATGGTCAAGCATGGTCTCCCTCCTCAAAAAAAACATCATTGGATGCCCAAAGGATCCAATTCAGCTTTTAAGAATCAAGTATAAAACTATATTATTTTCTATAGTCCTACAATGTGGGACTATTGTTTAATGTCACAATTAACTTTATTTTTATCACAGGTTCTTTTTTAATTATCATAGGGTTTTAGTGTGAAAAGGAATAGGACAAGTGAGCATCAATGAGTTATGTAAATGACCATTGAAAACCAATGTTAGACAACCTTGAACATCGCAGCACCAGGAACAGCTGCATCAACCGTCATAAAGAACCCTAACATCGTGAACTTTAGTTTCTAATCAAAAGCACAAAAAGGTACAAACAAATACCAAGACCATGATGTTGTCGTTAAGATCATAATCTTAAGAAGCTTGCAACATGCATCTTCAACAGTTGGTTTAAAGACCTTAGTTCAAACGGGTATCAAACGCATACCTGGATGATACACACTAACTAATACATGCACAATCCATGCTCGTTGTATCTGTAAGTCTGGTCTGGTCTGGTCATGTATTCAACGTACACCCAACAGCTAGGCCTGTATTGTGCGTTTCTAACCACAAGAAGATATCCAGTTAATATATATTTTGGGTATTCATAAAAACTGAACATAGTTATTATATGAAATTTGGAAACATGGAAACCTATTATATATTATTTGATAAATATATAATAGATATAGATTTAAAATAGTTCTAATATAATATATGTAAAACTATTTTCCAGAAAATTATAAATAAATTAACATTAAAAAAATCAACAAAAGACATAGAAAGTTAGTAAAAAGCCCACACAAGTTCTAGTAAATAAGGGAACGAAACAATGTATAACTTGCGCTGCTACAAAATTAGATGAAAAATATATACCCCTTTTTAACTGGCTCTTCCTTCTCTGACAAAATAAGTTCAATGCGGCAAGGTGATGCTGCCATGAAAAATGTTAGTCAATTAGCCTAAAATATCCATTTAAACAAAAAAGCTAAACCAATATTGGATATAGAAGACATACGATTTCCTTCTCTGACAAAATAAATTCAATGCGGCAAGGTGATGCTGCCATGAAAAATGTTAGTCAATTAGCCTAAAATATCCATTTAAACAAAAAAGCTTAACCAATATTGGATATAGAAGACATACGATTTCCTTCTCTGACAAAATAAGTTCAATGCGGCAAGGTGATGCTGCCATGAAAAATGTTAGTCAATTAGCCTAAAATATCCATTTAAACAAAAAAGCTAAACCAATATTGGATATAGAAGACATACGATTTCCTTCTCTGACAAAATAAGTTCAATGCGGCAAGGTGATGCTGCCATGAAAAATGTTAGTCAATTAGCCTAAAATATCCATTTAAACAAAAAAGCTTAACCAATATTGGATATAGAAGACATACGATTTCTTTCTCTGACAAAATAAGTTCAATGCGGCAAGGTGATGCTGCCATGAAAAATGTTAGTCAATTAGCCTAAAATATCCATTTAAACAAAAAAGCTAAACCAATATTGGATATAGAAGACATACGATTTCCTTCTCTGACAAAATAAGTTCAATGCGGCAAGGTGATGCTGCCATGAAAAATGTTAGTCAATTAGCCTAAAATATCCATTTAAACAAAAAAGCTTAACCAATATTGGATATAGAAGACATACGATTAATCCATCCATGAGCTCCATAAGTTCTATGCCTCTGCTTTTGAGCTTGATTCACTTGGATGTGGGAGATATAAAGTGCATCTACAATAGATTGCTATGCATATACACATCAGGTCCTCCAACCCTTCTATCATCTTCAAAATGCTCAACCAAAAAATGCAGAAAATTTATACATAAGTTATTTAGCACAATGCACAATACATAAGTTATTCTCACATCCTGCTTTGGTAAGCATATTAAATAAGAAAGCACGATAAGATTCACGCAACTAGTCAATATGAAAGTGAGAACGTGAGATCAATGTTAGTAAGGTGTCCAAAGAACAATGACAAAATAAGCATATGCAGATTCAATCGAATTATAAACATGTGCATTAAACTTGGTTATATATGAAAAATATAGTGATGAATATAAAGTAAACTAAAATAGTATGTCATATGCATGGATTAACTCAAACTAATTAAACAAATATCAAAAGTAACGTAGTATCTCTCTCCATACACAAAGCTCGCATGTATGGATTATTGAACATGTAACAGATGTAACGTGATGAAAACCTACTTTCAGTTAATTCACCAATTGAAAATATTTCAGTTCAATACTGAATTCATAATAAAACACAATATAGGATGTGATACAAGTTTAAAAAAAAAAGGAATCAAAATGATTTGGCTAAAATAGCTACCACAGCTTTCAGAACTACAGTATGCAAAATTTAATATGAATGACAGTCTATTCCACTTATAAACATAATATACCTTCTACCTGTCTTCCAGTAAGTACTATAGGAAAATAGTTAGCACTCTCATATACATCAGCTCCTTGTTTGCTCTATGTAAATATGCAGCAGTTTAACACCAATTTTATATTAAATGATTTTGCCAGGACTAAATCTGACCAGATTCAGAAGAAGAAAATAGTCATAATTTTCAAATGAAACAAAATTTACAATTTTAGATGAACTCACATTTCTGTATAAATTAAACAGCAACTTCTTCCAATCGAAGAGTATTTCATCGCCTCCCTTACCTGTGAAAATTCTGGAATTTATCAAGTATTTACATTTTTGAGATAGTTGATTTCTTTTTAATCATATCTATCATTTTATTTCTTTGAGTTTTTACAAAGTTTATTGAATCTAGTAATAAATTCTGAACCATTATAAAAATGTTTGTACTATTCAAGATTTTGCCATTGACTTTAGGCCTTTTTGAAAAATTTAAACTTTCCTGAAAAAGAAGCAAAATAAAAATAAGAAAAGAAAATGTAACCAGTTTAAGATTTGTGGGTGGAAACTTTTTGGAACCCTCATCAATAAAAATAAAAAATGTTTATCAGATTTAAAGTGGTAACCATACTATAAAAATATATTAATTTTGAATGGGTATTTGAATCAAGAATCATTCAGTTTAAGATACATTACCAAAGAAATGGTTTTAAAAAAGGATAAATTTTCCAACAATAATAATAAAATAAGGATTATTTGTCAAAGAGAGTGTTTCATCCTGAGTATCAAACTCTGAATCTACTTCTGCCCAAAGTTTAAAATCTATCCAATATGCAAATTGTTAAAATTATCGTGAAGTGCTTGTTCAGTGATCTACCTAAATTGTTGAAAGAAAAAAAATAGTGCTCGTGATGAGAGATTACCATGGAACTCTGAATAAAGAAGCAAGAAAAGAAAGTTATAATGAAATGAAACAGGTACTGGATACTTGCATAATACATAAATAGAAATACGTAAAGTTCATAGTTGATTGAGCACTGGCCAAGTATGCATACGAGGTTACCATGAACATTGATAGTTAAAAACATTTACCTCAGAAGAGTAATCTCCATGTAATACACCATAAATTTACCCTAAATTGCACTCTCGCGGCAAAATCAGTTACTTTCTAGTACGTTTAGGCAACAACTCCAGGTATTTATGCTTATCTTTCTTCTGCGAAACTAAATCCACGTATAACTTACCTGTATTGGCTTCAACTGTAAAATTCTTCTCAGTTATTTTCTTTATAAAGTCAATAGCCCTTATCAATTCACCTTTACGAAGAAAACTTCTAGCAATGATATTAAACATACGTGAATCTGGAAAGCATTCGTCCTTTTCCATGTTCAAAAGTAACTCATTGAACCCGTCCATAGACCCTTCTTCAATAAGACATTGAGCCATTGTCGAATATGTCACAACATCCAACTGTATACCTTTAGAAACTATAGTGTTGAATAGATGTTTAGCTTCTTTTGTTTTACCAACTCTGTACAGTCCAAACAACAGGATGTGGAAGGTCTGAATGTTGGGTTTAAATCCTTTAAATTGAACAGACTCAAATAGATCGATTGCCTCATCAATGCACAAATTATTACATAATCCATCAAACATTACATTGTATGTACTTACATCTGGAGTTACCCCTGCATTAATAATCGCTTTATACAGTTCTTTAGCATCATTAATTTTTTTAGCACGAAATAAACCACCTAACATGATGTTATAAGTAACAGTGCTAACCATGAACCCTTTTTTGATCATCTCTTTAAAATATCTTTCTGCCATATCAATATATCCATGTTTAAAATGCAAGTGAATTAGTGAGTTATAGCAAAATGCATCAGGGGTATGTCCTTCCGAGGTCAAAAGATTGAAAATTTCAACAGCTTTATCTAATTTACCTACTAAACCATAACCACGTATTAAAGTATTATATGTTATAATATTAGGCTTTATACCCTCTTGTTCTATCTCTTGCAATACTCTATTAACATTTTCTACCGTTCCTTCTTTGCTTAGTCCAACAACCAATGAATTAAATCCAGGCTTTATACCCTCTTGTTCTATCACTTGCAATTCTTGATAAACATTTTCTTCCATTCCTTCTTTGCATAGTCCATCAACCAATGAATTAAATACGATAGTACCATGAGATATTCCTCTTCCATCCATTTCATCAAGAATTTCACATGCTTCTTCCCACCTTTCTAATATACAAAAGACATGAAACAAAGAGTGATACGTATGGGCATTTGGTGATAATCCTTCATGTACCATGCAATTTATAATGCTTCGAGCATCATCCACTCTACCAACCTTACAAAAGCCATCTACAATTGTGTTGTAAGTTACCACATCGGGATGCACTCCTTCCATTTTCATTGCCTTGAGTATTTCAAAAGCCTCATCTATCATTTGATGCTTAGCAAATCCATTAATCAGTGCACTATAAGAATGACAATCGGGTCTAATGTTTTCATTCTTCATAGAATTGAATAGCTTCCATGCCAAATCAAATTTCCCTTCTAAGGAATATCCATGCAGCAGTATATTATATGTCACTATATTCATTTTTTCACCACTTTGAACCATTACTTTTGCCAATTTGTGAGCTTCAAAAGTTACCCCTTCCTTGACAAGACAATTCATTATTGTACTGTATGTAACAATGTCTGGAGAAATACCCTTATCAACCATTTCTTTGAACAATTGAATTGCTGGTTTCACTTGCCCTCTTATGCAATAACCGTGGATAAGAGTGGTGAAGGTAATAATATTCGGTTGAATTGTACCCATTTTGGACAGCAGCTCGACAGCTGAAGTGATTCTCCCAGCACCACACAAACCTTTTATAAGTGTGTTGTACGTAACCAAGTTAGGATTGCAATTGCGTTTTAACATTGATCCAAAAATTGCGAAGGCAATATCAACACGTTCCATGAGAATGCAAGAGTTTATGATGATAGTACAAGTGACAGCATTTGGTGATATACCATGGAAGATCATACGATGGTAAAAAGAAAAGATTGAAGCATAAAGGGATGGACTTTTCGACTGAATCATACCTATGAACAGAGTGTTAAAACATCTGATTGAAGGTTGTGGGTTTCTATGAAGCAATTTGCCGAACAGTTTGCGAGCATCGTCGATCCCAAAATTTGCCGATTTGCACAGATCTTGGACTTGTTTCTGTAGACGGAAACTGGCGTTCGCTGCTGAGATTTTGCTGCTGAGATTTCTTTTTCCATGCTCGAAAAACTTGGTGATACAGATTTTTTCATGATTCGGCATTAATATTTATGCTGATACCACGAACTACTGTGAGTCGCATGTTCTACCCGTAGTTTTTTTACAATCGTGTCCCAACCTACTACAAGTTTGCAATAATGGTTGCTGGACAATAATAGGAAAAAAAAGTATTGAATAAAATAATATTTTATTTTAGTAAAAAAAAACGGACTAGCAATCTTTGATTAAACAAAATAAAGCAACCAAACCAGATTATTTTGGCCGGTCTGGTTTGATTTTGAAAATAGTTTGGTTTCTAATCGATCCATAAAAAAATTTATTTTTGTTATGATTTAACCAAATTAACTTTTATTATATTGTCAAAATTAATAGTGTTATAATGATTTTTTAGATTAGTTTAATGTTCTAAATAAATTTTATTTATCGTATATGTGTCAAAATTACAATTAATAAACAAAAAAATTACTAAATAAGAATATTTTAATCATGTATTTATTTTTTATTTTAAACTACAATGAATATTTGGAACATAAAATGTAAATTATTTTTTGTTCGGTTAAATCAGATAACCACCGAACCAACCAAACTTAAATCGATTGGTTTGGTTTGGTTTTTATTTTTATTCGTTTTCGTTTGGTTTAACAATTTTCATCATCGGACCAATTAAACCAACAAAACACTCTCTTATCTAGAGCATCTCAAGTAGGTGTGATTTCTAAGGTAGGAAGGGAAAAAACCGTCAATTTCTTTCACTCTTCCATTCAAGTGGGTGGAATTAACATGCTTTTTTCTTTTTCTTTTAAATATCTGTAACGATTTTCAGCGGTTTTTAGAAAACCTTTTGTAGTGCCAAAACACCGTCGTTTGTGTTGTTAAATGGAGTTTAGAAAGCTTTTTACCCCTAAATGGTTATTTGAAATCCGTTTAGGCCCTAAAGGTTTTCCTAAAACCTTAGATTCAAGTTTAACAAAGAGGGAGAAACTCCCACTTTCTCCTCATCCACAGGCTCAAATCTACATTGCTGGAGGATAAGGATAGGAAAAAAAGGGAGTTTGCCTAACTTTTTTGTTTCTGGACACTGCTGGAGAAGCTCTTACCACTTAAGCTCTAACTAATAAGTAGCCTACAGACAAATCAATCACAAGTGATCCTATCTTTTGACATATACGAATAGCTACAAGGTATGCACATATATATATGTGTGTGTGTGTATGTATGTATGTATATATATGTATATGTATATATATGTATATATATGTATATATGAACTGAATTGAGTTGTAGAGAGTTGCATTTTATGAAGAAAGAGGCTGCTAAGATTAGGTATATTTGAAAGTAGTTCGGCCAATACTTCATGGAAAATAATGGATTAAGTGTCGCAGCATAAGACAGTTAATAGAGTAGTAAAACTGTAGCTCAACCAAACCAGATGCGAGAAGTATAATATTTATTCTAAAGTATAAAACTTCTGAATCTACCTCTGCCCAAAGTATAAAATTTATTATAAAGCAAGAAGGTGCAGTAGGCCGAACATTAGTGATCTAGGCAATGGAAAGCAATTTTGGTGGGTGATTCATAGTTTCATTTTTGTATAATACAATCTCGGTCCTATAAAGTACGCTATATTAGTGTAGATAAACATTATAAACATCTAAATTTTTATATAACAAGGGTTTGGGAGTGGACATAGTATAAATAATAAATAGAAACTATGTTTTCACTAAATTATTGTAGTTTAACAAATATATCACTAAATTGATATAATAATGTGAAAAAACTAGACTTAGAAACATATGATTAAGTGTTGGGTATGTTCTAACTGAAGCTGGAGTGTAGGCAATTTACGGTGAAACGATGTGGTGAAACAACCATGATCGTGGCTTGGAAAAAAATCCCTATTTTTATGTACACTAGTTCATACAAACAGGTGCACCAATGGCCTATTTTCGGGGTCAGGTTGAACCTGTACACATATAGGCATATATATAAAATAATGTTTATCGATTCGAGTCTAGTTCCTCTTGTTTTATGAAGGAATTTAGAGGCTATTGATGAGGCAAGTGATGGCGTTGTGAATTTGAGTGAATGTGTATAATGATTGGTTGTTGTTTGAAATGAATATGTATGTTGTTGTGATATGAAAAATGGTGCGACGATGGACGTGAACATGAAGGAGCCTATGTCATAAGCAGTCAGCCCAGGATACAGATACAGACGTGTGACACGAGTAAGTGGTTCAGGTATTGCATTGCTCCCCTGTAGTGCTTCGACGGACTAGTATGGAGGATAGATGGCAAGCGACCCTATAGGGCATGAGTCTTGTAACATCTCGTATCTGGATGCCAAAAGCTAAGCGCTACAGATGTTGCGGTCATCTATAGTATTAACTTCTGATGACAAAATATGGTAATGGTAATGGTATCCATAATATCAAAAGCACTTGAATATGAACAAAATCACAAATTTCCAAAAAAAAACTTTTAACTGCTTACATTTCGAAACAAATTCATATCCAAGTTACATAATCCCATATCGTTTTCTAGCTAAAGATTAATTATAATCATTACAAAATACACCAAGAGTGATATATGACGATGCCCCCTTGGTTGATCAGAGAAATATAGTCATATCTGACTTAATATACACAGCGGAAAATAAACAGAATAATCTGTGTTTCTAATTAGCTATCCGTCAGCCACCTACTTGTCTTCGGAAGCTTTATTCACCAAAAAGACTAAAACCTTAATCCTCAGCCTACTCAAATCAATTTTGAGCATCCGAGAGTTTAAGGGGAAACGAAAACTTCGAGTCAGACATAAAGTCTGGTGTGAATAATTCTGTTACATCTCGGTTTACTAATATTAAGTGAGACCACGCCGCTTAGCATAACGGGTTTTCCCTCACTACTATCCTTTTCAAAACATATATTTTGTAAACCCTTTCCTGCAACCAAACTGGTTAATTAAGCTGATTATACCAAGATAGCAATATCCTTTATGATAATAAATGGACTATTTGTCCGTAAAACAGGTAATATGTGAACTATCTGCCCACAACATAATAGCAAGGTCCGTTATGCTAACAAAAGGACTATTTGTCCGTAAAACAATAGTAAGGTCTGTTATGCTAACATATGGACTAACTGTCCATAAAACTGGGCTGACTGCCCGCAAACTAGACTAACTGTCTGGATTAAAATGGACTAACTGTCCGAATCATTTTCTTAGGGTTAACTACCTTTTAAATTTTCCTTGAAAACCTTTTCAAAATGATTTAGTCCTTCAAATCATATATATACAAGGAAAATATATCTTTAGCTTTACTTTAAGCCATTTTTCCGTGATATATATACTTTACTCTAAATAATGTTGATGAATTTTAATAAGGATTAGCTATCCTTCCAAAACAAGTTAAACCATTTTTAACTTGAAAACACATAGGCTTTATTGCCTATTTAATACATTCGAAACTTTTGTTTAAAACCTTTAAACAACCCCTTTCGAAACCGTTGAAGGTAACCCCTTCGAGACCATTAAATATTGCCTTTCGAAAACATTGGAAAAACCTTTTCTTTCTTTTCTCCGAAATCTTCAAAATATCAAACATCCTCTTTTAAAACCTTTTAAATATTGCCTTTCGATAACATAGGAAAAATCTTTCCTTTCAACCCTTTCGAAACCTTGGGGAACCACCCCTTTCGAAACCATTTAATAAAACCTTTCGAAATATTCAAAACTCAATTCATTCGAAATCACTTTGGGTTCAATTTAAAACACATGGAAACCTTTCGAAACCATTCAAAAATTTACCTCTTCGAAACTTTTGAAAAACGTCTTGGTCGAAACCATTTGGATTATGCCTTCAAGTAGAGAAAAAGGATCAGAAAACCATTTAAGTCAGCATCTGCTTCGAAACCATTTTCTAATTAATGAAGTGATGGTGTCGAAACCATCCCTTCAAAAGCATTGGAGAGGTGGCCATATTTTAGAAAACAAAACGAACGCCTTCAAAACCATTTGGATCGAAAGGTAAAAGGGTGGCAACAAAGGATTTCGACATAGTCGAAAGCAATTATCTAAAAATAGAGGCGCAACCCAATCGAAACCATTTCCTTTAAATCATTTAACCTGGTCGAAAGCTACTTTGTCGAAAGCCATTCAGTCGAAAGCAAGCGAGCGTATTTCTTTAATTTTAAAAACAAAGGACTGCCTCAACCCCTTCGGAACCCCTGGTACCTTCCGCATTCATCCAATTCACTACGTACCAGTTTCATGATACCATGTGCATTGGTTTCGATTATTTCGGAAGCGAAGATGAGGAGGCGAAACCTAGTGTCGATGGTGTCGAAACGGTGAAAAACATGTAGCAAATATTTCTTTCCACCTAACCTACTTCATGTGTCTAATTTTGATTAGTTGCCTCTTTCTTTACCAATAAAAAGTATTGCACTTTTCAAAAGTGCTGCCGACTTTCCAGATTTGATATTTTAAACATTTTTCAAAAAGCACATTCTCCTCCTTTTAATTATATAAAACATTTAAGTCCCATACCTTAAATAATTTTATATAACCATTAAAACACTTAGAAAAAAATCTAGAAAAATTCCAAAAATTAACTTTATATATGTTTTCTAACATATAAAAATTTCAGACCCAAACAATTAATTATTTACCCATAAATAGCTTAAACCCAAAATACCATTTTGTTTACTAGAAAATTCATATTAATTCTACGAAAATTCAAAAAAAACATGAAAATTGAAACCCATCTCCAAAATAATATTTATGATCTTCATAAAAATTCACAGGGCTTTTGGATGTCATACAATAGGGTTTTCACCTTAAAACATATCATAAATTCAATATGAACAACCATAATTCATCAACAAGTATATATATCCATTCCATCATTTAAAAATATGGCAAATCATAGCAAAATATTCAGAATTCATCTTAAAACCAAAAACATAATCAAAAATGAGATGTAAACATTATTCACCTAAGCTTTAGAGATTAAGGAGCTTGAGATTTGGATGAATTTGATTTGTATTAGCTTTTCCTTTAGCTTTTCTTACTCTTCTTCCCCTTTTCCTTATTAATGGTGGCCGACCTCTTGTTTTAAAATTTTTAAAATGAAATGAATGTGTATTCTAATACACGGCCAGGGTTCGGAGGATATAGGAATGGCCTCTTTCCTATTTTACCCCTCCTATATTTCATTATATCTCTTTCTTAATTCATTGTTTAAATGGCACGACTACACCTTAATTAGAATCAAATCTCAATCCCCTAATCAACACATTATTATATTTAATTTAGCTAATTAAATATTCTAAATAATGTTACCAAAAATCTAGGGTGTTACAAACTCTCCTCCTTAAAGAATTTCGTCCTCGAAATTACTATAAGATACACAATGTTTACAAGATTTCTTGTCAACACCCCAAAGTTATGTTAAGAATGATATAATTCTTCTTTGGAGAACAAAGGGCGTAATACCTTTAAGGATTGCCTTTCTATTTAGCTTTGCTTGTTGTTGAATCTTGGGTTGGACCTTTCGATGTCGTCGAAAGGTTTGGTCTTTGGATTAGGTTATCTTTTATCTTGTTGAAGGGTTAGGATAATAGCCCTCTCTTAGGGTTAAGTAGAATATCAAACTCTTTGGTTGATATGTAGAAGCTTTCGACCTTGTCAAAAGGTTAGGTCGCTTATGTGAAGTTGATTTGATCCTTATCGAAAGGTATGGGAGCGGCCTCTTGTGGATTAAACCTTGCAAGTCCGGGTATTTATGCTTAAAGAGCAGACTTTGACCTGGTTGAAGGGTTTAGGCCTCAAAGTTCATCACTTCTGAAGATTACCAGACTTTGACCTATTCGAAAGGTTTAGGTTGTAGAGTTAAGGACTTCGAAAGGTTGCAGAAGTTACTTTTGGTAGAGGTGTTATCGATCTTATTGACAAGGACCTTCCGATGGGGTTAAACCTGAAAATATCAGTTAATCCAACAAAGGTTTATGCAAACAGTAAAGAAATTAACAAAGCCAAGGACTACCCTTTATATCCAGGAAAAAAACTTCATTTTATTAATTTTCCCCAAATCACACTCAATTAAGGTTACAATACTTTGACTAAGAAGTTACAAGATTAGAGTGAGAGAATTCAAATCCCCCAAAACGTGACCCCTTGGGTCTTATTTATAGATGCAGGCGGCCCCCTTTCGACTCCATACTCTCGACTGGGTCGGAAGGTTCCCCTTTTATATACAGCTATGAACCTTTCGAGCTTGTCGAAAGGTTTGCCCCTCATATACCATTATGAACCTTTCGACCTTGTTGAAAGGTTTGTCTTCCTTATTCTTTCACGAACCTTTCGATCTTGTTGAAAGGTCTGCCTTCTATATGCCATTGTGAAACCTTCGACTTTGTCGAAAGATTGGCTCTTCATATGTTGTTATAAACCCTTCGACCTTGTCGATAGGTTTGCTCCTCACTTGCCCTTATGAACCTTTCGGCCTTGTCGAAAGGTTGGTTCCTTTTGTCATGCTTTAGCAATTCCTTCATTATCTCCTATCCTTTCGACTTTATTGATTTTCGAGAATTGCCTTCTTCATTGTACCTTTCGACATTGTTTTTTTGGCAAAGCCAGCGGGGTTAAATGGCCCCTACCATATATTAGAAAAAAGAATTACAACGATCCATGGCATACTATCAGATCAAAAAGAAATGGAAAAATAACAGCAAAGAAATTACTGACTAAAGTTATTAAAGATGGAGTTGACAAGTATATATTTGGAAATAGTAACACTTCTAAACACCCTACTATTCCTCTCCATCCATATAACACTCAAACATTTTTTTCAAAACACACAGAAGCATGGAACTCTTATGCGACTTCCATCTTGTTGCCTTGAAGATGTTATACCATTCCATTGAAGAATCTCTTACTGGGTTCCGTAAATTAAGCTTCTTTAGAACGGTTCCCCAAATATAGAAAGAAAATTCACATTCAAAGAATAAATGTTGGATAGTCTCCTTGAATTTATGACATAGAAGGCAAGTATCATCAAGAATAATACCCATAACCTTAACTTTATCAAGCGTGTGTAAACCATTCTTAATAATCTTCCAAAGGAGCAGATTTTCTTTATGAACAGAACCAGCATTCCACACTCTAAAGTGCCAAGGAAATATAGAAGATTGTGAAGGATGAAGCATATTGGCACAGACTAATTTAATTTTATGAGGTAAATAACACCACATAGCATGAATATCATTACTCGTGAATGATTTAGATTGAATATTCTCCCAACAGGCACGAACAGAGGTAGAGCTAGAGGAAGGCAGCAGTAAGGAACCATCAGACCAAATAGTAGAAACAATAGCTTGCTCAGATATACCAGACATGATTCTGATGTTGTAGCTAATCAAATCAGCTAAAATGAGACCCTGATCAGACCAAGGATCAAACCAGAAGGAGACTTTATTTTTATGTAGAAGACCAGCCTGAAAAATATGAATAAAATCCTTTCTTAATCTAAGCAGATTCCTCCAAGACCAGCTACAGTCCATAGGAATTTCCATAGTCCAAAAATGATTGTTTTTGATTAAATTCATCCTCACCCATGAAGCCCATAAGTTATTATCAAATTTATAAATTTTATCTATACGCGTCGACATAGCTGCCCTATTCCATTGCTTAATGTTCATGATACCCAGACCACCAAATTTATAAAGGCAGCAAATCTTTTTGAAAGCAATGGGAATAAGCTTTTTGGAAAAAGGATTACCATGCCAAAGAAAATGGTTAAGGGCAGAGTTAATCATGGAAATTAATTTGGCAGGCAAAATGAAAATACGAGCATAGTAAAGGCACATGGAAGTGGCAATGGATTTGACTATAACAAGCCTACCAGCCATATAACACTTAGAGATAGGCCAGGATGATATTCTTGCAGTAATTTTTTCATAAAGTTTGAGACATTGGCTGGTCTTGACTTTAGATGAAAACATAGGAGCTCCTAAGTAATCATCATTGTAATGTATATGATTGAGACCAGACAAATAGTAGATAGAATGTTTATCAGACTCAGAGATGCCTGCAATCCCAATTTTGGACTTGTTCCTGTTAATAGTAAGACCAGTAAGAGCCTTGTAATCATCCAAAATCAGCAGGACTCCATGAATAGATTTGGAGGAAGGTTTTGTGAAAAGAAGAAGGTCATTAGCAAACTGCAGGGAGCAGATACAAGAATTTTTGCATAAGGGATGATATTCAATAAGCTTCATAGTCAAGAATTTATTGGTGAGGGATGTGAATACTTCCATGACACAAACAAAAAGGTAAGGAGACATGGGGTCACCTTGCCTAATTCCCCTAGAAGCTTGGAAGTAGCCAAATAAATTGCCATTAAAACTTATTGAGTACTTAATCATGGAAACACACGTGTATATCCATGAAAGAAAAGGGATTGGGAAGTTCATCTTGTGAAGAATGTATATAATTGACTTCCATTGGAGGGTATCATAAGCCTTAAGGATGTCAAGCTTAAGCACACATCTTTTTGAAATATTTTGCATATCGTAACCTATCAACAATTCAGCAGATAGAAGAATGTTATCAGTGATGTCTCTGGAGGGAAGAAAAGCACTTTGATTGGAAGAGATAATTCCTGGAAGAATAGAATTCATCCTAGCTTCTATAATCTTGGATATGCATTTGTAAATAACATTGCAGCAGGCTATGGGTCTGAACTGAGTAACAGAAGAAGGCTGGATAGATTTAGGAATAAGAGCAATTTTGGTGGAATTTATTCCAGAAAGCATTTTGCTGTGCTTGAAAAAGTTCTTAACAGCCTTAATCACATCAACGCCAATAACAGACCAAGCAGATTTGTAAAAATGGGCATTAAAGCCATCCGAACCAGGAGAACTAGTAGACTTCATAGCAAAAATATTCTCTTTAATTTCTTCAGCAGTAATCTCTTGCATAAGAAAATTAGAGGCCTGAGAAGGTAAGGATGGAAGGGAAATATTATCAAATAATTGGCTGTGAATATTAGGATTGATGGGGGAGGCAAGAAGGTCTTGAAAGTAATCCAAAAAAGCATCATGGACAGCCTCAGGAGAAGAACATAGAACATCATTTTTATTGAGGATGTTGGAAATATTAGCTGCAGTGTGTTTGGTTCTTAATGATTCATGAAAGATTGCAGAGTTTTTGTCACTATGGATGAACCACTTAATTTTTGCCTTTTGGCAAGCCATCTTATTTTCTTCCACAAGAGTTTTCGCTAGTAGTTTGATTAAAGTATGCTCCTGAGACACAAGGTTAGCAAGCATCGAATGATCCATACAAAACTGAATATCTTTTTGCACTTTAAATAAGTTATCTCAAACAGAATGAGGTAGACTATTACCATTTCCAAATTCGTCTTTAGCCCATGGTTTGAGAGTATCTTTCAAATGCCTGAGCTTAGCCTGCAAAATGTACATAGGATTACCATAAACTTTAAAACACCAGCAGTTAGTAACAATTTTCATAAAATCCTTATGCATAGTCCAATTATTAAAAAATGAGAAGGAGGATTGTCTTCTCTCATAAGCTTTACCCCAATCTAAGATAAGAGGAGAGTGGTCAGAAAGAGAAGGAGGAGGAATAATGCAGTTAAGGTTAGGCCAGGCTAGAACAAATGAAAAGTTTTGATAGGATCTATCAAGTTTACAATAGGTGTGTTTGCAAGTTTTGTTGGAGTTATTCCAAGTATACAAACAACCATTGGTAGAAATAGGAAGGAGATTAGAATCATATATAGCCTTGTTGAGGGGTCTAGTTTGTTGATAAGTAAGTGGAGAACCACCAAGCTTGTTTGTAGAAGATTGCATACAATTCCAATCTCCAAAACAAAGCCAAGGAATATTAGAGTTTTGAAGAGATGGAAGAGAGTCAAGAAAAGTTTTCCTATGCATACAATTGTTATCAGCATATATAAATGTCATTTGGAATTTGGAGGAAGAAAGGATGTGAGAGATCAGAGTGTGAATATATTGTCTATGAACACAAAGGGGGGTAATTGAGAAGATGGTAGGATTCCAGAGAATTAATAATCTGCCATAAGGGGCTTGAGAAAGATTGTGGATAGAATTCCAGTCACTATTAATGATTTGTGAGGCCTTGAGGGAGTTGACATGATTTAATTTTGTTTCTGCAATTTCCATGATTTGAATCATGAAGGATGATATGAAGTTTTTAATTTCTAGTTGTTTTGACAAGGCGTTAGCACCCCTAATGTTCCAGAATCCTATTCTATCAATCATAAAAAGGATTGAGTGTATGCTCTGGTTCTAACACCAGAAGAAGGAATGTTGAGGTCTGAAGAGATTGGCATTGAAGGAGAAATTTGGTCAATGGAGTACTGAATTCCATTATCAAAGTCATTAGAAGGTTTTTTATGTTTGAATGACTTCCTTGGCCTTCCCCTTTTATTTTGGAAAGATGAAACTGAGCAATCAGGTAAGGATTGAATGGAAGAAGGAGAGAGAGATAGATTGGTGGATTGGACAGGATTAATATCGGAAAAGACTTGATTTGGACGAGATAAAGATGAATAAGGAGAACTGGAAATAACAGGAGAGTTTGGGATAGGAGGTTGGACTGGAACATGATCAGAAGTGTGCATTGCACAGTGCATATCATTGTGCATGCTCAAAGTGCTGGCATTGATGGTAACAGGAGAGGAAGGAAGCTGAAGGCATTTAGATATGTTAGATTGATCTTTATGAGGCATGATGTCTTCAATATACTCTTCAAATTCTTCAGTTAAGGTCTGAAGAACAGAAAAATTATTATGTGTAGAAACACCATCTGAACACTGAAGGTTAACCACTTCAGGCCTTGAAACAAGTTGAAGGGAAGGAATAGATGTTGAAATTTGAAGAGCATCAGTAACTGCAGCAGATGATTCAATAGGTGCTGCTTCACTAGGAATGCTCAGATGAGTAATAACAGCCTCCACTAACAATTCCGGTTGAAAATTCTTTGGATCAACCATATCAGAAAAATCAACAATATCCGAAGACTGATTCATATCAACTTCCACAGACTTCAAAGTGGGGGAAGCATCTACCATATTCATAACAGCCTGTTGCTCCATAATAACAAATTGAATTATACTATTCTCATTACCTTCCTTATTCACCTTCCTCCATAATTTTTGAAAAGGTTTTAACTTCTTTTTACCTTTAAACAGTAAGCTTTTCTTTTGAAGAATTATTAGTCTAGTCTTGGCAGTATTAGTTACATCATTCACAACATGATTAATTGTTCTCTTACTGACAATTTCCTCTGAATTTCCAGAGGCAATAAGTTTTTCACAATTAATTGTAGCATGGCCAAAAACTTTACAATGAGTACGTATAAGAGGCTTCCAGGCATAATCAAGAAGGACATCATGACAAGAGCCATCACCAACCGAAAGATTATCAGGAAGCTCTTTATCAGGAGAAATCTCAATCAAACATTTTGCGTACTCAAATCTTTTCAGTTTCTCCGTATTTTCATCAAATCATATTAATCTTCCAATATGACACTCCAACCGATTGATGCCAAGAAGATTCCACATTAATATCGGGATTCGATGAAGATGAACCCAAACCGGAACTGTTCTAACCGCTGCTTGAGCGGAAGCAAAAGTAGAGTTCCATTTCGAAATTGTAAACATTTGACCACGAATGAAGAGAGGATCTTTCTTTAGGATAGTCAGCCTGTCTTCTTCATTAGAGAATTTAAAGTAGTAGTTAAACTTATCAAAATATAACTCATACGAGCCTTTAAGCTTCCAAACCTTATCAAGGTAGGCTTTAACTGCCATATAATTCACAGTTCCAGCAAGGAAAAAACCAACTAAACAATCAGACCATGATTTGATACCCTCATTAATAATCTCCTTGGGAGGAGAAAGTGGAGAACCCGAATAATGTAGATCAAAATGAACAGGGACATAAGTCTCTGCATTCCTGGGCTTTGCTGTGAAAAGAGAGGACCATGAGGAAGAAGGGACAGCTGAAGGAGAAGGAATGGACGACGATGGATGAGGACAAGGAAGCAGAGGAGGAAAAGGATCAGCCGAAGGAAGAGAGATGGATGAGGACAAGGAAGCAGAAGGAAGAGAGGAGGAAGAGGAGGGAATGGAGGAGGCAAGGTCCGGAGGCGATGGAACGGGAGGTGGAGGCCGGTCAGAGGCGGGAGATGAAGGAAGGACAGACGGGGAGTTGGTAGGAATGGGAGAAGGTACATGAACAGCTGAAAGTATGGGAGGAGGGATGGGAGGGGGTAAGGGGAGAGAAGACATGAAAGGTGTGCTAGATGGATTTTGTCTTTTTGTTGTTGCCACTTGAGGTTAAGCTTCTCTTGCTTTGTTTCCTTTCGACCTTGTCGAAAGGGATTGTTTGATAACCTTTCGACGTTGTCGAAGGGTTTGTTGTTGTGCTCTTTGACATGAATGCTGATGCGCCTCATGGTTGATTTGGATTCTTGTCTTTGATGTTATCGAAACCAAACCTCCTTTTGCCTTGAGTGACTTGGAGCACTACAACCTTCTACCAATATGTGTTTAGCTCTTTCCTAATGGACGAAACTGGCTCCAACCGTTTCGAAAGGCTATGTATGCTTTCGAAAGGGGTTAATTTCTTGGAAAACTTCTCCAACGTGCATATAATGAGTCAGAACCAAATGCCTTGTGTGATTTGGGATATATGCACTTCGAAATATAGCCTTCGACCTCGTCGAAAGCTCCTTGTCAGAAGCTATGATTAACCAGACCATCTTGATGCTTTCTGATCTTTTCCAATGCTCTTGTGTTCCTTCTTTCATACTTTTATTCCTGAGAATATTTTATGGATAACATTTAGCACCCCCTTTGTATGAAAGAAGCTTTTGTTCTTTAAGACAAAACTCCAATGAACTTCCTTCTTTTCTTCCTGCAAAATAGATTATAACTTCTATTAAGGTTGTGACTTTGTTATGAAATCTTAACGAGCAATCTCAAATTTACACAGCTAATATTCAAGATGTCATTAGGGTAATATTTCCAGATAAGTTGCTTTGTAATGACCATAATTAAACTTCCTTAAGAATATGGAGTAATATCACCTGATTTGCAGGTATCGGTTCAAATAAATGAACATTTGGAGAAAATCTATTACAGACTCTTGATATTTCTTTTTCGAGTTAAACCTTTTCAACCTGTGGAAATCAATTTCATGCTATCGGAGACTTTTCCTTGTCCCTCTAAGTTTCCTTCATTTTCAACCTTAAACCATTGATTGGTAATTCTCATTTAGTGAAAAAGTAGAAAGTAGTTTAGTAATGTTTCCATTTGGTGTCATGAAGATCTCGTATTGAAATCAAATTTTAAATTCAATGGAAAATTCACAAATCATCATAAAATTAAATAGCAGGATATATAATTTATAAAGTTAGGAATCCAGTAAAGGTCCCATAAGGAAATCGGAGATGTGAAATTCATAAATTGTCACCAAAATTCACAAAGAAATTTTAAAGTCCATGAAATTGGTCAATTGACAAAAGATCATTCAAAATTCAATGAGAAAATCAAGCATAGAAAATCCATAAATCATCATGGAAACCCTCAAGGAAATATCAGAATCCATTCGATCAAAAATCCAAATAGTGATCATCAAAAACCTTAATAAGGACAATAGAAATATGAAATTCACGAATCATGATAAAAGTGATTAAAGAAACACAAGATTTTTAAAATCAGGGACCTAAAAATTCAATAAAATTGTAGGGAATAGGAAAATCATAAATTTCCATCAAAATCCAAAGGAAAACGTGAGTCTCAACAAATCAAAAACAGGCAGGAAGCCATCCAAATTCTACCATGGAAGTATAGAGAACCAAATTCGTGAATTATTACGAACACTGGCAAGGAAATTCAAAATTCACTGTATCAAAAATCCAATAAGAAATTATCTCAAATCCATTGAGAATGCAAAATTCACAAATCACCATAAAGATCCATAAGGAAATCTCGAAATTCATTAAATCAAAAATCTTATAAAGGATTATTAAACACCCAAAAAGGGAATCGGAAATTCATAAATTACCATGAAAACCATCAAGTAATTTCAGAATTCAGCAATTCAAAACTCCAATAAAGATCATCCAAAAATTCCAATAGGAAAATTAAAAATACGAGATTCATCAATCATCACAAAAATTAGTAAGGAAGCTTAAATTCCATAAAATCAGGGAATTAAAAATCTAAAAATTAAAAATGTGATCTGAAACCCATTCATTCTTATTCAAAATCAGAAGATTAATGGAAAATTCATAAATTATCATGGAAAATCAATAATGGGAACCAAGAAATCATGATCTCATGAAACAAGTGATTAGTATGAAACCGTCATGAAAATTCACTGGGAAATTGTAACACGTAAAATTCATGAATCATCACAGAAATCAGTGGGGAAATTCATTAAACCAACAATTCAGCAAGAAGCCACCACAGTAATTTAATAAAGAAATCATGAATACAAAATCAGCAAATCATCACAAAAATCAATGGGAAATCCATTATTATAGAAACTCCACAAATGAGTTAAGAAATTAGGAACTCAATAATCAAACGAATGATGGGAAATCATCATGAAAATTCATGTATGTAAACTTCATAAACCATTTCGAAAGTTAATGAAGGAATTGGGAAACCTTGAAACTAGGAATTCAATATGAAGCCTTTATAGAAATTCTCCAATGAAATCGATAATTCATCATGAAGTCAATGTAAGAGTTTAAGATTGACCAAATCCAAAAATGGAATTTTAGACAAATAAATTAAAAGTCCACGAAACCAAGAATTTAATCAAATTTTTTGCCAGGATCTCATCTGACAAATAGATTGCTAGAAATCAATCCAATATTGAAATTAATGACTTATCTGGTCATAGTAAATTCAAGTAATAAACTCCTATACCTATGGGTTAGTAAACTTTTTGATATATTGGAGTATCGATTCCTCAAATACTGGTAGAGTTCCTTTTGTTCTAAGGGATTACTCTGTTGTTGGGGACTATGTTGTGGTTTACTCAATTCTTTCTTGGAGTATGGTCTCTATTATCTTTAGCGGCAACTTGCTGTTTATTCCATTCCTTTGACCATTGTATATATTTTGGCCTTTGATTCCATGTTAGGGATTCCTTTTATCCCCTTTCTTATCTCATGTCATCTCTTAGGATGCAGATTCCTTAGTACCTTCATATAGTAATAATTTCTCAAGAAGTAGATGTTCTAAGATTTGCTAATTCATATCTTGTCTCTTTTGGATATGATTCTAGACTCTGTCCTTTTTTTACTGTTGTGTTGGACATCTTTGTCATGTTGTCCCTATATGTATCCTTCTTCAGGATTTCAATTTTGTCCCAGTTGATAGATAGATTTCTTTCTGTAACCTTTTATTCTCTTGGGTTTTAACCGTTGGTCTTAAGTTGTGGACACCTCTGTCTTCATTCTTTTATTTGGAGCCCCCACTGGGCTTGAACATCTTAGTCCATTCTTTGATGAGCCACTCTTTGGGCTTGGACATCTTAGTCCATTCTTTGGTGAGCCGCTCTTTGGGCTTGGAAATCTTAGTCCATTCTTTGGTGAGATGCTCTTTGGGCTTCCCTTGTCTTAAAGGGATATATACTTAGCTGACCTTCCTCTAGAAGGCCGCTGATGGGTGCTACCCTGACCATCCCCTAAGAGGTGGTTTTGGATGTTAGGGGTTCTATCTCTTCCTCTAAGAGATGCTACTAAATAACGTCGTAGGCTTATATCCCTCCCTCCAAGAGGTGCCACGGAATAGCGTCGTGGGCTTATGTCCCTCCCTCTAGGAGGTGCTACGGAATAACATCGTAGGCTTGAGTATTTGTATATGAAAATAATTTTTGGCCAATTAAAATGGAGTCTCCTTTGAGAGAAAGAATTTTGTAATTAGACCCTTCTATTATATTGAAGAGTTTCGTTTGAAAAATAGTTTGGACTCATGAATCCCTTTTATGAAAGATTTTTTTTTTCAATAAAATCTTTTGCAAGAACTTTCTTGCTGTTCTTATAATGGAGACACGAATCTCAAATCGGAGACTAGGAGGTCATGATTCATGAACCAACGGCCTTTTAGTCGAGAATAGGGTTCTCTAGTTTGAGTTCCAATAAACTTTTTGTGCTTTCAAAATCTTTCTTGAAAAGGTATGAATATGCTTATCTCCGCCCATGATTTTAGTAAACTTTGAGAGATTATTTTTGCTCTGTTTGAAATCTTTTGGTGTGCATTTATTAATATCTCAAATTAGTTGCATAAATTTGCTTTTGGGATAAATAAGTATTTGTTTCCCCCCAGGCCATGGAGTGACTGAAAATAGTTTTCTTAAGAGGATATAATTTGGGAAAATTCCTTTTGAAATCATTTGCTAAAAATAGATTTGGTATATATGGGTTTTCTCCTAAATTGGAATTGAGTTTAGCAGTGATTCAACATTTCTTACAGGAAAGCCTTGGTGTTGTATTGACTGAACTGTTGACAATTGTCTCGTGTCAGGCATCTGAGTTGTCCTCTTTAAGTATTCTAGAGTTTTTCGAGTGCTTCGGTTTGATTTTGTTTTTACCTATAATTGCACTCAAATTTCAATCAGTACATGATCAATGCACAATACAAATTTAAGTATCAAATTAAAGAGCTATGAAAATAAAGAGAGAAAGTTCATAGTTGAACTGATATCGCGAGTCCTCATGATTTTATAGGAATCTGCATTTTGGAGTTGTTGAATTGTTTTCCTCTTAGTTTGACTAAGATGTCTTTCAAGTTTCTCTGACGAACTCCTGTAAAAATCCCCACCTGACCATGCCTTGAATTTTATCTGATAAGACACGACATTTATCGGTTTCATGTCCATTTGCTTTATGGTACTCGTAGTAACTTCCTCCTTTATTTGGCCCTGGGGCACTCTGAACTTTTTGAGGCGCAATAAAATTCTTATTTCTTTTTTATCTTAGCATATATGTTGGAGAGGGGTTTGCTCAGGACTGCATAATTCATTTTAGAACTCTTTCTTTGACTTCCCTTCGGGTTTTCACTTTCCCTTGGCCTCTTGTCAAGGCGCCTAAAATTAGATTTCTCTTCCGTGGATTCTCGGTGGAATTCTTTCTTAGCATGGTGCATTTCGTCCAATCGAATAAACTTCTCAGCCCGGAGAAAGAAATATTGTAGATCTTTGCACCCATTGATATAAAGGTCTTTCCAGAATGGGGTTTGTTCAATTAACCTTGATCGAACTACCATAAGCTTTTCTCTATCAGTTGTACTTTCTACCCTTAATGCTTCTGCGTTGAATCTATTAAAATATTCGCCAAGTAGCTCCCCTGACTTTTGTCTGATGGTTGCTAGCAAGCTAAAGTCCATAGTTGTATCTCTGAATATAGAAAATTGAGCCACGAAGTCGCATGTAAATTGTTTCCAAGAATAGATAGTTCCCATTCGGTAACTCCTATACAATTTGATTGTTGCTCCTTGAAAAGTAATGGGAAAAAGTTTACAGCGAACTGCCTCTGGAGCATTGTATAAGTTCATCCAGTTTTCAAAGATAACAAGGTGATCATCTGGATCAGTTGTCCCATCATATTTTAGTGAAGGAATTTGAATGTGTGGGGGAAGATTTATTTTATTATTTCTTCGGAGAAGGGGGCCTTTTGCAGGGTAACATATTCGTCAGGATCATAAATTTCTTTTTCTCTAAGTGCATTAACCATTATATGGTGTAGGTTGTCATTTTGTTGGTCTCATTTCTGTAACTTCTCCTATTGTATTCTGGGATAAGGCTATTTGATTTATTTACCTGACTATCTCGGTTTAACTCTTGATCCACTATACCATTTGGAGGTTGAACTTCGTTCTCTATTTCCATAGTCCTTATTGATTCCCGGGTTGGGACTCTTTCTGAATACTCCTTTATTACCATCTTTTGTGGCCGCTGATTCTGAACCTTGATCATATTGCTTTCCAATTTTGTTAGGGTTGAAGGTTGCCCTACTTCTATTTTTCTTAAGTTAGGATTTGAGACCATGTGACCTTTATAGGTTGACTGTGATGTAGCCTCTTCGTTTGGATAGTTGCTACTATTTTTAGCTTTGTCCATACTCCTCTTTTAGTCAAGGATCTGTATATAATTGATCAGGGATGAAAGTTATCGGAGATCGGAGGTTTGAGCCCTCCTTCTAGCGCCAAAAATGTTAACAAGATTTCTTGTCAACACCCTAAAGTTATGTTAAGAATGATATATTTCTTCTTTGGAGAACAAAGGGTGCAATACCTTTAAGGATTGCCTTTCTAGTTAGCTTTGCTTATTGTTGAATCTTGGGTTGGACCTTTCGACGTCGTCGAAAGGTTTGGTCTTTGGATTAGGTAACCTTTTATCTTGTTGAAGGGTTAGGATGATAGCCCTCTCTTACGATTATGTAGAATATCAAACTCTTTGGTTGATATGTAGAAGCTTTCGACCTTGTCGAAAGGTTAGGTCGCTAATATGAAGTTGATTTGTTCCTTATCAAAAGGTATGGGAGCGGTGTCTTGTGGATTAAACCTTGCAAGTCCGGGTATTTATACTTAAAGAGCAGACTTTGACCTAGTCGAAGGGTTTAGGCCTCAAAGTTAATCACTTCTGAAGATTACCAGACTTTGACCTAGTCGAAATGTTTAGGTTGTAGAGTTAAGAACTTCAGAAGGTTGCAAAAGTTACTTGTAGCAGAGGTGTTATCGATCTTATTGACAAGGACCTTCCGATGGGGCTGAACCTGAAAATATGAGTTAATCCAATAAAGGTTTAAGCAAACGGTAAAGAAATTAACAAAGCAAGGGACTTCCCATTATATCTAAGAAAAAAGCTTCATTTTATTAATTTTCCCCAAATCACACTCAATTAAGGTTATAATACTTTGACTAAGAAGTTACAAGATTAGAGTGGGAGAATTCATATCCCCCAAAACGTGACCCCTTAGGTCTTATTTGTAGATGCAGGCGGCCCCCTTTCGACTCCATGCTCTCGACTGGGTCGGAAGGTTCCCCTTTTATATACAAATACAAACCTTTCAAGCTTGTCGAAAGGTTTGCCCCTCGTATGCCATTATGAACCTTTCGACCTTGTCGAAAGGTTTGTCTTCCTTATGCTTTCACGAACCTTTCGATCTTGTCGAAAGGTTGCCTTCTATATGCCATTCTGAACTCTTCGACTTTGTCGAAAGATTGGCTCTTCATATGTTGTTATAAACCCTTCGACCTTGTTGATAGGTTTGCTCCTCACTTGCCCTTATGAACCTTTCGGCCTTGTCGAAAGGTTGGTTCCTTTTGTCATGCTTTAGCAATTCCTTTATTCTCTCTTATCCTTTTGACTTTATTGGTTTTCGAGAATTGCCTTCTTCATTGTACCTTTCGACATTGTCGAAAGGTGTGCTGGAAGGATTTTGTCTTTTTGTTGTTGCTGCTTGAGATTAAGCTTCTCTTGCTTTGTTTCCTTTCGACCTTGTAGAAAGGGATTGCCTGATAACCTTTCGACGTTGTCGAAGGATTTGTTGTTGTGCTCTTTGACTTGAATGCTAATGCACTGATGTGCATGTAAATATGCATATTTTTACCACCATATTTAATCTATTTAAATTAAATAAATGATCATATTCGGTACTTTAACTTGTTTAAACCAAAATTCAAATTATTCAAATCGTCACATATTCATCTTCATCCAGGGGCAAAATGGTCAATTTTTGTGCATATATTATTTTGAGAATATTTAATTGGAAATTTCTATATTATTCTATAGAAATTTGGCTTCATATACAAGTGGTTTCATGAAGATATATGCATGCACAAAGAAGATACAAAGGAATGGAAATGGAAATAATTTAAAGTGATGATCATGGAGGACCCCACTTACCCACCTACCTTAATGTACACTTAGGAGCTAATGCACATGCTAAAAGGCCATTAAATCTTCATGCACACTTAATAGATGATTATATGATGCTAATAATTACTTTTCCACCACACTTCCTAAGGGGGTATTTTGGGCATTCCCTAAAAAAGTGGATTAGGGTTTCATACATGTATAAATATCCCTTATGCTTCATGTAATTCGCTCTTCTTTAGTCTCTTCTTTAGGCTCTCTTCTCTTTAGTTTTACCATAGAAATAAAATGAGAGTTTTCCTTCTTTTCATGGCTACTTAGCCATTTCTTTTATGTACTTTTCTTTTATGCAAGTTAATACATGTTCTTTTCTTTTCCTTGTTTATTTCCTTTCATGTTAGTAGTGTAGATTTATTTATTTATGCAAGTAGATTAGTTTTTCTTTTCATTTTGCTCCCTTTTTCTTCTTGTTTATTCCATGTTGTAAGCTACATTTGTTGATTTGATAAAAAATATGAGAGCCTAATCCCTTCAATTTAGGGGTAATGAAGCTCTCTAGTATGTAGATGCAACATTTTGATGTTTGTGTTCTCTTTTTGTGCTTCATGGAAAAATGATGTTTATGTAATTTTGTGTTTAGTATTGAGTTTGATAGCTTATGTTATTCAAAACAAATAGGCTATGCTTAGTCATATGAATCACAAATTGCCTCTTCATCTATATATGATTATGGCAAAGAAGTGAATGTTGAAATTAAAATTTGATGACCTATATTTCTAAACAATAGTTATAGGCCATGCTTAAAATAGATTTTGCTTTCAACTTTGTTGTCATATTTCATGAGAATTAAATGTGTATTAGTGGTTGTGTTATAGTTTGATGGTTTATATTGGGCTAATTAGTAGTACAAATATACCATACTTATGATAAGCACATCAACTAATCTCACTAATGACCAAAAGAGAGATCATAACTTCATTTTGTTGATTTATGTGATCTAGAGAGTAGAAATTACCTCTAAATTGTCTTAGCACTCTCATATTTTTATCAATTTTCTTTATTTAGTTTTTTTTACATTTTTAGCTAATCACACTTTCGACTTTGGTATAATTTGCTTGAATAGGAAATTTAAAATCAACAATTCCCTGCGGATCGACCCGTACTCGCCACGTACTAACAATTGTACGTCGTGCGCTTGCGGTTATTTTAATTTGAAATTTATCGGCAATTTTATAATCCGATAGAAAATTCGTTCGGTTATTTTCTAACTCGATAGACATTTAACTGTTCCGAACAAGTTTTTGGCGCCGTTGCCGGGGAGTTGATTCGATTTTAATTTTCTATTCTTCAAATTATTTTCGTTTGATTTTTGTGTGTTTTTATTTCATGCGTGTATTGCATGTAAAAAAAATTGTGTGTTTGTGTTGACATTTTGTTTGTGTGTTTGTTGTTGTTTTCTAGTTATTTTGTTCCTTTGCATTTCATATATATAAAAAAACATTCACAATTTCAAAACAAAAACAAAAATATTTTATTTCCATTTCATTTACAATTTGCATTTCATTTTACAATTTACATTTCATTTTACAATTTACATAAACAAAAGAAAAAAAAACATTGCATTGCCACTATTTGCTCTCTGCCTCTCTGTTTACTGCTCTATCCACCAGAACTACATCATACTCCTCCACCACCAGAAGCACTTGACCATACACAATATTCATTCCTCTGCCACTTCAAACTCCTCTCTGTCAAATTTCTACAGCCAAATAACCACCATCCACACCAGCCTTTACACAACATTTCACTGCTTCATACAACTTCACCAAACCACATTCAACACAAGTCTGCAGAGCTTCACAATCACCTTAACACTTATCCAAACAAAGTGCTCCTCCCCTTTGCAAATTGCTTACAGCAATCAAACTGCCCTGACAATCATCACCTTCCCAAACTTCTCTTGAATACCCGTTGTTCGAAGCAATTACCACCTCCAACATCACAACATACCACTATTGCCACTGTTTCAACTACTTCAACATTCATAACAACCACCATCCTCAAGTTCAACATTCACTTCATATTACAGTAGCTCAACATCAATATTTTCCCAGTTCAACAATGCAACTACAAGTATTTCAGCAGATCCCCATATCACATACTTTATGAAACACTTCTGCCAACTAACTACACTACCTTCTCCTCCCCAATAACAACACTTCACACTGCTATAACTTCTCTGTCGGCCATATAACACTTCAAACTGTGCCTGCATACATTTACAAATCACTTCTTACTGCCTTGCCATCACTCAACACTGTCATATTTCCTTTCTCTGTGCATATGCATAAAACAGTGCATGCCAAACAACTTCCAAACCAAGTCAATATGACCACCACATCATTTCTACAACACTTCCTCCCCACTGCAAACTATTCCATTTCCACCGCCAAACTACCATAGTTCAACCTACAAGCCAGACCATATCACAGGACTGCCACGACCATATCAACAAGCACAGACTCCAACCTTCCTTATCACCAACATTCAACAGCTCCACACACTCACCACATTCATACTCAACCATAAAAGTGCAGTACAACCCCTTCATTCACCCCTTGCAATCACCACTTACAAGTCCACACTTTCCCCTGCTTTTCAAACATCCAGTGCACTTTGCCTTGCCAAACCCAAACACAACACAGTCTCCATCACCACCAGACAATACTACCACTCAAATACCATACCAATACAACTGCATTCCACCTTCAATACAAAACTTCTCTATTGCACCTCCTCAAACCTACAATATCCCCTGCTTCACCAAACTTTTGCCACACTGCCAAAGTGCTACTACTTTACTCATTCAAACATCAACTTCACACTTACCTGAAATCTCAACCAAGCTTCGACATCTCTACATAAACTGCCATATCACAACTACACCATACTCAACCCACTTCATCCCACTGTCTTGACCAGCTACTACCGCCTGCAATAATCGCGACATCCACTAACCCATCTACCTGCCAACCTCTACGACATCACAACCGAACCCAATTCGAACCAAAAACAATATCCAACACCACGAATTCCACTTCGAGCCAAAACTACACAGCAAAGATCGCGGCCATCAACTCCTACTAACCCATCGCCTAAATCGAACTCGAAACTCGACTGCAACCCACTTCCTCTGCCATCGTCACCACGGACTCACCATTCACTTCACAACCCAATTCTTGAGACCTCCATCCACGATTTCCACAGACTCACAAACCCAATTCGAACCCTCTGCAACAATCGAATTTCAAAACGGGAGCGAACTTCAACACAGGATCGAATCTCAAATCGAGCTACGCGGTTGCAGATTTGAGAATATACGTAGTGTTTTGCGAAATTGAAGATTGAAAATTGACTGAATTTGGGTTGTGATTTTTTTTACTTATGAATGACTCTTGAATTTTGAGCAGCATAAGCTGTTTTCATTTGTTTATGTATTGGACCGGGTGGGCTGGTGGTGTTGTGTGGGTAACCTTAATTTTTTTTCTCCTTTTTTTCTTTTTTCCTTCCTTTCTTCTTGAATTTCTTTCTCTAAAAAAACAAAAAACAAAAACCAATTTGAATTTGTCTATCTTCCCCTTTATTTATTTTATTTCATTTAAACCAATTTGAATTTGTTTTAATCTTCATTTATTTCATTTTCACTTGTTTTGTTTTCGTTTTAGTTTGTTTTAAAGTCTATCTTAAAAAAAACCAATTGTATATACCGTGTTCATTTGTTTTGTTTACTTTGTTTCGTTTGTTTTGTCTTCCATTTGTTTTAATAAAAAAAAATTAAGTTTGAATTTGTTTTCTTTTAGTTTTAATTTATTTAAGTTCCATCCTTATATATATATATATAACTGTATATATTTCGCATTTAATTTCTTTTCAGGTTGCCAGAGCAGATAGGAGAAGTTGCTTGCTTCACTTAGCTTGCCAAAAAAATAACTGCTTGCTTGCTTATAAATTTTTTTGCTCTTTTAACCCCTATCTATTATTTTGCATTGTCGGTTGCTTGCATTTAAAAAAAAATCAAAACAAAAAAAAAACCATTTGTAGTTGCATTGTTAATACACGTTTAATTTCAGTTTTGCATTTCACTCTAGAATTTTTAATAACGGTTAGACATCAATAACGCTTAATTGTATATTGACAATTTGTCCTCTTTCGACAATTTAATTTCTTGGTGTCTAGGCTACGGCAGAGCAATAACCATTTATAAATATTACGGTGATTCGTAAATATTATAGTGGTTGATCCTCTGAAGGTACTTAAACCTTCGGCTGCATTGCTACGGTGATTCGTGGTGCACCGAGAACCCGTGTCCGTTACTTGGCCAAGAACTATCTTGTTGATTTAAGACAAAGTGTGATTATACAATTTTGGGTTAACTTAGGATAGAAAGTCTATAATTAACCTTTGCATTTATTTAGTTGCATTAGTTCATGCATATTTAAAAAAAAAAATCAAAATCCAAAACTAAAAAAATTATAAATATTTCTTAACTTAGTATTTTTTTAAAATCCTTTCTTTTGAAATTTATTTTTCAATCAAAAAAAAAAACTGAGTTAGTTTATTCTTATAAAAAAAACAATATATATATATATATAACCTTTTCGAAAAAAAAGCCAAAAAAAAATTGAAAAACCAAAAACAAAACAAAAATCAATTTTCCATTTTGAAAAATAAATTATATTTGTAAATATTTTTTCTTTATAAAAAAAACCCAAAAACATTCGTGAAAATGTCCAAATTTCCATTTTCACATGAATTTTATGATAGTTGTGAAAATCAATATAATCCATATAATTTCACACCAAATTCTTATGGATATTTCAACAACAACTATTGTGTAAACAATTCGAATTTCGAACCACAAAATTTTCAAAATGATGAACAACCCTCAACTCTTGAAAATAGCATTTCATCTTTACTTGAATTCTCTACACAACAAAATCAAAGTATAAATGATTTGTGTAATAACTCGAGTCAAGGATTTCAAAATTTGAATTCAATTCAAAATTCAAACGATTTCGATTATAACCCATGCCAATTCAATTTCGAACTCCAAAATGAATTTCAAACTCAAAATGAAAATGGAAACAACTTTTCAAACGAATTTGGCAATGAGAATAATCTTAACCATGTTACGATTGAAAATCTTTGTTCTCAACATTTCAAAGTGAAAACCCTCATGCTAATAACTATAAATTGGATTTTGTTGAGCAAATGAACGAAATTTACAATGATCACATGGATTCATTGTTTGAAACATATATGAAACAATGTGAAAAACAAAATCAAATTCCTAAGTGTGACGAGTTAAGTAATAATCCATCTTTTACCAAAATTGACGATTTTAAAATAACAACTTTTGAAATTGAAATCGAGAATCTTAATGAAGTTGTTGAAAATTCGGTAATTGAGTTGGATTTCAATTCTTTTGAGAGTGAGAAACTCGATTTAAGATTCGATTTTCCTTTTCCCGATTTTGAAATTTTGAACACAACAACTTTGGATTTTGAACTTGACACATGTAATAAAGTTGTTGATAATTCAATAAAGGAAGACGAATTCAATGAACACGATTTCTTTAGGCTTTTCGAAAATGATTTGTTAAATTCTGAAGGGGAAGATTTGAATCACCATTTCCATTTTGAAATCAATAATTTTGAAAATTTTGTTGATGATGAGCTTAAATTTCAATTTGGTGAAAATAAACTTGAATTTCAATCAATTGTTTTATCAACCCCAACAATCATTGAAAATAAAACAAATCATATGATTTTCAATAAAACGACATTCGTTTTTCCGAATCCACATTCAACTCCGAAATCTTTTATAGTTTGGTTTTTTGAGTGTAAGCCGTGTCTCGTATACTTGACGAGACAAATGAATCAGTTTTTGGAAGACCGTTTCATTTACTCTTTGACGATGTACTTTCTAATCTCGTGTAAATACCGTTCACCTTCATGTAAATATAGGTCATCATTTTATTTTTGTTTTATTTTTCTCCTTCCACTTAGGTTGACTGTGGGGACACAGTCAAAATCAAGTGTGGGGGGGGGGAGTCTCATCTTCATTTTTTATTCTTCATAGTTTATTTTTACATTTTCTTTTCAAAACTCAAAAAGAAAAATATTTAAAAAAATCCCAAAAATGCACCTCATGGTTGATTTGGATGCTTGTCTTTGATGTTATCGAAACCAAACCTCCTTTTTCCTTGAGTGACTTGGAGCACTGCAACCTTCTGCCAATAGGTGTTTAGCTCTTTCCTAATGGACGAAAGTGGCTCCAACTGTTTCGAAAAGCTATGTATGCTTTTGAAAGGGGATGATTTCTTGGAAAACTTCTCCAACGTGCATATAATGAGTCAGAACCAAATGCCTTGTGTGGTTTGGGATATATGGACTTCGAAAGATAGCCTTCAACCTCGTCGAAAGCTCCTTGTCGGAAGCTATGATTAACCAGACCAACTTGATGCCTTCTGATCTTTTTCAATGCTCTTGTGTTCCTTCTTTCATACTTTTATTCCTAAGAATATTTTATGGATAACACACAATAAATCAAACAATAAGGTAAAACATACCATTAAACAAGTCAGGATAAGTATCTCTAATCCTGCTCTCAACCTCCCAAGTACAGTTCCAATCATCGTTGCTCCACTGGACTTTGACCAATCTGACTGTCTTGGTTCTAAGCCTCTTCTCATCTCTCGCAACAATACGAATAGGCTTCCTCACTATAGTACTACTAAGTCCTCTAGCATAATCGGTGCAATAGTAGTCTCCGGGTCACTAACACACTTTCAGAGATGAGAAATATGGAAAACATTGTAGACTCCTGCCAAACTGCTCGGTAACTCATCTCTATATGCGAGTTTTCTGATCCTCTCAACAATAGGAAAAGGTCCAACGAATCTCGGTGCCAACTTCCCCGATTTTCCAAACCTAATCACCCTCTTCATCGGTGACACTTTGACAAAAACATGATCTCCAACTGATAACTCTAGATCTTTCTGTCTCTTATCTGCATAACTTTTCTGCCTGGACTGAGCCTCCTTCATTCTAGCCCGAATGACCTCAATCTTTTCTACAGCTTCTCTGAATAAATCTGGACCAAGAAACAACCTAACTCTACTCTTTCCTAACTCTACTCTTTAGCCAACATACGGGAGATTTGCATGGCCTTCCATGCAAAGCTTCAAAACGGTGTCATCCCAATACTAGTCTGATAACTGTTGTTATACGAAAATTCGACTAAATGCAAATGGTCCTCCCATGATCCCCTAAAATCTAATACAAAAGCTCTTAATAAGCCTTCCAAGATTTTGTTAACTCTCTCTGTTTGCCCATATGTCTGTGGATGGTAAGCGGTACTGATCTTGAGCTTGGTTCCCAAAATTTACTACAGACTCTTCCAGAACTCGCTAGTGAACAAAGGATCTCTATCACTAACTACGCTACTAGGAATTCCATGCAGTCTAACCATATTCTTCATAAACAACTTTGCCAAAACATGTGCCGTATTGGTTGACCTAACTGTAATGAAATGGGCACTCATGGTCAATCTGTCCACTATGACCCATATACTATCATTTCCCCTATTCGACCTTGACAACCCGTCAATAAAATCCATGGAGATGGAATCCCACTTCCATACTAGAATATCCAATGGCTGAAGCCACCCACTTGGTTTTTGGTGTTCGGCCTTTGTCTGCTGGCAAATCATGCACTGCTTCACACATAACCAAATATCCCGCTTCATACCTTCCTAGAAGAAAATCCTCTTCATATCCCGATACATCTTAGTACCTCCTAGGTGAATAGAGAACTTTAAACGATGGCATTCCTCTAAGCTTCTTTCCTTATGTTTCCTATACTTGGAACATATAATCTTTCTTTCTTTCTCAATCTCTCATTCTGGTCAATACTGAAATCTTTCAAGTCATCGCTCTTGGTTCCATCTTTTACCTTCCTAATTCGTTCAGCTAATATTGGATCCTCTTCCTGCTTAGCAATCCTCTCGATCATTATTGATCAAACTTCCAAATAAGATAATACAACTGTATCTCCACTAGACCCAGCTTCGGATCTCCACTGCACTCTGCAATCTACCAATGCTTCCAAATCCTTCCATTCAGCAATTATCGCCAAAATTGCATTCTGATGTTTCCTGTTAAGTGCATCTACAACCTTGTTGCCTTTCCCCGATGTATACTCAATCCCAAAATCATAAGCGACAATAAATTATAACCACCTCTGTTGTCTCATGTTCATCTCTTTCTATGAGAACAAATACTTCAGCGACTTATGATCTGTATATAATTCAAACCTTTTCTCAAAGGTAATGTCTCCACACCTTCAAAGCAAAAATAACTGCAGCCAATTCTAAATCATGTGTCGAATATCTGATCTCATGCGGTCTAAGCTATCTAGAAGCATAGGCAATCAATTTATCCCTCTGCATCAGCACAACTCCTAGTCCTGTTCTACATGCATCGGTATAAACTACCAAATCTTGATTCCCTTCCGGAACAACCAACACAGGTGCATGGGTCAATAAGTGTTTCAAAATCTGGAATGCTTCCTCACACGTATCATTCCACACAAACTTCACATCCTTTCATGTTAACTTGGTCATCGGTGCTGCTATCCGTGAAAAATCCTTAATGAACCTCTGATAATAGCCAGCCAACCCAAGGAAACTCTTTATCTCTGTCACTGTCTCTGGTCTCTTCCAACTATTCACTGCTTCAATCTTAGTCGGATCTACTGATAACCCTTCCTCGGAGACTACATGACCAAGAAACTTCACTTCTTTTTCCAGAAGTGACGCTTTGAAAACTTTGCCTTCAGTTGATACTGCCTCAGCGTCTCAAGCACTACTCTAAGATGAACTTCATGCTCTTTTTCATCCTTAGAGTAAATCAACATATCATCAATGAATACCAACACGAACCTATCCAAGTGCTCTCGGAAAACTCGATTCATCAAAATCCACAAAGAAAGATAGCGCATTAGTCAATCCGAATGGTATAACTAACCATTCATACGACCCATATCTGGTCCTAAACATCGTCAAAGGTATACTATCCTATGCTACCCTGAGCTGATGGAAACTTATCGCTAAATCCAACTATGAAAATGCTTTGGCTCCACTCAACTGGTCGAACAAATTGTCAATCCTTGGCAATGGATATTAATTCTTTATTGTCCTCTCATTCAACTTATGATAATCGATACATAGCCTTAACAATCCGTCCGGCTTCTTAGCAAACACTATGGCTGCTCCCCAAGGTGAACTACTTGGCCTAATAAAGTTCTTGCCTTCTAAATCCACCAACTGCACCTTTAACTCCCTCATCTCTATAGGGGTCATCCTGCTTGGCGGTCCACCCACTAGTCCTGACCCTGGAACCAAATCTATCTGAAATTCAATGGCTTGTTTCGGCGGTAATCCAACTACAGGCTCAAAAACATCTGTGAATTCTCTAACCACGAAACTCGACCGATCTTCCGATTCGATAGCACCCAACAAAGCATACATCTCACTGCAAGTACGGTATAAACTATCCAATCACTACAATCTGGGTGTCTACGCGATATTTTCCTATCCTGGCAAAATATCCTAGCATCGTACTCACTCAACCAATCCATACCAAGAATGATTCTGAACCCCACAAAATCAAACACATGCAAACTGCAAACAAACTTATGACCTAACAGATCAAACTCTAACTGGTCACGTCTTAACCCTAGAGTTTCATACCCTCCTATTAGATTCGCAACCCATAAGGAAGTAACTAAATATGTGAGTTCTAGGTTAAGCTTATCTATTAAACATCTAGATATAAAAGAATGAGATGCACCAGTATCAAATAGAATGTTAACAGACATACCATGAATCTGAAGCGTACCTCCCAAAACAGCCTTCCCCTTTTCCTGAGCTGTTGGCTTTGAAGTAGCTGGCTCCAATGCATACACTTTGCCCTTTCCATCCTTAGCGGGCTCCTTGCACTGGCTTATATAGTGGCCTATCTGGTCATAGTTAAAACACACAACAATCTTCCTCCCAGCCACTTCCTTTGCCTTTCTAGCACGACACTCTAGCAAAATACCCCTTCTTGTCGCACTTGAAGCAAACAATCTCAGACTTTCCCTTCTTAGCTGCTCCACCTTTCCGAGCGCCTTTCTTAGGAAAAGAACTTCCTCTTCTGATTCTGCCTAACCTGGACTTCTTTAGCCTTACTATTTTCTAAAGAACCAAGCAACTCCTCATGCCTTAAGGCCATCTCCACAACAAAATCAGAAGGATCTCTAATATGAGGTAATGTAGCCCTATCTAACTCAGGCTTCAACCCCTTGATAAACTTTTCATTTCTCTTCACGACCCACTGAAGCATACCCATACCTGGCCAACTCCTCGAACCTCCTAGCATATTCCAGAACAGACATCTCTTCCTACTTTATTCAGCAAACTTTCTAATCAGAGCTGACTGTGCCATTGCAGACATGAACCTCTCCTGGAACCTTCCTTTGAAATCTTCCCAGGTCATAGTCTCCTCATCCACTGCCACAATCCCACTATTCCACCAGAATAAAGCAGCTCCCTGAAGTTGTCTAGATGCCAACTTCCTCTTCTGCTCATCATGAGCCCCAGATCTACAAAAATCCTTTTGCAGTGCAACAACCAATTCTCTACCTCAATAGCATCCTCCATTCTAACGAATGGCTTCCCTCCAAGCTTGGTGTAATCTCCACTCAGCTTAACATAATGGTTAACTACCAGAACTTTCGGAACCCCTGATCCTATAGCATTTCCTCCTAACACTCCAGCTGCAACTCCCGCTTGCACCATATTCCTAAAAAAATTGATACATAACTTCCATTCCAACTTGCGGGACTTTAGCACCCACATTCTATGCTTGTGCCTGACCTTGACCTCTTCTCATATTAGGCCTGGCATTCCCATTGGTGCCTTCCCCTCCTAGGTTAACTCTTCCTCTTCTTCCTTCCATATCTGTATTCAAACCTCGTGAGATACATAAAATAACTTAACAAGGATAGGAGACTAGAGATAAAGCGTATACTTATATATAGAAAATACAAGTATGTTACTATAGTGTTATCCCATACCCCAATATTACTCTAATTCCTTAGGATTATGTTTTAAAAACCATTTTTAGTTTAAAGTTTTTCATAAACCATTCTCTGATACCAAACTGTAACATCCTGTATTTGGAGGCCAAAAGCTAAGCGCTACATATGCTACAGTCATCTATAGTATTAATTTCTTTTGTAATGGTAATGGTATCCATAACATTAGAAGCACTTGAATATGAAAAAAATCACAGATTTCGAAAAAACAACTTTTAACTGCTTACATTTCAAAACAAATTCATATCCAATTTACATAATCCCATATCGTTTCCCAAGTAAAGATTAATTATAATCATTACAAAATACGCCAAGAGCGACATATGACGATGCCCCCTTAGTTGATTAGAGAAATATAGTCATATCTGACTTAATATACATAGCGAAAAATAAGCAGAATAATCTGGGTTCCTAATTAGCTATCCATCAGCCACCTGCTCATCTTCGGAAGCTTTATTCTCCAAAAGAATAAAACCTGAAAATCTTAACCCTCAGCTTATTCAAATCAATTTTGAGCACCCGAGAGTTCAAGGGGAAACAAAAACTTCGAGTCAAACATAAAGCCTAATGTGAATAATTCTATTACATCTCGGTTTACTAATATTAAGTGAGACCACGCCACTTAGTGGAACGGGTTTCCCCTCACTACTATCATTTTCAAAACATATATTTTACAAATCCTTTTCCGCAACCAAACTGGTTAATCAAACTGATTATATCAAAATAGCAATATCCTTTATGCTAATAAATGGACTATCTGTCCGTAAAACAGGTTATATGTGAACTATTTGCCCACAACATAATAGCAAGGTCCGTTATGCTAACAAAAGGACTATTTGTCCGTAAAAGAATAGCAAGATCTGTTATGCTAACATATGGACTAATTGTCCATAAAACTGGGCTGACTGCCTGTAAACTTGACTAACTGTCCGGATTAAAATGGACTAACTGTCTGAATCATTTTCTTAGGGTTAACTACCCTTTAAATTTTCCTTGAAAACCTTTTCAAAATGATTTAGTCCTTCAAATCATATATATATAGGGAAAATATATCTTTAGCTTTACTCTAAGCCATTTTTCCATGATATATATACTTTACTCAAAATAATGTTGATGAATTTTAATAAGGATTAGCTATCCTTCCAAAACAAGTTAAACCCGTTTTAACTTGAAAACACTTAGGCTTTATTTCCTATTTAATACATTCGAAACCTTTATTTAAAACTTTAAACAACGCCTTTCGAAACCATTGAAGGTAACACCTTCGAGACCATTAAATATTGTCTTTCGAAAACATTGGAAAAACCTTTCCTTTCTTTTCTCCGAAAGTTTCAAAATATCAGACATCCTCTTTTAAAACCTTTTAAATATTTCCTTTCGAAAACATAGGAAAAATCCTTCCTTTCAACCCTTTCGAAACCCTGGGGAACCACTGTTCGAACTGGACTAGCCCATAGCGAAAGTTATGGGTGAATTTTAATTTTTTTACCCTATTGGATCTTTTATTGGGCCTATGAAGTCTAACTGAATTAGAACATTTCTAAATTTCATTTAAATAAAAACATTTATTTTATTTAAATTCAAATATATTAAGATATGAAATTAATTTTATTTGATTTAGTTTATACATAAATGTATCATATACATATATGTGTGAGTGCATGTGTAACATAATAATCCGTGAAAGGTATAAAATGCCCATATGTAGATGTTGGGATTTACATCGCAATAGACATATTAGCTCATTTTGTATGTCATGTATGCTGTCCAAATATGTGCATGTATATGTGTTACGAAATACACACACACACATATGTATGTATAAATATATTATATATAATATATGAACATAAAACATTTATATATAGATAAATATATATATAGAAAGTGAGAGAACAATTATTAAAAATTATTTATAATTCAAAATTAACTCAGTTTTGCAAACATAATAATTTTAGTATTTTAGTTTGTATATATTATGAATAAAATAATGTTTTCATCCATAAATAATTAACAAAAAATAATCTATTGATGAAAATTAAAATTTTACAATTTTCAAAAATCTAGGATCATAAAATAGAACTTAGGAAAAATCTGGAGATTTTTCAAAGTTGAAATATTATATTTTAAAAACAAATACATTGATTTCGGAAATGATTATTTAATATAAAATAATATATTATTATAAATTCAAATTTTCAATTCATAAATTCTAGAATCATGAATGAAAGGTTACAAAATTTTTTGAAGCTTTTACAATTAAATTATTATTTTTAATAAATCATAAACAGTTTTTCCAAAATAATACTAATTATTAAAATAATAAACTTTATTGAAAAATTCCTAATTTTTTTCTATACGTTTTTGGAATGATATAATATTTTTAAAAATATAAAATTGAATTTCTAATGTAATAATTATTTTATATATAATTAACAATTAAAAATTCAATAAATGTTAATTTAAAAATATGAATATATGTATGATAATTAATTTTTGAATTTGTAAATTCATAGTATATATAAATAGGTGTACTAAATTTTTTAAATCATTCATATATATATCTTATATATGCATATATGCGATTATGAGAGAGAAATATACACTAATATATATATATATATACATACATACATATATATATGTACATACATACATACATATATATATATATATATCTATGTGTGTGAATTTATTAATAAATATATATAAAACAATTATTAATGACAAAAATTGATTTTCTACAGTAAACAACATTGGTCTATACATAAATCAAATAGTATAATAAACAAATTATGCACATAACCAAACTGATTTGTGACAACCACATCTACATACAAAATCTCACCTAACTAAACATGTAGTAGCATTATATTAAAACAGATATGAAATCGCTCATTATAGGATCATAGAATATAATTTAATTACTGTAATATGAATTAAAATTACCAATTTAATGATGCCTTTGAATCCACGTTGAAGTAATTGCTCCCCTTCCTTTTACTGTTCTTGATTCGTCAGATTGCAAGTCCGGAATCACCGACCTCTAACTATCGAATAGTATTATTTTAATTTGAAATATATTTGAGAATTTTGAAGTGGATTGAGAGTTATGTTTTAATCAGCAATGTATAAGGTAATGGCGGCAAAAAAAGGTTAGTCATTATTTTAGATATATATATATATATATATATATATATGTGTGTGTGTGTGTGTGTGTGTGTGTGTGTGTGTGTATGTGTGTGTGTGTGTAGGGTTGTATTAGAGAGAAACGAGGAAAACCTTTTTACCCATTCTCACTTGATCCCAACCCATTATCTCCAAGCCAATTCCCTATGTTTTAGCCACCCCTAGACCTTCCCAAAACCAAAATTTTGCAACCCTAATGATGGACCTTAAACCCATCTAAGCCAAATCCAAAATACTATGCAATTAAATCTAATTTAATCGCTTGTCGATATTGTATATCGATCGATATATTTATAACCGTAATAAATATATATAACATTATTTATTTCTCAAATCATATTCAAATTTTATAATTAATACTTCATAAATATTAAATAATTTAATTAATTTATAACAATTATAAACTAATTAAATCGTTCGGTCTTAAGGAAATTCATCATTTCAGCTGTGTAACTCTTGGGTAAAAATTTGGTCAATGATTAACATCGAACTATTCTAATGTTAACATTCACACATCACTTAGCAGGTGGTGTGACATTATGGCCAAATTTATTGCTTACTCATTTTCGGTAAAAATCCAATTTTAGTTTAATAAGCATTATCCGGTTGTGACATTCGTTTACACCAATTCTCTTCGTCAAAACAATATCACTTTGGACTTATGGAATTTGGTAATGTTCAAAATTCCAACCTCATCCACATTCAACTTTATAGTCCAAATACAAAGTCCTTGGTTCAATAATAACAATTATTAGTAAGCGAAATGCTCTGACCAGAGACTTTGATTTTGAGTTGACTTGAGTTGACTATGATACTAACCGCACATAACTGAGGAGACGAATCCTCTCTTGAATAGTGCTTCACTTCCAATACTTCCACTCGACCCAACTATAGTCACTTGATGGATGTTATGCCATGATTTGGCTATAATCAAAGCGGAGCTTTCATATTGCAGATCCACAGTATTCTCACATCGAGCGAACTGTGTAAATCAGTCACATCGATATTTTCTGTTTGACCTTAGTTATATTAACCAACAGAAAACTATCGAGTGAGTCATTCCATAGTTATCCAATAACTATTAGTACGAAAACCCAAGGTGCCCCAACAGTCATGAGTAATACATTGCCCAACATTTGGAGAGCGTTACGTACTCCAGTCTCAACGGATACATCGATATCCAATCTCGATGCATCTTGACTAGGGACATTTAAAATGGTATATTTGTTTCGTTGTGATAAATTACTCACGGTTATAGCACTTTGTAACTACTATCACAAAATATACCACTTATGGATTTTAATATTAAATATAATTTTAATTAAGTTAATTAATTAATATAATCACATTATATCAAGTATATAATAGGAAGAAAATACCTTTTATTTCGAACAAGGTTGGTCAACGAGTTAGACATATGTAACAAATTACATAATTGCCCCAAGGGCATACCCCTAACTCTATGAATCTCTCACTTGCACTTGGATCAATTATGAAATCTAATTCCAACTTCTCAAATCAGTTTTCTCAAAACCAATTAGGTCAGCCCCTTAGTGAATGGATATGCTATTATGTTTTAATTATCTACTTTGACGATTAACTCTCTCTGACACAAATAAACTGCCTTTATCATGTGGAACGATTCGAAGTATGTCTTTCGACTTCTAGTGAGCTTTAAGTTCTATCATGACCAATTTCATGACATTGTTATCTTATAACAATATTATGGGATTCTCAACATTTGGAATCACCTTTGGTTCAATTATAAATTTGTGCATTTATATCTATATACATTCGTTTATCGTAGCGCTATTCAAGTTAATGTTCTCAACATTTCGATGAATCGACCACAATCACATTTATTTTGAAACATTGTCAAATTAAAATTAACTTGAATTTTATCATTGACATGTTATACTCAATATAACTTATAAAAGTTTGTGTCTGAACGTTCCATCATAATGAGTTTGTTGTTTCTACAAATAATTCTCTAGTATTTCATAAATATGCGAGAACACCTCAAATAACCATTTAGTGATATCAATTTGGATTTTATATTTGCTCCATGTATCAAATACATAAACAAAACACAATATCATACACAACATTAGCTGTATGATAATTCCAATTGCTAATGCATAAGGAATCCAACTTACATGTTCTCTTTTTAATAGGGTGCTCTTGTATATTGTTATGGGACAATCCCTATATCTTTTATACTCACCATAAAAGACATCATTTACAATCCAAAATTGAGTATTAAAACAATTAAAGTTGATTTTAATACAAGCATATTGTTAAAATCAACAATGTATTGTTTACTTATAGTTTAGAAATATCAATGTCCCTTTTAACGTTTTTTCTTATGAACACATGCTTCCTCTGCACTTTGACTGAAAATCAAACTATTTGATATTTCTATCAAAATAATTATTCAATCTTGATGCTTATAAAATGATACATTCGTATCATTTCTTGGATCATATCCAAATACTCACAAACCCAATATCGCTTCCACTGACTTCGAGGCATTTTTGGTTAATATGTGTAAACGGCTTACTCTAAATCATTATTTAGAATTTTCTATTTCAATACACAAGTACAAAACACTATCGAGCGATAATTTTGTGAGTAAATCTAAATTAACTTGAGCATGTTGAATACCGAATCTGTTATGCTAATTTCAACAATTGAAATTTGCGATATTATTCTTGTCAACATTGCTCATTTAATTCCAACCACATTAGTCTTTCCAATAAAGACACAATCTCAACCGATGGATCACATCTCTTTGGTTACGACCACCAAAATCATATTTTGATAGCGTACGTGGAATTCTTTCAGATTTGCGCATCATACCATTTAGAGTCAAAAATCTTAATGGTTTAATTGAACAACCGAAGGGAATGTATATTTTCGACATTAATAAGAAACTCATAGTTTCTCTTCGATGTACGAGAATACTTATTAGACATTCTAATGCTATGTGTTCATTTAGGTTGGTTAATTTCACTTCATCTTATATAATCAGTTCTACCTTTGGATCGGATCCAATTCCAATTAACTACCAAAAATTTCTCAAAGAAATTCCTTCACAATGAAGTTGATATATCTTGAAACAACAATTGTTTCTTAGTGCAAATAGAATAAGGATTCATAAACGCTTTATGAACCTTTTTATTTATAAAACTGAATTCAGTTTACAAAAAATATGTTTAAAACATAAATATGTCATTTGATGACAGACCTTACCAAAAAACTTTTTGGAGATTCATACAAGATCCCTCATGAACAATTATTACGTGCAATCTTTCGACTCACACAACCTGCCAACTCCTTGGCCTAGGATATGTTGGGATTTATTACAAACCCTTATCTTGTATGATTTCGTAAACTGTTGTGTAGATGAAATAATATCAACCTTATGTACTACTCCTAAGTACATGACATTATAGAAAGAAACTAACTCAACTTCGCTCACAATTAATCGTAAATTGTCTAACAGTGTCCGATTATTCCTTATCGATGCATCATTATGTATCACATGGATGAGTGATTTTGAGATTGAATCTATATTCATTTTTAGGTACATTTGGAACTCTTTCCAATATACTCACTTATTCGACCAAATCAAATCATTTTATTCTGTAGCATGTTATTTTATTTACTTTTCTTTTATATTCTATGATTTTTTCATAAACTTACTACATGTGTATCCAATTCACATGTACATGTTGGTAATAAATCATCGATGAATATAACAAAGTATGTGGAACCCTTTTGGTATTAATAGACTTGTGATTTCATAAATCAATACGTATTAATTCAAAGAGTTCATCAACTTTTATGATGATCCCACTGAATGGGTGCATAGCCATTAATTGTTTGAGATATAATTAACCTATATCATATGATTCATAATCATATAGTAAAATTATTTCTCAAAACTACGGTTTAGTCTATAATTCCAAAACAACTGTAAATAATATTAAATACATATGTATTTTTTGTTGCATCACTTTTACTATGAAAACAAATTTCATAATATAGTTCTACTTCATAATCAATATTCATACTACTGATATTGAAATATAGTTATATCAATTTTTCAGTCAATACCAAAAATAAACATTATTTCACAAATAATGTTCGGTACATTTTATGAAAACAATTTTCATAATTTGATGCAATCATTAGGTGCTATATGACATGCTCCCACTATTTCCGCCATTACTATATTAGCGTACTAAATTTAGAGGTCCACCATTCACTTAATATTGTTAATATAGTTTACTTATTTCATATGCTGCAACTAGTTTACAGTGGAGAGTTCTTTGATCAAATATCTTGAACTCAAAGAAATAAATGTTATAGAAAACAATTTTCTATATGAAAATACATTTCGGAATAAAAATCATATTTCATATTCCAATATTAAGTATCAATTATTATTACAATTCTTGTTTCCAATGTTTCTCTATGAAGCAGAAGTGACTATTCATTCTCTTCATTACATCTATTCTTATACATTCGTTTTTCTTTCAAATGGTCAACTTATTCAAAAGAAAACCTTACTACAATATCATAACAAACCTTTTACAAAAGCGCATTTGATTATTCTTAACATTTAAGACATCAAATATGTTGCACTTTATGTAGACCGATCAAGATGACATTTCAACAATCGAGTTCTTAGATGTATCTCGTAGTTTATGGTCTTGTGTTACATTAACACAATATGATCCTTTTGAAATCATTCAAGTTGAATACATAATCTTAAAATACTATTTATTGGCTTACTTCGAATGAACTAACTTCATCGAAATATTGTACCCCAAAAACTATGATTGTTCACCATATAACATTTATATGTGAAAGTACATGATCAAATATCCATAGTCTTGAATTGCATTTAGAGTTCAAAAACTCATGAAATGCAATAAACGGTCTAAACCAAATAAACATATAAGTGACCAACTTATGAATGTATTAAGTAGTTGAAATCAGGCACTTGCATGGGTATAGAAACATTATATAACATGTAATTAGAATTAATAGTAAGTATATATTACATTTCTATTTGTCAACTTTCAATTCAGTTTGTATATATGTGTTAATTGACAAACATTTTATCAATCATATTAAATGCACAAATTTATCATTGTAGATAATTATAACATCATATAGCATATTTTCTTACAATATTAGAAAGGTTAAATGTTACCATTTCATTTTTCTAATAAGGCTCTCACAGGTCTTTTATGTTTCTCCAAACCCTAAGATGAAACATAGAAGTCTTACAACTTCACTAGTGGGTGTTAGGACTCGTTTGTTTTGGTATTCTGACCTTGAGTTTGCTCAACAAATCATAGCCCCACAAACGATGGATAACTCCTTATCAGTTGTATCACATACAACTCCTAACCCATTTTCCTTGTTCTAATCTCATTTCGACCTTGAGTTTGCTCAACAAATCGAAAGAGATTATTCACTCATACCTACCATATCATGATGGCCTAAGTATAGTATATGTACCTTGAGTTTGCTCAACAAATACATATAGTTATCTTACCTCATCTGTCAATATATTAATAATACTACGCACAACATCCCCAGCTTGAGTTTGCTCAACAACTAAGGAGTATGTAAGTAATTTATTAATATATATATATGGTAGAGGATGACATTATATTGAAGATTCATAATCTTCAATATATACATTGAGTTATATCGACTTATAGAATAATATATTTCTTATGAAATACCCCAACGATTCAAGTGTCAGACACATCAGAAATCACAGTATATGTACATTTACATATGTATTTATTTCTCAAGTCTATTTGGATTTCTTTAATGTTCCACATTCAGTTCTACACATATCATATAAGTTTTATTGTTATATAACTTTTATATTTCATATTACTTATATGATAGTCTTACGTATAATATATCATTAATTAAATCTTATCTAGTTAATTTTAATCAATTAACTCTTTAATTAATTTTAAATTAGTATTCCAATATAACTTTTATATTGGACATATCTACTATAACATTTATAGTGTATATTATAACCTTTATAGTGTAACACACATATATCATATATATGTGTATTTTATTTAATTAATTAACCTTTAATTAATTTATTCAATTAAATAATTTTTATTAAAATTTATTAATTTCAAAATTTATCTTGTATACAAATATGTATACTTATATTATCTTAAACATTTTAAAATAACATAACATATATCAACATATATAATACATGCATATATGTAATAATTAATTAACATATTTAATTAATTTATTTTATTAATCTTATTAATAAATTTAAAATTTGAAATTATTATAAAAATATTTTCAAACATTTTGAAAATATCAATATCCTTTCAAACATTTTGAAAACTTATGTAGTATTATGATTTTATAATAAACATGTTTTATTTTAAATTTAACTATTAAATTTAAAATCTTTAACATTAATTTTCAAAACGATTTTGAAAATTAGCCCAAGGCCCAAATTAAGTTGGGCCTTTTCTATTAGGAGCAACCTTTAGGCTCACTTCAGCTTTCGGGCCAGGCCGGTAACCAAGTAGGACAGGGTACTTGATTACCCAATTCCAATCCTAGACATTACCTTTCTAGACACCATAATAATTGGGCAAGCTTAATTAGTTAGCCCTAATATGACTAAATTAGACCGCATAGGCTATTGGGCTCTGATACCATTGTTGGAACTAGACCAGCCTACAAGAAAAGTTATGGGTGAATTTCAAAATTTTACCCTATTGGATCTTTATTGGACCTATGAAGTCTAACCGGATTAAAACATTTCTAAATTTCATTTAAATAAAATCATTTATTTTATTTAAATTCAAATATATTAAGATATGAAATTAATTTTATTTGATTTAGTTTATACGTAAACGTATCATATACATATATATGTGAGTGCATGTGTTGGGCGAATTCTCCCCACCAGTCCAACCATAACCGAACCAACAGGTCTCCTAACCCCTGCCGAACCGAACCATGTCCCAGCCGAACCAACACTCCTCCAACTATTGCCGAACCAACCTACCGGACTATACAACCGGACCAAGTGCCACCGGACCAAATGCTACTGGACCAAACCACGCCTCCACCACCGAATCAACCATCACCGGACCAAGTGCAACCGGACCAAGAAGCCGACCGAACCAACTCTGCCAGGCCAGACTGCATCAGCCCAGGTCCACCAGTAGCTATATACAACCAAGACCCCTGCCCCCAGCCTCACTCTATAAATAGAGGGGCAGGGGTACAACAATGAGAGACAAGTTTGAGAGCTCAAGCACGGATAGAACTTTCAAATAACTTTCATATACTTGTATCAAAGCTTTGTACTTGTAATTTTAACAGTAAAGGAGAATAACATATAAAGTGGACGTAGGCACATTCTGGCCGAACCATTATAAATCTGCGTGTCTTTTACAGTTCAGTCCCTGCTTTACATATATTTTCATAAATCACCCAGATCACAAGAATAACATAAAATCAACTAAATCATACGACTTGGAGGTGTTTGCCCATTTTTTGTGCAAACATTTTTGGTGCTTTCACTGAGAGCAAGAAGCTCGAAGCTTCAGCCTCTCCCACTTAACCTTCTTCCTAACAGCATCGTTCATTGCTTGGAAAACATGGCTCCCAGGCAGAGGAAAGATGTTAACAGAGGAAAGAACATCACGACTAGCAGTATTCCAGATCCAGTGGTCACAAATCAAGAGGATCGTCCCGTTCCAGCAGCAGTACCAACTGAAAATCAAGCAAATCCGACCACCCCTGCCACAGAACAGCCGGCAGCAATTACTAGGGCAGATCTAGACAGGGTTGTGGCTGAAGTGACTAACCGCTTCACATCTCAGTAGGAAGCCTTGGTGGACCATCTCATGTCATGCTTAAGGGATGCTGAAGAGTCCAACCGCAACACTGAATCATGGGGTGAGTCCCGGTCTGGAGGATCTCAGAGACAACAAAGATCTTCCTTCTTCGAAGGAGCTAACGACAGAAGCGGCCATGGTAGGAGTCGAGACCGAGCTCAGCCCGAAGTTGGACCTGAGGAAACGCTTGGAACCGAACCCAACAGGGGAGGTACCGGGCGGAGGTCAACTGTAGCCGAGCCGGTCGTACTGCCTAACCATGGAAACACCAATGAACGGGGCCGAGCTAGAGTCCAGCCCGAAGTTGGTCCCGAGGAAGTGCTTAGATCAGACCCCAGCAGGGGAAGATCAAGGCAAGGGCCAACTGTAGCTGACCCTAACATGCTCCCAGAAGACCAAAGGCAGCCACTGGAAAGTATTAGGAATGATAGACGATACCATCCCTACAGGTCATCTGGACGGAATCAATCCCACAGAACAGAACCGAACTCATTTCTATCTGCTCCAAATTCTAATGAAAGGATGGCACGCTTATTCAGAGAGTGCATCCAACGGGATCAAAGAGATCGAGGGATAGGCGCTAGGGTAACCAACCCTTTTGCCTGCAATATCGAAATTTCTATCACCCCCCGAGAATGGAAAATGCTAACAATGGAACCTTACAAAGGAACCTCTGACCCCGTTGTACACTTGCAGAGATACACACAGCATATGCTCATGAGCGGGGCAACAGAGGGGGTACTGTGCAAATGCTTTCTACTATTCTTAGTAGATCTAGCTACCTCCTGGTTCTGCCATCTACCCCAAGGATCCATCAGCTCATGGGAGATGTTGAAAGAAAAGTTTATCAGCCAGTTTCGCATTCATGTGGAACAACCCAAGGACGCTTATTCCTTATCCAATGTCAAACAGAAACCTGGAGAGAAGCTGCAGTAATATTTAACCCGATTCAATGCCACAGCGGCCGCAGTCCAAGATGCCGATGACAAGCTTGTCTTAATGGCCCTCTGTAGTGGTGTGCATCCGGATACTAAATTTGCTAGAAGATTGACAAAAGAAAAACCAGCTAATTTACCCGATTTTTTCCATGAAGCCGGGAAATATATGAGGCTTGAAGACGCTGCCACTGAGGAACGGTCAGGGAAACAAAATAAGGCAGCTCACGGCAACACGCCCGCTGTAGCGAAGGACGTCCGAAGAAATGATTCTAGAGACAATGCTGGGGGCAAGAAGGGAGAAAAGCGCCTATATCGGCCAGGACTGAGATTCGACGCTTACACTCCTTTGAATGAAACCATTGAAAACATCTTCCTTGCCACCCAAGACGAAGTTAAATACAAACGCCCCCCGCACAAGAAGGAATCAGATAACGCGATTAAGTCTGGAAAATTCTGCCGCTTCCACGAATCCTATGGGCATGATACCAATGAATGCCATCATCTCCGGGACTTGATTGAAGAACACATCAGAAGGAAGAGACTGGAACGCTATGTAAAAGGTCAGAACTGGACTCCAGCTCTTGCCAATGAGAACCAAAGGCTACCCTCCCCAGAGGTAGGCAGAGGAAATCGCAACACTAGCGGCTCCAGTCAAGAGAAGATAGTGGTCCATACCATCTCGGGAGGACCGCACATCGCCGACAGAAGCTGGGCAGAAATAAAAAGATATGGAAAGTCGCTTAGAAACAATGAAGACTGTGTTAATTCTGTTATAGAAGAACGCCACCCGAAGCGGAAAGAGAGTGATAACATCACATTCAGTAGGCGTGACCTAGAGGGAAGGCAGTACCCTCACATGGATCCCATGGTTATCTCTGCCCGGCTCGGTCCGGCAGAAGTTTTCCGAATTCTAGTAGACACTGGAAGCTCAGTAAATATCTTATTCAAGCATGCATTCGACAAAATGAAACTATCAATAAAGGATGTTTCTCCCTGCAATAAACCACTACACGGTTTCACTAGAGATGCAAAGATGCCCCTCGGGCAACTGGACCTCTTTGTTGGAATTGGAAGCCATCCCCGCTCCGTTGTACGAAAACAGACATTTGTGCTGATAGAAAACCACTCGGCCTACAACGCCTTCTTAGGAAGGCCAGCCTTGTCTGACTTCCAAATTGTCCTGGCCCCATGGTGCCTAAAGATGAAATTTCGAACGGACAATGGAGTAGGGGAAGTAGAGGGAGACCAGGACGTTGCTCGAGACTGCTATGTAACTGAACTTCGCAACAACCACAGGAAGGATAAAGGGAAGAGTGTAGAGGTTGCCCTCTGCACAAAAAGTTTGGAAGCATAGCAACTAAAGAAAGCCCCTCCTCTTCGATATACCAGCGACCCTTTCAATGAATTAGACCCCAGGGACAAAGAGGAGGAGGCCACCGCCGAGCCTGCAGAGGCTATGGAATTTGTATCTGTAGACAAACATGACTCGAGTAGACTATTGAAAATCGGGTCCCAACTAAAAGCAGAATTGAAGGAACAACTCATTGACTTTCTCCGCCACAACTTGGATGTATTTGCATGGTCACATGCTGACATGACCGGAATCTCTCCTGACATAGCATGCCACATACTAAACATTGATCCTACCAAGGCGCCCGTAAAACAAAGAAAGAGAAGTATGGGGGCAGAACGATCAGCAGCCCTCGACGAAGAAGTAAAGAATCTACTTGCCAATGACTTCATACGAGAGGCCATCTACCCAGAGTGGATCGCCAACCCGGTGCTGGTAAAGAAGGCTAATGGGAAGTGGCGAACATGCATTGACTTCTCCAACTTAAATGACGCCTGCCCGAAAGATTGCTTCCCACTTCCTCGAATCGATCAACTTGTAGACAGCACAGCCGGGCACGAACTCTTATCTTTTATGGATGCATACTCAGGATACAACCAAATTCCCATGCATGCTCCCGATCAAGACCACACTAGTTTCATCACTAACAGGGGATTGTACTGCTACAAGGTAATGCCTTGCAGACTTAAAAACGCGGGAGCCACCTACCAGCGCCTCGTCAACAAGATGTTTGCAGGGATAATAGGACAAACTATGGAAGTGTATGTGGATGACATGCTGGTAAAGTCAAGGAAAGCCGACGATCACGTAAGCCACCTGGACGAGATGTTTCGAGTACTTCGCCAATATGGAATGAAACTTAATCCTCTAAAATGCTCCTTCGGAGTGTCATCAGGAAAGTTCTTGGGATTCATCGTCCATGCCAGAGGGATTGAAGCAAACCCTGAACAAGTCCGAGCTCTAAAAGATATCAAAATACCTTCCACTCGAAAGGAAATGCAAAGCCTGAATGGGAAGGTGGTCGCCCTAAGCCGATTCATCTCTAAAGCAACGGACAAGTGCGTCCCCTTCTTCGAAGCTCTAAAGAAAGACAAAGGAAAGTTCGAATGGACTGACGAATGCTTAACAGCTTTCCTTAACTTAATCGAACACCTCCAGAAACCGTCGGTACTCTCGACTCCAAACGAAGGCGAAGAGTTATACCTATACCTTGCTGTATCATCTCATGCTCTAAGCGCTGCTTTGGTAAGAGAAGACAACCGCACGCAGCAGCCAGTATACTTTGTAAGTAAGAGGTTTACAGGGGCAGAAGTCAGATATCCTAAACTTGAGAAGCTAGCATACTGTCTACTAATCGCATCACTAAAACTGTGACACTATTTTCAATCCCATTCCATCAGAGTTCTGACCGATCAACCGCTGAGGCAGGTACTCCATCGTCCTGACACTTCCGGACAACTACTTAAATGGTGCATTGAACTAAGTCAATATGATATTACCTACCATCCTCGCACCGCCATCAAGGGGCAAGCCATGGCCGATTTCATTGCCGAATTCACTACCAACGAAGGTAAGGAGCAATCAGAGATAGCAGAAGACATCAAGTGGAACCTCTTTGTGGATGGTGCATCAAAAGAACAAGGCTCGGGGGCAGGTGTGGTAATAATCACTCCCAGGGGAAGTAAGCTGCACTATGCTATAAGGTTGGAATTCATTGCCACTAACAACGATGCAGAGTATGAAGCAGTGATAGCTGGATTAGAACTTGCCTTAGAAATCGGAGCCAATTCTTTGTGTCTTCATAGCGATTCTCAACTTATTGTAAATCAAATACTAGGAGAATTCCAGGCTCGAGAAGAACAACTCATAGCATATTTAAAGAAGACCAAGTTACTTCTCAATCGATTGGACCACTATTTAGTCAAACACATCCCTCGGGAAGAGAACCAAGAGGCCGACGAATTGGCGAAGCAAGCTAGCATGAGAGACGGCGCTATTTCCAGAGCAGTAGCCATCTCAAAGCAACTGACCCCAAGTTTTGAGCAAGTAAATCTGATAGCTGCAACCGAAGAAGCAACTTGGATGACTCCCATCCGAAACTACTTACAAAGTGGCACACTGCCCAACGGGCGTAACGAAGTCAAGAAAATCTTGAGGAAAGCTTCCCGCTACACAATACAAGAGGGCACCCTCTATCGGCGCGGCTTCTCTAACCCCTTATTAAGGTGTGTCGCTGGAAGGGAAGCCAAGGAAATCTTATCCAACATTCATCAAGGAAGCTGCGGAGATCACACTGGAGGGCAGACTTTGGCAAAAAAGATACTCCGATATGGATATTTCTGGCCCACCTTAAGCAAGGACGCCTTAGATTTCGTCAGAAAATGTGATAGATGCCAGAAGTTTGTTAAGATTCCGCGGCTACCAACAACTGAGATTACTCAAATGACCAGCCCTTGGCCCTTTGTAGTATGGGGAATTGACTTGATCGGCGAACTGCCAATGGGCCGAGGCGGGGCCAAATATGCTATAGTGACAGTCGACTACTTCACCAAATGGGTGGAGGCAGAACCCCTAAATAAAGTATCTTCAGCAAAAGTTATAAACTTCTTGATCAAAAATGTTCTATGCAGGTACGGAGTCTCATTCAAAATTATATCGGACAATGGTCTTCAGTTTGACAGCGAGAGTTCACCAACTGGTGCCAAGAGCACGGAATTCACAAAAGCTTCTCATCTGTAGCTTATCCCTAGGCAAACGGACAAGTCGAAGCCGTCAACAAAATTCTGAAAACTCTAATAAAAAAGAAACTCGAAAATTCAAAGGGCACTTGGGTGGATGAGCTCCCTACGGCGCTGTGGGCCTATCGCACATCTTTCAGAACATCAACGGGGCATACTCCTTTCTCTTTGGCATACGGATCGAAGGCTATGCTTCTAGTTGAAACCATCGTGCCTTCCCACCGTAGGATCCACTATAACCCAGAAGAGAACAAAGAACTCCTTCACATGTCTTTGGATCTAATTGAGGAGAGAAGAAATGATGCAGCCCTCAAAGCAGCAGCCCACAAGCAAAAGGTGGTAGCACAATACAACTCCAAGGTCAAGCATCGTATCTTATAAGAAGGAGATCTTGTCCTCAAGCGAGTCTTCCCTCGGCCCGGAGCACTAGATCCAATCTGGGATGGACCATATGTAATTCATAAAGATCTCCACAATGGAGCTTATATTTTGTCAACAGTGGACGGAGAGGTGTTCCAGAGGGCATGGAACATCCAACACCTCCGTCGATACTTTTCTTAACTTGTACTGCCCATATGAAGTGAATCAACAAAGAGAATCAGTGGACGTAGGCATTTTCGTGCTGAACCACTTTAAAAAACCTTGTCTCTTTTTTAACTTGTTCCTTTATATCTTGGCTGCTTGTTAACCTTATCCTTTTCTATTGAACAAAACCCTGTGCAAATAGCATTTTCACTCAAGGCGCTCCACAGCGCGACTTCTCTGGACAAGACCTAACAGGTACTATACGAATCTATGCCCTCGCCAATGAGACACTTTTGCTCCGGCATCCCTCTGCTCCGGGTTAACTCATTGCTCGCGACAGACCTCAAAGCCAACTGTAATGAGCCGATCATAAGCCACCAAGAAGGCCGACTATAGCCAAGGCAGCTCATTACGGCGTTCGGCTCGCCGGCAACTGTGAACCTACTTTAAGCCCCAACATAAGGTGTGGCCAGCCAGGGGTAGTTCACGGTTGACGATCGACACCCACGCTAGCCGGCCACAGTAAATCGAATAATACCCACGATTACGGGCCATAATGGCCCGGGTAGTTACTGTGCACGATCTCGGCTCCGATGTGTCTTAAGTACGGCTGTGGTAAAAAAGATTAACTCCCCGCGGAGGCGTAAGATGGGTGACAAATGACTCCAAGACCCACAGCTAAGGAAAGTGACTACAAAGCCCGTTTGCCACGAACTTAAGCACATCAAAGGCCTTCCGTGATTGGAAGTTTTACTATTTCTCATATTTCAATTTTATTTAAAAAACTATATATTCTCCTATCCTCTGTAACAATCCCTAAAGTACAGGACACAGAATAGGAGACATTCGCTAATGGAAGCGGGTACTCATAACGAGACACTGGACTGCATTCCATACTCGGTCACACAAGACATTCAAAGCTGCCATCTACAAGCAAAATATGAAGGGCGGTATTTCCTTCTTTCATGTATAAACACGTGGCTATAATTTATTCACACATCACACTAACATTGCAAGACATGAAATTACGTTTTAAACAAGAACTTGACGTCAAACACAATTGAATTACAAGAATATGCATAACTATATTTCTCATACAACATGTCAAAATAGCAAAAACATTCAAAAACGACAGAATCAGCTTAAGTTAAAAAATTACACGTCAAGAATAATGTTGTTTATTACAAGTAGCATAATTACAGCCTAAGAGTTACGTTACTGTTCTGAGACTAACATACACAACAATGTCAAGTTCACAAAAAGATATCCAGGTCAAATCAAGGAGCCAGCTGCGTCGGAGTTTTATCCTTATCCTGTTGCCCACCTATCCGGTCAAAGAAAGAATTCATTAATGATAAGCAACCAAGCTAACGGAAAGACTAGAAAGGAAGACTTACCAGCACCTGCTTCCTGACCATCCTGGTCATCATCCTCTACTTGCACACCTGCCTCCTCAGCAGCAAGCAGCCGCATACCCTCCTTCACCGCCACCTTCTCCTCCTTGGTAAACTGGGCAGTGACCACATCCATTCTGAAGACCGCGCCACCCTCTTTATCCGCATCGGCCCTGGCCTCCTCCAGAGCCTGGAGATAAATCCTGGCCATGACTCGGGGGTAATCATCCATCCAGGATAAATTACCCTGCTTCCAGGTGCGGAAATACATATCCTGGAGCATCTCATCCATCACCCCCTCGTTTTCCTCAAGCTCCCTCATTCGGGCCTCAGAAGCACGCAGCTTAGCGACGACAGCATCCCTCTTCGATCGGTATCGTGAGCGTTTAGACTGAAGGGATATCCTCATCGCCTCCATCTCCTCCTTCAACCTGGACTGAGCAAGCTCCACGGCCTCAAGTCTTCCCGATAATTCCTACACCCGCTCAAGGTTCGCTTGTCGAACCTCATCCACCGTCGTGATGGCAATGTCAATTTGCCCCTTGCAGGCGGCCTCCATTTTTCGCAACTCTGCCCTGCTGACCTCTTCCATAGTCTTCTTCAGTTGCCTGGATGCGGCCTCGTGTTGAGAAATTTGGATGGCTTGATCGGCAAGCTGCTTAGCCTGGTCGGAGACCATTAACCGTAGCCGAATGTTGGCACTCCCAATTTCCTCCCCGGCCTTGACTAGTCGGGCATGATGCCCCATCAATTTCCTGGTCTCCTCAGCAACCCGGTCAATATTTGCCTTAGCCTCATCCCCCAGAGTTACAACCCGGGTAGTAAGCAAATCAAGGTCCAGGGACTTAGCTTCGTCAAGCACCCGTACCATAGGATTGCGAGGGAGAAGATGCTCACCAGTAACCTCATCGAAGGAGATGTCATGAGATGTCGGGCCCAGGTCTGGATGACCCGCAAATGGATTGCGAACTAAGCCAGGGTGATCTATCGGGGTGACGGTTGGATTCTCAGACCACTACGCCATAAATGGCCTACTGCAACACAAAAAAAATGTTGGCTCAGGCCTGAAAAATGTTGCCATAGGTCTATGGCAACACTTTTAGGGTGATGCAATTTTTGCCATTGCCTTAGACCTCAAAGGCAACATTTTGACTATCTAAGGCAACATAAGTAATATTGTTGCAATAGAACCCTATTTGGGTCTATGGCAACACCCATAGGTATCTGTAGCAACATTCCAAAATGTTGCTGTAGATATGAACTTTTTGAATTTGTGGGGCCCACAATATAGAGCATATTTGATTTTTTAATAAAAATAAATATTTATTTAATAAAATGCTATTGCACAGAATTTGATATTTAAGCAGTAATTTATTTAAATAAATATTTTATTTCAACATTTGAAATAGTACAAATTCCTGACTCCACTATTTTACAATTCAATGATATATAACACTGATATTCACATATACAGATATTCCTCACTACATCACTCAGTTCACTCATTACATATGCAGTTTCAATTTATACAAACACCGACACTGACAAATATATGCCGAGCCGAAGGCGAGCCGAGAAGCGGGTCCGGGCGCAGCGCCGGCGGCGGTCCGGGGCACCGTAGTCCCGGCGGGGATCGATCGATTCATGTCCATTTAACTCGAACAGAAAATGAAAATATTTTTGTTATATTATTTGCCTCAGGTATTTGGGTTGTTTCTTTTCATAAGTGCATAAGCCAAACATGAATGCAACACATGGATACAAGGCAGTATGGAAGACAGCAAGCAACAGTTCAAGCAAAAATGCACAAAGGAGAAGCCAAGTGCACAAAGTAGTACTCAACACAGCAAGCAACATAACATGACCAAGAAATGCATGTACATGGATGAACATACATGCATCATAAGGCTTGGTACAAGAAACTACTCAAGTGCAAGTTCATACTCAAGTGCAGCCAGATATGTAGACAAGCCAAAAAAACGGACACGGCACAAGGTCAAACCCGAGTCATCGACTGGATTCAACTCAGGGCCAAGCAACCAACAAAACAAACAAGAACCAAGTTCAGCAAAATATAGACAAGCCAGTGCAAGAAACACAGCAGTACACATAGGCAGCCCATCAAGCAAAAACAGTGAATGCATCAGGCATGTACAAGAGAAACCTAGGCAGTAACATGATATACAGAGGACTTGGAGCATCAGTTCATGTTAAAGAACAAGGTTAGCATGGTACCAGTTCAGTCCAGACCAAGCAAAACCAACAAAGCTCAACACACATATGTTTGTATTCATCATTGCAATCCAACATACCAGATTTCTCAAAGTCCAACAGAAAGATTAAACACGAGATTATAGGAAATAAAGCCTATAAATAAATCCCAATTCATCATCGGCAAAAGCGTGCGAGTGTAACCAAAATCAAGAATATTCAAGTAAACCAGAAGGCAGAAAACATACCAAATAATATCACATCGCACCCGACGACGAAGTCAAAGCAATTCGAGCAATCAATCAAGGAGAACGAAGGAGCAAGCTACCAGGAACGTTTCTCACACTAGATTCGATCAATCAGAGCATCAAAGCAACTGGAATCGCGTGCCCTAGTTTTCACCGAAACCAATTCGACTACCCCCTGCCACTCTGACATCAGGCCCCAACCACGAAATTGCGACCAAATCAGCAACTCCTTGAACCATCGCAATCCCACAGCCTTACCTCGAATCACCAGAATCGCCAAAAACCTGAACAAAATCGCAAATCCGGAAGTAGTGAGGAAAACTGACGCGAGGCGAAAGAAAATAACGGAAATTGATATGGCCGACAAGGGATAAAATCAAAGCCAGTTATTCTCCAGATCGAAGAAACAAGGAGGAGCGGCGTCATTTTTTTTAAAGTCGGAGGAATAAAAATTAGGGATTGGAAAATTGGGGGTGAGAAACGAAAGCGGATGAGTGAAAAGTAAAGCGGGAAATGGAAATTGGTAAGGTGTGGATCGATGGTGTGAATCGACGGTTGAGATTTTGTTTTAAATGGTGGTGTGGATCGCTGAGGTGTAATTTTTTTTTTAATTTTTTAATCTGATAACATCTATGGCAACACTATATAAAAATGTTGCATCGTGTTACACTTGTTTAGCTAGAGCAACACATTTCTATGGCTAAGGTAACACCAAAAATACAACGTTGCAGTAGGACCAAAATTCTATAGCTATCGCAACATTTTAGCTGGCAACACCTTGCAAAAATGTTGCAGAAGGTCATTTATGGCGTAGTGGACAGATGTGGGGAAGGTATAAACTCGGTGTCCTCCTCCTCAATATCATGAGTAGGCTGGAGTGGGGCCGGAGGGCCAGGAAGAGATTCAAACGTAGATCGACTCCTCTTCCTCTTTTGTATACCTTCTTCAATAACTCCAAGAAGAGGACGATAGCCGACTACGTCTCCAGGATGGTTAGTATTGTTCAAGCCTGTGTCGAAGATCTGAGGTCTTGGCCGTTTTTCCCGCTCCTGGAATAAAAATCAAGTGTCACCAGCATGCATTGAGCCATCATTCGAGAATTAAAAAGAATAGCGAGAAATTCACCTTGAACCGCAGAAGTTGCCTCAGTAGAAGCACTCCCGGAAGATAAATCGACGCCGGTCCCAAACTTATCAGCTTTCTTGGACTTCTCCGTTTCCTCTAACTCTTCAAAGGCTTGGCGGAGAGCATCATCCGTCCACTCTTGGATCACGCCCGCCTGCCCAGGAGGCAAAGCCCTGGTGCCATCACCGCCCTGTCCTTCGCCACCATCATCGCCGTGACGATCACCGTCACCTTCTCCACCGCTTCCGCTCTCCGCCTCACCTCCTTCATCCTCGCCTTTTTCCCCCTCCACTTTATCCTCCTCCTGAACATCTGGATGTGTGCTGGGAGAGGTTCCATCAGACTTCTTGAGTTTCTTCCCCCCGGCGACTGGATGCGCCGAGAAGGGTCTCCTTTTGCCGCTCTTCGCCGTGGCCCCCCCTGTGGCTTTGGCAGCCCTCTCCTCCGCCGTGTCTCTCTGCTTGACCACGGACTGATGTGGTAGGATCAGGTTGTGCCCCAGAAGTGTAGCATTCCTAATCAAGTAAGAGGCCGACCTATCCCTTCCCGTGATGGCTTCTATTTCCGCAGCCATCTGAACCAGGCGGTCATTCTCTACGACCGCAAAGCCACCTGTCGCTAGCAAGAAATAAAAACACATGAGAAGAAGCATTGCAGTTAGAACAGAAATCATAAATAAACTTCGACTTACAGCCTGAGGTGAAGCGACGGATGGAAACAGAGTCATCCTTAACAAAAAACCATTCTTTCTTAAACATGCTGAACTTCGAATATAAGTCCAGGACCGGCTTGAAAGATACGGCTGATTCCAAGCTGATGTATGAAGACCCCTTCTTATAGCCTCTCAAGTTGTACAAATACCCGATCTCCCGGTTGGAGGGAGGACGCCCGTATCTCCTTTGGAAAATGACGAACATGCTCACCAGGATGGCGTAGGAGTTCGGCTGAAGCTGGAATGGAGCCACCTTTAAGTAAGCGATGAAGCTGGTTATCTAGGCATTGATCGAGGGGATGGCCCCACACATACAGTGGTACCTACTATAGGCGAAATATCCTTCAGGGGGATTATATGGCATCACTCCCTCCCCCGGTAGTAGCACGCGCGCTCTATCAATCCTAAAGGAGCGAGAGATGACATCGAGCTGCTCGTCTTTGAGTGAGCTAGGGAAACAATCGGGAGGCGAGTTCAGAAGCTCCTGAGGACCATACCCATCTACTAATGATCTCGGGGCGGGCCCATAACGTCCCGGTCCTGACGGGGCTGGGGGCATGACAGAAGGCTCTTCTCTATCCTGAGATCTCTTCTTTTCTGATCGGGTTTCCACTTTGTGAGACATTTATCTGCAAACACAAAAGGGCACGTTATTAGAACAAGGAAGTGTAGAGATACAGACAAGCGAGTGCGTACAATCTAGGGTTTCGTTTGTAATTTAAGAGCACAAGGGGCCAGAGAACTCGTTCGATAATCTAACTCCCCATGGTCATTCGGGGGTTCGATACCAAGGTTCATTCGGCATTTCCAACATAAGGTTCATTCGGTAATCGACATCACCAGTCTCATTTGGCGGCTCAAGGCTAAGGGACATTCGGCACTCACGATCTCAATGTCGTTCGATAGTTCAAAAACATTAAAATCATCCGGCAATTACCTGGTTTGGTAGTCAGAAGGTTTCAGCAGTGTAATTGATTCGGCAGAAAGAAAAATCTGGTTCGGTTATATCGAATTGGTAAGGAATAACGAAAGTGTATAGCCCCTACTTATAGGCAAATATAGGATACCGGACCAATTGATTCGGCACTCAGGGACCGAATGGAGATGACCAAAAAAAACAAAGTAAGCCATATGCCAGCATATGCCCCACTTTGGGGTGCAAATGTTGGGCGAATTCTCCCCACCAGTCCAACCATAACCGAACCAACAGGTCTCCTAACCCCTGCCGAACCGAACCATGTCCCAGCCGAACCAACACTCCTCCAACTATTGCCGAACCAACCTACCGGACTATACAACCGGACCAAGTACCACCGGACCAAGTGCTACTGGAACAAACCACACCTCCACCACCGAATCAACCATCACCGGACCAAGAAGCCGACCGAACCAACTCTGCCAGGCTAGACTGCATCAGCCCAGGCCCACCAGCAGCTATATACATCCAAGACCCCTGCCCCCAGCCTCACTCTATAAATAGAGGGGCAGGGGTACAACAATGGGAGACAAGTTTGAGAGCTCAAGCATGGATAGAACTTTCAAACAACTTTCATATACTTGTATCAAAGCTTTGTACTTGTAATTTGAACAGTAAAGGAGAATAACATATAAAGTGGACGTAGGCACATTCTGGCCGAACCACTATAAATCTGCGTGTCTTTTACAGTTCAGTCCCTGCTTTTCATATATTTGCATAAATCACACAAAACACAAGAATAACATAAACTCAACTAAATCATACGACTTGGTGGTGTTTGCGCCCATTTTTTGTGCAAACAGCATGTGTAACATAATAATCCGTGAAATGTACAATATGCCCATATGTAGATGTTAGGATTTACATCGCAACAGACATATTAGCTCATTTTGTATGTCATGTATGTTGTCCAAATATGTGCATATATATGTGTGTTACAATACACACACACATGTATGTATAAATATATTATATATAATATATGAACATAAAACATTTATATATAGATAAAAATATATAGAAAGAGTGAAATAATTACTAAAAATTATTTATAATCAAAATTAACTTATTTTTGCAAACATAATAATTTTAGTATTTTAATTTGTATATATTATGAATAAAATAATGTTTTCATCCATAAATAATTAACATAAAATAATCTATTAATGAAAATTCAAATTTTACAATTTTTCTAGGATCATAAAATAGAGCTTAGAAAAAAACTGGAGATTTGACAAAGTTGAAATATTATTTTTTTAAAAACAAATACATTGATTTCGGCAATAATTACTTAATATAAAATAATATTTTATCAAAAAATTTAAAATTTAAAATTTAAAAAATTCTAGGATCATGAATGAAAGTTAACAAAAAATTTTGATGAAATTTTCAATTAAAATATTATTTTTAATAAATCATATACAGTTTTTGAAAATAATATTAATTATTAAAAATAATTAACTCTATTGAAAAAATCCTAATTTTTTCCATACGTTTCTGGAATGATATAATGTTTTTAAAAAATATAAAATTAAAATTTTAATGTAATAATTATTTTATATATAATAAACAATTCATAATTCAATAAATGTTAATTTAAAAATATGAATATATGTATGATAATTAATTTTAGAATTTGTAAATTCATATTATATATAAATAAGTGTACTAAAATATTAAATCATATATATATCTTATATATGCATATATGCTATTATGAGAGAGAAATATACACTAATATATATATATATATATGAATTTATTAATATATATATATATATAACATTTATTAATGACAAAAATTTATTTTGTACAGTAAACAACATTTGTCTATACACAAGTAGTATAATAAACAAATTATGCACATAACCAAACTGATTTTGACAACCACATCTACTTACAAAATCTCACCTAACTAAACATATAGTAGCAATATATTTACACAGATATGAAATTGCTCATTATAGGATCATAGAATATAATTTAATTACTGTAAAATGAATTAAAATCACCAATGTAATGATGCCTTTGAATCCACGTTGAAGCAATGACTTCCCTTCCTTTTACCGTTCTTGATTCGTCAGATTGCAAGTCCAGAATCACCGACCTCTAACTATCGAATAGTATTATTTTAATTTGAAATATATTTTAGAATTTTGGAGTGGATTGAGATATATGTTTTAACCAGCAATGTAGAACATAATGGCGGCCAAAAAAAGATTCATATTTTTATTTTTAGATAGATATATATATATATATATATGGTTGTATTAGAGAGAAACGAGGAAAACCTTTTTACCCATTCTCACTTGATCTCAACCCATTATCTCCAAGCCAATTCCCTATGTTTTAGCCACCCCTAGACATTCCTTAAACCGAAATTTTGCAGCCCCAATGATGCCTTAAACCCATCTAAGCCCAAGCCAAAATACTATGCAATCAAATCTAATTTAATCGCTTGTCGATATTGTATATCGATCGATATATTTATAACTGTTACAAATATATATAACATTATTTATTTCTCAAATCATATTCAACTTTTATAATTAATATTTCATAAATATAAATTAATTTATAATAATTATAAACTAATTAAATCGTTCAGTCTTAAGGAAATTCATCATTTCGGCTGTGTAACTCTTGGGTGTAAATTTGGTTAGCGATTAACATCGAACTATTCTAATGTTAATGTTCATACGTCACTTAGCAGGTGGTGTGACATTATGGTCAAATTTATCGCTTGCTCATTTTCGGTTAAAATCCAATTTTAGTTTAATAAGCATTACCCGGTTGTGACATTTGTTTACACCAATTCTCTTCGTCAAAACAATATCTCTTTGGACTTATGCAATTTGGTAATGGTCAAAATTCCAACCTCATCCACATTCAACATTATAGTCCAAATACAAAGTTCTTGGTTCAATAATAACAATTATTAGTAACCGAAATGCTCTGGCCAGAGACTTTGACTTTGAGTTGACTTGAGTTGACTGTGATACTAACCGCACATAACTGAGGAGACGAATCCTCTCTTGAATAGTGCTTCACTTCCAATACTTCCACTCGACCCACCTATAGTCACTTGATGGATGCCATGCCATGATTTGGCTATAATCAAAGCGGAGCTTTCATATTGAAGATCCACAGTATTCTCACGTCAAGGAAACTGTGTAAATCAGTCACATCGACATTTTCTGTTTGACCTTAGTTATGTTAACCAAGAGAAATCTATCGAGTGAGTCGTTCCATAGTTATCCAATAATTATTAGTACGTAAACCCTAGGTGCCCCCAGCAGTCATGAGTAATACATTGCCCAACATTTGGAGAGCGTTACGTACTCCAGTCTCAACGGATACATCGATATCCAATCTCGATGCATCTTGACTAGGGACATTTAAAATGGTATATTTGTTTCGTAGTGATAAATTACTCACGGTTACAACACTTTGTAACTACTATCACAAAATATACCACTTATGGATTTTCTATTTACTTTTAATTAAGTTAATTAATTAATATAATCACATTATATTAAGTATATAATAGGAAGAAAATACCTTTTATTTCGAACAAGGTTGGTCAACGAGTTAGATATATGTAACAAATTACATAATTGCCCCTAGGGTATACCCCTAACTCTATCAATCTCTCACTTGCACTTGGGATCAATTATGAAATCTAATTCCAACTTCTCCAATCAGTTTTCTCAAACCCAATTAGGTCAGTCCCATAGTGAATGGATATGCTATTATGTTTTAATTATCTACTTTGTCGATTAACTCTCTCTGACATTGATAAACTACCTTTATCATGTGGAACGATTCGAAGTATGTCTTTCGACTTCTAGTGAGCTTTAAGTTCTATCATGACCAATTTCATGACATTATTATCTTATAACAATATTATGGGATTCTCAACATTTGGAATCACCTTTGGCTCAATTATAAATTTGTGCATTTATATCTATATACATTGGTTTATCGTAGCGCTATTCAAGTTAATGTTCTCAACATTTCGTTGAATCGACCACAATCACTTTTATTTTGAAACATTTTCAAATTAAAGATTTTAACTTGAATTTTATCATTGACATGTTATAATCAATATCACTTATAAAAGTTTGTGTCCAAACGTTCCATCATAATGAGTTCATTGTTTCTATAAACAATTCTCTAGTATTTAATAAATACGCTAGAACACCTCGAACAACCATTTAGTGATATCAATTTGGATTTACATTTGCTCCATGTATCAAATACATAAAAAAAACACAATATCATACACAACATTAGCTATATGATAATTCCAATTGCTAATGCATATGGAATCCAACTTACATGTTCTCTTTTTAATAGGGTGCTTTAGTATATCGTTTTGGGACAATCCCTATATCTTTTATACTCACCATAAAAGACATCATTTACAATCCAAAATTGAGTATTAAAACAACTAAAGTTGATTTTAATACAAGCATATTGTTAAAATCAACAACGTGTTGTTTACTTATAGTTTAGATATATCAATGTCCCTTTTAACGTTTTTTCTTATGAAACACGCTTCCTCTGCACTTTGAGTGAAAATCAAACTATTTGATATTTCTATCAAAATACTTATTCAATCTTGATGCTTATAAAATGATACATTCGTATCATTTCTTGGATCATATCCAAAGACTCAGAAAACCCAATATCGATCCCACTGACTTTAAGGCATTTTTGGTTAATATGTGTAAACGGCTTACTCTAAATCATTATTTAGAATTTTCTGTTTCAATACCTAAGTACGAAACACTATCAATCGATAATTTTGTGAGTAAATCTAAATTAACTTGAGCATGTTGAATTTCGAATCTGTTATGCTTATTTCAACAATTGAAATTTGCGATATTATTCTTGTCAACATTGGTCTTTTAATTCCAACCACATTAGTCTTTCCAATAAAGACACAATCTCGACCGATGGATCACATCCCTTTGGTTACGACCACCAAAATCATATTTTGATAGCATACTTGGAATTCTTTCATGTCTGCGCATCATACCATATAGAGTCAACAATCTTAATGGTTTAGTTGAACAACCGAGGGGAATGTATATTTTCGACATTAATAAGAAACTCATAGTTTCTCTTCGATGTACGAGAATACTTATTAGACATTCTAATGCTATGTTTTCATTTAGGTTAGTTAATTTCACTTCATCTTATATAATCAGTTCTATCTTTGGATCGGATCCAATTCCATTTAACTACCAAAAATTTCTCAAAGAAATTCCTTCACAATGAAGTTGATATATCTTGAAACAACAATTGCTTCTTAGTGCAAATAGAATAGGGATTCATAAACGCTTTATGAACCTTTTTATTTATAAAACTGAATTCAGTTTACAACTAAGGAGTATTGTAAGTAATTTATATATATATTGAAGATTATGAATTCAGTTTATAGAACTGAGTTTGCTCAACAACTAAGGAGTATGTAAGTAATTTATTAATATATATATTGTAGAGGACGACATTATATTGAAGATTCATAATCTTAAATATATACATTGAGTGATATCAACTTATAGAATGATATATTTCTTATGAAATACCCCAACGATTCAAGTGTCAAACACATCAGAAATCACGGTATATGTACATTTACATATGTATTTATTTCTCAAGTCTATTTGGGTTTCCTTAATGTTCCACATTTAGTTTATACACATATCATATAAGTTTTATTGTCATATAACTTTTATATTTCATATTACTTATATGATAGTCTTACGTATAATATATCATTAATTAAATCTTATCTAGTTAATTTTAATCAATTAACTCTTTAGTTAATTTTAAATTAGTATTCCAATATAACTTTTATATTGGACATATCTACTATAACATTTATAGTGTATATTATAACCTTTATAGTGTAACACACATATATTATTTATGTGTATTTTATTTAATTAATTAACCTTTAATTAATTTATTCAATTAAATAATTTTTATTAAAATTTATTAATTTCAAAATTTATCTTGTATACAAACATGTATACTTATATTATCTTAAACATTTTAAAATAACATAACGTATATCAACATATATAATACATGCATATATCTATGTATTAAATAATTAACATATTTAATTTATTTATTTTATTAATCTTATTAATAAATTTAAAATTTGAAATTATTATATAAAATTTTCAAACATTTTGAAAATATCATTATCCTTTCAAACATTTTGAAAACTTATGCAGTATTATAATTTTTATAATAAACATGTTTTATTTTAAATTTAACTATTAAATTTAAAATCTTTAACATTAATTTTCAAAACGACTTTGAAAATTAGCCCAAGGCCCAAATTAAGTTGGGCCTTTTCTATTAGGAGCAACCTTTAGGCTCACTTCACCTTTCGGGCCAGGCCGATAACCAAGTAGGACAGGGTGCTTGATTACCCAATTCCAATCCTAGACATTACCTTTCTAGACACCGTACTAATTGGTCAAGCTTAATTAGTTAGCCCTAATATGACTAAATTAGACCGCATAGGCTATTGGGCTTTGATACCATTGTTGGAACTAGACTAGCCTACATCGGAAGTTATGGGTGAATTTCAAAATTTTACCCTATTGGATCTTTATTGGACCTATGAAGTCTACCCGAATTAGAACATTTCTAAATTTCATTTAAATAAAATCATTTACTTTATTTAAATTCATATATATTAATATGTGAAATTAATTTTATTTGATTTAGTTTATACGTAAACGTATCACATACATATATATGTGAGCGCATGTGTAACATAATAATTCATGAAATGTATAATATGCCCATATGTAGATGTTGGGATTTACATCGCACCAGACATATTAGCTCATTTTGTATGTCATGTATGTTGTCCAAAACATTGAAGCAAAAAACAATGAGTGAGGACGTAAAAAATTGAAGAAAATCCAAACATTGAAACATTTTAATTAAATTGTATACAGTAAATCGAATTATTTCACCGAGGAAAAAAAGAAGCTGATAATACGCCTAACCTATCGTTGGTAGTCAATCGAATCACCTATCGTCCATGCTCTCTCTAGTGACGCCGCCAATATTGATTCGCAAGTAAGAGAAGATGATTGTTGGGAAGGGTTTTTAGCTTTTATGAATTAAGGTTTTGAGGAGTTTAATTGAGGAAGGCGGACGAATTTTGGGAGAAAATCAGTTAGGTTTTATGAAGCGGGAATGGAAAGTGGAGGAACGCAAGCGGGGAGCCAGCAACGATTTGCGATGGGATGGGAGAGCATGAGATTGATATGAATTGGGAAAACGGAGAGATTGATATGAATTGTAGAAGCAATGGAATTTGGGGAAAATGATAAGTATGGGGCGTGTTTTGCCTGTAAAAGTTTCGCACCAAAAATAGGCACAACAAGTGATACGGCTAAAGACCGTATTAGATATGATATAGCTAAGAACCGTACCTAAACAAGAGGGAAAGCGAATTAATTTGGAGGGAACCCATGCGTTTTGGGTGTAAAAGTTTCTACCAATAGTAGGCACGAAATTGGATACGGCTGCAAGCCGTATCAAATTTGATACGGCTATTAGCCGTGTCCAAATAATTAGGTAGGGCTTGGAGCCGTATCATATTTGATACGGCTTTAAGCCGTATCTAAGAAGGCGGATGGAGGGGTGGCTAAAACTGTATTTTGGTGTAGTGATTCTATGATTTTTTCATAAACATACTACACGTGTATCCAATACACATGTATCATATGATTCATATTCTTCAATATATATATTGAGTGATATCGACTTATAGAATAATATATTTCTTATGAAATACCCCAGCGATTCAAGTGTCAAACACATCAGAAATCACGGTATATGTACATTTACATATGTATTTATTTCTCAAGTCTATTTGGGTTTCTTTAATGTTCCACATTAGTTTATACACATATCATATAAGTTTTATTGTTATATGACTTTTATATTTCATATTACTTATATAATAGTCTTACGTATAATATATCATTAACTAAATCTTATCTAATTAATTTTAATCAATTAACTCTTTAATTAATTTTAAATTAGCATTCCAATATAACTTTAATATTGGACATATCTACTATAACATTTATAGTGTATATTATAACCTTTATAGTGTAACACACATATATCATATATATGTGTATCTTATTTAATTAATTAACCTTTTATTAATTTATTCAATTAAACAATTTTTATTAAAATTTATTAATTTCAAAATTTATCTTGCATACATACATGTATACTTATGTTATCTTAAACATTTTAAAATAACACAACATATATCAACATATATAATACATGCACATATGCATTAATTAATTAACATATTTAATTAATTAATTTAATTAATCTTATTAATAAATTTGAAATTTGAAATTATTATATAAATATTTTCAAACATTTTTGAAAATATCATTATCCTTTCAAACATTTTGAAAACTTATGTAGTATTATAATTTTTAAAATAAAACATATTTATTTCGAACAAGATTGGTCAACGAGTTAAATATATGTAACAAATTACATAATTGCTCCTAGGGCATACCCCTAACTCTATCAACCACCCCTTTCAAAACCATTCAATAAAACCTTTCGAAATAGTCAAAACTCAATTCATTTGAAAGCACTTTGGGTTCAATTTAAAACATGTGGAAATCTTTCTAAACCATTTAAAAATTTATCCCTTCGAAACCTTTGAAAAACGTCTCGGTCGAAACCATTTGGATTCTGCCTTCAAGTCGAGCAAAAGGATCAGAAACACATTTAAGTCGAAAGCATCTGCTTCAAAACCATTTCCTAAGTAATGAAGTGATGGTGTCAAAACCATCCCTTCGAAAGCATTGGAGAGGTGGCCATATTTTAGAAAACAAAAAGAACCCCTTCGAAACCATCTGGTTCGAAAGGTAAAAAGGCGCCAGCAAAGGATTTCGACATAGTCGAAAGCAATTATTTAAATTGTACCAATAAAAGTACCGCACTTTTCAGAAGTGCTGCCGACTTTCTAGATTTAATAGTTTAAACATTTTTCAAAAATCCCCTTCTCCTCCTTTTAGTTATATAAAACATTTAAGTCCCATACCATAAATAATTTTATATAACCATTAAAACACTTAGGAAAATCTAGAAAAATTCCATAAAATCACATTATATATTTTTTCTAACATATACAAATTTCTGACCCAAACAATTAATTATTTACCCGTAAATAATTAATAACCCAAAATACCATTTTCTTTACTAGAAAATTCATATTAATTCCATGAAAATTCAAAAAAAGATGAAAATTGAGACCCATCTCCAAAATAATATTTTCGATCTTCATAAAAATTTGTAAGGCATTGTGATGTCATTTAATAGGATTTTCACCTTAAAACATATCATAAATTCAATATGAATAACCACAATTCATCAACAATATATATATTCATCCCATCATTTAAACATGGAAAATCATTGCAAAATATTCAGAATTCATCTTAAAACTGAAAACACAATTAAAAATGAGATGTAAACATTATTCACCTTAGCTTTAGAGATTAACGAGCTTGAGTTTTGGATGAATTTGATTTGTATTAGCTTTTCCTTTAGCTTTTCTTACTCTTCTTCCCCTTTTCCTTATTAGTGGTGGTCGACCTCTTGTTTTAAAATTTTCAAAATGAAATTAACGTGTATTCTAATACACGGCCAAGGTTCGGAGGATATAGGAATGGTCTCTTTCCTATTTATCCCTCTTATATTTCATTCTATCTCTTTCTTAATTCTTAATTTAGCTAATTAAGTATTCTAAATAATGTTACCAAAAATCTAGGGTGTTACAAGTCTAGTCAAGGGTTTGAGTATAGTTCATATACAAGGACAACAAACGACCATGTAAGGTATGAGGCTAGTCCAAGAAAGTGAGTCCTATATACAGTTGATGTAACGCTAGACGTGACTCTGTAGTGTACGAGGCGAGTCCATATAAACGTGATGTGATACGACTAGATGTATATGCTAGTTAGGTACGATGTGACTGTTGGAACTGGACCAGCCGTAGTGGATGTTATGAATGAATTTAAAAAAAGAAATTCTCTTATTGAATCTATATTAAGTCTAGCTATGAAGTCTAATTCATTTAGAATATTTCTAAATATTATTCAAATAAAATCTTTATTTTATTTAAATTTATAAATTATATATAATTTTATTTAATTTATATACTAACATATATACATATATGTATATGCATCATATACGCATATGTGTTTGCGTGCATGTGTAATATGTCAACCCGTGCAAGGTATAACATGTCCATGTATAGATGTTGGAATTTACATCACAACAGACACATTAGCTCAATCAATATGCAGATATACGTTATCCAAATATATGTATGTATATAAAATATTAATTATATATAAGTGCTATAAACACACAAATTAAGTTTGATTAAATAATTTTATGTAAATGTATATAATATTTATATATATATATGTATGTATGTATATGTATATAAAATTATTTACATAAAATATTAATAATATATATATATAAATGCACATTATTTTAATATATCTATTTAAATGTAAATAAGTTATTTAAATATTAAATAAACAAATTTTTTAAATCCATGAAAAAAATATGTACTAATACATACATAATAATAAAATAATATTTTATAATTATTTTAATATATATATAAAGGGGTGTTCAATGACATCCCTATTTTGAAGCACCCCTTGTGGCCCTCTGATTTTCAGCATACAATCTGGTTTAAATAATGTGATGATGTGGAAGAGGGAGAAGTAAACATTATTTAAATCAGAATGTTTCATGGAAATCAAGAGGCCATAGGCGTGCTGCAAAATAGAGGTGTCATTGAGCGCTCCTCATATATATACAAACATAAATATATTTATAATATATATACAAACACACACACATTAATTAATAAAAAATTAAATTCCATATCGTGTGCACAATATATAATATTTTTATTGTTTTAAAATATATTTTAATTGAATATTCATTCGAAATTATGTAAAATATTAATAAAAATTTATTTTCAAAGCCTTTTCAAATTTTAAATTTCTTGTAAATTACAAATGATAATTTGAAGTTTGAGAAAATTTCAAAATTTTTTCAGTTAAATTTTATTTTTAATTAATTTATTAATTTTATGCCGATTTCAATAATAATTTTTAAAATTAACAAAAAAATGTTTTAACTTTAATTTTCTAGTAGGGAGCTTATCTGATGTTAAAATAATTTTAAATAAAAAAAATCATAATATATTTTATTTTATATGATTTATTTATGTATTATATTTGATTTAAATAATGTCAAATAATAATAAAAAATTTAAAAATTATTTATTGCCAAAAATTACTATTACCCTAAATTTACATATATAAATTATATGACCAATTTTAACCATAGTATAATGTCGTAATTTAATATAAACCATATATATGTAATTAAATTATATATATATATATAAATAAATTAATAAAATATAAATTAATATATAGTTTATGCTGTTGTACTTATTGATATAAAATAATTGATTTTTTTTATTTTGTAAGTATATACATCTCTCTACTACTAATAATCTGTACTGCTAATAATGAGAATTCATTGAACATGAATTTCAATAGTGTTTATTGAACTACCCAAAATGCCCTATGCGTTTTCAACCTTTTACGCAAAATGTACCATATTATTTTTCATTACGACACAGATCCATCGCCATGGCCACCAACAATCCTTCCCATTACTACCAACCCTAATCACTTGTTGATTTCATCGTTTTTCTCCGTCAAATCAAGTCAAACTGGATAGCTGATTTCATCGCCACTACCAACCCTACCCGTTACTACCAACCCTAATCACCTGTTGTTTCGTCATCTTTCTCCATCAACTCAAATCAAATTGGATCGCTAATTTCGTTGCTTGTCGACCATGGACCGACAAAAGCTTGCAATTTCATTTGTAAAATTCCAGTACTATAATGTTACTAATTTGTTGTTTAGGTTTTCTTCTATTTTAGTTGCTGATTTCACCTGTTGATTTTAGTACCGCGATCATTAAGTGGAAGAAGGATTCTAATAGGCTGATCGTCGATGAGGCGGTCAATAATGATAATTTAGTTGCTGCGATGAATCCCAACACAATGGAAAAGCCAAAGCTTTTCCACGGCGATTTGATTTGTTGAAGGTATCTTTCTCTACATAATTTTTTCTAATGAATTTAGATTTGATACTAGGGTTTTCTTATTGCTTTTTTTTATCGATGATTGTGTACGAGAGTCCCACAATGCATGAAATGATAAAAGGATTATTCTTTAGATTTGCCGATCCAACCGTTTCTGTTACCTAAAACTGCTATTTTTATCTTAAACACAATAAAGCTAAGTATTGTATGTGCTATCATAGAATCCAATGAGAATTTAGTTTTCTTAAGTTCATTAAGTGCTTCTCGATCTTCATTGTAATCACAAGCTAGTTCGATCTTAGCTCTGGAATCTGAATCAATTGAAAAATGTTTCCATTATAAGGTCCTAACTCTAAAATATAACTTTCACCATCACTAGAATTCTCTTTACCTTTTTAAAGTTATTTCTATCACCGCAAAAGAAAAGGACCCACAAAAATAAAAAATCATGAAAAAATTCATTCATGAATTATTGTTAATATATTAAATGTCAACTTCTATGAAGTCGTTGATCTTCCTACATTGATGTCAGTGCCTCCTACTAAACTAATGCAACTGCATTGCCCCCAATGTCCTTCAATTCACTCTTATTTGATTTGATTAGCCGAGGCTGAAATTATTGTATAAGTTAATCAATTTGTTAAACCTGATCACTGATTAGTAAATGATGTTTGGTTTAGGTTAATTCCTTTTGTTTTCAAATTTATTTATTTTACTAGTAATGAATTTGGATGGAATTTACTGCTGTACGGTTTCTTCAGCATTTAAATTGGCAATAAAAAAACATTTTTCCTACAGGCTTAAAATTCATCTCCATGAAACTCAATCCTGAGCAAGCCTCCAAAATTCCTTCTATTTTGTTCTGTTATTTCATAATAACAAGGGAAAGAAGGATTTTTGTATGGAGATTATTGAAAGGAAGAAGGCTGTTAATGAGTTGGTCGTCGATGAGGCGGTCAATGATGATAATTTGATTATTGCGATGAATTCCGATGCAATAGAAAAGCTTCAGCATTGTTTGGTGATTCATTTGTTGAAGGTATCTTTTTCTTCATAATTTTTTTAATGAATTTGGATTGGATACTTTGGCCATTATATAACTTGATAAATAATGGTTTATTTTCCATAGTATAATTTTATCTTAACTAGAAATCAAACTTACGATTTACGGTTTCACTCAAGAAGTTGCATTAATTTAGACCTGGTAGGGATAAAAGGCAGGTACTGTTCATCTTTATAACAATTCTCAGGTGCCTTTTTACATGTAAATATGGTTTTTAAGTAAAAGATTTATTCTTTTATGTGCTTATATTATAAAGTGGCACTTTTATAAGAAGATTGAGTACAACTCAGTAGCCTACAAAGAATCAACTCAGCAAAAATGAAAAATATTCAGAATGAATATTTGCAAATATAACAATGATCATTTGCAGGTTTTCAACATTATTAACAAAGAACCACAACTTATTTAGGAGCACATATAAAAGTTTGTCTAAGAAGTTTCCTTTTCCCAACATATAAGCAAAAAATAGATAAGTGATTTATGAAGTCACATCTCAAAGAGCATCTACATACAATGTTAATCAATTTAGCAAAAAATGAAAAATATTCAAAATGAATATATGCAAATATAACAATGATCATTAGTAGGTTTTCAACATTATTAACAAAATACCATAGCTTATTCAAGCGCAAATATAATGTTTTCCCTAAGAAATTTCTTTTTCCAAACATATAAGAAAAAAAGAGATAAGTGATTTATGAAGTCATATCCCAAAGAGCATCTACATACAAGGTTGGATATATATATATATATATAATATACTAATAATAATAATAATTCCATGAATATGTTTCAACCGTGTCGTTTTGAATTTCCTAAATTGCCCTTTCCATTTTAACTTCCTTTTGCCTTTTCGTTCTCAGTCCTTTGGCTTCTTCATTCGCATCACTAACCCTAATCACCATGGGGATTCAACACCAATATACTCAAATACACCATCGTCGTCTCCATCACACCTAATCATTGTCAAATCGAATAACAGTCAACTACAATCACCAGATTGGTCGATGCCTCTCATCACAAATCGATTAAAGTGCGACTATAATCCTCAAATCAGTCGACACCTCTTATTACTGAATTAATTGATGCGTTGTAATAAACATTAACAAATCAACAAACTGAACGATGCTGCCTACTGGCGCTGCTACCATCAACCGAACGTCGTTGTCGCCAAGGTATACCACATCGCCTTTTCGTCTTTAGGTATGGTGAACTTAACCCTGATATTTCTTTATATATTTTTGTTTCTTTTTCATTTTGGTAATTGCTTCTAAAGACTAGGATGCTGTGAGATGCAAAGTTGTAGGTTTCATTAAATAAGATGATATTTTACAAATTTTCTTCTTGATTTGAATTACTATAAGGCAAGTCATCATTTGAACTATTTCTCATATCCATTGCACTAAAAAAAGTTTGAGACTTTGAATGGAGATGTAAAAGAAAATTTGCCTTTTGTAAATAAACATAAATCTGCTTATTTTAACATCCAAAAAAAGAGCACAAGTCAATTAGTATAAGCATTCAAACTTAGCTTAAGAATGTGAAATGCATTGCTTTTGAACTATGATTAACTTTGTAGTGTCTAACTATCTGAAATTTAATTTTTTAATGTTTTTTAACAGAACACATTTAATTTATCTTGACCATTGCTGAATTATACAAGAAATAGTATATATATTTGATCTATAGAAAAATGATATAAATTGTGACCATTGTTGAAAAACCATTCCTAAAACCTTTTTGGATATAAATTTACTTTGAACCTATTACGATATAACACCTTCTGATTTTTATTTAATTTTATATGAAAACTTTATGCATATATCTCATATATTTTATGCAGAACCCAGGGAACACCAGCATAAATCATCAAGCTTTTCACCTGGAAGTCTAGTTTCTTTTATTTTTGCAAACTTTGCTTTAAGAATAGCATCCACATTAACAAAGCATAGCTTCTAATATCTAAGTAATTAAGATGAGTATAACTATCAAGAATTTCAAACAGGGCACTGTTACCGAGACTTAGTTTGATTATTTGAAGGCGACATAACTGAGGCATGTAGTTCGCTATGGCAAGGGCATTGTCTTCATCGTTTTCTTGAGTATTAAAATCGTAATCAAGGTAATCTAGTTTTTTTTGAATTGGGATAGGTTCATTTGAGAATTTATATATAAAAGACGAATTTTATATGATAATCAGGATGACCTAAGAAAAGAACTAGAAATGGATGCACAGTTGCCTGTAGTTTTGTTGATGGGAGGAGGCGAGGGATAATTTAATTAGTTTTGTTGATGGGAGGAGTCAAATATATAGAAATTTTTGAGGTTCACATCTAAGATAATGTAATTTGGTTTCAAAATTTTGTGTGAAATTCTAATGTGAAAGTTGCCATGCACTGGATCGATTATGACCAAATATATAGATACAGAATTAAAGCGCAATAATCACAGCTGCAATAATATAAATATAATATCAGCGGGAATAAATAGTAAAGTAAAGCAAGAAGCAATCACACAAGAGTTTTTATACTGGTTCGAACTTCCCATTCTACGTCCAGTCCCAGACTCCTTCTGGATTTAACTAACAAACGTCCTCACTTAAGTCGGAGGAATAGGCTTTACAAATCACCTGAGCTGTCGAACATGACTTCTATATTACCAATCGCCTAAGCTGTCGAATAGGACTTCGTGCCTGAAAAACTCCAACATGACATCGACTACAAATAGTAGTAAGTTTTTGACTGATTGTGTTCTAGATAACACAGATAAGTCTATTAAGTACACCCTTCCTTGAGATGATGATTTGAACATGTAATTGTAGGAAGTAAATTATTGAAAATATTTATAATTCATAAGTGTGTATAAATTAGAAAGATAGAAAGAATTGATTCTTTGTTGTCATAATATTAAAAGTGAATTCTCAACTATATTTACAGATTTGAAAAGTTCTAATTGAATAGTAGTAACCATTGGAGAGAACTATTCAAAGCAGGAGATGCAATTGTTGAAAAAGAGGGGACATGTCTTTTTAGAAATTCAAATAAAAAATTCTGCAACTGGCATCCAAACGTCTGGATATTTTGCACCAGACGTCTAGATTCAATATAGACATTTATTATAAAAAATCTAGACATTTAGATTTGAACTAAAAAGTACGTTTTTTATTTCAATATTACCAGACGTTTATTATGAAAAATCTAGACGTCTAATGTTGAACTAAAATGTTCCTTAGATGTCTATGATGAAGTACCAGAAATCTGATGTTGAACTAAATGTTCCTCAGACATCTACGATGAAATGTAGACTTCTGGTTTTGAACTAAAATGTTCTTTTTCCTTTTGACTATTTTCTTTTGAATATATATATTATAAAATAGTCATGTTGTAAAAAAATTGTTTTCAAAACATATTTGTGTGCGTATGATATTTTGACTATTTTCTTTTGACTAAAATATTATATTTTGTTTATAAAATAATATTTTGACTATTTTCTTTTGAATATATATATTATAAAATAGTCATGTTGTAAAAAAATTGTTTTCAAAACATATTTGTGTGCGTATGATTATCAAATTGGAAATTGTACATATGATCTAGATCGATAAAAAATAATATACAAACTCTATTTATTTTCTTCAGTTTAGCCTAATTTTGATGCTGATCGTCATATCTCCTTGTATATATTCCTTTGCCTTATCTCCATCGTGTATCTCTTCTTGTATTTTCATGTGTATACTTGGGCATATACTTACAAATTAGCTTAGAGGTTCTTTGACATAATTATATAGTTGTTGTCATTAAAATCCAACAAGAGAGGTTCTAACATAATGGAATACTTTTCTTTGATATGTCATATGCATCTATGTTGCATTGTGGAATAAAACCAAATAGGTCTTGCCAGTTTTATTATTCATTGGACTGAAATTCTGGAGGGTGTTTCTATTATCCGCGTAGTCTCCTTCCATGACTTCTTCTGACAACATAGACGCTGCTTTCGACCACATTAGCCGTCGTTTACTTTTTTTTTTAAATATAAAACAAGTTGTTTGAGATTTGATTTTCATATTTATTTACTTACAATAAATTAAAGGATTCTGGGAATTGCTGAATAGAGACGAAAACCGAGAAGCAAGGGCAATTTGACTAATTTCTTTTAACAACTAGAGGTTGAAATCAGTATAGGCTGGGTTCAAATAGAATTTCTGCCTAAATTGATGAACAAATAATTATATGGCCAAGCATTACCCTTGTAGCTATTGGTTTCAATCAAGTTTTTTTTCCTAAAAAAGATGCATCTGGATAAAATTTTGTAGAAGTGTAAATAGTTGATAATTAAAAGTGTGGTTTAAAGATTGTTTTTGCTAAAGAAGATATTTTTAGATTTTTGAAGCAACAATCGGGAGATAAATCAAGTTTAAATATGAACGTGGTATTGAACGGATCAAGAAAGTCTCATGGTGATGAATGGCTGATGTTTCAAAATGTCTTATTACACTGCCAGTTTGTCTCAAAATGTCTCAAAATGAAAGTGACAGAAGTTATACCAATAACTGCATCAATCTATGCATTATACATCACCTGCTCATGTTGAAACTTAAAATAACATCACAATTTTTTTAACAATTCTTTATAGTAAACAAAAATACATAATATCTGTAATATAAATGTATTTTTTGGTAAATGATATATTGTTTTGAGAAGATGGTTTTTCTTGATATAATATTGTGTAATAAAACAACATTATACATTTATGTAATTGGATATTATTGACCTCTCTTGGTACTACTAAAAAATCTATGTAATATAAAATACAGAATTTTCATAAGATGATTTATAATCTCTTAGCCAGCATATGCATCTGAGTTAACTGTGCGTGGACTTTAAATTTTTAACATCAGAATAACATTATACACATGAATTAACATAAAATCAAAATAAATAGAGAATGCATTGATAAAATGGTTTGACATAAGCTCATTTACAAAATAGTTTGACAAAATAATTGGTTTAAACTAAAAGGGATAAATAGAAAATAATTGTTTTAAACCAATTCATGAGGCAATTCAAATGCAATTGGTTATATGAATGTGTTGATATGACAAGTGATCATTGCACTGATTTTTTGTTGTTGTTGTTTTTAATAGTGACGTAATAAAAATATGGCTCGACAATAAAATGCAGGTCCATCTGGACATGAGTATATACTAGTATATATAACAAAACCAATTTGTGACAACATTAATTCATATTAGAATCGTCATCTAACTAACAATATAATTATATATATATAGACGCACACACACATAATAAAATATTATTCGGAGAATTAAAATATATAATTTGGTAAAACATACCTAAGAACCAAATCCATAACGCACCCATTGAAAGGATGAACTCTCCCAGTGTATTAATTGGGGACGAGAGACGGCGACCCCGATCAATTGTGGGAGGGGATTCAGCAAATTGCTAGTCCTTATACCGTTGACCTTCGACTATCGGATGGTAATCAACTTTGAATTGGTTTGAACTTGATATGGTGGAGCACTCATGGAGTAATTTCGGCCAGCAAGATATAATGGAGAAGGCAGCCAAATTCCTAATCAAATTAGTTTAGGTTTACTTATATAGTGGATATAAAGGAGAGAAAGGTGAATCTCATCTCAAACTACTTGATTTGAACCATCCAAAATCTAGCATCTAAACCCTATTTTGAGTCGCCCCCATGTCATGTTGCTGTCGAAAATTTCATCCATCATGATGCGCCAAAACCCCATTTATGCCCACAAAAAATATTATTTAATTAAATCCAATTTAATCGCTTATCGATATCGTATATAGATTGATATATTTATAACTATTATAAATATATTGAACAATATCTATTCTTCAAATAATAATAAAAAATTATAATTAATATTTCATAAGTATTAATTAATTTAATTAATTTATAAAAAATATAAACCAATTAAATCGTTTGGTCAAAGGAGAATTCATCATTTCGACTGTGTGACTTCTCAGGTGTAAACTTTATCAACGATTAATATCGAACTATTCACATATTAACGTTCACATGTTCTTAGCAGGTGGTGTGGTATTTTAGCCAAATTTTTTGCTTACTTGGTTTCGGTAAAAATCTAATTTCACTTTGTTAAGCGTTACACAGTTGTGGCTATTATTTACACTAATTCTCTTTGTCAAAACTTTATCACTTTGGACTTATGGAATTTGGTAATGGTCAACATTCCCATATCATCCATATTCAAATCTATAATTCAAACATAGAGTTCTTAGTTCAATAATAACAATCATTATTAACTGAAATGGTTTGACTTTGAGTTGACTTGAGTTGACAATGGTACTATCCCCATATAACCGAGGAGATAAATCCTCTCTTGAATAGTGATCCACTTCCAATGATTTGACTATAATCAAAATAGAGCTTTCATAATGAAGATCAATAATATTCTTAAGTCGAGAGAACTGTATGAATCAGTCACATCGATATTTTATGTTTGACTGTAGTTATATTAACCAATAGAAAACTATCGAGTGAGTCATTCCATAGTTATCTAATAACTACCAGCATGTAACCTCTTAGTGCCACCAGTAGTCATGAGTACTACACCGCCAAACATTTGGAGAGCGTTACGTACTCTAGTCTCAACTGATACATCGATATGCAGTCTTGATGCATCCTGACTAGAAACATTTCAGATGGTATATTTAACTTTTATTGTGATAAATTACTAGTGGTTACAACATTTTGTAACTACTATCACAAAATATATCATTTATGGATTTTATATTAAATATATTTTTAATTATAATTAATATAACACATTATATCAAGTATATAATAAAAGGAAAACACAGTATATTTCGAAAAAGTTTGGTTATCGAGTTAGATTATATAAAAAATTACATAATTGCCCCTAAGGCATACCCCTAACTCTATTAGTGACTAGCATGACGTAAGGTGACCAAGTGTTAGACCCATATCATGCTATTATATTATTTTTGTAGTACATGCATGTAAAGTAAAGTATGGTTCACTCATTAGACTTTTGTCCGATCCACTCCTATTATTATCCTTGCTAGACTACTGAAAAGAAAACTTCATTAACCTTCATCCTGAAGAAATGTTGATTTGTGCATACCTTATTTATGTCCTCACCACTGTCCTTGCTTTGTCCACGGGGCTGAAGATAAATGCTAAATAAATACTGAAGAAACGTTGCACTATCATTCTTTTATGTCCACAATGATGATCTTACACACTTGTTGATGCATCTGTTGTTACATGCACCGACAGCATCCTAATGTGTCATCATTATATGCTATAGTTACATGAACCGACATCTCAGTGGAGTGCAGCTAGTACTACATGATCTGCAACTAGTATTACAACATCAACCTAGACTTCTCTGAGACTTGGATATGTAACTTCAACATGCATGCTAGCTGACTCGCATCTGGTTTGGTTTAACTACAGCTTTGCTACTATATAAACTGTCTTTTGCTGTGATACACAGCTCATTCTTCTACATTATGTTTTGGTCGGACTACTTCCAAATATACCCAATCTTAGCAGCCTCTTGGTTCACAAGGTGCAACTCTCTCCCAATCATTTCAATTCTTATATATATATGGCACCTCAAATAGTGCAGCATTCCATTAACCATTTGATTTCCACCACAAGTTCCGAATTAAATAATAGCACTAGTGGAAAGAGAGAAAGTGTTATTATTTAATTCGGAACTTGTGATGGAAGTCAGAGAGCTAGAGTGGTGCTGCAAAACAGAGGTGCCATTGAACGCTCCATATATACGTGTGTATGTACATGTCATAAGCTAGGATAACTTTTGCATGATTTGTACTTAGGCTATTTATTAGTTAGAGCTATGACTTTTGTCCATCATCAATTTGATCATCTTTTGATTTTAATCCAACAGTGACTACGATAGTTGTATTACTTTATTTTGTAAAGTTACCCATCATACTTGTTGGTAGCCCTTCAAATTTATAATCATAAAATTATTTCTTCTCATTTTATCACGCTTTCAGAAAAAACCATATTCAAAAAATAACAATTCATAATATTTTGTTATTCAAACGAAGAACCACTACCTTAAGTGATGAGTGATAGGATGTTTTATATTGAGATTTGTTTTAGGTTTTAACTTCCAATATATAAAAAAGAATGCTTAATTTGAATAAACTATCACTTTTATTCCAAAATTAAAATACTTTTTTTTTCATTGTCTAGCAACCATTATTGCAAACTTTTGATAGGTTAGGACTTACTGTAAAAAAGCCTCTAATTTTCCAATTGAAGGTAGAAAGAAGAAATCAGCAGCAAGGCTTTCGAGAATGGAAGAAGAAATTAGTAGCAAAATCTCTGTCGCAAACCCCATTTTTTGTTTCCAGAAACAAATCAATGATTTATGCAAATCGGAAAATTTTGGAATCGACGGTGCATGCAAACTGCTCGGAAAATTGCTTCACGCAAACTCCCAACCTTCAATCGGATGTTTTAACACGCTATTCGCAGGTATGATTCAGTCTAAAAGTCCATCTCTTTATGCTTAAATCTTATCTTTTCATCATCGTATGATCTTGGATGGTGTATCACCATGTACCGCCACTTGTAATATCATCATCATTTCTTGCATTCTCATGAATCGCGTTGATATTGCCTTTGGAATTTTTGGATCAATGGTAAAACATAATTGCATTCCTTACTTGATTTCGTACAACACACTTATAAAAGGTTTATGTTGTGTTGGGAGAATCACTTCAGCTGTCGAGTTGCTGGCAAAAATGGGTACAATTCAACCGGATGTTATTACCTACACTATTCTTATTCGTGGTTATTGCATAAGAGGGCAAGTGAAACCTGCAGTTCAGTTGTTCAAAGAAATGGTTGATAAAGGTATTTCTCCGAGCATTGTTACGTACAGTACAATAATGAATTGTCTTGTCAAGGAAGGGGTAACCTTTGAAGCTCACAAATTGGCAAAAGTGATGGTACAAAGAGTTGAAAGAATGGATGTAGTGACATATAATATACTGATCCATGGATGTTCTTTAGAAGGAATATTTGATTTGGCATGGAAATAATTCAGTTCTATGAAGAACGAAAACGTAAAACCTGATTGTCATTCTTATAATTCATTGATTATTGGATTTGTTAAGCATCAAAGGATGGATGAGGCTTTCAAAATACTCAAGGCAATGAAAATGGAAGGAGTGCACCCCGATGTGGTAGCTTACAGCACAATTGTGGGTGGCTTTTGTAAGGTTGGTAGAGTGGATGATGCTCGAAGCATTATAAATTGCATGGTACATAAAGGATTATCGCCAAATGCCCATACATATCATTCTTTGTTACATGTCTTTTGTCCATTAGAAAGGTGGGAAGAAGCATATGCTGTTCTTAATGAAATGGATGAAAGATGAATATCTCTTGATCCTATCGGATTAAGTTCATTGGTTGATGGACTATGCAAAGAAGGAATGGTCGAAAATGTTGATCAAGTATTGCAAGTGATGAAACAAAAATGTATAAAGCCTGACATTGTAACATATAATGCTTTAATATGTGGTTATGGTTTAACAGGTAGATTAGATAAGGCCGTTGAAGCTTTCAATCTTTTGATCTCTGAAGGGCATACCCCTAGTGCATTTTGCTATAACTCATTAATTCACTTGCATTTTAAACATGGATTGATTGATATGGCAGAAAGATATTTTAAAGAGATGATCAAAAACGGGTTCAGGGTTAGCACTGTTACTTATAACACCATGTTAGGTGGTTTATTCCATGCTAAAAAAAGTTAATGATGCTAAAGATATATACAAAGCAATTATTAATGCAGGGGTAACTCCGGAGGTAAGTACATACAATGCAATGTTTGATGGATTATGTAATAATTTATGCATTGATGAGGCAATCAATCTGTTTGAGTCCATTCAACTTAAAAGGATTTAAACCCAATATTCAAACTTTCAACATCCTTTTGTTTGGATTGTACATAGTTGGTAAAAAAAAAGAAGCTAAGCATCTATTCAACACTATAGTTTCTAAAGGTATAAAGTTGGATGTTGTGACATATTTGACAATGGCTCAATGTCTTATTGAAGAAGGGTCTATGGATGAGTTCAATGAGTTACTTTGAACGTGGAAAAGGACGAGTGCTTTCCAAACTCATGTATGTTTAATTCCATTGCTAAAAGTTTTCTTCGTAAAGGTGAATTGATAAGGGCCATTGACTTTATAAGAAAATAACGGAGCAAAAATTTACAGTTGAAGCCAATACAGGTAAGCTCTATGTGGATTTAGCTTGGCGGAAGAAAGATAAGCAAAAATACCTGGAGTTGTTGCCTAAACGTACCAGAAGGTAATTGATTTAGCTGCGGGACTGCAATTTGGGGTAAAAAGATGGTGTATTACCTAGAGATTACTCTTTTCTGAGGTAAAAGTTTTAAACTATCAATTTGCATGGTAACCTAGTCTGCATACTTGGCCCGTTTTCAAACAACTATGAACTTTATGTGTTTCTATTTCTGTATCATCTAAGAGAATCATAGTTATATCTGAAACTTGTAGGATCATTATGTTGAGTTGTTATTTATGGTTTGAGTATTATTTACTATAGACGTATTTTTACTTTATATTGTTTTAGTGAACTGGAAAAAACTTATACTATATTTTTAATATTTTATATTGGTTTAGTGACTATGTATTAGATCAGATTAGTGTTCAAGATTAATAATTTACTTACTCGAAAGTTATGTGCAAAAAGAATTTTTTCACACCTTAAAGACAATATGGGTTATGAACATCCAGTGAAACACAATTTTATGAGTTGGTGACTTTTGGTATTTAGTTGGGCAACAATTGTATAAAGGATGAGTTATGCTTTGGTTTGTGGATTAATATTTATATTATGTACTAGTGCGAACTCGTGCTTCGCACACGGGTGTGGTGAACATATTGTAGTTACACAGTAGTATACAAATAGAAAAATGGGTATAAAAATATATAAAGCTTGATTATTAGACATGTAGATTGCATTCTTTGTACCTTTTTTCAGTTCCCTTATTTTTAGTGCATTTGTTATATAACTCAAAAAGTAAGTCAACCTTTAATGCTAATCATAATTAGCTGATATAGTAAACATGTCTATTTTAGTGTAGCAATACTTGTAGATCAAAGATTTAGAACCTTACATCACCATTGTAGCCTAATCAATTCATCTTCAACTGTTAGGCCATCAAAGATGCATATTAGTGTTTAAAGTTACAAAACTAACCCAAAAAAGCAGGCACGCACTGAACTATCAAGACATAACAAACTTACAATTGGAAAAGATAACTTGAACTAAAATCTATATTAGTTACTATATCGCTGAAGAATGTTCTATTCCTAGTGAAAAAAATCATCCGTACAGAAAAATGTAAGGTCATATTAAAAAAAAGAGAAAATGAATCACGGTTAGGTTATCTTAGATTATGTCTGATGTTAACATGGAAACAAAGGCAAAAAAACTGATACCAACAAAATTTTGAAGTTAATTAATATTGCATCCATAGATCATGTTAAACACTGCAACTGTTGACCCTTAAACAATATATTATATAAAAGTGTGCAAAAACATAGGCCATGAGAAGTTAAAGAACGAATCTACCACTGCAGTAAAGTAAGTGGAAAAATAGTTTTACAATTTATTTTGAATAATGATGGATGGTAAAAGGCTAAAATCTTAAAATAATAACTGCCTTGCATCTTGAAAATATGAGTTGAACGGCAATTGCAGGCTTTTATTTCTCCGGTAGTTGGATAGCCTGGCCAAAAGATCAAAAGCAACCTATAAAAAAGAATACTTAGAGTCAACAGTTATTACAGACTTTTTTGGAATATACAAATTATTATCAATGTGAGAGTTTAAACAGCTGAATGTACAAATTAATAGGAAGTAGATTCATACGTATTAAGAAAACATCATAGGGGTATTGAAATAACTATAGTCCGCTAGTAACCAACAATGACGAAAATGTAGCTGAAATTCTATTATTTAATTCATAATCAAAATGTAGGAAACTATACTGGTTAATTGCAATGGATCCACATACTTTTAGTATCGGAATGCATTTGTTTTATGAACATCTCAGTAATAAATTATAGTCCAGATTTTTGTATAAGTTTAGTAAAAATGAGACGTACATCAATGAATTAATTACCAATGTCCATGGGAACCTAATGTAAAAAGTTACAACATGACCCTTATCCAGTCTTATGCATTATGAACGCAACAAAGTTCATCTCTCAAAGCCGACAACACTGTAATTCTAAAGGACATCCCATTCATACCTGACTGCAAGCATGATGTCCAAATCCCACTTTTGCGCTTACACTTAGCTCCATAACATCCGCCCCCAAGTGCAGCCTATAATTTTCCACATCTTTCCACCAAATTAATGTGTAAGTGTAATACAATGTGTTAAAGAAAAGGGGTCCGTAACGTGATAGCTGATAAAGGAGCCTAAGCACTGCATATCCAAAGATGTGGAGGTGACCAAGTATCCTAATTTTGAACGAAGCTTTTTTGAAACCACTATGTTGACAGCATCATTTTCTATGAATATGATTTTGAGATGTTTTAATACTGAGATGACATGGTAGTCTCATATTTGACTATCTTCATTTCCCTAACAATCATATATTTCAATAGCTTTCTATTGCATATATATTTGGAAAGCCATTTTATTATTCCTTGTAATACAGAAAATAGTAAGACATGGAATACTAAGATTCTCATTTGATATGTTCATCATTTGATATGCGCAGTTTCATGTGAAACTAATGCATTTTGATGTTGCTCATTTAGTGCATATCTTTTGTTAAACATTAGAGGCTTACTAATACAACTTTGAAGAAAAAGTTAAAGTGTGGTTCAAAATCATATTCTAAATAAATTTTACGTGGTACCGTGGAAGGAGAGATAATATGAGAATGAAATTCAGACAAAATACATCAGCATATCCAATAATGCTCAAATAAAATCTACAATAATGATAAACTTAATTCGTGTTGATTAAAAATTTAAATCAAATTAAAAGTTAATTTGTATGATTTAATTAATTAGTTATAAGTCATATATTTAAAGGAAATTTTATTAAGGTTACCTAGCACTCGTAGACCGACCTAGCTCAAAACCAACATAAGTTCAGCGTGAAACTTCTTAGAATCTCAAATTATTTGTATCAAAAAATGAAACAAAATTATAGGGGATAATATAGAAATATTACTGCAACTACATAACTAATCATACCATAGATGATTATGTTCACAATAGAAGGAGAAAATGATATGAAGATTTTAAAATGTATAAGAAAGAAATAGTAACGAAAACAAACTTGATTTTTTTTAAAGAAAATAAATGGTTTTATCACAATGCCTGTCAACAAATGGTTGTCTGTATTTCTATCGAAATGAGAAAGTAGAATCATAACTGAAATCTTTAGTGTTTTCAAAATTGATCTGATTTTAGGAATCCCAAATGAACTTGAACTGAAATGAAAAAGGAAATCTTTGAACTTTTCTATATACATGCAGGTAAAGTAACAAAGTGGAAATCATGCAAACGGTTCAAGACCAAATAAAAAGTAATACTCCTAACCTTTGGATACCGATGGGCAGCGAAAAACAAAAGATGAGGGAGTTCTTGAAAACTTACAAGGTAAGGGAATGAAGCAACATATCCAAGATTTGAAAGACCAAGGATCAGGGAATGAAGCAACATATCCAAGAGCTGAAAGACCAGAACACGACTTTGTAAAACCTTTTGAACCCTTTAGTTCAGAATCCAGGGATTTCAACATTGATGTGCCAAAGTCCTGACTGTGATGGCCCTGCAAGTCATCAATGTTTATCAAAATATATGTTTCTATAAGTCAAATGTAAAAGACAACAATCCATTATTCCCCAAGATGATGAAGAAATTGAGAAACATAGATTCTAGAACTACCTATACAGTTCAAGTTGCATCGTTACTACTATTCAAATACACGGTAAGGTATTAGTGAAGTATCTTTCCAAATTCCCTAAAATTATCATATTTTGAATGAATTGAACTAAGTTGACAACGAATAGCTATATATTTCTAGTTTATAAATAAATTTGATTTTAGCCTATAGTTTTCTTTAATAGAAACGTGATGAACTGTAGTCGGTTAATTTTTTATCTAAGAAACTGAAATATAAAACTGTAATATCTCCCCAGGGTAAGTCAGTATGAATAATTTGTTTTTACCAATAAGAAAGAGACCACGTCCACAACTAAAAACAATCACTTTAAAAAAAGTTTGTTTTGCCCCGTACTTTAAAAAAAATCATTGACCTCTGTCTTATGCAGGTCGTAGGTTAGGTGCCATTGGATGAGTATTCCATTATCAACTCAATCATCAAGGTCGGCTCAGTCATTCTTTAGTCCACTCAAAAAAGCTCTGCTAAACAGAATTTAGATTCTTAGCCTTTACTATCAACTCATACAATGAATCAAGTAACAAATATTCATTTGAATGCCACTACTTATATTCTGCTAGGTAAATAGTAATTTTTCACTATTCTTGTAGTACCTTCATGAATAAGAATATCCATAAATCATGTATTAAAACAATGGATGATAATATGTGGCAAAGTGTTCATGTTTTCGTATTCAAAAAAATCTTCCATCAATCCAAGCCACAGCCAGTGTAACAAAAAGTCGAAACTCAAAATTCAAATTCATTAAAGTAGTGAATAGGGATGTAAATAGTAGTCTTTATAGCCATCAAAACAATCTCATTTACCAATTGAATAATGACCAACAAAATAATGTTATAGTGGTTAATTCTGAAATTGTTGTTTTCTAAGTTAGCTACAAACAACGAAACTCATTTACCTCATTTACCAAATGAATAGGTTTAAAAATGTATAAGCATTAGTAAGGGTGGTAAGATATCTAAATGTGAAATCTACGATAATCTAGGCCTTCTGGTGGAATTACTTTCTTTTCTTCTTGGCTTACATATTGGATTTAGACAGTGCAGACAGTGTGTGAACAGATATGCAAAATATGATATACTCATATCGACAAAATTTCGACAATCTAAAATGATGGAAAAACAATTAATATTACCCATGTAGATGCTTTGCTCTAGGATATATACATTGATGTAATCATCTAGTTGTAATAATAGTTAAGTATTATTGGATATAAGCTCCAAATTGGAATTTGTAACCCAAAAAAATTGTGTATGCAAGGAAATCATATATGCATGCATATAGTATAATTAATAAATAAAGCACAATTAAGCATCTGCGTTCAAACTATTGAGAACTAATTCCCCAAAAAAATATTTTGGGTCTTATTCACATACAAAAAGTTGGTGTACACGCGATTAAAAGAGAAATGTCAAATTAGGAAGTATTATGTATACTCATCTTCCCTAATTTACGATTGTACTATTCCATGACATTAATAATTTATTGGGTTTTGGAACCAATCATAATAAGATATATTGAAAATACTTTCCTCGGTAGTCTTCTATAGAAGAATCTAAAATATTGTAAAATATTGCTAACAATATGAATAAGTTTACCTTTAACTCTCACTAAATATGATGTCACTTAAAATTCAGCAGCCATTTGCTATAGTTAATTGTCATGTATAATTGTGCGCTTTCTTAAATTTCACTAACATGAGCCATGCCTCTTCACTGTAGCAGCCAATAATTTCTATGGTTTCCACTGCAAAAAAAGCATATGTAGGAGGTGGAGACATACATGAATACGGAACTCAAATATATTCTTTATTGTAAAAAGTTTAGAGTTTTTTCCATTTTACCTTACGTACAAAAATTGAAAGGAAAATTGGTAATAAATACAATGATAATTTGATAAATATGCAAGTAGTTGTATAACTAAGATTTGGAAACTGAAAGCTAATGCTAACTAAATTTTGCAGCAACTATGTTGCAGCTAGAATAAGATTTAAAAAAATTACTTTTCTTTTAAGACATACATAAGGTGCATTGATATGTAGCTTGTATACATATTTATTTTGTCCCCTAGGATATTCCATTCATTTTTTATGCTTACTCAAAACATGAAGATAATATTAATATTATAATTAAAGAATCATAATGGTGTTAATGCAGACTATGAGGCATGCCTTAAGTCAATATGCACAAATCAGGAAGTTTGTCATTTGTGAAAGCTTTTAAACCCAGAAAAATGTTTAAAAATGACTCATATCCAAGGCTCCATGTGGTTTTTAGTTTTGTGTTTCCGTCCAAAAAGATGCCCACGACACTTTTTTTTAAAAGACAACTAATTTGGTAAATGAATTTAATAATACACACAAAAAACAAAAAAATATCCCCGTGTTCTGGGAAATAATGCAAAACGGTTTAAATATTCTCAAAAGCAAACATATTACAATTATCTAGATACCTTATGTCTACCCAAAGATAGAAATAGTGTTCTTCTAGTTCCCAAAAGCAAACATATTAGGATTCCTTCACGCAACCAAACCATGACACACATATAGTGAGACACGCACAAAACTGTCATAAAGTATGCATGTATTTATTTATATATAATACATAAATACATATTTATACACAAAAATGACATAAAACTAACCAACAAAGTTTAAACAACCAACAAGTTTAAAAGGATGGGGCATTTTTTTAGTGGCTTTATATTTTTGGAATCAATTTTCTCAACCATAAATAAAAATGGAACAAAACAGAAAATAGATCAATAATCCGAAGGAAAAAATGTAACTGAAAGAACCTCAAAAATAGATGAAAAATTTGCTTGATGAAGGAACCAAAAGTGGAAATGTTGTGAAACTAATAGCTATGGCCCTTAGGAAGGAATATATTCCTAACCAAGTACCAAAAAATATTCTACCTAGCATAAGTAGTATTGTATGGTCGATAACATCTTCGCACATTGCAAGTACATTAATTCACATGAGTGCTTAGCATACAATCATGTGAATACCATGTTTTAGTGGCTAACATCGTGAATACATTAATGTGATACTCGCATAATACAAAAATAGAAATCAATATTTTTAGCCAAACCGTACAGTAGGAAATATAAACTGAAAAAACGAAACAAAGTCAAAACAATTTCTATTGTAACCATTACTTTGGTTACTTCATGATAGCATTTCTCTTTTTGGGTTCAATGAAGGTTTTTGTATGAAAATAATTTTAGAGAAAACTAATGGTACATTCAAATGCTTTGATTTTTGGTATTAAAGTGACGGATGTAAGAAACACACATGTATTGTTCTGATACCGATAGAAAACATGCCCCTATACCTAAGGCTTATATAGTAATACCAAAATTTGACAACTACTTCCTGATTTCAACTTCAAATATGAACACAATAAGATCTAACGGTCAAGATATATTGTGTCAAATATTTTGTGTTATTTTAGATCTCAATAGCCACTCCTTCCATTTAAAGATACCAATGACAGGAAGAAAAAAAGGGTTTGGTTAGACATTTTACTGGGAATGGCATCCTAGTTGTATATTTTAATAAATATCATCCTTAATGTGAATTACAATGTCATAAAAGTTGCTATCCCTTTTTTATAAATTAAATTAAATTGCAAATTTATGGGCTGCAAGGTTAACCTGACTATCGTGCCCTGCTGCCATCTTCTCCCAGGAATCCTCCTTTTCCCTTTTCCAAATGTCCAGCCAGTTGGAGAGAATCCAACTATCAAGTTGAACCGGTTCTAATGTTCAAATTAAAATAGCCATAAATACAATAATTTAAATTACTTATAGAAAAGTATAATTAAATAAAAAAAGATGCTTAAGCAACATCAATTATATTATTTCATAACTGAATCAACCTGGTAATTGCAAGGAATCTTTATCATGTTCACCTTTTAGGTTATGCATTTAAATAGGTAAAAGATGTAGTCTAGCGAACTGACTCCGTAGGTTTACCCAAAATATACACTCCCGGAAGAAACCTTAAGAATATAGGCAAGCTGCATATAATTAGGAAACACAACTTCATTAGTGTAACAACTAACATCAAACAAAGAATAATAAATTAAGAATACCATGTTTCAGTGAGAATACCAAATATAAAAGAAGATTAATCAGTAACAATGTTTTTATTATTATTTAAAAATAAAAAGGAAAAAAATGGTTACTTGCCTCTAGGGTTTGAGGAGGATGATACCGTGGTTAAAATTGATGAAAATAGTGGTGATAGACGCGACTCTATTTGGCGGGCGAAGTTGTTCGGAGGGGTGGACAACCGTGGTAGAGTGGAAAAGCAACAAATCAAGGAAAAGTGGAAGAGGAGAGAAGATGAAGGGGAATCGATCGATTTCGAGGGAGGAAATTAGGAGGAGGAGAATAGGGCTGGAGAGAACATAAGGTTTAGGTGGAGGAAAAGGGGAATGATAAAAATACGGACATTGTAGAGAAAGACAAATAGGAAGACGGTTCAGTTGCCAAATTTCAAGGGGGCCTGTGTGAGCTTGAAATTTAACTCACTAATAATAATATAGTATAGATTACAAAAGTATCCAGTACCCGTTCCATTTCATTATAACTTTCTTTTCTTGCTTCTTTATTCAGAGATCCATAATAATCTCTCATCCAGGATTTTATTTCAACAATTTAGGTAAATCGCGAAACAAGCACTTTACAGTAATTTGAGCAATTTGCATCTTTAATAAATTTTAAACTTTGAGCAGAAGTAGATTCAGAGTCTGATACTCAGGATGAAACACCCACTATGACAAATAATCCTAATTTTATTATTATTGTTGGAAAATTGAACTCCTATATTGTGTTATATTATGACTTTGAGTATTGAACTTGTTAAATTTGCACGATTTAAATCTATTAGGAAGAAGATATTAATTGATTTCCATAATCAGTCAAATATGGGAAAGAAATTGGAAAGAGAATCAATTAATATCATAAAATATATTAATTGATTTGAGGAATCAATCAAATAAAAATATATGTGGAAACAAACACAAATATGCTAGATTTATGTTGAAATCAAATCAAGCGAATCCGGAAACATTTCATCCTTATCTCCAAGGCAATCTTCATTCTTGCTCCTATAAATATGAAGAATTTTGCTCATCTTTTATCATCATAAGACAACAAGAGAGTTATCTACAAAATATCTTCAATAAGATCACTGTTTCTGTATCTATTGTAGGGTGAGAAATTTATATTGAGTGATTTGTTTTCTTATATTGTACTCCCTTTTGAAGTGAAGAAGTAACAAATGTTGTTGGGTCCGAGGACGTAGGCATAGCCAAACCTCATTATATCGGTGTGTTCTTTCATTTTCTGTCTTCTATCTATAATTTGTGCTCTTTGATTTTTCTTTTTATTCTCTTTGTTGGATTGGAATTGTTGAGATTGTCGACAGACTAGATCGTTGGGTGTTCTGCTTCCGCTGCCCAAAACTCTGATTTTTTTTCACTACAGTATGGTATCAGAGCTTGTTGTTCTGTTTAAAGACTATTTCAGCTATGTCTAATTCAACAAAGAATAGCACTGGTAGAGGCAATACCAATTATGGATTCTCCAGTTTTGATGAAAAAGGAGATTTTGGCACATGGAAGATGAAGATGGAAGCCATGTTGAAGAAAGAGAGGACTTTTAAGGTTGTCTCTGATCCAAACAAATTAAAGAAATTAGCACCTAAAGAGATTGAGGAATTGGAAGAGGATGCTCTTACTAACATCCAACTTAGCCTTTCTGATGAAATACTTAGAGAGTTTTCTCATGTGAAAACTGCTAAGGAATTATGAGATGCTCTTCAGAAAAAGTTCTACGACAAGTCTCTCACCAACCACATCATCCCACAACACTAACTTTACTCGTTCAAGATAAAGCCTGGAATTAATGTATTAGCTCACGTGGATGCCCTAAACACACTTGTTATGAATCTTCGAGCGACTGAAGTAAAAATTGAGGATGAAGCGCAAACTGTCATTCTTTTATGTTCTTCGCCTACGGAGCATAACACTTTTGTTAACTCTATGATCTATGGGCGCTCTTTTATTTTCTTGGAGGATGTGAAGACAAATTTGCATAACGAGATGTTGAGGGGAAAGTTAGCAAACATGAGCATGGAGAATGATTCCGAAGGCTTTATTGCGCAAAAGGGAAGAAGTAAGAGTAGACCCAAATATGGTGGATATAGAGCCAAGTCAAGATCTCAGTCAAGGGGAGCTCCGAAGGGAGTTTTTCATTATTGTTGAAGACATGGACATTATATTGCAAGTTATCCCAAGTTGGAGAATAAAAACAAAGCCGTTACCCAAAAGGCTTCAGCTACTACAGTGGAAACATTAGATTCAGAGAGTGATCCTAGCATTTTTACAGCTTTCGCCTCTTCTATGAAGAGTACTATGTGGATTATTGACTTTGGAGCATCCTATCATATGACACGCAATAGACACTCTTTTTCCACTTATCGTCAGTTTGACGGAAGAGGTTCTCATGGGAAATAATGCTACTTGTCGCATGATTGGTATTGGAATGGTGAAGATCAGGATGTTTGATGGTGTTGTTCGTACTTCGTGTGATGTCAGGCATGTGTCTGATTTGAGGTGTAGTTTGATCTCCGTTGGAACATTGTGCAATCTTGGCTTGAAGTGTGTAATAGAAAAAGATTCATTGAAAGTTACAAATAGCTCATTGATAGTGATGAAAGGGGTAAAAGCTGGAAATCTATATTTGCTGAAGGGTACCACTGTTGTTGCAGAGTCTTCTTCGGTTGTTTATTCTGTTGATTCTGATTCTACCAGATTGTGGCACTTTTGTATAAGACACAGTGGAGAGCGTAGTTCGGAAGTATTGAGAAAGCGATGTTTGATTGACGATATTCATCATTCAAAACTTGACTTTTGTGAAGAATGCGTACTTGGAAAGCAGACGAAGGTTTCTTTTGACATTGCAGAGCATAAGTCTAAAGATGTTTTAGAGTATGTTCACACTGATGTTTGGGGCCCCGCACCATGCCTATCTTTTGAAGGAGCCAGGTATTTTGTTTCATTTGTTGATGATTTTCTAGAAAGGTATGAGTTTACCTTATGAAGTCCAAGGATGAAACTTTTAATGGGTTTCAAAGTTGGAAATCTCTTGTTGAGAAGCAGTTTGGAGAGAAAGTAAAGATTCTTCATTCAGATAATGGTGGTGAATTCACTTCTCAAAAATTCACCAAATTTTGTGAGTCCGAGGGAATCAAAAGGCACTACACCACACCAGGGGATCCTCAATCAAATGGAATTACAAAGAGGATGAATCAGACTTTGTTAGAAATAACTTGTTGCTTACACCTGACTTCTAGATTAAAGAAGAGATTTTGGACAGAAGCATTATCTACGACAGTTTTCCTCATCAACCGTACACCTTCTACCGCCATAGATATGAAGACTCCTGAAGAAGTATGGAAGGGAGAGCCTGTTTCATACTGTGCAGTTAAAGCGTCCTGCCGCTCCATAGCGTTTGAGGTGTGAAAAGTTGTAGCGGAGATATATCGGGGATATAGCAGGATATAGTGGACGACTTTAAAAAGAGGAATGATGAACATTCTACATTAAAAGAGGAACAAGTATTACTTATTATATCCCACCAAGCAAAACAAGTTATAATAAAGTAAAGATAAACAAAGTTGACACTTAAAAAGTTAGAACTAGTTATAATAACCAACCGCGTATATCATTGTTACATCAACTTTGAAGTTACCACAAAACATAAAAGCAAGACATCAAGCAAAATGCTTATTTATAGGAATGGGGATATAACGGGGCAACAAAATCGGGGATATAGAGGATTATTGCCGTAATATCGGGGATAATAGTGGATCCGCTATATTGGGCCGCTTTATAGGAATATGGTTGCCCCAAATGTCCACTACGGGATATATCGGGGCAATATCAGAGAATTGACTGCACATGTTTCATATTCCTTTCTCAGAGTGTTTGGTTATCCAACTTATGTGCATGAGAGCAAAGGAAAGTTGGATCCAAGATCGCACAAGTGTATTTTTCTTGGCTATAGGAGAGGAGTTAAGGGTTATATGTTGTGGTGTCCTACTACTCAAAAGATTGTTACTAGCAGGCATGTTACATTTGATGAAAAGGCTATGTTGGAGGTGGATCCTTCTTCTTCACTTAATGATGATGTTGAGAGGACAAATTCAGAGTACCAGACACAAAGTAGATCATAGACTTCCATACAAGTAAAAATGGTGTTTCCGATGACAACGTGATTGATGAGGAGAGGACATAGGATCAATCTCTAGGTGGAGCTCAAATTTAAACTCGACCAATCAGAGAGAGGAAAAGACCTAGATGGCTTGATGATTTTGTGGGATTAAGCATTGAAGGCATTGACTTCGATGACATGGAAGCCTATGCATTACGCATATTTCATGATGATCCCAGAGACTATCGAGATGCCATGAGTTCAGTTGATAGTTCCAGTTGGTTAGTAGCTATGGAGGAAGAAATTGAGTCTTTGCACAAAAAGCACACTTGGGATTTAGTGCCACTTCCTTCCGACAAGAGAGCAATCGGATGTAAGTGGATATATAAGGTGAAAGCGGCGGCAATAGTGGCTTGAGGTATAAGGCGAGATTAGTGGCGAAGGGTTATGTTCAGAGGAAAGGTGTGGAGTTCCATGATATTTTTTCTCCAGTTGTCAGACACACTTCCATTCGCATTCTTTTGGCATTGATTCCCCACTTCGACATGAAGTTGGAACACTTAGATGTCAAGACAACATTCTTGCATGGTGACCTCAAGGAGGACATTTACCTACAGCAGCCAGAGGGGTTCATTGACAACAGCATGCCCAGTCATGTTTGTAAGCTTAACAAATCTCTTTATAGTTTAAAACAGTCTCCGAGACAGTGGTATAAGAAATTTGATAAGCGTAACACCCCATATTTTTATAACATTATCTAGGATATTTAATTAGTTAAATTAAATAAAATAATGTGAAGATTAATAGATTTGATTAAATTAAGGGTAGCCGTGCCATGTTAATGTGTAAACTAAAATGAGAAAACATAAACTAATGTGTTAGGAAATGAATGAGGGCACTATGGAAAATAGGAAAGGCTTATACCCTAAACCCTTAGGAATTGAAACTCACGTTCATTCTCATTTTACCAAACTAAAAACTCTTAAGGCCGACCACCATTATTGTTCTCAAGGAAAGATTAAAGCTAGGATTCAAGAGAAGGAAGATAATCAACTAACTCAATATCAAATATCACATCTTTTAAACTCAAAGCTAAGGTGAATAATTACTTTATCCCATTTTCTTATAGTTTTCGGTTTTAAGATTAGATCCGAAATGTTTTTGCAAGTATATGCCATGTTTTGATGATTAAAGTTATATATTTGTTTGTTAGTGAATTATGCATGTTCATATTAGTATTTACGAAATGTTTGATATGAAAACCCTATTAAATGACATCCAAATGCCTTAAAATTTTAAATATAGGTCAGAAATGATATTTTAGAGATGGGTTCCAATTTTCATAATTTTCTGAATTTATGTCGATTTTATATTAATTTTCTAGTGAAGAAAATGATTTATTGGGTTATAAATTATTTACGGCTAAATAAATAATTATTTGGATTTGAAATTTTTATATGTTGGAATAAATATAAAAATAGATTTTTTGGAATTTTTCCAGATTTTTCCTAAGTGTTTTAATGAATATATAAAATTATATAAGGTATGAGACTTAAATGTTTTATATATTTAATTAAGGAGAATGGGTATTTTATAGAATAAAATTATTATTTAATTCTGAAATTAGTGGCATCACTTTTCTGAAAAGTATTTATTAACCAATGAGAATTTGACATACAAAGGCAGGTTAGTTGAAAAGTTATCTTTTTTTAAGTTAAAAACAAGAAAATCATGCTTTTAGCATGTTTCAGCCATTTTAGGCATCAAACCTTCCGACCCAGACCTTCCGACATAGTCGAAGGGTTATAGCTTTCGACAAGGTCAAAGTTCAACGCATATGGTATCAAGTTACTTGGTACGTAATGAATTGAACAAGGTCGAAGGGTACTTAGTCGAAAGGTTGGTTGCTAAAGAGGTTGAGGTATGTTTGTTTTATAAACCAAAAGCTTACACCTGCTTGCTTTCGGAAAGGAGCTTTCGACTTGGTTGCTTTCGACCAGGTCAATTATTTGAAATAAAGGTTTTAAACCTTTCGACAAAGTTGAAAGGTTACTACCGCTTTATCATTGTTTTGTTTTGAACCTTCCGACAAAGTCAAAAGGTTTACCTGTTTCTAAAACCAGCCTCTTCTCAAGGCTTTCGAAAGGTATCATAGTTTTCGACTTAGATGTTTTACCTGACTTTTCTAATTAAAGTATAATCCAAAGCTTTTGAAGGAGTTGTTTTAAAGGCATGGGACTATTGTTTTAAATGATGTGTTTTAAATCTTTCGAAGCAGACCTTTCGACAAAGTTGGAAGGTAGCTTCCAATGAAGTCGAAAGGTTTTTAAAAGAAGATTTTCCACATGTTTTAAATTGAACCCAGTAAGCTTTCGAAATGTTTATGTTTTAAAAAAGTGAATGCTTTCGAAAGGTTTTAGTTCAATGATTTCGAAAGGTTTTAGTTCAATTGTTTCAAAAGGTTTTAGTTCAATGATTTTGAAAGGTTTGAGTTCAATGATTTTAAAAGGTTTGCTTTGAATGGTTTCAGAAGGTTTAAATGGAATTTTTTTCAAAGGTTTTCTAAGGCAATGTTTTAAATTGTTTTTAAAGTAGGATGTCTAAAGTTTTATTGCTTTCTAAAGGAATGATTTCAATAGTTTCGAAAGGTTTGATGTTTGGTTTCGAAAGGTAAGGTTTTGGCCTTTTGGCTTAGAAAATTAAAGGGTTTCACTTGGTTTTGAAAGAGATGTTTTCAAAAGTTTAGAAAGAGGTACTTTCAAATGTTTAAATGTTTTCATCAACTAAGGTTTGAGTAAAGAAGATATATATAACATGGAATGTGATTTTGAGTAAAGCATAAAGATTATATATATTCCTTGTTTGAGTTTGATTTAAAGGTTTTAAATCATTTTGAAAATGTTTTCAAGGAAACTTATGGGAGGGGGTCCTTAAGTGAAAATGACTCAGATATTAGAATACCAAATGAGACTAGTATAAGGTCGCGCTCTATACATTAGCTATTAGCCCCAGCTAATTGTTGTCAAAAATTCCAATGTGTAGGGCTTGGTCACATGTAGACTAAAATTATGATTACACACCGAAGAGAATATATGTTTGTATACAAATAGGTTATTAGTGAGCCCGAAAAACCATTAGGATCAGGAAGACCTAGGAGATGATTAAGTTAGGGACAGACCATCCAAAAGTGAAGTATTTAACAGATAGTTAAGGATAGATAGTCCAAAAGAAGAATAGCTAACAAGTGTTAGATTAATTTTGATTATATTGTCTGGTAGGCCCGAGTCAGCCAAAGGTTAAAAGTTATCCAAACAAAACTTATGTGTTTGAACGGATAGTTCATTATTACTTGATATTTATGTGTGTTTACATAATGAATTGCTTTACAGTTTTTAACCAGTTTTGGTTGCAGGAAAAGGTTTTGCAAAGATATGTTTTAAAAGGATGTTATTGAGGGGAAACCCATTCCGCTAAGCGGCATGGTCTCACTTAACATATAAAACCGGGATGTATAGTATTATTTACACCAGGATTTATGTCTGACTCGAAGTTTATGTTTTCCCCTTCAACTCTCGGATGCACAAAATTAATTTGAGTAGGTTGAGGGTTAAGGTCATTTTTAGGTTTAGTAGGATGATAAATAAGGCTACCGGAGGCATGTAGGAGGCAAACGGATAGCTATTTAGGAGTTGCAGTTTTATGCTTTGTTGTATTTCCGCTGTGTTTGTATTAAGTCTATTATAACTATATGACTCTAATCATCCAAGGGGGTATCTTCATATACCGCTCTTGGCGTATTTTTATTAAGTATATTTTATCTATGCCTGGGAACGTATTGGGATTGTGTATTAAGATTATGGAACGTCTGTTTTAAATATAATGAAGAAAATGTTGTTTTGAAATCTGTGTTTTGTTTCATATTCAAGTGCTTCTGATATTGTAAATACCATTAACGTAGCCATATTTAGTCGTCAGAAGCTAATACTATAGATGACTGCTGCATCTGTAGCGCTTAGTTTTTGGCCTCTAGAAAGGGGATGTTACAATCAATTTATTATCTCACACGGTTACTCTAGAAGCTTTAAGGACCAATGTGTCTATTTTAAGAAGTGTAATGAAGACATCATCTATTTGTTGCTTTATATTGATGATATGTTGATAGCTTCTAAGATCATGACTAGGATTTCAGAGTTGAAGATGGAGCTCAGCAAGGAGTTTGATTTGAAAGATTTGGGAAATGCCTAGAGAATTTTGGGGATGGAGATTCAAAGGGATAGAAAACAAAGAGTTTTGAGGCTAAATCAAATTCAGTATATCGAGAAAGTCCTATCTCGATTTGGTATGGAGAAAGTTAAACCGGTGGCTGCTCCATTAGGCCATCAATTTCAACTATTCAGAGATTTATGTCCTACATCGGATGAAGACAAAAAGGATATGGCTAATATTCCTTACTATAATGCGTTGGAAGCCTTATGTATGCTATGGTATGCACAAGGCCTAATTTAGCTAATGCGGTTGGTGTTGTTAGGAGATACACGTCTAATCCAGGCAAGACTCATCGGCAAGCAGTAAAGTGGATTCTACGATATTTGCGAGGCACTTCTGATATTGGCTTGTTGTTTGGAGGTAACAACATAACTCTAAGGGGTTATTGTGATTTAGATTATGCTGGGGATATAGATGGTAGGAAATCGATTTCAGGCTATGTTACACACTTGGCACATGCCCGATGGAGATCCAAGCTACAGTCCATTGTAGCTTTATCAACCACTGAGGCAGAGCTTATTTCTATTGCGGAAGCGACCAAGGAAGGATTGTATTTGTTGCAGCTTTTGGGGGATTTATCAATGATGCAGAAGATGGTGGAGTTGTTTTCAAATAGTCAGAGCAACATTCATCTTGTTGAGAATCAAGCCTATAGCCCATGGACAAAGCACATTGACGTTAGGAGTTTCTTTCTCATGCTTGAAGAAGAGGGAAATAAGATAAAGCTATCAAAGATACACACAAAAGACAATCCAGCTTATATGTTGACAAAGTCGGTTCCAAAGGACAAGTTTGAGCATTGCTGAAACTTGATTGGTGTGGTACGAGATACTTAGCGCCATGAGGCGCTGACCCAACAAAGAATTTTTTTGATTGATGAATATATTTAAATCGAGGTGGAGTGTTAAATTTGGATGATTTAAATCTATTCCAAATCTATTAGGGAGAATATATTAATTGATTCCCGTAATCAGTCAAATATGGGAAAGAAATTGGAAAGAGAATTTACTAATATCATAATAAATATTAATTGATTTGAGGAATCAACCAAATAAAGATATATGTGGAAACAAACACAAATATGCTAGGTTTGTGTTAAAATCAAATCAAACGAATCTGGAAACATTTCATCCTTATATCCAAGGCAATATTCATTCTTGCTCCTATAAATATGAAGACTTCTGCTCATCTTTTATCATCACAAGACAACAAGAGAGTTCTCCACAAAATATCTTCAATAAGATCCCTATTTCTGTATCTATTGTAGGGTGAGAAATTTATATTGAGTGATTTGTTTTCTTCTCATATTGTACTCCCTTTTGAAGTGAAGAAGTAACAAAGGTTGTTGGGTCCGAGGACGTAGACATAGCCGAACCTTCTTATATCGGTGTGTTTTTTTCCTTTTCTGTCTTCTATCTATAATATGTGTTCTTTGATTTTTCTTTTTATTCTCTTTGTTGGATTGGAATTGTTGAGATTGTTAACAGACTAGATCATTGGGTGTTCTGCTTCCGTTGCCCAAAACTCTGATTTTTTCACCACAGAACTGAAATATTTTCAATTGGTGAATTAACTGAATGTAGGTTTTCATCACGTTACCTCTCTTGCATGTTCAATAATCCATACATATGAGTTTTGTGTATGGAGAGATACTATTTTACTTTTGATAGTTGTTTACTTAGTTTGAGTTAATCCATGCATATGACATACTATTTTAGTTTACATTATATTCATTACTATATTTTTCATATATAACCTAGTTTGATGCACATGTTGTTTATAATTTAATTGAATCTGTGTAAGCTTATCTGGACATAGTTCTCATTGTTATTGAATTGTTGGCATAATAAATTTTTGTTTATTATAAATTAAATAGGATCGGATAGAAAGTAACAATGTCTAAAAATTTCAGTGCCTTCTACTCAGAAATAGAGAAGTTCTCCGTGTGTGTTTGTTAAAGATCCATCAAAGTTACGTAACATTTATGCTTTCTTTTATCATGCAACATTTCATAATCATAAACTCGTTCTTTTATCCTAATATTCTGGTAAATATTTTTCTATTTGCAATTGTACCAACCAGCTTTTTCGACCCTCAAAAGTCGACACTAATACATCCATGATATTCATGCGTGTTCAATCATCGAAAAGACAGATTGTTGGGGGTGAAAGAGAGAAAAGACAGAACAAAATCTCACATCGTGATGAGAAATATATAATATACAACAGAACTATATAAAAGAAAATTGTAATATATATACATCAATCAGAGTAACTATCTATCAGCAGTCTGGACAGTTATAACAACCTGTCCTCACAAATGCTGATAAATACAAACAAGAAAAAAGAGCGGAAATAAAAATACGTCTTAGAGGCATCTAGCTCGTCTCCTGAAGCTCCAAAGCATCTAAAGCTAAAGCTGGAAATATATTCGGTCCGACCCGAGCATTATAAGAAAATAATGCTCGGACCAGTTTGGTAAACCAGTCTGAGAAACACGGATCAAATGGATTTTTAATGTTATAAAACCTTTCAAAATAAAGGTATCTCGTAAGACCACACTGCACATAAACATAGAAGAGTTTTACCTTACGATAACCAAACAATTTCAAATAGAAAATTCAATGATATTATAATAATGTCTAGGGTTTAAAATAAATATATAACATAGTTGAAATGCTTTCATTTCACGTTCCAGCATAGTTTGGCACAATTAAATCCCTAAGGCACTTATTGGATAATAAATTCCATCAATAACAAGGCTACTAGGGTACTGCCTGTCATAACACATCTCTAGAAAAATGTACCGAGGGCCTCACATGGACCTCCTACATGGCAAGACCGGCCTACCCCTTCCTGAAAAGTACCGAATATGTCCTAACTCCGGTTGCTAGCCAATAACCGTACCGAGTCACTAGCATACATATATGGATCGATATAGATCGGGTGATGACTGTTCGACGACTAGTTTTCTATCGGTTTAGAAAATAGTCAAAAAATTTCAAATTAAATTTACAGCAAGCGCACGACGTACTATCGTAGTATGTGGCGAGTACGGGTCAATCCGAGAGAATTTTTAAGATTTTAAAATTTTCAATTCAATCAAATTAGACCAAAGTGAGAGGAAATTGTTAACTACAAAAGAGAAGCTAAAGCTAGAGTTAAATTGTGATTTAAAAACTATTAGACTAGAGAACAATTTAGAGGCAAATCCACTATCATATTTTTGTAAATCAACAAACAAATAATTTATGATCTCTAGCTTTGATATTAAGTGAAATAATTGTTGTATTTATCATAAGTATTGTTTGTTTATGTTATTAATTAATATAACTCAAACCATCAAACTATAATACAACAATTAATCCACTTAGAAATTCTCATAAAAATGAAGCCAAAGCAAAAGTTATTTTAAGTATGATCTATTTACTATTGTAACTAGTAATATAGATCATCAAATTTCATTTTTACTTTCATTTCAAAATCAAAAATTAGTTAGCAAATGATGATGTAAATTGTGTTTATTTTGAATAAGAATAGCTCATTTGCATAAGCAATATAAGCTATCAAACCCACTTGTATAAACTTACATCAAAATTCACTTTCATGAAGCACAAACAAAGAGATCATAAATCATAAAAATGTTGAAATTACATAAAGTTAGAGAGCTTCATTACCCCTAAATTGAAGGGGTTTAGCTACTCATTTGTATTATCAAATCAACACTTATAAATTTCAACATTAAAAAGCAAAGAAATTAAAACTAAGCAAATGAAGAAAGAAAGATTAACTACTAACTATTTGCATAAAAATTAAAGCTACACTACTTGTATAAATGTAAATCTAAGCAATGAACATTAAAAGAAAGAGAGCATAGAAATAAACATTAACATAAAAGCAAAGAAAAACATGTAGAAAAGAGAGAAGAAAGAGGCTTGGAAGCCATTTTTAGTTCATGTAACATTGAGCTTACAATTTGATTGCTTAATTTCCTAAGTAAAATGAAAGAGTAGAAGATGTTTACATGTACATAAGAGGGCTATTTAAACATGCATCCATTTTTAGGGAGCTTCCCAAAATACCCTTTAGGAAGTGTGGCCACCAAGTAACCATTAGCCACTAATTAATCCATCATTTGATGTGCATGAAGCTTTAACCTCCACTTAGTTGTCCATTAGCTCCTAATTGTACATTTAGGTAAGTGGGTGAGGTCCTCCATGATCTTGAACTTGAATTATTTCCTCTTCATTCCTTTGTATTTCCTTGTGCATGTATATATCATCATGAATCCCACTTCCATATGCATCAAAATATCCTATAAAAATCATAAAAATTGTCCAAGTAAAAATTCTTAAATTGACACATGCACAAAAATGACCATTTTGCCCCTGAATGAAGATGAAAATATGATGGTTTGAAAATAATTGAATTTTGGTTTTAACATATAAAAATGCCCAAATATGATGTTTATTTAAATAAAAATAGATAAAATATGGATATAAATATATGCACATTTACGTGCACATCAATGGCCATAACCTAATGGTAGTGAACCAAATAGCCTTGCGGCATATCCCATATTTTAGTCATTTTCGGTTGTGAGACTTGGGTTCACGTTTTACCTTTTTAGAAAATCCCACATTGAATGATAACAATGCCCTTTAGGCAATAACGCAATGCCAACATTCATCCATACAATTTGTTTTGGGTCTGAACAAACTGAAGGCACTACTTCTATTACATCCTTTCTGTAATCACCCTCAGGATTAGTAGCAAGTAGCCCTTGCACTTCAAAGAACTCGGTCTCCGATTCCATCATTTTCAAGATGTCTTTAATTTTAACACTTAAGCGGTTCGAAGTGGTTTTCAGATAATTCATACTTATTTGATCCCGGTCTCTTCGAACCAACATTTGATAGTTTTCGGTAAACTCAACTTCGGTTCTTTTGGAAATAAACAGACAATACATGAGAGTGGAGATCACCTCCTACGGTTTAAGTGGACAGATTTTCTTATCATTTATCCAGGAAGAACACAATGAGTTTATATGTACAGTATAACATCATCGATGATAACTATACCATATAAGTCTCATATTTCTTCTAGATATTTCTAGAGCTAAAAATTGGTCAAGATTTGATAATCAGTTATTTAACTATCAAAAAAACAAACAATCCAATCAGAGATATAATTTCACAGGAAAACCAAAGCACATAAGCAACCACTAAGCCTCTTTAATTAATCCTTTCATTAATTAAAACCACTTTGTAAATACTTGTATTAAAATACTTTTACAAAAATATATTCACAAACCCTCGCTACTCTTTTCAATACTTGAAAATATTGATATACTTATCTCAATTGTATAAGTATATTCCCAAACCATTTCACTTTCGATACTTAGAAAACTTTTCCATATACTTATATCAATCAATATAAGTATATTCACAACTCTTAAGAAAGATTTCATTTCCAAAACCATACTTAATTGGATTAAACAAATGTCATTTAAAATACAAGTAACAATAAAACCTAACTTACTTTTCTTTATTTAGTGTTAAGTATGAAAAGAATACTTCCCACACCACCATAATTCAAAATGATCATTTATGGAAATCGGGTCTCATTCCTTTTTATAAAAGTTTTTTTATAAATCCCTTTTATAAAGTTCCTTTATAAAACTCCTTTCTATTTATAAAACTCTTTTATATTTACAAACTCCTTTTAAAAATATCATTTATAAAACTCCTTTTATAAATCTCCAAATTTATTTCTAACTCTTTTATAAAACTTCTTATATAAAACTCTTTACTATTTATAAAACTCTTTCTTGTTTATAGAACTGTTTTCTATTTGTAAAACTCTTTTTAATAAATCTCTTTTATACTTACAAAACTACTTTTATAAATCTCCAAATATAATTCTAAAACTCTTTTATAAAATATCATTTATATTTAAGTCTTATATATTTTCCATAAAATGATCATTCCATATATCACTATAAATTCACAAATGTGATTTATTATTCCAATTTATCAAAATGATATTAATTTCTCTTTTATAAAATATCATTTATTAATCTATTCTTTTATTTATAAAATACCATTTATAAATCTATTCTTTTTATACAACATTTTTTAAATAAAACGATTCACAAATATTCATTTCAAAATATTTTTATCTTCTTTTAAACAGAACCAATTTATTATAAAAGATAAATTTCCCTTTTTCACATTAAACATCTGTTATTATATTAATATTTGTATGAAATAAATACTTTGCAAAATACTTTAAAAACATTTTCAAAAAGGTTGGAGTAAAATAAGGAAGTTCAAAAACCATTGTTAAATAAAATGCCATAGAAAATCCCAAAAATCATATTTAAAAATCATTCTCCAAATCAAAACCATTTCTCCAATCAAAATAGCAATTAATAGTATTTCAAAATACTATAATGAGGCAAATAGCTACCATATCACTTAACCAATACTACTACTACCTTTTCACTAAAAAGGTTCAACCTTTAACATATATAAATGTCATATTTAATATGGCCAACTGCCAAACTTTTAACATTCAATAATTTAAACAACAGAGATATAATTGAAATTTAAATCAGTAGTAACGAGGAATTCGAATTCCCTTACAAAATTCCCTGTATTTTCTTTAATATGTCATTCGCTTTTCAAAGAGGAAATTTAATCAAACCAAACCAACAAATCGTTCAAGCATTTAAACAATAATTTATATCTACTATATATTATATAATATTCATCCAAAGGTGAGACAACTCACCAAAATTCCAACGAACGCTTAAACATTCTATTTTGATCTAAAATCGAACGACGTTCGATACCTAAAATCGAACGACGTTCGATAACTAAAATCGAACGACGTTCGATATCTAAAATCGAACGACGTTCGATATCTAAAATCGAGCGACGTTCAATTTTAGTCCAAAATTCTACTTGCTTCAAACTCAACGAAATCAATTCTAGTGTGTAGATATCACTCCTACATATGCAACGCAAAAGACTATGTCTCGATTGGACCACGTATGAAGAAGTTCTCGATTTTATAAGATTTTGATTAATTAAAACCATTAATTAACTAGTTAGATACTAATTACCCTTACTAATCCCTCCCCTATCTTCCCCAAATACTAATATTGTGCACAGTGCATCACGGATCATGGCCTTATGCACGTCTTCCACTCTCTTCTCCTCTCTCCCTCGTCTCTCCACGAAATCGTCCCAAATCAACTCCGATGAACTTCTCCTTGAACGAGCACTCCATCCCACATTATTACTTCAAGCTCGGTCCACACCCCTAGAATGTGACCTGCTGCTACCCCTCCTCGACTGCGTAATGACGCATCACCCAATAAGCCACCGCATATCACCAAACTCCAGCATAAGGTGCTCCTCTCTTCGACAAACCCATAGAAATAAACGACAAAGCATATTGTCGCCTTAATTAATCACAAAACCACACCCTAGTTTCTCTCTACACACGCCGATCACCATCAACCACCACCGCTCAACCCCATCTCACCATAGATTGAAGCTTTCACCAGAACAAACCCAAGGGATTTAATTTCATGATTTTTCGTTAAGTGTACGATTTGATTTTGATTTTAAAAGAGGAGGGTTACTTTCTTAGTTTACAGGAAACGAAATAAAAGAGGGGAGGGAACAAGAAAAGTCAAAATGAAAATGAAGAAAAGTCTTTGTGTTTTGGTTTGATTTATTTTACAACTTTCGGCACTTCACTACACAGTATTTCCTTTGTGTACGAACCGAGAATGACAAAACAAAAATACGGTCGCACACAAAGATGCGTCACGATTCCAAAACAAAAATAAAATACACTGGTTATCTTATTTTGTAAAATTTCAAAAATACCAACATTTACCAAAAAATACGTCAAACAATAATTTAAATATTTTCCAAATTAAAAATTATGGAAAAATCCTATAAATTAAATTAAAAATACTACAATAAAAATTGAGTCGCTTTATTAAAAATTGATTTTCTTATTATCTTTCACATTTGAATCAAATTTGAATATTTAAATAAAATAAATATTCTCACTCGAAACATTAAGGGCCCGTTTGGTTTCATTTTGTATTTTGAGTTTTGTGTTTTCAAATTGCACTAAGAAATAGCAAGAAATAAGAGAAGAGGATTTATAATTCTTAGCCATTGCGACGACCAACGGACAACGAAGGAGTTGGATTGTTCTCCGTTCTTTTGTTATCCCTCGAAACACGAAAAACAAAATAAACTTGTTTTCTATTCTACATGTTAATTTCATTTTTCAAAATTGTTTGTTTTTCAATAATACATACAACGGATCCGTTTTTGTATAGACGAAAATAAAAAACTAAAAACGACAAGCCAAACGGGACCTAAATGTTTCGGGTTGTCAAATTCTTCCGCCTTAAAAGAATTTCGTCCCTGTAATTCCCAAGGAAGAAAAATGTCTCACGCCCTTAGCTTTTAAAAACTCATATACTTTCAAAATCCCTTATATTACGGAAAATTTCGACAGCACCTCCTTTGCGTGGCTAGATCCGAAAAAACTACAACTCATCAAAACTGTCCCAAATCAAAAAAGAAAACAAATGCCCAAAAGTGCCTCCTATATCTAGGGCATAAAATCATCAACAACAATATATATACTTATGATATATCTTATAGAGTATGTATATCACATAGCAAACACACCTGTTAAGTAATAAACACATACTAATTTATTGAGCAATTAAACTCTACTCATGAAGCCAAAAGCTCCAAGCAAAATTTTGCTTTCATATACCTGAATTTCACTTACATAGCCCAAAAACAGAGTTCAACATGACAAATGAAACGATATAATATATTAAAGCCCGTATGATGTATGTATGTCATTCGTACGCAATATCAAATCAGATCACTCACTTGATCACACAAAAATCACTTCCGAACTATTATCGCTCACTTGACTTCCCTAATGCGGACTCCGATTAGGTTCCTTGATAAAAAAACCTTCATTCTCCTTGCATAGTCATATACTACGATAGAAAATTTCAGAATCAAATCAAAAATCCGTATCAAGTGTTAGCTGTCAAGAATCGAGTGAAAAATCCCTGTTCAGATCGGTGTAAATTACCTCGAAATCATGTACTCGAATCTGGATCAACAACAGTTATACGAATAAAATAATCTATGTATAACTTGCGTATTTATTCCAATTGATTTCTTAACTACACCAATTTCTTTTCATTTTAAACCACATTCATTATAACTTGTAGTATATTCCTTTAATACTAAAATCTTTTATGAAATTGTCGTAAAACATTACTTAAGTTTATTTACATTTCATAACTCGGGTTCATATTCGTATAGTACTCCACTATATCCCAAGAGTATATATACAATACCAGATTTGTTTTACTTAAGCGGGATGTTTTTTTGCGAAGCATGCCTGTTTTATAGTGGTCGTCCGCTTTTATCAAAAAGAAAGATACAAAATAAAACAATACAACTCTACAACAACATCGAGCCTAGAATACAGTAATAAATTCAATTAATACCCATAAAGGAATTAATTGAATTTAATACCCTAACCTACACACTCAATTCCTGACTACTTTATTAAAAAGCATAGTAACATTTAATTCCTTTAAAATGCTTAGCATTCCTTTTGTCCCATATGATAGTTATCAACTTTTTCATCAAACGTAACAACCGGGCAGAATTATGAGATTTCCATCCGGTAGCTTGATAAATGGTAATCCACTCAGTAACATGATTTTTGAAAGGAGCAGTATGATTATAGTGCACCAAAATCTGTTTCCATAAATTATGAACATATAAGCAAGTGAAAAATAAGTAAGTGACATTTTCAGGAGCCCGAGAGCATATCAAGCAACTGGATGAATTGACAATATGCCTACACAAAAGATTGTCTTGAGAATGCACAACATTATTAATAACTTTCCATAACAATAAGTTTTCTATAGGTTTAGATCTAGCTTTCCAAATTCTAGTGTACCAAGGATTAATGACAGAGAACCTGGTAATGCACATTGACCTATAAACAGAGGCAATGGAGTGCATATTCTTACCATTCAATCTTATACTCATAGAATCAGAGAGGATAAAAGAACTTTGAATATTATTCCATAAGGCTCTAATAGTGGAGGAGCTGGAATGGGGAAGAATAATAGTTCTATCATGAATGATGTTAGAAGCCTTGGCAGCATCAAGAATCCAAAATAGGCCACGCGAATTATAGTCAATAATAGAAGAAAGAATTATGCCAGGACCACTCCATGGAGCATGCCAAAACGACTCATGTTGATTGCATTGGATCATAGGGAAAAACGAGTTTCTAATTATTAGGATACATCTCCAAAACCAACTAGCGTTAGGGGGAGTATTCATGGTACAAAAGTTTCCATTTTCTAAGTTAAAATGAAGATTCCATAAGGCCTATAAGCTATACTCCTTATAAAGAATTCTATTGAGGTAATGAGAGGCAGCAGCATGGCTCCAAACCTTATGATTAGAAATAACCAGGCCTCCAAATTTGAGAGGAATTTGAATTTTCTTAAAGGCAATAGGAATGATATTTTTGGACAAGGGGTTACCATGCCACAAATAGCGGTTGAAGGCTTTGTTCAATATTGAAATGAACTTGCAAGGAATAATGAAGATCCTGAGGTAGTATGTGCACATGGAAGTGGCAATGCTTCTGATGATAACCAATCTAACAACTTGAGAGAGTTTAATGTGGGGTATAGAGGTTAATTTAGCAATTATTTTTTCAAAAAGAGGCAGGCATTGAGTAGTTGATATTCTAGAAGAACACAAAGGATCTCCAAGATAGGAAGCATCATAGTTCAAGGTTGAAGACCAGAAATGGTATGTATAATAGAAGTAGTAGAATTAAATAGCCCTGCAATGCCAATATGAGAATTTTGAATGATGATTTATAGGGTAGTCATAGATTTAACGACATTAAAAACTTTTAAATAGTTAGTAATAGAGTGCATATATGGTTTGGTGAATAATAAAAAATCATCTTCAAACATCAATTAGGAGATATTATGCACATTGCATTTAGGGTGTGTCCTAATAAGCTTATCATTAATATACTGGTTGATCAAGGAAGTGAGAAGCTCCATGACTGAAACAAAAAGATAAGAGGATATAGGATCTCCTTGCCTTATACCCCTAGAGGATGCTAAATAAACGAAGACTTCCCCATTAAAAGAAAGAGAGATCTTAAGAGTGGAAATGCAAGAATGCACCCAGGAAAGGAAGGGAAGATTCATTTTTGAGAAAATACAGATAATGGTAGACCAACTGACCGTATCATATGCTTTCTGAATGTCAAGTTGAAGCACACAACGAGGCGAAATATTCTTTATTTTATAACCTTTAATTAACTCATGAGATAGAAGAATGTTTTCGATGATCATTTTAACTGGCAGGAACCTAGTTTGGTTAGGGGATATGATAGAATTGAGGCAGTTCTTTAGTCTAGAGGACAAGATTTTTGTAATACACTTGTATGTAATATACAACAAGCAACCGGACGAATTTGAGAAACATCTTAAGGCAACTCAACCTTAGCAATAAGAGCCAGTTTAGTATGATTAATGCCAAACAACAAGGCATTAGTTTTAAAGAAGTGAAGGATAGCAATGTAGAAGTCGAGACCAATGATGTTCTATGTAGCTTGGAAAAAGTGGGCAGAGAATCCATCAGGACCAGCAAAACTGCCTGACTTCATTTGGAAAATTGCTTGCTTGATTTCATCATGAGAAACTTGATAAATGAGGCATTCATATTTAGAGTCAGAAATACGAGGCATATTAATATGATTCAAAGATGACACATCAAGCAGAGAGACATCGGGATAAGCCAATAATCCCAAGTAATAAGTAAGGAAAACAGTTTGAATATCTACTGGAGAGGAAACTAAAGTACCATACTTAAGAGAGTGAATAATAGAGTTAGATATTTTATGCTTGAGAGATGAGTGAAAAAGTTTGGTATTCCTATCACCATTCAAATCCCACATGACCTTATTTGTCTACTTGAGCATTGCTAGTTCTGTTTTAATTATAGCAACTGGCCGAGAGCTCCATGTCCGCATAAGCTGTATTAGGTGGATCAGATTACAGCAAGACATGGACAATTTGCAGTTTATTCCTTATCTTATTAGATGTGAGGTTGCCTTTGCCAAACTTATTGCAAGACCATTCCTTCAGCATCAGTTTAATATTTTTAAGTTTCCTCTAAAGAACAAACATGGGATTACCAAATATTGGAGTGATTCAAACCTGAGCTACAAGAGACATAAATTCAGAATCATTAGTCCATATATTAAAAAAATTAAAAAGAGAAGGACCTTTAATGTTAGCCATGCCCCATGAAAGGTTGATAGGATCACGGTTTGAAAGAATGGGGGAAGGAAATGGAGAGACAAGGTTTGGCTAGATATCAAAGGTAGGAGCATTGAGATAGAATATATCAAGTTTGCAGTATATTCTATTTCCATATCTACTACTATTGTTCCAGATGAAAAGTGATACAAACATAGGAATTTGGAAAAGGCTAGCTTGCAAAATTGCATCATTGAGAGGGGAAATATCAGAGAGAGAGGTTTTCCACCTGATTTTTCAGTGGAAGATTACATACTATTGGAATCACCCAAGCAAAGCCAAAGCAAACTTGGATTATATAGGGAAAGAAGAATATCAAAGATAAGTTATCTGGAGCGTTTAGAGTTACCAGCATATATGAAAGATATAAGGAAGGAAAGATTAGAAGCTAAGTAGGTTATGTTGCAGTGAATATACAGCCTATGGGCAAAATAATAAGAAATGTGATAATAAGATAGGTTCCAAAAGATGTTGAGGCGACGGGACCCTGATCTAGATTATGGATAAAGGACTAATGAGGGGCAATGTAATTTGCATTTTTAATAGTCAAATCTAGGTTGAGTTTTGTTATCCCGCCTTTTGGCCAGGTCGTGATATCATTCATCGACTTGGCTAAGAACAATTAGTCAACAGCCTTGGGAATTAATCACGTACAGTGATACAGACAATGGTCGGACAGATTTGGACCATTTCTCCAAATCGAGGTGTAGTCAACATGGAGTAATTGGCATGCCCCCATGAAGTTATATTTCAAATTTCAAGTCAATCTGAGTTCGTATGCTCGAGTTATGGTCAAATGAAGAGTTTTTATAGATCGATCTAACACGATCCATAAAATAGTTCAAATCATCATAGAATGATCAATGTCTTGAGATATACGAGACCAACTCCTTTCAGACTTTTAGAGCATCAATAAAATGAAGAAGGAAGCATACCAAACTGATCGTATATCACAAAGTGCAAGTTTGAGGACGGCCGACCGTTTTGACCGATCGTTCTGGCCGATCCATCATAGCGCACACGTATCGCAAGATGGAGACTTGAGTATGGCCGATCGTTATTGACCAATCATTATTATCGATCCATCATAGCAATAGCATATCACAAAGTGGTGGTTTGAGGATGTCCGATCGGTATTGACCGATCGTTCATATCGATCCATCATAACGATCAGCGTAATTCAGTGTATGACTCAACTTCAACCAAGTTCGATCTATATCTCTTAATTTACAAGTCAGAATGAAACCTTCTTTTAGAAGCAATCTCAAGAGGCATGTGAGACCCTTCATGAACAATCGCACAACGATTGGAGCCAAGAAAAAGGACGGGCCAACATTAGGTCGATCGATCCTAATCTTCGAATTTGCATGGTCGATCGATATTATAGGCCCCTATGGACTTAGAGAGCCTTCTACCAAAGTCTTAGCAAAATATCTTGTCGTCTCTCCTTATATATACAGGCACCGTGGATCATTATGGGGATATTTACGCCGCTAGTTATTTGAGTCTACATAGTAATCGATTTTTCCTTATTGTTTGTTGTTGTAATCAAACACATTGTGAATCAATAAAGAGAACCTTCAAAGTGGACGTAGGCATACAACGTCAAACCACTATAAATATGTGTATTCTTGATTATTGCTTGGATCTGCCTACTAATTATTCTATTCCTCAGTTTAATTTTACCCTCTTCATTTATTTCTTTACACAAACCTTTTCTTGGGTGCTTGTGACCAATTTAGCTGCAAACATTTGACTGTTTTCATTGAGAGCCTGATTTTCAGCCCGTTAGGATCCCCTTTGCTGCTACTAGATTGAGAAAATCCCCCGAAGGAGATCCAGGTTCATCTTCAAAAGCATGCAGAGACTATTCAGATTTACTAGAATCTAAGCAAAGAAATCCAGAATGGTGAGGCATACTAGATCAATTTCCCAGAATGTTGATGCAAATGAAACTGCCAGCATTCAACAAGGAGCTCCAAGCAACCAGCCTGCAAATTTGAATATGGAGCCCGTTGAAGTTCAGAACCCTGTTGGTTCTATAACTAGAGCTGAATTCAATAACTTGATGAGGGAGATAATGGAGAGCCGTAGGCAGTTGAACGAGCAGATCCAGACTAATGCTAACTTAATGAACCAGATTGCTCAATAATAGAATCAGAGCGCCAGAAGGGATCTTGCTTCTTACTCGGCGTCGGAGAGTTCAACCTCATCAGATGAACATCACAAGCGTAGGAGTCACAGGGTCGAAGGAGAGCAAGCAGGGACGTCGGAGCATCGCTTGGCAGACTAATATTGTCTGCCAAGAGGGATCGATGACGATACCTCCTCCCGAGGAGGGGTTCCCCAGCTGCACTTGGGGATCGGTCCGGAGCTGTTTCTAGAGACTTAGATGCCAGAGGCCATTTGAATGCTGACCAATTACCCTTCCGAAATAATGACGAGGTGAATGCCCAGGGTGCACATCAAGAGGGTGATAGCCCAAGGAGGCGTGAAATGGCACATAGACATCGACCGGACCATTTACGTGAGGTGGAGCATGACCACCACTTGGCACCACCCATCTAGACACCAGACTTATCGGCGATGGTTAGACAGCTGGTGAGGGAAAGCCAGGGTTTGAAGAATGATGATTGGGGAATTTCGAAGAGCCATACCACATTCACTGACAACGTTTTACATGCGGATTAACCGAGAAGGTTCAATATGTCTACGATGCCTGCTTATGAGGGAAAAACCGACTCCAAGCAGCACATCATGAGGTATGAATGATTGATGGACTCGACAAGAGCCAATGATGCAACCAAATTTAAATGCTTTCCTATAACCCTCTCTGGGATCGCGAAGATGTGGTTTACAAGATTGCTCCCAAGATCGATTTCAAGATTTAATGAACTGGCAACTAAGTTTGTGGAGCAGTTCCGGATCCACACTACTCGTCCTAAAGACGTGATGTCACTTTCCAGCGTAATCTAGGCCCTAGGGGAATCATTGAAGGACTATTTGGAAGGATTTCATATCACTGCAATAGAAGTTAGTAACCCAAATGATCATGCTATACTTATGGCCGTGACGAGAGGAATTGATCCGAAATTCGAGTTTGGAGACTGGTTGGCTGGAAAACTGCCGGCCACGTTGGAGCTCTTCTATTCAAAGGCAGCTCAATTTTTGAGGAAGGAGGAAGCCATGTCCTCTAGGAAAAGGAATGCCGTGGGACCGAGAGGGGAAGCTGTACAAAGCAACATTGCAGTAAAGCAATATGATGAGAGCTCCGGGAAAGTTCATGTTAATGTTCAGAACAAGCTGAATCAACAAAGAGGAATGGAGATGGGAATCGAGACCGGAAGAGGGAGTCTGTTAAGCCGATGCCTCGAATTCCTACGTATGACAACTATACACCCTTAAATGCATCCTTGGAGAATATTTACCTATCCACCTGTAATACTTTTCAATATAAGAAACCGCGTCCAAAGGAGTCGACGGAGACACAGAAACAGACTGGAAAGTATTCTCGGTTTCATGAGTGTTACGAGCATAATACAAATGAGTGTAGGCATCTCCAGGATGCTATCAAGAAGTTGATTCGGGAAAAGAAGTTACAGCAGCTCGTTAAAACCTCGCAAGATGGCGGACATGGGACATTTGACCCTAATGGAGGACAAGCTCCGCGTAGGGCTGAGGAGCCTGCGTGAACTAGAGGGAGATTAGTGATAAACACAATAGTTGGAGGACCGCATCCTACGGATAGGAGTTGGCAGGAAATGTAACGCTAGCTAGTGCGATAAGGCATGTGGATTTTGAGTATTGTTCAAATAAGGAGGACGGAGCTCCGACCAAGCAACAACGTACGATGACTGATGATATAGTGTTCAGAAGTAGAGATGTAGATATAGTAGAGGCTCCTACAATTGATCTGATGGTCATTTCTGCCATGATTGGCCTTGCTTTGGTGAGAAGGATTTTAATTGACTATGGAAGTTCGGTAAACATTATTCAAGAAGGCTTACGATCAAATGAAGATTTGAAACCATCTAAAGCTCGTATACATGGTTTCAATGGTATGGAAACTGAGGATGTTGGTTATGTGGAGTTGCCAGTCGAATTGGGGGAAGGTGAACCTAGGAGAGTGTGGATCCTACCGTTCATTGTTTTGGATGTTGACTCACTATACGACGTTTTTCTGGGCCGACCAACCCTAGCTGAATTTCGAGCAGCTCTTGCCCCGTGGTGTTTAACTTTGAAATTTCCAACCGATAATGGAGTAGGAGTCATGCATGGTGATCAGGCGATTGGACGTGCCTGTTATGTGACTGAGTTGAGAGAAGCTCAGCGTAAGGGGAAAAGAAAGGGTGTGGACAAATCTGCCTGCATCTAAGTTACCGAAGATTGACAAATTGCGCTTGAACCTTGGTTTGGACGCCACAGTCAGTTGTATAGGGATATAGATCCAAGGGATGATGAAGAGGAGCCCAAAGAGACCAAGGATGCGCCGGCTGAGCTGACGATTGATATAACAGTCATCCACGACGACCCCTCACGGGTCTTGAAGATTGGATCGCAGCTCAGCCCTTTAATGATGAGAGAACTTGCTAACTTTCTCTGAGCGAATCTGGATGTATTTTCTTGGAGTCATTCTGATATATGTGGGATTTCGCCTGCCACTGCGAGCCATGCATTAAACGTTGACTGGAAGTATGTTTCGATAAAATAGAACAGGCGAGGCATGGATCCGGAGAGATCCGTCGCTCTCAGAGAGGAGGTGGATAAACTAAAAGTCAATGGGTTTATTCACGACGCCCTCTATCCTGAATGGATATCTAATTCCGTGCCGGTGAAGAAGGCGAATGGGAAATGGAGAACGTGCATCGATTATTTAGACTTAAACAAGGCGTGTCCTAAAGATAGTTTTCCTCTTTCGAGAATTAACCATTGGTTGATTCGACTGCAGGGCACGAATTGTTGTCTTTTATGGATGCGTACTCAGCATATAATCAAATCCAGATGCATGTCCCCGATCAGGAATACACCAGCTTTGTGACGGATGTTGGATTATACTGTTACGTGGTGATGCCGTTTGGATTGAAGAATGCTGGGGCAACCTATCAACGCTTAGTTAACAAGATGTTTAAAGACCAGATTGGTAGGACAATGGAAGTCTATATGTATGATATGCTCGTGAGGTCACGTCGATCAAACGACCACATTTGAGATTTGGTAGAGATGTTAGATATCCTCCACTATTACAAAATGAAAATCAATCCTTGGAAATGTTCATTTGGTGTTGCGTCTGGAAAGTTCTTGGGCTTTATTGTCAATGCTTGTGGAATAGAAGCCAATCCTGAGAAGATCCAGGCAATTCGAGATATCCAAGCGCTAAAGACTATTAAGCAAGTGCAAAGCCTGAATGGGAAGGTTGCTGCCTTGAGTCGATTTATCTCTAGAGCAACTGACAAATGCATTCCTTTCTTTGATTTGATTAGGAAGGGAAAAAAATTCGAATAGACGCAGGAATGTGAAGATGCGTTTCGAGCTCTGGTGAATCATTTGGAGAGACCCCCTTTCTTGTCAAAGCCGGTAGATCATGAGGAGTTGTACATTTATTTGGTTGTATCAGCACATGCTATAAGTGCCGCCTTGATTCGCGAGGAGAACTGGATTCAGAGGCTGGTATACTACGTCAGTAAACGATTAATAGGGGCAGAAAGGAACTATCCAAAGATAGAGAAATTGGCATACTGCTTGTTAATTGCGTCACGAAGGCTTCGTCCGTACTTCCAGGTGCGTCCGATTAATGTTTACACCGACCAGCCATTACGACAGGTCCTACAACGACCTGAGACGTATTGAAGGTTTCTTAAATGGAACAATGAGCTCAGCTAGTTTGACATTACATATCTTCCTCGAAGAGATATCCAGGGTCAAGCATTGGCAGACTTTATAGCTGAATTTATCGTGCAAGACGATCTTCCAGAAGGAAGTGAAATGCCAACTATCAGATGGAGATTGTATACTGATGGAGCATCTAACGATCATTGTTCCGGAGCTGGAATTGTGCTTGTAACCTCTTAAAACCGATCAATTTGTTATGCTTTGAAGCTTGATTTTCCTGCTATAAACAACGAGGCTGAGTATGAAGCGTTGATTGCTGGACTTAAACTTGCTTTAGAACTCGGGGTGAAATCTCTTGAAATCTTTTGCGATTCGCAGCTGGTGGTTTATCAAGTTAGAGAAGACTATCAAGTTAAGGGGCAACGACTTGCCTCGTATCTTTCCCAAGTTTAGGAGTTGTTGGAAGAATTAGAATACTATGACATTTCACATATCCCATGCGAGCAAAACAGAGAAGCAGATTCATTGGCAAAGTTCGCTAGTACGGGCGATGCGCAACAGATGAGCTTGGTTCCAGTCGAAATATTACACACCCCAAGTATAAATATGTTGGAAATTGATCAAGTATTGGAAATGGAATCTGAGATGGAATCGTGGATAACTCCATTTAAAGATTATTTGTTGCGTGGAATTTTGCCTAAAAGGAGGAATGAAAAGCGACAAGTCCTTCGCAAAGCCACGTGGTATATTATGCAAGAAGGAACTATGTACAGAAAGGGTTTTTCTGTTCCTCTACTCAAATTTATCGCTCATGAAGAGATAAAGCGTGTCCTGAAGGAAGTTCATGAGGGAGAATGTGGCGATCACACCGGGGGGCAAACCTTGGCAAAGAAGATACTCCGTTATGGATATTACTGGCCAACTGTAAATGGGGACGCTGCAGATTATGTAAGATGATGTGACGCAAAAGTCCCAAGAGCTCTACCAACAAAAATTACACAAATGGTCAGTCCATAGCCATTCGCTGTGTGGGGGTATTGACATCATCGGCTCTTTACCAATCTCTAAAGGTGGTGCAAAGTATGCTATTGTTGCGGTAGATTACTTCACTAAATGCGCCGAAGAGTAAGCTACGATCACAACCAAGAAAGTAATCAATTTTTTTGTTTAGAACATCATATGACGTTTCGATCTTCCACGGACTATTGTAACGGATAATGGGACTCAGTTCGACAGTGCTGAATTTAAAGAATTTTGTCGGAGATATCGTGTTGAAAAGAGGTTTGCCACAGTCGCTCCCCCTCAGGCGAATGCACAGGTTGAAGCTGTAAATAAAATTATTAAGTCCATTCTTAAAAAGCGTTTGGAGAAGGCTAGAGGCAAGTGGGTGGATGAGCTTCCTACGACAGTTTGGGCCTACAGAACCACTCATAAGTCCACGACTGGCCATTCGCCATTCGCTCTTGCTTACGGATCAAAAGCCGTTATTCCAATAGAACTCGAAGTCCCCTCTCATCGAGTGACCTACTACGATTCCAAAACAAACAAAGATCTTCTCTTAGAATCCTTGGAATTTATAGATGAGAAGCGCGAAGAAGCGATTTGAGAGCAGCAACACATCGACATCGAGTCGCCCGATATTACAATACTAAAGTGCGATCAAGATCCTTCGAAGTTGGCGATCTCATCCTAAACGGGTTTTTCCGGCGCCGTCACACATGATTCCGACATGGGAAGGACCGTATGTCATTGAACAGAGGTTTGGAGAGGGTACTTTCAAGCTAGCGAATGTTGATGGCATTACACTCCCAAGAGCATGGAATAACGAGCATTTACGATGCTATTTCACTTAGAACATTTCCCTTGCATTTTAGTTCTATTTTCTTTTAGTATTTGCTTTAGCATTTAATTTTCAAATATGTAATAAGACATATTAGTTTATTCCTTTCCATTTGGTGAATAAAGTCTCAAACTTCCTTTGCTTGAATGATTGTTGTTACATTATATGCTAAGTGCATAACTAAATTGATTGGTATCAACTAACTTTGGTCCGTAGAGCGTGAACTGGAGTATAAACATCAAGCAGGTGTGACTGACCACCCATCGACTAACTCTGGTCCCCGTAGTGCGGAATGGAGTATCAACGAGATTAGGGCATGAACCGACCGCCCATGAGATAACTCTAAGTCCTTGGAGTCTGGACTGGAGTGTAAACGAAATTCTGGCGTGAACCGACCGTCCACGATCATCTCTATGTCCCCGGAGTGTAGACTGGAGTATAAACAAGATTCGGGTGTGAACCAACCATTCACGATTAACTCTAAGTACCCGGAGTGCGAACTGGAGTATAAACGAGATTCGGGCATGAACCGACCGTCCACGATTAACTCCAACTCCCCAGAGTGTGGACTGGAGTATAAACGAGATTCGGGTGTGAATCGACCACCTATGATTAACTCTAAGTCCCCGAAGTGCAAAATGGAGTATAAACGAGATCCGGGCACGAAACGACTGCCTATGAGATAACTCTAAGTCCCCAGAGTGTGGATTGGAGTATAAACACAATTGAATAGATGAATGGATTTCGATCATTCTCCATTCCATAAACTCAAACCTGAATTCAACAAGAGGAATGCAAGCTACTGAAAGTCGAATACGACAGCTTACAACCGCTCTGTGTTAGTGCTCCTTACGACTTAAAGCAACGATCGCAAGGAGGCCTTGAGACAAAGATAGCGAGTTGTTAACGAAATCTGCAATCAATAAATTACAAGTATGCTGAAAGGAAAGTAATCATCCAACTATCAAAATAACGATTCACACGATGTTTAGTCAAATTTTTTTATTCACAAGTACATAAAATCAAATATGTGATAGTTCGGACATTTGAACAAGTGGACGTAGAAATCATGCACAAGAACAAAAGAATTCTTATTTACACTAAACTAGTTGTACATCACACAAGTCTATCCAAAATGCAAGACGAAGGTGGAAGACCATCCCCAAACAAATACAACCAACAAAAAGAAGAAATGATTATCTAAGCTATTTACATGTCTAGAAATTATTTCTTGGATTTCCTGTCTTTCCTTTGCTTCTTTGGGGTGGCTCCTTCTGAACTACCACTCGACCCTCTCTTCGACTCTTTGCCGCCTCGGCTTTTCTTCGAAGAAGTATCCTCAGTTGTGTGAATCGAGGCAGTATCATGTCTGGAAGTAGGAGGGATGGAGGCACCCTCGACACCAAAAGCAAAGGGAATATCATCCCGGGGAATTGTCCGGCCAGGGGAGATCATCTGAAGCGGAATGGAAAAGGTCCATCAGAACCCAATTTGGCAGGCTCAACTTTCACCTTACTTTTCAATAGTTCTTCTCTTTCAATGAGCTCTTTCATGCTAAGCTCCCCAGTGGGGTCAGAAGAACCTGTAATCATGATATCTTCATCAAAAAGAATTTCATGTTGCAGATCGCTTCCGTCTTTGAATAACGCCTTCATGAATTGGTCGTTAATAACAAAGGCATCTTCTTGGGCACTCTGAGCGGCGGTTGAAGTTACAACTTTAGCAGATTCTATCTCGACCGTTTATGACTTCGACTAAGGCTCCTACGAAGGGAGAGGAGCGATGCCTGGAGGGTTCAAAACTGAGGAAAAATAGGTGAAAATATTAGAAATATCATTTGATAACACCCCAACTTCGTGGAAGATGGGAAAAGTCAATGGAATACCTTCTTCGGAATGATTCCCAGGCTGAACCGAAGCATCCTCAGAACTATGCTCGGGGATTGGAGATAAGTGTGGCTTGTCTGGGTTATACCCAAGAACGGTTGAGGAGCTTGTTGTAGAACTAGACATGACCTGAGATGCCGGGGGCAATTCGGTTGTCATATTTGGTTGCGTTGATCCGAATCCCTCACCTACTTCATGCGAGGGAGCAACCGCAGACTCTTTCTGAAGAGTGAGTTGAATGTCATGTAACACCTTGGGTTCATATCCCAATAGCGTCTCACTTTTGAGTTTAGACAAATCGATGTAATTTGAGTTAAGAAGGATTTTCTCTTCCGCAACGAGAAATTCCCAAGCACGATAGAGCTGGTAGGGGTAGTCTTAAGCGAGCCACATTAAATTTATATTTTTAAGGACTAACGTTGTAAAAAACGAGAAGCGAGTCAAGCTCATTCATTATTTTTTCCCTGACTTTGTTTTTGGCAGCTTCCGTTTCACCTTGAATGATTGCATCGACACTTTTGGCCTTTTCAATAGCCGTGTCCTTCTCGAGTCTGACGCGTACCAACTCGTCGCAAGAGTCCTGAGCAATCTTATAAGCATCATCTTTTTTCTTTATTTGCATACTCCAGTTTTCCCTTAAGATCAGCTATTTCCTTCATGGCTGCAGACTCATTATTTTGAGCTGTATCTCGCTCAAGCGCTATCTCCTGATTTCGATGATGCAATACTTGGACCATATTAAGATGGCTGGATTTCATCTCTTCCAAGGATTTCATAGCAGCGTTATCTTTTTCCTCGGCTTCTGATAGAGAGGTTCTAGTGGTTACTAGCTCGTTTTTTTAAGTGTCGATGATTCTTTTGTCCTGAGCTTCTTGGCATTTTAGCTTTTCGATCTCTACCGCGCGCTCGAAGGAAACTTTCGACATTTTTCTGCTGCCTTCATCCACTCCTGATATTGCATGTGAACGTCAGTGACACAATCAATGGTCCTCTTCTGAATATGATCCGGAACCCTCTTCAAGTTAGGGGGAAAATAAAATCCTTCAAAGCATAAATTTGGAAATTCTTCACGAAGCTATGCCAAAGTTTGCCATGGCGGTGTCGATCGCTCGACCGCTGAGAATGAGATGGAACCAAGGGTTGTGGAGGCATTGGAATAGTAGAAGGACCGAAAGGGGGATCAATGGGAAGGTCCCTACGGTCAGCTAGTCTTTTAGGACCTTTTGGAGGAGGAGATCTCGATCTCGACCTATGTTTATCCTGAGCTGGCCTGTCCCTGTCGTCTCTTTCTTGATAACCCCGATCGCGGCTGGGACGATAGCTAGAATCATAATAATTTCGACTACCACAATAGGAGCCGGAACGCGAACCCGATGATTGATGGTGTATGTCCCAAAGAGAATTGAACATGTTCCTTTTCCTCACCATCATTTCTACAAAAGAAAACAAATATCAATCAACTTTGAGCATTAGATAATACAAGTCAAATACAGTGCAGTGTTGAATAATGCAAGTATATGTATGTGTCCTAGTGTAACCCCCCGACAGACCAGGTCTAGGTGCTTTGCTCATTGGTGTAACCTCTCCCTAGGACGTAGGGATCTCTGAGCCAATTCTTATGGAGGACTCCAATGCTCTAATGCTCACATCAATAAAACGGAAGGCATCGAGATTAGGTGGAATTGGTAAACCTAATAAGGGATCTAGTGGTAAACTCAAACGCTCCGACGACTGGGAGGAAGGTTCATTTTGAGCAGTCTTCTGGGCCATCAAGGACTTAGATTGATCGGAGAGGCGACTTCTTGGAAGCTTATGTATGAATGTTTTCTTTTTTCTCTTGTCTATAGCCGGGGGTTGTGAGACTTGCGAGGATCCGAAATTGACCTTAGGATCATATTTATCCTTATCATAACCAAGTGCATCGTCACCATACCCTCCAGTATCGATATCAGCAAACTCTTAGGTACTCGTGGATGGGGGCACCACGGGGCCGGATTGACTATCTCTTTGACTGATTGAAACCCATGACCTTATCCCTGCTGTTTGGGCAATTTTAGTTAGCCCCACGCTGAGGCCCTCCTCTATCAAACCAAAAGTGACAAGGCGTTCGTCCCTGAGCAAATATTCGATATTCCTATCCTTTGGTGGAGCACTTTTCATAATTAAGACCGCCTCTTCATAAATATCGCCGCTCGGCCGGGTAACGACACCTGTAAATGATTAACATTGTCAGAAAGGCAACCTGGATATTATTTTCCTTTGTTATCATGAAATTGGTGGGTAGCACTTACGTCTGTCTAGCCATTGTCGAGCGAAGCTAGGTGAGTAGCGAATAAAGAACCATTCACTCTTGAAGTCACTTAGTTTGTTTCATGTGCCGGTCAAAATCTGGCATCTCTTTTCCGTCTCAAGAAATGTGAATGAAAGACTCCCTGTCCGCCGTTTAAAGGTAAAAATAAACCGGATATCTTTGATAGTAGGGGGACAATACAGAAACTCCATAAATACCATATAAGTACAATTAAAGAGCGCGTAACCATTCAGATGGAGTTTCGCTGGAGCTATCCTTAGATAATGCAGGATCTCCCGGATATATGAAATGAAAGGCGGGATGCGTCCCGCCCAGCACATAAACTTGTTACATGTTGTATACCCTTCAGGAGGTCTGTGAGCCCTATCATTTCACGATGGAACCAACATGTTGTCTAAAGGAATTCCGTGCCTTACGCAAATTCTCTGGAGAGTGTCTTCCTTAATTTTTGAAGCCACCAAATCAGGAAGATTTTCGAGGATAACTGCGTCCTCTAGAGTATCAGGCGTAGGATCGATAACCTCCGGCGGAAAGATTGGGACGATTTCATAAAGGTCAAGTTGAGGGCTCGAACCTTCAGGCTTTTCTGAATCATGATTGGATGGCAGACTATCGGATTCGGTCTACGTCAGAGTTGTTTTTCTGTGAAGATAATCCAGCTGGCATAGTTGCCGAGCGCCCGAAGCGTCTAGATCCCATTACTATTAAACTTAGTAAAAATAATAATTAGAAGAAATAACCTGTACCCTCCACTACATAGTGAGTGCTAGTGCAATGCGATAGAGTGCTGTTCAATATAACAATAAATTGTGCAAAACTGAAGACAGGAAAGACAACAAGACTTAGACATCTGGCCAGAGAGATCGTCATTCCTGACCATCTCAACTGTTCGTGCGTGTTACTGGGAAATAATGTAGCTTGAGTTTCATGGATGATAGTTAGCCAGCAAAAGTTTGGTTATTGTCTAAGTTACATATGAGTTTTGACATAATAGCTAAAGGCACTAGTTCGTGTCATTTGTTCTAAGGCAATTTGCTACCAATCATGAAGTTCATATCATATGCAGGTCGTACATAAGTTTTAATGTTTTTCCAAGTATGAAAGACTGATGCTCGTCACTTAGTTCAAGTTTCCATATTTTTGTTCCATTTTATAAAAAGAGAAGGTTGTTCATGTGTGGTTCAGGCCGATCGTTCAGGCATAAACCGATTGTTCTAGCATTATAGTATAGCCGATCGTTTCCCTAAGATAGCATGGGACGATCGTCCACCATCAATTTTTTCCCACCGATCGTTCTTATGGAGCTATAACTTCAAACTGCGGTAGATCGTTTGTCCACTATTATCAAGCTTCAACGTCCCATCATTATACTGATTGCCTAAGAAAGGCCATGGACGATCGATCATACAGTAGCTTCACAATACAAAGCGCCTTACCTAACAACGAATGAACGGCTAAAGACACGACTCGCTAATCTCTAACCGCTCAATCTCCATTTCACACGATCATAAGGAGAGAGAAAGGAAGGAGGCGATCCCTTAGATGAATCGAATTGCCCCGGTTTTGAGGTTTCAATCTTAAAATTATGAAGCGGATGTGGAATTCGTACTACCTAAATTTGAATCCAGCAAAGAAGAATGTCAAGACGATTAGAAAAGTGGCGAATTTGCTGTGTTTGATGAATGATAGCAACAAGGAGTTGAAGAACTCACTTAGTCTTTGCTTCAGAAGGGAGGGATGAAGTAGAGTGAAGGAGAACGACAAAGTATAGAAGCTTATATAGGAAAGAGATATGCCGATCGTTTTCAGTCTAAGCCCTATGCCGATCCATCTCCAAGCTTTATGCCGACCGATCCATCTCAAAGCTTTATGTCGACCGATCTATCTCAAAGCTTTATGCCGACCAATCCATTTTAATGCCATATGCCGATCGATTCCATGATCGCGGGTGGATTGAAATTTGTTTTTTCAAACAAAGGAAAGTTAAAAAAAGGATAAATGATGAAATGACCGGAGAAAATTGTTTATAGAAAGTTATTGCTGTTAACTTGACAATAACTCGTGAACGTGTAATCATGATCAGGAGTCAGGTGCATACACATATACGTACAAGTATATGTTTGAAATTTGATTATATGACATCAGTAAAGAAAACTAACTGAGAAGTCACTCGGAGCCCACTAGAGGAAAACAAAAGCTAAGCTGCTAAAGCTTAGAAATCGCTTGGGTAAAAACAATATGACTAACCATCCCGTATTTATACTATTGGAAATTGAGCCATTATGACGGATGGGGAAAATATGACCCTCGACAAGAAAATAGCTCAATGAAAGGATAACAACTACTCGATGAACCAGATGGGTTTCTTTCTGACGATTCTAACTTGCGATGATTCAAAGCACGTCATGTTCAAAACAAGACGTACTTTGGGGGGCAAATGTTATCCCGCCTTTTGGCAAGGCCGTGATATCATCGACTTGGCTAAGAACAATTAGTCGATAGCGTTGGGAATCAATCATGTACAGTGATACAGACGATGGCCGGGCAGATTTGTACCCTTTCTCCAAATCAAAGTGCAGTCAACATGGAGTAACTTGCATGGCCCCTTGAAGTTATATTTCAAATTTCAAGTCAATCTGAGTTCGTATGCTCGAGTTATGGGCAAATGAAGAGTTTCTATGGATCGATCTAAGATCCATAAAACAGTTAAAATCATCGGAGAATGATCAATGTCTTGAGATATACGAGGCCATCTCATTTCAAACTTTTAGAGCATCAATAAAATGAAGAGGGAAGCATACCAAAATGATCGCATATCACAAAGTGCAAGTTTGAGGATGGCCGACCGTTTTGACCAATCATTCTTGCCGATCCATCATAGCGCACATGTATCGCAAGATGGAGACTTGAGGATAGCTGATCGTTATTGGTCGATCATTATTGTTGATCCATCATAGCAATAACATATCACGGAGTGGTGGTTTGAGGATGGCCGATCATTATTGATCGATCGTTCATATCGATCCATCATAACGATCGGCGTAATTCAGTGTATGACTCAACTTCAACCAAGATCGATCTATATCTCTAGATTTACAAGTCAGAATGAATCCATCTTTTAGAAGCAATCTCAAGAGGCATGTGGGGCCCATCATGAACGATCGCACAACGATTGGAGCCAAGAAAAAGGATTGGCCAACATTAGGCCGATCGATCCTAATCTTCAAGTTAGCTTGGCCAATTGATATTATGGGCCCCTATGGACCTAGAGAGCCTTCTGCCAAAGTCTTAGCGAAATATCTTGTCGCCTCTCCCTATAAATACAAGCACTTTGGATTATTTTAGGGATCTTTACGTCGCCAGTTATTTGAGTCTACATTGTAATCGATTTTTCCTTATTGTTTGTTGTTGTAATCAAACTCTTTGTGAACCAATAAAGAGAATCTTCAAATTGGACGTAGGCATACAACGCCGAACCATTATAAATCTGTGTGTTTTTGACTATTGCTTTGATCTTCCTACTAATTATTCTATTCCTCAGTTTAATTTTACCCTCTTTATTTATTTCTTTACACAAATCTTTTCTTGGGTACTTGTGACCAATTTGGTTGCAAACAAGTTTTGTTTCACATATAATAATAAGTTGGAGATTGTTTTTAGAGATTAGATTCTTTATTTCATGGAGCTTAGAAAAGTCATGAGCTCCTATAATATTCTAAAATCCAGTATTATCCATCATGAGGAATTTTTGGATTTGGAGGTAGATTGCCTAGCAACCATAGGATTTGTTATAAAAGTTAGTTTTGTAGATTTGGAAATTTGTAGGATGATTTGATTAGTAGAATAATCTAAACCTGAGTTCATATCCATCCCATCATTACATTGGGTTTTATTTTTGAGGCTCTGCTTGGTGGAAGAGGGTAAACTAAATCCTTGGAAGAAGTGACAGTGTTGGAATCAGAGTCAGTTGAGGATAATAATATATGCTTATTAGGTGGAAAGAGGGGAATATCATTAGGAGGTTTAAGTTTTGAATAAGAGCTGGAAGAAGTATTAGAATCAAAAGGCACTGGAGTGTGCACATTGCTAGTGTGCACATTATCAATATGCACATTATCAGGGTGCACAAAAGAGGAGTGGCCAGGAGAAGTGACAATATGAGAAGGAAGAGGAGTTAGCACTTCAATAGGAGGAGAGGAGATAGGATTTTTATCAGGGACAAGTTCAACAAATGTGGAGGGAGATGAACTAGGTTGCAAGGTGGATTGAGAGGAGATGATAATAGAATCGGCGCCAAGTAAGGAAATGAGGGAGGAGTTAGACAAGATTGGGTCAATAACAGGGTCAAGCTCCTTATCCACTAAGTCTTCTAAAACAACAAAGGGATTAGAAGAGATAGCATTTGAGATGAGGTTGGAGTTCTTGCTGGCATCAGCACTAATCAGAAATATGGTGTAGTTTTCAAATTCTTGAGTGAACTGGGCTTCCTCATATACACCAACATTAATACTAACCTCATTTTAAGGTAAGTTAACAACACTATTGGAAATTTTACCAATTTGAGTTTTCTTTTGCTAGCTTTGTTTGATGGGTTTCACCTTATTATAGGGCATTGGCTTAACAGACTCTTGAGTTTTTTGAAGAGGGGCATTAGGTCTATTAGAGGTTAAGTCTAATGCAATTCGGCAAGGGTGCACCACACATGACGCTAAGAATTTATTCGAGGTATGCATGCCACAACTTTAGTAGCATGGCCAAATGATTTGAAATGAACACATATCAGGGGCTTCGAGGCATATTCTATATAGACCTTCTGATAGTCCACTTCCCCAACCAAGATGTAATCATGAAGCTCCTTGCATGGATTGATGTCGATCAAACACTTAGCATATTCCAGTCTCTCATGTTTCTCAGTAGCTTCGTTGAAGCGTATCATTCTTCCAAGATGGTACGCGAGTCAGTTAATGCCAAGCAAGGTCCATGCTAAATAAGGAATGTTATAGAAATGCACCTATATGGTTACAATTTTGACCTGGGCTTGAACAGCACCGAAGGCCAGTTTCCATGCCGTTACAACAAACATTTGGACATGAATAAAAACGGGACCAGCATGCAAAATTTTCAGCCTATCCTCCTTACAATTAATTTTGAAAAAGTAGTTAGATCCATCAAACTTGACATCATATGATCCTTTCAATTTCCAAAATTTCTTTAAGTACGAAACAACAACCATACAATTGTTTTCTCACCTAGAAAAAAGCCTACTAGATAGTCTTACCAGTAGGTGATACCTTCATTAATGACATCCTGAGGGGAAGCAAGGGCCATGCCATCACAGTTGAAGTCGAAGTGCTTCGAGATGTATGTGCCAGCATTGTGGGGAAGAGTTTTAAAAGGAGAAAACCATAGTTTGGGTGGTTGAGAGATCTGGGAATCAATAGTAGACTGATCTTAGCCGATGGAATAACCGGAGAAGGAAGATGGAACAAGAGAGAGGCAGGACAAGGGGAGGAGGGTTGGGAGGAAGAAGAGGAGGAGGGACATGAGAGCTGGAGTGACAAGATGGATCAGAGGCGATGGAAGAAGAAAGAGGTAAGAGAAGGACACAAGAATGGACAAGAAGAAGGGATGGCATGGAAGACATTAAAGGTTGAATTGAATTGGATGACTTTCTATATTGATATTCATTTTTAACTTAACCAAGATGTTTAACAAATTTAAAATTTGTTTTTAACTTACTATCTTCTGAAATTTATAAGTCACAAAAACTTATTTTCTTATAATTTCACAAAAACACTTAGCTTCGATTTCTAAATTAATTCGGAAGTTTTCCACTGTCCAAAATCGTCGAAAATTCCATTTCATTTTCAATAAATGAAAATTACCAAACAACATATCATAATGAGATGCACAAACCAAACTATCCTAACGTAGCATAGGATGGATGCGTCCATATAATAACTTAACTGAAAACTTCAGAATTAAACACTCGGGTTTTATTTCAAATCATTTTGAAATAATAATCATAATATACATATATGCTTTTGTATATCAAATCATATTTTCGGAAATTTTAAATCAAAATCTGTTTTACCAAAACAACTCTGAAGAAAAGCTATTATGGTAGCAATCCCTCACTTAGAACTCAAAATGAACACCGATGATGTTGCAGTCATCACCAGAATTATTTTCCAACGATAGAAGTGGGTTTAACGTTTCATATATCCTCTAAAATCCATTTTAAAATATTTCTATTCGTAGATACTTTCAAATAATACTATTATTATTTTCTCAAAGCTTTGAAAAAACAATTTCCAAAACGCTGGGATTTAAGTTCTCAAATTCTCAGTTTAAATCCGTCTTATTTATAAACCATACTTCTATAAAGTTACTTCCTTTTAACAAACAATAGCCAATACACATAAACTGGTCGAATGAATAATCAAATAATAACTGATAATAATTCAATATTATCATTTTCAAACAAATAAACACATCAAAAAATCACTATAACAATTTCTAAAAATTATTCTTTTATATATAAAATATAAAATCTAGGTAAAATTATTTCATTTACCAAAATTTTAAAACAATACTATATCGGTTTGTCTTGTTCAAGCGTTTAGAAACCCTTATCGACGTCGTGGTGTCCCACGTACCGACCAAAATTCGTAAACCACTCAACAGATAAATCAACACAATAAAAACATTTTATAGCACTAACAAATACGTGCTCGCATACACACACACATACATACACACATGCACTAAAACTCATTATAGGGTGTTACTAACCCTATTTCTAATGAGTTTATCCCATCAAGGCCTATGTGTTCTCTCAACCTAAGCTTTGATACCACGTGTAATGACCAGCCTTTTCGACCCTTAAAAGTCGACACTAATACTTCCACGGTATTCATGTGCCGAACATTCAAGTGTGGTAAAGACAGATTGTTGGAGTGAAAGACAGAACAAAATCTCACATCGTGACGAGTAATATATAATATTCAACATATCTTTATAAAAGAAAACTATAAGATGCATACATCAATTATAGTAACTATTTATCACCAGCCTGGACAGTCATAACAACATGTTCTCATAAATGCTGATAAATACAAACAAGAAAAAGCAGCGGGTATAAAGATACGTGATTACGGCTTGGAGGCATCCAACTCGTCTGTTGAAGCTCCAAAGTATCCAAAGCTCAATCCGGAAATATAATCGGTCTGTCCCATGCATTATAAGAAAATAACGTCCGGACCAGTCTGGTAAACCAGCATGAGAAGCACAGATCAAATGGATTTTTAATGTTATACAACCTTTAAAAATAAAGGTATCTCGTAAGACCATGCCGCATATAAATACTGACGGGTTTTTACCCTACGATAACCAAACCGTTTCTAATAGAAAATCCAATGATATTATAATAATTTCTATGGTTTAAAATAAATATATAACATAGTTTGAATGCTTGCATCTCATGTTCCAATATAGTTAGACACAGCTAAGTCCGTAAGGCACTTATTGGAGAATGAATTCCATTAATGACAAGGCTACTGGAGTACCGCCTATCATAGTACACCTCTAGAAAAATGTACCAAGGGCCTCACATGGACCCATTACATGGCAAGGCCGGCCTATGCCTTCCTGGATAGTACCAAATATGTTATCACCTCGGTTGCTGGCTAAAAACACGCCGAGTCACTAGCATACATAAATGGGTCAATTTCGATCTAGATCGGGTGATGACCATACCTTAATGGTAGCGAACCACATAGCCTTGCGGCATATCTTTTGTTTTACTTATTCCAAGGTGTGAGGCTTGAGTATGTTTCACCCTTTTAGAAAATATCACTTGGAATGCTAACACTACCCTCTAGGCAATAATGCAATGCCAGCATTCATCTATACAAGTTGTTCTGGGTCTAAACAAATCAAAGGCGCTACTTCTACTACATCTTTTTTGGAATCACCCTTAGGATTATTAGCAAGTAGCCCTTGCACTTCAAAGAACTCCGTCTCCGATTCCATCATTTTCAAGATGTCTTCAATTTTAACACTTAAGCTGGTTCAAAGTAGTTTTCGGATAATTCATGCTTACATTATCCCGGTCTCTTTGAACCAACATTCGATAGTTTTCAGTAAACTCAACTTCGATTCTTTTGGAAATAAATAGAAAATAAATGAGAGCAGAGATCACCTCCTAACCATTTAACTGGACAGATTTCCTTGTCATTTGTCCTAAGAGAACATAATGCTTATCTGATCCCTTGCTGTGAGGAATTTGGAATATGGATCTTAAGGCTAGAATGAACACTAGAGGGGGGGGTGAATAGTGTTTATAAGAAATTACTAAATCGTTTTGAGTTATTGTTGATTTGTATACAAATGTATGCAATATTCAAACACAGATATAATCACAGAATCAAACACAGATGCGGAAATAAAGTAAATGCAGTAAAGGAAAGAACACACCGGATTTTATACTGGTTCGGAGTTACCTTACATCCAGTCTCACACAACTAAGTACGGATTTCCTTTCAAAAGCAATTCAACAATTACAACCCTCGGTTTCAAGGCTACGAGGTACACCCTCTAGAATCACAATCCTCTGGGTAGAGATACTTGATTTCCGGGGCAACAAGTTCACCCAATTGATTTCCAAGGCTACAATCACACCTTTTCTCGCTTGATTGATTTCCAAGGCTACAATCACACCTTTTCTCGCTAGATAGATTACAAAGAAGCCTATAACTCTGAATAGCACTGGGATCTTGTTGAGATAGTGATAGAGAATCAAACCAGAGATGATCTAGTTAGATTCAATGTTGATTTTGGCAGAGTGATGATAGGATTTTGAATAAGAAAATGTGGAAGAAGAAGAGAAGTGAAAAACCAGAAAATCTGATATAAAATTCGTTGAAACTAACCCCTATTTATAGAAGAACAACAGCCATGTCCATTCGTGAAAGGTTATGGCGAATAGACACTTCTTTTGAAATTTAAATTTTTGAATCTAACTGTCACTATGTCGACATGAGGTACTAGGGCATGTCGACATCCCAAAGCATTTTTTGAAGATTTGATTTTCTTTGAAAATAACCTTTATCTTATATTAAAAATTATTTAAACTTTATAAATATACTTGACTATAGATAAAATACATAGATAAATATAGAGAATAATATATATAAAAATTTACTATAATTTTATATTTAAATCTAAGTATAAATATATTATAATTAAAAGATAGTTTAAAACAAACGAAGTTTAATACAAGAGTTTATTAAAAACAAAAACAAAGAATATTTTAAGGCTAAAACATCTTTTTGAAAATCATTTGAAAAGATAATTTTTAAGGCTAAAACATTTTGAAAAGCAGTTTTGAAAATCATTCTGAAGCAGTTTTGAAAATCATTTTGAAGTAGTTTTGCAAGCTTCTTCCTGCAGAATATCTCATCACATCAGTACTCGAGAACTTGTACAAAACCAGGATGTTCGTGGGTTTGTAAGCCACTTGTCGTAGGTTTGTAAGCTACTTGTCGTGGGTTTGTAAGCCACTAAAAAGGTAGAAATGGGTTCCATCCCAAAAGAAAATACGGAATGAAGATTTCAGTGCTATTTTGAAGTTTTAACATAATTCTATACTCAATACTTATCTTGAAATCTTGAACTCTTGATATCTTGAATCTCTATACTGTACAGTCTTCATTCTTGGTACATGCATGGTTAAATCCTGCATATACATATATATCTAAACTATAATGTTAGTATTTATATTTTATAATCTTATTCTAAGATTGTTGTCATCAAAACCATCATCTTAAGGACTAACAATCTCCCCCTTTTTGATGATGACAACCTTTGTTTATAAAATATTACTTCTATCCTAATAACTCCCCCTAAATCTAATAACTCCCCCTTAATCTATGCCTAACTCTCCTATTTTATATTTCTCCCCCTTTGTCATCAACAAAAACAAACTAACTATAAACTATATAACTCTCAGTCTAATATCCTATATGATGATAGTGTTATCATACATAATCAATACTTACTTGTAAACCTAAAACTTAGTCCACTAACATTCCTAACCAAGTACCTATATAATACTTATATATAATATATATAGGAATCATATATAAGAACACACAATATTTATTTTTATATATATATGTTTATATTTACATTTTCGTAAAACATGACAAATATACACATAACGATAAAAAACGAAAAAGAAGAAACTACTAAGTATCTTTGACAATTGGAGATCTATGGATCGAACAATTTGGCTAATGGAAACAGAAATTTCCATGTTGTTCAACCAAGTTTCCGTTCTTGTCAAAACATACTACGCCAACGCAAATGACTTTGTCGTTGTCTTCCGCATGCTCTTCTTTCATTGATTCTTCTTCTTCTTCACTTTCCTCTTGTTCATGATCTCCTGAAGAGTCCTCGTCAATCGAGATTGGATTAGCATGATTGTCCATTAGAAATTTTTGCAAATTTCTAAGGATTTTCCCTTGCCTTTCCTGTTCTTTTGCCATTCAGAGTTGCGCTATTTGAATTTCAGTCATTAACTGAATTGCATTCTTCAGAGAATCCTCCATTTTTGTCACTCGGGCGAGCGTAGTACGTTGGAACGGACCAGGGGTAGGAGAAGGGAACGAAAAGGTTGATTTTATGTTTGATTTTGAAGAGGAGGCCATTGATAAATTGATTTTAGAAGATATAACAGAAAGAGAACAGAGAGAATGAAGAAAATTTTGAAAATAAGAAGAATATATAACCAATTATTTGAATTTTGGTGGGAAAAATTTTAAAATTTTAAAAAACGTTATATGTCAACATAGGTATAGGGGAGATGTCGACATGGTTCTCAATATTTTTACTATTTGATTTATTTTGATTTAATTTTTAATTATACTTTGTTATTTATATTTTATATTTCAGTTAATGAACAAATACCTAATTCTCTTCTTAATTTAGTAAATGTAGATTCATTTAAGGGTTTTGTTAAGATATCAGCTATTTGATTTTCAGAATTGATATAGTCGAGAGTAATTACTTCTCTTCTTATATTATCTCTGAGAAAATGGTGTCTGATATAAATATGTTTAGTTCGAGCATGTTGAGTAGTATTTTTGGATAAATTTATTGCACTAGTATTATCACAATAAATTGGTGATTTTGAGATATTTAAACCAAAATCTTTTAAAGTTTGTTGCATATATATTACTTGAGAACAAGCCAAAGCAGCAGAAATATACTCTGCTTCAAGTGTTGATAGAGAAACTGTGTTTTTCTTTTTACAAAACCAGGAAATCAGAGAATGCCCTAAAAAGTGACAAGTTCCACTTGTACTTTTTCGGTCTGATTTACAACCAGCATAATCAGCATCACAGTAAGATATTAAGTCAAACGAATCATTTTTAGGATAAAATAAGCCATAATCGAAGGTGTGTTTAACATATCTTATAATACGTTTTACAGCTTTTAAGTGAGTTTTTTTAGGTTGGGATTGATACCTTGCACAGAGACAGACACTATGCATGATATCAGGTCTACTTGCAGTGATATAGAGTAGTGATCCAATCATTCCTCTATATAATTTTTGATCTACATCTTTTGAGAGATCTTCTTTACTAAGGTACTCATTGGTTCCCATGGGAGTGGGTTTTCCACTCCCAGTAGTCAAACCAAATTTACTAACTAGGTCTTTAGCATATTTTTCTTGACTAATAAAGATATCATTATCTAATTGTTTTATTTGTAATCCTAAAAAGAAGTTTAATTCACCCATATGACTCATCTCAAACTCTTTTGTCATTATTTCAGAAAATTCTTTATTCATTTCAAAATTAGTTGATCCAAAAACGATATCATCTACGTAGTTTTGTATTAGTTGAATATCATTTTTATTTCTTTTAATAAAAAGAGTATTATCTACTTTACCTATTTCAAAATTTGATTGTAACAAGTAAGATATTAGTCTATCATACCAGGCTCTAGGAGCTTGCTTTAGACTATATAGAGCTTTCTTAAGTTTGTAAACATGATTTGGAAATTTATCATTTTCAAAAAGTGGTGGTTGTTTAACAAATACTTCTTCTTTTACAAAACCATTTAAAAATGCACTTTTAACATCCATTTGAAATAATTTGAAATTATTATGATTTGCGAAAGCAAGTAGAATCCTAATAGCTTCTAATCTTGCTACGGGGGAAAAGGTTTCATCAAAATCTATTCCTTCTTCTTGACAATAACCTTGAGCGACTACCGAGCTTTATTTCTAACAACCTCTCCTTGTTCATTCATTTTATTTTTATAAACCCATTTAGTTCCAATTATTGTTTTATTTTCAGGTCTAGGAACAAGTTCCCAAACATCATTTCTAGTGAATTGATTTAATTCTTCTTGCATAGCCAAATTCCATGAATCATCAGTTGATGCTTATTTTGGATTTTTGGGTTCAATAGTTGATATAAAAGCTACATTACTCATTTGACTTAGTTGGTTTCTAGTTTTAACAACAGATTGCATATCTCCAAGTATATTTTCTATAGGGTGATCTTTTAAAAGTTTAATCCTTTTATTAGGATGATTTAATTCATTATTAGTTTCAGTTGACTCTTGGTTTTGAGTGATTAAATCCTCTTCATCATTTATTTCTTCAAAATTTTTGAAATTTTCATCAAATGAAACATGCATTGTTTCTTCGATGGTATTAGTTCTTAAATTAAATACTTTGTATGATTTACTTCTATTAGAGTATCCGATAAAGATACCTTTGTCGGATTTAGGATCAAATTTATCTAGGTTATCTTTTGTATAAAATAAAACATTTACTTCCAAAAATTCTAAAATAAGATACCTTAGGTTTCTTTGAGTAAATAAGTTCATAAGATGTCTTATCAGTTAAAGGTCTAATTAAAATTCTATTTAAAATATAACAGGCGGTAGCAACTACTTCTGCCCAAAAGTACTTTGGTAAATTACTATCAGAAAGCATAGTTCTCGCATGAATCGTCCTATTTTTACGTTCTACTACTCCGTTTTGTTGTGGAGTTCTTGGAAATGAAAAATTGTGAATTATTCCCTTTTTATTGCAGAATTCTTCAAACTTTTCATTTTCAAATTCACCACCGTGATCACTACGGATGGTTATAATTTTTTAGAAAGTTGATTTTGAACCCTTTTTGAAAAATTCTTAAAATATTCAAAAGTATCACTTTTATGTTTTAAAAATATTGTCCATGTAAATCTAGAATAATCATCTACAATTACAAAAACATATTTACTATTATTTATTGATAGAATTTGAGATGGACCAAATAGATCAATATGAAGTAATTCAAGAGGTTTCGTAGTAGAAATCATATCTTTTAATTTAAAAGAGCTTTTTCTAAGTTTTCCTAGTTGACATGCATCACATAGATTATCTACTTTAAAATTCATTTTAGGGAGTCCTCTTACTAGATCATGTTTTGACAGTCTAGATAAGAGTTTGAAATTCAAATGCCCAAATCTCTTATGCCAAATCCAAGGGTCACTTGCATTTGCCAAAAGACACAAGTTATCATTTGAAATTTTCATACTAAGAATATAAATATTCTTTTTCCTAATTCCCTCAAATATTATGGTTGAATTATTATCTTCAATGTGATACTTATCTTTTTCAAATTAAATTTTATATCCTTTATCGCATAGTTGACTTATACTTAGCAGATTCTGTTTTAGATTCTTAACTAGCAAAACATTAGTAATAATAGGAGTTTCAGAGTTACCGACTTTGCCGATTCCAATCACATAACCTTTTGAATTGTCTCCAAAGTTAACCAGTCCTCCGTCTTTGTATATTATATCATTCAGCATATCTGGATTCGCAGTCATGTGTCTAGAACATCCACTATCGAGTATCCATTTGTTCTTTTTGATCTGCACAGTTTGTTTGTTCTGGATTGATTCCTCAACTCCCATAAAGCATGATTCCTGCACATCAAATAATCTTAGTAGACAACTTGTATTTGAATATTGATTATATGCAGACTCAAGAGACAATGATGATCTGAATATTTCTAAACATGCATTAACAAATTTCTTAAACGTAGCCATTTTAAAAAAAAACTTTTTCAAAAATCAGATTATGAAACTTTTGAAAACCTTGCTCTGATACCAAATGTGAGGAATGCGGCATATGGATCTTAAAGCTAGAATGAACACTAGAGGGGGGGTGAATAGTGTTTATAAGAAATTACTAAATCTTTTTGAGTTATTGTTGATTTGTACACAAATGTATGCAATATTCAGACACAGATATAATCACAGAATCAAACACAGATGCAAAAATAAAGTAAATGCAGTAAAGGAAAGAACACACCAGATTTTATACTGGTTCGGAGTTACCCTACATCCAGTCCTGCACAACTAAGTACTGATTTCCTTTCAAAAGCAATTCAACAATTACAACCCTCGGTTTCAAGGCTACGAGGTACACCCTCCGGAATCACAATCCTCTAGGTAGAGATACTTGATTTCCGGGGCAACAAGTTCACCCAATTGATTTCCAAGGCTACAATCACACCTTTTCTCGCTTGATTGATTTCCAAGGCTACAATCACACCTTTTCTCGCTAGATAGATTACAAAGAAGCCTATAACTCAGAATAGCATTGGGATCTTGTTGAGATAGTGATAGAGAATCAAACCAGAGATGATCTAGTTAGATTCAATGTTGATTTCGGTAGAGTGATGATAGGATTTTGAATAAGAAAATGTGGAAGAAGAAGAGAAGTGAAAACCAGAAAATCTGATATAAAATTCGTTGAAACTAACCCCTATTTATAGAAGAACAACAGCTATGTCCATTCGTGAAAGGTTATGGCGAATAGACACTTCTTTTGAAATTCAAATTTTTGAATATAACTGTCACTATGTCGACATGGGGTACTAGGGCATGTCGACATCCCAAAGCATTTTTTGAAGATTTGATTTTCTTTGAAAATAACCTTTATCTTATATTAAAAACTATTTAAACTTTATAGATATACTTGACTATAGATAAAATACATAGATAAATATAGAGAATAATATATATATAATTTTACTATAATTTTATATTTAAATCTAAGTATAAATATATTATAATTAAACGATAGTTTAAAACAAACGAAGTTTAAAACAAGAGTTTATTAAAAACAAAAACAAATAATATTTTAAGGCTAAAACATCTTTTTGAAAATCATTTGAAAAGATAATTTTTAAGGCTAAAACATTTTGAAAAGCAGTTTTGAAAATCATTCTGAAGTAGTTTTGAAAATCATTTTGAAGTAGTTTTGCAAGCTTCTTCCTGCAGAATATCTCATCACATCAGGACTCGAGAACTTGTACAAAACCAGGATGTTCGTGGGTTTGTAAGCCACTTGTCGTAGGTTTGTAAGCTACTTGTCGTGGGTTTGTAAGCCACTAAAAAGGTAGAAATGGGTTCCATCCCAAAAGAAAATACGAATGAAGATTTTAGTGCTATTGTGAAGTTTTAACATAATTCTAGACTCAATACTTATCTTGAAATCTTGAACTCTTGATAATCTTGATATTCTTGATACTCATGAGTCTTCAATCTTGATATCTTGAATCTCTATACTGTTCAGTCTTCATTCTTGGTACCTGCATGGTTAAATCCTGCATATACATATATATCTAAACTATAATGTTAGTATTTATATTTTATAATCTTATTCTAAGGTTGTTGTCATCAAAACCATTATCTTAAGGACTAACACTTGCACTTGGGATTGCATTTTTCCCATTTTAGCAAATCCCACATGGAATGCTAACAATGCCCTTTAGGCAACAATGCAATGCCAACATTCATCCGTACAATTTGTTTTGGGTCTGAAGAAACCGAAGGCGCTACTTCTACTACATCTTTTTTGGAATCACCCTCAGGATTATTAGCAAGTAGCCCTTGCACTTCAAAGAACTCTGTCTCCGATTCCATCATTTTCAAGATGTCTTCAATTTGAACACTTAAGTTGGTTCGAAGTGGTTTTTGGATAATCATGTTTATCTGATCCCGGTCTCTTCGAAAAAACATTCGTTAGTTTTCGGTAAACTCAACTTCGGTTCTTTTGAAAATAAAAAGACAATACATGAGAGCGGGGATCACCTCCTAACCGTTTAAGTGGATAGATTTCCTTATCATTTGTCCTGGAAGAACACAATGAGTTTATACATACAGTATAACATCATCAAATATAATTGTACCATAAAATTCTCATGTTTCTTCTAGATATTTCCAGAGCTAAAAATTGGTCAAGGTTTGATAATCGATTATTTAATTGTCAAACAAACAAACAATCCAATCAGAGATTTAATTCCATATGGAAACCAAGCATGGTTAAGCATAGAAGCAACCACTTTGTAAATTCTTGTATTAAAATACTTTTACAAAAATATATTCACAAACACTCTCTACTCTTTTCAATACTTGAAAATCTTGATATACTGATCTCAACTGTATATAAGTATTCCCAAACCATTTCACTTTCAATACTTATAAAACTTTTCTATATACTTATATCAACAGTATAAGTATATTCACAATCTTAAGAAAGATTTCATTTCCAAAACCATACTTATTTGGGTTAAAACAAATGTCATTTAAAATATAAGTAACAATAAAGCCCAACCCACTTTTCTCTTTTTGGTGTTAAGTATGAAAAGAATACTTCCCATACAACCATAATTTAAAATGATCATTTATGGAAATCGAGTCTCATTCCTTTTTATAAAAATTCTTTTTATAAATCCCTTTTGTAAAATTCCTTTATAAAACTCCTTTCTACTTATAAAACTCTTTTATATTTACAAACTCCTTTTAAAAAAAATATCATTTATAAAACTCCTTTTATAAATCTCCAAATTTATTTATAACTCTTTTATAAAACTTCTTATATATAACTCTTTACTATTTATAAAACTATTTTCTATTTATAAATTTCTTTTCTATTTATAAAACTATTTGTAATAAATCTCTTTTACATTTACAAAACTACTTTTATAAATCTCCAAATATAATTATAAAGCTCCTTTTATAAATCTCCAAATATAATTATAAAACTCCTTTTATAAAATATCAGTTATATTTAAATCTTATATACTTTCCATAAAACGATCATTCTATATATCACAATAAATTCAGAAATGTGATTTATTATTCTAAGTTATCAAAATGATATTAATTTCTCTTTTATAAAATATCATTTATAAATCTATCCTTTTAGTATAAAATACCATTTATAAATCTATTCTTTTTATAAAACATTTTTTATATAAAACGTTTCATAAATATTTATTCCAAAATATTTCTATCTTCTTTTAAAACAGAATCGCTTTATTATAAATGATAAATTTCCCTTTTTTTCAAAATAAACATCCATTATCATATTAATATTCCTAGAAAATAAATAATTTCCAAAATACCACTAAAACATTTCCAAAGAGGTTAGAGTAAAATAGAGAAGTTCAAAAACCATTTTTTAATAAAATGCCATAGAAAATCCCAAAAATCATTCTCAAAATCAGAACCATTTCTCAAATTAAAACAACTATTAATGGTATTTCATAATACTATAATAAGGCAAATAGCTACCATAGTTCTATATCAATGTTATATTCGGTATGGACAACTACCAAACTTTTAAAATTCAATAATTTAAACAACAAATATATAACTGAAATTTAAATCAATAGTAATGAGGAAACCGAATTCCTCTACAAAATTCCCTATATTTCATTTTATATGTCATTCGCTTTTCAAAGCGGAAATTTAACCAAACAAAACCAATAAATCATTCAAGCATTCAGACAATAATTTATATCTACTATATATCATATAGCATTCATCCAAAAGTGAGATAAGTCATCAATATTCCAACAGACGCTTAAGCGTTTCAGTTTTATCTAAATCATTCGATTTGAGCTCATAATTCCACTCGCTCCAAAGTCGACGAAATCAATTCTAATGCGTAGATATCACTTCTATGAGGGTAACGCAAAAGACCGCATCTCGATTGGACCTCGAAGAAGTTTTCGATTTTATAAGATTTTGATTAATTAAAACCACTAATTAAATACTAATTACCCTTGCTAAGCTCTTCCCTATCTTCCCCAAATACTAATCTCGTGCATAGTGTATCATTGATACAACCATGGCCATGTGCACGTCTTCCCCTCTCTCCTTCTCTTTCGCTCGTCTCTCCACGAAATCGCCCCAAACAAACTCCTATGAACTTCTCCTCGAACGAGCACTCCATCCCACATCATCACATTAAGCTCGATCCATCTCCCTAGAACGCAGCCTGCTGCTATCCCTGCTCGACCACGCGATATCGCATCACCCAATAAGCCACCTCATATCACCAAACTCCACCACAAGTTGCTCCTCTCCCCTAACAAACCCATAGAAACTAACGACAACGCCTATCGTCGCCTAAATCAATCACAAACCCAAACCCTGGTTCCTTATTATACACGTCGATCACCATCAACCACCACCGCACACCCCCATCTCATTGTAGATCGAAGCTCTCACCAAAACAAACCCAACTGATTTAATTTCATGATTTTTCGTTAAGTGTACGATTTGATTTTGATTTAAAGCGGAGGGTTAATTTCTTAGTTATAGGAAATGAAATAAAAGAGGAGAGGGAAAAAGAAAAGTCAAAATGAAAATGAAGAAAAGTCTTTGTGTTTTGGTTTGATTTATTTTACAACTTTCGGCACTTCGCTACATAACATTTCGTTCGCGTACGAACCGCGAAGAACAAAAAAAATACGGTCGCGCACAAACATGTGACATGATCCCAAAAGAGCAATAAAATACACTGGTTATTTTATTCTGTAAAATTTCAAAAATACCAACGTTTGCTAAAAATACGTCAAATGATAATTTAAATATTTTCCAAATTAAAAATTATGGAAAAATCCTATAAATTAAATTAAAAATACGACAATAAAAATTGAGTCGTTTTTAAATTGATTTTCTTATTATTTTCACATTTGAATCAAATTTGAATATTTAAATAAATTAAATATTCCCACTCGAAACGCTAAAAATTCTAGGTCATTACAACAATCTTAAGACAAATATATACAAGAATTATATTTACAGTTTATCATAAATTTTGGTTAGGTTGATGCTTCTCTTTATGTTTGAAATAACTACAAGTCAGAAATAAGTATGAAACAACTTATATAGTTGATCTATTTCAAAGGGTTTATATATACTCCCAAGAATTACTTTTACTATGAATGATGATGTATGCTTCTCATTTGAGTAAATTATTGTTTTATTTTTATATTTTTAGGTTGCCTTTGTTGGAATTGAGTAAATTACAAGCATTTTGAAGATAACATTACCGATGTGTGTGTGCATAGTAGCTTATGATATGATTGCTATATGATCCATAGAGACTTAAGGTTATGTACGTCTAATAATGTGCATAGGATTATGGTTGGATGGGTGTGTTGCTTGGAAGAATGTCAAGTATCTCTTATTATTTTACTTGTATTATTCTATTACTTCGTCAAGTGCTCCACTAGTTGATCCAGAATTCACAATGTAACATATGTTGTTATCTTAAGTATAGGATCCAAAGCTAGTTAGTAATATTAGTTTATTTTTTAACGAATGAAAAACATACCCTGTATATTTTGAATTACATATTGGTTGGGTTTGGGTATTCAGTTTCATATCATGTTGCAGGTTGAATGTAACACCTCGGAAATTTAATAGAAATTTAAATGGAAATTTAATACGAAAAGTAAATCTAATTACAACAAGGACTAAAAAGATTTTTTTTCACAACATTCGAATTTTTCTACGGAACCTGCACCGTTGCATTCATTGTGATTTTCTAGATGATTTTTATATATAAAACTTCAAAATCGGAGCTAGTGTAGTAAAGGTATGGACGTTGGAAGTTATGGGAATGAAAAATAAAACTTCCATAGGTAATAGGTCGACCCTAGGGATGTCATGGTCGACGGGTACATGTCGACCATGGGTCATCTTAGGTCGACCATAAGAAGTGAAAAGGCAGTAACTTGGAGCATTGTGTGGACGGTCTCGATCATTCCTTCCTGGCCAAGTTTGTGATGAGCGTTTCTGATCAAAATGAAGATTCTCCAACCTAAATCTAACGGCCTAAACTACTTTGCAAACCCAATAAATTCAAGCTAACCAAACACTAAAATAAATATAACAATTTACTATAATGAAATTCTACCCAATTCGAACCTCTCCTCTATCCCTAAACTTCTTCCATAATCAAAATAAAATCAACCTAGAAGAACATAATCAATTGGATCTAGAAGAAGTAAGCAGAGCTAGCATATGGAGGGGCGACACCCAAGAAAAGCAAATAGGAAAAGCTTAGGCTTGAGGTGAATGAGAACAAAATTAGTTATATGATTATCTAGAGTTAAATTTACTATACCCTATATGATCTAGGATGCTAGAAATCTAATTTCTAAATGTAAAGCCCTAAAGTTTGAAATCTGTAATCTAGGGTAGAATTGAAATGACTGTGAATTGTTAAATTAGATATTGATTTTGCATACCCCTTTTAAATTAGTTAATTGTAAATCATAAAGTCAGAAATCCCTATATTTGTAAACTCTATATTGAAGAATTGAAATTGAAATTTGAGAAATATCGAAGGGTCACCGTAATTACTGTTTACTATAAATACCGAAATCAATAAACATGTGACGACCCAACTTTCCACTACCGGAAAATCACGCCGTTTTTTAAGAAAGAAAGGGGTGAGAAATAGAAAAGATAAAGAAGAAGAAGAAACAACATCAGAATCTCAACAGCGGAACGAATAAAATATAATATATCACATAAGAGAATACATAATATCATATACATCAGAGTTACACAGATAATACAACACATACTAGACAGTTATAAACACCTGTCTAGTTAATACAACACGATACAATACAAATACAACACAGAGATACCAACACAGCGGAATACTATATATATATATATATATCTACAACGCTGAAGCCTCCTGCTCCATTGCTCCTCCACAATTCGTCAAAGCTAACCTGAATCCCTTGGCTACCCGTAAAAATTTGGGTACCCGAGAGTTTAAGAAAAACAGAAAATAAACTCCGGGTCAGACATGGGTCTGGTATGAGTAACAGGTTAAAGTTGCTTAACTTTGAAAATCCTTTGAAAACAAAAGGTATCACGTAAGACATCCCACACATAAACATGGAAATGTTTTTACCTTACGCTAACCAAAACTTTTGATAGGAAATCCAGTGATATTATAATAGTGTCTAGGGTTTCCAAGTAAAATACAGAAATAGCTGAAATTCTTACATCTCACATTCCAACATAGTTGGGCACAATCAAAACGTACGGCACTTATTGGAGATTGGATTCCATACAATGGCAGGGCTACTGGGGTACCGCCCGTCACAGTACCTGGCCTAGATCAGCGTACCGAGGAGTACGCCCGCTCCCCTGCAACACAAGGCCGGAACCATTCCTTACTGAACAGTTCCGAACGAAACAACCCCAGCAGTCGGAGCTCTACAACTGCCCACACAGCCGAAAATAAAAAGGGACATCTAGACAGGGGTATATCTCGCTCTCAAGTGGGTGCTACCCACGAAGCCTTGCTGCACCTCCCTTGTTTTTGCCATTCCCGGTTGATGAGGCTTGAGGTCACGATTACCTTATCAGAATTCATCACTTAGAATGCTCATCGTCCGCCTGACGATGTTCTGAAAGCATTCAATCCATACAAGTTCGTTCCGGGTTCGAACGAAACCGAAGGCATATCTCGTTACACTCATTTTGGAATCACCCTCAGAGTTAACGACAATAACCCTTGCACTCTGAATCTTCATCTTCACTTGAGATTCACGACCTATCGTTATTTTGGATCGATGTGGTATTCGGGTCTCCAGACCTAGAATCCCGGTATACGGAAACCCGATCCCGGTCTCATCGAAATCCAAACCGTGTCTTTTAAGGCCAAGTTGTTTTAAAGTTAAAACAATTCATTTCAATTATCTATTACACACAGATAGATAGTTCACAATATCACAGATAGATAATCTACAATATCATCATAAATAGACAATCCATATCACACAGCATTATTTATCTCATATCAGAGATTTTAAACCACTCAAGGAAATCAATATCATCCATCAATACATAAGCAATGATTCATAAACACATCATTTATAATTAATTTAAAATGAATTAAATTAATTACTTAATCTCTAATTAATTTAAAGTAAATTAAATTAATTACTTCATTCTATAAATCTTGCTTACTTAACCATTAATTAATTACAAATCAATTAATTAATCATTCTCTAGATTTCCATCTTAATTAATCATCCTGGATTAATTATCCTTTAATTATATTCAAGTAATTATCTTCCAATTAATTTCACAAATTAATTATCTTTAACCAAAAACAGTAATTAACCTTTAATTACTCTTTTTATTAATTAACCATAATTAATTATATTTATCATTAATTAATTACAATTAATTAATTACTCAAAATCACTTATTATTGATTAATTAGTTTTAATGAATCAATTCTTAATTACATCATTAATTATATAAATTAATGATCCCTAATTACATTCTTGATTTAATTATTCCATTTAAATTAATTACATTAAGTAATTAATCTTTACTAAACCACATTTATTAACCAGTCTTGATTAATCCCATTCAGTAATTAACTACCCTTAATTACTTCACTTAATAAATTAATTACTCCTTAATTAATTATCTCAATTAATCCCTTGATTAATTTTACAAAGTAATTTAATCCAAATTACTATCATACTAAATCATCTTCAATTAATTACATACAATAGTTACCATTAATTGCTTTACTATGTAATTATACTTCATTTATTATATTTAAGCAATTACTTATCTCTAATAAATTTTCAATGATAAATTTAAATTAATTAACTTAAACAAATCAAATTAAACTCAATTAATTATATTAAGTAATATTCCTTTAATTGCTTCACTTAAGTAATTATACTTAACTATTTTCACAATTGATTCTCTTAATCAATTAATCTAATTAATTATTAAAATTTATCACATAAATACATTATTTAACAAATCTTACGTTAATGACCTTCATTTACTAATTACAATTCTAAATTTCCTTCTTAAGAATTTAAACTTAGATTAATCAATTTAAACTTAGAGTTACTAATTAAATTAATCCAAATCATTTATTATCCATTATGGTTTACTTAAAATTAATGAATTACAAATCATTAAATTTTCATTTAACTTTAAGGTGAAATTCATCTCTTATTAATGATTTGATTATCACTTACCAATTTATTTTCAAATTTCCTTTTTAAATTCATTTTATTTCAAGATTTAAAATGAACCCCAATTTATCTTAAATAAAGTTTAAACAAATTTTTAAAACCTTTAAATTTCACATGCTAACTAATATTTTTGTTACAAAGGAAATTTTAAAGAGTTAAAATCAAGTTCTCTTTAAATCCACATATTCAAAGTATACCTCCACATTAAAACCCTTCTAAACATTTAAATTAATCAAACTTTATTTTATTACAATAATTCTGGAATTCAAATTTAAATCTAAGTCCAGGTTTCAAATTTGATTACTTGATTACATCCTTCCTTCACAATTCAAAATACATTTTAAATTCAATTTCTTTTTAAATACACTTACATACTTAAACACTCTTAAGTTAGTTATACAATTTGAATTTCCAAAACTTTATTTATTCCAAACTAAGTTTCAGATTTAACTTGAATTTATACTTGTACCTTTGATTAAAACTTAGTTTAACTTTGTTTTGCAATTTAAATTTAAACTTCAGAAACAGAATAAGGTTTTGAAACCTGAACTAAGCATTTACTCGAGCCTCCCCACTTTGCTTCGAGTCCAGACTAGATTTACTTCGTGTAAATCTCGAAATCACCCAGGGGAAAACCCGAGTCATCCCCTGTTCTCCTCATCTTCTTTTTATTTTTTTTAAAACCTGCTTGGTTTTAAATTCTGAGAACACTTTCACTCGCGTACGACCCCAAATATCACTCGAGCCATCACCCGATTTTCTCGAGACCACTTCGAGTAGAACTCTCCTTCCCAAACTCTGTGAACTGATACCAGCATCACCGTGCACGTGCACAGCCAACCATCCCCTTCCGACCATCAACGACGACCTCTACAAGTCGACGTTCCTCCCACTTAACAACCCCAACCATCAGAACTTCGCTCCTATCTCGAAATCGAATTCGAGTATATTACCCAACCTGGAACCAAAACTGGAATCACCACCAAAGCCTGACATCACCTCGTTCTCGCGCCTCCGACCACCCTTACATCGGAAACTCCGGCCAAACACTCGTCAACCTCCCCTCTTCCATCCACCAGAACCACAACGAACTCGGTCGATCGAAGAGGACGATCGAATCGAAACACTCAGCCTCGCCAAAATAGTGTGTTAAACCCTAATTTCAATTCGAGATATAAAATCCTGCATTAGAAAAATTTTCCAATATTTTTCCTATATCCACTAATCAATGATTTAACTCCACAACCAATTTCAGCATCAAAAAGTTATTAGATCAACAGAATTTTACAAAAGAATGATTTTTGTTCAACAGTAAAATGTTCCTTTATTTCTCCATTAAAAATTCCCATTTCTGTTTTTAAAATCAAGTTTTAGTTTTTGCTTTTGATTCATACACCTGAAACTAAAATCTACGACAACCAAATTTTGACTTGATTGAAGATTTCTCTGTGTTTTGTTATTTTTGAACAATACTATGTTGTTTTAACTAACTATGAAATTTTAAACTAACAATTATGATATAACAATCATACTCCATTTGTATTTCAAAACTTGACAGAGCCTAGATCGAGTGATAAGGAAACATAAACAATTTAAGCTAGAAAATCTAAAACAGAGGGGGTTAAATGTCACAGATATACACATCAGATATGCATGCACACATATATTCAAATCACAGAGTAACACTTATATAAGCATAAACAAGTATCATCCATCACAGAGCTTCAGAAGCAAGCAAACATCTACTTACTATAGTTTTTTTTAAATTTTAAAATGTTACTCACCAGTTTTCTGAAAATGAAGGCAGAGTACATCAATCGTTTTGACCCAGGCATGAAGTTGCAAGCTAAAATCTTCTTCTCTAGATCTCTGATTTATATTGATGTTTAAACTGAGTTTTTGTTTGAGTTTGAATTGTTGTTTATAGTTGAGTTGTTGCTTGCTTATCCTCTGGTTTGCTTATTTTTGGATAAACGAAATGAAATGGGAAAGGTTGATAAAGAAAAGAGTTTACAGGCTATGTTACTTCACTGGTACAAGATTGTTCAGAGATTCTTCTCTATGGGTATGGAGGCTGATATGATCTTGCTTGTACTAGGGATGTTTAACATTTAATGCCCACGTCCTTTATGTCCACTTATACTTATCCCTATCTCAATTTCGTATGTACTTAGGCTGGTATATACTTTTCTTTATACCATTTGTATACAAAGATAGTTCATATCTTTACCTTGCTCTGTTATGCCTGCAACATGCTTTTGTACAAAGATATAAAGTTATTTTTTTCTTGCCTAGCATGATTACTTACAGCCTTGCATCTATACATGTTTCCAGAACTATTAAAGTGTTTAATTTTACTTTGTCTATTTTTGCCTACAAACTACTTATAGGTCACATACAAGATACTTATCTTTCTTTTACTTAACCTTGTTTATTTGCCTTTGCTCTTATCTTTGAAATATAAATAAGTATATTTATAGTTTATTAACATATAGTTAGAATTTAGGCGATGAGTTTACTTTTATACTTAGTTTATTTCCTTCTTCGATTTTCTAATTCAAATACTTAATTTTATTTCCCTATGTATATTTTTATTATTTATATTTATGAATTTCATTTTAGAGAAAATGAAACAAAACTATGTATGTATATATATATATATATATATATATACAAATAGAAGCTTATACATATATATATATAACAAGATATTTAATTTGAAAATAACACTTCTAATTTAAATCTATTTATATTTACATATATAACAATACATTAATAAATGTATTTTGAAAACAATAATTTGTCAAATTTAATTAATTTATAAAAGAGGCTATAACTTCCTATTATTGTTTAAATGAATAAATGTCTCATATTTATTAAACCATATTTTAAAAAAACAAACCCTTTTTATTTTAATTCTTGAACTTAAGCTAAGATATATATTTAAATCAATTAAACATTTACCTCAACTATTTTAAAACTATATATTTTAAATTAAATCTAAATTTCCAAATTACCAAAAATATATTAGAATTAGAAAACAAGCTTTATTTATTTATTAGATTCAAACTAAGCTCATCTATTTACAATATATATAAATTTATATACATTATAAATAGAAAATAATTTAGCTTTTTAAAAGATCAGTTATCAGTTAAATATCATTTAAAAGAAGATTATTATATCAATTCTAAATTTATCAACAAGAATTTATCAAATCAATTTAATTTTAAATGCAGATTATTAAATTGATATTGTCAGAAATTCCGGGATGTCACATTCCTCCCCTCTTAAAAGAATTTCGTCCCCGAAATTTTAAACAAAGGTAATTTAATAATCTTGTTAAAGATTTAATTTTAAAAACACAAGCATATATTATCAATATATACTAACAATCATAGCATCCAATCAAACAAACAATCAAAACTAACTATCCAAACAAAATACTGAATAGAATTCCCTCGAGTTTTCCCGAGTATAAATACCGGGTTACTCGCTCTACAGAATCCAAACAATCAATAATACTAAGCTACAGAGCTACCACTCATCTAGATCTACACAACTAGATAGGATATCAGACTATAGACAAGTCTGACTCAACATCCAAAACTCCCTGAACTGCTGGCTCCACAACCAGAGATAGATCTTACACGTACTCCCTCAGAGATACGTGAAACACATCAAATTCCAGTTATCCAACTGACACTCCACTCCAGAAGACCAAACACTTACCCTCACCAGAACAAGAGAAAATCCAAGATATCTCGGAGCTGACTTCCCAGTCTTACTAAACTTACCTTCGGTCGGAGAAAGCTTATCCAAAATCAAATTTCCAACTTAAAAATCCAAATCCCTCCGTCTTTTATCCACAAAACTCTTCGGACGATCCTGGGCTGCCTTCATCCCTACTGATCAGCTCATCCTTCGCTGATGCCTCAAAAACAACTCATCAAAATGATCCACTCACGATCAATCCAAGAACACAACTCTACTCTTCAAACACCAGAAGACTGACTTATTTTTCCAATCCGAAAAGATAAAACAGATGCACCTCCAAACTGCTTCCGCTGCACAACTCTGATCCGGAGAAGATGAAAATGCTGATGATGCCCACGAGCACAAACTGGACCACACATCTCAGAATATGGTTCACAGATCCATAAAGAAGAAACTCAGAAATCCCGAAAGATCTCTGACTAACCAAGAGAACACTCAACTATCGCAAGTCACTTTTGCGATCAACCCAATCTAATATCCAAAGAAAACTGCTCTCTTTACCAATCAGAACAGCTCAAGCTAATCTAGCCAATCCATCAAAGAAAATGGATCCACTCTACTGCTTCTGAACTTCTCTTCTAGAAAACTGCTGACAGATGACCTCCTTGCCTGCACACAGAACAAATCTGAACTGTGACGCTGCCACCGAAGCCAAAGACTTCCTAATCCAAACTCCTCGAGAAACTCAGGCCTCAAAGCCAAACAAAAACACTCGGTTGAATGTAGCCTCAACACCGAAACAGACACGCTTCCTTAAACTTGCTCCAAAGAACATCTTCGGAGACATCCATAGTCACTGTGTCTCATCACACAGCTACTAATTCCTAAGGTATCAAGATACCATCACTAGCTTCTGCTTAACTGGCAGAATCCAAATTCTACTCATCCAAACTCTCAAAAATCCGCTCACACGTGCGCGATCATCTTACACTTAAATGCTGGACTCCGAACCCTCACAGATATCCTTCAGAAATTGGTGAAATCCTTACACCACACAAAGATTCACTCGAGACGGTATTAGATCTACAGTCTCGGCAGAAACACTTCCATCCCCATCAGACTCCAATCATTGGTAGTCGTGTTATACACACCACTACCCTATTCTACCTTTATAACTTATATTGGAAAACCCGAACAAGTAACCCAACAGATAGGTAGAAATATATAAATATATATATCAAAAATACAAGTACGCTCTCTCAAGATAGACACCACTCCAGAGCCTAGGTATTCACTCAACCTAACGCTCTGATACCACGTGTGACGACCCAACTTTCCACTACCGGAAAATCACGCCGTTTTTTAAGAAAGAAAGGGGTGAGAAATAGAAAAGATAAAGAAGAAGAAGAAACAACATCAGAATCTCAACAGCGGAACGAATAAAATATAATATATCACATAAGAGAATACATAATATCATATACATCAGAGTTACACAGATAATACAACACATACTAGACAGTTATAAACACCTGTCTAGTTAATACAACTCGATACAATACAAATACAACACAGAGATACCAACACAGCGGAACACTATATATATATATATATATCTACAACGCTGAAGCCTCCTGCTCCATTGCTCCTCCACAATTCGTCAAAGCTAACCTGAATCCCTTGGCTACCCGTAAAAATTTGGGTACCCGAGAGTTTAAGAAAAACAGAAAATAAACTCCGGGTCAGACATGGGTCTGGTATGAGTAACAGGTTAAAGTTGCTTAACTTTGAAAATCCTTTGAAAACAAAAGGTATCACGTAAGACATCCCACACATAAACATGGAAATGTTTTTACCTTACGCTAACCAAAACTTTTGATAGGAAATCCAGTGATATTATAATAGTGTCTAGGGTTTCCAAGTAAAATACAGAAATAGCTGAAATGCTTACATCTCACATTCCAACATAGTTGGGCACAATCAAAACGTACGGCACTTATTGGAGATTGGATTCCATACAATGGCAGGGCTATTGGGGTACCGCCCGTCACAGTACCTGGCCTAGATCAGCGTACCGAGGAGTACGCCCGCTCCCCTGCAACACAAGGCCGGAACCATTCCTTACTGAACAGTTCCGAACGAAACAACCCCAGCAGTCGGAGCTCTACAACTGCCCACACAACCGAAAATAAAAAGGGACATCTTGACAGGGGTATATCTCGCTCTCAAGTGGGTGCTACCCACGAAGCCTTGCTGCACCTCCCCTATTTTTGCCATTCCCGGTTGATGAGGCTTGAGGTCACGATTACCTTATCAGAATTCATCACTTAGAATGCTCATCGTCCGCCTGACGATGTTCTGAAAGCATTCAATCCATACAAGTTCGTTCCGGGTTCGAACGAAACCGAAGGCATTATCTCGTTACACTCATTTTGGAATCACCCTTAGAGTTAACGACAATAACCCTTGCACTCTGAATCTTCATCTTCACTTGAGATTCACGACCTATCGTTATTTTGGATCGATGTGGTATTCGGGTCTCCAGACCTAGAATCCCGGTATACGGAAACCCGATCCCGGTCTCATCGAAATCCAAACCGTGTATTTTAAGGCCAAGTTGTTTTAAAGTTAAAACAATTCATTTCAATTATCTATTACACATAGATAGATAGTTCACAATATCACAGATAGATAATCTACAATATCATCATAAATAGACAATCCATATCACACAGCATTATTTATCTCATATCAGAGATTTTAAACCACTCAAGGAAATCAATATCATCCATCAATACATAAGCAATGATTCATAAACACATCATTTATAATTAATTTAAAATGAATTAAATTAATTACTTAATCTCTAATTAATTTAAAGTAAATTAAATTAATTACTTCATTCTATAAATCTTGCTTACTTAACCATTAATTAATTACAAATCAATTAATTAATCATTCTCTAGATTTCCATCTTAATTAATCATCCTGGATTAATAATCCTTTAATTATATTCAAGTAATTATCTTCCAATTAATTTCACAAATTAATTATCTTTAACCAAAAACAGTAATTAACCTTTAATTACTCTTTTTATTAATTAACCATAATTAATTATATTTATCATTAATTAATTACAATTAATTAATTACTCAAAATCACTTATTATTGATTAATTAGTTTTAATGAATCAATTATTAATTACATCATTAATTATACAAATTAATGATCCCTAATTACATTCTTGATTTAATTATTCCATTTAAATTAATTACATTAAGTAATTAATCTTTACTAAACCACATTTATTAACCAGTCTTGATTAATCCCATTCAGTAATTAACTACCCTTAATTACTTCACTTAATAAATTAATTACTCCTTAATTAATTATTTCAATTAATCCCTTGATTAATTTTACAAAGTAATTTAATCCAAATTACTATCATACTAAATCATCTTCAATTAATTACATACAATAGTTACCATTAATTGCTTTACTATGTAATTATACTTCATTTATTATATTTAAGCAATTACTTATCTCTAATAAATTTTCAATGATAAATTTAAATTAATTAAACTAAATTAATTAACTTAAACAAATCAAATTAAACTCAATTAATTATATTAAGTAATATTCCTTTAATTGCTTCACTTAAGTAATTATACTTAACTATTTTCACAATTGATTCTCTTAATCAATTAATCTAATTAATTATTAAAATTTATCACATAAATACATTATTTAACAAATCTTACGTTAATGACCTTCATTTACTAATTACAATTCTAAATTTCCTTCTTAAGAATTTAAACTTAGATTAATCAATTTAAACTTAGAGTTACTAATTAAATTAATCCAAATCATTTATTATCCATTATGGTTTACTTAAAATTAATGAATCACAAATCATTAAATTTTCATTTAACTTTAAGGTGAAATTCATCTCTTATTAATGATTTGATTATCACTTACCAATTTATTTTCAAATTTCCTTTTTAAATTCATTTTATTTCAAGATTTAAAATGAACCCCAATTTATCTTAAATAAAGTTTAAACAAATTTTTAAAACCTTTAAATTTCACATGCTAACTAATATTTTTGTTACAAAGGAAATTTTAAAGAGTTAAAATCAAGTTCTCTTTAAATCCACATATTCAAAGTATACCTCCACATTAAAACCCTTCTAAACATTTAAATTAATCAAACTTTATTTTATTACAATAATTCTGGAATTCAAATTTAAATCTAAGTCCAGGTTTCAAATTTGATTACTTGATTACATCCTTCCTTCACAATTCAAAATACATTTTAAATTCAATTTCTTTTTAAATACACTTACATACTTAAACACTCTTAAGTTAGTTATACAATTTGAATTTCCAAAACTTTATTTATTCCAAACTAAGTTTCAGATTTAACTTGAATTTATACTTGTACCTTTGATTAAAACTTAGTTTAACTTTGTTTTGCAATTTAAATTTAAACTTCAGAAACAGAATAAGGTTTTGAAACCTGAACTAAGCATTTACTCGAGCCTCCCCACTTTGCTTCGAGTCCAGACTAGATTTACTTCGTGTAAATCTCGAAATCACCCAGGGGAAAACCCGAGTCATCCCCTGTTCTCCTCATCCTCTTTTTATTTTTTTTAAAACCTGCTTGGTTTTAAATTCTGAGAACACTTTCACTCGCGTACGACCCCAAATATCACTCGAGCCATCACCCGATTTTCTCGAGACCACTTCGAGTAGAACTCTCCTTCCCAAACTCTGTGAACTGATACCAGCATCACCGTACACGTGCACAGCCAACCATCCCCTTCCGACCATCAACGACGACCTCTACAAGTCGACGTTCCTCCCACTTAACAACCCCAACCATCAGAACTTCGCTCCTATCTCGAAATTGAATTCGAGTATATTACCCAACCTGGAACCAAAACTGGAATCACCACCAAAGCCTGACATCACCTCGTTCTCGCGCCTCCGACCACCATTACATCGGAAACTCCGGCCAAACACTCGTCAACCTCCCCTCTTCCATCCACCAGAACCTCAACGAACTCGGTCGATCGAAGAGGACGATCGAATCGAAACACTCAGCCTCGCCAAAACAGTGTGTTAAACCCTAATTTCAATTCGAGATATAAAATCCTGCATTAGAAAAATTTTCCAATATTTTTCCTATATCCACTAATCAATGATTTAAATTCACAACCAATTTCAGCATCAAAAAGTTATTAGATCAACAGAATTTTACAAAAGAATGATTTTTGTTCAACAGTAAACTGCTCCTTTATTTCTCCATTAAAAATTCCCATTTCTGTTTTTAAAATCAAGTTTTAGTTTTTGCTTTTGATTCATACACCTGAAACTAAAATCTACGACAACCAAATTTTGACTTGATTGAAGATTTCTCTGTGTTTTGTTATTTTTGAACAATACTATGTTGTTTTAACTAACTATGAAATTTTAAACTAACAATTATGATATAACAATCATACTCCATTTGTATTTCAAAACTTGACAAAGCCTAGATCGAGTGATAAGGAAACATAAACAATTTAAGCTAGATAATCTAAAAACAGAGGAGGTTAAATGTCACAGATATACACATCAGATATGCATGCACACATATATTCAAATCACAGAGTAACACTTATATAAGCATAAACAAGTATCATCCATCACAGAGCTTCAGAAGCAAGCAAACATCTACTTACTATAGTTTTTTTTTTAATTTTAAAATGTTACTCACCAGTTTTCTGAAAATGAAGGCAGAGTACATCAATCGTTTTGACCCAGGCATGAAGTTGCAAGCTAAAATCTTCTTCTCTAGATCTCTGATTTATATTGATGTTTAAACTGAGTTTTTGTTTGAGTTTGAATTGTTGTTTATAGTTGAGTTGTTGCTTGCTTATCCTCTGGTTTGCTTATTTTTGGATAAACGAAATGAAATGGGAAAGGTTGATAAAGAAAAGAGTTTACAGGCTATGTTACTTCACTGGTACAAGATTGTTCAGAGATTCTTCTCTATGGGTATGAAGGCTGATATGATCTTGCTTGTACTAGGGATGTTTAACATTTAATGCCCACGTCCTTTATGTCCACTTATACTTATCCCTATCTCAATTTCGTATGTACTTAGGCTGGTATATACTTTTCTTTATACCATTTGTATACAAAGATAGTTCATATCTTTACCTTGCTCTGTTATGCCTGCAACATGCTTTTGTACAAAGATATAAAGTTATTTTTTTCTTGCCTAGCATGATTACTTACAGCCTTGCATCTAAACATGTTTCCAGAACTATCAAAGTGTTTAATTTTACTTTGTCTATTTTTGCCTACAAACTACTTATAGGTCACATACAAGATACTTATCTTTCTTTTACTTAACCTTGTTTATTTGCCTTTGCTCTTATCTTTGAAATATAAATAAGTATATTTATAGTTTATTAACATATAGTTAGAATTTAGGCGATGAGTTTACTTTTATACTTAGTTTATTTCCTTCTTCGATTTTCTAATTCAAATACTTAATTTTATTTCCCTATGTATATTTTTATTATTTATATTTATGAATTTCATTTTAGAGAAAATGAAACAAAACTATGTATGTATATATATATATATATATACAAATAGAAGCTTATACATATATATATAACAAGATATTTAATTTGAAAATAACACTTCTAATTTAAATCTATTTATATTTACATATATAACAATACATTAATAAATGTATTTTGAAAACAATAATTTGTCAAATTTAATTAATTTATAAAAGAGGCTATAACTTCCAATTATTGTTTAAATGAATAAATGTCTCATATTTATTAAACCATATTTTAAAAAAACAAACCCTTTTTATTTTAATTCTTGAACTTAAGCTAAGATATATATTTAAATCAATTAAACATTTACCTCAACTATTTTAAAACTATATATTTTAAATTAAATCTAAATTTCCAAATTACCAAAAATATATTAGAATTAGAAAACAAGCTTTATTTATTTATTAGATTCAAACTAAGCTCATCTATTTACAATATATATAAATTTATATACATTATAAATAGAAAATAATTTAGCTTTTTAAAAGATCAGTTATCAGTTAAATATCATTTAAAAGAAGATTATTATATCAATTCTAAATTTATCAACAAGAATTTATCAAATCAATTTAATTTTAAATGCAGATTATTAAATTGATATTGTCAGAAATTCCGGGATGTCACAAAACATTGGAATAATCGATTTACATAAACTGAAAATAAAAATCGAAATCAGAAAACGTGAAAACCTAAATTTTGTTCAGGAACAGTCGACCCTGGACCCCAGGGGCTGATCGGGGGTCGACCGTTGTCGAGCCCTAGTGGTCGGCTGTGTTAGTACCTTAGGTATTGGTTTTGATGATAACAACTATAGACATCATGTAATATATAAATACTAATGTTTTATCAAGTTATATATAGTATATAGTGCAGGATATTAGACAGGTGTTGATTAAGAAGATCGTACAGTATCAAGAGTCGATTCAAGATGCCGATATAGAGTTTCATGAGTTGGAGGATGAAGACTCATGAGTATTAAAGAGTTCAGGATTTCAAGATATTCTAGATAAATTATAAAGTCGTAGAATTTATGTTAAAACCTTGATAGCACTTTCCTGATCTCTCTCTCCTTCTCTAATTTTTTTTATATTATTTTTTAAATATCCTGTTTTTAAAATATTTCTTAAAATGATTTTCAATCTCTTATACTTACATTGAATTTTTTATACTTTAATAAGTTATAATTATATATATATATATATTATTTACATTATATTAAAATTTTCAAAATTATTATATAAAGTTTTATTATGATTAAAATATGTATAAACTATGCTTAAATGATTTTACAAGTATCAAACTATTTTACAGAAAACAAGTTTTCAAAATAATGTTTTAAAGTATTTTAAAATTTTAAAAAGAGTATGTCGACATACTCTATGTATGTATGTCGACATGATGGCCGATTTTTTCAAAATTTAAATTTCAAAAGAACCGTCTTTTCGCCGTATCTCTTCACGAATGAATATGACCGTTGTTCCTCTATAAATAACTGATTTCCAAATGAATTTTAAAATATATTTTTCTTATTCATCTGTCCTCCTTCCACTCTCTTATTTTCTAAATCAAAATATACCCAAACTCTGCCAAAATTCAACCAGAGTCAAATTCAATCATCACTAGTTTGATTCTCCTTCATCTACTTCTGATTTCTCTCATCTCTCTCACTTAAACTAAGATCAAAGTGCTATTCAAGAGTTATATGATCAATTGTAATCAAGATCGAAGATCCGAGTCTGTTAAACACTATCAAATCATACTGCTATACTCATGGGTGTGATTGTAGACCGTAAAATCAATTTGGTTTGCTTAGTAGCCCGTAAATCTTGTGGGTATGCTTGTAGCCTGGAAATTAAGTGACTCTACCCAGAGGTCGGGACTCTAGAAGGTGTGTCTTATAGCTATAAATCGAGATTATATTTGCATTTACTAGTTGAAAAGAAATATGCACAAGGAATTATGTGGGACTGGATGTAGGGTAACTCCGAACCAGTATAAAATCCTGGTGTGTTCTTTCCTTTTTACTTTTACTACAATTACTTTTGTTTGCACTTTGATTCTGTGATTGTTAATTACATCATTCCAAGTAGAATCTTAAAGAATTTGAAAAATATTCGTATAATCCATTAAACACTATTCACCTCCCTCTAGCGTTAATTGAGCCTTAAGATCCCTATTCTGCTGACTCACATTTGGTATTGGAGCATTGGTTTTCAAAATATTCATAATATGATTTTTGAAAAGTTTCAATGGCAATTTTTGATAATATTTTTAACGCTATTTAAGATAATTTGCAAAATCATCATAATTTTGTTTCATTAATTTACATCTATTCATTATAGAAAATCACGTGATCTTTTGAAAAGGTATGAATTGCAGGAAAATGTGTTACATGGCTTTTGATGAATAGACACCTAATGATCAAACCATACATATCAAAAAGGACAAATGGATACTAGAAATTCAGAGATTTTGAAAGATATAGTTTACAAAGATGGTGGATCAGTAAATTTTGGAGACAACTCTAAAGGATATATGATTGGCATCAGGATTGTCGGTGATTCTAAAACTCCTACTATTTCAAATGTTTTTTTAGTTAGGAATTTAAAGCATAATCTGTTGAGTATTAGTCAATGGTGTGATAAGGGTTTCAAAATTAAATTCGTAAAAGATAAATGTCACATTGAAAATAATGAGTCAAACGTTATTTTTGAAGGTATTAGGAAACGAAATATCTATATATTAAGTATAAAAATCTCAAATGATAACTTGTGTCTTTTGGCTGAATCAAGTGACCCTTGGATTTGGCATAAAAGATTTGATTATTTGAATTTCAAACTAATATCTAAAATTGCTAAAAATGATCTAGTTAGAGGTCTTCCCAAAATGAATTTTTAAGTTAATAATTTATGTGATGCATGTCAATTAGGAAAATTTAGAAAAATTTCTTTTAAATCAAAAGATATGATTTCTATCTCTCAACCCTTGAACTTCTTCACTTAGACCTTTTCAGTCCCTCACAGATACAATCTATAAATTACATTAGATATGTATTTTTAATCGCAGATGAATATTCTTGGTTTACTTGAACAATTTTCTTAAAACTTAAAAGTGATGCTTTTGAAATGTTTAAAGTCTTTGTTAAACGAATTCAAAATCAAATGACTACTAAAGTTAAAATTATTCAGAGTGATCACGGTGGAGAATTCGAAAATGAAAATTTTAATAATTTCTGTAATGAGAAAGGTATAACTCATAAATTTTCATTTCCAAGAACAACACAACAAAATGGAGTGGTAGAGTGTAAAAATATGATGATTCAAGAGTGCGCTGGAATTATGCTAAATGATAGTAATTTACCTAAAAAACTTTGGGCTAAAGCAGTTGGTACCGCATGTTATATATTAAATAGAATTTTAATAAGACCATTAACTAAGAAAACACCATATGAATTATTCTATAATAAAAACCCTAAAGTATCATACTTCAGAGTTTTTGGTAGTGAATGTTTTATTTTAATACTAAAGATAATTTGGATAAATTTGATGCTAAATCAGATAAAGGAATCATTATTGGATATTCAAATAGAAGTAAAGCTTATAGAGTTTTCAATACTAGAACTAATACTATTGAAGAGACATTACATGTCTCATTTAGTGAAAATTTTAAAGTTTATAATCCAAATATTGATGAAGAAGAAAACATTGATAAACCAAATGAAATTAGTAATAATGAGATTACCGAAAATGAAAATCATAATAATTCAAAAAATTCACATCCAAATAAAAGATCAAGATACTTGAAAGATCATCCTATAGAAAATATACATGGAAATATTGAATCTGTTATTAAAACTAAAAATCAACTAAATAAAATGAGTAATGTTGCTTTTATTTCAACTATTGAACCTAAAAATCTAAAGGAAGCATCAACTAATGAATTCTTGCTATGCAAGAGGAATCAAATCAATTTACAAGAAATGATGCATGAGAATTAGTCCGAAGACCCGAGGATAAATCCGTAATAGGAACTAAATGGGTATATAGAAACAAAATGAATAAACAAGGAGAGGTTGTGAGAAATAAAGCTCGATTAGTTGCACAAGGTTATTGTCAAGAAGAAAGAATATATTTTGATGAAACCTTTGCACCTGTTGCAAGATTAGAAGCTATATGAATTTTACTTGCTTTCGCTAATCATAATAATTTTAAGATACATCAAATGGATGTTAAAAGTGCATTTTTAAAAGGTTTTATTAAAGAAGATCTATATGTAGAACAACCCCCAATTTTTGAAGATGAAAAACTACCTATTCATGTTCACAAATTAAAGAAAGCTTTGTATGGTCTGAAACAGGTTCCAAAAGCTTGGTGTGATGGACTTAAATCTTATCTATTACAATCAAATTTTGAAATAGGAAAAGTAGAGAGTACATTTTTTTATTAAAAGAGATAAAAATGATATTCATTTAATACAAATATATGTAGATGATATCATTTTAGATCTACCAACGATAAACTAATTAAGGAATTCTCAGAAATAACGACTAAGGAATTTGAAATGAGTCATACGGGAGAACTAAATTATTTTCTAGGATTGCAAATAAAACAACCTAGTAATGGAATTTTTATTAGTCAAGTAAATATGCTAAAGATTTAGTTAAAAAATTGGGTATGTCAAACACCTGTTGTAAACCAACTCCTATAGCAACCAATGAAAAATTAAATAAAGAATAAAATTCAGAAGATATAAATCAAAAATTATATTGAGGAATGATTGGATCACTATGTGACGACCCGACTTTTTTTCCACAAAAGTCGTATCATCATGAAAAAAGAAAGGGATAGAAAAGAGAAAAGAAGAGAAGAAGAAAGAACCACAACAGAATCTCAACAGCGGAAACGGAACAAAATATAATATATCACATAACTATTACATAGTCTTTACATACCAGAGTTACACAACTTAAACATCTCAAATTAGATAGTTATAAACATCTGTCTATCATACAACACAACTATATCAATACAATACATCATACACAGCGGAAACTCTATATATCTACACGCTGAAGCCTCCTGCTCCACAGCTCCTCCAGTATTCGTCAAGACTAACCTGAATCCCTCGACTACTCAATACAATATTGAGTACCCAAGAGTTTAATAAAACAGAAAATAAACACTTGGGTCAGACATGGGTCTGGTGTGAGTAAACGGGTTAAAGTTGTTTAACTTTGAAAAACCTTTGAAAGAAAAGGTATCTCGTAAGACTTCCCGCACATAAACACGGAAAAGTTTTTACCTTACGATAATCAAAACATTTGATAGGAAATCTGATTATATTATAATAGGTCTAGGGTTTTCAATATAAATAAGAAATAGCTGAAATTGTTACATTATTAAATTCCAGCATACTAGCCACAAAGTGGGTTATACAATCAAAACCGTAGGGTCTCGTAGGAAGAATGGGTTTCCATCAATGGCAGGGCTACTGGGGTACCGCCCGTCACAGTACGTGGCCTAGATCACCGTACCGAGGAGTACGCCCGCTCCCCTGCAACACAAAGCCGGAACCATCCCTTACTGGATAATTCCGAACAAGACAACCCCAGTAGTTGTCGCGAATCAACTACCCACTAAGCCGAAATAAAAGAAGGGACCTCTAGACAGGGATATATCTTGCTCTCAGTGGGCGCTACCCACGAAGCCTTGCTGCACCTCCCCTGTTTTAGCCATTCCCGGTTGATGAGGCTTGAGGTTACGATTACCTTTAAAAAGAACACATCTATCTTAGAATGCTCATCACCCTCCTGACGATGTTCTGAAAGCATTCAATCCATACAAGTTCGTTCCGGGTTCGAACGAAACCGAAGGCACTATCTCGTTACACTCGTTTTGGAATCACCCTCAGAGTTAACGACCATAGCCCTTGCACTCTGAATCTTCATCTCAAACCTATAAGTACCATCTCCGTCCAACTCATTACGGAATCACCCACAGAGTTATACTGACAAAGAATAGTTCTTACACCTCGAGTCTTCACTTGCTCCTCTTGGATTAACGACCTAACGTTTAATTTGGATCGATGTGGTATTTGGGTCTCCAGACCTGGAATACCGGTATACGGAAACCCGATCCCGGTCTCATTGAAATCCAAAACGTATCTTTTAAGGCCAACTTGTTTAATGGTTAAAACAATTCAATTCTTATCTATACTACACATAGATAGATAATTCACAATATCTCAAAAGATAATCAACATTATTATCACCAACAGATAATCCATCTCATTATCACTATGCAACCAATACATCCATATCACACAATACTAATCTCATATCTGAGATTCAAACCATTCAAGGTAATTACTATCATCCATTTATAAGCAATGATCTATAATAACACCATTTATAATTAATTTAAAATGAATTAAATTAATTACTTCCATCTCTAATTAATTTAAAGTGAATTAAATTAATTACTTATCTTTAATTAATTTAAAATGAATTAAATTAATTACTTCATCATTTTAAACCTTGCTTACTTAACCATTAATTAATCACAATTTAATTAATTAATCATTCCCTAATTATTCATTTCAATTAATCATCCTTGATTAATTATCTTTAATTACATTCAAGTAATTAATCTTAAATTAATTTTCACAAATTAATTACCTTAATCAATATAGTAATTAACCTTTAATTACTTCATTAATTAATTAACTATAATTAATTATATTAATCTTTAATTAATTACATTAATTAATTACTCTATAATCACTTATTATTGATTAATTAATCTAAATTAATCAAACCATAATTACATCATTAATTATATTAATTAATGATCCTTAATTATTACTTTAATTATTAATTATATTTAAATTAATTACATTAAGTAATTAATCTTTAATCAAACCATATTTATTAATCACTCTTGATTAACCATATTCAGTAATTACCTATCCTTAATTAATCTAATTAATTATAAAAATTAATCACATTAATTAATTATTAATCTCAACTTAATGATTTTCATCAATTCTTTAATTACTTCTCTTAAGTAATTAACTTAGATTAATCATTATTAATTACTATTTAATTTATCATTAAAAATCATTTAATTAATCACTAATTAATTATTAATCAAGTGCTTAACTATAACTTAAACAATCTTAATTACTAGATTAATTATCTTCTAATCATTAATAAAAAATTTAACCTTATTTAATTAATGATTCTTAAATTATAAATTAATTATTCTAGGAATAATTAATCTTAAACCTTAAGTTTAAGTCCTTAATTACTTTAAGTAATTTTCCATTTCATTTACTTATAAAATAAGTTAATTATCCATTTAATTATTCTAATACTTAAATGAATAACAAAATATTACATTCTAATTTAACTTTAAGATAAAACTTTTTCTTACCTATAGTTAAATTATTTTTCATAAGTTTATTTGAAATATTCATTTCCAAATCTAATTCCAAATTTCCATTTTAAATTCAATCATTTAAAATATAACATAACATTTAAATTTATTAAAACATTTAACTTTAAAAAATTTATTAAAATCTTTTCTTTACATTTTCAAACTCCATTTTAAATTCAATTTCTTTTAAATACACTTATATCTTAACACCTTTTAAGTTATTTAAAACAATTTGAATTTAAAAACTTAATTTATTTTCTAACTAAGATTCAAATTAAACTTGAATCTATTTTTAAATTTAGATTTAAACCTAAATTTAAATCTCCTTTACAAATTAAAAACCCAGTTTTAAAATTTTTAAAACAGAGCAGGTTTCCCTTTAACCCAGAAATTACCCCGAGCCTTGCATAATCTACTCCGAGTCTTCCCTTCTTCCAACTCGAGTAAACCCCCAAGTTTCACAGAATTTTCCCCGAGTTCCATTCTTAAACAACAGTTCTAAAAACCCATGCGAACTCGAGACCTGCTTCGAGAAAATCTCCGATCTGCTCGAGTAAAACTCGAGACTTTCATTCCTGCTCGAACCAACATCTCTGCTTCCACCAGTGCAACGCCGTGCATGTGCACAAGCGTCGGAGTCGCTACCATCACCGATGATCCTTCCAACACATCGAACAACAACGCTGCAACCATCCCTGATCACCAGAACATCTCCCACCTACCTCGAATCAAATTCGACTTAACCAACCAAGCTTGGACAGACAGGACATCACCAACCCAAAACTGAAATCACCTCACCTTCGATCCTCCGACCATCGTAAACGCTGAAACTCCAGCCATGAACTCGTCAACTCATCATCTACCATCACCCAAAATATCATTACACTCGATTCACTATATACGTCGAACCCATACAAAATGTTTCTTCCAGACAAACTAGGGCTACAGACATAAATTTCCAATCGCCACCTCCACGATGATCTACCCACACATCTACTATTTTTCTCCATGTCCCTGACTACTCATCTTCCTCCTAAAAGATATACGAACTCTCAAACCATCAAGTTCCTCAGAAATCACCCAATTCCCCTTTTATGGTCAAACCAGAATTTCCCATACACCCCATCATTACAAACTATGATTTGAGTTTTAAAAATCATATTTTAGTTTGGGTATTTGATTTACTATCCTGAATATATATATAATGATGTTTGAGTTTTTCACTTTTATTAAACATACATTGATGTTTTAGATTTCCAGAAACAATACTATGTTATCTTAATCTAAACAAGTTTTTAAACTAAAACCTATTATACTACAACATAATTCATTCAGTAATTATATCCTAACAAAGCTTGAATCAAAAGTTAGAGAATTTTCACTAGAATTTGAGTCTGGGAATTTAGAAACAGAGTTTCTATAATATATGTATTCACAGTCAATAATAGGCATACCACACAGACATTTCATATACATATAAATACATGCATTCACACCCATATATTCATGCAACACAATCCATTACAATCATTCAGCACATTCATCATAACAACAGATATTTCAAGAAAACTGTTTTTAAGATAAATGTTTACTCACCTTATTTTGAAATGAAGAGCAGAGTCTCCACTTTGAAAAATCTTTTGAATCTTTTAAAACTTGAGTCTTTGTTTGATTTTAAAACTTGCATGCTGTTGTTTTAGGCTTGCATGCAGGTCCAAGATCCTATATTGCTGAAGACAAACTCCAGATTTTGACTCCAGACCAAAGAAATGTATGCACCCCTTTTGATTTTTGATTAAAAACTTAGGTTGAAGAGAAAATGCTTGCATATTTTGTTGCTCTCAGGTTTTTGGAAAAATACAGATCTCAGGTTAATGATTTTGGAAAAATGCAGGCTCGAATTTGATTTTTGAGGAGTATGTTCACTGGTTTGTTTACAAGCTTGAAATGCTTTTCCAGGTTGCAAATATGAAAGTCTGTTCATGCTTGAGGAAAGAGGTTTGGACATGAAGAGATTACAGGTTTTAACTTGAAAATGATTTAAGAATTTGGAAATTGATTTGATTTTTCTTTTAGTTTTGAGGAAGGTTTCAGATTTGTTTTAGGAAGATTGTTTTGATTTTGAGTTTCTTCTTAGCTTTTTGAAAGAGAATGGCAAAAGAAATGAAAGGAAGAAAGACATATTTGCATGGGCTGAAATTTTATTAAAAAAGAAAAAAAAAAAGAAAACCAAACTTAAAATGCCACTTGTTAAGATAATTTACATTTGTCACATTAAATGGTTTATTACTTAACACATGTTAATTTAGCTCTAAAATGTTTACACTTGTCCTATAAGTAATTTGTATTTAAAATTAAGTGTTAATAAAAAGTTTTTAACTAAATTAATTAGTTTTTAATACTTAGATATATATATATATAGATAACTTTAAAGAGTAAAACCAATTATATTTATATATAAAAAGAATACATATATTTATTATTTGAAAATAACTCACTTGACAATTTTAGATAATTTATACAAGAGATTATAAATTACTTATTATTTAAATGGATTAATGTTTCATATTTAAATTTTAAACTTTCATATCTAATTTACAAATCATATAAAAATAATAATGTTAAACAAATCATTTTGCTAATCTTATTTAAAATCTAAATTAAAGATATTTAAACTAGTAATATTTACCTTAAGTATTTTAAAACCATATAGTTACTTATAAAATATTTTTGAAAAGTTTTAACTTCAAATAAATCATAATTTCCCAGTTTACCCAAGATATTAGAATTTAAAAACATTATTTATTTATTTATAAAATTCAAACCAAAGATTTCTAATTACAATATATATACAAATATATATATTCATTATAAATAGAAAACATTTTATTTAGCTTTTAAAAGATAAATTCACTAATTTAAATATTTATTAAAGAAAATTATTAAATTAATTCAAATTAAATTACAAAATTATCAAATCAATTTAATTTTTTAATACAGATTATTAAATTGATATTGCCTAAAATTCAGGGATATCACATTCCTCCCCCCTTAAAATAATTTCGTCCCCGAAATTAAAAGCAAAGGTAATTTAATAATCTCATTTAAAAATTTAATTTTCAAAGCACAATCCTATATCAATCATATGCTAACAATCATAGCAACCAATTTATCTAATCAAACAAATTTAACTATCCGGACAAAATTCTGGATAGAATTTCCTCGAGTTTCCCCAAGTATATATATATACCGGGATACTCGTTCTACAAAATCCAAAAAATCAATACTACTAAGCTACAGAGTTCCTACTCATCTAGTATTTACAGAACTAAACAAGATATCAGACTACAGACGAGTCTGACTCAACAACCAAATCTCTCTGGATTTGCTGGTTCCAAAACCAGAGATAGATCAAACACTTATCAGAATACAGAAGAGATCCAAAATACCTTGGAGCTGACTTCCCAAACTTACCCAATCTTATAGCTCCTTCGATCGGAGAAAACTTATCCAAAATCAAATCTCCGTCTTAGAAATTCAAATTCCTTCGGATGATCCTGAGCTGCCTACATCCTTACTGATCACCTCATCCTTTGCTGATGCCTTTAGAAACAAACTAGATCAAAAACAACCCATCACAATGATCTCCTCAAGATCAACCAAAACCAAAGACACCAATCCTACTCCTCAAACAACAGAAAACTAAACTTACTTCTTCAATCCAGAAAAACAAACAGAAGTACTTGTCAAACTGCTTTTGCTGCACAACTCTGATCCGGAGCAGAAGAGAATACGAGCACAAACTGGAAAACATATCCCAGAAAAATGGTTCATCAAATCCATAAAAGAAATCTCAGATAATCCATCAAAATTTGGGCTGCTTCACCAAACTCTATCTCAAGGAACCATCCTTCTACTGAGCTGAACCACCAGTATCACCCCTGGAATCCAGTCGATAAGAAAACTCAATCTCCAATGCCGACAAATCTCTGACTTCCTTGAAAACATCTAGAAAATTTCTGATAATCTAAGAGAACACTTAGCAATCGCAAGTCACTTTTGCGATCAACCCAGCCTAATTCCAAAGATAACTGTTCTCTCTTAACAAATCAGAACAGCTCATACTTAACTATTCAATCCATTGAAGAAATGGATCCACTCAGTTGCTTCTGAACTTCACCTTCAGAAAAATTGCTCAGCCAGAAAACTTCCTGCCAACACACAGAACACTCCGAGCTGCACTGCTGCCACAAATGCCAAAGATTCCCAAAGCTCTTCGAGAAACTCGAACCTCAAACCAAACAGAAACGCTATGCTGAACTCAGCCACAACACCGAAACATATACTCTTCCTCAAACTTGTTTCCAAAGAAACATCTTCGGAAACATCCATAGTCACTGCATCTCATCACACAACTACAATCTCCTAAGATACCATCACACACTTCTGCCTAACCGACATATCCAACTCTACTCACCCAACTTCAAAGATGGACTCCGAACCTTAACAGGTTTTCTTCAGAGATCGATGAAATCCTCACACCACTGCAAAGCTTGCTCGAGACAGTATTTGGGTCTACAGTCTCGATAGATATACTTCCAACCTCAACACTCGGACTCCAACCTATTTGTAGTTGTGTTACACACAACACTACCTCATCTACCTCTATAACTTAATTTGGAAAACCCGAACAGGTAACCCAAATAGGTAGAAACATATACATATATAGTTATATAAAAATTACAAATACGCTCTCTCAAGATAGACACCACTCCAGAGCCTAGGTATTCACTCAACCTACTGCTCTGATACCAACTGTGACGACCCAACTTTTTTTCCACAAAAGTCGTATCGTCATGAAGAAAGAAAGGGATAGAAAAGAGAAAAGAAGAGAAGAAGAAAGAACCACAACAGAATCTCAACAGCGGAAACGGAACAAAATATAATATATCACATAACTATTACATAGTCTTTACATACCAGAGTTACACAACTTAAACATCTCAAATTAGACAGTTATAAACATCTGTCTATCATACAACACAACTATATCAATACAATACATCATACACAGCGGAAACTCTATATATCTACACGCTGAAGCCTCCTGCTCCACAGCTCCTCCAGTATTCGTCAAGACTAACCTGAATCCCTCGACTACTCAATACAATATTGAGTACCCAAGAGTTTAATAAAACAGAAAATAAACACTTGGGTCAGACATGGGTCTGGTGTGAGTAAACGGGTTAAAGTTGTTTAACTTTGAAAAACCTTTGAAAGAAAAGGTATCTCGTAAGACTTCCCGCACATAAATACGGAAAAGTTTTTACCTTACGATAACCAAAACATTTGATAGGAAATCTGATTATATTATAATAGGTCTAGGGTTTTCAATATAAATAAGAAATAGCTGAAATTATTACATTATTAAATTCCAGCATACTAGCCACAAAGTGGGTTATACAATCAAAACCGTAGGGTCTCGTAGGAAGAATGGGTTTCCATCAATGGCAGGGCTACTGGGGTACCGCCCGTCACAGTACGTGGCCTAGATCACCGTACCGAGGAGTACGCCCGCTCCCCTGCAACACAAAGCCGGAACCATCCCTTACTGGATAATTCCGAATAAGACAACCCTAGTATTTGTCGCGAATCAACTACCCACTAAGCCGAAATAAAAGAAGGGACCTCTAGACAGGGATATATCTTGCTCTCAGTGGGCGCTACCCACGAAGCCTTGCTGCACCTCCCCTGTTTTAGCCATTCACGGTTGATGAGGCTTGAGGTTACGATTACCTTTAAAAAGAACACATCTATCTTAGAATGCTCATCGCCCTCCTGACGATGTTCTGAAAGCATTCAATCCATACAAGTTCGTTCCGGGTTCGAACGAAACCGAAGGCACTATCTCGTTACACTCGTTTTGGAATCACCCTCAGAGTTAACGACCATAGCCATTGCACTCTGAATCTTCATCTCGAACCTATAAGTACCATCTCCGTCCAACTCATTACGGAATCACCCACAGAGTTATACTGACAAAGAATAGTTCTTACACCTCGAGTCTTCACTTGCTCCTCTTGGATTAACGACCTAACGTTTAATTTGGATCGATGTGGTATTCGGGTCTCCAGACCTGGAATACCGGTATACGGAAACCCGATCCCGGTCTCATCGAAATCCAAAACGTATCTTTTAAGGCCAAGTAGTTTAATGGTTAAAACAATTCAATTCTTATCTATACTACACATAGATAGATAATTCACAATATCTCAAAAGATAATCAACATTATTATCACCAACAAATAATCCATCTCATTATCACTATGCAACCAATACATCCATATCACACAATACTAATCTCATATTTGAGATTCAAACCATTCAAGGTAATTACTATCATCCATTTATAAGCAATGATCTATAATAACACCATTTATAATTAATTTAAAATGAATTAAATTAATTACTTCCATCTCTAATTAATTTAAAGTGAATTAAATTAATTACTTATCTTTAATTAATTTAAAATGAATTAAATTAATTACTTCATCATTTTAAACCTTGCTTACTTAACCATTAATTAATCACAATTTAATTAATTAATCATTCCCTAATTATTCATTTCAATTAATCATCCTTGATTAATTATCTTTAATTACATTCAAGTAATTAATCTTAAATTAATTTTCACAAATTAATTACCTTAATCAATATAGTAATTAACCTTTAATTACTTCATTAATTAATTAACTATAATTAATTATATTAATCTTTAATTAATTACATTAATTAATTACTCTATAATAACTTATTATTGATTAATTAATCTAAATTAATCAAACCATAATTACATCATTAATTATATTAATTAATGATCCTTAATTATTACTTTAATTATTAATTATATTTAAATTAATTACATTAAGTAATTAATCTTTAATCAAACCATATTTATTAATCACTCTTGATTAACCATATTCAGTAATTACCTATCCTTAATTAATCTAATTAATTATAAAAATTAATCACATCAATTAATTATTAATCTCAACTTAATGATTTTCATCAATTCTTTAATTACTTCTCTTAAGTAATTAACTTAGATTAATCATTATTAATTACTATTTAATTTATCATTAAAAATCATTTAATTAATCACTAATTAATTATTAATCAAGTGCTTAACTATAACTTAAACAATCTTAATTACTAGATTAATTATCTTCTAATCATTAATAAAAAATTTAACCTTATTTAATTAATGATTCTTAAATTATAAATTAATTATTCTAGGAATAATTAATCTTAAACCTTAAGTTTAAGTCCTTAATTACTTTAAGTAATTTTCCATTTCATTTACTTATAAAATAAGTTAATTATCCATTTAATTATTATAATACTTAAATGAATAACAAAATATTACATTCTAATTTAACTTTAAGATAAAACTTTTTCTTACCTATAGTTAAATTATTTTTCATAAGTTTATTTGAAATATTCATTTCCAAATCTAATTCCAAATTTCCATTTTAAATTCAATCATTTAAAATATAACATAACATTTAAATTTATTAAAACATTTAACTTTAAAAAATTTATTAAAATCTTTTCTTTACATTTTCAAACTCCATTTTAAATTCAATTTCTTTTAAATACACTTATATCTTAACACCTTTTAAGTTATTTAAAACAATTTGAATTTAAAAACTTAATTTATTTTCTAACTAAGATTCAAATTAAACTTGAATCTATTTTTAAATTTAGATTTAAACCTAAATTTAAATCTCCTTTACAAATTAAAAACCCAGTTTTAAAATTTTTAAAACAGAGCAGGTTTCCCTTTAACCCAGAAATTACCCCGAGCCTTGCATAATCTACTCCGAGTCTTCCCTTCTTCCAACTCGAGTAAACCCCCAAGTTTCACAGAATTTTCCCCGAGTTCCATTCTTAAACAACAGTTCTAAAAACCCATGCGAACTCGAGACCTGCTTCGAGAAAATCTCCGATCTGCTCGAGTAAAACTCGAGACTTTCATTCCTGCTCGAACCAACATCTCTGCTTCCACCAGTGCAACGCCGTGCATGTGCACAAGCGTCGGAGTCGCTACCATCACCGATGATCCTTCCAACACATCGAACAACAACGCTGCAACCATCCCTGATCACCAGAACATCTCCCACCTACCTCGAATCAAATTCGACTTAACCAACCAAGCTTGGACAGACAGGACATCACCAACCCAAAACTGAAATCACCTCACCTTCGATCCTCCGACCATCGTAAACGCTGAAACTCCAGCCATGAACTCGTCAACTCATCATCTACCATCACCCAAAATATCATTACACTCGATTCACTATATACGTCGAACCCATACAAAATGTTTCTTCCAGACAAACTAGGGCTACAGACATAAATTTCCAATCGCCACCTCCACGATGATCTACCCACACATCTACTATTTTTCTCCATGTCCCTGACTACTCATCTTCCTCCTAAAAGATATACGAACTCTCAAACCATCAAGTTCCTCAGAAATCACCCAATTCCCCTTTTATGGTCAAACCAGAATTTCCCATACACCCCATCATTACAAACTATGATTTGAGTTTTAAAAATCATATTTTAGTTTGGGTATTTGATTTACTATCCTGAATATATATATAATGATGTTTGAGTTTTTCACTTTTATTAAACATACATTGATGTTTTAGATTTCCAGAAACAATACTATGTTATCTTAATCTAAACAAGTTTTTAAACTAAAACCTATTATACTACAACATAATTCATTCAGTAATTATATCCTAACAAAGCTTGAATCAAAAGTTAGAGAATTTTCACTAGAATTTGAGTCTGGGAATTTAGAAACAGAGTTTCTATAATATATGTATTCACAGTCAATAATAGGCATACCACACAGACATTTCATATACATATAAATACATGCATTCACACCCATATATTCATGCAACACAATCCATTACAATCATTCAGCACATTCATCATAACAACAGATATTTCAAGAAAACTGTTTTTAAGATAAATGTTTACTCACCTTATTTTGAAATGAAGAGCAGAGTCTCCACTTTGAAAAATCTTTTGAATCTTTTAAAACTTGAGTCTTTGTTTGATTTTAAAACTTGCATGCTGTTGTTTTAGGCTTGCATGCAGGTCCAAGATCCTATATTGCTGAAGACAAACTCCAGATTTTGACTCCAGACCAAAGAAATGTATGCACCCCTTTTGAATTTTGATTAAAAACTTAGGTTGAAGAGAAAATGCTTGCATATTTTGTTGCTCTCAGGTTTTTGGAAAAATACAGATCTCAGGTTAATGATTTTGGAAAAATGCAGGCTCGAATTTGATTTTTGAGGAGTATGTTCACTGGTTTGTTTACAAGCTTGAAATGCTTTTCCAGGTTGCAAATATGAAAGTCTGTTCATGCTTGAGGAAAGAGGTTTGGACATGAAGAGATTACAGGTTTTAACTTGAAAATGATTTAAGAATTTGGAAATTGATTTGATTTTTCTTTTAGTTTTGAGGAAGGTTTCAGATTTGTTTTAGGAAGATTGTTTTGATTTTGAGTTTCTTCTTAGCTTTTTGAAAGAGAATGGCAAAAGAAATGAAAGGAAGAAAGACATATTTGCATGGGCTGAAATTTTATTAAAAAAGAAAAAAAAAAGAAAACCAAACTTAAAATGCCACTTGTTAAGATAATTTACATTTGTCACATTAAATGGTTTATTACTTAACACATGTTAATTTAGCTCTAAAATGTTTACACTTGTCCTATAAGTAATTTGTATTTAAAATTAAGTGTTAATAAAAAGTTTTTAACTAAATTAATTAGTTTTTAATACTTAGATATATATATAGATAACTTTAAAGAGTAAAACCAATTATATTTATATATAAAAAGAATACATATATTTATTATTTGAAAATAACTCACTTGACAATTTTAGATAATTTATACAAGAGATTATAAATTACTTATTATTTAAATGGATTAATGTTTCATATTTAAATTTTAAACTTTCATATCTAATTTACAAATCATATAAAAATAATAATGTTAAACAAATCATTTTGCTAATCTTATTTAAAATCTAAATTAAAGATATTTAAACTAGTAATATTTACCTTAAGTATTTTAAAACCATATAGTTACTTATAAAATATTTTTGAAAAGTTTTAACTTCAAATAAATCATAATTTCCTAGTTTACCCAAGATATTAGAATTTAAAAACATTATTTATTTATTTATAAAATTCAAACCAAAGATTTCTAATTACAATATATATACAAATATATATATTCATTATAAATAGAAAACATTTTATTTAGCTTTAAAAAAAGATAAATTCACTAATTTAAATATTTATTAAAGAAAATTATTAAATTAATTCAAATTAAATTACAAAATTATCAAATCAATTTAATTTTTTAATACAGATTATTAAATTGATATTGCCTAAAATTCAGGGATATCACACACTACTTTATATAACTACTAGTATACCTAATATAGTGCATAATGTTTGTCTTTGTGTAAGATATCAATCTCAACCTAAAGAAACTCATTTAAAATCCATAAAACAAATTTTGAGATTTGTAAACAATACGTTAGACTATGGACTCTTTTACCCAAAAGAAGACTCCTTTGAATTAATTTCCTATACTGATGCTGACTGTGCTAGTTGGAAATCAATCTGAAAAGTACAAGTGAAACTTGTCACTTTTTACGGCACTCTCTTGTTTCCTGGTTTAGTAAGAAGCAAAACTCTATATCTCTATGTACGACAGAAGCAGAATATATTTCAGTAGCATTAGCCTATTCACAGGTTATCTATATGCAACAAACATTAAAAGATTTTGGTTTAAATTTTACTAAATCACCAATATACTGTGATAATACAAGTGCGATCAATCTATCTAAAAATCCTACTCATCATGCTAAAACTAAACACATTGATATAAGACACCATTTTCTAAGAGATAATGTAAACAAATAAATAATATCACTTGAATTTATAAACAATGAAAATCAGATATCTGATATATTAAAAAAACCATTGAATTAAACATCTTTTACTAAGTTAAGAAGAGAGTTAGGAATTAGTTCTCTATCTGAAATATTAAAATAATGGGGTAAAAATTACAAACTATAAAGAAAAACAAAATAATCATAATTATAACATATATGTCGACATATCCTATCCCCCTACGTCAACATATAATGGTAATTTTTGTTTTTTTAAATTTCCCTCTAAATTCAAATTGGTGGTTATATAATAACCAAATTTAGACTTTCTTCTTCATTTCTCTGTATTATCTATATTTTAAACTTCTAAAACAAATAAACCATGGCCTCCTCTAATCCCAAACATTCTAGAGAAGTATGTTTCGATCGAGATGGAATCTCGTCGAACAAAAGGGGAACTTTTTCCTTCATTATCCTCATTGTCCTATTCACAAATCCCCGATCATTAGACCTTCGTTAATTTGATTGTGTGGTGTGTGTATTTAATTTAACATTTATTTTACTTACTTATATGTATATTTTAAGATGTGATTGGATTATGGTGTGGTATTGAATGAATATATATATTGGTTTGGTTACTATCAATGATTTGTGTTATCACTTATCATTTCTTATATATCATTCTTATCATTATTTCCATTTCATGATTATCTTATTTTAAATATCGCTTATTGTTCTTATATAAATCATTCTCATCATCATTATATGTCATTAGTCTATAATATTTTATTGAGGGGGATTTAGAGTTAAAGTAAGAGTTAGTGTTAGAGTTATAGTTTTAGGTGGTTATTTTTATTGATGACAAAAGGGTGAAATATATAAAAACTAGGCATAGACTAAGGAGGAGTTTTGTAACCCAGGGGGAGTTATATCATATTTTATATACAGAGTTGTCATCATAAAAAGGAGGAGATTGTTAGTACCTTAGGTATTGGTTTTGATGATAACAACTATAGATATTATATAAAATATAAATACTAATGTTTTATCAAGTTATATATAGTATATAGTGCAGAATATTAGACATGTGCTGATTAAAAAGACTATACAGTATCAAGAGTAGATTCAAGATGCTGATATAGATTTCAAGAGTTGGAGAATGAAGACTCATGAGTATTAAAGCATTCAAAATTTCAAGATATTTCAGATAAGTTATAGAGTCGTAAAATTTATGGTAAAACTTTGATAACACTTTCCCGATCTCTCTCTCCTTCTCTAATTTTTAAATTTTTTCTTTCAAATATCCTAGTTTTAAAGTAATCTATTCAAAGTATTTCTCAAAATGATTTTCAATCTTTTATATATACTTATAAAGATATTTTTGTTAGTGTTTTTAAGTTCATACATATATTGAATATTTGTTTATACTTTAATAAGTATAATTATATATATATATATATATATTATTTACATCATATTAATGTTTTATAAAGTTTTATTATGATTAAAATATGTATAAACTATGCTTAAATGATTTTACAAAGTATCAAACTATTTTACAAAACAAGAAGTTTTCAAAATAATGTTTTAAAGTATTTTTAAATTTTAAAAAGAGTATGTCGACATACTCTATGTATGTAAGTCGACATAGTGGCCGATTTTTTCAAAATTTTAATTTAAAAAAAAGTGTCTTTTCATCGTATCTCTTCACGAATGGATATGGTCATTGTTTCTCTATAAATCACAGACTTCTAAATGAATTTTAAAATATATTTTTATTCATTTCTCCTCCTTCCACTCTTTCATTTTTTATATCAAAATATATCAAAACTCTGTCGAAATTAAACCAGAATCAAATTCAATCATCACTAGTTTGATTCTCCTTCATCTACTCTCTGATTCCTCTCATCTCTCTCACTCAAACTAAGATCAAAGTTCTATTCAAGAGTTATAGGATCAATTGTAATTACGATCCAAGATCCGAGTTTGTAATACTCTATCAAATCATATTGCTATATTTGTGGGTGTGACTGTAGCCCGTAAGATCCAAAATTACATCATTCTAAGTAGAATCTTAAATAATTTGAAAAATATTCATATAATCCGTTAAACACTATTCATCCCCACTTCTAGTGTTAATTTGGCCTTAAGATCTGTATTCCGTTGACTCGCATACTGGTTAGTCATAGCGGTCGACCGTTCAGTTCTAGCGGTCGACTGTTCAGAACGAAAAATTCAGAGTCTGAACCTTGGCCTAAGGCCTAAATTTAATAATAACAATTAACATATACTTTCTTCATGCGTTCGCTATATACTTTTTATAATTTCTCTGGTTTGTGCCTTGATCTCTCTGAAACATGGAATGCTAGACCGCCTCATAAGTTTAAAATTCATATGTGGTTGGTTCTTCTGAATAAATTAAACACAACTGATATGTTTGCATCCAAGAATTTGGATTCGATTCAGACTTGCTTCCTTTGTAATAGCTACTCTGATTCATGCAAGCATATTTTTTTTGATTGTGCATATTCTGTTCAAGTTTGGAGCCTTCGCGCTGCCAACCTTCAAGTTGAAACTTGCTTCCCTAATTATGATCCAATGCAGCTCTGGAATTCCTCTCGGACACCCACTAAAGGGTCCCTGGCCTTAGCATTCTGTTGGGCTATTTTGGGTGAAAGGAACAATAGATGTTTTAATTCTAAGTTTGAATCATTTTTCCAGATTGCTAAACATACTGTATCTCTGATCTATTTATGGATAGGTGATTCGAACTGGCCCTTGCAGTTTCTCCTCCTTGGTATGAGCCGTGCTGAGTTGGCCGCGAGGAATAATCTGGATACATAGGCGGCGCGACTGGTGTTGGATATGATGTTTGCTTCCATAACTATATGTGTATGCAGGCTTATATTTCGCTATATGTATAATTATATTAGGTTATGACTTTATGATGGGGTATTCTCTCTCACCCATATGTATAACATTATCTATATTGGCTACTAACTAGGCATGTTAGGTAGAATATTTATTATATATGCTATATATTAGTGTGGTTGTGCAGCCTAGTGCTGCATATCCTTTTCAACAAAAAATAACATAAACGATGACTGTTTGTGGGCCTATTTGAAGGTATTTGGATGTATGTTAGGAATACTGGGTAAGCTAGTTCGTTGGGGACGCTAGGTCATTGCGGTGTTGGGTAATTGTCCTTTACACAATTTGGGATCGAGTAATCGACTGGAGGCGATGTATTTTCGCAAATGGCAGTCATAGGAGATTCCAATAGTCGGCGTGTAGCACTGACGAGGATGCCTAATGGAGTGGATCCATCATAACGGGAGATCCATGTATGCACGATTTTTGACGCACGTGATACAGTTCAAACGGCGGACGTAGAGCGTGCAATAAGTAACTAACACCACGATCGAGAGGTGAAAGCGGATGTAGACAGTGTGACATACCGACAAGTCGGCATCTCCGATTCTTCCTTTCCATCGTAGTGAAGGGGAATCGGTTCCCAGTAGTCTAGTGGCGGTGATAGCAGTGGGAATTTAGCCCCACGGTAGTCTAGTGAGGGTGATAGTAGTGGGAATTTAGCTCTATAGTAGCCTAGTGGTGGTGTTTTCATGGTTAGTATCCAATTGACGGTGTTTTCACATTTAGTAGCACTGTGGTGGTGTTTATATGTTCTAGTAGTCCAACGGCATTATTCACATTGAGTAGCTCTAGGAGCGCTGGTCGATTGTTAGATATGAGGTTTCGATCCTTAGTTCGATCCATTACAATAGCTTATACAATTTGAAGTGTAGGAATGTATGACATAAGAACCCTTAGGTAATGGACCTTAGGAATTCACAGATATTTGTATTACACCCTATGTCAACTAGAGTAGATTTAAAATTAATTGCACATGATCATTACATATTAAACTTGTACTTATTTAGCAGACTTTTGTTTGACCCACTCTCTCCTTTCCATTTTTCCCCACCATAGAACCACATGTTAACAGTTGATTGGGCATTAGGGCATAGTACGTGAAGAAAGGAGCTTCATGTTGGAGTTCTCTTATTCTTTGTTTTCTATCATGTAGTTACTTATCGTATTAAAGTCTGTAAAACATATATTATACTTTGAAACGGTGTATATGGAAAATAAAGTATTTTGGAGACTATTTTCTTAAATGTCTAAATTTTAGTATTTGTATTTTAATTCCTTCTACTTGACATCTGAAAGTGTAGAATGTCTTAGAACTTACCCATACAATTATGCTCTATAATATTTTAAAAACCCAACAGCTTGTATTTCTTGCCGTGACGCGAGTCCGAAAGTCAGATTAGGCTTTGCATCAATGTGTCGGGAAGTGCGGGTTGTTACATTGAAGCTACATACCTTTGGATTTTTAAAAGGACAAATTTTTATTCTAAGCCTTTGAGAAAAAAATTATTTCAATTATGTCCATTTTTCATTATTCAGCCCTTTTTTATTTGTGCATTCTGAAAATGCGCAAGAACAAATTTCTGATTTGTACTTATGCATTTTCAAATTGCACAAGTATATTTTTTTAAAAAAGAAAAGTTGTACAAGCACAATTTCAGAATGCACATGTATAAAATTCCTAGATAATGAAAAAAAGATTTATTTTCATAATTAGTTTCGAATATGGTTTAGCTTGAAATTAGTTTCTTAGAGGCCTATAACAAAAATTTGTTCTTTTTAAAATTTAAGAAGTAATAGCGATAGAGATTTTCATGCTTAATTAACGTGGAGAGCTATTATCTTTTACAGTGGCTATGTAGAATTTCATGTCTAACATCAAATTCATTATCCTAAACAATGGAAGCTTTAACAATACTGAGATTAAGAGAACAACGAATTAGTATGAAAGCTGCATTTATATTCCTCCAAATGAAGCATATATGATCTATTTGCATGCTTCTTGAGGAACAATTTCCATACATGAAACCCCCCTCCCTCTACAACCAAACATATGAAGATGCAAAGATTACTTTATTATAAAGAAATCTGTTATATAGGCAGCGATATACATAAGTTTACTTATTAACCTATCCAAATAAACAAATTTGTTGTGCGCACGCATGCGTGCTGAACTTCTGCAACATACAGGTATACAAATATGGAGCAGAAGCAATTTAGAAAAAGGAACCACTTCTTATTCTTTAGCATAAACCAGCTAGATCACTGAATCTTTTTATGCTTCACATTTAATCTGGTCAACAAAGCAGGCTGTGAGAATGCTTCAGGTATTGTGCTAAATGATGATGCATGCATGGCTGAGAATCCGAAATACGATGGAAAATCACATCATGCTTTCATTTTTAATATTAACTTCAGTATTATTATGGATCTAACTTCATTTGTTTTGCAGGAACAGTTAGAACTCAAGTAGTTATGGATGGGTATAGATCGGGGTTGTCAATGAGTATCTGAAAAATCCAAAATCCATCCGTATCTGTATCCAAAATATAAAAAAGTTATCCTATATCCGAAAAATGGATATGGATATGGATAAGGATGTGTTCATATCCACATCCGAAAATTATCCGTCCAGTTTTTATCAAGATTATAGTTATATTTGTATGTATTTAGTATATAAAATGATTATCAATTAATATTTTATCTAGGTAAAATAATTTAATATGTGTATAAAAATTAATATTGGCTGCTTAAAATTATTTTCTTAGCATACTTATCATTTTTTATATTTTTAGTACTGAAATGGATTTATAATGAATCAAAAATTCCTATATCAGTTTAGATTTATCACTTGTGAACTGGTCGAAGAATATTCGATAAATATTTGATATCCGTCTGCATCCACGGGTACGGATATCCGATATTCGAAATTGATTTCGGATATGGATACAGAAATGACACTATTAGAATCTATATCCGACATTTACTGGCCTAGTGCAGATAAAGGAGTCACATTTTACTTGGTGGTAAGACCAAAATCTGATTTGTTCTGAAATTTGATATATTAAATGGTTCAGCTAATGCTAATTTACATAATTGCTGACTATATTTTAGTTAATAAAAAAATTATTTTTGTTAGTTTTTCTTAAAAAAGAAAATAATGTTTATTTTGCTAAGGCTGATGCTTCCCTTTATGTTCTAAATATCTCCAAGTCCGTAAAACAACTTATAAGGTTAATCTATTCAGAGGGTTTATGTGTACTCCCCAGAACCACTTTTATATGAATGATTATATTTGATTCTCATATGAATAATTCTTTTTTCTGCTTTTTTGGTTTCCTTTGTTGAAATCGAGTAAATTACAAACATTTTGAAGATGGTAGAAGTGTTCGTTTCGGGCCAGACTTCATCCAATTGACGGTCCAGATATCCCTATGCTTCATCCAAAGGTTCCATCGGATGAGAGATGTTACAAATACTTCTTTATGGCCTTCACGGCAAGTTAATGAGAGATTTCCACCAAATTTATGTTATAAATACATTTATTTGTCTACTTGAAAATCTTATAAATGTACCATTTTAAATGGCTAGTTCAGTTTAGTTTCTTATGACCATGCTTTTTCCAACCATTTCTTTTATGTTACTGATCCATCAGAGCATCTCATTTTTTATTTCACTTGCTTTTTGAAGTACTTTAAATAGGTACCTAAACATTTAAACCAAAAAATTATATTGTTGTATTATTGTCATTCTACAAAATGACCCCTTCAATGTAGTTATGTGTGGCTTGTTCACTTGATATAGTATTATTGCTGATCATTTTCAGCATTCAGGACATATTATTTCAAAATGGTTCATAAGAGTTTTATGAGCTATTTGTTCTTTAGGCATAGAGATAATACGTTCAACGGATCGAGATGTTATACATGAACTTCTTGTAAACTAGTATACCTACTTTAAGTTCATTTTTTTAGCACAACTATTATATTTATTAAATAATAAACATAAATAATACTGTAGCATTATTTCTTATAGGATTGTATTGGCGCAATAGATGGAACACATGTTGCTGCATGGGTGCCCGCATTGAGGCAAACATCTTTTCGTGGAAGGAAAACCAGTATAACAAAAAATGCCATGGTGGCATGTGATTTTGATATAAAATTCGTATTTGTATACGCTAGATGGGAAGAGGCTGCTAACGATTCTCGAGTATTCATCGATGCAGTTACAAGAACTGGAAACAATTTCCCAATGCCAAGAGGAGATATATTTTATTATATAAAATGTCATAATCAAACATTATTTTATAAATAGTTACATAATACTTATCTTTATAATATTTATAAAATACATGGCCATTATTTTATAAATCAATATTACCTTGTTGATGCTGGATACCCAAGTATGCTTGGATTTCTCGCTCCTTATCGAGGACATAGATATCATTTACGTGATTATAATGGAGGAGGAAGACTACATGAGAAGGAAGATTTGTTCAATTATAAGCACTCACTGTGTCGGAATATAATCAAGCGCTGTATTGGTGCTTTAAAAGCAAGATTTCCAATTCTAAAACTAATGACTAATTATCCACTTTGTAGGCAAAAACAAATTTTTATTGCTTGTTGCATAATACATTACTTTATTCTACAAGAACAAGCTTTGTATGCTCTTTTCACATAATACTGATCCGAGAATATGGTATTTGAACATGCATTAGAGGCAAATCAAAATCAAGAAATCATACAATTTGATGTTAGTCAAACAACTCAAATGTAACATATCGGGGATCAAATTGCTATACAAATGTGGATTTATTATATAACAACTCATCCATAAACCTAGGTAGTTAAGTATGAATTTTTTTCTTTATCTTTCCTTAATAGGAACTTGTTTTTCTAATGGTAATAATTTTAACGATGCAGGTTATGAGTGAATGAGGCTACACAACTGCTTACTCTTTCTTAATTGGTCAAGTTTCTCTTGCTTGCTTTTATGTGCCTTTAGGTAATTCTTGATTCCAATAATGATATTTGATTAGATTTGTGTAATGATTATATAATCTATTACTAATTTGTGGGTCAATATTGGACCTTATCATGTTTATATGTTTACCACTTCCTAAGCAAACGATTTATTTCATTTTTTTGCTTTGATAACACTATTTCCAACAATCTATTACCCTTCATACTGAAATAATATATGTGATCGAGTATTCAAAAAGTTCATAGTGTTGATATATATATATATATATATATATATATATATATGTGTGTGTGTGTGTGTGTGTGTGTTTGTGTTTGTGTGTGTGTGTGTATGTGTGTATGTATGTTTGTGTGTAAGTGTATTTGTCAGAAAAGAGAAGGCTTAGCATGGGGAAGAAGAGCCACTTAAACAAAGCAAAGACTACTTGTCAATAAGATACATCAAAATGTTTTTCCCTCTTTCTGTAGTGATACAATTGATATATCTTATCTATTTTGTAATGATATTGAGTTGGGATATAATTAATTTGTAGCACGATATGAGTTAGTCTCAATTTGATATGGTTTACATACTAGTCATTATCATTTTGTGATCTTTTTCAATTTATGATTTTGCCAGTTTCATGACATTTTTTGTCAGTCTCATTCATTATCTCTTCTCATTTTGGTCAAATTCTACCCAAATTTGAAATTGTCCTTTTTTTTGGAATAACATTTTTTATTTTTAGTTTAAAAACTATTTTTCAAAACTGTAGAACCAAATACATTTTCCAAAATATTAAAAACATTAAAACGAAAAACTGAAAATGAGCTTCGAAAACCAAAAACCAAAAATTAAAAACGAAAACAAATAGGGCCTTATACGAAAAGTTTTAAAGCATGTGTAATGTTATTGTTTAAGCTACCGAATACGAAAAGAAGTAAATTAAATATAAAAGAATCTAATCTTTATTGAATTTTAATGACATTATATGAAAAATTGAAATGGTCGGAAGTAGTTTGGTAACCGAGAAGACGGTTCACAAATCGTAGCTCAAAGGAGGAAGTATAGAAAAGAAGTTGGAGTGCTGCTAGGAGTAGTAAGTGACTGACGTCTATGAGAATGTGACAGACATATGAGCTGAGGGTTTTGGTAACCTGAGATTTGTGACAAACGCCTGTCATTTTGCGACAGATGTCTGAGAGCAGGGAAAGTGTTTTTCCGAGTTTATTTTCAGACGTCTGTCATCTTGGGACAGACGTTTGAGCCGCTGATGCATACCTATTTTCCATGTTGACTGGATTGGTTTTTGAAGGTTTCAAGGGGCAAACCGGGTGTTTTTCTTGGACATGATTCTCCTATATAAGCTATTTTTCTAAATTCAAATGGTGATTCAGGAGATTAAGGGTTTGTCCTCCATTAATCGAGTTTAACAAAAACCTATTTTTCTTCAATTCTATTCCCCACAAATCTATTCTATTTAAATGTCGATCATTTTAATCAATCTCTTATACTTTTCTCATTGGTATTAATGAAAGGCTCGCTCTCAAAGTGGATGTACACTAACAAGATGTAAGTCGAACCACTATAAATCGATGTGTGATTTATTTTGTCGTTATTGCTTTGTTTCTTTATTGCTTGTTTTGTGATCGTGATTGGTATTGGATTGGTTTAAGATTTGGATTCAGATATTGATTGGTTGTTTTTGCACTTCTTACCATGATCTCGTTTTCCACTATGCTTTGGGGTTTTGATTTGAGTAGTCTTGAGTTAGAATTTCCATAACATTTGGTTTCAGAGCTTTGGGTGTTGGTAGGTGGTTGTAGAAATGCCTGAATCGGATAATACCTCTGGTAGTCCCTCAATGGTTAGTCCAAGTGGTGTAGCACTGTATGTACATGGATCGTATGTGCTTCGGGATCACAATTGGTTATTGAGAAGTGGAATGGCGATAATGATTTCGAAAAATGGCAATGGAAGATGAAAGCGGTTCTAAAGCGGAATCGAGTGTGTCGAGTAGTATTTGATACACATTTGTTGCTGGCGGATATCCCGGATGTTGAGAGAGAAGAAATGGAAGGATCATTCATTACACTTCAACTTGCTACTGGGAAGAATTTTATCTCTGAAGTTAGTGGTGAGACTACCGCTAAGGGTATTTGGGATAAGTTGGAAGAGTTGTATATGAAGAAGTCACTAACTAATCGTTTGATCTTGTTGCGAATGTTCTTCACCTATAAGATGAAGGAGGGTACTTTGCTAAAGCGCACTTGAATGTCTTTGATGATTTGCTAATGAAGATGAAGGCGTAGATTTGAAGGAGGAAGAGCACAAGGCGATGATATTGTTGTGTTTGTTGCCATACCGTTATATGGGTTTCTCAAATAGTTTGATCTACTGTCGGGATACATTGACTCTTGATGATGTCAAAACGGGTCTTCTTAGTGAGGAGTTGTGCAATCAAATGAAAAAGTTGGGTGATGGAAGTAGTGGTGCTAGTAGTGGTCACATTTTATTTGTGGAGAAGGAGAGATATGAGAAGAAGGAACCGAGGGCATTCTAAATCAAGAAAGCTCGATTTGAGAGGAAAGTTGAAGGAAAGAAATGGAAAGTGCTTTATTTGTAAGGAACCTGGTCATTGGAAGAATGAGTGTCCGAATAAGGAGAAGGCGAAGAAGGAAGTAGCATCTTCATTTATTGTAGTGGAGAGTGGAGTTGGTGAGGGAGACATAGATGTTTTGATGGCATAGCATTAGATTTTTCAGGTAGCGAATAGGTGCTCGATTCGGGGGCATCTTATCATATGATGCCTAATTGTTTTTCTTCTAATGTTGACAAAGAGGGAAATTCAGTTGTTATGGGTAATGGTGCTATTTATAAGTCGAAGGGTATTAGTTACATGCAAATTTAGATGTTTGACGGAGTGTTTCGTACTCTCACTAATGTACGCTATGTTCTAGGACTTCGGAAGTCTCTTATCTCCTTGGGGCAGTTGGATTCTTTAGGATGTAAGATCACTATTGAGAGTGATAGCTTAGGGGTTTCGAAGGGTGCGCTTGCAGTGATGAAAGGTACTAGAAGTCATGGTGTTTATTTGCTTCAAGATGTGACTATAGAAGGTGAAACTTGTATAGGAGTTGTGTAACATCCCCCGCTTGGAGGCCCAAGATTGAAGGCTACGGATGCTGCAGTCATCCATAGTTATCCTCGGTGACCAACTACGGTAATGTTAGATACATTGATATAACAAAAACACATGGATATGGAAAAATTTAAAATCAACAAACAACATTTCTTTTTCCATTTTCAAATTCATTACATAATCCCAATACGAGAACCACGTTCAGAGAAAATATACTTATTGCAACATATGCCAAAAGCGACATATGAAAATGCATCCTTGGATGATCAAAGTATATAACTAGGCAATTGACAACTTTGCCTTTACAACAACACACATCGGAATTAAAATAGATAAGAACTCTAAATAACCATCATGCCTCCTGCACGTCTCTGGAAGCTTATTCGTCTAAAGAAGTACCTGAAAACCTCAACTCTCAAACTACTCAAAATCAATTGAGCACCCGAGAGTTTAAGGGGAAAACATAAACTTCGAGTCAGACATAAAGCCTGGTATGAATAATAATCTACCATCTCAAACCATTTAGATATCTAGTGAGACCACGCCGCTTAGCGGAACGGGTTTTCCTCTCACCAGTATCCTAAAACTTTATAAAACCATATATTGTGCTCCTGCATCCACTATGGTTAAAACATAGTACTTCAAAATAATATGATGATATGCAAACAAGTAAATCAATTCTGGGTTTTTCATTCCCATTCATTTTTGACTAACTATCTCATTTTATAGTTTCTAGGGCCACTATTAACCTAATAGTTTTCATAGGCTGACTATTAATCGGTTTAATATTTAAGGACTCCCTATCCAGTTTTATAGTTTCATGGGATCACTAAGAACCTATTGGCCCCTGCCAATAACTTCATGGTTTCATGGGTTCTCCCTGAACCTATTGGTATCCCCAATAACTTCCCTCTTCTCCTAGTTTTCATAGGTTGACTAGGAACCTATTGACATCTGTCAATAACTTAATCCGGATATAGTTTTCATGGGTTCACTACAAACCTATTAGCCCCTGCCAATAACTCTTTCAAATCATAGTTTTCATGGGTTTATTATGAACCTATTGGCATATGCCAATAACTTTTCCTAAACATAGTTTTCATAGGTTTACTATGAACCTGTCTATCTAACAACTTCACTATTCAGGCATCCTACATTTTGGTCTATCTGACTTCCTGAATGTAATTCTACTCATTTAGGAGTTAATTCAATTTATATTCACTACTGGATCAACCTAGCTGGTTATTCTGCCCCTTTTCTCTCCAAAATACCGTTATGGGTCCATTACAATGTGAATATATATATATATATATATATATATGTGAAGAAGTAAACATAATAACATATAATACCTACACCTATAGTTTAATATCCTTGAAATTAATTTATATAAAACTTGGTTAATCCCTGTAACTTATTAATCAAGGAAAACTTCTTCAAAAACTCCATACTTAAATCATTTCAAAACTCTTTTATTATGCCATGATTTTCCTTTAAAAATTGAGATTGGGTCCTTTTTTGAAAACTAAGGCTTTCGAAACCTTTAATCTTTACTTTGGAAACCACTGGATAACATCCTTTCTAGAGAATTTAATCTTCTTTTTAAATCGCTAGGCCCCTGCCTTTCGAAACATTTTAAAATCTTTCTCTCGAAACCATTTGAATGTATTAAAGTGAAACCATTCAATTATAGAAGCATAGCTTCGAAACCAAATGAAAGTACCCCTTTTGAAACTATTGGGTTTAATTTAAAACATAACTTGTTGGGTCTAAGTGAATACATATGAAAGTACCCCTTTTGAAACCATTAATCTTTATATAAAATTATTTAGGGAAAAGTTGATGGCTTCGAAACCATCCATTCGAGAGCTTAGAACATTTAAGTAAAACATTGAAGGATAACATCGAAACCCCCTTTCGACACCATTTGCTTCGGAACCCTTGAACCTATTCAAAAGCCTTTAGGAAGTGGCTTGGTATAAGTTTAAAACAAAAGCTACCATTCGAAAGCATTGATGACTTTAGTATGTTTGAAAGGCTAAAAGATCGACACCAAGGTCTCGATTTAGGTTGGAACCATCTTTTTCGAAAGCATTTGTTCAAAACACAAGGTCTCATTCAAAAGCTACATTTAACCAAAATGGCGGCAACCCCCTTCGAAATCCATTTTAGCGAACCCTTTCGAAAGCATGTATTTTGACTCCTTTGAAAGCTTTTATTGAAACAAGGTAGGCACTTATCTTTTGAAAGTAAAACAAAGGTTTCGACCCCTATCGAAATTAATGGTTTCAACACCATGCCTTCCGCCCATTTTCCAATCCACTATGTACAATACTAATGATACCTTATGTATTGGTTTCGGCTTAGTTGGTTTCTTGAAGGCGGAAGCATAAGGTCGAAAGGTGCTTGTGAAAGAGGCGGAACCGACTTTTTTGGGTAAAACTGATTTAATGCCAATTAAAGTAAATACTTTCTAACTAACCTTCCTACTTGTAAACATGTGATTAGTTGCCACAACTTTTCTAATTCTTTACAAAAATAACTACCGCATAATTTCAGATCTAAACAAGGATTAATTTTAACAACTAAGCCCTTCCATTAAACAAAACCAATAAAACAATTAGGTCCTTTATCTAAAATAATTTTATTTCTATAGGAAATTACTTAGGAAAAATCACCAAAAATCACAAAAATTCACTTTCAATATGTTATCTTACATATAAAAATTCCAAATCCAAATTCTTCACGAAACATCCGAAATTAATTTCTAAACTTAATTAATCATATTTTCCTTTGAAAATTCATATTAAATTTTCCATAGCTTGGAAAATTACAAAAATTGAAACCCATCTCTAAAATCATTTTTACATAACGTAAAATTTTCTCATGGCATACGAAAATCATTATAATCGGTTTTGGACTCAAAACCTTGTATATCCTTTATCAAATAATCTTATTTTAGTTTAACATCACATAAATCCAAGCATATCATCATCGAAATCATCATTATAATGGATTTAATCTTCAACCCGAAAACAATTGATCATAAACAAAATAGAGATGATATAGATTATTATTCACCTTGATTAATGATAGAGTTAAGGATATGGCCTAGGGGAAATTATGTAATTGTTACATATGTTTAACTCGTTGACCAATCTTGTTCAAAATAAAGGTATTTTCTTTCTATTATAGACTTGATACAATGTGGTTGTATTAATTAATCAATTTAATTAAAAGTATATTTAGTAGAAAATCCATAAATGGCATATTTTGTGATAGTAGTTACAAAGTGTTGTAACCGTGAGTAATTTATCACAATAAAACAAATATACAATTTTAGATGTTCCTAGTCAAGATGCATAAAGACTGGATATTGATATATCCGTTGAGACTATAGTATGTAATTCTCTCCAAATGTTGGGTGGTGTATTACTCATGACTGCTGGGGGCATCTAGGGGTCACATACTGATAGTTATTGGATAACTATGGAACGACTCACTCGATAGTTTAAAGGTCAAACAGAAAATACCGATGTGACTGATTTACACAGTTCTCTCGACTTGAGAATACTGTGGATCTTCAATATAAAATCTCCGCTTTGATTATAGTCAAATCATGGCATGACATTCCATTGAGTGACTGTAGTTAGGTCGAGTGGAAGTATTAGAAGTGAAGCACTATTCAAGAGAGGGTTCGTCTCCTCAGTTATATGAGGTTAGTATCATGGTCAACTGAAGTCAACTCAAAGTCAAAGTCTCTGGCCAGAGCATTTCGGTTAATAATAATAATTATTATTGAACCAAAGACTTTGTGTTCGGACTATAAAGTTGAATGTGGATGATATTGGAATTTTGACCATTACCAAATTCCATAAATCCAAAGTGATATAGTTTTGACGAAGAGAATTGGCATAAATAACCATCACTATTAGGGACCGCTTATAATAAGTAAAATTGGATTTTACCAAAAGATGTGTAAGTGATGAATTCAGCCAAAATGTCAGACCACCGACTAAGTGACGTGTGAACGTTAATATTTGAATAGTTCAATATTAATCGCTGACTGAATTAACACCGTTGAGTCGCACAACCGTAATGATGATTTCTTCGAAAAACCACATGATTCAATTAATTTATAAAAAGTTGTAAATTAACTAAATTAATTAGTATTTATTTTATTTAATGTTTGGGAGTTATTTGTAATTATTTGTATGCATTTATAAAATTTATATTTGCACGCATTGATATATGATATCATTATAATTAAATAAAAGATAATTACATGCGTTAATTTATGGAATCTTATGTCATTTGATGGCACATAATTTTCAGCCATACCATGTAAAAAAATAGGAGTGAAAAGAGAAAGTTAATCAAGAAAATTAATTAGAGAATTTTTAATTAAAGAATGGAAAAGGTTTCCTTCTTTCAAATAAAATATATTCTCTAATTCATTCTATACGTACAATTGAGTTTCCCATTTTTTTCATACTTCTTTCTATAACTTTTCTGGTTCTCTCCTTCTCTAATGGCTGAAAATATGAGATCTTCCATGGCTTCAATTATTCCAAAAATCAAATACAAATAAAATCAATTATGAAAAGTGGTTTATTCCTCTTGATCCTTGAAACATCTAGAAGCTGATTTCTGATTCTAGGAGATTTGATTCATCATTCAAGGTGCAAATCATTGGCTTCCTTTTGGTAATTCTAATTTCATTTCTTTGTATACTCATCATGTTGAAATGGTCCGGATTTATTCATATTATATATCTTCTATCTCATCATGTTTAAATTTTTTAGATTTATTCATATTATGTCTCTTCTATTTTGTGTATTCATCTTGTAATATAACGTAGATCCCCTTTTGTTCATCTCATTTAATTATATGATCATTATGTAGATTTAATTTGAATTTCTCCTTATTTACATATCCATTGACTATATATTTGTTATTGTTGACTTCAAATACTTTATTTGTTTTATTGTGTGTCTCTTTTGTATAGTCAGATTTGATTTATCATACAACAAATTTGTATATGCCCTAGTTGTCCGATAACCTTTTGTCATTGTTTTGGAATTGTAAAAAAAGCAATGTGAGAATATTTTATTATGTTGTAATGTTGTCTATAAAATTTTGTAACATCTTATACATAAACATTAATAAACTATATTTGTTGGTGGTTTAATACAGTAAAATTAATTTCCAATGTTGCATAGTTAATTTCCAAAATGATTTAATTTTACTTGTTTAAGTCATAATAGTAAAAAAATATTTTGTTTTAGAATTCACAAGTGGTCATTTATGTAAAGTTATATACTTTTATTTCATACCTAAGATTAAATGATTGAATCATTTTGTTACCATTGAATTTAAACATTTATGTTACTTAAATTGCAATCTTCATACATATATATAAATATATGTGTTATTTTAAAATGAATACATAACTTGCAATTATTTATACATATAGATATACATGTGTTTATGTTATTTTAATCTAAATCAAAATGGACCGTTTTTGTGAAATTGTAGAATTTAATTTCAAGCTCTTCCTTAATTGAAACCTTTGTTACAATTGTTAATTATTTTGTTGACAAACTCATATATATAAGAAAACTTATTTTAACATGTGTATGTTAAACTTATCAATTATTATACATGTATATTTTATTACTTAAAAAAAACCTTGGACAACAAAGACATATTCAAATTCTATTGTAAATTTCATTTACAATGTCATTCAATGTAATTAAAAAGAGAGAGAAACGTAAGAGTTTCTCTCTCTACATTTATAGTCTTATCTTTCCTTAATTTATTATACATGTCAAGAGAAAGAAAACCAAAGGTTTTCCTTCTCTAAAATTTCTCATGCTTAGTTACACAAATATACACTTCTTATATGTTACACTTATATTTCACAACATAAATGTATTTGATACATTCATTCCATTACACATAAATATGTACATAAGAGTATATTTGATATACTCTAATTTACATACACATTAAATTTAAGTAAAACTTTATTTACAAATCAAATAAAATATTGATTTTATTTAAAAGAAACTTAGAATAGTTCTAAATGGATTTAGACTTCATAGGCCCATTATTGATCCAAAATGGAATTTTTTTGAAATTCACCCATTTCTTCCTCTATGGCCTGGTCCAGTTCCTTCAATGGTATTAGAGCCCAATAGCCTATGCAGTCTACATTAATAATATTTGGGCTAACTAATCAAGATTGTGCACTTTGTACAGTGTCTAGAAAGGTGATGTCTAGGATTGGAATTGGGTAATCAAGTACCCTGTCCTACCTGGTTACCTGCTTGGCCTGAAAGGTATTGTGAGCCCAAAGGTTGCCCTTGATAGAAAAGGCCTAATTTGAATTGGGCCTTGGGCTATTTTTTAAAATAGTTTTGAAAATTAAGACAAGATTTTAAATTTAAAAGTTAAATTTAAAATAAAACATGTTTATTATAAAAGTTATAATATAACATAAAATTTCAAAATGTTTGAAAAGGTAATGAAAATTTCAAAATGTTTGAAACTGTATAAATATTAATTTCAAAATTTAAAATCTATTAATAAGATTAATAAATTAAGTTAATTAAATGAGTTAATTAATTAATACTTATATGCATGTATTATATATGTTGATATATGTTATGTTATTTTAAAGTGTTAAGATAACATAAGTATACATGTATGAAATATAAATTTTGAAATTGATATAATTTAATTAATTTTTTTTAATTAAATAAATTAATTAAAGGTTAATTAATTAAATAAAAAATACGCATATATAAGATATATATGTTATACTATAAAGGTTATAGTATACACTATAAAGGTTATAATAGATATGTCCAATATAAAAGTTGTATTGGATTACTAATTGAAAATTAATTAAAGAGTTAAGTAATTATAATTAATTAAATAAGATTTAATTAATAAAATGTTATACATAAGATTATTGTATAAGTTAATTAAAATATAAAAGTTATATAATAATGAAACTTATATAATATGAGTGTATAAACTAAAATTGGAATATTAAAGAAACCCAAATAGACTTAAGGAATAAATACATACGTAAATGTATGTATACTGTGATTTCTGATGTGTCTGACACTTGAATCACAAGGGTATTTCATAAGAAATACATTATTTCATAAGTCGATATCAATCAATATAATATATTGAAGATTATGAATCTTCAATATAATGTTGTCCTCTACCATATATATATATATATATTAATAAATTACTTGCATACTCCTTAGTTGTTGAGCAAACTCAAGCTAGAGATGTTATGTGTAGTATTATTAATATATTGAACATATGAGGTAAGATAACTATATGTATTTGTTGAGAAAACTCAAGGTACATATATTATACTCAGGCCATCACGATATTGTAGGTACGAGTGAATAATCTCTTTCGATTTGTTGAGAAAACTCAAGGTCGAAATGAGATTAGGAAAAAGAAAATAGGTTCAGAGTTGTATGTGATACAACCGATAAGGAGTTATCCATCGTTTGTGGGGCTATGATTTGTTAAGCAAACTCAAGGTAAGAATACTAAGATAGACGAGTCCTAGCACCCACTAGTGACATCAAAAGACTTCTATGTTTCATCTTAGGGTTTGGAGAAACATAAAAGACTAGTAGGAGCCTTATTAGAAAAATGAAATGGTAACATTTAACCTTTCTAATATTGTAAGAACATATGCTAAATAATGTTATAATTATCTACAATGATAAATTTGTACATTTAATATGATTGATAAAATGTTTATCAATTAACATATACAAATAAACTGAATTGAAAGTTGAAAAATGGAAATATAATGCCCACTATTAAATTCCTATTGCATGTTATCATTTCAACACCCATGCAAGTGCCTGATTTTACAACTACTGAATACATTCGTGGTTTGACCACTTATGTATTTATTTGGTCAAACCAATTATTGCATTCTATGAGTTTCGAAATCTAAAAGCAATACAAGACTATGGATATTTGATCCATATACAATTGCGTATAAATGTTATATGGTGAATGGTCAGAGTCTGTAATGTACAATATTTCGATGAAATTAGTTCATCCAAAAAACCAAATAAACCTTAGTGCAAGATTGAGTATTCAATCTAATTGATTACAAAAGGGATCATATTGTGTTAATGTAATACAAGACCAAAAACTACAGATAGATATAAGAACTCGATCGCTGAAATGTCATTTTGATCGGTTTACGTAAAGTGCAACATATTTGATGTCATTAAATGTTAAGGATAATCGAATGCACTTTTGTAAAGAGTATGTTATGATATTGTAGTATGGTTTTCTTTTGAGTAGTTTGACCATTTGAAAGGAAAACGAATGTATAAGAATAGATGTAATTTAAGGTACATTTGGAATGAAGAGAATGAATAGCCAGTTCTGCTTCATAGAGAAACATTGGAAATGAGAATTGTAATAATAATTGATACTTAATATTGGAATAAGAAATATGATTTCTATTCCGAAACGTATTTTCATATAGAAAATTATTTTCTACGAGATTTATTTCTTTAAGCTCAAGATATTTGATCAACGAACTCTCCACTGTAAATAGTTACAGTGTATGAAATAAACAAATTGTACTAAGTGAATGATGGACCTTCGAATTTAGTACGCTATTATAGTAATGGTGGAAATAATGGGAGCATGCCATATAACACTTATTAATTGCATCATAGTACGAAAATTATTTCCGTAAAACTTACCATACATTATTTACGAAATAATGATTATTTTTTGGTATCGACTGAAAAAATTGGCCTAGCTGTATTTCAATATGAATATTATGAATATTATTTGTGAAATAAAACTATAATGTGGTAATTTGGTTTATAACAAAAGTGATGCATTGGAAAATACAAAAGTATCTAATATTATTTATGGTTGTTTTGGAATTATAGACTAAGCCATAGTTTTGAGAAATAATTTTATTGTATGATTTTGAATCATATGGTACTTGTTAATGATATCTCAAACAATAAAAGGCTATGCACCCCTTTAGTGGGAGTATCATAAGAGTTGATGAACTCTTTGGATTGATACATATATATGTATGCAATCATAATTCTATAAGTACCAAAACGGTTCCATGTACTTCATCATATTCACCGATGAGTTATCATTGACATGGACATGTGTATTTGATACACATGTAGTATGTCTATGGTAGACTTATAGATTATAAAACAAAAGAAAATAAAATAACATGCGATAGAAATGATTTGATTTGATCGAATGAGTGAGTATATTGGAAAATTTTCCGAACGTACCTAAAATGAATAAAGATTCAATCTCAAAATTACTACTCCATGTGATACATAATAATGCATCGATATTGAGTATTCGAACTTTGTTGGACAATGTATGACTAATTGTGAGTGAAATTGAGCTAGTTTCTTTCTATAAGGTATTGTACTTAAGGGTATTACACAAGGTTAAAATTATTTCATCTGAATAACAGTTTATAAAATTTTATAAGATAAGGGTTTATAAGAAACTCCCACATATCCTAGGCCAAGGAATTGGCAGGTTGTGCGAGTCGAAAGATTGCACGTAATAATTGTTCATGAGAGATCTTGTATGAATCTCCCAAAAGGATTTTGAAAAGACTGTCATTGGATGACATATTTATGTTTCGAACATAAATTTTGTAAACTAAAACCAAATCAGTTTTATAAATAAAGAAATTCATAAAATGTTTATGAATGCCTATTCTATTGCACTGAGAAACAATTTTTGTTTCAGATATACAATCATTATGAAGAAATTTCTTTGAGGAATTATTGGTAGTAAAATCGAATTGGATACGATCCATGGATAGAACTGATTATATGATATGAAATGAAATTAAATAACCTAAACGAATACATAGCATTAGAATGTCTAATAAGTATTCTTGCACATCGAAGAGAAACTATGAGTTTCTTATTAATGTCGAAAATATATAATCCTAGATTGTTTAATTAAACCATTGAGAGTGTTGACTCTATATGGTATGATGCGCAAATCCGAAAGAATTCCAAGTACACTATCAAAATATAGATTTTAGTGGTCGTAACTGAAGGGATATGGTCCATCGACCTCGACTGTGTCTTTATGAGTAAGACTAATGCAATTGGAATTAAATGAGCAATGTTGATAAGAAAAATATTGCAAATTTCAATTGTTGAAATTAACGTAATAGATTCAATATTCGACATGTTCGAGTCAATTTGGATTTACTCACAAAATTATCGCTTGATAAGCCCTAGTGTTTTGGTATATATGTATTGAAACAGAAAATTCTAAATAACGATCTAGAGTAAGCTGTTTACACATATTAACCAAAAATGTCTCAAAGTTAGTGGGAGCGATATTGAGTTTGTGAGTCTTTGGATATGATCCAAGAAACGATACGAAAGTATCATTTTATAAGCATCAAGATTGAATAAGTATTTTGATAGAAATATCAATAGTTTGATTTTTAATTAAAATGCAGAAGAAGCGTGTGTTCATAAGGAAGAACGTTAAAAGGTACATTGATATTTCTAAACTATAAGTAAACAACACGTTGTTGATTTAAACGACGTACTTATGTTAAAATCAGCCTTAATTGTTTTAATACTCAACATTGGATTAATAAATGATGATATAGTAAGTATAAAAGATGTCGGGAATGTCCTAAATGATATGCAAGAACACCTTATTAAAATGTTTAACACGGAACATGTAAGATTGATTCCTTTGCATTGGCAAAAGGAATTATCATACATGTTGTGTTGTCTATGATATCATGATTTTCTTATGTATTTGATACATGAAGCAAATATCAAATCCAAATTGATATCACTAAATGGTTGTTTGAAGTGTTCTCTTGTATTTATGAAATACTAGAGAATTGTTTACAGAAACAAAAACTCCTTATTAGGGAGTGTTCGGACTCAAACTTCATAAGTGATATTGAGTATAGCATGTCAATAATAAATTCAAGTTAAGAATCTTTAAGTTGGAAATGTTCCAAATGAAAGATTGTGGCTGATTCAATGAAAAGGCTAAGTACATCACCTTGAATATTGCTGCAATAAAGATAATGTATATAAAAATATAAGTGCACAAATTTATAACTGAGCCAATTTCAATTGTAGAGAATCTCATAACATTGTTATATGATAACAATGTTGTAATATGGTTCGTAATAGAACTTAGATCTCACTAGAAGTCAAGAGACATACTCCAAATTGTTCCAAGTGATAAAACAGTTTATCACCATCGGAGAGAGTTGATTGACAGAGTAGATAATTAAAACATAATGGCAAACCCGTTCAAAAAGGGACTGACCCAATTGGTTTTGAGAAAACTGATTGGATAAGTTAGGGTAAGAATCCATAATTGACCCTAAGTGCAAGTGGGAGATTGATAGAGTTATTATGTAATTTGTTACATATATCTAACTCGTTGACCAATCTTGTTCGAAATAAAGGTATTTTCTTTCTATTATACACTTAATATAATGTGGTTATATTAATTATTCAATTTAATTAAAAGTATATTACAAAGAAAATCCATAAATGGCATATTTTATGATAGTAGTTACAAAGTGTTATAACCATGAGTAATTTATCACAATAAAACAAATATACCATTTTAAATGTTCCTAGTCAAGACGCATCGAGATTGGGTATTGATGTATCCGTTGAGATTAGAGTATGTAACGCTCTCCAAATGTTGGGCAATGTATTTCTCATGACCACTAGGGGCACCTAGGGGTTACGTACTGATAGTTATTGGATAACTATGGAACGACTCACTCGATAGTTTTCTGTTGGTTAATATAACTAAGGTTAAACAGAAAATATCGATGTGATTGATTTACACAGTTCTCTCGACTTGATAATACCATGGATCTTCAATATAAAAGCTCCGCTTTGATTATAGTCAAATAATTGTATGGCGTTCCATCGAGTGACTGTAGTTGGGTCGAGTGGAAGTATTGGAAGTGAATTGCTATTTAAGAGAGGATTCATCTCCTCAGTTATATGATGTTAGTATCATGGTCAACTGAAGTCAACTCAAAGTCAAAGTCTCTGGTCAAAGCATTTCGGTTAATAATAATTATTATTATTAAACCAAAGACTCTGTGTTTGGACTATAAAGTTGAATGTGAATGATATTGGAATTTTGATCATTACCAAATTCCATAAATCCGAAGTGATATAGTTTTGACGAAGAGAATTGGTGCAAATAATTACCACTATTAGGTACCGCCTATAATAAGTAAAATTGGATTTTACCAAAAGACGTGTAAGCGATGAATTCAGCCAAAATGTCACACCACTTGCTAAGTGATGTGTGAACGTTAGTATTTTAATTGTTCAATATTAATCGCTGACTGAATTTACACCTTTGAGTCGCACAGCCGTAATGATGAATTCTCAGAAAAACCACATGATTTAATTAATTTATAAAAAGTTGTAAATTAATTAGTATTTGAGAAATATTAATTATTATTTATTTTATTTGATGCTTGGGAGTTATTTGTAACTATTTAAATGCATTTTTAAGAGTTATATTTGCGTGCATTTATATATGATATCATTGTAATTAAATAAAAGATAATTACATGCGTTAATTTATGGAATCTTATGTCATTTGATGACACGTAATTTTCAACTATACCATGTAAAGAAATAAGAGTGGAAGGAGAAAGTTAATCAAGATAATTAATTAGAGAAGTTTTAATTAAAAAATGAGAAAGGTTTCCTTCTTTCAAATAAAATATATTCTCTAATTCATTCTATACTTACAATTGAATTTCTCTTTTTTTTCATTCTTCTTTCTTTAACTTTTCTGGTTCTCTCCTTCTCTAATTGCTGAAAATATGAGATCTTCCATGGCTTCAATTATTCCTAAAATCAAATACAAATAAAATCAATTATGAAAAGTGGTTTTTTCCACTTGATCCTTGCAACATCTGGAGGCTGAATTTTGAATCTAGGAGATTTGATTCATCATTCAAGGTGCAAATCATTGGCTTCCTTTTGGTAATTCTAATTTCATTTATTTGTATACTTATCATGTTGAAATGGTCCAGATTTATTCATATTATATATCTTCTATTTGATCATGTTTAAAAAGTTTAAATTTATTCATATTATATCTCTTCTATCTTATGTATTCATCTTGTAATATAACTTAAATCACCTTTTGTCCATCTCATTTAATTATATGATCATTATGTAGATTTAATTTGGATCTCTCCTTATTTATATATCCATTGACTATATGTTTATTATGGTTGACTTCAAATCCTTTATCTGTTTTATTGTGTGTCCCTTTTGTATAATCAAATCTGATTTACCATACATCAAATTTGTATATACCTAAGTTGTCCGATAATTTTTTCTGCCATTGTTTTGGAATTGTAAAAAAAAGGAATGTGAAAATATTTTATTATGTTGTAATGTTGTGTATAATATTTTGTAACATCTTTATACATAAACATTAATAAACTATATTTGTTGGTGGTTTAATACAGTAAAATTAATTTCCAATATTGCATAGTTAATTTCCAAAATGATTTAATTTTACTTGTTTAAGTCATAAAAGTAAATTTTTTCTTTTGTTTTAGAATTCACAAGTGGTCATTTATGTAAAGTTATAGACTTTTATTTCATATCTAAGATTAAAAGATTGAATCAGTTTGTTAGCATTGAATTTAAACATATATGTTACTTAAATTGCAATCTTCATACATATATATAAATATATGTGTTATTTTAAAATGAATACATAACTTGCAATTATTTATATATATAGATATACACATGTTTATGTTATTTTAATCCAAATCAAAACGGACTTTTTTTGTGAAACCGTAGAATTTAATTTCAAGATCTTCCTTAATTGAAACCATTGTTACAATTGTTAATTCTTGTTTTGACAAACTCATATATATAGGACAACTTATTTTAACATGTGTATGTGTAAACTTATCAATTATTATACATGTATATTTTATTACTTAAAAAAAACCTTGGACAACAAAGGCATATGCAAATTTTATTGCAATTCCATTTAATATGTCATTCAATGTAATTAAAAAGAAAGAGAAACGTAAGGGTTTCTCTCTCTACATTTATAGCCTTATCTTTCCTTAATTTATTATACATGTCAAGAGAAAAAAAACTAAAGGTTTTCCTTCTCTAAAATTTCTCATGCTTAGTTACACAATTATACACTTCTTATATGTTACACTTATATTTCATAACATGAATGTATTTGATACATTCATTCCATTACACATAAATATGTACATAAGAGTATATTTGATATACTCTAATTTACATACACATTAAATTAAAGTAAAAATTTATTTACAAATTAAATAAAATATTGTTTTTATTTAAAAGAAACTTAGAAAAGTTCTAAATGAATTTTGACTTCATAGGCCCATTATTGATCCAAAATGGTAAATTTTTTGAAATTCACCCATGTCTTCCGCTGCGGGCTGACCCTGTTCCTTCAATTAGGAGAAGGAGATTGGATTGAGAGTAATTTCCCCTAGCTTGAATCCTTAGTTTTAGATTGAGTTTCTCTTCTTTTCTTCCTTAGCAATGGCTGGCTCCTCTTATGTTTTAAGTTTTTTTTTTGCTAAAATGAACGTGAATAGATGGAAACAAAAATATATAAGGGTAATGGATTACGTGCGGCTATTTCCTAATAAGCCCTTATGTAAATTAATTTGCTTATAAACCATTCTTAAGCCCATTTATCTTTTTAAGCACGACCTTTAATTTATTTCCAAATCTCAAACCCCTTGTCACACTAATTATTTATATTCTATTTAATTTATCTAATTAAATTTCCTGAATAATATTATCAAAAATTAGGGGGTTACAAGTTGATAGTTCTCGTAGCTTGGATGCAACTAGGTTGTGGCATTTGAGCTTAGGTCATGTCTCGAAGAGGAGATTGGATATTCTTCGAAAAAGGAAGATGATCAATGGAGAGAGTTTCAACAAGCTAGAGTTTTGTGAGGAATGTGTCATGGGCAAGCAAACTAATCGGTGAAGGAAAACATGATTCAGGAAAGGTTCTTGAGTATGTTCACACGGATGTTTGGAGATCGACACAGGTAACTTCTTTGGGAGGTGCTCGTTATTATATTTCTTTCACTGATGATTTTTCTCGGATGTTAATGAAGGCCAAGTCGGAGGCATTTGCAAATTTCGAAGCATGGAAGGCTCTTGTTGAGAATGAGAGTGCATGTTAAGTCTTTGAAGGTTCTAAGGTCTGACAATGGCGGAGAGTATGTTTTCGGAGAGTCCTTGGAGTTTTGCAAGCATCATGGTATTTAGAGGTATTTTACTATACCGGGAGATCCGTAGTCGAATGGAGTTGTGGAGAGAATGAACCGTACTCTACTTGAGAAAGCTTGATGCTTGGGATTGATATCGAGTTTTTCTAAGGGATTTTGGGTTGAAGCTTTGTCAATCGCGGGCATATTGTTAATCGAATTTCATGCTCGACCATTGATAACAAAATTTCGAAGGAAGTATGGAAGGGGAAGAGCATTGACTTTAGTTATCTTTATGTGTTTGATAGTCCGGTTTATGTGCATGATCCGGGAAATGATAAGCTTGAACCTAGAGCTTTCAAAGGGGTCTTGCTTAGCTATACGGACGGTGTAAAAGTCTATCGGATATGGAATCTTGAAATGAAGAAGGCTATAAATTCTTGTCATGTTACTTTTTATGAGTCGATTTTGTTCAAGGAGAATGTGAGCTCATTGGATGTTCTGGATTTGGTTCATAGTGAATCAAAGGAGAAGGAAGTTATTCCCACCTTTCGTCCAAGGAGTAGAGTAGTTGAAGATGCTTGTGAGGAGGAAGCAGTTGATGTAACATCACATAGTCCACAGGGTTCCTCTAGTAGTGTTGGTGATGTACTGATTCTAGAGAGGATTTGATTCAAGGTGGAGCCGAAAGGAGTTTGGGTGATGGTATTGCTACTCAGATGGGTCGACGTGCTATAAGGCCACCTGATAGATATGGTGATTGGAATTATTTTAGTTTTTGTGATCATTTGGACTATGCTCTTCATGTACTCTAAGATGAGCCGATGGACCTTGATGATGTCATGGATTCGAGTGATAGCTCGTAGTGGATTTGTGTCATGAAGGAAGAGATGCAATCATTGATGAAGAATCAAACTTGGGATTTGGTTCCACTTCCTAAAGAAAACCGTGCTATTGGATGCAAATGGATATTCAAAGTGAAGGACGATGGGAGATACAAAGCTAGATTAGTGGCTAAGGGGTTTGCACAAAGGAAAGTGAAGGAGTATGATGAGATATTCACACCGGTTGTGCGCCATATTTCAATATGGATATTACTTGCTATAATTGCTATTTATGACTTGGAGTTGGAGCAACTTGAAGTGAAACCGCCTTCTTGCATGGTGACTTGGATGAAGACATATGCATGGAGCAACCAAAAGGTTTTGTTGCAGATGGCAAGTCAAATTTGGTTTGCAAGTTAAAGAAATCAGTATATGGTTTAAAGAAATCACCTAGACAATGGTACAAGAGATTTGATCATTTTATGCTTAAAAATGGATTTGATAGAAGTATCAAAGATGCTTATGTATATTTCAAGAGGTTGGAAAATGATTTTTGGGTGTATTTACTCTTGTATATGGATGACATGCTCATTGCTTCAAAATATAAGAATGGAATCAACAAGTTAAAATTGAATTTGAAATCGGAATTTGAAATGAAAGATCTTGGAGAAACAAAGAGGATATTGGGCACAGAAATAGAAATGGATCGGAAGCGTTTTGAGTTGAAATCAACTCAAAAGGAGTATATAGATAAAGTGCTTGGCTGGTTTAGCGTGGAGAACGCAAAGGCGTCTAATACACATTTACCTTTGCATCTGAAGCTTTCGAGTAAGGGATCACCTCTCTTGAAGAAAGACAAGACTTATATGACAAAGGTATCGTATGCTAGTGCGGTTGGAAGTTTAATGTATGTTAGGGTGTGTACAAGGACCGATATTGCAAATGCTGTCAGAATGGTTAGTCGGTATATGGCTGATCCGAGAAAATCGCATTGGAAAGCTGTAAAGCTTATATTGAGATACCTCAAAAGTACATCATCTCATGGTCTTGTTTTCGGCGGTAGTGAGGGGATGAATTATAAGTTGGTTGGTTATTGTGATTTGGACTACGCCGGTGATAGAGATCAGAGAAAATCAACTTTCAGATATGTCTTCACACTTAGTGGTATGGACATATGTTGGAGATCGAGATTGTGGATCGTAGTTGCTTTATCCACTATGGAGGCGGAGTTGATAGCCGCGGTGGAGGAGGAAAGGAGGCACTTGTTTTTGAGACGATTGTTGTGTGACTTGGGATTTGAACACGATAGCATCGATGTTCGGTGTAATAGCCAGAATGCTATTCACTTGGCGGAGTATTTGCCGTTTAGCTCACATACCAATCATATTGAAGTGAGAAAGTCATTTTAGTAGCTATGGATGAAGATAAGCAAGTATATCTTCGAAAAGTGCACACAAAGGATAACGCGGTGGATATGTTCACCAAAGCATTACCGGTTGGAAGTTCGAGCATTGCTCAAACTTGATTCGTTTGAGGAAGTGCTAGATGCCACGGGGTGGCATGGTTGAGGGAGGAGCTTGGTTATGGATGATGAAGAGTATCGGTGAGATCGTGGTTCTATCTTCTTGGTGAGTACTAGTTTACACTCCTTAGTACTTTTGTCTTTTGGTGAGACGGTTTTGGATTTGGGTGCTTTCAACACTTCGTTCCCGGGCGATGACTTTGTCGGAGCTCGTTGATGGAGTGTAATGGGCGATGGCTTTGCTGGAGCTCATTGGTAAAGTATCCAAGCTTGTTTGGTACAAGCTAGAGGAGGTGATGGTACGATACTATCAGTTGTTGGTGATGGAGATGGATATAGTATCGAGGTGGAGTGTTGAATTTTGACGACACTATATGGAGAATTGAAGTGGTCGGAAGTAGCTTGGTGACAGAGAAGATGGTTCGCAAATCGGAGCTCCAAGGAGAAAAATATGGCGAAGAAGGTGGAGTGATGCTAGGAGCAGCAGGTGACAGACGTCTGTGGGAAAGTGACAGACGTCTGAGTTCAGGGTTTTGGTAACTCGAGATTTGTGATAGACGTCTGTCATCTTGTGACAAACGTCTGAGAGCAGGAAAAATGTTTTTTCGAGTTTATTGTCAAACGTCTGCCATCTTGGGACATAGGTCTAAGCTGCTGATGCATGCCTATTTTGCCGTCCTGACTGGATTGATTTGTGATGGCTTCGAGGGGCAAACTGGGTATTTTGCCTGGACAAAATTTCTCATGTATAAGCTATTTTTCTGAATTCAAAAGGTGACCCAAGAGATTAAGGGTTTATCCTCCATTAATAGGCTTTAACAAAAACCTATTTTTTCTTCAATTCTATTCTCCACAAATCTATTCTATTTGAATAATAATTGTAATAAATCTCTTATACTCTTCTCATTGGTATTAATAAAGGCTCTCTCTCAAAGTGGATGTACACCAACAAGACGTTAGTGGAACCACTATAAATCGGTGTGTGATTTATTTTATCATTATTGCTTTGTTTTTCTATTTCTTGTTTGGTGACTATGATTAGTTTTTGAATTGGATTGAGATATTGATTGATTGTTTTTGTACTTCTTAACACGATCTCGTTTTCCGTTGTGCTATGAATTTTGATTTGAGTGATCTTGGGTTAGAATTCACACAACAATAACACCATCAACAAAACAACTATGGTACACTTTACCTTTTTTATAAAGAACTTTTTAAATTGGTAAGACGTTTCCAAACTAGTACAACATATTTCATCAGCCGTAAATCTAATTCTTAGTCTCTTGCAAAATAATCAAATGCGTTCCCAACAATAATACAACTACAAAAAAACATGAACATACTCCAATCAAAACATCGAGTTAACCACTCATACACCAACTCCAGAAATGACGCAGCGGATAATTCAAAACAAATGTAGATCGATGAATGTAGTAATCGGTGGATTGGAAGATATTGAAATGCTCAAATTCGTTGATCTGAAGATGCCAAACTCTAGCTATCTCGAACTCGTTGATCGCGCACGATACCGGGTTCAAAGATCTTCAATTCTTCAAGCGTTGATCAAGCGCACTTGATTCCGCGAATCGGCTTCTACAATCGTTAAATCGAGCGCACTCGATTATCCGAAAGAGGAGATAGGAGATTACACTCAACTATCAATTTAGAATGAAAGCACACAGCAATCAAAGAGAATTTTTATTCAAAAATCAACAACCTTTTTACAAATGAGAGCCTCGGCCTATTTATAGGCATTTTACAACTTACACGAAAAAAACAACAAAATTCTTCCAACTCCTAGGTCGTGAACGACCTACGACCTAGAATTAGACGACCTAAACATAGACGACCTAAAACAGAGTTACAATACATCTCATTACAAGGCCTTCACGACCTAAAGACATATAGCGACTTACGACTTAAGAATATACAAACATACGACATAACACTTGCATCCTTCAGCGACCTAGGGAAACAACGGTCGAGATGAAAGCGGCTGAAAGAATCTGTCTTCAACTTTAGCGACTTAAAGAATGGACGGCATCCGGAGCTTTGCGACCTAAAATAAGCGCTTCAGAAGCTTCGCGACCTAAGCTTTAGGTCGGTAACGACCTAAAAACATGTAGCGACTTATAAGATAACCAGTTTCACATGACTTTCGACTTAAGGACTTCACGCCTTAACTTCTGCCGACCTAGCTCCTTGCGACCTAACTTAGGTCGTTCCATTTTAGCTCGTAGCACCTTTAACTCGGTAAGTCGTTCCAGCGTTCTACCTTCCAACTCGTTAGGTCGTAGACATCCTTCCATAAGTCGTGAGCGACCTAAAAACCCATTAGGTCGTGAGCGACTTAAAACTTCAGCTTTCAACAAATTAGGTCGTAGCACTTTTAACTGGGTTGCATCCCCACTAGGTCGTTGGAACGACTTAAAGCCTTTGTTAGGTCGGTTGCGACCTAGAACTTCATTTTCCCACCATTGTTCACCAAATCTTAACTCGGTGGTTTCCTTCTTAGGTTGGTCTCGACCTATCAACATGTTAGGTCGTATACGACCTATGACTTCTTCATTCTGGCCTGCATCATCCTCTCCAGGTTGAGAAAAATTCGTCCTCGAATTTGTACTTTCTGCATCCACAGCAAACTCGTCTCCATGATATGGTATGATATGCTTAATATTGAATACGTCCGACGTATACACATCATCTGGCAGCTTCAATTTATAAGCATTTTCATTGATTTTCTTTAAAATTTCAACTGGACCAATCTTTCGTGCTTTCAATTTATTATACGTTCCCACCGGAAAACGATCCTTTGTTAACACTGCATAAACCCAATCTCCTTCATTAAACTCAACATTTCTTCGTTTTAAATCTGCAGATTGTTTATACTTCTCATTTGCTTTCTTCAATCAATCCTGAACGACTTTATGACATTCCGCTAATCCATCAACAAAATCAGCAGCTTTCTTAACTGTCTTCTTTGATTGTGGCACTACCGTTAAATCCAACGGTCCCTTTGGTAAGCTTGAATATACTATCTGGAATGGATTGAACCCAGTACTACGATTCACAGCATGATTATGGGCAAACTCTGCCTGGCATAACTTCACATCCCAACTCTTCAGATTATCTTGAACAAGACACCTCAACAAATTTCCCAACGATCTGTTCACAACCTCGGTCTGTCCATCCGTTTGCGGATGATAAGCACTACTAAAATTCAGCTTCGTTCCGACCATCTTCCACAAACTTAGCCAAAAGTGACTCAAAAATCTGGTATCTCTATCCGACACAATAGATTCTGGCAATCCATGAAGTCGATAGATCTCCCTGAAAAACAACTGAGCAACATGAACAACATCCGCCGTCTTCTTACAAGCAATAAAATGTGCCATCTTCGAAAATCTGTCCACCACGACGAATATAGAATCATTCCCCCTTTGAGTTCTAGGCAAACCCAAAACAAAATCCATACTGATATCCACCCATGGTTTTACAGGCACGGGTAACGGCATATATAAACCAGCATTAGTCGCAGTTCCTTTCGAAACCTGACAAATATGACAACGCTCCACAAACCTCTCTACCTCTTTCCTCATCGATGGCCAAAAGTAAGATTGTGAAATCAACTGTAATGTACGGTCTCTCCCCACATGTCCTTCATCATGTAGTTCCTTCACAATTTTCATTCTCAAACTGCACTCAGGTATGCACAATCGATTTCCTTTGAACAGAAAACCATCTACCATCACGAATTCATTCGTCTCCCCATTCTTGACTTTATCAACAAACTTCATAAAGTAAGGATCTTCCACAAATAATTCCGGCAAAATGTCAAACCCCATCACTTCAACCTTCATTGTCGTCAACAAATGACTCCTCCTACTTAAAGCATCAGCCACTCGATTAGTCACTCCTGATTTGTGTTTCACAACAAAAGTGAACTGTTGCAGATATGCAATCCACGATGCATGTCTTGCTGAAATCTTATCTTGTCCTTGTAAATGTTTCAACGCCTCATGGTCAGTGTAAAGAACAAACTCTTTCTGAAATAGATAATGTCTCCAGTGTTTAATAGATTGCACAACAGCATAAAACTCTACATCATATGTACTGTATTGCATCTTCGCTCCTGACAACTTCTCACTGAAATAGGCAATAGGACGACCCCGTTGACTCAATACTCCTCCAATTCCAACCTTTGACGCATCAGTATGTAATTCAAATACTAATTGAAAATCCGGTAAAACAAGTATTGGTGCTGTCGTCAACAACTCCTTGATACGTTCAAAAGCAACTCCTGCTTCCTCCGTCCATGCAAACTGTTTACCCTTCATACAATCAGTCACAGGCGCCATCACACTACTAAAGTGTGGAATAAACCTTCGATAAAATGAAGCCAACCCATGGAAACTACGAACTTCCGTTATCGTCTTGGGCTGCGGCCAATCTCTAATTGCTTCAACTTTACTTTGGTCAACCTGTATCCCCTTTTCCGACACAACATACCCCAGAAATAAAACACTATGCGTCATGAACACGCATTTCTTCGTTGCAGCATAAAATTGTTCTTGTCGCAATACCATCAGCACTTCTCTAAGATGATTCAAATGTTCCTCTGGACTCCCACTGTAAATCAGTATATCATCGAAATACACCACCACAAACTTCCCAATGAATGGTCTAAAAATCTGATTCATCACCCTCATAAAAGTAATCGGTGCATTTGATAAGCCAAATGGCATAACCAACCATTCGTATAGACCCTCCCTGGTTTTAAAAGAAGTCTTCCACTCATCACCCGATCTGATACAAATTTGATGATATCCGCTCTTCAAATCAATCTTCGAAAATATAGTAGCTCCGCTTATTTGATCTAGCAAATCATCCAACCTCGGCATTGGAAATCTATATCTCACGGTAATTTTATTCAATGCTCGACTGTCAGTGCACATCCTCCACGTTCCATCCTTTTTGGGTACCAATAAAGCTGGTACAGCACAAGGACTTAAACTCTCCTGCACACGCCCCTGTTCAAGCAATTCCTCTACCTGCCTCCGTAACTCTTCATGTTCCTTCGGACTCATTCGATAATGTGGTCTGTGTGGCAACACAGCACCTGGAACAAGATCTATCTGATGTTGAATATCCCTCAACGGTGGCAACTCCGTTGGTAACTCCTCTGGAAATACATCGTCAAATTCTTTCAAAAATGGTTTTACTTCTTCTGGTATTTCAACCACTTCCTGACTCTCCCGTCCGATCAATAAAAATACTTCCGGCTCCTCCTCCACTTCCTTCACAAACTCCTTCAAAGATAACAAAGTTTTGAGCTCTTCAATCTCCTCCAACTTGTTTTCCTCCAGTTGTCGCTTCTTTGGAACTAGAGTAATTTTCATGCCTTCAAACATGAAACTGTAACTGTTGGTACGCCCATCATGTTGTACTGCTCTATCATACTGCCACGGTCTTCCCAGCAACAAATGACAAATGTCCATATCTACTACATCGCACCAGATTTCATCTTTGTATTTCTTTCCAATTGAAAAATTCACACGAGCCCTTCGTCCAACCTTCACCTCCCCGCCTTTCCTCAACCAAGCCAGCTTGTATGGTTTCGGGTGTTTCTCAGTCTTCAATGCCAACTTCCTCACAGCCTCTGATGAAATTATATTATCACAGCTTCCAGCATCGATAACAAATTTGCAAACTTTCCCCAGAATAGTACATGTCGACTGAAAAATATTGCTCCTCAACCAACTACAATCCTCCTCTTGCTTTGGTGTTAAACAGGACCTCTTCATCATGAGATTATAACCTTCGTCTCCCGACACTTCTTCTTCCTCCTCATCAGGTGGTGAATTGGAACATTCAGCTTCTTCATCCTCATCATCAACCTCCGCTATCATAGCTCTCTTCTTCGGCTTTGGACATTCATTACTTTTGTGGCCCAACTCTTGGCAATTGTAACACTTGAAACCATTATTGACTTTCGCCTTCCCAACCTCATTCACAACTGGTTTCGCAACAGCTTTTGAAACATGAGAACTCCCACTTACACCCTTCACTTGATTGTTGGAACTAGTAAACACACCACCTCCTCGTCTACCCTGCTTCTCCCAAGCCAACGCTTTCTGATGTGCCTCTGCCACAGATCTTGGATCGAACATATTAACCATATCCTGGATCTGCATTCTCAATCCCCCAATAAATCTGGATGTCAACTGTTCTTCTGTCTCCATAATGTCGTTCCTTGCAATCAGTTGATAGAATTCATCAGCATAGTCATTCACAGATTTCGTTCCTTGTCTCAAGTTCTGCAACCTCTGATACATAAGCGATTGATAATTATATGGTAAGAATGTTGCTTTCATCAACTTCTTCATCTTCTCCCAAGATTCAACCTTTGACTTCCCCATTCGTTCACGTGTAAGTTTGGTTTGCTGCCACCACGCCAAAGCTCTACCCCTCAGCCGTGTAGCAACCAACTTCACCCTACGATGTTCTGGAACTTCCTTGAAGTCAAAAATCTCCTCTACATTAGCCATCCAATCTAGAAACTCCTCCGCTTGCATACCACCTTTGAATTCAGGAATTTCTGTCTTCATCCCCGATTCCCACTTGTGATCATACTCAGAGTAATTTCTTCCTTGGCCTCGTCCTCTAACACTACCACCATCATACTCCTCTTCAAAATCAGATGTATATCGTTGTCTATCTCGTCCACCCACATCTCTACTACCATCACGCCTACCACCATCATCCCTTCTATCTACATTCCTCCGTTCACGATCATTCACGTTCCTCCCACGTCCTTGATCATTTTCAACACTTCTGTCTCGATTGGAATGTGGCGAGACTCTACTTCCCCCATGGTTAGATTCAGGTGAAACCCTTCTCCGATTTTGATTCATCTCCGTCATAAGCTTCTCTAACCGGCCAATTCCTTCGTTAAGCTTTTCACTAAAGTTTTCATTGATTCTTTGCTCCATCTCATCAGCTTCTTCTCTTCGGTACAAAGCTTCTACGTTTTGGTGACGATTTGCTCTTCTCGGTGGCATGATTATAAATTGTACAAACTTCAACACTTCAAAATTCAAACTTCTCCTTTTGGCGCGCGCAAAGCTTCACGGCCCAAGCTCAAATAATTCTCGAACTTAGATCCAAAATAGAATGGATCAAACTCCCACTCGTGTTGCTACTCGATGATGAACTCGATGAACACAATTCTCGGCCTCTAACACAAATCCGATCCTCCAAGCTTCAAAAATGAATGCAAATTCCCTCAACTAGCTCGGCCGTCTCAAACTTCTTCAAATTTCTTCAATTGATTGGCTCCAAGTCTCGATCTAGCTATGATTGGCTAGAACTAGCTCCGATACCAAAAACTGACGCAGCGGATAATTCAAAACAAATGTAGATCGATGAATGTAGTAATCGGTGGATTGGAAGATACTGAAATGTCCAAATTCGTTGATCCGAAGATGCCGAACTCTAGCTATCTCGAACTCGTTGATCGCGCACGATACCGGGTTCAAAGATCTTCAATTCTTCAAGCGTTGATCAAGCGCACTTGATTCCGCGAATCGGCTTCTACAATCGTTAAATCGAGCGCACTCGATTATTCGAAAGAGGAGATAGGAGATTACATTCAACTACCAATTTAGAATGAAAGCACACAGCAATCAAAGAGAATTTTTATTCAAAAATCAACAACCTTTTTACAAATGAGAGCCTCGGCCTATTTATAGGCATTTTACAACTCACACGAAAAAAACAACAAAATTCTTCCAACTCCTAGGTCGTGAACGACCTACGACCTAGAATTAGACGACCTAAACATAGACGACCTAAAACAGAGTTACAATACATCTCATTACAAGGACTTCACGACCTAAAGACATATAGCGACTTACGACTTAAGAATATACAAACATACGACATAACACTTGCATCCTTCAGCGACCTAGGGAAACAACGGTCGAGATGAAAGCGGCTGAAAGAATCTGTCTTCAACTTTAGCGACTTAAAGAATGGACGGCATCCGGAGCTTTGCGACCTAAAATAAGCGCTTCAGAAGCTTCGCGACCTAAGCTTTAGGTCGGTAACGACCTAAAAACATGTAGCGACTTATAAGATAACCAGTTTCACATGACTTTCGACTTAAGGACTTCACGCCTTAACTTCTGCCGACCTAGCTCCTTGCGACCTAACTTAGGTCGTTCCATTTTAGCTCGTAGCACCTTTAACTCGGTAAGTCGTTCCAGCGTTCTACCTTCCAACTTGTTAGGTCGTAGACATCCTTCCATAAGTCGTCAGCGACCTAAAAACCCATTAGGTCGTGAGCGACTTAAAACTTCAGCTTTCAACAAATTAGGTCGTAGCACTTTTAACTCGGTTGCATCCCCACTAGGTCGTTGGAACGACTTAAAGCCTTTGTTAGGTCGGTTGCGACCTAGAACTTCATTTTCCCACCATTGTTCACCAAATCTTAACTCGGTGGTTTCCTTCTTAGGTTGGTCTCGACCTATCAACATGTTAGGTCGTATACGACCTATGACTTCTTCATTCTGGCCTGCATCAAGAAACTATACACTGCACTCTTTAAATGCATGAATATATAACCAACATGACAAGATACACACCATAATATAAGATATGGTTCTACCAATACATATGTTATATAGCATCACACTTACTATTTCAGCACATTCTCATACATATATCTGGCTAGACCAACATATGCTTCAAAAATAATCAATTTGTTAACATATCTTAAAATTTAGAAGCTAAACATCTCCCATAATATGCTAGGTAGAAGTTACACCTTAAAACATGCATGAACATATAGTAACTAATATATGATAAGCTACACATAATTTAAGCTAGTTCAAACTCTTCTACTAACACATACATAGCTATATATATATATATATATATATATATATATATATATATATATATATATATATATATATATTCACACACACACACATTCAAATAGCCATAGTAGCCTCGTCAACAAGCCCTAAAGCCGGGGTGGCGAGCCTAGGTTCATACCCGAACCCTCTAAAACCTCCACCGTCCACAAACGGGCAACGTCTCATCCACCTCCAAACCTTCCTCCTAAAATCATACAACAACATTGTACCACTCGTACCCTTAATGACAACAACAATATAATCGCCGCTGCCTACACATTCAAACCCTCTTCCTCCTTCCTTCTCCTCAAACTCCTTATAAACCTCCATGGACATCTTCTCTACTTCATCCCACACATACTTACCTTCTTCTCCTTCCTCCATCATTTCCCATACCCTTAAACTTTTAGGCACACATAGCTTCTTCTTCTCCACCATGGCCACCATTAACAACTTCCTCCCATTAACGGTCACCAAGCTCGGCGACCTAATGTACCTCTTCATCGGCGCTTCCCTCGTACCCCAAACATTCGTACCCACTTCATACACCATAACACTATAAGGAGAGCAACTCATGCAATAGAACTTCCCATTCAAAAAAACCATGTTGTTAGGGTCTATACTACAAAGCCTCGGTAGGGCACTCACTATCCCCCAAGGCGAGTAGAGCCCGCTCGCTCCATTCACGTAGAATGCCTCCGAGGTCAAGTTCTTGACCGCATAAGCAGATATCATGTCATCGCCCGCTAACACTATGGTTAATGAAGTATTGGTTGTGGATAACCCGACAGACGGAAGGAGCCTTGGGGTAGGTGATAGTGGAAGCTGAGTGAATAGCTTTGTTAAAGGGTTTAGGAGGATTACTTGTTTCGGGCCGGGCGGGTTGGAGGTGAGGAGGAGTAGCCCATTAGAGGAGGCATATGGAGTAAAGTTATGAGGTAGGTTTGGTAAGGGAATGCAATGCCATGAGTTTGAAGTAGGGTTGTATAGGAACAATGTGAAGTTATCATTAGCGTTTGAGAAGAAGATGAAGGAAGGGTGGAGGGAGTAGGTGGAGGTTAGATGGAGGTGGAGGTTGAGGAAGGAAGAGGAGAAGAGTAAGGAGTAGACTCGTTTGGAGAGGGTGAGGGAGCGGAAGAAGGAAGGAGGAGGGAGGAAGGCAAGGATTCGATCGAGGAGAGAGTGAGGGAGGTTGCGCCATATGTTAGGGTTCATTGGTGGAGTTGTAGTAGTTAGGGTTTGATGTTCACGAACAGGTGTAGCAATGGTAACAGTTGTTGTTGTTGCAGAAGTAGTCGCAGTGTTCATTTTGAGGAATGAGTGCGTGTGTTTGAGGTGGAGGAGTTGGTATATATAGGGCAAGAACTTTGCACTGTGCGAACAACAACAATGAAAAAATGAACATATATAATGGCGATTAATTAAGTTTTAGAATATATATATATATATATATATATATATATATATATATATATATATATATATATATATATATAGGACATGACATGAAAAGATGGATATTCCAGTGAAAAATTCTCTGGTGACAAACTGTTGGATGGAATATCATTTCACTTTCTTTTTTTTTGGTCATCTTTTTTATTAAGGAAAAGGAATCAATGTGACTACTGTATCTGACTGAAGCTTTTCAAGTGATAATTTTGATAGGTTGAGGAAACCAAGAGTTTTGCATCATGGGCAAATTATCTGTTTATTTTTTTATTAAATATATGACGAACTATTTGGAATTTTAGTGTTAGCATTTGTGCTTTGTAGTTGTTTATATGTAACACTTCAATTGCCCTACAAGATGTAAGCATGTTTCAAAACTTACACTTTATTTTTACGTTGATGTGCAGTGAAATTTTAAAAGTATTTTTAAACTTGAGAAAATATTTTATATCTATACTAATGTGAGGCACTAATGCATAAACAAGTCACAAATCACTGTTAGGAATAACCTTAAAATTTGCATATGGTTCATGGAAAAAGGTGTTTTTTTTTCTTAGACAAGAAATTCTCATACGTAATTCTTGATGTGAAACATCAAAAACAATATAAAACAACATTGACTAGAGCTATCAATACTTAAAAAACAATAAAACATTTTAAAATTTAATGGAGGATGAGAAGGGAAAGATAGATTGTGTAAGGGCATTGGTTTTTTGCCATTTTCTATCTTTAGTCACAAAACGATTCATGCACATCCATGTTGCTATATTTAGCAAAGTAAACCCCTCTGCCAAAACTCCTTTTCGCAGTCATCTTTGTTGGCTCTTTTCTCAATTTCGGTTCTCTCATCATGACAAAGGTTAAAAGTTGAACTGTGCATTCGTCCATCCTTTAAAGTTATGTCACCATTTTGCTTATTCAAGTGGGCTACCATAGATGTACTAGTCAACCTTTCCCATTATTTGCATTGTTACTTCTTCTTTATTAACTTGGTTTTGGTTTAAAAAACCTAAAGAAAATATATAAATAAACTTGTTTTTTGGTTTTGAATTGTGTAATTTTGCTAATTATACTGCTATAGGAAAAGCTGACTTAGTAGATATCTTTCTCGTGTCTTACACCAGAACTTTTTATTTGGACTTTAGTTGTCTAAAAGCTAACTAAATTACAAAGATAACATTGGATATAAAATTGATGAATAAAATTTGCAAATATCCAATAAAGAAACCAACGAATACCAATAAATGTGCAAATTGATGCTAAAAGCAATGTTTAAAACTGAACAAATCAAATAACTGTAGAGAACCTTCAAGCTGGACAAGTAACTTATGATTGAGATTAGAGTTTTGATCTCAATGGTAAAAGCTTCGTGGTAGGTGGAGAAAGGAATACAAGAAAAGGGAAGACCGAACAAATTTGAATAAGAAAGATCCTGAATTTTTCGTTTTCTTTATGATGTGGAACTTTACCAAGTTCAATCCATTTACCCAACAATGCGAGCCACCGAACAATCTTCACTTGATGAGCACTTCCACTCAAGTCGTCTTGGAGTACCCAGTCCTCAACTCGGTAGAATAAGCATGCGTAAACAATAAGTACTCTTTTGGTAGCGTGTCAGGCGTCATTAATGGATATGAGAAGAGACTACTTAATGAAACTTCCAATGTGTCCTAATTGTTCCACATTTCCTCCCAATGGGCATATAATTAGTCTTGACAATATTTGATTGTAACAAAAGGTAATTTCCAATGTTATGCGCCACCAATATCATATATATACCATGTTTATCTCATTAAACTTGTGATGTAGGACGTTATCTAGTCCAATCCACACACCTACTAATGCAAGCTTCATCTAATTGTATCACCATCACAAATCTTAAAACTCTAGATTGATACAAGCATCACATTGTACATCTTCATTATATACTTGATCTTCACCTCTAACCAAATCGTTTCCACAAAACAAGAAAAAGAAAATGAGCGTATAAAAATGAAACTATACACCAAGCTTAAAATTTGTAAGGATCCACCGTTCATAACACTTGAACTAATACATGAATAAGCACTTGAACCACAAATTCCATAAATGGAAAGTCTTTAAGGTACGATCTTTTTTTATGATTGAGGGATCCTTAGATAAAGGAGAACACCCATTATTTAATCAGAATTATAACAAAAAATCAAAAGTCACCATCACGTCTGATGGGTGACGATACAAAAGTTAATGTGTATAATTCAATTGTAACGACCCGTAATTTTATAACTTTTAAATGAAATATTTAAATAATTTTAAATATTCAAATATAGAATTTTCAAACTTAGTAATCATGTTTTATGTGATAAATAAGAATGATGAACTTATTTTTAGAATTAAATAGAGATTTTGAAGTTTCGTCGAAAAATGGACAAAAACCGTTTTTCGATAAAATTTGATATACATTCAAATAATTGTTGTAAATGGTAAATAACTCTTTTTAATGGTTATATAATGATATTATAATAATAGAAATTTGATTTATAATGGTTTCATAAACATATATACTTGTTTTATAAAATGTACAAACTTCGTCGCACGTTGACAAATAGACGTCGTATTTTTATAATTGAATTTTAATATTATTAAATATTGTTTTATAAATCAAATGAACTTGTTTTAATTATTTTAATATGATAAGAAACTTATTTTCAAGTTTTGTTTACATAAATAAATAGTTTAATTAAAACGTCAAAATGTGACTGTAAAACATTCTGTCGAAAATCAATGTTTTGTTCAAAATAAGTTGTCGCAACGATGTTGCATGAAAAGTAAGTAAGGAAAAAAGTCAAAAAAATAAACATCAAATCAAATAACATCAAAAATCTAAACAAATCTTCTTTTTAACCCATTGTTCCATCCAAATACATTTACTTAATTAAGCCTTAAGTGACTAAAACATAAAATAAAATGTGAAATGTGACGGTAAGTGTTGAAAAAATAAGGTTACTTTAAAGTTAAGTAAGAATCTTTTGGTAATTTTGTAAATGGATGATTTTGTAACTTACCACTTTATTTTTTCTATAAATATCCATCTATTCTTCTCATTTTCTCATAGAAATCTTTCTCTTCCTCCTCCTCCTTGAAGCTCTCTTCAATGGCTTTCTCTCTTCTGTTTCCTTACTAATTTTTCTTAAAATCATATCAAACTAACTCCAAAATTCACCAAACTTTGTCAAAGTTCATATATCATCATTAGAACATTGTTTAGCATCTAAGAAGTGAAGAAATGATGGAGGAAGGAGGGGATCATGGTGAGGCCGAACCCATGTAGAAGGAAGAAGCAAGTTGGAAAGTTCTGGTGTAAGAAAAAGAGAAGGAAGTGCCGCTCGTAATTCGTTCCAAGAAGATAGGAGGAAGTTTGAAGTACGACGAAAGCTCTGCTGAATTTTCTGGATTTTGGAAGAAGAATTCGGGAACATAAAGCAAAGAGGAATGGAGTAGAAGATGAGTTAGTGAAGTGTTGTTGGATAAGAATGTTGGTAGGAAGTGAAACGATTCGGTTAAAGGTGGGTACTCACACTTTACTAATTAAACTCTAAATTATTTCAAGTATAATGATTTGAAAGTTTAAAATATATTAGATGATTAAATGTGTGATTACTTGGCTGATTACTTGTTTGAATATATGAATGTTAATATGGATGATTACTTGGTTTGATAAATGATAAGAGCAATGGTTAGAAATTAACCATAGTTAAATGAAAATTAAATCCATATAAATATGTGTATGGAAATTATTTAGCCTCTTAATGATTTTAAATTATCTAAAAAGGTTGAAATTGATGTTATAATAATAAAATATTATAATATGTAATGAAATAAAATATGATTATTGTGAGAAATGCGGATTACGGACCTTAAGGCTAGAATTAACACTAGAGGGGGGTTGGGGTGAATAGTGTTTTAAGGAATTACTAATTCTTTTTGAGTTTATATTAATTTGAACACAAATGTATGCAATATTTAGACACAAATATGATCACAGAATCAAACACAGATGCAAATATAAAGTAAAAGCAATAAAGGAAAGAACACACCGGATTTTATACTGGTTCGGAGTTACCCTACATCTAGTCCCGCAACAAAAGTACAGATTTCCTTTCAAAATCAATTCTTACAATTACACCCTCAATTTCAAGGCCACGAGGTACACCACTCCAGATTCACAATCCTCTGGGTAGAGATACTTGATTTTACGGGCAACAAGTTCACGCAATTGATTTCCTAGGCTACAATCACACCTTTTCTCACTTGATTGATTTTCCAGGCTACAATCACAACTTTTCTCGCTCGATTGATTACAAAGAAGCCTAAAACTCTGAATAGCACTAGGATCTTGTTGAGATAGTGATAGAGAATTAAACCAGAGATGATTTAGTTAGATTCAATGGAGATTTCGGCAGAGTAATAGTAAAAATGTATATAAAGAAATGTGGAAGAAGAAGAGAAGTGAAATTAGAAAATTATGAATATAAATTCGTTAAAAACATCCCCTATTTATAGTAGAACAACAGCCATGTCCATTCGTAAAAGGTTATGACGAATAGTCACTTCTTTTGAAATTCAAAATTTTGAAGTTAACTGACACCATGTCGACAAGGGTCCCTAGGGGTTGTCGACATGCCTAAGGAATTTTTGATAATTTGTTTTTCTTTGAAAATAACTTTTATCTTGTATTAACACTATTTTAAACTTTATAAATATACTTTACTATAGTTAAAATACATAAATAAGTATAGAGAATAATATTTTGATATATATAAAATTACTATAATTTCATATTTAAATCTAAGTATAAATATTAAAAGTTAAATATATAATAGTTAAAAGATAGTTTAAAATCAAGGATAATTTAATATTGAAAATAAAGATTATTTTGAGGCTAAAAGTATTTAAAACCCAGGATAGATGTTTTTGATTTAAAAAGGAAGATTTTGAAATCATTTTGAAAACAAGATATAATTTTGTAAAATATTTGAATAAAAGTTAGTGGATACAAAACAATGTTCCACTAGATTTTTCGTAGGTTCCATCCTACTTAGGGTTCCATCCCTTTAACAAGCTCGAAGTGGATTCCATTCCACGAATAAAATGGATTTTAAGATGTCAGTGCTTTTCTAGGAGTTTTAACATAATTCTAGACTCGATACTTGTCTTGTACTATTGAAATCTTGAACTCTTGATATCTTGATACTCAAGAGTCTTGAATCTTGATGTCTTCAATCTTGAGTCTATATACTGTACATTCTTCATTCTCAGTACCTGCATGTTTATATCCTGCATATACATATATATCTAAACTATAATGTTAGTATTTATATTTTATAACAAGTCCTAAGGTTGTTGTCATCAAAACCATTCTTTTCAAGGACTAACAATCTCCTCCTTTTTGATAATGACAACCTTTGTTTATAAAATATTACTTCTATCCTAATAACTCTCTAATAACTCTCCCTAAACTAATAACTCCCCCTTAATCTATGCCTAACTATCCTATTTTATACTTCTCCCCCTTTGTCATCAACAAAAACAAACTAACTCCAAACTATAGAACTCTCCCTTAATCTAATACTATATTATATGTGATTATAATGATAGTGTTATCATAAATAATCAATACTTAATTCTGAATCTAAAACTTAGCCCTTAATAACTAACTCTCCTAACTAAGAATCCATATATGATAATGTGATAAACACAAATCATTTATTATATAATGTTATATTTACATTTGTGTAGAAAACATAAGTAAGATTATATACAAATAAGAAAGAACGAAAAGAAACTAATGTGTATTCTTGACAATGGGAGATCTATGAATCGAGCAATTTGGGTAATGGAAATAGAAATTTCCATTTTGTTTGACTAGATTTCCATCCTTGTCAAAGCATACTTCGCCAACGCAAACAACTTTGTTGTCATCTTCAGTGTGCTCTTCGTCCATGCGGGTTTCTTCTTCTTCTTCCTCGCTGTCCTCTTGCACTTGAACACCTGAAGATTCTTCATCGATCAAGATGGGATTGGCGTGATTGTCCATTAGAAACTTTTGCAAGTTTCTAAGGATTTTGCCTTGCCGTTCTTGTTCTTTGTCCATTCTGATTTGCACCACTTGAATTTCAGTCATAAGTTGTAGTGCATCCTTCAAGGAATCTTCCATTTTCATCACCCGTGCAAGCGTAGTACGTTGAAATGGTCCGGTTGAAGGAGAAGGGAACAGAAAGATTGAATTTTTGTTTGATTTGGAGGAGGAGGCCATTGTTTTAATTTTTCAGAAGTTAGAATCAGAGAAAGAACATAAGGAATGAACAAAATTTCGAAATAGGAAGAATATATAACCATTTATTTTGAATTTTGGTGGGAAAAAACTTAAAATAATAAAAAAACGTTGTATGTCGACAGGGGTGTAGGGGGGATGTCGACAGGGTACTTGTAGTTTTGCTTATTTGATTTAATTTAGTTTAATTTTAATTATCGTTGTTATATATTTATATTTTATATTTCAGTTATTGAACAAATACCTAATTCTCTTCTTAATTTAGTAAATATAGATTCATTTAAGGGTTTTGTTAAGATATCAGCAATTTGATTCTCGGAATTAATATAATCGAGAGAAATTACTTCTTTACTTATATTATCTCTGAGAAAGTGATGTCTGATATCAATATGTTTAGTTTGAGCATGATGAGTATGATTTTTGGATAAATTTATTGCACTAGTATTATCACAATAAATTGGTGATTTTGAGATATTTAAACCAAAATCTTTTAAAGTTTGTTGCATATATATTACTTGAGAACAAGCCAAAGCAGCAGAAATATACTCTGCTTCAGTTGTTGATAAAGAAACTGTTTTACTTTTTACTAAACCAGGAAACCGGAGAATGCCCCAAAAAGTGACAAGTTCCACTTGTACTTTTTCGGTCTGATTTACAACCAGCATAGTCAGCATCACAGTAAGATATTAATTCAAAAGAATCATTTTTAGGATAAAATAAGCCATAATCAAAGGTGTGTTTAACATATCTTATGATACGTTTTACAGCTTTTAAGTGGGTCTCTTTAGGTTGGGATTGATATCTTGCACAGAGATAAACACTATGCATGATATCAGGTCTACTAGCAGTGATATAGAGTAGTGATCCAATCATTCCTCTATATAATTTTTGATCTACATCTTTCGAGAGATCTTCTTTACTTAGGTACTCATTGGTTGCCATGGAAGTGGGTTTTCCACTTGCAGTAGTCAAACAAAATTTACTAACTAGGTCTTTAACATATTTTTCTTGACTAATAAAGATACCATTTTCTAATTGTTTTATTTGCAACCCTAGAAAGAAGTTTAATTCGCCCATATGACTCATCTCAAACTCTTTTGTCATTATTTTGGAAAATTCTTTTTTCATTTCAAAATTAGTTAATCCGAAAATGATATCATCTACGTAAACTTGTACTAGTTGAATATCATTCTTATTTCTTTTAATAAAAAGAGTATTATCTACTTTACCAATTTCAAAGTTTGATTGTAATAAGTAAGATCTTAGTCTATCATACCAGGCTTTAGGAGCTTGTTTTAGACCATATAGAGCTTTCTTAAGTTTGTAAACACGATTTGGTAATTTTTCATCTTCAAAAAGTGGTGGTTGTTCAACATATACTTTCTCTTTTACAAATCCATTTAAAAGGCACTTTTAACATCCATTTGAAATAATTTGAAATTATTATGATTTGCGAAAGCAAGTAGAATCCTAATGGCTTCTAATCTTGCTACGGGAGAAAAGGTTTCATCACAATCTATTCCTTCTTCTTGATAATAACCTTGAGCGACTAACCGGGCTTTATTTCTAACGACTTCACCTTGTTCATTCATTTTATTTTTATAAACCCATTTAGTCCCAATTATAGTTTTATTTTCAGGTCTAGGAACAAGTTCCCAAACATCATTTCTAGTGAATTGATTTAGTTCTTCTTGCATAGCCAAAATCCATGAATCATAAGTTGATGCTTCTTTTGGATTTTTGGGTTCAATAGTCGATATAAAGGCTACATTGCTCATTTTACTTAGTTGATTTCTAGTTGTAACAACAGATTGCATATGTCCTAGTATATTTTCTATAGGATGATCTTTTAAAAGTTTAATCTTTTTATTAGGATGATTAATTTCATTATTAGTTTCAGTTGACTCCTGATTTTGAGTAATTAAGTCCTCTTCATCATTTGTATCTTCAAAATTTTTGAGATTTTCATCGAATGGAACATGCATTGTTTCTTCGATGGTGTTAGTTCTTAAATTAAACACTCTGTATGCTTTACTTCTATTAGAATATCCGATAAAGATACCTTTGTCGGATTTAGGATCAAATTTATCTAAGTTATCTTTTGTATTTAAAATAAAACATTTACTTCCAAAAATTCTAAAATAAGATACCTTAGGTTTCTTTCCGTGAAAAAGTTCATAAGATGTCTTATCAGTTAAAGGTCTAATTAAAATTCTATTTAAAATATAACAGGCGGTAGCAACTGCTTCTGCCCAAAAATGTTTTGGTAATTTACTATCTGAAAGCATAGTTCTTGCACACTCTTGAATCGTCCTATTTTTACGTTCTACTACTCCGTTTTGTTGTGGAGTTCTTGGAAATGAAAAATTGTGAGTTATTCTCTTTTCATTGCAGAATTCCTCAAACTTTTCATTTTCAAATTCACCACTATGATTACTACCGATGGTTATAATTTTTACAGAAAGTTGATTTTGAATCCTTTTTGTAAAGTTCTTAAAACTTTCAAAAGTAACACTTTTATGTTTCAAAAATATTGTCCATGTAAATCTAGAATAATCAGCTACAATTACAAAAACATATTTACTGTGATTTATTGACTGAATTTGAGATGGACCAAATAAATCAAGATGAAGTAATTTAAGTGGTTTTGAAGTTGAAATCATATCTTTTAATTTAAAAGAACTTTTTCTAAGTTTTCCTAATTGACATGCATCACATAAACTATCTACTTTAAAATTCATTTTAGGGAGACCTCTTACTAGATCATGTTTTGACAGTCTAGATAAGAGTTTGAAATTCAAATGCCCAAATCTCTTATGCCAAATCCAAGGGTCACTTGTATTTGCCAAAAGACACAGGTTATCATTTGAAACTTTCATACTAAGAATATAAATATTCTTTTTCCTAATTCCCTCAAATATTATGGTTGAATTATTATCTTCAATGTGGCACTTATCTTTTTCAAATTTAATTTTATATCCTTTATCGCAAATTGACTAATACTTAGCAGATTATGTTTTAGATTCTTAACTAGCAGAAAATTAGTAATAATAGGAGTTTCAGAGTTACCGACATTGCCGAAGCCAATCACATATCCTTTTGAGTTGTCTCCAAAGTTAACCAGTCCTCCGTCTTTGTATATTATATCATTCAGCATATCCAGATTACCAGTCATGTGTCTAGGACATCCACTATCGAGTATCCATTTATTCTTTTTGATCTGCACAATTTTTCTATTATGGGTTGATTCCTCAACACCCATAAAACATGTTTCCTGCACATCATAAAATTTTTGTAGACAACTTGAATTTGTATATAGATTATATGCAGCCTCATGATGCAATGATGATTTGAATATTTCTAAACTAGTATTAACAAGTATTTCAAACATAGCCATTTTAAAGAAATTTTCAAAATTCATATTATGAAACTTTGAAAACCTAGCTCCGATACCAAATGTGAGAAATGCAGATTACGGATCTTAAGGCTAGAATTAACACTAGAGGGGGGGTGAATAGTGTTTTAAGGAATTACTAATTCTTTTTGAGTTTATATTAATTTGAAAACAAATGTATGCAATATTCAGACACAGATATGATCACAGAATCAAACACAGATGCAAATATAAAGTAAAAGCAATAAAGGAAAGAACACACCGGATTTTATACTGGTTCGGAGTTACCCTACATCCAGTCCCGCAACACAAGTACAAATTTCCTTTCAAAATCAATTCTTACAATTACACCCTCGATTTCAAGGTCATGAGGTACACCACTGCAGATTCACAATCCTCTAGGTAGAGATACTTGATTTTACGGGCAACAAGTTCACCCAATTGATTTCCTAGGCTACAATCACACCGTTTCTCACTAGATTGATTTTCCAGACTACAATCACACCTTTTCTCGCTCGATTGATTACAAAGAATCCTATAACTCTGAATAGCACTGGGATCTTGTTGAGATAGTGATAGAGAATCAAACCAGAGATGATCTAGTTAGATTCAATGGAGATTTCGGCAGAGTAATAGTAAAAATGTATATAAAGAAATGTGGAAGAAGAAGAGAAGTGAAATCAGAAAATTATGAATATAAATTCTTTAAAAACATCCCCTATTTATAGTAGAACATCAGCCATGTCCATTCGTAAAAGGTTATGACGAATAGACACTTATTTTGAAATTCAAACTTTTGAAGTTAACTGACACCATGTCGACAAGGGTCCCTAAGGGTTGTCGACATGCCTAAGGAATTTTTGATAATTTGTTTTGTTAGGAAATTAATTCCTTGGTTTCGATGATCACAACTATGCAATGGAAAACAAATATACATATACAGGAAGTTGATATAGAAACATCACCAAAAAGACAAGAACAAGACTCAAAAGAAGTATCAAGAGGCTAAAAGTCGAGAGAATCGGATAAGAAGTGATACATACACAAGAAAAGCAACATGCACCAATCCAGACGTCTGAGTGCACGGACCAGACGTCTGGTTAAGTTCTCTGGTTCACAAACTCAGAAGAAACCAGACGTCTGATTCTGAACTCAGACGTCTGCCATACATCCAGACATAAAACAGAAGTAAAGACCAGACATCTGGATTATAAACTCAAACGTCTGAAATGCTACCAGACACAAAAAAAATATGAAGGTCAGACGTCTGAGGTCACTTTCCAGACGTCTGAAAATGGGCTCGACTGTGTAATTTCAAACTCCAACTGTCACATCTGAAGAGACACATCCACTACTCTTCACTGCAACTCTTCATCACCAACAGGAGCAACTATACAACGATTGTTAATGAAGGCAACTACACATAGAGACTCTTCATCACTATAAATAGCATCGGGAATTCAAGAGAAGATCTCACCTTACTTACTTACGCTCTTATCTCTTGTACTCTGATTTATTCCTGATCTATAAGCAATCAACTACCTGTATTTAACTCTTCCATATATACAGAACTCCTCATTTAGATATTCTCTAGTTAGATATATATTGGAAGCATTTTTGTACTCAATAGTCAACATCCGTGTTATAGAACACGTTCTTGACAAAGAAACTCTGCTATTGTAAACCTGTTCCTCCGGGTCAAGCGAGGGTTAGTTGAAAGGAAATTCCAAAGAGGAGCTTCGGGATTGGACGTAGGACGGGAGGTCCGAACCAGTATAAAATACCGGTGTGATTATTTTCATTTACTTTGCTACTATCGTTTATAGAGTTATATTATATAGTTAGCTGTTTATACTTGCACATAACCTATACGATCCACTCATATAGACTTGCAATTGGTATCAGAGCAAGGTTCGTTTAAAAGAACAGTAACACGTTTTTTAAATCATTCTAATATGGCAAGTATTTTTCAAGAAGGACAATCCATAGCACGACCCCCACTTTTTAATGGCTCTAATTATTCATATTGGTCAACACGTATGAGAATTTTTATGGAAGCTAATGGTTTAGAAATTTGGTCAGCCACTCAAGATAAATATGAAGCTCCAACTACTGCTATGAACACATGGACCGATGCACAAAAGACCTTAGCATCAAATAATGCTAAAGCTATGAATGTTTTGTTTTGCTCACTTGACAAAAATGAATTTTCACGTGTCATGTTATGTACAACTGCATTTGATATTTGGCGTACCATACAAATTACACATAAAGGTACAACAAAGGTCAAACAAACTAAAATTGCAATCTTACAAAACCAATTTTCATCATTTAAAATGAAACAAAATGAAACTATAGTAGACATGTATTCTAGATTTCAAACTATTCAACATGATCTGATGGCATTAGGAGTTAAGTTTACTGATTTTGATTTAGTTTCTCGAATACTCAACTCTTTAACACCTGATTGGGAAAGAAAGGTATTAGCTATTGAAGAACCTAACGATCTTTCTACTCTCAAAGTTGAAGAGTTGATAGGAAATTTGATGTCCTATGAAGCTAATTTTCAGGCACGTAAAGAATTAAATTCGGAGAAGAAGAACATAGCATTTCCATCAATAAAGAATGATGACTCAGATTTAGATGAAGATGAGATAGTATTTATTGCCAAAAACTATAATAGATTCAAGAAATTTAGAAAAATGACCAAGTTTCAAAAAGAAGGAAAGACCAACTCAACAAATCTATCTCAAATTAAGTGTTATGAATGTGATCAATACAGACACATGAAAAAGGATTGCCCAAAGCTTAACAATGATAAAAAGAAGAGCAGATCTGAAAAATTCAAAAAGAAGAAAGCCTTCAAAGTAACATGGGATGACACTAATTCTTCATCTTCAGAAAGTGAAAGCGATAGTGACGGAGAGCAAGCTAATGTATGCTTCATGGCACAAAAAGATGAGGTATGTCCGGAACTTAGCTATGAAGAATTACTTGAACTTAGCATAGAATTAGATGATAAATTTAGACAAATTAAAAAAATTGAATAAAGAATATATAGTAAAAGTAAATAGATTAGAACTTGAAGTAGAAATGTTGAAAGATGAAAAAACTATTTTAGAAGAAGAACTTGAAATATCTCAAGAAAAATTAAGAAATAATGTGATAGAAAGTGAGAACATTACTCTAGTAAAAGAAAATGTTGATCTTAAAAATAGCATTGAATTATTGAAAACAGAAAATAGAGAATTAAAAGAAAAATTAGATAAAATTACCAATAATGTATCAAAATTCAACAAAGGAAAACAAGATTTGGAAAACCTTATCAAAACATCAAAACCATCAGGTAATAGAAATGGGATAGGTTTAAAAAAATGTTCTAAACAAAAAGAAAATAATCCAAAAAATTTCAGTTATATAAAAACTAGAAGTTTATTAAATGTGAAAATTTGGGTTCCTAAAACAAATAATAATTTGATTAAACAAAAGCATATCAGTAATTAATTAGAAAATGTAGTTTATAGTAAAAATTATATTTATAAAGGTACCAAACCATCTTGGGTATGGCTACCTTCCTCTAACAATTAGGACCCTAATCAAATATATGGGTACCAATTAAAATATTTTTTATCTTGTAGGTACCCAAAATAAAAAATAAGGAGAAATGGATACTAGATAGCGGTTGCTCCAAACATATGACTGGAAATTCAAAAATGTTATCAAATATAACATACATCGATGGTGGAACGGTAACATTAATTTTGAGACAATTCAAAGGGATTTGTCATAGGCATTGGAGAAGTCATCAACTCTGATATATCTAACTCTCCTATTATTACAAATGTTTTACTAGTAGAAAATTTAAAACACAACTTGTTAAGCATTAGTCAATTATGTGATAAAGGTTTTCAAATAAATTTTGAAAAAGATAGATGTAATATTTTAGATAATAACAAACAACTCATTTTTGAAGGTTTTAGAAACAAAAATATTTATGTATTAAACATGAATATTAATAAAGATTCAAACTTATGTTTAACTGCCAAACATGATGATCCATGGTTATGGCATAAACGATTTTGTCATATTAATTTTAAGAATATTAATAAGTTAGCTAAATATGAGTTAGTAAGAGGGTTACCTAAAATAAGTTACAAAGTAGAAAATTTATGCGACGATTGTCAAATTGGTAAACTAAAGAAAAGCTCGTTTAAATCTAAAAATAATATTTCTACAAAACAACCATTAGAATTATTACATTTAGATTTAATTTGTCCAACACAAATAAGATCTATTAATCATAACCAATATGTTTTTGTAATAGTCGATGATTTTTCAAGATATACATGGACTTTATTTCTAAAACATAAAAGCGATACTTTTGGTATGTTTAAAATATTTGCAAAACGGATTAAAACTCAAATGAATTTGAAAATTGAAAATATTAGAAGTGATCATGGAGGAGAATTCGAAAATGATCTTTTTTTTTCAAATTTTTGCAATAAAAAAGGAATAACTCATAATTTTTCTTTTCCTCATACACCCCAACAAAATGGTGTCGTAGAAAGAAAAAATCGTACATTACAAGAATGCGCACAAACATTATTAAATAGTAGCGGATTACCAAAACACTTTTGGGCCGAAGCTATTGCTACATCTTGTTATGTATTGAATCGAGTAACTATTCGCCCAATGACTAAACAAACTTGTTTTGAAATAATTTTTGGTAAAAAACCTAAAGTATCATACTTTAAAACTTTTGGCTCAAAATGTTTTATATTAAATACAAAAGATAAATTAGGAAAATTTGATCCAAAAGTCGATGAAGGTATCTTTGTTGGGTATTCAGATCGTAGCAAGACATATAGAATTTTTAATAAAAATAATAATACTATAGAAGAGAGTTTACATGTCTCATTCGACGAAAATCCTTTCAAACAACAGACTAATGATGAAGAACAAATTATTCCACCAACAAATTCAACAAATTCTAGTAATAATGAAGCCAATATACAAAATAACACTATTTTATCATCTCCTAGGATTCTTAAGAATCATCCAATAGATAATATTATTGGAGATCTTAATTCAAGAGTTACTAGAAATCAACTCAATCAAATAAGTCATATAGCATTTGTATCAAACTTTGAACCAAAGAATTATAAAGAAGCCTCAAATGATAATTTTTGGATAATAGCTATGCAAGAAGAATTACATCAATTTGAACGTAATAACGTATGGGAATTAGTACCAAGACCTGAAGATCAATCAGTAATAGGAACATAATGGGTATTTAAAAACAAGGCGGATGAAAATGGAAATATTGTTAGAAATAAAGCACGACTAGTTGCTCAGGGCTACAATCAAGAAGAAGGCATAGATTACGATGAAACTTTTGCACCGGTAGCAAGATTAGAAGCCATTCGTACTTTACTCTCTTTTGCAACTCATAATAATTTTAAATTATTTCAAATGGATGTCAAAAGTGCCTTTTTGAATGGTTTTATCAAAGAAAATGTATACATTGAACAACCACCACTTTTTGTTCATGAAAATTATCCCGATCATGTTTTTAAATTACATAAAGCACTATATGGATTAAAACAAGCACCTCGTGCATGGTACGAACGTCTTAAAAATCACCTAGTAACATCTGGTTTTCATATAGGAAAAATAGATACAACTTTATTTATTAAAAGAGAAAATGATGATATTTTAGTTGTACAAATTTATGTTGATGATATCATCTTTGGTTCAACCAACGAAAAACTATGTAATGATTTTTCAAATATTATGACAAATGAATTTGAAATGTCACACATGGGAGAATTAAATTTCTTCTTAGGATTACAAATAAAACAATTAGAAAATGAAATTTTTATTCACCAAGAAAAATATTGTAACGATTTATTACATCGATTTAAAATGGATAAAACTTCAAGCAAACCAACACCAATGAGTACCACTATTCACTTAGAAAAAGATGAAAATGGAAAAGATTTTGATGAAAAGTTATATCGAAGTATGATTGGTTCTTTACTATATTTAACGGCTAGTCGACCAGATATTATGATGAGTGTATGTCTTTGTGCTCGATTTCAAGCTAAACCAAAAGAATCTCATCTACGATCTGTTAAGCGCATTTTACGTTATTTATCTAGTACTAAAGATTATGGTTTGTTTTATCCTAAAGGATCACCTTTCGAACTTGTCTCATATAGCGATGCGGATTTTGGTGGTTGTAGAACAGACCGTAAGAGTACTAGTGGAACATGTCATTTTATCGGACAATCTTTAGTTTCGTGGTTTAGTAAAAAGCAAAATTGTGTTTCTTTATCTACTTGTGAAGCTGAATACATTTCCGCAGCTCTAGCATGTGCGCAAGTAATATACATGCAACAAACACTAATGGATTTTGGTAAAATTATAAAAAAATCTCCAATATATTGTGATAACACAAGTGCTATAAATTTGTCAAAAAATCCTTTAAATCACTCACGAACCAAACATATAGATATACGACATCATTTTTTATGAGACCATGTTGAAAAAGGAACTATATCTTTAGAATACGTAAGTACCGAAAATCAAGTAGCCGACATATTTACAAAACCATTAAACGAACAAACTTTCATAAAACTCAGATGAAGTTTAGGAATTTGTTCACTTCAAGATCTTAACTAAAATTGAATTAAAAACTAAATTTAGTTCACCTCTTCATTACCTCAAATTAATGAATTTCTGAACCATTAAAATTTTAGAAAATTAGTTTTCCTATAAATAACCCTTTCATCATATATAAATACACATGGTTATATCACAAATATATACAAAGTATCAAATTCTTATAATTTAGAAAAATAATGTCTTCTGGAAGTTACTATATATCTATCTCTGTCTCCACACCATCGACGGACAGCGCAGTAGACACACCACAACGCCTTCCGACACCTACACCGAAGCAAGAACCAACAAACAGGTGGTCCTCGTATCATACGGGTTTTACTCCAGAGAATAAGAAAACTAAAAGATCCTTGTTTATTTATCCTAATACAAAGGAGAAAATTGATGAAATCATCATTACCAAAAATAATAGATGGATCTTCAACGAGAACTTTACTTTGAACAGAAAGTTACGGCACGAAGGCTAAGTTTTCTAGAACAAGTGGCGATGAAGTTTTGCTCGTCCCGAAAGAAAGATGTACTTGAACCACTACCAAAACCTTGTAGTTCATTAGATCCATCTTCTTCGTATCGCACTCCTTCAGATCCTTCTCCAAGACGATATTCTGGCTCCCCATGGACCCACGAACGTAGGAATATATGGTCTCCACTTAAACCATAGAAGGATAACAACTCAGGAAATCCGAAAACACCGTCGCCTTCTAAATAAATAAAATCAAAATTAATTATTGTATGTATTTTGTATGATGTTATATATTTTCCAATAATAAAGATTTTTACTCTCAACATTTGATAAATAAATATAACCATCAATTTTATACTATTTTTTAACAAAATTTCTCCTCTCAGACGTCTGACTATGATCTTCAGACGTCTGATTCACTGATATATGTCACAAATTTGAGCAACGTGCATATGTCAGACGTCTGATATACCCCTCAGACATCTGGAATGAAGCTCTGCCTTCTCCATAAATACATTCAGAATAATTCAGACGTCTGAACTAATTTCCAAACGTCTGACTTACTTATCTGTTTCACAAATAAACCAAAAACAGACGTTTGTGTTATGATCCAAACATCTGATTAATCTCTCTGCCTCCACATTCTTCAAACTTTTCAAATCAGACGTCTGATTCATATCAACCAGACGTCTGTTTGAGTGTTCATTATAAATTTTAGGGCAAACCAGACGTCTGCCTTCAACTTCAGATGTCTGGAATTCAATCGGTCTTTATTATAACCCCAAAAGAACGTTATTTTTTTTACTTTTCAAATTCAAATCAAATTTCCTCTCTGCCGATTTGCATTTAAACTTCAAATTCCGCTTTAATTCACGTCGATATCAGAATGCCTCCTCGTACAAAGAACATCAAAGCTCCAAAACGAAAACAAGATCAAACTACGTCATCTTCAAATCCTCAAGTCTGTTCCGATGAGCAAATCGAACGTTGGATGAATAAAGCTCCTCATTCTATAAAGAGGTATGAAGAAATTAAAAAGAAGAAAATTCACACATGACCCTTTTATAATCTCTTAAAATTTCCTATGCACGATTTGGATGAATTGTGTGAAAGTGCTGGTGTAACAACCCTAGACTTTGCATATACTTTAATTTTGACCTTATTTTTATTTTAAATTATTTTAAACTTGTTCTATTTCAAACATTTCATTTTAAATAAATGTTGATTTTTAAGTGATTTATAGTTCAAACTAGTATAAATTGGTTAGTTTACTGAAAAGTGAATTTCTGTTCAAACAGTTCAATCTTTGGCTTTTAAATTTAAAATTTAAATTATATAAAATCTTAAAATTTATCTTTTATTATGAAAGTAAATATAATTTCAAGAATACTGCTTTTCGTTTCGTTGAAATCTGATTTATAATGTGAAAGTTATGCCCTTTTGAATATTGTGTGTAATTTGCTGTATTTAACAAAATTGTTTATTTTAAATTATATAAATAATCTTTTATTTGGTCATGCAATGTTATAATATGGGTAAAATAACATGTTACGTATATATTTTAGTTTTAAAACATTTTAAAAGTGTAATTGACATTTTCCAATGTCAGTTGTATTATGTTTATAATTTCTAATTTCCAGTTTCATTTAATAAAAGAAATTCTTTATTTATTTTCTATTTTCTTCAAATCTTATTTATTTTCATTTTCACTTCATTTTGTTCAACATTTATTTTATTTACTTGACTTTTATTTGTTTAAAAGTATTGTTATAATTTTTAAATGTTTATGGTACATTGTTTATATTTTAAATGCTAGTTCCAATATATTAGCTATTTTCTTAATTATTTTCTATTTTTTTTTCTTTTTCTTAAATTATTTACTTATTTTCTTTTTCACTTTATTTTAAATTTAAATTCATTTCAATATTTTATTTTATAACATTTTAAAAGTTTTAAAAGTGAAGTTACAACTTTCCAAAGTTAAGTGTATCTTGTTTATATTTTAAATGCTTGTTTCAATATATTAGCTATTTTCTCATTTTATTTTCTATTTTTCTTAAATTATTTATTTATTTTCTTTTTCATTTTATTTTGTTCAGAATTTTATTTTTATTTACTGAAATTTATTTGCTTTATTTTGATATAAAGAAATAGAAATACAAAGAGTCAAAAACCTTTTCATTTTCTGGAGACTTTTCATCTACTTGTCTTTTCATTTTCTTTGCCTTTTCACCTCATTGCTTTTGGCCGTTCATTTTTTTTGCATAGCTGTGTATTCCCCTTCATTTTTCACGTGAGAAACTTTCTCACATCTCAAAACTCACGGCCAAGAAAGAAAAAATAGCAATGGCTACCTCTCCTTCCTTTTCTTCTTCATTTTCTCTTTGATTTTGCCTTGCTTCTCTCTAGTTTTGCTTGGCCACAACCACCACCATCTCCACCAACCACCACCATCATGTCCTCCTCATTATCCACAGCCTACAACCATCCCTCTCCTCTGTCCATAACAGGCCATGACCATCCCATGGAGAAAACACCACAAAAACATCTCAAAAACCTTGCAAACTATGCATAGCCGACCTAAACTTCACCACCACCTTCATATCTTGCCTTGGCCACCTCCCCATGCTCCACCACCACCTTGATATGACCATTTACCCTCAGCCTTACCTCTGTCCTGATCTGAAACATGTATGGCCGAACCCAAAAATGACATAGGTTGAGCCTATGTTGACCAAAACTCCACTTTGTGCCTTGTTCATTTGTATTCCTCACTTTGTAACCCCAAAACCCTTCCTCTTCTCAAGCCTAGCCATGTATTTTCAGTTCCAAATCTGATCTATTTCCACATGAAAACATGTTGTGACTGAGCCATATACATGTATGGTTGAGCACAAGTTGAGGCAAAGTCAAGCAAATTGTTTAAAAGCTAGGTGATGTACTTGTCTAGCCTAGTTTCTATTTGTTTCAATCTAACTTTGGTATTGAAATTTTATTTATATATGACTTTGTTTTGTTGTTGTATACAAGATTTATATCTTGGTTCTCTCCACTCAAATCAAAGGTCGTGCCATATCGTGCTTTCTGGAATTCGTTGTGTCATTTGATTTGCAAACTTCAACTTAAAAAGGTGAGTTATTCTCACCAGACAATATGTACCTATATAACTAGTAAATTGACACCCTGTGAATCTGTAGAAATATATTATCATGTTATATATGCTTATATTATTATCATATGATGTTCACACCTGTTATTACACCTGTTATATCATATGTTACTGTTATTTAATGTTATTCTGTTATTTATATCTGTTATCACCATTGCAAGTTCCCTGTAGATTAGAATCACTATGGGTTGAAATGATACATACCCGAACGGACTTTAGAATAGGGAAAAATCGTTATGGGCTGAAATGATAGGCCTGAACGATTTTTATTTAAATTATTTTAACATGGGATTGCGGGTTTGAAATGATAGAACCCGGATTTTTCTTTTTTAACTGCGGATTGAAATGATACATATCCGTATCACTTGACCTAAGTTAGAAAATTATATATAGGCCCGTGGTTATTTTATAAAGTGTTTTGGATATTTTTAAGTATTTTAAAAATTATAAATTTATGAGATTTGATTTAAATAGATTTTGAAATGTTTTAAAATAAAGAAATTATGATTTTTCTATGTGTTAAAAATGTAATTAATGAATGGTTTAACCGGATTTTTGGAATATAACTTAAGTTGGAAATTTGTAATTTTGGTTAAAAGTGATATTTAGGTTATATAAATAAAATGGATATTAAATTTTATTTGGAAATGGTAAATATGATAATTTGATTAAATTTGAATTTAAGTGATTTATTAAAGTATTATTGATTTTTCTATGAATTTAAGTGGTTAAATAAATGAATGTTTAAAAGTGATCTTTTAAAATATAACTTGACTTGGAAATGTGAAATTTGGTTTTAATTAAAGGTTTAAGTTAATTAAATAAAATTGGAAATTTAGTTAAATTTGTGAAATGGTAATTTAAATTTGAAGTGTTAAGTTTATTTGTTGAAATGTGAAGAATTGGAAACTTTTACACTTAAACTTATTAAGTAAATTGTTGAAAATTGGATTTTATTATAAGAAATTTATTGTGAAAGAAACGTGTAAAGTTCTAATTAATGAAAGAAATATGTAAAGTTTTAATTTATGAAAGAGACATGTAAAGTTTTAATTTATGGAAGAATATGTAAAGTTTTTAATTTATGAAAGAAACATGTAAAGTCTTAATTAATGAAAGAAACATGTAAGTCTTAATCAGTGTAATATTGAATAAAATAATAAATGCCCTTTTTTGTATTAAAACGTAAATTAAAATGTACATTTGATAATGTAAGTTTAATTAGTGTAATATTGATTAAATGATAAATGCTCTTTACTGTAATAGAAATGTAAGTTAAAAAGTACATTTAATATGTAAGTTTTAATTTATGTAAATGACACATTTTAATGACTAAAATAATAAAGTTTCTTTATTGTAATGATAATGTAAGTTAATAAGGTACTCTTAACTTAACATAAGAATTTCAGCATTAAATTGGATATTACAGTAACAAAGTTTATTTAACTATAAGGCTATGATAAAATGACCATGTTAAAAATTTGTAAGTATATAAATACTTTGATTATATAAAATGTTAAATTGGAAAGTATTACATTCCAAAAATGCTATGATTACTTAAGGTTACATTACCAAAATGCTATGATAATTTAAAGGAAGATTTCAAGTTTAATAAATTAAAGGAAATATTCAGTGATTTTGAAATTTGGGTTTTATTGAAATGATATATTATTGAATTGGTTTTGAAATGGAAATGATATATTTTTGAATTGGTTTTGAATAGATATGTTTTGGGTTTGAAAGTATGTATTAGTTTGAAATAAATGATATGATTTTGAAATGGTTTAAAGGATGTATTTTGATTTGAAACATAAACTATTTTAAAAGTTATAACCACGGGTTATAATAACGATTGGTTGGCAAAGAGACCGGGATCGGATATGGACATACTCTCTGTCGATACCGAAAACCACTTTGACAACCGTGTACGTGGTGGAGATTCCAGAATGAAGTAGGATGGTGGCGACGTTCTTAAGGTATGTTACGTAGACCCAACTCCCGTGAGTTGGCATAAGGTGGCTAAAACAGGAGCGATCTCGGACCAGTGAGGTAGCACCTCTTCTCGGACACATTTCTTCGATATTATACTCTTACTTGTAATTGATTAGATGGCCATCCTCCGATTTGGGAATGTTGTTCGAGGTGGAACGGTAGTGGCTGCTATGCGTATCCATCAGTCCGTGTGCGTAATTGGTATATCTACCCTGGCATTGCCTAGTTGTGCCGTGTCACCTACCATATCGAGCTTTACTAAGATTATGATTTTAAGATCCGACCGCGTTAAGGTTCTCCATCCCCTTAACGCTATTTTCCGATATGATTATACTTTACTTATTTAGACACTATTATAATAGCGAATATTACTACATAGTAGATATTTTAACGGATCCTTAGAGGATGGGCAGTCCCAAGCATCTTCTAAGTTACTTGTACCTTTATTACAGTTCACTTGAGTTGGTTTACATTATATAAGTATATATTGTCCTGACTCGAGTGTTTTGTGTTTTGCTTTACGCTCGGGTCAGCCTGAGTTATTCACAGATTTGGATTTCCACTCTCTTGAAGATTTGAATCGCTGGAGATTATCTGCTTGTCATGTCCTATCTATTTCAGTTCCGTTGTTCTACTCAGCTTGTACTTGGTTATTTTATTGAGACTTTTGTTGTACTCTATTTCTTCTGTTGTATCTTATGTAACTCTGATATATTTATATAGTAGCTTCATGAACTACTATTTCTTTTACTTCCGCTGCATTATTTTACTCTGTGTCTGTGATCTGTGATTATATTTATTTACTGTATATTCTGAGATTTGCCAAATTTTATTTACAACGCGGTATTTTGAGCAATTCAACTCCGGCATGAGTGTCTACCTATACACTTATAATGGATGCGAATGGTTGAAAATATCGGGTCGTTACAGTTGGTATCAGAGCTTTGGCTTTGAGGCAAAACTCAGCATATGGAGTAGATTTATTTACAGAATCACTTTCGTTCGAGTTTGAATCTCTTCCTTTTGATTCGATTTCCTTTGAATTTTGGAACGTTCCCTACGGTTCCAAAATCCATTCTTGTCCCTCACTATTCATCTTCTTTTGATTCTGGAGTATCCCATGACTCCACTTCGAATGATCTTTATAGTGAATTGGCGGTCTCGCCAATATTCTAATTTTCTTGTAAAGGGGTGAAACTCCTTTACAATAGCATCAATTCACCAAAGATTTTATATCCTTGGTTTAGATGCTAATATCTTTTATTTTTCCAAACTCTATCTCTTGAGATCGAATGTAGATTTATCCCAGAAAAATCCACATCGATCTTATTCTTTAAGTCACGGTTGACCCGGTTAAGGTTGTCCGCGATTTACCTAAGCTTACCCATCTCTCTACTCTATTTAACCATCTTGTCTTTTGTTTCTAAACTATCTCCAAACATTTTGAATTGTACTTGTAAATCTATGTTTTGTTTTATATATGGTGTTGTTTGAGTTGTTGATATTGATTTGGATTTCCGATCGATTCGTCTGATCAACGCTATCGATAGGATTTCTAAAACACTTTGACAAAACAAATTGACACAATATTATTTTAAAATTTGGTTAATGAAATAAATTTGGATATATAATTTTATGGAACTTAATAAATTGATTTAAATTGATAATTTGAAATGATAATACTTGATTTATCATTTATTGTTCTACAAATGAATTTATAAATAGTTGTTTATAAATTTATTTGGGAACTGAAATGAATTTAAAATAAGAAATTTAAAGAATTTAATTTCCGATGGATTTCAAACTTTGTGTTTAAATTTTTTAAAAGGATATTATTTAAAGTATTTTTGAATAAAAATTTATCTCTAAAGGATTTTAAAGTTTAAAAATTTAGTGCTCTTCTCTTTGTCGCTGGAAAATAATTTCGGTGATGACTGCAGCATCATCGACGTTCATTTTCGAGTTTCGAAGTGAAGAGACCGTTCTGTAGTCTTGCTACAGCTTTGTTTTGGAAAATCTAATTGATTTGAATTTCTAAATATGACTGGATTATAATATATATAGATATATGATTTAAATTTGATTTGACATATTATGTATATATAATTACTTATCTCTAAATGGTTTGAAAGGAATCGGAAGTTTAATTCTTAAATTTTATTTTAAAGAATAATTTCAATTATAAAAAGAAAAATTTGAATAAATGATTCAAACTTGATATAATTGAATTGGAAAGTTTTACTTGTATAACACACAATTTCATTTCAATATAACTTACCTAACTTACACAGAAGTTGAATATGCAATTGGATAATATACAGTACATAAATGATTTTATAAATAGAATTTGAGTGGTTATAATAAATGTTATACACTTAAATTTTAGTTATAAAAGATTAACAGAGGTAAATAGTGAAAAAGGAATTTAAAGAGATTTTATTTAAATAACTTAATAATCAAATTGATTTAATATGGAACCTTAAGTCTAACCTAGGAATTTTAATAAAGGTTATTTCCCGAAATGAATATGTTGTATAATAAATAATGTATCTTTGAATAGATAAAATAAAATACATTTGAATTGGACTTTTGGTAATAAAGTTTATTTAACTTGAATTCATAGTTTAATTGATGTCTAAATGAATAAATGTGTAAAGAAATTTGATTGTTATATTTGCTATATAAATGTTTTATTTATGAAATAGATATGTCTTGGAAATTGAATAATTATGATTTAAATAGTTAAAATGTATTTTAACATCACTAAAATTTGATAATTGAAAATTTGGTTTCCAAATGGAATTTTAATTGTAACTTATTAAAGGAATATCTATTTGGGTATTTTAAATAAAGTGTTAGGTTATATGTTAAATTAAGAGCTAACTAAAATAGTGAGCTTTTGACTTAATAAATGAAGTATAGTTTAATTTGGATATTCTATTCATAAAAGTTTGTTTTTAATAAATCATAAGTTAAATGATATCCAAATGAATATTTCTGAAATTAAACTGATTTGAAATACTAATATATCTACTGTAGCATTTTATAAGTGCTGCCATTTGAAAATACAATGTTTTGGAAATTTTATAATTGAATGAACTTAGAAATGCTACAACTTTAAAATGAATATTATTTGACCTTGAATTAAAATGGTTTAAATGAAGATTATTTTTAAAAGGTGTTATGATTTTCTAAGTATTATGTTCTTTTTTTTAGAATAACATTTCCAAAGTGTTATGATTTTAGTATTATGATTTCCAAATGATAAACATCCCTAAATTGTTATGATTTCAAAACATTATTGTTTCAAATTTATTATCTTATTTTTTTTTTTTTTTCAAACTATCTTTTGGTTGTCCTTATTTCTCTTATCTTGTTACAGAATGGGAAGGCTATTGCTTATACCAGTCTGTTTAGAAATCTTTTTTTTTAATCTTTGAAATCTTTGTTACTCATTTTTGGAATCTGAACACTGTTTTCCATCCATGGACCGTCGCTCAAGTGAAAAGGGTGATTCAGACTCTAGAGAATCTTTTTCATGTTTGTGCTCTTGATTTGATCACCTACATCTTGTTAAACTTGCCTATAACAATAGTTATCAGGTGTAATTCCAATATTCTTATCATCTTGTCTTAATTCTACTTCATTCTATCTTTTAGGTGCTTTCCCGTACCTCGTTCCTTTTCGGGGACGAAAAGTTTTGAGTGGGGGAGAGTGTAACAACCCTAGACTTTGCATATACTTTAATTTTGACCTTATTTTTATTTTAAATTATTTTAAACTTGTTCTATTTCAAACATTTCATTTTAAATAAATGTTGATTTTTAAGTGATTTATAGTTCAAACTAGTATAAATTGGTTAGTTTACTGAAAAGTGAATTTCTATTCAAACAGTTCAATCTTTGGCTTTTAAATTTAAAATTTAAATTATATAAAATCTTAAAATTTATCTTTTATTATGAAAGTAAATATAATTTCAAGAATACTGCTTTTCGTTTCGTTGAAATCTGATTTATAATGTGAAAGTTATGCCCTTTTGAATATTGTGTGTAATTTGCTGTATTTAACAAAATTGTTTATTTTAAATTATATAAATAATCTTTTATTTGGTCATGCAATGTTATAATATGGGTAAAATAACATGTTACGTATATATTTTAGTTTTAAAACATTTTAAAAGTGTAATTGACATTTTCCAATGTCAGTTGTATTCTGTTTATAATTTCTAATTTCCAGTTTCATTTAATAAAAGAAATTCTTTATTTATTTTCTATTTTCTTCAAATCTTATTTATTTTCATTTTCACTTCATTTTGTTCAACATTTATTTTATTTACTTGACTTTTATTTGTTTAAAAGTATTGTTATAATTTTTAAATGTTTATGGTACATTGTTTATATTTTAAATGCTAGTTCCAATATATTAGCTATTTTCTTAATTATTTTCTATTTTTTTTCTTTTTCTTAAATTATTTACTTATTTTCTTTTTCACTTTATTTTAAATTTAAATTCATTTCAATATTTTATTTTATAACATTTTAAAAGTTTTAAAAGTGAAGTTACAACTTTCCAAAGTTAAGTGTATCTTGTTTATATTTTAAATGCTTGTTTCAATATATTAGCTATTTTCTCATTTTATTTTCTATTTTTCTTAAATTATTTATTTATTTTCTTTTTCATTTTATTTTGTTCAGCATTTTATTTTTATTTACTGAAATTTATTTGCTTTATTTTGATATAAAGAAATAGAAATACAAAGAGTCAAAAACCTTTTCATTTTCTGGAGACTTTTCATCTACTTGTCTTTTCATTTTCTTTGCCTTTTCACCTCATTGCTTTTGGCCGTTCATTTTTTTTGCATAGCTGTGTATTCCCCTTCATTTTTCACGTGAGAAACTTTCTCACATCTCAAAACTCACGGCCAAGAAAGAAAAAATAGCAATGACTACCTCTCCTTCCTTTTCTTCTTCATTTTCTCTTTGATTTTGCCTTGCTTCTCTCTAGTTTTGCTTGGCCACAACCACCACCATCTCCACCAACCACCACCATCATGTCCTCCTCATTATCCACAGCCTACAACCATCCCTCTCCTCTGTCCATAACAGGCCATGACCATCCCATGGAGAAAACACCACAAAAACATCTCAAAAACCTTGCAAACTATGCATAGCCGACCTAAACTTCACCACCACCTTCATATCTTGCCTTGGCCACCTCCCCATGCTCCACCACCACCTTGATATGACCATTTACCCTCAGCCTTACCTCTGTCCTGATCTGAAACATGTATGGCCGAACCCAAAAATGACATAGGTTGAGCCTATGTTGACCAAAACTCCACTTTGTGCCTTGTTCATTTGTATTCCTCACTTTGTAACCCCAAAACCCTTCCTCTTCTCAAGCCTAGCCATGTATTTTCAGTTCCAAATCTGATCTATTTCCACATGAAAACATGTTGTGACTGAGCCATATACATGTATGGTTGAGCACAAGTTGAGGCAAAGTCAAGCAAATTGTTTAAAAGCTAGGTGATGTACTTGTCTAGCCTAGTTTCTATTTGTTTCAATCTAACTTTGGTATTGAAATTTTATTTATATATGACTTTGTTTTGTTGTTGTATACAAGATTTATATCTTGGTTCTCTCCACTCAAATCAAAGGTCGTGCCATATCGTGCTTTCTGGAATTCGTTGTGTCATTTGATTTGCAAACTTCAACTTAAAAAGGTGAGTTATTCTCACCAGACAATATGTACCTATATAACTAGTAAATTGACACCCTGTGAATCTGTAGAAATATATTATCATGTTATATATGCTTATATTATTATCATATGATGTTCACACCTGTTATTACACCTGTTATATCATATGTTACTGTTATTTAATGTTATTCTGTTATTTATATCTGTTATCACCATTGCAAGTTCCCTGTAGATTAGAATCACTATGGGTTGAAATGATACATACCCGAACGGACTTTAGAATAGGGAAAAATCGTTATGGGCTGAAATGATAGGCCTGAACGATTTTTATTTAAATTATTTTAACATGGGATTGCGGGTTTGAAATGATAGAACCCAGATTTTTCTTTTTTAACTGCGGATTGAAATGATACATATCCGTATCACTTGACCTAAGTTAGAAAATTATATATAGGCCCGTGGTTATTTTATAAAGTGTTTTGGATATTTTTAAGTATTTTAAAAATTATAAATTTATGAGATTTGATTTAAATAGATTTTGAAATGTTTTAAAATAAAGAAATTATGATTTTTCTATGTGTTAAAAATGTAATTAATGAATGGTTTAACCGGATTTTTGGAATATAACTTAAGTTGGAAATTTGTAATTTTGGTTAAAAGTGATATTTAGGTTATATAAATAAAATGGATATTAAATTTTATTTGGAAATGGTAAATATGATAATTTGATTAAATTTGAATTTAAGTGATTTATTAAAGTATTATTGATTTTTCTATGAATTTAAGTGGTTAAATAAATGAATGTTTAAAAGTGATCTTTTAAAATATAACTTGACTTGGAAATGTGAAATTTGGTTTTAATTAAAGGTTTAAGTTAATTAAATAAAATTGGAAATTTAGTTAAATTTGTGAAATGGTAATTTAAATTTGAAGTGTTAAGTTTATTTGTTGAAATGTGAAGAATTGGAAACTTTTACACTTAAACTTATTAAGTAAATTGTTGAAAATTGGATTTTATTATAAGAAATTTATTGTGAAAGAAACGTGTAAAGTTCTAATTAATGAAAGAAATATGTAAAGTTTTAATTTATGAAAGAGACATGTAAAGTTTTAATTTATGGAAGAATATGTAAAGTTTTTAATTTATGAAAGAAACATGTAAAGTCTTAATTAATGAAAGAAACATGTAAGTCTTAATCAGTGTAATATTGAATAAAATAATAAATGCCCTTTTTTGTATTAAAACGTAAATTAAAACGTACATTTGATAATGTAAGTTTAATTAGTGTAATATTGATTAAATGATAAATGCTCTTTACTGTAATAGAAATGTAAGTTAAAAAGTACATTTAATATGTAAGTTTTAATTTATGTAAATGACACATTTTAATGACTAAAATAATAAAGTTTCTTTATTGTAATGATAATGTAAGTTAATAAGGTACTCTTAACTTAACATAAGAATTTCAGCATTAAATTGGATATTACAGTAACAAAGTTTATTTAACTATAAGGCTATGATAAAATGACCATGTTAAAAATTTGTAAGTATATAAATACTTTGATTATATAAAATGTTAAATTGGAAAGTATTACATTCCAAAAATGCTATGATTACTTAAGGTTACATTACCAAAATGCTATGATAATTTAAAGGAAGATTTCAAGTTTAATAAATTAAAGGAAATATTCAGTGATTTTGAAATTTGGGTTTTATTGAAATGATATATTATTGAATTGGTTTTGAAATGGAAATGATATATTTTTGAATTGGTTTTGAATAGATATGTTTTGGGTTTGAAAGTATGTATTAGTTTGAAATAAATGATATGATTTTGAAATGGTTTAAAGGATGTATTTTGATTTGAAACATAAACTATTTTAAAAGTTATAACCACGGGTTATAATAACGATTGGTTGGCAAAGAGACCGGGATCGGATATGGACATACTCTCTGTCGATACCGAAAACCACTTTGACAACCGTGTACGTGGTGGAGATTCCAGAATGAAGTAGGATGGTGGCGACGTTCTTAAGGTATGTTACGTAGACCCAACTCCCGTGAGTTGGCATAAGGTGGCTAAAACAGGAGCGATCTCGGACCAGTGAGGTAGCACCTCTTCTCGGACACATTTCTTCGATATTATACTCTTACTTGTAATTGATTAGATGGCCATCCTCCGATTTGGGAATGTTGTTCGAGGTGGAACGGTAGTGGCTGCTATGCGTATCCATCAGTCCGTGTGCGTAATTGGTATATCTACCCTGGCATTGCCTAGTTGTGCCGTGTCACCTACCATATCGAGCTTTACTAAGATTATGATTTTAAGATCCGACCGCGTTAAGGTTCTCCATCCCCTTAACGCTATTTTCCGATATGATTATACTTTACTTATTTAGACACTATTATAATAGCGAATATTACTACATAGTAGATATTTTAACGGATCCTTAGAGGATGGGCAGTCCCAAGCATCTTCTAAGTTACTTGTACCTTTATTACAGTTCACTTGAGTTGGTTTACATTATATAAGTATATATTGTCCTGACTCGAGTGTTTTGTGTTTTGCTTTACGCTCGGGTCAGCCTGAGTTATTCACAGATTTGGATTTCCACTCTCTTGAAGATTTGAATCGCTGGAGATTATCTGCTTGTCATGTCCTATCTATTTCAGTTCCGTTGTTCTACTCAGCTTGTACTTGGTTATTTTATTGAGACTTTTGTTGTACTCTATTTCTTCTGTTGTATCTTATGTAACTCTGATATATTTATATAGTAGCTTCATGAACTACTATTTCTTTTACTTCCGCTGCATTATTTTACTCTGTGTCTGTGATCTGTGATTATATTTATTTACTGTATATTCTGAGATTTGCCAAATTTTATTTACAACGCGGTATTTTGAGCAATTCAACTCCGGCATGAGTGTCTACCTATACACTTATAATGGATGCGAATGGTTGAAAATATCGGGTCATTACAGCTGGTGTAGATACCCTAATTTTATTTCAATCCAATGATATTCAAATAGATCAACTAGCTATCTTCTTATTCTACGCCAATCTAGATAGCACTACAGTGTGGAATACAGAGGACGAAGATAATTGGTTATGGTCGAGCATTTATGGAAACACGATTAAGTTAACTCCGGGAATAGTAGGAAGAACTTTGGGATGCTCCGACACCGGCGAAGACCTACACAACATTCCGGATATGCGATTTAAGCCCCGGAATAGTATTACCCATCAAATATGGGAGGACGAAATGCCAAAATTTGCCTCAAAATATTTGCGTCCGAAAGCTCGGCTCTTAACAAGGATGATAATCAATACAATTGTTCCGCGAATGGGGATTCACGAGCAAATAACAGAATTGGAACACAAAGCGCTTTATGCTCTCTTTAGCGGGACTCGAATTAATTGGGTAAAATTCATATTCGATGAACTAAAACAATTTTGGAATCGATCGAGGCCATCAATCATCTACCCTACCTACATTATAAGGCTACTTCGTGCGCATAATATTCCATCTTATTTATCCACTTTTGAAGAAATTTCGACGAAGTATGCCTCCACCAAATTCTTCTCTTTGATGCACTTACCTGAAATTCCACCGGAACATATGTCTTTTGAAGATTGGACACACAATCGCCACTCTCGAAGAGTTGAGCCTCCTCCTCAACAAAACATTGATCCATCTCAAGAGGCAGAACAACATAGAGAAATCACTCCTCCTCCTCCTGCTCCATTTGACTATCCAGGACAAGAAGACGTTATAGAGACTCGACTAGAAACAGATCCTAATGAAAGTATTCGAGATCTTACACTCAGAAATCAACATATATTATCCCAAAATCAAAAGCACTTGGCTAGGCGAATCGATAAATTTGAAACTTCATTTGCTACACGAATAGCCACAGTCGAAGACTCTCTCTCCACTGTCCTATCAGTTCTAAAAGAGGTTCTACAGCGAGTTCGTGGTCCTTCACCACCTTCTGAGGATTGGCCTACTCCTGTACCCTCTCCTCCTACAAAACACTCTAAATTATTTGACGATGATCCTTCCAACGAAGCTTTGACATCTCCTTCTAAGCCAAGCACTTCTGACAAACCAAAGGAAGATGATCCAAAACAAGCTTCTCCTAAGGAACTCTAGAATTTAGGTTTTTATTTTCGTTTTTATTCATATCTATGGATGTAACTCTTTCTTATTATTAATGAAAATTTCTTTTTGGCTTGAACTTTTACATATTCTTTTTGATAATGTCAAAGGGGGAGAAATATATATAATCTTAACAACAAAACTAAGCACATATTCAGGGGGAGATTTAAAATATATATATAAGTACATTGAATAGTTGTCATCATCAAAAAGGGGGAGATTGTTAGGAAATTAATTCCTTGGTTTCGATGACACAACTATGCAATGGAAAACAAATATACATATACAGGAAGTTGATATAGAAACATCACCAAAAAGACAAGAACAAGACTCAAAAGAAGTATCAAGAGGCTACAAGTCGAGAGAATCAGATAAGAAGTGATACAGACACAAGAAAAGCAACATGCACCAATCCAGACGTCTGAGTGCACAGACCAGACATCTGGTTAAGTTCTCTGGTTCACAAACTCAGAAGAAACCAGACGTCTGATTCTGAACTCAGACGTCTGCCATACATCCAGACATAAAACAGAAGTAAAGACCAGACGTCTGGATTATAAACTCAGACGTTTGAAATGCTACCAGACACAAAAAAAATATGAAGGTCAGACGTCTGAGGTCACTTTCCAGACGTCTGAAAATGGGCTCGACTGTGTAATTTCAAACTCCAACTGTCACATCCGAAGAGACACATCCACTCCTCTTCACTGCAACTCTTCATCACCAACAGGAGCAACTATACAACGATTGTTAATGAAGGCAACTACGCATAGAGACTCTTCATCACCATAAATAGGATCAGGAATTCAAGAGAAGATCTCACCTTACTTACTTACGCTCTTATCTCTTGTACTCTGATTTGTTCCTGATCTATAAGCAATCAACTACCTGTATTTAACTCTTCCATATATACAGAACTCCTCATTCAGATATTCTCTAGATAGATATATATTGGAAGCATTTTTGTACTCAATAGTCAACATCTGTCTTATAGAACACATTCTTGACAAAGAAACTCTACTGTTGAAAACCTGTTCCTCCGGGTCAAGCGAGGGTTAGTTGAAAGGAAATTCCGAAGAGGAGCTTCGGGACTGGACGTAGGACGGAAGGTCCGAACCAGTATAAAATACCGGTGTGATTATTTTCATTTACTTTGCTACTATCGTTTATAGAGTTATATTATATAGTTAGTTGTTTATACTTGCACATAAATTATACGATCCACTCATATAGACTTTCATGTTTTTCTTTGAAAATAACTTTTATCTTGTATTAACACTATTTTAAACTTTATAAATATACTTTACTATAGTTAAAATACATAAATAAGTATAGAGATAATATTTTGATATATATAAAATTTTACTATAATTTCATATTTAAATCTAAGTATAAATATTAAAAGTTAAATATATAATAGTTAAAAGATAGTTTAAAATTAAGGATAATTTGATATTGAAAATAAATATTATTTTGAGGCTAAAAGTATTTAAAACCAGGATAGATGTTTTTGATTTAAAAAGGAAGATTCTGAATTCATTTTGAAAACAAGATATAATTTTGTAAAATATTTGAATAAAAGTTAGTGGATACAAAACAATGTTCCACTAGATTTTTCGTAGGTTCCATCCTACTTAGGGTTCCATCCCTTTAACAAGCTCGAAGTGGATTCCATTCCACGAATAAAATGGATTTTAAGATGTCAGTGCTTTTCTAGGAGTTTTAACATAATTCTAGACTCGATACTTGTCTTGTACTATTGAAATCTTGAACTCTTGATATCTTGATACTCAAGAGTCTTGAATCTTGATGTCTTCAATCTTGAGTCTATATACTGTACATTCTTCATTCTCAGTACCTGCATGTTTATATCCTGCATATACATATATATCTAAACTATAATGTTAGTATTTATATTTTATAACAAGTCCTAAGGTTGTTGTCATCAAAACCATTCTTTTCAAGGACTAACAATTATATTGTTTAAAATGAGTTTAAAATGGTTTAGAAATATTTTATAAACATATGAAAGTGTTTCCGAGAAGTTTGAAAAAAAAATGAAAAACAAGTCAAAACTAGGCACGTCACGTAACGATAGCTCGCGATTTCGCGTCAAAAATTTCAAATAAGTATACGAAATGGAATATAGCTCGAAATTATTCAAGATATGAATTTTTCGGACTATTATATCCATAATTTTTAAATGAAGAAAGAAAATCAAGATTACATCTTAAAATTTTTTAGATATGAGTAAAACAAGTTTTCAGAAAAATCACGGTTTTACAGTTTAAAAGCCAAATTTGAAATTGATTTAAAATGAATATTTTAAATTCTTAAAAATATGAAATAAATTTTATAAATATTTTAAAACATTATAAAAGAGACTTGAGTTATAAAAATGAATTTTTAAATAAATAGAAAAGTCGTTTTTATCAAATAAGCCTTTAAAGCACTATTCGTAACACTTTTTGCAGCAGTTTTTAATAACTTTTAAAATATGGCTTTTGTAACAACCCTGGTTTTGGTGATTACCTGTAAATATTAAATTATAACGGTGGTTATAATATAATATTGAAAAATAAAAATAAATTGGAGATTTAAATTGTTTATTTGGAATAAATAATGGATTTTGGAAATAAAATATGGAAATAAAGTTTTTAAAACTTTATCTTGGTTGTTTGAGATATAAATGAGTGGAATATGATTTTTATTTGAGAAAATGCAATAATTCTTGTAATTGTTTCCAAGTGTTTCTTTTATTGATTTATAAATGAAGTATTTGTTTTAATATGTGTATTTTAAATAAAAAGGTGAAATTTTGTTTAAAAATAAGTTTTGGTTATAAAAATGCTGTTAGAATGGTTTGTTGCATTTTATTATGCAAGAAAATTATTTTTATGTAATTTCTAGAGTTAAAAATGATATTTTTGTGTAGATATTTGTGTAAATTGTGTATTTAATTAAAATAAGGGTTTTTATTAGTGAAAATAATTTTTAAAGCAAAATTATATTTTATTTTGTTGTAAAATAATTTTTAGAACATAAAATATGTTGTGTGATTTTATAGAAATGAAAACATTTACATATAATTGTTATTACTTGAAATATATTAGTGTATAAGTGATTTTGGTGTGTTAATTTCATTTAGAGGCTAAATTAATTTAGTTGTTGGGTCTTAGCCCATTAAATTTCATAACCAGAAAAGAAGAAACATTTCCTTCTCATTTTCTAAAACGTAATGTATTTTTTCTTCTTCCTATAAACTAAGAAAAAGAAAGAAAAACCCACTTCCTCTTTCAAAACAAAAGCCAAAATCTCCAACTTTAGTCAATCTTTTGCTGTAATAATCAATTCAAAGCCAATTTACTTCAGGTAATCAAAGCCAAAACCCAAACTCCTTTCATTTATTTCTAATTTGGTGAAGTTGGTGTCTGTAATTGAAGACTTGGTGTAGCATGTCTCTGTAAACTCTTTTTCAGGTTGTTGAAGCATCTTTCAAGGCCAAAGCTTGCGCCTTTTTCTCCGATTTGCACTTGTAGCTTAGTATTTTGCAATGTGAGTTAATAGCTCAAAAATTCTAGCTGAAGCAAAACTTCAAATGCCAGAAATCTGTGCAAATTTAGCTTCTGTTTATCATTTTCTATAGTTGTTTCTTTTCTGTGATAAATTGTGTTTGGGTGCTACTTTGCATGACCATATCTTCTTATTCCTATGTTGTAATTCACTGATTCTTTTTTTATTTGAAAGTTGAAGTTTTCTACTATGTGCATTCCAACTTTCAGTTCAATCTAAGGTCATTAGGTCCTCTGTTTCATGCCTGTAAGTTGAACCCGAGATAGTTTTCAGGCCTGTACACATTTCTGTTTTCTGAGTTGCTGCAAACATGGCCTGGGTACATGTTTGAGACAGCATATCCCTTTCATTTCCTGTCGTAATTCATTGATTCTTTTTTATTTGAAAGTTAAAGTTTTCTACTATGTGTGTACCAATTTTCAGTTCAATCTGAGGTCATTTAGTCCTCTACTTCATGTCTGTAAATTGAACTTGAGATGGTTTTCATACCCGTACACATTTCCGTTTTCCGAGCTCCTACAAACTTGGCCTGAGTGCATGTTTGAGACAACGTATCTTTTTCATTTCCTGTCGTAATTCATTGTTTCTTTTTTTATTTGAAAGTTGATGTTTTCTACTATGTGCATACCAATTTTCAGTTCAGTCAGAGGTTGTTTAGTCACCTGTTTCATGTCTGTAAATTGAACCCGAGAAGTTTTACAGACCTGGGCAGAATTCAACATGGTCTGAGTCCATGTTTGAAATTTCAAATCGTTGCCATTCCATGTTGGAATTTAGTGAATCTATTTCCAGTTCATAGATATATTGTTCTACTTTTTGGATATCAAGTTTGGAGCCTTTATGAACCCTATAGCATATTGAAACTGTAGCTCAAATTTGGATGTAGGCAATGTTTTATTGCCTAGAAGTGTATTATTACTGAAATCTGTTATGAGTCCATCTTTGAGTCCTTATGTCTCTCTCAATTCTGGTCCGAATCAGGTAATTCTTGTTTCAGTCTAGAGTTTGAGTGTTAGTCTTAGTGCATGTCAAGTTTGGATCCATTCTGAATCCTGTAGCATATCGAAACAGATGCTCAAAGTTGGGTGCAGACAATGTTTTATTGCCTGGAAGTGTTTACAGTTGCTGTAATCTGCTATGAGTCCACTTTTGAAAATTCGTAACTTCCTTGTTTTGGGTTATTTTCATGTCATTCTTTTTCCTAATTGATGTTCAAATGTTGTACTTTGGGTTAGTTGAAAAACCATCACCTGATACAACTTAAACTAGGTCAAAACCTTGCTTAGAATTGGATACGGGCAATGTTTTATTGCTTGGGGATTTAGTTTCTAGTGAATTTTCTAAGTGGTTTCGTGCAACTTTCGTTTAAGTTTTTAGAGCTATGATTGTTGTGTTTCCTTCGGCTTATTTTTACAATGAAGAAGCCAAAATTATCACCAAATTGTAAATTAGATTTGGTGAATTTCTGTGTAAATTTTTATGTGTCGTTTTCATGAGTTCCTGTGATTTCGTGTACACATTACATGTGTTTTAGAAATTGATTTTTAAAAGAGTTTCAAATATAAACAAATATTGTTTTAAGAAGATATTTTTCTATATTATTATAAATATTTCTAAATCATTAAAGTACAAATATTTCTTATTATAAATATATTTTCAAATCAGTGATTTCCAAATATTTTTTGAAATCACCAAAAAAACCCGATTTTCTAGAAGTATATTTTATATATATAAAACTGCACGTTTTTGCACTATTCGAGCGTATGAGAAGGAAAATTAAACGATTGGGTAAAACATGTGGTACGAGACACGTGTGTTTATCTTTTCGGTTAATTCCTGACTTGTTCGTTTGATCGTTTTGACCTTCGGGTTGTATTTGCCGATGAGATGAGGCAAATAATTTTACTTCTTTCTGGTGTGGTATTGGCTAGCGGTTAGTAAACTGTTAAGTGCGAACGTGTTGTATGGGACGCACGTTAACACTTTTCGGGTTCCTATTTGAGAGTTTGTGATACATTTGTCTAAGAGATGTATTTGCCAGTACTGGACCTTCCGGTCATTTGTCCTTCGGGATGTTTGTCTAAGAGACGTATTTGTCCATTGTGACGTATTTGTCCTTTGGGATGTTTATTTAAGAGACGTATTTATTTGTCCTTCGGGACGTTTGTCTAAGAGATATGGCGCCTTATTTTGAGAGAACAGTACTTGGCAGGCTTCGGCCATTTATGAGCACGTGTTATATCTTCGAGATGATTTCATTGATTTCTTTGTGATTTTCCAAGTGTATCGCCTTTTTAAATTATTGGCCATTTGAGCCGTTCGAGACATTATATATGGCGATTACATCTTTGGAAATTTGAACTCCTTTTCGAGTTCTATATTGAGATTTGGGTTTGACAACAGTTGGCGTTTATTTTGAGATTTGAGATTTGTCACTCTATGGCGTTTATTTAAGATTTCTAATCTCCTTTTTAAGATATATGTGTTGCCATTATTTGGCGTATTTTTGAGATTTGGGATTTCTCTATTTTTGAGAGTATATTTGTGATTGCCATTTTGGCGTGTTTGAGTTTTGAGATTTCTTATTTAGGAGTTATGGTTTCCCTAAACCATTATTGTTATTTTTGTGATTATGCCGATGATATGAGGCATGTTTATACTTATTTGTTTTAATGTTGAGTTATCTCTTTCGAGACTATATATATGTGTGCTTAGTGAATTAACTCATTTGAAGTAGTGACATGCTCTTATTATTGTTTCTTCTCATTCAAGAGACACCCTTTACTTTACCTTATGCTTCATATTATCACTTATCTTACTAAATTGATTGTTTTCGCTAGACTGACCCGTGTATTTTACACTCATGTCAGATCGAGTTGTTTTAGGTTAGATAACTTCTTTTAGACTTCGCTTTGATGCTTCCGCTTGGATATCAGTTTATCACCTTTTGTTGTTGTAGCCTTTTGTTTGACTCTGATATGTGTATATTTTTGACTCGTTGTTTATAGTGTAGTCTTCAAACCACTTATGATGTATCATTTTGTATCGTACTGTGATGTATTAGTGTATATGTATATATATTTGTAGTTTGCTGTTTCGTGATGTGTTGTGCATTCTCTGATTATATTTTGTTTTGATAGATCCGTTAGCCACTATAGTTTTGTGTTAAGCATTTATTGAATAGGTCGATCCACTTGAGAAAGGAAAAAATTTAAAGCATTAATCGACGTATTTAATAGATGTTTAAGACAAGGCTACAGATGATTGCTCCTAACCAGCCCTATTCTCCGTATTAGCAGACAGTATTACCCAGTAATACTCTTTGTTAATGTGGGTCTCGGGGTGGGGTGTCAGAGCTTTAAACTTAAGTATTCTTTCCCAAATCTTTTATAAGTGTTTTCAAATAAATGAGTGAGTATTTTAAATAATGATTTGAAAGTTTTATAAATCATTTCTAAAAATGAAAGGAGTATGCGGAAACGACTAGTGCATTTGTCCCGCGTGTGAGGTATAAACGGTAAAATAAGGTGTGTAACTAAGGTTAGCAATGGAGCAACCGGTGCTCTGAACTTACCTGACCTCTATTTTCACTTTTAGACGAGGGGTGAAACAGATCAAACGGAAAACTCGAATGCTTTAAAATAATGGTTTCCAATATGAGATTTAAATAAATGATTTGGAAATATTTTCCTAAGTAAAAGGTGAATTGATTTGGAATTATTCCAAGAGTAAAAAGGTTTAAATGTACCAAATGATTTGATAAATGAGAATTAATGATTCCATATACTGTTAAGAAGATAAAGGAATAATTTAATGAATATATCTTTAAGAGATATTTATGAATGAATGAAAAGATGAATTAAATTGAATGATGATTGATAGTCACATATGAACTTAACATCTTTTTTATCGATGATTGGTTCAAAGGAACCAGGGTTGAATTTGGGTAATTCCTATTCGAAAACCACTTTGAACCGATGTATACGTTCGGAAGTAAAGACCCGATGAAGATAATGATTATTGAAGACCGAAGATCTTTAGAATGTAGGGACTGCTATCACGAGTCCCAGGGGTTTACCCTACATTATATTTATATGGCAGTGGTGTTTGTATTCTGAAATCATTGTTGTATTGAAGACCAGAGATCTTCATGGAAGCACTGCTTGTTGACATTCTCCGAGTAGCTCCCAATATAAGAGACATTTATTATAGCAGTGGTCCTTTCGTGTTTTGAAATCTTCGGATGCAAGGACTACTCGCTACTCATGGTAGTAGGAGGAGTGCCTTCGGTTTCGTTCAGTCTTCGAACGAACTTGTGTGGATGAATGTCTAACAGTGCATTTCTGATCATATTAATTGATCTCTATCAACATATTATTAGCTTGGTGGCGGAGAAGGCAACTTCTCTTAGCTTAACACCATTTCCTGAGACGTACGAGCTCATGAGTTATACGTTGGTAGAAATCAGTTGTGTGATTAAGGAATGGCAATGTGGCTTTCTATGTGGAATGTGCTTTATGGAAGAATAAAGCGTGGCGTTATGAAAAGCAAAGCATGACTTTGTTAAAATTGAGCATAGCCTCACAACCCTCACATCCCGAAGATGATACGGGTAATTATGTGGTCTGCAGGACATATATTTCAAGCCATCGGTTTATGAGCAAATCAGAATAATTAGACCTTGTGCCTTATAGGGCTGGAAGACATTTGGACCCTTATATTGTAGGGTATAGTGGCGTGTGAGTCCTTGCATGAGAAGCCACTAGATACGTAGTAGTGTAGCAAGTATAGTGGTGTGTGAGTCCTTGCACGAGAAGCCACCATGTACAATATTGCTATACATGGAAATCCACAGAGAAGGAAAAGGACACTAGTTCCCTATCATGTTAGAAACCCAACTCCAATATGAGCTTTACAGTTTTGGTTGTATTCCCAAAATAGCTATAATGCTTTGCAAACATTTCAGCTACCCCTTTGGTATCATATATTCCATCTAGGTATATTCTGTTTGACTTAGTCCGGATATATTACCATAGACTTAGTCTGGGCATTGATACTTGTTTTATATATATTTACTTGAAAAATGTTTTTAAAAGAATGCCATTAATGATAATATCAAAGTATTTCAATATAAAGTATTTTGGTTATTATAAGATAAAAAAACCCATCCATGTTTATGTGTGGGCGTGGTATTATGAGATACCCTTCTTTTCAAATGTTTTGATTGACATAAGCATTAAAAATTTCGAGTATCTCATGCTGGTTTATCAAGCCTGATCCAGGTATTTTTAATACTCGGGTCGGATCCGAGTAGTTTCAGGTTCAGTTAAAGACGCTTGGAGTTTCCAAAGGAGAGCTGGAAATCTTTATCTACGTATTATCTACGAATGGACGTATTCTATTATCCGATGCATCTATTGCATTTGTTTTTACATTTATAAGGACATAGGGTTTATAACTGTCTAGGGTAAATCTAGGTTGGACTTTGATATTATATTCAAAATTTTCCGCTGTAAAGATTATATAATGAAATAATATATGTTATTCATTCGTGTGAGATTTTATGTCTGTTCTATTCCATCCTTGTGTTTCCTCTAACGATCGGGATTTTTAGCACTTGGATTTAGGACACGAGGATGTATTAGTGTCGATTTTCGATGGTTGAAAAGCCCGATCGTTAGATAAGAATATGGGATCATCACATAAATGATCAACATAAATGATAATGAAGAGCAAAGCATTTATATATAATATATTTATACAAAATTTGAAAGGAAAAGATGGAGCTCTATTCATTGTGCATGAGTGAAGGTAGCATGTAGGAAATATGATGCACCAATTGATGGAGTTAGGGGTATGTCCTATAGGCAATTCCATAATTTACTATAAATTATTGACTCTATGATGAAATCTCGTTTGAAATAAAAGGTTTTTTTCTCTGTATTATATACCTTTTCTATTTTCTATCAGGGATGTAGGTTGGCCCATCTCATCCCCACCCCCTTTTAAGCTAGACTCTCACAGATGCACTTTTCAATCTCAAGTTTTTACACCATTTAAGGGATTATTGCATACCCTCGTAAATAACAAGCCGCTAAAGTGTAGATGCCAAGAATCAAATCCTCTCTCTCTACTAGGGAGCTAGGAGCCCTTGCCAACTACACTAAAGTTTTATTAATTATTTAATTAATTTAAATATATTATTAGAAAATGCATAAATGGTATGTTTTATGGTATCTACAATGTGTTGTAATCATGAGCAATTTATCACAATATAATAAACATATCGTTTTAAATATTTGTAGTCAAGACGTATCGAGATTGGATATCATACATCTATTAAGACTAGAGTATTTAACACTCTCCAAATGTTGAATAGTGTATTAATCGTGGCTACTACGTGCACCAAAGGGTTATGTACCGATAGTTATTGGATAACCATGGAATGACTCATTCGTTACTATTCTGTTGGTTGACATAACTAAGGTCAAACAAAAAATATCAATGTGATAATATCACACAATTCTCTCGACTTGAGAATACCGTCAAGCTTCAATATGGAAACTTTGCTTTAATTATAACTAAACGTTGCACGACGTCCATCGAACGAATATAGTTGGATCAAGTGGAAACGTTGGAAGTGAAACACTATTCAACAGAGAATTTGTCCCCTCGGTTATATAGGGTTTGTATCATGGTCAACTGAAGTCAACTCAAAGTCAAGGTCTTTGGCCAAAACAGTTCGATTAATTGTTATTATTGAACCAAGCACTTTGTGTTTGGGCTGTAAAGTTGAATGTGGACAATATTGGAATTTTGACCATTATCAAATTCTATAAGTCCTAATGTAATATAGTTTTGATGAAGAGAATTGATGTAAATAATTGTCACTACCGGCTACCGTTTAAAATAAGTAAAATTGGATTTTATCAAAAATACGTAAGCGATAACTTTAGCTATAATGTCACACCACTAGCTAAGGTGACATGTGAAAGTTAATATTTGAATTATTCGATATTAATCGCTGACTGAATTTACATCTAAGGGTCATACAACCGAAATGTTGAATACTCCGACTGCCACCTGATTTAATTAAACTGCAGTAGCTACAAATTAACTAAATTAATTAATATTTGTGAATTATTAATTACAAAATTTTGTTTGATTTGTGTTGACTAGTATTGAAAATAGTGCATATATAAATGTTGTATACACATGTATCGATATATGATATTGATGTACATATTATATTTGATTTAAATGTATATTATCTGATCGAGCTTGAAACAAAATGGAGGCCTACATATGGGGCATGTACAGATGGCCATAGGTGTGGGGAAAGAGGGGATATTTTAGATATTAATGAGTTTGAATTGGCTGAGAGAACAGTGGATCCAGATCCACAATTTGTTCCTTACTTTCTCACTTATTTAAACTCCTCTAGCACCACATTTTGTGCGCTTGTCTTTTGCTCTCTCCATAACCACTTCTGGCCTAAAATTTCCCCCTTCCCCCATCATTTCAAGCTTAAAAACACAAATTCGAATCAAATATTAACAAGGTGCGTAGATCTTTCAGCCGGGTAGTGCTTTCTGGAAGAGTTTTGATGCAGAGCAAAATGAGTCTATCAGATTCAACATTTAAGGTGTCATTCAAGGCTATAGTTGAGGTAATATCCTTTTTCACATTCTTATATATATATATATATATATTCTATTTATCATGATTCATATGTGACGCAGCGAATATTACAAAACAAGATAATACGATGAATGTAGCAATCGGTGGATTAATGAATACTGCGATGCCTGAATTCGTTGATCCGAAGATACCGAATTCTAGCTATCTCTGACTCGTTGATCCGAAGATACCGGGAAAGAGATCTACGATTCTTCGACGTTGATCTTGCACACAAGATACCGTGAATCGGCTTCAACAAACGATGATTCGAGCGCACTCGAATGACGTAAGTGGAGATAGGAGATACACTCGACTACCAATTGAAATTGAAAGCACAAAGCTAACAAAAGAGAATTTTATTCAATGTTCAACAACCTTTACAAATGACCATACATGCCTATTTATAGGCTACAACTCAACACAACAGAAACTTCAAAAATATTACAAGCACTTAGGTCGTCTTCGACCTATAAGAAACGACTTACGACTTACCTATAAGTCGGTGATGACTCATCTACAGCGACGACTCAAACAAAGTCAACACACAACACACGCGACTCATAGACGAACGACTTACGACTTAAGAACGTATACAACACAATACAACACCATATTATGACATACGACTAATACATGAATGACTTAAAAACATTCGACTCAATACGTATGTACAGACGACTCACGACTTATAATCAGACGACATATGAAAACAGACGACTTTCGACTCATAACAGTTGCGACCTACGACTTAGTATAAGATGGTGGCGACTTAACAGCAGCTTCCTCACGATTTAAAGAATCAAAGGTTTTAGATTAACTCGGCATAAGATTCTACGGCATCCAGAACTTCTGCGACTTAAAACATTAGCGGCATTCCAAATCAACGTTTAAAAGAAATCAAAGGCAGAGGTTAACTCGGCAGACACATCAACGGCATCCAGTGCTTTGCGACTTAAAACCCAACGACTTAAGATATCAGCGACTTACGACTTAAGCTTTTACGAGTTAGAACTTCAGCGACCTATGGTAGGTCGTGGCTTCTTTAGGTCGTAACTTGTCACTAGTAGGTCGTCCCTTAGCTGCTTGCTATCTCGCTTATCTTCCTTAAGTCGTACCAACGACTTAAAAGTTTTGTTAGGTCGTAGCCTGTTCTCCCTGACTTGGTTAAGTCGTAACCCTCTCCCGTTAAGTCGTAGCCCCTCCTCACGTGGCTCCTTAGGTCGTAGACGACCTACAACTTCTACGTTAGGTCGCAAAGCTCGGTCACGACTTATGCCTTTGACAAATGAGGGCTGCGTTGCATCATCCTCCCCAGGTTGAGAAAAATTCGACTTCGAATTTAAAAACTTTCTCCTTCGAGACGCTGTCTTCCATTCATTATCTGGTCTGATGCGACTCTGGTGATAACCAATCTTGAGATTGATCTTGTCTTGACTCTTTGATGATATGGTTCGAAATAAAGAATGCATGGAATAGAAAAGACGGGGCATTAGGCAGGCGGCATAAGGAAGTGACCTGAGGGATATGTCATATGAAAAAGTGCGGAATAAACTAAGCACGAGATGCCAGATCCACTTCATGTAGTACAGAATTTCATAAGAATAGTGCCGTATACCATATTGCTTGTGCCAATAGGAAGATGTGATATAGAACCAAAATGTGTCTAAAATGTGAGACGTTATAAGGAAATTTAAAATCATGGAACGACTTAGGAAGTCTTGTCCGGAGAAATGTGACGACTCATGTTCAGATTCTCGTCTTTCCTTATCTCGCTCAGATCTGCCATCATTAAGAATCTTCCCTTGATGTGTGGTATCAATTTCCACTAATTGAGATGAATTCCCACTCGCTTCTCCTTCAATATATTTATGTTCATAATATGGTTCCAAGCAATCGACATTGGCAATGTTAGCAGCGTGGACATCATCTGACAACTTCATCTGACAATCATTCTCTTCCTCCTATCGTTCTTTCAGACTCATAAGCTCATACGATCCTGGCCGTAAAATAGCATCTGTTACGAGTTCAGTTTGAGGTTGGATGTCCTGTAGAGATGGTAACTCTTCGGAAAACTCCTCAGAGTATTCGACTTCAGACTCATCGAATTCTGATCCAACTTCCTCATAAACATCAAAATCTTCACTCGTTCCTGGCCGGGATAATACAAACAAGTCATTACAAATTTCCACCTTTTCGTCAGGCTCTTCCAAACATACAAGACTAGATTCTTCAAGCAGTTCCTCAGACATCTCATCTTCACATTCTTCAAATACTTCATCTTCTTCAGGATTCTCAAAGTCAGAATCTTTTCCAGGTTCAATCATTATTGACAACTCATCATTATCTTCCATTTTATTGATGAACTCTTTCAAAAATAACAAACTATCTGATTCTGCCTTCTCTTCTGCTTCATTCTCACTTTGTTCATGCTTCTCGAAAACTAAGGAATTTATACTTGGCCGACTCTCATCCGTAAGCTCAGGTGCTAAATAAGAATCCTCCATTGTCAATTGAATTTCCTCCATCCCGAACACAGCTTCTTCTTCCATACTATCAACATCAAACTGTGGCAATGAAGAGTAATCAACTTCTACCCTCCCTGATAAAGATTCCTCAAATCCTGGCAGAAATTCTTCATCGTCGTCAAATTGTGGTGGTTGGTACAAGTTAACTTCATCAATCAAATTACATTCTTCGTTCTCCAACTCAACCTCTTCATCTTCGTTGTCAAACTGTAGTGGTAAGGCTGCGAATGATTTTGTAGGACCGACCTCTTCAAATTCTTCTAACATTGGCTTAACCTCCTCGAGAGTTTTAAGCTCTTCACTTGCCTCATATCTAACCAAGGTTTTAGCACTACCTTCCGATTCTTCAACATTTTCGCTGAAAGATAATGGACTAGTTGGTTCCTCTTCCTCTTCTGGCTCGCTCTCAGTCGTATCATCCACATCCTCGTTTTCATATTCTTCCACAACTAAGGCTTTCTTCTTGGACTTCGTATGTTCAAAACTTTGATGGTCAGACTCCTGATAATGATAGCGCTTAATTTGGTCATCAACATTTGTCTTAGTGATTCCACGTACAACTGGTTCGTTGACTCTCCTAGAAACATTCATACTGCAATTAACACCTTTAGTTTGATTGCTGGAGTTTGTAACCACACCCTTTCCTCGATTCCTTTGACTCAACTTCTGCAATTGTTGATCAATACGAGCTTGATAATTGTAGGGTAAGAAATTTGCTTTCATCATCCTTTTCATCTTATCCCACTTGACAACTTTAGATTTCTTCATCCTCTCTCTGGTTGATTTGGTTTGTTGCCACCAGTCCATAGCTATACCTCTCAAGCTTGCAACAACTAACTTAACTTGACGATCTTCAGGAATATCGTTGAGTTTAAAAATCCTTTCAACCTTTGACAACCAATCAAGGAATTCCTCTGCTTGTAACCCACCTCGGAATTCTGGAATTTCTGTATCCCTCCTAGATTCCCGAAATCGAAAATGAACACTATCCCCATAACGATCTTCTTCAAATTTAGATGAGCTTCGATATCGATTCTGAACATTGCTTCTGTTATGAACATGCACATCCTTTCTACTTCCTTTTTCATAATCACCATATGACTCATGCTTGTAATCACGATAAGCTCTTCTTTCTTCCTTCTGATAATCACGATTGTCTCGAGCTCCACGATCTCGATTTATTGACAAAGATGATTCTCTTCTTCTTCTATCATAACGTGGCGACATTCTTCGTTGATTTCGATTCATGTCAAACTTCATTCTCTCTACTTTCTCGAAATCCTTGTTGAATCTTTCATCACTACGTTGCTTCATCTGTTCAGGATCTTCTCTCTCATACAAATCTGCAACACTATGATGACGGTTAACATATCTCGGAGGCATGATCAAGTCTTCAACAGATCCAAACAAAAAAACTTTACTTTGATCCAAAAATTTTCGAATCAAACTTTCCCACTTGTTTGAAATTCACGAACACCCCAAATAAACAAACAACTTAATTTGAACTCCAAAACTTCAAATCTCAAATTGACGCCCAATGAACTTGAACAAGTTCGCCTCTAGCTCTTCTATACTTCAAAGAAAATTCAAACACAATTCAAAACCAATTTTCGAACTTTGATCCAAAATGAAATGGATCGAAAACTTCCACTTTGTTGCAAATCGCGATGAACACGATGGACAAAGCTTCGGCCTCCCACTCAAATCTGATCAAACAACTTCAATACAAAGTCGAACACTTCAACTTAATCACGGCTCAACACTTCAAGCTCGGCAAATCACTTCAAACTTCAACTCTCGGCTCCAAGACTCGATCTAACTATGATTGTTTAGAACAAGCTCTGATACCAAAAACTGACGCAGTGAATATTACAAAACAAGATAATACGATGAATGTAGCAATCGGTGGATTGATGAATACTGCGATGCCTGAATTCGTTGATCCGAAGATACCGAATTCTAGCTATCTCTGACTCGTAGATCCGAAGATACCGGAAAAGAGATCTACGATTCTTCGACGTTGATCTTGCGCACAAGATACCGTGAATCGGCTTCAACAAACGATGATTCGAGCGCACTCGAATGACGTAAGTGGAGATAGGAGATACACTCGACTACCAATTGAAATTGAAAGCACAAAGCTAACAAAAGAGAATTTTATTCAATGTTCAACAACCTTTACAAATGACCATACATGCCTATTTATAGGCTACAACTCAACACAACAGAAAACTTCAAAAATATTACAAGCACTTAGGTCGTCTTCGACCTATAAGAAACGACTTACGACTTACCTATAAGTCGGAGACGACTCATCTACAACGACGACTCAAACAAAGTCAACACACAACACACGCGACTCATAGACGAACGACTTACGACTTAAGAACGTATACAACACAATACAACACCATATTATGACATACGACTAATACATGAATGACTTAAAAACATTCGACTCAGTACATATGTACAGACGACTCACGACTTATAATCAGACGACATATGAAAACAGACGACTTTCGACTCATAACAGTTGCGACCTACGACTTAGTATAAGATGGTGGCGACTTAACAGCAGCTTCCTCACGATTTAAAGAATCAACGGTTTTAGATTAACTCGGCATAAGATTCTACGGCATCCAGAACTTCTGCGACTTAAAACATTAGCGGCATTCCAAATCAACGTTTAAAGGAAATCAAAGGCAGAGGTTAACTCGGCAGACACATCAATGGCATCCAGTGCTTCGCGACTTAAAACCCAACGACTTAAGATATCAGCGACTTACGACTTAAGCTTTTACGAGTTAGAACTTCAGCGACCTATGGTAGGTCGTGGCTTCTTTAGGTCGTAACTTGTCACCAGTAGGTCGTCCCTTAGCTGCTTGCTATCTCGCTTATCTTCCTTAAGTCGTACCAACGACTTAAAAGTTTTGTTAGGTCGTAGCCTTTTCTCCCTGACTTGGTTAAGTCGTAACCCTCTCCCGTTAAGTCGTAGCCCCTCCTCACGTGACTCCTTACGTCGTAGACGACCTACAACTTCTACGTTAGGTCGCAAAGCTCGGTCACGACTTATGCCTTTGACAAATGAGGGCTGCGCTGCATCAATATGTGGTTAGATTAGTCAAATATATCACAAATCTTTTGATTTATGTACCATCAATCTAGGAAGTATACATATACATACATACATATACATACATACAATATATACATATATATATATATATATTATTACAATTAAAATTAAATTTTTATATTTATTTTTAATTGTATTTTTGGCCATGTCATAAAAATTTGAATTATATATAATTTAAAATGAATTTGGAATCAAAAATTGAATTTTTTTTAAAATGGGTTCTTTATTAATAACTATAAGAACCGAATAGAGAGCCCGCCTCCCTAAAAAACCCTACTAGTGTAGTAAGAAAAAAGTGTGCAGCACCCTCTATTTTACAACTCAGGTACAGTAATCATACAACACCACCAATATACAAATACAAAACACAATTCAGCCCAAATTCTGTGAACACTTCCACTACCAGAAAACTACCCGACCGACCCGCTTACCAAACAACATAGTCCTAAATTCAATACTACAAACTCATCCACGGTTACTTATTCCCCAACATTTTAGCAGATCTCGTTCTTCAATGGAAACTCGTTTATGATGTTGGAAGAGTTGGAGACAAACATTTATCTCTATTAACTTAAATCTCAAAGTCATTGACCATGACTTCATCTCAAATCGGTGATGGTTCCATTCCAACCGTAAATGGTGTATCATGATAGCTGTTGCAGTGTTGGTCAAGTCCTGAAATGTTGATGAGGTGGCACATCTTTTTAGAAGACTCGTAATTCTCTGTTGTAGGTTACACTTTGACTCCAGAGGTAGATCGAGCTTGTCAACATAGAATCCAAAGATAAGTATTGTAGGCACACCTAGAGAATAGATGATCATGATTTTCATTCTGCTCTTTACATAAATCACAATGCATCTGTATGTCCATCCCCCAATTCGATAATCTATCTAATGTAGGCAGTTTACCCAAATAAGCCGTGTAAGTCGTATATGCGAATTTTCAAGCAGTAGTTTTATGCCAGATCAGTTTGAAATCCTTGTTAATTTCTGAATGTTGTCTAATATTACCCCAGACCTTTGAAAACTTAAACTTATTGCATTATAAAATCTGCCAATGGTCTTGTAATTGGTTCGTATATACCTTAACTTGATCAACATCCGATGCCACTTCTCTGGTTTTTGCTAATAAATTAAGCTGCAATCTGTTATCTCTAATTATACGATATACTGTGAAGTTACATATATGGTCTTGTAATTGGTTCATACACATTTTGCAATCTATTCTCTATAAATATTATGTAAACTTTATTATTAAAATTATATGCATATCTTCCTTCCAAATATATATATAAACACACATGCACACATTTATTATGAAAGCCAAAATATACAAATATATATATATCTATTTTAAATATATTCTATTAAATTAGTTTTAGTATATTATATATAGTTTTGTGTGTGTATAAACAATATATTTAAAATTAAGATGCGGTAAAAATAAACTTTTACGAAGAAAAAATATTGTTTTGATTTCCGTACGAAAATCATAAAAAAATAAAAAAAATCCATATGGATCTAAATTAAAAAAATTAACTTTTTCAAAATGTAAATGTGGTTGAGAATATAATACATATAAATATTTTTTATTTGTTTATATACTTAATTTTAATAATATTTATATTATAAACATGTTAAAGTATCGATTATAATATATATATATATATATGTCTGTAGGTATATGTATATAGGAATAGAGCTTTGTTTCACCCTTAAGCTCTCACCCTCTCATTCATTCTCATTTTACAACACCAAAACAATCTAAAGCTAAAGAGAAGAGGTCGGCCGTTATTAGAGAGATTAGTAGAGGAAAGCTAAAGCACATCAAGCGGAAAAGCTTAGGAAAACAAATCTCAACTCTATTATCCAATCTAAGGTGGAAAATAGTATCCATTATAAGTTTTCATGTTTATTTTGGATTTATGATCTAATTCCTAATTGATTGAGTTAATATGTCATGTTTGGATTGGTTGTATCATTATTGGACCAAATGACGATTTATGGGAATTTTTATGGAATTGGTTTAATAGGTTTAAGGGTAAAACCTAAGTTATTGATCTTCTAATGATTCGAAATTCTGAGATGTGGTGTAATGTATTATTTTGGAGATGGATTTTCAATTTCATAATTTCCCAAGTTAATGTGAATATTTTACAAATTTCCTAAGGAGGAAATAACATTTATTTTAGGTTTTAATTATTAAAAATAATTAAATACTGATTTTGGTCCTAAAATTTTTTATGAAGAAAAGAATATATAAATTCTGATTTTTAGTAATTTTTTGCGATTTTTCCTAAGTGATTATGAATTTATACGAATTTATTAAGTTAGAAAAGCTTATAAGTAATATCAAATAATTAATAATTATTTGACGGATGAGAAATTATTTTAGGAAAAGTAAATATGTTTGTAGCTGTAATTCTAAAAAGCAATTGTCAAAATTTTTTTTAACCAATAGAAAATTGACAAGGGTTAAGAGTTGGTGAAAAGTAATTGCTTTTAATAGAAATAAAATAGTTTTTATATTAATTACGATATTGCCATGTTGCCAATATGAATGCCGAACCATAGTAGAATTCGACATCAATGTGAATGGATGCATACAATATCAATTATGTTGGTATGAAATGAATCTATTTAGGTCGAAGTCATAAAGTATAAGGTCTTCGGCATCCAATCAATGTCAACATGGTGATCTTGTAACACACCATAATGTTTTCAACCTCCCTTGTTTCTTTGTTTTGAATTCTATAACATACGACATTGATGCCGCAAGTCTTCTCCCATGTTTTAAATGATGTCGCAAACCATTATTTTTTATATCTACTATACCAAGGCAGTAATGCCACATGCTTCCTATTTCGACAACCATGGTTTTAAAGAAACAGCGCTGCAAGTCTATGATTTCGATATCAATATGGAGTAGCAACGATGCTGCTAGGTTTCTTTTTCAACATTAATTATACTATGGCTTTGATGCCGCTAAATTTCCATGTCACGATAAAATTGATTTCGACATTATTTATAAATCAATTTTTTTATTAAAGCTTCAATATGGAGGGATATGACCTCCCATTTTGGCTATATTAATGTCGTAAGCTTAAAGATGAACATATTCTAGTTTATAGCAATATGCCCAATGATTTAGATGTGCGACATTTTCAAATTGATGCCGAAAATATAATAGGCTGCTTTGAATGAGATAATACCTTCGCAAGAGTTTTTGGTTAAACATCGGGCTATATTTTCCTTACTTTAAAACATGAATTAAGAGGATTAATCATATATAATAATAAATGTTTACAAGGAATTAAGTTATGGTTTAGCCCAAGTTTTATATAAAATTACCAAAGGAAATTATTACAATTAAGTAATTATGTGAGGCCAACGATGTTGATTGAACATATTTGAATAATAAATGCTTATGTACTTGTCATTATTGATCAGTTACATTTACATTTTTATCATTATCATACTCACATTATTATAACCCATCACGTCATTTTGGGGGGAAAGTAAGGGCAGAATAACCAATTAGGTTGTCCTATTAATAAGCATGGTCAGACTTAACTCCTGAGTGGGTAGAATTGCATCTAGAAGCTCAGGTAGATCAATTATGTAGGATGCCTTGAACTAATCAGAAAGATATGTTATTAGTGAAAACTAATATGTATATAGTGATCCTATGAAAGCTATGATTGAAGATATGTTATTAGAGGTAATCTAATAGGTTCATAGTGATCCTATGAAAACTGTGATAGGAGATCTGTTATTAGAGGTGATCAGATTGGTTCAAGGTGATCCTATGAAAACTATGATTTAAGATAGAAAGTCTATTTAACCGAGATAGGTAGTCCATTAGAGTTGAGACAGGTAGTCTATTTTGGGATAAACCTTGGGTGGGCATAACCCTAGGAGGACAATTTTGTCAGACTTACCCATGTTGCATACATGGATATAATCACATTATGATTTGTTCTAACTATGGTGGTTGCAAGTGCATGTTTATAATTGACATATTTTGGATAAGATACTAGTGAAGGGCAACCCGTTCCGCTCAGCAGTGTAGTCTCGCTAGATATTTATTTAGTCTGAGATGGAATGTTATTATTCACACCGGACTGTTTGTCTGACCTGAAGTTTTTATTTTTTCCCTTAAACTCTCAGATGCTCATTTGAGTAGGTTGGGAGTAAGCATTTTCAGGATTTAAATTTGATGAATAAGCTTCCGAAGACATGCATGAGGCAAGATAGCTATTTATGAGCTTTATTTTATCCATTGTATTGTTTTCATTTTGCTTAATGGATGTAATGGCAAGCTGTATAATTGCCAAGTATTAGACTTCGATCAACCAAGAATATGATCGAATGGGATTATGTAATGAATATGAAGTCTTATTTTGAAATGAAATGTGACTTTATTTAATGAATTGAGTTTTGAAAAATTTCATATTAATATGCATATGATGTCATAAATGATTAACATAGCCGCATTATGTCATTGAAAATTAATACTATGGATAACTGCAACATCCGTAGCACTTAGTTTCGAGCCTCAAAATGAGGGATGTTACAATTTGGTATCAGAACATAGTCTTATGTAAAACTTAAAAAGGTAAAAGTTTTTGAAAACATAATCCAAATGAATCAGAGAATAAGATTGGGGTATTGGATAATGCTATAGTAACGTACTTGTATTTGCTATATATAAGTATGTATTCTCCCCACTTTCTTAGACCGTTCTTCTGTATCTTATTAAGGCACATATGCAGATTACGAGAAAATAAGACATGGAAGCAGGAAATGGAAGAGCGAATCTTGGTGGAGGAAGTGCCACGACCAATAAAACTGTTTGGCCCAATACTAGGAGGAATCCGGCTCGACAAGCAAATGCTAATCCAAATGAAAATGCTAATATGAAATTTGGAACCCCACAAGTAGATATGGGAACCATGTATCAGTTCTTTGTTAACATGATGCAAGCCGGATCTGCTGATGGTGTGGCTGGAGGGAATGTTGCCAATGCGGGAGGAGCTAATCCCATGTCACCTGTTGGCAATAACTATGCCAACTTGAACCGTAATTATAGTAGTCTTGGAGAAAAGCCTTTTCTGGAACCAAGGATGCTATTGAAGTAAAGAACTGGGTAATGCACTATGAGAGGATTTTTGCTGATTTAGGTTTGAATGATGAGCCGAAAAGAAGAATGGCATCAAGGCAGTTGCAAGGGGCTGCTCTATATTAGTGGAACAGGATAACCGTTGGTGTGGCAGAAGTGGAACTGACTTGGGATGAGTTTAGGAGAATGTTTGTGGATAAATTCCTGTCTGAGATAGCTAAGTCAACCTTGCATAGGAAGTTTGATGAACTAAGGCAGGGAGATATGTCGGTGTTGGAATATGCTACTAGGTTTGATGAGCTGTCTAGGTATGGGAATGCTACAATCGACACTGTGGTTAATAGGAATGAAAAGTTTATTCGAGGTTTAAAGCCAAAGATTGCTAGAGCAATAATGCCACATCTTCGAGATCCGAGTAATGTGTTGGTGGAGATGGCGATAAGAAATGAAGAAATGCATGCAAATTTTGGAAAGAAAAGCTGGTGGAAACTTAGAATTCTTAGGGATAGAAGAGGAAATTCTTTAAGAAGAAGGAAGCTCAGAAGGGTGGAGCTGCCAAGAAAGAAAAAGCTGATCTTGTTTGCTTTAAGTGTGACAAGAAAGGGCACATTGCTCATGAGTGTCGATCATGAAAGTGAAACAAGGTTGTGGAAAAGAAAAACATGAAGTATTTCAACTGCGACCAGGTGGGGCATTACAAGAATCAGTGTCCAGAACAAGCCAAAGCTGAAAAAGGAAAGGTCTTTGCTTTGGAGCCATCAGCTTCTGGACCAACTGCAGTAGAGAAAGGAACGTATGTAATGGGAGGTACGCTTTTGATTCATGGCAAACCAGTTAAAGTATTATTTGATACTAGTGCATCACATTCTTTTATTTCACTATGTTTGGTGGGTAAGTTAAATCTAGAACCATCTTACCTTGTTACTTCTTTAAGGGTTGCGAATCTAATAGGAGTTTATGCAACACTTGGGATGAGATGTGACTAGTTAGAAATTGAGTTGTTAGGTCATACTTTTGCCTCCAGTTTGTATGTGTTCGATTTTTTAGGCTTTTGGATTATTTTAGGTATGGGTTGGTTGAGCAGATGTAAGGCTAGGATAGTTTGCTTGGATAGGAAGATATCACTAAGACACCATAATAGCTGTGATCAAATTATATACTAAGTAGAGAGCTCAAATTTGGATGATTGCGCTTGTTAGGTGCAATGGAAGTAGAAGATTAAATTGGGTTTTTGTTGTAAGAGAGTATGCATATGTTTTTGAGCCTATTATAGGATTACCACCGAAACGAGCTATTGAGTTTCGAATAGATCTTGTACCTGAGCTCAACTCGTAAGAAGACCATCTAGCAGGATGACACCTACTGAGATTAAAGAGTTAAAGGTGCAGTTGGTGGACTTAGAAAGAAATATTTTATTAGATCAAGCAATTCGTCTTGTAAGCGGCCACAGTGTTCATGAAAAAACTAGACGGGTCATTAAAATTGTGCATCGATTATCGTAAGTTGAATGAGAAAACGATAAAGAATCGGTATCCTTCGCTGAGAATTGATTATTTATTTAATCAATTGAGTGGAGACAAAGTATTTTCCCAATTGGATTTGACGACAGGGTTCCATCAATTGAGAATGGCGGAGGACCATATTCCTTTGATGGCGTTTCGAACGGGGTATGGTTTGTACAAGTGGTTAGTAATGCTATTTGGATTGACTAATGTGCCTACTTTTTTGATGGACTTGATAAACCAAATTTTCCAAGAGTACTTGGATAGGTTCGTGTTGGTATTCATTGACGATATTTTGATATTCTAAGAATGAGAGATATCATGAGATTCATCTTAGTATTGTGCTTGAGACGTTGAGACAGAATCAACTAAAAGCAAAGTTTTCAAAGTGTCGTTTTTGGAAGAGAGAAGTAAAAGTTCTTGGTCATGTAGTTTCAGAAGAAGGATTGTCCGTGGATCCAACTAAGATTAAAGCTGTAAAAAATTGGAAGAGACCCAAGATGGTGACCAAGATAAAGAGTTTTCTTGGATTAGCTGGCTATCACCGAAGATTTATTAAAGATTTTTTCTCGGATAGCGGCACCCCTGACTAAACTAACCAAGAAGGACATAAAGTTTATTTGGTCTTGTAAATGTAAGGAAGCATTCCAGAAGCTAAAGCATTCATTAAACAATGCTTCCATGTTAGTTGTACCATATGGGAATCAAGATTTAGTAGTGTATACTGATGCATATGGAACAGGTCCGAGAGCTGTTTTGATGAAAAGAGGTAAATTGATTTCCTATGCTTCTCGACAGCTCAAACCACATGAAGTTAGATATCCGACTCTTGATTAGAAGTTGGCAGCAGTGATCTTTGCTTTGAAGGTGTGGAGACACTACCTCTTAGGAGAAAGATTCGAGTTGTATACGGATCATAAGTCCTTGAGGTATTTATTCTATCAGAAGGAGTTGAATATGAGATAGTAGAGATGGCTAGAGTTCTTAGCAGTTTATGATTTCGGTATTGAGTATACGTCAGGGAAAAGAAATAAAGTTGATGATGCACTTAGTAGAAAACATCAGAATATGGTGTTAGCTATTTTGGCAAAATGGAAGGATTTAGAGGCATTGACTACTTATAGTGTGCAATTAAAATCGACTGCTAGTTCTAGTTAGGATATTGCCGTGTTGTCTTGCTTGGAAGTTCGACTGGTATTGATTGAAAGAATAATTCTAAGCAAATAAATGATCCATAACTAGCTGAACGGATGTGAAGATTGGAGTGTGGAACTGAGATTGGTAATTTGAAAGATTTTAGTCCTGACTAAAAAGGATGGTTGAGGAAGAAGGTATGGTTATGTGTTCCAGATGTTGGTGAACTAAGGCAAGAAGTTCTTAGGAGTGTCATCGATCAAAGTTTACTATACATCCTGGAGGAACTAAGATGTATCAGGATATAAAGAGAAGTTTCTTCTAGGAAGGTATGAAAATGGATGTAGGATTATGGGTAAAGTAGTGTTTGAATTGCCAGCAAGTAAATGCCGAACATCAGAAGCCAAGAACATTGCTTCAGCCTTTAAATATACCAATTTGGAAATAGGATTCTATATCCATGGATTTTTTTGACGGGCTGCCAAAGACAAATAGGGGAAATGAGAGCATTTGGGTCGTGGTAGATTGACTGACCAAGAGTGCACATTTCATTGCCATTAAGTCGACAAGGACGACACCTATTTTGGAAAAGTTATTTATGAAGAATATTATCGGACTACATGGGATTCCTAGTAGTATAGTCAGTAACAAATATTCTTTATTCACTAATGAATTCTGGAAGAGTGTGCAGGAAGTGTTAGGTACCAAGATTAAGTTGAGTACCGCTTACCACCTACAGACGAATGGGCAGACAGAGAGAGTCAATAAGACACTTGAAGATTTGCTAAGAGCTTATGTACTAGATTTTGGAGAGTCATGAGAAGACCATTTAAACCTAGTTGAGTTTTCCTACTATAATAGTTATCAGACTAGTACAGAAATGGCGCCTTTTAAAGCTTTGTATGGAAGACCATGCAAATCACCAGCATGTTGGTTAGAGACTGGAGACAGTTTGGTTGTTGGTCTGGATATGGTGAGAAAAGCCATAGGGAAGATTGAGTTAATCTGAGCCAGGATGAGGGAAGCTCTAAGCAGAAAAGTTACGTAGATATGAGGTGTAAAGATCTAGAGTTATTAGTTGGAGATCGTGTTTTTATAAAAGTATCAGTGATGAAGGGTGTAGTACGATTTGGAAAGTCAGGGAAATTGACACCTAGATATATGTCCATTCCCTATCATAGAGAGGATTGGGAAACTCGCTTATCGAATAGAGTTACCGAACAATTTGGTAGAAGTCCATAATGTGTTTATGTTTCTCATCATAGAAAGTATATGCATGATCTAGAGACTACTATTACTCTAAATGCATTGGAAGATTCAGTAGTAGAACCAGATATGACTTTCATTAGACAATCAGTTCATGTTGTAGCAAAAGATTAGAAGAGATTAAGGAACAAGACAGTCAGATTAGTAAAGGTCCAGTGGAGTGACAATGAGAAAGATTGTACTTGGGAGATGAAAGACAGGATTAAATAGACTTATCCTGCATTGTTTTGATGGTATGTTCTATCCTTGTTTTATATATTGACTTCTTACTAATCAGATAGGCTAGTATTGTTTGCATTTTTGATATGCTTATTGTGTGGTCCTTACCGAATTTCAAGGACGAAATTCATTAAGGAGGTGAGACTGTAACATCTATACTTTTGATTAACATTATTAATAGATTTAATTAGATAATTAAAAAATAATAATGTATGATGATAAGGAGAATGAGACTTGATAATTAATTGGGTTAAGCCTTAACTAATCAACTAATAAGGTTGTTTCAAACTTACCATGGAGAAGAATAGATGAGAAGGGAAAAATAGAAATAGAGCTTTGTTTTACCCTTAAGCTGCCTCTTATTCATTCTCATTTTACAACACCAAAACAATCTAAATCTAAAGAGAAGAGGTCGACCATTACTAGAGAGATTAGAAGAGGAAAGCTAAAGAAAATCAAGCGGAAAAGCTAAGGAAAACAGATCTCAACTCCATTATCAAATCTAAGATGAATAATAGTATCCATCTCAAGTTTTCATGTTTATTTTGGATTTAGGATCTAATTCCAAATTGATAGAGTTAATATGTCACATTTGGATTGGTTATATCATTATTGGCCTTAACGATGATTTATGGGAATTTTTATGGAATTGATTTAATAGATTTAAGGGTCAAACCTAAGTTATTGATCTCCTAATGATTCCAAATTCTGAGATGTTGGTAAAATATTATTTTAGAGATGGCTTTTCAATTTCATAATTTTCCAAGTTAATTTGAATATTTTACAAATTTCCTAACAAGGAAATAACATTTATTTTAGGTTTTAATTATTAAAAATAATTAAATACTGATTTTGGTCCTAAATTTTTTTTGAGAGAACGGATATATAAATTTTCATTTTTGGTGATTTTTTGGTATTTTCCCCAGGTGATTATGAATTTATACGAAATTATTAAGCTAGAAAAGCTTATAATTAATATCAAATAATTAATAATTATTTGACGGATGAGAAATTATTTTGGGAAAAGTAAATAGGTTTGTAGCTGTACTTCTAAAAAGCAATTTTCAAAGTTTTTTTTAACCAATAGAAAATTGACAAGGGTTAAGAGTTGGTGAAAAGTAATTGCTTTTAATAGAAATAAAACATTTTTTATATTAGCTACGATATTGCCATGTTGCCATTATGAATGCCGAACCCTAGTAGAATTTGACATAAACGTGAATGGATGCATATGATATCAACTATGTTGGTATGGAATGAATCTGTTCAGGTTGAAGTCATAACGAATAAAGTCTTTGGCATCCAATCAATGTCGACATGGTGATCTCGTAACATACTAGAACTATTTCGACCTCCCTTGTTTTCTTTTTTGAAATCTATAACATACAACATTGATGCCACAAGTCTTCTCCCAGGTTTTAAATGATGTCACAAACAATTATTTTCGATATCAATTATCTTTGATATCAACTATACCAAGGCAATAGTGCCGCATGCTTCCTATTTCGAGAACCATGGTTTTAAAGCAATGATGCCGCAAGTCTATGATTTTGATATCAATAAGGAGTGGCAACGATGCCGCTAGTTTTCATTTTTGACATTAAATATACTATAGGTTTGACGCCATTAAATTTCCATGTCACTATAACATTGATTTTGAAATTACAGCCTTATATTTTTATAAATCTCAGAATTTTTATTAAAGCTTCGATATGGAGGGATGAGACATCCTATTTCGGCTATATTGATGCCATAAGTTTATGAAGGTGAACTTATTCTAGTTAATGGCGATATACCCAATGATTTAGATGTGCGACATTCTCAATTTGATGCCAAAAGTATAATAGGCTATTTTAAATGAGATAATACCTTGGTAAGAGTTTTTGGATATACAATGGGCTATATTTTCCCTACTTTAAAATATGAATAAAGGGGATTAATCATGTATAATAATAAATGTTTTCAAGGAATAGGTTATTGTTCAGCCCAAGTTTTTATATAAAATTACCAGAGGAAATTATTACTTAAGATTAATTAATTATGTGAGGCCAATGACTATTGATTAAACATATTTGAATAATGGATGCTATATGTACTTGTCATTATTGATCGGTTACATTTACATGTTTTTCATTATCATACTCACATTATCATAACCCAATACTGCATTTTAGCAGAAAGTAAGGGCAGAATAACCAGCTAGTTGTCCCATTGGTGAGTATGGTCCGACTTTACTCCTAAGTGAGTAGAATTGCATCCAGAAGATTTGGTAGATCAATTGTGTAGGATGCCTTGAAATGATCGGAAAGATATGTTATTAGTGAAAACTAATAGGTTCATAGCAATCCCATGAAAACTATGATTGAAGATATTTTATTAGGGATGGTTTAATAGGTTCATGGTGATCCCATGAAAACTATGATAAGAGACATGTTATTAGAGGTGATCTAATAGGTTCATAGTGATCTCATGAAAACTATTATTTGAGATAGGCAGTCCATTTAACTGAGACAGGTAGTCAAATAGAGTTTAGGCATGTATTCTATTTTGGGAAGGGTAAACCATAGGCGAGCATAATCCTAGGAGGACAGTTTAGTCGGACTTACCTATATTGCATACATGCATACGATCACATTATGATTTGTTCTAACCATGGTGGTTGCAGGTGCATGTTTATGATTGACATATTTTGGATAAGACACTAGTGAAGGGAAACCCGTTCCACTAGCAGCATGGTCTCACTAGATATCTATTTGGTTCGAGATGGAACGTTACTATTCACATCAGATTGTTTGTTTGACCTGAAGTTTTTTCCCCTTAAACTCTCGGGTGCTCATTTGAGTAGGCCGGGAGCAAGGGTTTTCAGGATTTTAGTTTGATGAATAAACCTCTGAAGACATGTAGGAGGCAAGATAGCTATTTGGGAGCTTTATTTTACCTGCTGTGTTGTTTTCATTTTGCTTAATGGATGTAATGGCAAGTTGTATAATTGTCAAGTATTAGACTATGATCAACCAATGAGGCATCTTCATATGTCACTCTTGGAGTATTTTCTAATAATTATATTTTCTCTAAACGAGGGATCGAATGGGATTATGTAATCAATGTGAAATCCTATTTTGAAATGAAATGTGAAAGTTTATTTAATGAATTGAGTTTTGAAAATTTTCATATTCATGTGCTTCTGATGTTATAAATGATTAACATAACCGCATTTTGTTACTAGAAATTAATACTATGGATGGCTACACCATCTGTATCGCTTAATTTCGGGCCTCAAAATGGGGAAGTTATAATAGCGCTTTGGCAGAAAGCGGTGAAACAACACAACTCTAAGATAGAGCATCACCCGCTCCAGGAAGGAAACCTACTCCTGGAGAGAATTCCCCCGGCCTGAGGGCAATTGACCTGATTTGGAAAGGATTATATTCTATTAGTAGGGACCTAGGGAATGGAGCCTACATTCTTATCATCAAGTGTGGAGCAGTATTTGGAAAAACATGAAATTCGCAAATCCTTTGTTTCACACACTAACTATTACAAATATATGGATTATTGATTGGTGGATTAGTCAATCGTCGCGGTCTTACCAAACCCCGTGGATGAGGTGTGCGAAACCATGGTAGATGGTCAGTGCCACCAAACCACCACAAGGACAACCATCAAATGCAAAATAAAGTCCCGATTTCTAGGACTACATGGGCAAGGCCGTTGCATACTAGAAAGCTTGGACAAACAGCTTTGGCACATCATGGAAAACATGAATAAACCTTTAGCCAGCATTAGCGAGTTAGATCAACCAATGGTCAGGACATGATCGCCAAATGGGTGTTCCCCATTGACGATTGGCCAACAACCTTTGGGCCGGCAATGGCAAGCCAGATTAGCCCATGGTCAGGACATGACCGCTAAATAGGTGCTCGCTGTTAACGATCAGCCCAAATTTCAATGCCGAAAATGGCTAGCCCAATCAGCCCATGGTCAGGACATGACTGCCAAATGGGTGCTCACCGTTGACGATAGGCCCAAACTTCTCTACCGGCAATGACGAGCCCATTTAGCCATGGTCAAGACATGACCGCCAAATGGGTGCTCGCCATTGACGATATGCCCAAACTTATGTGCTGGCAATGGCGAGCCCGTTCACCCCATGGTCAGGATATGACAGCCAAATGGGTGCTTGCCATCGACGATCGCCAAACTTCTCTATCGGCAACGGCGAGCCCATTCAGCCTATGGTCAAGACATAACCGCCAAATGGGTGCTTGCTGTTGTCGATCGGCCCAAAATTCTTTGTCGGCAAATGGTGAGCCCGATCAGCCCATGGCCAGGACATGACAACCAAATGGGTGCTCGCTATTGACAATCGGCACAAACTACTCAGACAGCAGTAGTGGACCGGAGAGATCCCTGTTCAGTTGTCCACAACTGACAGTCATCTCAAACTTCTCACCATAACGGCATACTAGAGTGACCCTAACCGAGTGTCTACCATTGATGATCGACTACAAGCTTTTACGATGGCTATGGAGAACCCAACTTACCGACGGTTAGGACATGGAAACTTCCTAGTTAGTTCACGCCCGACATTCGGCTCTGGATTTCTCTTAGTAACAAATAACTGAGCTTGCTCGTGGTAAAACATGACTATTGGTTGTACGGCTTAGTGTAAGCAGTCAATACTGGAATTGCCCATGAAGACTATCAACAGTCTGACATTAAACTTATTTAAAGTATGCATGACATACGTATGTGATAATAAGCAAACTAGAATGTTGAAAGCGCATAAAAAAAACAAGGACATATGAGATTGGATTACTAAGACTTTATGCCGGGTATGCTCACCATGTCGAACTTGTTAGTGATGGTCCCTGTACAAATACTCGAGGAAGCAATAAAATATTACTAACAGGCTAATAGCTAAGCAAGGATACTATACAAACACACACAATAACTAATCCTAATCAAGAAATATAATGTATGGGCCAAGGGAAGCACCAGTCATAGAAATTACTTACCCTACCAAACTTGTTGGTGATTGATCCCATACAAGTATGCACTATAGCGGCGTAAAAGGTTGCTAACGGAATAAACAAACCTAGCAATCATGTGGAACAAACATATCATGATTACTATCCAGAAAAAAGAGAATAGGGGAATGAATAAATATTAGATCCAACAATCATAAACATTCAAAAGAAGATTAGCTTCACAACACAAGCGCTGATCAACCCACGTTCAAAACTTCAACAGAACCGCTTACCTAGCTAAACATTAGTGATTAACCTATATTAGTAAGCATGGTGGTGATGAAAGAGTCACTGGTGGAATAACTTGGCAATTATGAAGGGAAAAATACATCGAAACAAGCAGCCTTAATTAGCTAAATTACAATCAATGCAACAAAATATACATCCTCAAATCCATGTACCATGGAACCACTGTATATTCCTATCCTTAGGGAACCTCGACATTCTTGAAACATTCATATGATAACACACAACCATTAAGACATGGAGGAAATGAGGTTGAACCAAAGGAGCAAAAGCCTATCGAATTGAGATGAAAATCAGTGGGAGATAATGCTAGAGGATTACACTACCAAGAAAGAATGAACTGCGAACTCACACTGACAAAATATATCTTGAAACGATAAACAAGCTTTCACCGAGTGAACAACGCTCCACAAAATATTGGCAGAGGAAAACATCCAGAAAGGGTGGGAATAAGTATATAGATGTTTGAGGTTCGAGATAAGCATCGCATGAGAAAGAAAGACAAGTTTGGATGAAACAAAGAACATGTTTTATTCTACGAAAGTATGCTTTAGGAGGGATGTGTTGTGGGCATTTTCACCCATAGCATGGTTAACATGAAAAAAAATTAAAGGGTATAGAAATGGCCAGAGGGTGCACAATAAAGCACCACCATGTGATCATAAGGGGAAGACGAAGCACTAAGGGTAAATTTGGCATAGTCAGAATATGGTCAAAGTACTTGAAAAATGTTCCTAAGGTTGGGATGTACACATAGGTCAAAACCTCGTCTCAATCCAAGCTACGGATTGGATCATCTTAAAATTTGTCCATCACCTTAGAGAGCTACTACCTATCAGGCAAATGGAACATTCAAAGACATTGAAATACTCTACTCAATTATATGATGCTATTGGTTCAAGTTTCATTCAATTCGGACTTGAAATGAAGGAGTTATGGAATAAAAGCGTATGTAGCACAGTGGTAAAGGCTTGTGCCTTTCAGCCAACCCACCTAGGTTCGAATCTTGGCAGACACATTATTTTTATGGAACATGAGAAATGGTCCGGTAAGGAGTAAACTATGCGGTGCCTAACCATACCTAACGTAAGGAAGGAAAAGAGACAAGAGAAGGAAGTATGGAGATCTCAGCTGCCATCTTCTCATGTGCTCGGTGCCCTTAGATAACGACCTGGATTCCTTGGTGGGTACCCCAGGGGTACCAACCAAGATTCTTGGGCCGGTACGGGTACTGTGACGCCCCACCCTGAGACCCACATTAATAAAGAGTTTTACTAGATAATACCGTCTGCTAATGCGGAGAATAGGGTTGGTTAGGAGCGACCATCTATAGCCTTATCTTAAATATCTATTGAATACGTCGACAAATGCTATATAGTTTTTTTCTATCTTAAGTGGATCGACATATCCAATAAATACTTAATACAAAGCCATGGGTGGCTATAGGATCTATCAGAACAAAATACAACTCAAATGCAAAACACATCACAGAACAGTAGATCACCACACACACACACACACACATACACACACACACACATAGATACATCACAGAGTATACAACATGATACATGTCAAGTGGAATAGCAACAACAATATACAAGTGAGTCAAAAGAATATACATATCAGAGTAGCAAACAAAAAGGACTACACAAAAAGCTATAACATAAAGAGCTAGCAGAATAGTCCATGTGGAAGCAGAATAGGCTAAGTCCAAATGTACCTAACCTGAAACAACTCGGTCTGACCCGAGTATAAGTACACGGGACAGTCTAGCTAAACAAATCAGTTTATAAGGATAAGTGATAATATGAGCATAAGGCAAGGAGATAATCTTCTCAAGTGAGAAGGAATAATTTAAGAGTATATGGTTACTTCACATGGCATAACTAAGTAGGTATAGTAATTTCAAGTGATATAAGGATATCACTAAATATGAATGCAACTCAAAGGCGATAAAACTTTATAACAAATCTCACAATAAAAGCATGCCTCATCTCATCAGCGTATCACAAAACATCAAATATGGTTTAGGAGAAAAACATAACTCCAAAGAGGAGAAATCCCAAACTCGCCCTATCGGCAACAGAAAACCATCTCAAAGAAATCACCATCTCAAAATATGCCATAAGGCAATCAAATATAAATCTCCAGCATAGGAGAATATAATCCCAAATAAACACCAGAAGGCAAATCTCATATAATAACGCCAATAAGCAAATCTCAAATAACGCCAAGTGTTGGTAAACCCAAATCTCAAACATAGAACTCGATTATAAGTTCAATTTCCAAAGATGTAATCGCCATATATAATATCTCGAACTGCTCAAATGACCAATAATGTAAAAAGGAGATACACTTGGAAAATCATAAATAAATCAATGAAATTATCTCAAAGATATAGCACGTCCTCACAAATGGCCGAAGCCTGCCAAGTACTGTTCTCTCAAAATCAAGAACCACGTCTCTTATACAAACGTCCCGAAGGACAACATCCCGAAGGACAAATAAATACGTCTCTTAGACAAACATCCCGAAGGACAAATACGTCACAATGGACAAATACGTCTCTTAGACAGACATCTCGAAGGATAAATGACCCAAAGGTCCAGTACTGGCAAATACATCTCTTAGACAAACGTCCCGAAGGACAACATCCCAAAGGACAAATAAATACGTCTCTTAGACAAACATCCCGAAGGACAAATACATCATAATGGACAAATACGTCTCTTAGACAAACATCCCGAAGGACAAATACATCATAATTGAAAAATACGTCTCATAGACAAACATCCCGAAGGACAAATGACTCGAAGGTCCAGTACTGACAAATACGTCTGTTAGACAAATATGTCACAAACTTTCGGATAGGAACCCGAACAGTGTTAACATGTGTCCCATACCACACGTTCGCACTAAACGGTTTACTAACCGCTAGTAAATTTCACACTCAAATCAGTAAAAAGTTTACCTCATCTCATCGGTAAACTCGACCTGAAGGTCAAAACGATCAAACAGACAAGTCAAGAATTAACCAATGAGATAAACGCACGTGTCCCATACCACATGTTTTACCAAACCATTTAATTCTCCTTCTCATTCGCTCGAATAGTGAAAAAACGTGTATTTTATATATAAAATAATTTTCTTGAGAAAACAAGCTTTTAAAACTATTTTTCGAAATCAATTTTGAAAACAATATTTGAAAATTCTCTTATTATAGAGAATAAATAGATTTTATAGCTTAAAATAATTTAAAAATATATAAAATAATTATTTTAAATGCTAATTTATTTAAAAATTAATTCAAAATCGTTTGGAAAAATCCATGCTCGAAATCAAAGAAATCACTCAAAACCGTCATTCAAATTCAATTCAAATTCAATTCAAATTTGAATTTCAAATTCATCAAAACTGGGCTAGCCTATTGATAGGCATCATAGCCCCCAAAACAAATCAGAAATACCACAAAAACATGAAGTAAAAGTCAAAAGTCGGACGGAATACGAACATAAAAATGCATAGGCAAAATAATACCCAGGTATGAAATCTTCTCTATGTTCAAATTTAGGATATGAAACAAGTGGACAAACTACCTCTGATTGAACTAAAAATTTGCGTGCACATAGTAGAAAACATCAGCTTTCAAACAAAAAAGAATCGATGAATTCTAACTGGAAATGAAAAAGTTACGCTGTCTCAAACATGGACTCAGGCCATGTTTGCAACAGTTCAAAAACAAAAGTGCACCCAGGCATGAAAACCATCTTGGATTCAACTTACAGGCCTAAAGCAGAGGACCACACGACTTTATATTGAGCTGAAAATTGGTAAGCTCATACTAGAAAACTTCATCTTTCAAACAAAAAAAGAATCAATGAATTCCGACTGAAAATGAAGAAGTTACACTGTCTCAAATATAAACTCGGGCTATGTTTGCAACAGTTCAAAAAAAACAAATGTACAGGCCTGAAAACCACTCGGGTTCAACTTTCAGGGATGAAATAGAGGACCAAACTACCTCAGATTGAGCTGTAAATTATATGAATATGGTAGAAAACTTTATCTTTCAAACAAAAAGAGAATCGGCAAATTCCAGTAAGAAATGAAAGAGTTATGCTGTCTCAAACACGAACTCAGGCCATGTTTGTAGCAACTAAGAAACAAAATATGCCCAGGCAAAAATCTAGGTTTTTGTTGATTTTGCAGCAAAGTTTTGAACACTCAAATGGCAATATTTTATAATGAAATTTTACAGACATATACTATTACATCTGAACTGTCATCGGAAGAAAATCCGACAGCATTTCGTTCCCGGAATTGAAAGATATTAGCATGAAAAGTAGCAAATAGAGAAGGTTTTGACACAAACAAAATTGAAAGTAAACCCAAATTACAGAGCATATTTTTCATAGATTTGAGCAGTTTGAAGCATTGGCTTCAGCTAGAATTGTGAGCTATTCAACTCACCTTGCTAATAGACAATAAAAGCTTGGATTTTGCAGCAAAGTTGAAGCCTTTCGGCAAGATTGGAGCTTCTATGAACCTGTAGGAAGCAAATATATATAGGACATGTAAACAATCTACAGTAAAAATTAGAAAGCTATTTATTGTAAATGAATTTTGTGATGAAATTTAAATGATTTGGAGTTGTTTACCTTTTATTTATCACTATATTGTAAAAAGCCTTGAATTTTTTGAATTAAAATGAAGAAATTGCTTGATTTTTGAGAAATTGGTAGGGAGGAGTTTATTTTCTTTTGTTTCAGCTGAAGGAAGAAGAAGGAGGTATGAATTGAACGTACAACAACTCCACTTTCTCACTTCTTACTAGGTTATGTGATATTGGGCTAAATTAGACCCAAAATAAAAAATAAAATAAAGTGGCTTAAGATTAAAATCAACACTTAGCCAAAATATGTGTGCGTATCACATATACACACAAATAAACTTCATTTTCTTCATATTTACACACAAGAAAAATGTGAAAATTTGTATACATTCAAAATAAAACATTTTCTATCATGTAAAAAGATTAATTTATATTTTTAAAACATTTTTATTATTAAAATCCTTAATTTAACAAAAATACACCATTTACTCAAATAAATGAATAAAACATTGTTTTTAACTTCTAAAATTCCACAAAATTTATTTTCTCACTTAGAAAAATATTTCAAACCATTTCCAAACATAATTTATAGCCAAAAATTATTTTTTAAACCAATTTCCACCTTTTATTTCAATAAACCACCTTTAAAAATTATTAAAAGAAGTAGATGGGCAATAATTACTATAATTATTTCATTTTCTCTAAATTGAAATCATTTTCATTATTCAAAGCCCATATTCAATTTATTATCACTCCAAACAAAATAAAATAAAGCTTGGAATTTCATTTTCTCATTTTAAATTCCAAAATTCATTGTTTATTCCAAATAAATAATTTAATTTCTCCAATTTTAATTTAAATCACAATATTAAATTATAATTATCATTATAATTCAATTTTGATAGGTAATATCCAAACCAGGGTTGTTACAGGTACCGACTAGGTTTCTTTGGCTGGTTCTTCATGTGCTCAAATCCATGCCATATTAGCTTGAATAGGGAGATGTAAAGGAAGTCCAACTGCACACCTAACCCCCTCCCCCTCGAACTAAGAAGGTTCGAACCAAATAACAGAAACGGATGAACTTAGACAAGAACCCATCCACATCCATCCAAGCTGGACTAGCACCCTCCAAACCGAGTTCTCCACTGGGCCAAATAGTGCAAATAAGAAGGAAATTAGCATATGTCAGAAAACAAATAACTACAGATGGCATATTCAGGAATATTCCCTCTGGGTAAGATATAAAAGCAAATATCCTAATTAGTAACACCTCCTCTTCACTCCAATAAATACCAAATAATCTAACAACAATGGAGGATAGTTTTAGAGAGCCAAGCTTACAACAGTAATGGCATACAAGTTAGAGAAAGCTAGGATCAGTCCAGCAGGATCAACTAGCAGAAGCAGCCAAGCAGGATCGACTAGTAGGACCAACCTAGCAGGATCAGCCCAACAGGATCAACCTAGTAGGATCAGCTAGCCGGAGTGGTCTAGCAGGATCAACTAGTAGGAGCAGCCTAACAGGATCAACTAATAGGAACTACCAAACAGAGATCAGCTAATAGGAACTACCTAACAGAGAGAGCCGACAATGATAGGCTAATAGGAACAGCTGAACAGGAATAGACTACACCATCTGAACAGGAATAAGATAGGCTAACTTAGACAACAACTCATCCACATCCATCCAAGCTGGAGCAACACCCCTGAACAGAGTTCTCAACCAGGCCCCACGGTGCAAATAAGGAAGGAAATCATCATATATCAAGAAACAAATAAATGTAGATGACTTATTTAGGAATATTCCCTCCGGGTAGGATATATAAGGAAATATCCTAGGAATATTCCCTTTGGGCAGGATATATAAGGAAATATCCTAATTATTCACACCTCCTCTTCACTCCTATAAATACTAAAGCATCTAACAACAATGGAGGATAATTCTAGATAGCTAAGCTTACAAAAGTAATGGCAGAAAAGTTGAGCAAAGCTCGAATCAGCCCAACAGGATTAGCCTAGCAAGATCAGCTAACACGAACACTCTAGTAGGATCAGCTAGTAGGAATATCCTAACAGGATCAACTAGCAGGTGTAGCATAGTAGGATCAACTAGTAGGTGCAACCTAACAGGATCAGCTAATAGAAGCTACCTAACAGAGACAGCCGAACATGGATAGGCTAACAAGAACAGTCGAATAGGAATAGGCAGGCTGGAACAGCCAGACAAGAATAACCGAACAGATCCCTTGGGCTATATCTTACTTTGTTTTGAGCTGTAGATCAATGTATTTTGTATCACAGGCATTGTATAAAAGATCTATAAGAAGAATAATGAAAATGGATAGTGGATGTAGGCACATTCTGACTGAACCACATTCTGGCCGAACCACTATAAATCTTTGTGTTCTTTACTTTATTACAGCTTACTTTCTACATAACCTATGTGTGCTCTGATCTCCAAAAATCAATCATAATACAAATATAACAACTGTGTTATACACCCTGTATTCACAGCTTTACAACTAATCGTTTGGAGGTGTTTGCCCATTTTTTGTGCAAACGGTGTATGTATATGTATATTATTTCAATTCATAATTTTAATGAATTTTTGTTTAAAATCATAAACCTATCGTTGGATCTTTCCTAAGTCAAAATTAAATTTCAAATGTTAATTTTTAATTTCAAAACACATGAAACTTATCACGATTAATTTTAGTATGTTTAAAGGTTCAACTTTTCAAATGTTGATTTGAAATGGCATTGAATATGGAATAAAGGAAGAAGAAAAGTCCTCCATGTTTTCCTTTTAATAAATGCTTACTTGTAATTATCACATAAAAAATATTAGCAAATCATCGTCGATTAGTTAAAAATATTATATAACATATTATGTATAGATATAAGTAAACTATGTATATACATATATTATTATTCCACGTTTTCAAGAAAAATATAGGAAAACAAAGGAATATATAAAGGGACCAATATGTATATTGTAGTGTAATTCCTAACTCCTATAAACATGCACATTAACCATATACACTATTTATATGTTGCACTTGCACTATACACGTATGGGTGTATTTGATACACTCATTATAATATATTCAATTTAAATTAAATTTAAACCCCTTTCAAAAAAATTAAATTAATTATGATTTTATTTAAAACAATATTAGATTAGATCTAATAAACCATTTAGACTACATAGACTCATTAGATCCAAAAATAGATTTTTTTTTAAAATCCATTTATTTCACCCGCTTTTGACTGGCCCAGTTCCTTTAACATATGCTAAAGGAATATTGATAACTTAAAGGTTTCGATGTGTGCTCATAAAGAGGGAGTAAGTGAGGATGCTAACCTGGATTTGATCATACCCCGGATCTTTGACTAGAGATCTTATTACCATGGACATTTTGACATTGAGTCTAGTTTCCTACCTTTCAAAATGTATGGAGTCGAGCACTGAGAAACCAAGACATTGAATAATTTTTAACCGTTGATGTAGTCATACAAGATATCATATATTAGATGCACTTGAGTGAGTGATGCAAGGTTTCTTAATGGTTTGTATGTTTGCTTTATTCTGCTATAGATGTCACATGATGTAGGTATCACTAAATTAGATACGTAGATACCCCATACTAACATTGAGTTGTTGTACACCAACATGACGATGACAATAGATTAGTATATAGCTATACAGTTAAAGCTCTGCTAAAGCCTCGCTAAATCCCCGCTAAAGGGTGCAGCGCTCTTTGCCCGCAACGCTTTTTCAATTTAGTGCTATTAAACCGTAGATCTGCTTAAATCCCTGCTATATTTTGCTACACCTGATAAATTAATGGTTTTTAGCATATTCTTTAGCAAAATTAATACAAAATGGTAAATTTCACTAGTTATCTTTTAAACCAAATCAACAAATTTAGGGTAAATACCAAAGTGAAGGCCTAAGTACTTGTAACCTCCTTAACTTTGACTAACATTATTTAGAAAATTTAATTAGACAAATTAAGTAAAATAATATGTTGAGATAAAGAGAATAAGATTTGATGATTAGATTTGTCAAAACTTAATAAATTGGTTAGTAAGTTTAATCAAACCAAAGAGATAAGGAGGAATAATGTGAGGGACAAAATAGGAAAAAGCGCTTATTTCCTAACTAAAATCCTTCCCCTCTCATCTTCCTCATTACATTTCATTTCATATAATCAACTAAGAACTAGAGGTCGGCCATTACTAAAGAAAACAAAAGGAGAAAAGCATAGGAAATCAAAAGAAAAGCTAGGGGGAATTTAATCAATACTTAATCCCAAATCTCTTTATCCAATCAATATGAATAATGATTATCCATCTCACTTTTGAATGCTTATTTCAGTTTTATGATTAAATCTGAATTATAGGATGATATTATGCCAAGTTATGAATGATTATTGCGTTATATGCTTGATTGGTGATTTATTAGATGTATTATGAAATTATTAGATAGGTTTTAAGTGTATAAACCTAATTTATGACATCTAATCGACTTGAAATTTGGATATGATGTTTAAAACATTAATCTTTGGAAATGAGTTTTTAATTTTGTAATTTTCCAAGCTTGTATAAATATTTTATGAATCTCCTAAGGAATGGAAAGGATTTACTTCGTGTTTTAATTATTAAAAATAATAATGATGTTCGTATCGAAAATTTTATATTTGAAAGAATATATTAATTATGATTTTTTAGTGATTTTTAGGGATTTTTTCCAAGTGTATATGATTTTATATGAATTTATTAAGCTAGAAAGACTTAATAATTATATTAAAATAATAATATAATTTAAATGGTTTGCATAATATTTTGAGAGTGGTAAATACATATTGCAGCAGTTTTCTGAAAAAATATATTTGTAAAATATGTTTTAACCAATAGAAATTTGATAAAGGTTGAGAGTTGGTGAAAAAAATTACTTTAATTAGAAATAAAACAGTTTTCCTGTTAATTATGAAATTGCCATGTCATATGACAAGAATTCCGATGTGCAAGCCATGTCGTAGTCATCCATTTCGACATTAACTAGAAGAGTTGCATACGATATCAAATTATATTGGTACGTAATGAATCTGTCCAGGTTGAAGTTATACATATAAGGCTTCGGCATATCATTATTTCGACATCGATGATTTCATAAAGATCCATTCCGACATACTTTCTATTTAAGGTTGCCATATAGATTTTAAAGTGTTTGGGGATTGACATTAGAAAGTCAGCAACCATTATTTCTTTATACTCAACACCCTTGGTCCCTCTTGTTTTCGGTATCAATTTTATACCTACTTTCAATATCAAAATAAAGAGGCAATGATGCCGCAAATATTAGCATCTGACGTTAATTAAACTATGGCTTTGATGCCGCTATTTTTCCATTTCGATATTGATTATATTATGGAAGTGATGTCGTAGGTTTAGGATTCGACATTCAATGTTTTAAGGAAATGATGCCGTAAGCTATCAATTTCGACAACTTAATAAAAGTGGCATAGTAGCCACAGTTTATTAAAGACGACATCAATTTCTTTGAGATATTGATGTCAAAAGTTATTAATTATTCCCATTTTCTAAGTTGAAAGCCTTTGTACTATGCAAACCAGAAAGCTATGTTTCATAGATTCGACAACCTATATACTTATATTATAGGACAAGGATGATTTCGGCCCTATGGCCTTATGTTTTATAAGTCAGAATATTTTATTATGACTTCGATGTCAAGGGGTGCGACAACCTATTTTAGCCATATGGTTCCATACTTTAATAAATCATAAGCTTTCTTTAAAGAGGCATGGTAGCCCAAGATTTTAGAGGTGCGACAACCTTCTATTTGTTTTGTAGTTAATGAAAGCTATTTTCAAAGAAGCATATATTTTGGCACAATACTTTGATAAGTAAAGGGCGATATTTTTTTTCTTTTTAAGTATGAGTTCAAGGGACAAATTATTTATAAAGACTTATGTTTTCAAGGAAATAAAAAGGATATTTTATCCTAGGATTTAACAAGAGAATTGTTATTCTTATCATCATTAGATAAATTGTGATAGGATATTTTGACTCAAGGGTTAGAGATTAAAAAACTAGGTAATGGGACTAGTGTAGGGTCTCGCCCTATGCTTCAACCGTTAGCACCTAATTGATTATGGTCCACAATTCCAGTGCGTAGGGCTTTGTTAAGGGTAAAGACTAAAATTAGGTTTATGCATAGAAGGGAATCTATAACATAGATAGGTTATTGGTTGGCCTGGAAAACCATTAGGTTCATAGTGAGCCTAGCAAAACTATGAGATAGAAAAACAGTCAGGTTTACACTAAGATGATTGTGTTGGACAGACGGTCCAGTTTCCTCCTAATGGTAATTTAGAGATGTATTATATCTGGTAGGCCCGAGTCAGTCATAGGTTAGTAGTAACCCTAGGAAAACCATGAAGTAGGAATGGATAGTTTATTGATTTAGACAGACTGGTCAGATTTACCCATGTGGCATGCATACATATGATTATTTTATTTTTCTTTAACCATTTTGATTTCAGGGGCATGATTTTTATTAACATGTTTTCATAAGATACTAATGAGGGAAAACCTGTTTCGGTCAGCAGTGTGGTCTCACCAGATATCTAATTTCGAGATGGCATATTATTATTCACACTGTAATTTTTTCTGGTCCGAATTTTTTGTTTTTCCCATTTAACTCTCAGATGCTCATCTGAGTAGTTCAAGAGTAAGGTTTATAGGTTTTAGGTTGACAAATAAAGCTTTTAAAGACATGTAGGAGGTAAGTTAGCTATGCTAGGAGTTATTTTATCCGATGTGTTGTTATTTCATTTTTCTAAATGTATGTAATGGTAGAATATGTATTTGTCAAGTAGTAAACTCTGGTCAACTAAGTGGGATATTCATATCTCGCTCTTGGAGTATTTTGTAATAATTATATTTTATCAGAACCTAGGCAACGTTTGGGATTATGTAATGAATATGGAAATTATTAATGAGATGTGTTTTGAAAATTTTCATATTCTTGTATTTCTGTTGTTAATGATACTATTAACTGGACTCATTTTATCACCGGAGAATAATACTATTGATGACTACAGCATCGACATCGCTTATTTTTAGGCCTCAGAGTGAGGGATGTTAAAACTAAAGGGATTTTGAACTTAAAAAGTGTTTTGAAAACACAATCCAAATGTACCAAAGAATAAGATTGGGGAATGGGATTACGTTATAGTAACGTACTTGTATTTGCTATATATAAGTATATATAATATCACTATTCTTCCCTCTCTCGTAGAGCATTATTCTATATCTTATCAAGTTATGGAAAGTAAGGTATTGAGGCAGGAAATGGAAGAGTGAATCTCAGTGGAGGAAACACCACAACTAATGGAAATGTCAAGCTTAATATTAGAAGGAATCCGGGTCGACAAACAACTGTAAATATGGGTGCTGGAATGCCACCTGTGGATGTGGAAGCTACGTATCAGTTCATTGTTAATGTGATGCAAGCTGCAGCTGTAGTTGCATTAGTTGGTGGAAATGCTGCTAATGTAGGAGGAGTAAATCCTAAAGTTCATGTTGTCAATAACTATGCTGGGTTGAATCAGGATTATGCTAATCTCGGAGGAAAGCCATTTATTAGAATAGATGATGTTATCGAGGTAAAGAATTGGCTATTGCATTATGAAAGGATTTTCGATGACTTAGGCATGAATGATGAGCAAAGGAGGAGATTGATATCTAGACAATTGCAAGGAGCTACATTGTACTGATAGAGCAATGTAACCGTGGGAATAGGCAGAACAGAACCTTACTTGGGCTTAGTTCAAAAGGAGATTTGAAGAGTGATTTATGTCTCAAATAGCCAAGTCAACTTTGCTCAGAAATTTTGCTGAATTGGAGCAAGGATATATGTCAGTGCTTGAGTTTGCGACTAGATTTGAAGAACTGTCTAGGTATGGATATGCTATTGTGGACACAGTGATAAAGAGGAACAAGAAGTTTATTAGGGGGTAGAACCATCATACCTTATTACTTCCTTAAGGGTTGTGAATCTGATAGGAGGGTATGCAACACTTGGGATGAGATGTGACCATCTAGAATTTGAGTTGTTAGGTCATACTTTTTCCTGCAGTTTGTTTTGTTTGATTTTTTTGGTTTTTGGATTATTTTGGGTATGGATTTAATAAGAAAATATGATGTTAGAATATTTTTCCAAGATAGGAAAATATCACTAAGACACCCTAATAGTAGCGATCGAATTATATACTCAGTAGAGAACTCGAATTTTGATGTTTGTACTTTATTATGTGTAATGGAAGAGGAAGACGGGTTGAATCAAGTTCTTGCCGTTAGAGAGTTTGCATATGTTTTTAAACCACTTACAGGATTACCACTAAAAACAGAGCTATTGAGTTCAAAATAGATCTTGTACCTAGAGTTAAACCTGTTAGTAGACCACCTAGCAGAATGACAGCGACCGAGATGAAGGAGTTAAAGGTACAGCTAGTGGACTTAAAAGAAAAGAGTTTATTAGACCAAGTAGTTCACCTTGGGGAGCAGTCACGGTGTTTGTGAAGAAACCGGAGGGTCGTTGAGATTGTGTGTTGATTATCGTAAGTTGAATGAGAAGACAATAAAGAATAGATACCCTTTGCCAAGAATTGATGATTTAATCGATCGGTTGAGTGGAGCCAAAGTATTTTCCCAATTGGATTTGGTGATAAAATTCCATCAATTGAGGGTGGAGGAAGATAGTATTCCTTTGACGGCGTTTCGAATGAGGTATGGGTCATACGAGTGGTTACTCATGCCATTCGGGTTGACTAATGCACCTGCTTTCTTTGTTGATTTGATGAACCGGGTTTTCAGAGAGTACTTGGTTAGGTTCGTGTTAGTATTTATAGATGACATTCTGATATACTCTAGGAATAAGCAAGATCATGAGACTCATCTTAGAATAGTGCTTGAGACGTTGTGGCAACATCAACTGAAAGCCGAGTTTTCAAAGTGTCGCTTTTGGAAGAGAGAAGTGAAATTTCATGGTCATGTAGTTTTGGAGAATAGGTTATCGGTAGATCCAGCTAAGATTAAAGCCATTAATAATTGGAAAAGATCCGAGACTGTGACAGACATAAAGACTTTCCTTTGATTAGTTGGCTATTATCATAGATTCATCAAGGATTACTCTCATATAGCAGCACCGATGACTAAACTAACAAGGAAAGATGTAAAGTATGTTTGGACCGATAAATATAAGGAGGCATTTCTAAAACTAAAGCATTTGTTGACCAATGTGCCTGTATTGGTTGTTGCGGGTTGGAATTGAGATTTAGTGGTGTATATTGATGCATGCAGATTGGGATTAGGAGCTGTGATGATGCAAAGAGGTAAAGTGATTGTCTACGCTTGTCGATAGCTTAGATCGCATAAAGTTAAATATTCGACTCATGATTTGGAGTTAGTAACTGTAATCTTTGCTTTGAAGGTATGGAGACACTACCTTTTGGGAGAAATATTTGAGTTTTTTTATGGATCACAAGTCATTGAGATATTTATTTTCTCAGAAGGAGTTGAATATGAGACAACAGAGATGGTTAGAGTTCATAGCAGCTAGCTTATGATTTTGAATTGAGTACACACCAAGCAAAAGAAATAAAGTCGCAGATGCACTTAGCATGAAACTTTAGAATATAGTGTTAGCAATGTTAATTGAATGGAAAGATTTAGAAGCATAAATTACTTGTGGTGTGCAGTTAAGATCGACGGCTAGTTCTAGTCAAGAAACTGCCGTGTTGTCATGTTTGGAGGTTCGATTAGTAATGATCGAAAGGATTGCTTCTAAGAAGAGAGATGATCCATTGCTAGCCGAAAGGATTAAAAGGGTTGAAGGTGGAACTAAGATTGATAATTTAAAGTATTTTAGTCTTAACCAAAACAGATGGTTAAGAAAGGAGGGACCATTATGTGTTCCAGATGTTGGCGACCTAAGGAAGGAAGTTCTTAAAGAGTGTCATCTATCGAAGTTTACTATTCATTCTAGAGGAACTAAGATGTATCAAGATATGAAGAGAAGTTTCTTCTGGGAAGGTATGAAAAGGGATGTAGGCTTATGGGTAAAGCAATTTTTAAATTGCCAGCAAGTGAATGTCGAGCATCGAAAGCCAAGTAGATTGCTTCAATATTTGGATATACCAGTTTGGAAATAGGATTCTATATCTATGGATTTCGTTGAAGGGTTGCCAAGATTGAATAGGGGAAATGAAAGTATTTAGGTTATAGTGGATAGAATAACCAAGAGTGCACATTTCATTCCCGTTAAGTCAACAAGAATGGCACCTGTATTGGCTAAATTGTTTATGAAGAATCTTGTAAGATTGCATGAGATTCTTAGTAGTATAGTAGTGACAGAGGTACTTTGTTCGCTAGTGATTTCTAGAAGAGTCTACAAGAAGTTTTAGATACCAAGCTAAATATGAGTATTGCTTCCATCCACAAACGGAAAGAGTTAACAAAGTCCTCGAAGATTTGTTAAGGGCTTATGTGCTAGACTTTGGAGGATCATGGAAATTTTAGTGCACTTAATCGAGTTTTCCTATAGCAATAATTATCAGACTAGTATAGGAATGTTGCCTTTTGAAGCTTTGTATGGAAGGCCATGCAAATCACCGGCATGTTGGTTAAAGACCGAAGACAGATTGGTTCTTGGTTCGAATATGGTGATAGAAGCCACAGAAAAGATTGAGTTAATCCGGAGAAGGATGAGGGAAGCTCAGATGAAGCATAAAAGTTATGCCGATAAGAGACGTAAATAATTAGAGTTCTCGGTTGAAGACCATGTGATTGTCAAAGTATCATCGATGAAGGGTGTAATTCGGTTTGGGATGTCAGGGAAATTGCCACCTAGATTTGTTGGACCGTTTCCTACTATAGAAACGATTAGAAAACTCGCTTATAAGATAGAGTTACGGAATATTTAGGCAGGATTACATAATGTTTTCATATATCTCATCTAGGAAATGAGTTCATGATCCAGAGGCTACCATCAATCCGACTGCATTGTAAGATTTAGTGATGGAATTGGACATGACTTTGGTTAGACATACAGGTCATACTGTAGCTAGGGAAGAAAGAAGTTAAGGAACAAGACAATCAGATTAGTGAAAGTCCAGTGGAGTGAGAATGAAAAAGACTCTACTTGGGAGACAAAGGACGGGATTATGGACACATATCCTGATTTGTTTTGATGGTATCTTTTATATCTGTGATTATGTATGCTATGTAACTTATCTAATTTTGAGGATGAAATTCTTTAAGGAGAGGAGTCTATAACACCCCTAATTTTGATTAATGTTATATAGGAAATTTAATTAGATAAATAAAATAATGTATTGATTAGATAAATAAAATAAAATAATGTATTGAGATAAAGTGAATAAGATTTGATGACTGGATTGGTCATGCCTTAATAAGTTGGTTAATAAGATTAATTAAACCAAAGAGAGAAGGAGGAATTATGTGAGAGGTAAAATAGGAATAAGCCCTTTTTCCTAACTAAAACCCTTCCTCTCTTATCTTCCTCATTACATTTATATAATAAAACTAAGAACTACAGGCTGGCCGTTGCTAAGGAAAACAGGAGGAGAAAAGTAAAGGAAATCAAAAGAAAAGCTAAGGGGAATTTAATCAACACTTAATCCCAAATCTCTTTATCTAATCATGGTGAATAATAGTTATCCATATCACTTTTGAATGCTTGTTTCGATTATATGATTAAATCCAAATTATATAATGATATTACGCAAGTTATGAGTGATGTTGCATTATATGCTTGATTAGTGATTTATTGGATTTATTATGAAATTATTAGAGAGGTTTAAGCATAGGAACCTAATTTATGATATCCAATCAATTTGAAATTTTAATATGATGTTTAAAACAATAATTTGGAAATGATTTTTTAATTTTATAATTTTATAAGCTTGTATAAATATTTAATGAATTTCCCAAGGAAGGGAAAGGATTTATTTCGGGTTTTAGTTATTAAAAATAATTAAATAACGATTTTGATCTAGAAATTTTTATATGTGAAAGAATATATTAATTTCGATTTTTGGTGATTTTTGGGGAATTTTTCCAATTGCTTATGATTTTATATGAATTTACAAAGCTGGAAAGACTTAATAATTATTATATTAAAATAACAATATGACTTAAATGGTTTGCAAAATATTTTGAGGATGATAAATACATATTGCAGCAGTTTTCTGAAAAGAATATTGGTAAAGTATATTTAAACCAATAAAAATTTGACAGAGGTTGAGAATTGGTGAAAAGAAATTACTTTAATTAGAAATAAAATAGTTTTCCTATTAACTACGAAATTGCCATGTCGTATGACAAGAATGCCGACGCCCAAGCTATGTCGCAGTCATCCATTTCGACATTAACAAAAAGCGATGCATACGATATCAATTTATATTGGCATGTAATGAATCTTTTAGGTTGAAGTTATACAAATAAGACTTTCAGCATCCCATCATTTCGAAATCAATGATTTTGTAAAGATCCATTCTGACATCCCTCTATTTAAGGTTACTATTTAGATTTTAAAGTGTTTGGGGCGGCATCAAAAAGTTGACAACCCTATTGCTTTATACTCAACACCCTTGGTTCCTCTTGTTTTCGGTATCAATTTTATACTTACTTTCGATACCAAAATAAAGAGGCAATGATGCTACAAATATTAGCTTCCGCATTAACTCAACAATGGCTTTGATGCTGCTATTTTTCCTTTTCGATATTGATTATATTATGGCATTGATGTTGTAGGTTTAGGATTTTGACATTCAATGCTTTAAGGCAATGATGCCGTAAGATATCAATTTTGACAACTCAATAGAAGCGGCATAGTAGTCGCATTTTATTAAAGACGACATCAATTCATTTGAGATATTGATGTCGAAAGTTATTAATTGCAATATTCCCATTTTCTAAGTTGAAAGCCTTTATACTATGCAAACCAAAAGGCTATGTTTCATAGGTTCGACAACTTATATACTTAAATTTTACGACAAGGATGATTTCAGCCCTATGGCCTTGTGTTTTATAAATTAGAATATTTTATTATGACTTCGATATGAAGGGGTGTGACAACCCATTTCAGCCTTATGATGTCGTTTGTTATTAAATCATAGGTTTTCTTTAAAGTGGCATGATAGCCTAAGGTTTTACAGGTGTGACAACCTCTTATGGATTTTATTGTTAATGAAAGCTACTTTCAAAAAAGCATATATTTTGGCATAATACTTTGACTAAGTAAAGGGCTATATTTTCCTTGTTTTTTAAGTATGACTTCAAGGGATAAATCATTTATAAAAACTTGTGTTTTAAAGGAAATAAGAAGGGTATTTTAGCCTAGGATTTTACAAGAGAATTATTGTTTTTTTATCACCATTAGATAAATTGTGATAAGATATTTTGACTCGAGGATTAGATATTAGAAAACCATATAATGGGACTGGTGTAGAGTCACGCCTTATGCTTCAACCGTTAGCTCGTAGTTGATAATGGTTCACAATTCCAGTGCATAGGACTTTGTTAAGGGTAAAGACTAAAAGTAGGTTTACACATAAAATGGAATCTATAATTTAGATAGGTTATTGGTTGGCATGCAAAACCATTAGATTCATAGTGAGCCTATCAAAGCTATGAGATAGACAGATGGTCAGGTTTACACTAAGAAGATTGTGTTGGACGGACAGTCCAGTTTCCTCCTAACGGTAATTTGGAGAATTTAATATATTTGATAGGCCCGAGTCAACCATAGGTTAGTAGTAACCTTGGAAAAACAATGAAGTAGGAATAGGTAGTTTATTGATTTAGACAGGCTGGTCAGATTTACCAATGTGGCATGCATGCATATGATTGTTTTATGTTTGTTTAACCATTTTGATTTCAGGGGCATGATTTTGATTGACATGCTTTCAGAAGATACTAATGCGGGAAAAACCCATTCCGCTCAACGGTGTGGTCTCACTAGATATCTAATTTTGAGATGTCATATTATTATTCACACCATACTTTTTATCTGACCCAAAGTTTTTGTCTTTCCACTTTAACTCTCAGATACTCATTTGAGTAGTTCAAGAGTAAGGTTTATAGGATTTAGGTTGATGAATAAAGCTTTCGAAGATGTGTAGGAGGCAATTTAGCTATGCTTGGAGTTACTATATCCGCTACGTTGTTATTTCGTTTTGTTTGAATGTATGTAATGGCAGAATATGTATCTATCAAGTGGTAAACTCTGATCAATTAAGTGGGCATCTTCATATGTCGCTTTTGGAGTATTTTGTAATAATATTGTTTTATCAGAACCTGCGGGATTATGTAATGAATATGGAAATTATTAATGAAACGTGTTTTGAAAATTTTCATATTCATGTGCTTCTAGTGTTAATGATATGTAATGACCCTAATTTTGACTAACATAATTTAGAACATTTAATTAGATAAATTAAATGAAATATTGTAGATAGTTAAGGGATTGATATTTGTTAATTTAGAAGGAGCGTGCCTAAATGAATGTATTTGCAAAAGAGAATAAAAATAAGTAAGTGTGAGGAATATGGTAAGAGTAAAATAGGAAAAACCATTGTTCTTATATCCTAAACCCTTCTATTCTTTATTACTTATTCATATTAACATTCAAAAACAAAACTAAAACTCTATTGAGCTAAGCAGGCAACCATTAAGAAGATTCAAGGAGATGAAAAGCTAGGCTTCAAGTAGAAATCTTAAGCAAATCAATCTAAAGGCAAATCTCAACCTTTTTAACACAAAGCCAATGTGAATAATTAACTTACATCTCACTTTTGATATTGATTTCGATTTCAAGTTAGATCCAAATTAATTTTGCAAATTACATGCCATGTAGTGGTTGTTTAAATGGATATATATGTTTGTCGATGATTTATATTATTTCATATAGATTTTTTGATAAGTTTAGATTGCAAAACCTATTAAATGACATCCACCTTATTAAGTGACATCCATATGATTTGCATTTTTGATATATGGTCAAGAACATTATTTTAGAAGTGGGTTCCAAGTTTCATAATTTTCTAAGCGATTGTGGATTTATTATGGATTTTCTATGAGAGAAAATAGTTAATATTCGGTTTAAATTATTTAAGACAATTAAACATTGTTTTTGGATCTGTAATTTATATATGTTAGAAAGCATATCTAAAATGAATTACAATGATTTTTTGGGATTTTTCCTAAGAGCTTTAATATGGTTATTAAATAATTTAAGTTAGAGGACTTAAATGTTTTACTAAAGGGACTGACTTATTTGTTAAAATGATTTCAATTATTAATTATTGAATTCGGCAGTCTTTTAGAAAAGATTTTGATAAAAAATTGGCAGCCAATCATATTTTGAAAAATTAGGCAAGTTAGGTGAAAAGAAATTACTTTGAAAGGCATAAAACCAGTTTTGTTTCGAATTACAACTTCGCCACTTCCGTTGCTTGCTTCCGTCAACATGCCCATAAGGCCTTTCGCATCCATTAGAAACCACTGCACATGGTATCAAGCAATTGATAGGTAGTGTATTAGAGAAAGGTGGAAGGGACCGTGTTGAAGGCATGCTTTCGAAGGGGTTTAAGTTATAAGATTTCGAATCCATAACTTAACTTTGTTTTTAGAAGCTTTCCAAAGAGTTGTCGCTTGTCTTTGTTTTAAAAGGAGCTTTTGCTGCTTTTGCCGCTTTTGAACCTATTCGACACCTAGCTGTCGTATTCATACCTTTCGAATTAGTTAAGGACCACTTTCCTTTATAGCCTTATAACAATGTATTCGAAAGGGTCCTCTTAGCCGCTTTTATCAATGGTTTCAAAAGGATGGTTTCAGAACTATCCTCTTCCCTAATTCTTTTAGTGTTTGCGCCAAAATTGGTCATAAACCCCGAATGTTGTGAAAGCACTAGTGTATGAATACAAATCAACAAGTATTCAAACACAAATCTCAGATCTAAGCACACAGAATATCACAATTCAGAAATAATGAACAGAAACACGAGATTTATAGTGGTTCGGCTATCTCCGGCCTACATCCACTTTGAAGGTTTTTCTTTTATTGATGTTCTTTACTGATTACAGTTGATTACAGCAGGTTACAATGGATTTTAGCTCTGTAATTCGAGTACAACGGTAATAGTGAAGTGCAAAGTAGAGTCTGGTAGAGTCTGGGCGCTTCCGAATCCATATCCCCTTTTATGAATGACCTGGGGCTCTATTTATAGGTGTAGGAGGCTGATATTTCGCCTAAAATTAGGGAGACTACTTCTGGCACGTGTGGGGGCCTATGCGCCCGCGTCTCGAAAATCTGGGCCCGCTTCGAGATCGATTTGAACTCCATTCGAATCGATCAAAAAATCATCCAATCGAGCTGAAATTTGGTGTGGACATTCTTCGACATGTACGTAAGCTTCTGTGAAAATTTCGTAGCATTTGGATTTGTAGATTGTAAGATATGATCGATACGAAATGAGATTTCTCGGTTGGCCGTCTCATTCGAATCGATCCTGTTATCCCGCATTTTGGTCAAAGCCGGAATACCAAACCAATCGACAAGAAAGGATGGATATCAGGATTGGAGTTCACTTGGAAACAAGGCTGCAATGGATATCGTCAAAATTTGGTCGAGCTCCGATCAGGACGGAATTGATTGGAGATGATGATGAGGACTAGGAGAGGCTACGTTTCAAGTTTCAGGTTAATCGGAGTTTGTACGGAGGAGATACGATCGATACAAGGTAGGAAGAAGGTACTGTTCGAATCCATCATTTCCATACCCACACCTCACTTCGAATCCATCACATTCGACTCCAACAAATTCGACTCCATCTGCTTCGTACCCATCAGAGCGGACCCTATGGAACAAGCTTTAGTTCGAATCCATAGGTGTCACTATACTTCGAATTGGTCCTGAGCCTCGCTTCGAATCCATCAGGACGAGGCTATGGTTCGTATCCATCTAACGCAAGCCTCTGCCTCGAATCGATTAGAACGGATCACACTTCGAATCCATCGAATCCAGTACTTACTTCGAATCCATCGAGGAGAGATCCTTCGAATCGATATAAGTTGTAGAAGCTTCGACTCCATTTGGAAACTATCTTCGAATCCACTAAGTCCATGCAGCGAAAATGATGGAGTCGACCCAGTAAAACCTGGAGGAAAAGCTGGATCAACCCAAGAAGTGCGCGCGCCACATCACCGTTTGCACGCACCAACCATCGAGTCGACCCTATCGATTCGAAGGGGTCGATTCGAACCACTTATGTTCACCGAAAACGTAACCTTGAATCGATCATAACCCAAGATCTATAAGTCCAAATGCTATGAAATTTTCACAGTAGCTTACTGGCAACCTAAGGAATGTTCATGCCAAATTTCATCTCAATCGGAGCAAAACTTGATCAATTCGAAGCAAGGGTCGAATCGATCCCAAAGTGGGCCCGGATTTCCAAAAAGCGGGCATGTGGGCCCCCTGACGTACTGGAACTGGTCTTCCTTCAATTTAGGTGAAATACCAACCTCCTACACCTATAAATAGAGCCCCTGGTCATTCAGAAAAGGGGTCGGACAATTTTGAGAGCTAAAGAGCGCCCAGATTCTGCCAGATTTACTCCAGATCACCACCGCTTCCTTGGATCCAGACTTAGCTTATAAAATCTGTTGTACTACGCGATAAGAAATTGTAATCTTCAAGCATGGATCAATAAAAAGATAAAAACCTTGAAGTGGACGTAGGCCGGAGATAGCTGAACCACTATAAATTGTGTGTCACTGTTCATTATTTCTGAATTATTGTTTGTTGCTTGCTTAGATCTGATATTTGTGTTTGAATATTGCTGATTTGTATTCATACACTGGTGCTTTTACAACACTTGGGGTTTGTGACCATTTTTGGCACAAACACTTTGGTGCTTTCATTGAGAGGGACTAGCACCCGCTACATCGGATTGAAGTTTAGACTTGAAAGTTTGAAGGATTCAGATTGACTCGGCAATGACTCGACAAACAAGACAAAGAGCTGAGAGAAGCCAACAGGGAGAAAGTCAAGAGGCATCCTCCGGAGCTGGAGAAGGACAAGCTCCGATTTACATTACCAGAGACGAAATGGAAGCTATGGCAAATTCATTGCATGAGAGGTTGCTGAAGAGTCAATAGGATATGATGCAGACTTTCTTCGAGCAGATGAGAGCCGCAGGAACACAGAACCTTGGACCAACTATAGCGACTGCAAATGTGGAACAAGGAACTAGGGTTGCAGAACCCAATGGAGGACAGAATACAGAACCGGAAGGCAATCAACAAGGGCTTAGGGGAAGGCCCGCAGGATCCAACGCAGAAGGACCTTTGGAAGGAGTTCAGTAGGCTAGAGCCAACGCTGCGGCTAATGAGCCACATGAAGAATATGTGCCGGAGTTCCCTCGGGAGCATGGGGGGGCAACCCCTAACAGGCAGTGCTGGATTAATGGAAATCATTAGGAAGACTATGCGTGGAGGTTCGACCAATAGAGACTTGGAAGGGGTGAACAGGAGTCCGTTCGCTCGGAAAATCAGGATAGCTCAGAATCCACCTAAGTTCAAGTTACCTAGCGTGGAAGTATATAATGGAAAGGCTGACCCGACTGATCACTTGATGAGATACACTAGACACATGGAAGTGCTGGGGGCATCGGATGAAGTAATGGCTCGATGTTTCCCTTTATATTTAACGGACATAGCTGCAATGTGGTTTAGGCAGTTGGAAGAAGGAACTATCACGACTTGGAGGGAATTGGTGGATAAGTTTTTGGGACAGTTTCGGGTTCATATCAAGAGGCCGAAGAACGTGATGACGCTGACATCGGTGAAACAAAGGACGAATGAATCACTTAGGGCTTTTCTAACTCGATTCAATGCGGCAGTTGCTTCGGTGGATCGGCCAGATCCATAAATGGTTTTGATGGCAGCAGTGTCGGGAGTCAGAGAGGATTCGGATTTCAAGGTATCTTTAGTACGAGACCCACCACTGGATCTCGGGGAATTCTTTCATGAAGCTGAAAGGTTCCTTCGGCAAGAAGATGCATGTACGGACTTAAAGCTAAAGGAGGTGAATGTGACCGGGGGTGGAGGACCATCCGACGGAAGCTCGGATAAAGATAAGGGAAAAAGGAAGCTGGACGAAAATTCTGAAAAAGCTAGGAAGCGATGGAAGGATCCAAAGTTTTCCACATACACAGAATTGAATGAGACGCTGGAGCGGATTTACTTGGAAACTCGGAATCGCCTTCCTTACCGAAGGCCGGCTAGAAGAGAACCATCCGAACGGGAAAGGGCATCAGGAAGGCATTGTGTCTTCCACGATCTGGACGGGCATGATACCAACAGCTGCAGGCACTTAAAGGACATAATTGAGGAGCATGTGAGGAGTGGGCAATTAAGGCAGTATGTTGGGGCTCGGAATGCAGCGGTGGAGCAGGAACAACCACCGCCCACCTCAAGCCATGATGGCATGAGGCTAAGGAATGATGGTCGATTGATTATCAATTGACCAGGATAATACGAAATAAGTAACAAACCATTGGCGAGCAACCAAGTCATTTACACATGTATAGGGACGGAGATAGCCCCAAGGCATGCTCTGCATGATGATAAACCGCAAAGCCATGGTTTGCGAAATCTGTCTTTTGTTTTTAGATTGGACACTTGGTTTTCTGGTTTGGTTTTTGGGGTTTGGATTGAACACCTGATTTTGCTTGTTTTTATGGTTTTTGCATTCATTCGGATGATTGTTCTCCGTTTTGGATGATGATTTTGATTTCTGGTATGGATTTCTGGCTTTCCGATTTGATTTGGATTTTGGATTGGATTCTGATTGGATTCTTTTTGGTTTTTGATAAACGATCGTCATGTGTGGATTACGCCTGGCAAGGGGTGAGTCCTTTTGCCCGAACGTGGTAAATTGACTCATTCAGGTCGTCGAGTATGGACTATGCTCGGCAAGGGTCCGGAGTGACCAGGATTCAGCCTAGGACTTAGGCCCCCTATTATCGATTATTGTTTTTGGTCGTCGAGTATGGACTATGCTCGACAAGGGTCCGGAGAGACCAGGATTTGGCCTAGGACTTAGGCCTTGTATTATCAATTATCATTTTCAGGTCGTCGAGTATGGAGTATGCTCAACAAGGGTCCGGAGTGACCAGGATTCGGCTTAGGACTTAAGCCATGGCATTACTTACGTCCAGGGACAATGGACCACGGTCGTCAGGTGTGGATTGCACTTGGCAAGAACCCGGAGAGGTTAGCTTAACGTCCAGGGACACTGGACCACGGTCGTCAGGTGTGGATTGCGCTTGGCAAGAGCCCAGAGAGGTTATGGATTTGGATATCGACCCGGGGAGGTCCTGGATTCGGTTATTGGCTATTGGATAAGGATGGATTAGGATTCGGTCGTCGGGTTCAAACGGATATGGATTTGTCTAAGGATTTGGTTATTGGGTTTGGAGTTGGGCATCGACTCCGAGCAGTCAAGGATGATGCACTTGGATGATGTGGCTATGGACTTTGGATATCGGATACGGAACTATTCAAAACACGCCTTCTTATCACAAGGCATGTTTTGGGGGGCAAATGTTATCCCGCATTTTGGTCAAAGCCGGAATACCAAACAAATCGACAAGAAAGGATGGATATCAGGATTGGAGTTCACTTGGAAACAAGGCTGCAATGGATATCGTCAAAATTTGGCTGAGCTCCGATCAGGACGGAATTGATTAGAGATGATGATGAGGACTAGGAGAGGCTACGTTTCAAGTTTCAGGTTAATCGGAGTTTGTACGGAGGAGATACGATCGATACAAGGTAGGAAGAAGGTACTATTCGAATCCATCATTTCCATACCCACACCTCACTTCGAATCCATCACATTCGACTCCAACAAATTCGACTCCATCTGCTTCGTACCCATCAGAGCGGACCCTATGAAACAAGCTTTAGTTCGAATCCATAGGTGTCACTATACTTCGAATTGGTCCTGAGCCTCGCTTCGAATCCATCAGGACGAGGCCATGGTTCGTATCCATCTAACGCAAGCCTCTGCCTCGAATCGATTAGAACGGATCACACTTCGAATCCATCGAAGCCAGTACTTACTTCGAATCCATCGAGGAGAGATCCTTCGAATCGATATAAGTTGTAGAAGCTTCGACTCCATTTGGAAACTATCTTCGAATCCACTAAGTCCATGCAGCGAAAATGATGGAGTCGACCCAGTAAAACCTGGAGGAAAAGCTGGATCAACCCAAGAAGTGCGCGCGCCACATCACCGTTTGCACGCACCAACCATCGAGTCGACCCTATCGATTCGAAGGGGTCGATTCGAACCACTTATGTTCACCGGAAACGTAACCTTGAATCGATCATAACCCAAGATCTATAAGTCCAAATGCTATGAAATTTTCACAGTAGCTTACTGGCAACCTAAGGAATGTTCATGCCAAATTTCATCTCAATCGGAGCAAAACTTGATCGATTCGAAGCAAGGGTCGAATCGATCCCAAAGTGGGCCCGGATTTCCAGAAAGCGAGCATGTGGGCCCCCTGACGTACTGGAACTAGTCTTCCTTCAATTTAGGCGAAATACCAGCCTCCTACACCTATAAATAGAGCCCCTGGTCATTCAGAAAAGGGGTCGGACAATTTTGAGAGCTAAAGAGCGCCCAGATTCTGCCAGATTTACTCCAGATCACCACCGCTTCCTTGGATTCAGACTTAGCTCATAAAATCTGTTGTACTACGCGATAAGAAATTGTAATCTTCAAGCATCGATCAATAAAAAGATAAAAACCTTAAAGTGGACGTAGGCCGGAGATAGCCGAACCACTATAAATTGTGTGTCACTGTTCATTATTTCTGGATTATTGTTTGTTGCTTGCTTAGATCTGATATTTGTGTTTGAATATTGCTGATTTGTATTCATACACTGGTGCTTTCACAACACTTGGGGTTTGTGACCATTTTTGGCGCAAACAGATCCCTTCGTATCGATTCCTTCGAATCGATGGTGGCTCGTGGCTCTGTGATGACATGGAGCGCAACTTTCATGCTGATCCACCTTTTCGCCGTTTTGACCGATTCGTTCCAGATATTTCGCCGCTTTGACTTGATGGATTCGAAGACATTGATCATTCCTTGATTCGAGCAAGGCTTCGTTCATATCGATCGTGTCTTGCTTCAGTTGATCGATACGAAATAACTATGTCTGGATGGATCCGAGGTGATGCATCTATATGGATTCGAACATATCATCGTACGTGGACTCGAAGCGTGGTGTCTACATGGATTCGAAGGACTTCAAGTCGATGGATACGAACCAGATGGTGGCGAGGTCATCTTTGAATCGATTGATGCGAACACAATGGATTCGAACACAGGTGCTACTGATGGTTACGAGGTCGTGCGTGACAATAGCTGATCGATGCGAGTCAAGGCTCACTGCTGATGGATTCGAATAGGCATATGCTGATGGATTCGAACAGGGGGGTTGCCTATGGATTCGAACAAGGGCTATGGATACGAAGACGAGGCTATTTCCTCCAACTTGCATCGATCATATCTCATTCATACGAACTCCGATTAACCTGAAATTTGAAATGCTGGCTATCGTAGCTTTGCTTGTCATGTCTTGTCAATTGTGGCCTGATCCGGGCTCAGACAAAATTCATCGATACCTGTGGTGAAACAGTGTATAATGAACTTTTACGACGAACTGTCTTTAGTTTTCCATTCAACTTTTTGGTGTCACGGCCTTGCCAAAAGGCGGGATAACATTTGCCCCCCAAAACATGCCTTGCGATAGGAAGGTGTGTTTTGTAGTTCCATAAGCTGGATGTTCATATCCTATTATCGACCTGTAAAGAACTTGATAGTCTTCCCTGACCACGAATGACGATCGTTCGCGACCGTATGTCATTTGAGGTAATATGGAACCGTTCGAGGTCGGATGTCGTTCGCGGCAAATAACGAAATGGGACCGTTCGTGGTCGGACGCCGTTCGCGGCAAATAAAGAAATGGGACCGTTCGCGGTCGGATGCCGTTCGCGGCAAATAAAGGAAGGGGACTGTTCGCGGTCGGATGTCGTTCTAGACGAGTTGTAACCGTTCACGATCGGGTGTCGTTCTAAACGAATTATGATGGACTATGACCATTCGTGGTCGTATGGTGCATGAGATAAAATGTGATCGTTCGCGATCGGATGCCGCGCGAGGCAGAATGTGATCGTTCGCGATCGAATGTCATACTGGGTGAATTGTGACCATTCTCGGTCGGGTGCCGCACGAGGCAGAGTGTGATCGTTTGCGATTTAATGTTATACTAGATGAAGTGTGATCGTTCGCGGTCGGGTGCCGTTCGAGGCTAATGGTGACCGTTCGAGGTCGGGTGTCGTTCGAGGCTAATTGTGACCGTTCGAGGTCGGGTGTCGTTCGAGGCAAATGAGTGTGCTCGGGGGGGACTTAGTATTATCGATGTCAGGGTCACGTTCGGGTGAATTTCTGAATCAGCGATCGTGGCGGTTCGTCGCCATACAAGGTGTGCTTGTGGACCGTTCGCGATCCAAAGCATACGCGAGTAAATTCTTCTACAGAATTGCAAATATCAAATTAACGTTCACATGAATTCCATAACAGAAATGTCCAAACATGTAAAGTCTAAATGTCCAAATCAACATGAAACAAAAGCAAAGCAAGGATGTCAAAGTGTAAATTCTCACTACGAGACGGTCAATAATCATTCAGAGCATGCCTGTGGATCGTTCGCGATCTCATACATGTGTAAATGGTTTGATGTTGCTAGTGAGAAGTTTACGACTTGTTCATCGTTATTTAAATCAATTGATAACCATACGGTGCCCCGGCTCGGGGTTACCCCTGGCTGATGTAGATGGTAGCCGCTCTGGTTCCACCGTTGGAGCTCGCCTTCTTACATACTGAAGTAGCCTACCGTTCCTGATATGCCCTTCTACCTCATCCTTCAGGTGTCTACATTCGTTTGTGCTATGACTGTTCAGCTCGTGGAATAAGCAATATTTGTCTAACTTTCTCTCGTCGGTAGTCGGATCCCATCGCATTGGTCTACGATAGGCAACTTGCTCTTGGGTGTCTTGGTAGATTTGCTCCAGACCCTCATTCAGTTCTGAATATGTGGTAAATCGCGGCTCCCTCCGTTGCCGCTTTGACCTGTCATCATTTTCTTCAGCCTTTCGCTTCCCTTTACCAGTCTCTACACCTTTTCCAGGTGAATTACCGCTTCCAACTGCGTAAACATCGATTTCTTCTTCTCTCTCCGTACGAGCATCCTCTAATCGCAAAAACTTTTCGGCTTCATGATAAAACTCTCCCAGGTCCGTAGGTGGATCCTTGGTTAGTGAATTCTTGAACTCTGTGCCATCAGATATTCCAGATACAGCTGCCATCATGACCATAGATGGATCTGATCGATCCACTAATGCTGCTGCCGCATTAAATCGCGTCAGAAAACTCCTCAAAGATTCCCCGGTCTTTTGTTTTAGAGTCGCCAAACTCATCACGTTCTTGGTCTTGAAATATGAACCCTGAATTGTCTCATAAACCTTTTTTGTCAAATCTGTCCAGGTCCCAATGGAGTCACTCTCCAGTTGTCTAAACCATAGCGCTACAATGTCCATCAAATACAATGGAAAGCACCGGGCCATGACTTCCTATGATGCTCCCAGCACTTCCATGTGCCTCATATACTTCGTTAGACGGACCGCTGGATCCGTCCGCCCATCATACATTTCCACCGATGGTAGCTTGAAGTCTGGTGGATTCCTGGCCTGCCTGATCGTTGGAGTAAAGGGACTCCTATGTACATCCTCCAGATCTTTATTGACTAGTCCGCCTCTCATGGCCCGTCTCACCATCTCTGCCAACCTGTCGTTGTCGTCAGGCTGTGACCCTTGAGTGTTACCTTCGTTCTGCCCCCCTGGTTGAGCGTTCATCCCTCTATTGCCACCAGGTTGCTTGGATGTCCCTGAACCTCTTCCCGGGATTGGATCAACAAGCTCTAAGTGTGTGCCCCCCAGCTCCGGCGCTGCGTCAGATGGTCCTGCTCCCTCCGTTCTGGACTCTGGTTGCTCCTTGATTTTGCGCTCCAAGTTGCCCAATCTGTTGAAGCAAATTCCGGATCATTTCCTCCTGTCTCTTCATCATTGTCTCCATCTCATCCCTGGTGAAGAAGATCGATGCTTGGTTTGCCCCCGAGGAAGCCTCTTGACTCCCTTCATGCTGGCTTTGCTCTGGCCTTTGTCTTCTACTAGTTTGCCTCGTCATATCTTCTCAGATCTGAGCACTTAAGTCTTCGAATTCAACTTCTAAATGATAGAACTCCTGAATTAGCCTTCTCGGTGAAAGAACCAAAGTGTTTGCACTAAAATTGGTCACAAACCCCGAATGTTGTGAAAGCACCAGTGTATGAATACAAATCAACAAGTATTCAAACACAAATCTCAGATCTAAGCACACAAAATATCACAATTCAGAAATAATGAACAGAAACACGAGATTTATAGTGGTTCGGCTATCTCCGGCCTACGTCCACTTCGAAGGTTTTTCTTTTATTGATGTTCTTTGCTGATTACAGTTGATTGCAGCAGGTTACAATGGATTTTAGCTCTGTAATTCGAGTACAACGGTAATAGTGAAGTGCAAAGTAGAGTCTGGGCGCTTCCAAATCCAGATCCCCTTTTCTGAATGACCTGGGGCTCTATTTATAGGTGTAGGAGGTTGATATTTCGCCTAAAATTAGGGAGACTACTTCTGGCACGTGTGGGGGCCCATGCGCTTGCGTCTAGAAAATCTGAGCCCGCTTCGGGATCAATTCGAACTCCATTCGAATCGATCAAAAAATCATCCAATCGAGCTAAAATTTGGTATGGACATTCTTCGACATGTACGTAAGCTTCTGTGAAAATTTCGTAGCATTTGGATTTGTAGATTGTGAGATATGATCGATACGAAATGAGATTTCTCGGCTGGCCGTCTCATTCGAATCGATCCCTTCGTATCGATTCCTTCGAATCGATGATGGCTCGTGGCTCTGTGATGACGTGGAGCGCAACTTTCGTGCTGATCCACCTTTTTCGCCATTTTGACCGATTCGTTCCAAAGATTTCGTAGCTTTGACTTGATGGATTCGAAGACATTGATCGTTCCTGGATTCGAGCAAGGCTTCGTTCGTATCGATCGTGTCTTGCTTCAGTTGATCGATATGAAATAACTATGTCTGGATGGATCCGAGGTGATCCATCTATATGGATTCGAACATATCATCGTACATGGACTCGAAGGGGGGTGTCTACATGGATTCGAAGGACTTCAAGTCGATGGATACGAACCAGATGGTGGCGAGGTCATCTTTGAATCGATTGATGCGAACACAATGGATTCGAACACAGGTGCTACTAATGGTTACGAGGTCGTGCGTGACAATGGCTGATCGATGCGAGTCAAGGCTAACTGCTGATGGATTCAAACAGGCATATGCGGATGGATTCGAACAGGGGGGTTGCCTATGGATTCGAACAAGGGCTATGGATACGAAGACGAGGCTATTTCCTCCAACTTGCATCGATCATTTCTCATTCATACGAACTCCGATTAACCTGAAATTTGAAATGCTGGCTAACGTAGCTTTGCTTGTCATGTCTTGTCAATTGTGGCCTGATCCAGGCTCAGACAAAATTCATCGATACCTGTGGTGAAACAGTGTATAACGAACTTTTAAGACGAACTGACTTTAGTTTTCAAGTCAACTTTTTGGTGTCACGGCCTTGCCAAAAGGCGGGATAACATTTAATTAAGATCAATGCTTTCGAAATGGTTACTTTCGCTTTTGTTTTCTCTGACCCTATAGCTATACAATATGTTAAAACCAATGGTTTCGAAAGGGAAACTTTTAAATAGTTTCAAAGCTTTGTTTCCACAAACTCTTACTTGAACCCAATACTTTCGAAAGGTACGTTTTAAGTGTCTCGAAGGGAAGGATTCCAATGTTATCGAATGGTATATTTTGAGTGTTTCAAAAGGTTTATTTTTAATTTTTTCGAAAGGTTTGTTTTAATGGTTTCGAAAGAGGATGTCTAAGGTGTAAGTGATGATTTCGAAAGGTCTATTTCCTATACATTCGAAAGGTATGTATTAGCCTTTCGGCCTAACGTTTTCAAGGTTAAATAGTTAACTTATTTTGAAAAGGGTACTTTCAATGAATTCGAAAGGGATTGTTTAAGGTTTTAAATAAAGGTTTTGAAGGTATTGTTTTGGCCTAACAGCATAAAGTTTTCTAAGTTAAAAACAGGCTTTAACTTATTTGAAGGGATAGATAATCCCATTGATTAAATTTCATCAACATTGTTTTGTGTAAAGCATATATCATGGCATAAGTATTTTGATTAAAGCAAAGAGTATGATTTCCTTGTTTTTATAAAGATACGATTTCAGGGGTAAATCATTTGTTAAGATTGTTTACAAGGAAATGAAATTTGAATAGGGTAATTAACCCTAAGCACATGACTCGGATATTAGAATACCAGTTGCGACTGGTATGGGGTCACGCCCTATACTTTAGCTAATAGCCCCTAGCTAATATAAGTCCAAAATTCCAGTGTGTAGGGCTTTGTCATAGATGGGACTAAAATAATGTTACATATAGAAGGGAATATACATAGTAAAGATTGGTTATTGGTGAGCCTGTAATACCATTACGATTAGTTGACCCTAAAAGAAGATAGTTAAGCGCAGATAGCCCAGTACTGTGTCTAACAGAAGTTAGATTATTGTTTATGTTTGGTAAGCCTGAGTCAGCCAGTGGTTAATAGTTAGCCAGATAAAACTATAGTGTGGACAAATAGTCCATTGATTATTTGATTATTATGCATATATGTTATTGCTATTATTGTTATCATCAGTTTGATCATAGGATTTTGATTTGCAGAAGATATGCTTTGAAAAAGATATTAGTGGTAGGAAACCCGTTCTGCTAAGCATCGTGGTCTCACTTAATATCAGTAAACCGAGATATAATAGAATTATCCACACCAGGCTTTATGTCTGACTCAAAGTTTATGTTTTCCCCTTAAAATCTCGAGTGATCAAAATTAAATTTGAGTAGATTAAGAGTTAAGGACTTTTTAGGTTTAGTAAGTTGGACGAATAAGCTTCTGAAGATGTGTAGGAGGCAAAGCTAGCTATGTAGGAGCTATTTAGTATTATTTCCACTATGACGTATTTATGACTGATAGGTCTATCTAGTACTCTAATCATCCAATGGGACATCTTCATATATCGCCCTTGGCATAAATTATAATAATTATATTTGGTCAAAACCTGGGAATTGTTTTGGGATTATGTAATTGAATATGAAATATTGATTTGAAATGTAACTAGAAAAGTTGTATTTGAAATCTGTACTGATTTTATTTCATATTCTAGTGATTCTGATATTATGGATACTATTAACATTTCCGTATTTTGTCATTGGAAGTTAATACCATAGATGATTGCAGCATCTGTAGCGCTTAGCTTTGGACCTCAAAGTAAGGGATGTTATAACTTGGTATCAGAGCATAGGTTTATTAAAACTTAAAAGAAATTTTAAACTTAAAATTATTTTTGAAACATAATCCTAAGAAATTAGAGAAAATATTGGGGTATGGGATAATGCTATAGTAATGTACTTGTATTTGCTATATATATAAGCCTTATATCTATTTCTCCCAGCTCTCATAGGCTATTCTTCTGTATCTTACAAAGACTCAAATGCAGATTCTAAGGAAGTAAGACACGGAAGTTTGGAATGGAAGAGTTAACCTTGGCAGGGGAAGCACTACAACCAATGGAAATGCCAAACCAAGCGCTAGAAGGAATCTAGGTCGGGCACAAGCTGCTAATGTGGGTACTGGAGCACTGCAAGTTGATATGGGAGCTATGTATCAGTTCTTTGTCAACATGATGCAAGCTGGTGCTGCTGCGGGATTAGTTGGAGGAAATCAGGAAGCTCCAGTGGTCAATAACTATGCAGTACTAAGCAAAGACTATGTTAGGCTTAGAGGAAAGCTGTTTATCGGTACTGAGGACGCAATTGAAGTGGAGAATTGGTTGCTCCATTGCGAAAGGATTTTTTCTTATTTGTGACTCAACGATCAACAAAAAAGAAGATTGGCATCTAGATGGTTGCAAGGAGCAACATTGTACTGGTGGAACAGTGTCATCGTGGGAGTAAATGAAGGGACCATGACTTAGGCAGAATTTAGAAGGAGGTTTGAGGAAAGATTCATGTCGGAGATCGCCAAGTCGACTCTGCTCGGGAAGTTTGCTGAGTTGGTGCTGGGAGATATGACAATGCTTGAGTATGCAACCAGATTTAAGGAATAATCTAGATACGATATGCTACGATTGATACAGTTATCAAAAGGAATGAGAAGTTCATCCGCGGATTGAGACTCGAGCTTGCTAAAGCAACTTTGTCACATATTAGGGATCCATGTGATGTAGTTGCTGAGATGGCTTTGAGGAATGAAGAGATTCTTGCTTTCCTTGATGGTAGTAAAGTGGTGGAAACTCAAGGTGGGCAGAACTAAAAGAGATTTCCATAAGAAGGGAGCTCAGAAGAGTGGAGATGCCAAGAAAGGAAAGATAGAAGTTATCTGCTAGTGTGATAAGGAAAGCTGCTAGCAAGAAAGGAGTAAAATGTTTCAATTGTGATCAGATTGGACATTATAAGAACCAGTGCAAGAAACCAACCAAGGATGTGTTAGTCCCTGAGGAGTTGGTTTTGATGACAACAACCTTACTTAGAATTAGATTATAAAATATATAATACTAACATTATCGTGTAGATATATATAGATATGTTTGCAGGTACTAAAGAATGAAGAACTGTATAGTATAAAGATTCAAGATCAAAGATTGAAGATATCAAGATTCAAGACTCATGAGTATCAAGAATTTCAAGAGTTCAAGTTTCCAAGATAAGTTATATAGTTAGGAATATTGTTAAAACTCATAGAAAGGCACTGACATCTTAAAATTTATTTTATTCGTGGAATGGAATCCACTTCGTGCTCATTAAAGGGATGGAACCCTAAGTAGGATGGAACCTACGAAAAATCTAGTGGAACATCTTTTTGTATCCACTTACTTTTATTTCAAAATGATTTTCAAAATATATATAGCTTGTTTTTCAAAATGATTTTAAATATTCCTGTTTAAAAACCAAAATCATTTGTCCTGGTTTTTCAATATATTTTAGCCTCAAAAATATCCTTAGTTTTAAATATCCTTGATTTCAAATTATACTAAGTTTTTTAAACTATAATTTTGATATTAATATATTTAGCTGTTTTATATATTTATACTTAAGATTTAAATATAAAAGTATAGAAAATTATTATATATATTTCAATATTGTTCTCCATAGTTATTTATGTATTATAACTATATATAAGTATATTTTAAAGTTTAAATATAAATATAATATAATATAGAAATTATTTTCAAAGAAAAACAAATCACCAAAAAATACAAGGGCATGTCGACATGGTCACATGTACCCCTGTCGACATGGTGACAGTTAAATTGTTTTTTAAAAGAAGTGTCTATTCGCCACATCCCTTCACCAATGGACATGGCTATTGATCTACTATAAATAAAGGGTGTTTTCAACGAATTTTAATCACTTTTTTCTCTGATTTAACTTCTCTTCTTCTTCTCCACTTTCTTATTTACAAATTACACCATTACTCTGCCGAAATCAATATCGAATCTAACTAGATAATTTCTGGTTTTGATTCTCTCCACTATCTTTACAAGATCCAAGTGCTAATCTGAGTTATAGACTTTTTGTAATCTATCAAGCGAGAAAAGGTGTGATTGTAGCCTTGGAAATCAATTGGGTGAACTTGTTGACCCGGAAATCAAGTATCTCTACCCAGAGGATTGTGAATCTGGAGCGGTGTACCTCGTAGCCTTGAAATCGATGGTTGTATTTGTAAGAATTGTTTTTGAAAGGAAATCCGTACTTGTGTTGCGGGACTGGATGTAGAGTAACTCTGAACCAGTATAAAATCCAGTGTGTTCTTTCCTTTACTGCTTTTACTTTATATTTGCATCTGTGTTCATATCTGTGTCTGATTAGTGTATACATTGTTAACAAATTAAGATAAATTCAAAAAGATTAACAAATTTCTTAAAACACTATTCACCCCCCCCCTCTAGTGTTAATTCTAGCCTTAAGATCCTTAATCCGCATTCTAACAGGATGGAAATGGAAAAGTGTCTGCATTCAAACCAGCTACCTCAAGACCAACAACAGAGGAGAAAGAAAAAGCTGTGTTGGGAGGTACGCTTTTGATTCATGATATGTCAGTTAGAGTTCTATTTGACACTGCTGTATCACATTCTTTTATATCTCATGTTTGGTAGATAAGCTAAACCTAGAACCCTCATACCTAGTTACTTCCTTAAGGGTTGCGAATCAGATATGAGGGTATGTGACTCTTGGGATGAGATGTGAGCACTTAGAGTTTGAATTTAGGTCATGTATTTGCTTGCAGTTTGCATGTGTTTGATTTCATAGGGTTCATAATTATTTTGGGTATGACTAGGTTAAGTAAGTACGATGCTAGGATATTTTTCCATGATCCTAGTTGTAGAGATTGGATTATATACTCCGTAGAAAACCCTAGTTTAGAGGTTAGCGCTTTGTTGGGTGTTATGGAGACAGAAGACAAGTTTAACCAAGTTTTCATTGTTAGAGAATTCGCAGATGTCTTTGTGCTTGTGATAGGACTACATCGAAACGAGCCATTGAGTTTCGGGTAGATTTAGTACCAGGAGGTGAACCTGTGAGTAGACTGCCAAGTAGAATGACACTTACTGAGGTGAAGGAGCTAAAGGTAAAGTTGGTGGATCTAAAAGGTAAGAATTTTATCAGACCAAGCAGTTCGCCTTGGGGAGTAACCGTAGTATTTTTTAAGAAACCGAACAGATCGTTGAGGTTGTGTATCGATTATCGTAAGCTAAATGAGAAGATGGTAAAGAACCGATATCTGTTACCTAGGATTGACGATTTATTCTATCAGTCGAGTGGAGCTAAAGTATTTTCTCAGTTGGATTTGGCAACCAGGTTCCATCAACTTAGAGTAGTAGAGGATAGTATCCCTTTGATGACGTTTAGGACTAGATATAGATCATATGAATGGTTAGTGATGCCGTTTGGCCTAACTAATGCGCCAACATTCTTCTTGGGTTTGATGAACAGAATCTTTCGGGAGCATTTGGACAGATTTGTATTGGTATTCATAGTTTACATATTGATATATTCCAAGGATGAAAGAGATCATGAAGTTTGTAACGACCCGTAAATTTCAACTGTTTTAATAACGTAATTAGTTGAAATTTTATAAAATTTTAAACGATAAAATTTTGAAATAAAAATTTAATATTTGGAATACGCCTAGTTAAACATAGCGACTGGTTAATTTTCGTCCGAAAATATGAAAGTTTATTTCGCGCGTAAATTCACTTCAATTTAATCAGTTAAAAAGCGATGAAAATAAAATGTTTTCAAAACCCAAATATTTTTACATAGAAAAATTCTAAACCATCTTTTGAGCAAGATGTCAGTTTGTCGTTTTTCCAAATTCGGACATCTTTGGCTCCGTCGATCTTATTTTTCAGCGTTTTTCTTGCATTTTCCGCTGGTTGAAATTTCGAATTTTTATAATTCAATTGTACTACTGATATCTATATATCGTTTTGATGATCTCGTCATGCTGATCTCTACGGTATATTCAATGCTGTGTTT